>OZ007588.1:387966444-389348694 GCA_963931845.1 Maratus michaelseni
AGTTTTATGCTTTATGAAATCAGTGTAAAGTTTAGTGAATATTTATTGTTTGATAAAGAATTAAAAAATTTTTTTTTTCAGTAAATTTCAGTATAAGTGAATAATAGTAAAGCTGGTATATTTTATGGAGAGGTGATACAGAAGAATTATGTGAAGTTTTATGCTTTATGAAATCAGTGTAAAGTTTAGTGAATATTTATTGTTTGATAAAGAATTAAAAAAAAAAATTCAGTAAATTTCAGTATAAGTGAATAATAGTAAAGCTGGTATATTTTATGGAGAGGTGATACAGAAGAATTATGTGAAGTTTTATGCTTTATGAAATCAGTGTAAAGTTTAGTGAATATTTATTGTTTGATAAAGAAATTAAAAAAAAAAAAAAATCCGTAATAGAATATGTTTTTTTTTTTTTTTTTTTTTTATATAGTCAACTACTTGATTAACAATAACGTTTTTGGCTATTTTTCAGAGATGAGTGTAAATTTTACTCATAATTTATTTTGTGGAAATTAGTTTTCTTAAAAGGCTATATATGTTAGTTTTCATTTTTAATTTTTTCTCTAAACTAAACCATGTGTATCGAAGTTAAAAAAAAAAAAAAAAAAAAAAAAAAAGATTTTTTTATGAAATAAATTGCTTATTAAAATGCAACAAAAATAACTTATTTTAACTTTTTCTGAAATAAATGCCAAATTAAATTATGTTACGGCATTTTAATATTAATTTTTGAAGTTTTAAAGATGAGGACAGGTGCGTTTGAAATATAGCAGCTTCTTGTCAGCAATGTATTATGGTAGATAAATCAGAAAGACTATTTGAAGGTAACGTTTTTATGAATTCACTGTAATTTTCTGTGAACATTTATTGTATGAAAATTTTTGAATGAATCTTTGGATATTTCCCCCATAAAATAAATGAATATTTAAAAAATAGCGAGATACTAGGAAAAAACGTCAAAATATGATTTCTAAGTTATTTATCATCAATGAGTGTAAATTTTATCTATAGTTTATTCTACAGTTATCAGTTTTCGTAGCGAATAAGTATTTTCTATTTATTTTTTTTAATTTAACATATATTTAACGTAATAAAAAATGTTAAGAAATTAACTGAATATTGAAAGGAAACAAAATATAATATGACTCTTACATTTTATATTAATGATTGTCAAATTCAGTTATTCAAAAAATATTAAGATTTATATAAATTAGTCACAAAATGATGCAAATTTAGTTTTTTTTTTACTAAACTTTTGTTGAACTTTGAATTTTGAATTCGTGCATAACAATATTTCCTCATTATTTTCAGATAATAATAAAAAAATTTACATGCACTATTTAAAAATATAAATTTAAATGGAAATTATTGAGAATTTTTAATGGTATGCAACCCCCCCCCCCCCAAAAAAAAAAAAACTATTGTCATTGCTCTACCGTAAATCATAGTTTAAAAATGTAATGGGTACCAATTGATTAGTAGTAACGTCGCCTAAATAATGCCATACTTAAATTTTCTTAGGGGACAACTACATATAGAAATTCTAACAAGCGAAACATTTTAATACTAACACTTAATCTTGACACTATATTTGGATTCTCCGGTAAATTATATTATAGGCTACCAAACGGAAAGGCAATTGGTCCAGTAATTTAGGAAATGTGCTGGTTTAAAATTAGGAACTTCTAATGTTAAATTCATTTCTAATCGTTACAAAACAGATTACAATGTGAGTATTTTTTTAAAAGTATAATTCAAAAGTTGCTTTACGGATTGAACTGTAATTTTGGATTGGCATATTTTAAGATACTTTAAATCAATTTATTTTTTAACCTTTATAAATATAATTATTTTATTTTGAAAATTAATTTAGAAATTATATATATTTTAAAATTATTTTTCGAAAGTGATATGAATTCTAACCTATGATTTTTTTAATAACTGAAATCGTATTCTAGAGGCTTTAATTAGGCCAATATTAAATTACATATCTTCCGATGAATAGTTTTTGAGTATTGCTTAAAAAATCTATCGGCATTCAATATGTTCCGCAACGATTAATAGTAATCAGTATTAATCATCAGGATTTCCAAACTTTGAAACTACATAACTCCTAAACATCTTGACTGAATGACTTGCTGTTTCGTATCCTATCGTAACATTTACCAGAAAATCCAAACATGCACTCTAAAAAGAACATTTTCAAAAGTGAGCAAAAAATACTCAAATCTGAGTATGTCGCATAGGCTCCGAATCAAAATTACTCAAGTTTGAAACATGTATATACTCTCTTCTGAAAACATGGACGCACTCTAGAATAAAACATCATATGCTCATATTTGAGTATTTCCATGTTTCAAAAATGAGTCTGAAGTAATTCTAATCATTTTTGAGTATGTCCATGTTTCAAAAATGAGTCTGAACTGATCTCTATGTGCTCAGTTTTGAGTATATCCATGTTTCAAAAATGTGTATGAACTGACCTTTTATATGGTCAGATTTGAGTATGTCCATGTTTCAATATTCTGAGTGTTTCTGTTATTTCTGAATTGAAATCATTGGGTTGTCGTCCTATTTGAAACAAAAAGTTTCATAACAAAATGAAAACATCGATTTACTCAGATTTGAAAGTGTCATTTTTCTCAGTGTGATGTCAAAAATAGTTGTTAGAATTGAAAATTTGTGACTTTGGTTCTATTTCTATATTTAAAGGTCTCCTAAGCAAGATTTAAGTACAGCACGGATTAGTAGACATTATTACTATTCGATTGGCACAAGTCACATTTTTATACGATGATTTATGGCAGAATTATGATCGTCGTTCATTTTCTTGGAGGGGGGGAGGGGAATATGTACTGTACGTTAGCTCTTTTTGAACATTTTTATAATTAATGTAAGATTTTTTTTTATGTTGTTAGTACGTACCGATTAAATAAATTAGTGGAATTGTGATTTTACATGTAACTGACACGTAGCTTCATAAAATGTTTGAAAACTTCATCTTAAATTTTCTTTTCTTTGAATCTTTTTTTTTTTTTTTGTAATCTTAAATTAACAATTAATACTTGTATATTTGATGTGTTTGTAAACATTTTTTGGTTTGGACATGCATATTTTTTATAAGATCTTTAATTTATTCTACTGGACCCAATTACTCTACTGGCTTTTTTTAATTTGAAATTTCATACTTCATTTAAATTTTTTATATACATAAAAATATTATAAACAAATAATATACAACGGGCTCGCAATAAATCGAACTCGGGTTAGTTCTAATCAATTTTAAAGTCCCGAAAATTTTTCATTAGAACTAATGTTGTTGTTCATTATTTTGAAGTAATTTTTATAACATTGGTAAATTTCAACTAAAAATCTGTCAAAAAAATGCGATATTAATAGAGAATGGTATGTAACAGTAGATTATTATTTCGAATTCTCCGGGAAATTAAATGATGAAGAATTATTAAAACTATTACAGGGAAAAAAAAACCCACTGAAGGTAACTGATTTAGGAGATGACCCTGGGTCAGATGTTGAGACTTCAGGCGTCAAGAGCCTACACTAGTCACGCGAAGAAACGCTCAAGCTAATGTTAAGAGCCTACGCTAGTCACGCGAAAAAACGCTCCAGCTAATGTTAAGTCTATGGGAAGGTTATCGCGCGATTTCTCGCTCGCATTTTAATATTTTAAAATGATTTTTTTTGCATAGGATAGCTGAAGTTGATCTCTAACGTTGTTAGTTTTTACTTTTTCGATTTTGGTTCCAGTTTTTTTAATATAAGGGTAATTTCCTTTTCAGAACCGGTTCCAACCGGTTCCAAAATTGAAAATGTCCGCTTATAAAAAAACCGTAACCAAAATCGAAAAAGTAAAAACTAACAACGTTAGAGACCGACCTCAGATATCCTATGCAAAAAAAAAAATCATTTAAAAATATTAAAATGCGAGCGAGAAATCGCGCGATAACCTTCCCATAGACTTAACATTAGCTGGAGCGTTTCTTCGCGTGACTAGCGTAGGCTCTTAAGTCTATGGGAAGGTTCTTGCGCGATTTCTCGCTTGCATTTTAATATTTTAAATGATTTTTTTTTTGCATAGAATAGCTGAGGTCAATCTCTAACGTTGTTAGTTTTTACTTTTTCGAATTTGGCTCCAGTTTATATATATATATATATATATATATATATATATATATATATAAGGGTACTTTCACTTTCAGAACCGGTTCCAACCGGTTCCAAAATTTAAAATGTCCGCTTATAAAAAAAACTGTAACCAAAAAAAAAAAAAAAAAAGTAAAAACTAACAACGCTAGAGATCGACCTCAGCTATTCTATGCAAAAAAGTCATTTAAAAATATTAAAATGCGAGCGAGAAATCGCGCAAGAACCTTCCCATAGACTTAACATTAGCTTGAGCGTTTTTTCGCGTGACTGATGTAGGCTTTTAAACGTCATAATGAAAAATAAGCAAATCGTACAATTAATATTTTGAAAACTTTTATTCAAATGAAGCAGACACAGAACTAAAATTGAAAATTTGAAAAAAAAAAAAACGATATTTTTTCAAAAAAAAAAAAAAAAAAAAAAACGTTTACATTATAATATATTTAAATTGTATTCTGCGTCAGTATTTTAGATATTTAAAAAATCATCTATAAGAATAAACTTCCTTTTACCGCCACTGATTTTTGGGAACATTTCCGAGTATTTTTAATACTGTATTAATCAATTTTCTCAAACTGAAATATAAGTTTTTCGGATGATATCCAAGCAAACATTATCATGTTCAACAAACATGTTTTACTGAAAAATATGATAAAATACCGCATTACCATTACCATTGAAATTAATATTATTTTGTTACTTATTGCATGTATAAATTCAATTGCGCAACTGAAAATATTTCATTGAGAATCGATAGCAACCTTAAAAATCAATATTCTGGTTTGAGAAACTTACTAATACGCTATTAAATATACTCGAAAACTTTTCAAAAAATGAGTGGAAGCAAAAACAAACTTTGTTTTTATGAATGAATATTTAAATCTCGAATTTCGGTTTCCGAGATCACTAAAGGTAAAGAACGCTTTTCAGAATCATGGATAACTCGGAATATATTTAAAAACAGTTGAGTAAAGATCGTCCGCTGTATTAAACGCCCCGAATCATCTGCACCTGTTGGTCGATGTCTAAAACTTATTGAATTTAGCGTTTAAATTTTTTCGATGACATCTTCCGTGATCGGGTCTATTACCGATTTGGTCGGAAACCAGGAGAACACATGCAATGTATCAGCCTCCTTTGAGTTACTTAAAATTTGGCACGAGATGCTTTACAGATTAAAAAATCAATATTGTAACCTTACAATAACAGTTGGCCATTTTTAAGCAGCACCTGCTTTCATTATAAATGTGATCTCGTGGTGTACGTTTATCAGGCTCATTAAATTAAAAAAAAAAGTCCGAAAATAGTTTATTTATCATTATTGATCTTGAAAATGTTACCGATTGAGCATACGAAACTTGTCGATCTATATATGTTAAAAGAAAATGTAATTTCACCAACATTTAGGAAAGTAAAAATCAAGAAAATATAGATTAACAATTTTAAAGATGTACATTTTTGTGCAAAATTTTTAAAAATTAGTTTGGATATAGTATTAGACAAAAATTTTAATTGAGGCCAAAGGTACTGAAAGTAAAAAAAATATAGACATAAGTTTTTAATTCATTACACAATGTAAGAAATTGTCTGCATAAATAAAATAAAATGCTAAGTTGCCACTAGCTAAAATCTTCAAATTTATTTATAATATTTTAAGGAGGAACGAAAAAGTTGAATTTTGGCCCATTTGATAACAAACTTTACTATGAATGTCAGTACAGTGACAGTAATCTTAATAATAAACAGCGTTTATAAAGCCTTATAAATATGAAACTAAACCAATATATCCAGATTTACAACATTAATAAAATGTTGTGGTGCTATTATGGTAAAACCTTTCCGTAAAACTCCAACTATGAGCAACTGATTCAAAATTGGTTTAAATTCCTCAAATACATGAAAAAAAGAAAAGGAAAAAGAAACAGAGGAAATATCACATAATAATGGTAATGTTACTTGTTTGGAATAAGATTTTAACAGAATACCATTCATTAAAAGTACATCCATTGTCTGAAAGGTTTTTTTTGTGTGTGTGAAGAAAATAGTATGTATTATACATTAACAACAACAGAAAAAAAAACAAAAAAAAACAATTATTTATTTGATTACCATTAGTTCGTTACTCAATAAGCATTTGTATTTTAATTAGTAATTATACATTCAAACTATATGTTTGTTTGTTTTTGACTGAAAATGGATTATGTGCTTTTTCACTTTTAACTTAGAAAAGAATTTAAAATTTAAAAATAAATATGGATAGTCTAGACACGTAGTTGACTGAAATATGATGTTTACCATTCTTCCATAAACACTGATAAGTAATTTTAATCCCCCTTTAATGACTGCCAAAACTTCTAAATATGTTTTCATAACTAAAAAGAAAAAAAAAATGTTCTTTGACAGTAGTGCTGTAACGAACGTGAGAAAAGAGGTAATTTATCTAGCGCATGTGACTGTTCTCATTAGCAGTTTGCAAAACAAGATAAGATCATCGTCCTTTTTTCGGTGAGATTTAAAAAAAAAAAAAAAAAAAAAAAATACAATTCCGAGCATATTCAAATGCAACATATGGGAAAAGTCTCATATTTTGTTCCGGTAGATTTGGTGAGTTTTTGTTTGGCGATAAATGTTTCGATGCGGTTGTTGCGATCATCAGCCTTTACGGTTGCTTTTTTAAACGATATTTTTCTGTAGATGTGGAGTTGCAAGGATTCCCATTTTAGATTCCCAGTGAGTTTATTCCCAGGTTTATTTCCAACAGACCCGGTTTATTCCCAGGTTTATTCCCAAAAGACCTGGTTTATTCCCAAAAAACCCGGTTTATTCCCAGGTTTAAACCGTTTTTTTTTCTAGTCTTTGGAACTCTATGTAGATGTAATATTATGTAAATATATTTTTTGTTCATTTTTTGTAGATATTTTTCTAGTTTGTATATTTATTTTTTCAAATCGTAATGGCATTTGTGAACAAGATTGCTACTTTTTAATACTTTCCAACCTAGTTGAAAAGTGTTTATGACTTCGGTTTGTCTGCCGTCTGCTGTATTGTCGTCTGCCTTCTGTCCGTGCTCTAACTCCCGTAAATAGGCTCCGATTGCCCTGCAATTTTTATATGTTACTGTCGTTATCTATAACATGTTCCCTATTTCAACTGAAGTGTGTAGCACCTATTGTTTTTTTACAGGGACACTCAAAAGAATTCCGTTACATTACGTTCTATGGGGAAAAATCATTTGCGGTTTATTTTAAGGATGTTACACAATTGCAAATACATTGTAATTGATATATATTCCTAAGGTGCATTACAAAAAGCTTAATATGGAATACGGTGTGCATAGCACTTATAATTACTTTACAGGGACAGTCAAAAGAATTCCGTTACATTACGTCTATGGAGAAAAATCGTTTGCGGTTTAATTAAATAATGTTTCACTATTTTAAACGCATTGAAATTTATATATATCAATAAGGTGCATTACAAGAGACACTACAGAATAGTGTGTGTATAGCAGTCATCGTTCATTTACAGGGACACACAAAAGAATTCTCTACTGTTAACAATAATTCCTGGACGTGCGTTTTAAGTTGCTGAACGCGATTTTAAATTTAACTCACTTTTTGTCTATTACTGGGTGTGTATAAATTCTGTAGATCCTATACAGGGCAGGACAAAAGTTCGCGAACACATTTCCGTTTATTGACAGAAACTCCAGAAGGAGAATTTTAAATTGTGCTACGCGTTTCCTAACTAAACTAAAATTTAGCATCCTATGTAGTATATATACAAATCTATAGATCATATACAGAGATGAATAAAAGTATTCGGATATTTTACCGAATATTGCTGGGAATTCCTGAAATTGGATTTTTAAATATGTTATGCGTTTTTCAAAATTGTTTAGTTAGATATCATCTTACAGCTTACGGTAAAGATTTTCAAAATTATTTTGGAAGTGTTGGAAAGTGTTACATAATCTATGCTTTACGCATGATTTTTCGTTCTTGTTCTATCTGTGCCCTCGGAAACTGTATCAAAAAAGAAAAAATATTTTTTAAAACGTATAATCTTTTGCATTTTTATACGGGCCACTTCTCCATTTTGTGATTAGAAGTGCTACTTATATCAAATATACCTTTCCCGATTTTGGCGATACAATTTTATTTTAGCATCGTACTTTATTAAGATGGAACAAAAACATGGTTTAGTAAAGGTATATTTATAAATATTTGAAAAGCATGTCTTTTCGCCGTCTTGAAAAATTTGGTCAGATGCTAAAACTGCATTTTGGCACCATTTTACATTTTTTCGCCAATCGCGCCACCCGGCACAGTATATGGAACTGTTCCCCAACATATCGTTTAACCATTTAATGTAACTCGATATTAATTTAATATTCAATATAAAATGAAAATCTGTCTTTTCGGTTGACAGATTTCAGTATAACGCGAAAGTGCGGTGTCTCAAGTTTAATATGATCTTATAATTAATCTGCTTTTCTTTTCTTTTTAATTTTCTCTGGGCAATCAATTGCGAAATGCGGTAACTTTGTTGCAATTACTCTGTACTGAGTTAGATTTAAAAAATATATGCATGAAAATTACATTAAAAGTCATGAAAACTCACTGAATTTAGCTAGAATTTTCATACAAATTTCATTCGATAATTCATATTTTTTCCTATTCCATGATGTAAAATCGAGATTATGAGATATTTATCAGTCATGTAGGAGCAATCAAATAAAAAGACACCGCGCAAGTAGTTGCTATCAATTGTTATGCATTTCTAAAAGAAAAAACGGTATGAAAAAAAAAAAAGTAATACTCACTTTAACTATATGGTGTATGTGCATTTATATATAATTAAAACTTATACAAACATTAAATCTCAAAATCGACGTTTCGGTCAACATCTGATTTACGACTATCCTCTTTCCGATTATGAGTATCCAGGATTATGACGTTAATTTATATTAGAGTAAAAAAAAAAAAACAGAGTCCACCATCTGGAACTGGATCTTTCGCAAGGACTATCTCCACCCTTGGCTCCAACCAATCACAGGCCATGCAGTGGCGGAATATACTAAATGAAATCCGAATATCGAAACTCACCACCATTTATAAAAATTAATCTCTAAGGGGATATTTACTTTCTCGGGTTCTATGGGCCCGATTTCAAAGGGAATTGGTTTATTCAACTTAACATGAACTAATTAAGATATGTATAACTGATAAGATATAGTTTTGGCGCCTCCTGGAGGTGGAAATTTGAACTAAAAGATTTTCAAGTCTTGCACAGCACGTCTGCTATATATGGTGTCGTAGGCACGTGAGAACGTAAGAAACGTGTAGGAATGAAACTCCGCCACACAAGCCGCAGTTTAGTTCGAAAATAGGTTTGTTTAGAACAGAGTGCGCCCTCTAGCGTTGGAAGTGGAACTAAAACTTTTGCATTTAATATTGGTTCGATTCAAACGAAATATTTTCTAACATTCGTCCCAGGTCTCCCAGGTCCCCCAAGTACTAAATAAACTTCGGTATCATTTTTCAGCCATCGGTTACCATCCTTTCTGAATATTATTCTCCAGGGAGATGAT
Source organism: Maratus michaelseni (assembly GCA_963931845.1). Taxonomy (NCBI): domain Eukaryota; kingdom Metazoa; phylum Arthropoda; class Arachnida; order Araneae; family Salticidae; genus Maratus; species Maratus michaelseni. Next base: position 387,976,202 of record OZ007588.1, read on the forward strand.
TTATTTTCTCGGGATCTATGAGCCTGATTTCAACGAGAATGGGTTCATTCAACTTAATATGAACTAATTAAGATATAGATAACTAATTAAGATATAGGTTTGGCAACCCCTGGTGGTGGAAATTGGAACTAAATGATTTTGTTGCAAGTGTACAGTACGCCTTCTATTCAGTGTCATAGGCAGCGGGGACAAGTGCCAGAGTTCCGTTCGGAAAGGGGTTTGTTTAGAACAGAATGCGTCCCCTGGCAGTAGAACTACAAGATTTGCATGCGCGTGCGCTGAAAATGGATATTTTTATCGAAGCCAAAAAAGAAAATTACCGATTCGATAATCTCAGACAATTCATTTTCACTCATCCTCGATTATTAAGAAAACTCTTGGAGGTATCGATTCGAAACTCACAGTATATCCGTGGTTTATTTTTCTGATTCGAAAAATGCAAATTTTATGAAAATCGGACGGTAAGATAATTTTGGCCCAAAACTGACTTTCTTTGAATCAAATGTCCCAGACATTTAATTGAGGGAGACGTGTTGAATTTACTTCCGCTTGGAGGTCCGTCTCTCTATTTATTTTCCGACAGACAAAAGGAACGGGAGGAACTGTTTGGGAGGAATGGTTTAGTGCAGCAGTTTTTAGAATGCTTTTGCGTTTCGTACGATTTTTTGACTTGGAACTTTTTTTGACCGGACAACGCCGCGTCGGGCGGAGCAGCTACTTGTAACTAAAATTAAATGCTTTGGCTTTTTAGTCGTTGTATCGACACAGATTTAAACTGTAGCGTGAAGTTTAACTTTTAAAACTTTCAACTGATTGATTTGAAAAAAAAAAATAGCTGAATAAAATTTAACAGAAATTGCATGCGTTTTCAAAAGAAAAATAAAAGTTATTTAATTGAATCAAACGAGCTCCTGTATTTTAAACTGTCATGTTTTCGTAGACACATTTCGTATGTATTTTTAAAAATTAAAGATCGCTCTTTGTAGGTAAAACGTAACAGTTTTTATCAATGTATAGAATTTCGAGTAAAGATAGCAACGATGTTCCCCAGTTTCGTATAAAATTTGGAACAGATTGAATATATATTGAAGTATCTTGAGATCACGTTCTTTGGAAGTAATTTTGGGGAAATGCATTCTATACCTATAAATTTTTATAAAATCTTTTCTCTTGAGAATTTTGCGAAGGAATACTTTTTATTTCCTTTTGAAGTTGCAACTTTGCACAAAACTGTATACATTGTAATAACAGCATGAGATTAATAAGGAATATATATATATTTTTTATGCAAATAAAAGTTAAACAATTACCATTTTAATGTTTTAAACATATGGATAAAAATTCAAAGTAGCCGTGTGCTCTTTAAGCGACTTTTATTGTACTAAAATTCCATGCGATTTCTCATAAGTTTGCCACATTTAGGATATATGTAGGATATATATGCCAAATATTAGCAAATAGAATTGGTTATTATGATTTTTTGTTAAACTAATTTATTTTGGAGAAATTAAATTATTATCTTTAATCGAAGCAAAATATATCATCGTAGAATATATATCAAATATATCATTTAGGTAATGTTTCTTACATTTACAGTATTTAAAATCTAAATGAGATGTCCAAAGTAACTAAATGTGACAATGCATGTTATGCATGTCAGTTCACCTTAATTTTATTAATTTTAGTGTTTTAACTTTTTTAAATACTTAATTCTGCATTATAATTAATTAATGAATCATTTAAAACTCATGCTTTAAACACTTTTAACTTTGACAATCTAGACTATAATATAAAGAGAGAACGCCTGACTGACTGACTGGGTGACTCATCAACGTCCAGCTAAAACAACTAAGTCAGGATCACGAAATTTGGACAATAGATTGATGTTATGACCTAGACAAGCAATAAGAAAGGATCTTTGAAGTCCTCCCCCCCCCCTTCCCGAAGAAGGTTAAAGGGGTGGTTGAACGTTTTAGGTGATTTCGCCATATCTCAGCAACAGTTTTAAGTAGGAGCGCGAAATTCAGGAAACAAATCTACTAAAATAATGGTTAAACACATATTTCAGCGATTTTAGAAATTCACCCCCTAACGGGGTTAAATGGGGAGAGTCAAACGTTTTAGGTCATTTCGCCATATCTCAGCAGCAGTTTTAGGTAGGAGCATGAAATTCAGGATAACAAATCTACTATAAAATTTTTAAACATGTATTTCAGCGATTTTAGAAATTCACCATTCGGGTTTAACATTGGATATGAGCCGATTATGGAAGATTAGACAAATAAGACAACTATTGCTGATTTTTAGATAGATATTTTGCGACATTTATTATAAGACATTTTTAAAAGGAATTTTTTTTTTAAAAATGATTTATAAAGCTGAAGGATTTAGTATGATTTCGTCAAAATAACATAAGTTTTTTCTGATTGTCATTTTGACGGTTTTCGGACGTGAATGCGTTTTTCTGATCAGCGTATTTTTAGGATATTATATTTTCACACATGGTTATCTCGGGCGAAATCGGATGGTTCTGCTACATTAAAATAAATTTATTAGCTTCAATATGTTCATAAAAAGAAAAAAATATATTATAATTTATTAAAATATTAGAATAAGATTTTTCCAATCTTTTATTTAATGATCAAAATTTGTAAGTGTTGTAATTTTGTCTTACTCCCACTTTTATCCGATTTAGAACCATTTTTTTTTAAGTACCTATCCATCCCTATCCTATATTGTAGTCGACACATTGCTCACCTGCGCGAAGCCGGGACGGGCCGCTAGTTAATATATAAGAACTAACAAATGAATGAGAATACTACATTAATTTTACCAAAACAATATTTACTATACGAAAAAGCTAAAAACAACGTTGAAGCACACAAATTATAAAACTTTAAAACACATACGGTCGTTTCAAGGATACATAGATCCCCTTCATCAGTGTAAGGTGAGGGGAAAAAATGTTAAAAGGGTTTAAAAGACCCACGCTCGGCTATAGCCCCGAGTACTGGCTGTAATCTGACCAAAAATGATTATAAAAGGGATCCCAATCAACCAATCTGAATTTAAAAAAATGTAGCGAATTGCCAACACTGCCGAATCATATTAAACATCGTCATGTTTCTCAGTCGGGTAATAAATCTGCCGAAATAAATAAATACTCCTACTTTAAGTTTATAACTATTTTTTAAGCACGCCGATTACAACAAATGTAGTGCACTAGCCACAGTATTAGTAAGAAAATTGTAATATGCGCATAATCGGCATTTTGGAGACAAATTTAAACATATAATTGTGCGTTGTTATTATTTTTTTAAATTACTAAGGTCATACCCCGCTTTTGAATGGATGGTGACTTTTTCGTTTCACTGTAGTAACCATCTATAGTTTGAAAATCTGCCCTACAGGTTTTACGCATACGTGTGTAGAATTCACACGGCACAGTATTTCAAATGTCTAGAATAGGACTGAAATCTTTCAGTTGCTATCTTAACACTCTATCCATTTATTTACTGTGGCTCTCTTTTTTTTGCAATCGGAAAAATCCCTGTATTGTCTTAATATATGAGCTTCACCTATAAGTTTTTTTGTACAATATATATATATATATACGAGGGGCAGTCGGAAAATAAGTTTCCCCTGGCGACTGTGGACAGAGGTGTGTATGAAAGACAAAAAATGTAATGAGACATTAAAGATAAAACATAACTTTATTTTTCCACATAAGTACCAAGTACATTGAGACATTTGTCATACTTCTTTATAAGCTTCAAAAAGCCCGCCAGGAAAAAATCAGGGCTTTGCATACGGACGAAGCGTTGAACGGCTATGGGCGAAAGACGACACAGCATGTGAACACGAACGTGCCAGACACCGATACCATAGATCAGTTTCAACTGACGTCACACCCTAGCAACCACTTTAGCAACTATATTTGTTTTTTGTTTGCCCGCCAAAGATGGCGGATTGTGATTGGTTGGCTCGTAATACAGGCTACAAATCCATGATTATGATTGGTTGTTAACTTTTGGTGGGCTGGTGATCACGTGGTTGAAACTGATCTATTGGGTAGAGGTCGACCGCGATCAAGCAGATGGCGCTGTTGCAGTGCCTGCGCAGATGGCGCTGTTGACTGCAACTGCGCTGTCACCGCAACAGCGCCTTCTGCTTGATCATGGTCGACATCTACCCAATGGTATCGGTGTCTGGCACGTTCGTGTTCACATGCTGTGTCGTCTTTCGCCCATAGCCGTTCAACGCTTCGTCCGTATCCAAAGCTCTGATTTTTTCCTGGCGGGCTTTTTGAAGCTTATAAAGTGGTATGACAAATGTCTCAATGTACTTGGTACTTATGTGGAAAATAAAGTTATGTTTTATCTTTAATGTCTCATTACATTTTTTGTCTTTCATACACACCTCTGTCCACAGTCGCCAGGGGAAACTTATTTTCCGACTGCCCCTCGTATATATATATATATATATATTTAGTGAGTTACGACGCCTATTAAAGATTGCACTCAATAACCTTGTAATTTTAAATCACCTTGTATGTGCAGTTAGGTATGAAAATGTAATGGAATTTCATACTTAAAGTCATTCATTTATTTTATAAATAATTTTGGAAATTCGATGCTTGATCAGGGGTTGCTTTTACATGATTTTTAAATTTATATTTTTCATTTTTTACCTTTTTACTTAACAAACAATAAATCTTCTCTTTTTAACAAACTTTTAACGATATCTATTTAAATGTTACTGAATTTTCTGTTCTTAACGGGGTTATTTTAATAAGATTTATATAGAATGCTAAAGTTAAATGAAGGTGAAAATTTTATTTTCCAACCAGTTAAATGTAATAAAAAACTCATTTTCAAATAATCGATTTGTAGAAGTTTCACCATTTATTTGCATTATACTTTAAATTCCTTTTACATGAATTTTGTAACAAAAATTAATTTAGGTGCAATTTGATTTTTTAGATGCACAACTTTATTTTATTTGCCTGAGCATATACTTACTGTTGTTAAATTTATATGGAAAATTATTTAAAAGATTTATCTTACGAATCTTTTAATTAATTTTATGTAATAGATTGTTACTATTTGTAACTCCACTCGAAGGATATATATATATATATATATATATATATATATATATATATATATACTTTGTAGTATTTAGAAAAGAAAAACTTCAAAAGTTTCAATTTTCTTTCCGCTGTATTTTATCGCAAACAATTATTTTTTGAAACATTGATTTTATTGATCTTGAAAGAACTATGCCCACTTATTTTTTTTCCTTTCAAAAAATAATCAATCATTTTAAAGAAAAATCATTTATTGGAATATTTTATGTTTTATACGTAGCAAAAAAAAAAAAAAAAAAAAAAAAAAAGAAGAAGAAGAAGAAGAAAAAAACACATTTGTTTGTTTGCTATATTCTATTTTCTTTTTGTGCATATTTTGTGTGTGTAATAGTAAAACGATTAATAAATGCTAAATACATTTGTAATTACTGGGAAAGTCCATGCATAAATTATTCTGGTTACGATTTCCCTAATAGATCAGCCCAAAATATCTACTGCGATCAGCCCTGGGATCTAATCTAATAGATCAGCTGTATTCTTACTTTTGTCGCTTAGCTTTGGCAGACAATTAATTAAAACGCAATTGTTAAATTTTAATAGAAATAACCCGAGTAAACAAAACATATACTCTATAATTAATAGCATTAGTTCTAAGACGAGTTGTGTGATTTCGTAAATATTCCAGTCTATAAATTGTTGGTTGTTAACTTATCGACCCTTATACAGAAATTAGCGACCCACACCAACCCTATAAAACTGCATTAACACTAACTTAAATAAAACACAGTCTAATGATGCATAAATAATATTCAACACAGAATTAAAATTAATAACATAATAGTTTATTTAGATTTATTTACAAAAATTAAGAAATAAAAATATATAAACGTTAAAAATTATTTAGCTTGCACGTAGCTTAACTCATAAATCGTTTGATCTAAATATTTTCTGATATATAAAAATCCCCAGTTGTAATGGTTTTCAGACAATTGCATTTTTACCTTGATATAAATAATTAACTAAAAGAACAACATTAGTTGCATTACACTTAAATTTATAATTTATTGAATATAAAATAATTACTTAATTAAATACATTCCATGTCCTACACTCTATACGACACCTTAACATTATACATATTTAATAACACATGGATAATATAAATACTGGAATGCTTTGTAACATTGTATAGGGACAGAAGCTGGCATCACAGATATCTATAAGGACTTGGGAATGCCACATTCACAAAATATAAAAATATTATTAAGTCGAACGTTCTACTCTCATTGAGAGTTAACGCTCTTTTATATTTAAATAGAGATGTAATTAATTTTTCATACAGAAGAAAGCATCGATGAGTAATGTAAGACAAGATGCATTTTGAAACTTAACTGCTCAAGTCATAAGAGAAAGTATAAGTAGAGACTTCTAAGTCATAGCAACAGCACAACTCTAAGATAAAGAATAATGCGCTCAGAGAAGTCAATAAGTCACAGAGTGAAGTCAAGATGTGAGTGAAGTCAATTGACCGCCAAAACTTAAGGCTGTTCATCAGTACACTTCCCGATTCCCCGCGCTAATGTTATTCGTATGGGCGTAAGATGCATTCGTATTTTTAAAATATCTCCTCGGAAAATTAATATTTTTAACTTCTGTTTTCTTTGTACTGTTCTTAAAGAATGTCTCTTTTTTTTTAGTTGTCAATTTTTTTCTAAAATATATACTGAATTTTATATGAAATGTTAAAATCTTATTCAGTTTCAATAAGATTTTAACACATAACAATATAAGTTAAGCACATAGTTTAGAAATATTTTGATAGCTAAGAAAAACAGAGACATCCTTTAAGAGGAGTACACAGAAAACAGAAGTTAAAAATATTAATTTCCCGAGGAGATATTTTAAAAATACGAATGCATCCTACGCCTATAGGAATAACATTAGCGAGGGGAATCGGGAAGTTTACTGACGAGCAGCCTTAAGACAATGAACTTTTTAGAGAGTACTAAAGCCTGTAAGAACAGGCTCCCTTAACCCATTAAAGCTGGAATTATTTTTCTCTGTGAAATGCAAAAATTGCATTTCATACCAATTTTTCAAAGTACCAACTTTAGTCTCCTTTTATTACGGGGTTTCTGTCTTCAGATAGAGAGAATATTTCTCTTAAAATATACTGGTATACAAACAACAAAATGGAGGGCAGTTATTCCGGTACCATATGGTACCAATAGGCTTTAATGGGCTAATCTAGAGCCCCTTAATGGCTGCCCCCATATTAACAAGTTAGCCACTCTGAGCCGATCTACTAGCTCTAAGCTGCCATTGGTAATAAGTGTGGCTTTGGAACCAGGGTGACTCCATCCCTACGTCTGCAGCCCCCATTTAACCTCTGACCCATCATACATCTGCATATCAAAAAGCTTTTACTTTCATTCTTCTCATAAAATTATCTGTAGACTCGTCGGAGCCCTACCTTGTATAAATATTTTTACTCAAATACATCTAACTTTGTGTCTCTATAGAAGACACAAAAACAAATAGTAAAACATACTTAATTTTCACCAATTTGCATAAAAATTAAATATATACAGGTTTGGGCAGGCAGAGAGGCCTACCGATTGGTTTCAGCTCTACTAGCCCCGCCCAAAATTAAATATATATATTAATGTAATATTAGTTTCTTGTATGTGCAAAGTTCCATTCTTGTGATATTGACACATGAACATCGTTTTACGCCGAGTTTACGCAAATTAAATGTTAGGGAAATGTCTGTTTAGCAGTAAAGATAGCATGTGGGTTTTCAACTGAGCAGTAATACTAAAAGTAATGAGTTCATAATCCTTTGATACATTTTATTCTTATAAGCTTATTCTGCAAAAACATCCGACGTTTTAATAGTTAATTTCTGAGAAATCTAAGAGGAAATCAGATTAGGAAACTTAAAATTGATTATTTTGACTATGAGTTTTTTGATAAATATTTTTTTTTTCAATGAGTTCATCTGATAGTTAAAGTTTGCACGCAAAATTTCGAATCAACTCGTATGTGTATCACCTTGAATTCGCATGCGTTTTATGTATGCATATTCAGATTAGTGTTGCTAGATTGAGGGAACTTACATTTTCGACTAGTAATCTTCGTTTTTTTTTAATCACTAAATGTCTGACATTTAATAAAGCAAAAATTACTAAAGCAGTAGTGGTAGATATTTTTGATTAAAAAAAATTAAACAACTTGGCAACACTGATTCAGATATACACATTACAATATTTTAATTATAAATATTTATGGAAATTTTACCGTATTTCAATCCGTAGGAAGGACTTTTTTTTTAAACTTTTACTTCATATTTTCCCCTTTATAACTTTTTAAATTTACAGACAATAAAACACATTTTTAACGACTTTTTAAACACATCTATTTTATTGTTGCTGAATTTTCTATTCTTTACTCACCTATTATAAGAAGGTTTCTATAAATTGAAGACGTTAAATGGAAAGGGTAAAAGCAGTTAAATGCAGTGAATTTCTGTTAGTGCGGACTTCCAAGGACTTTCCTATTCCAGTTTTCGTCCGCAATAACCGAAGTCCGCATTAAAAGATGTAACCATTTCAATGGTGTAAAAAAGTTCCTTGCGTTGAATAAATTGAATTCAGTTTGCCGCAGAAATTTAAAAGCTTATTAACTTTACGCTAAAATAAACAACTTATTCTTTAATTTAGTAATTTTAGTAAAAAATAAAGTTAATGTCAATTTGATAATACAAAAGAACAAACTACTCAGGGCAAACAAAATGTGTCAAGACATGGGTTATGCTTAAATATTTTAACTTTAATTAAAGTAATCTCTCCCTTTTTTTTGAGGGGGGGGGGGAATAATGGAACAAATAGTAAAGTTTTTACCACACCATTCTTAAGTTTTGTGACCCACTCGAAAATTTGCTTTCTTACATCACATTTTGATTGGTAATATCAAAGAACAGTCATTAGCAATTTTTGAACCTCTCGGGTTTTCTGTTGTTACGCAATTTTACTTATATTCATTATTGTCACTGACAATTTCTTAATTACTCAATAACTAAAGTTGCATCAAAGTTGCTTTTGAAGAAATAATGAACTAAAGCAGTTTTAATTCTTCTCGGCCAGTTTGTGAAAAAATTGTCCGCCTTCTCCGATGAGTATTGCGCTTTAAGCCAATAGCAAGAGATGCGCAAAACGAAATTTTCTTCATTAAGCGAAGGTACGTCTTTAGCGAAGACTCATTAACGAGATTCCACGGTATAATGAAAAACTCATTTTCGATTAATCGATTTTCAGAAGTGCAGTTTGAATTCTAAATTTTCCGCCTTATCCGATCAGTATTACGCTCTAAGCGATGTATTTCACATAAATTGTCAATAGAAAGAGATGCGGAAAACGAAATTGCCTTCATTAACTGAAGGTACGTTTTAAGCGGAGACGCATTAACGAGATTCCACGGTATAATGAAAAACTCATTTTCAAATAATGGATTTTGAGAAGTGTAGTTTGAGTTCTGCTCTGCCAGTTTGTGAAAAAATTGTCTGCATTATTTGATGAGTATTACGTTTTAAGCGATGTATTTAACATAAATTGCCAATAGAAAGAGATGCGGAAACGAAATTGTCTTCATTAACAGAAAGTACGTCTTAAGCGGAAACGCATTAACGAGATTCCATGGTATAAGGAAAAACTCATTTTTAAATAATCGATTTTGAGAAGTGCCGTTTGGGAATGCTGCTCGACTATTTTTGAGGAGAAATTGTCAGCATTATGCGATTGGCATTGCGCTCTAAGCGAGGAAGTTATCATAAATTGCCAATAGAAAGTGATGAAGAAAACAAAATTGTATTCATTAACCAAAAGTACGTTTTAAGTGGAGACGCATTAACGAGATTCCACGATATAATGAAACACTCATTTTCAAATAATGGATTTTGAGAAGTGCAGTTTGAATTCTGCTCGGCCAGTTTGTGAAAAAATTGTCCGCCTTATCCAATGAGTATTACGCTCTAAGTAATATATTTAACATAAATTGCCAATAGAAAGATATGCGGAAAATGAAATTGTCTTTATTAATCGAAGGTACGTTTTAAACGGAGACGCATTAACGAGATTCCATGGTATAATGAAAAACTCATTTTAATATAATCGATTTTGAGAAGTGCAGTTTGAATTCTGCTCGGCCAGTTTGTAAAAAAATTGTCCGCATTATCCGATGAGTATTACGCTCTAAGCGATATATTTACCATAAATTGCTAATTGTAAGAGATGAGGAAAACGAAATTGTCTTCATTAACCAAAGGTACGTCTTTAGAGGAGACGCATTAACGAGATTCCATCGTATAATGAAAAACTCATTTTCAAATAACGGATTTTGAAAAGTGCAGTTTGAATTCTGCTCGGCCAGTTTGTGAAAAACTTGTCCGCATTATCCGATGAGTATTACGCTCTAAGCGATATATTTAACATAAATTGCTAATAGTAAGAGATGAGGAAAACGAAAATGTCTTCATTAACCAAAGGTACGTCTTAAGCGGAGACGCATTAACGAGATTCCATGGTATAATGAAAAACTCATTTTAATATAATTGATTTTGAGAAGTGCAGTTTGAATTCTGCACGGCAAGTTTGTGAAAATATTGTCCGCATTATCCGATGAGTATTACGCTCTAAGCGATATATTTAACATAAATTGCTATTAGTAAGAGATGAGGAAAACGAAATTGTCTTCATTAACCAAATGTACATCTTAAATAGAGACGCATTAACTAGATTCCACGCTGTAATGAAAAACTCATTTTCAAATAATCGATTTCCAGAAGTTTACCTATTTAATTCCATTACACTTTTAAAGTATTTGTTTTCTTAAAAATTTAATTTAAATGGAATTTGACATTTTGACGTAGAACTTTCTTTTTATTTGCCTTGAACTGGTACTTACTTTTCTTAATTTTTACAGAAAATAATTTAAGAGATTTATCGAAAGCAGCTTTCAATTAAATCTGCGAAATGGATTTTGACATGTTCATAACTCGAATTATATATTTATGCATCTTTCAGTATATTGAAAGAAAAAAAAAAAGCTTTAAAAAGATAAATTTGTTTCATTCTATTTTTGCTGTGAAACCATTATTTTATGAAATATTGATTTTATTAATATCCAAAGAACGTTGACTACTTTCAATTGTCGGTGAGGATCAGAATCTAAGTAATATGGTTTAAAAAATATATAAATATATATGTTTTTAGGGTTTCGTTCATCTCACGAAACCCTATTACTCCCGCTCCGTTGTCTGTCCGTCACAGAGCCGTTCTCAGAAACTATATAACTTACAGGCATGAAAATTTGTGTGCTTATAGCTAAATACCTACTATGAAGCTCAAAATAATAAAGTTTGAAAAAATCGTATTATTTTAATATATAGAGATAAAAAGCAAAAATCTAACAGCCTTTTCCTTTTAAATAAAAACATTTTCGTTATAGCAGTTGCCAACAATTAAAACAATACAACATGTTTAATTTTAAAACTAATTTTTTTAAATATCGCATTTAGTCCACATGACGGATAATATTATGACAGAGTATAATAACGGGCATTGTCCGTTATCGAGCTGGTTTAGTTATTCGAAAAAACAAAAAAATAGACCGGCAAATTTTTAATTTATAAAAAACATGACTTTTAATTTGTTGCTCAATGAAATTTATTTGGATTTATTAAAGAAAGGATGAAGTGTTTTGAAAGGAATATTAAACGAAACCCTTTGTGCGATCTTCGATCACACTTACCCACTTGTTTTATTTTTATTTCCCTTTAAATTTTTCTTTTTTTTTCTTTTATGAATAAAAAAAATATATGAATTAAATTATAAGAAAAATGTTTTATTAAAACATTTTATATCCTATAATTAGTAAAAATATTTCTTTATTTTTTTCAATTTATCTTTTTTTTTTTTTTTTACATCTTTTGTGCTTTTGGACGCAAGTATGCATTCATCTCTTTGTGTGCATGGTATTCTTACAATCTTATTCCGTGAAAAAAATCAGGCATTTTAAAGGTGAATTTCTGAGAAAGCAGGGAGAAAATCAGAATTTAATATTGATTCTTCCGACCAGTGCTTTACAAATTTGATAAAATCTGGTAGCCAGTAAAAAATTCTAGTCATCAGTAAAAATATTTATCTCTCTTCCTCTCCCCCCCCCCCCTTCACCCGCCTTGACTGATTTTCAAAAAGCACAAAAGTTTTTCTTATGAATTAATTGAGAAAAAAAATAATAAGAAGCACAATATACAATTATTAGTTACATAGTTTAGAATAATGTGCTCAAACTTTATATAAACAAAATTTTATTGAAAATTACCAAAATTATACATCTCAAAAGAAAAAAAACAAACTCTAAAGGCTGAATTAACGCATGTTCGGAAAAAAAAAAAAAAAAAAAAAAAAAAAAAAAAAAAAAAAACATAATTATTTACGAACAACCAAAAAAAAAAAAAAAAATAAATAAATAAATAAAAATAAAAAACGCCTGATTTAACAATTTGTTTTCCAGAACTTGGTCGCCTACTTCCAACTATAGACTCTATATAATGTCTCTTTTTTTTTTTACGATGAGGTCAACTTGTTTTTTAAAAATTGTACGTAGAATTTTGAATAATTTTTTTTAATCTTCAATAAAATGCTTTTTTTTAACGAATTTTTAAAGACGTTTATTTAAAAGTTACAGAATTTTTTAAATTCTTTATGCAGCTGTTATAAAGATGTTTACATAGTGTCCGTATAAACTCCCCTTTTCTATCTAAAGAACGCGTCGGAATTTCAGAAAACTGTAAAATATATTTTCAGTCAATTTCATCTTGGTTAAAAAAAATGGAGAAGGGGGACATAACGAGTCACCGGTGGGTGGTGAAATATAAATTATTCAATACTAACACCTAATTTATTATCATATTTGAATTCTTCCCTAAATTTTACTTTAGGATAATGAACGGAAAGTCTTTCGGTCAAGTAGTTTACTAGGTTGAGCAAAAAGTTCTGGGAATTTTGTGAAAGTTGCGTTGTTATGCGCAAATTAACAACAAAAGCAACAAAGACTATTCTTCAAAGCAGAGACAATCATAGTCCACGACTTTCTGCCATGGTTCTGCCAGATTCCGGATTTGCTGCAAGTAGCATGGCGGTTCCTTGGAATCGAAAAACTCTTGACATGCTTCTTCAACTTCATTAAATGATTCAAATCGACGGTTCTTGAAAAAGTGTTGCATTGATCGAAAGAGGCCATAATCGACTGGAGCCACGTCTAGACTGTAGGCGGGGTGTGGAAGAATTTCGACGCCGTCCAACTGCGCAAACTTATCCTATAGGCCACGTGCGGTTTGGCATTGCCCTGCTGAAACAAAGCGCGCTTTCGGCGGGCCAATCTTGGATACTTCTGCACCAATTTGTCGTAGACGGGATCCAACTGCTGCCAATAGAGTTCGGTATTGATGGCACGACCATTTGGAACCAACTCAAACTGAAAATTTCCTTCAAAGTTCCACCACACGCAGATCATGACTTTCTTGGCAAATCGATTGCACTTTGAACTGCTGGCGTATCTTGGGCTTGTTGAATTCAACGCTTCCTTCGATCGTGATTGACCAAGGAAACCCACTTCTCGTCCGATGTCACAATTCTCTGCCAGAATCAGTCATTCAATGGATTGTCGAGCAATTGTCTACAAATATCGACTCATTTGGCGGCTTCTGCTTCGGTGAGCTCATGCGGATCCTGGCGAGGCTTCTTGTGGACAAAGTCAAATCGATGCAACTTGTTGAAAACGCTCCGCTGCGAAACACCAAGCTCTGCAGCCAAATCACGAGTGCTTGATGAAGGCTGAGTATCCACAGCGGCTACCAAGTCACTTCCATCCAAAACAGATGGCCGGTCAGAACGAGGCATGTCTTTGAGATTAAAATTGCCTTCTTCGAATCGCTTCAACCATCTGCCCACAGTCAATTTTGTCACCGTACCAGCACCTTCATCCTCATTAATATCATCGACGGCTTTCAGAATCGTTAGACTTTTTCTCCAATAACGCCGGATCAACACACGCAAATAATATTGTTCAATGGGCATTTTGGAGCCGAAATTCCTGAACTCCTATATAGATATACTACTAGTACTCCTATATACGATACAAATTCTGGTAACTATTAGATGAAAATTTCCCAGAACTTTTTGCTCAACCTAATACTAATTATGCATGTTTAAAGTTCCTAATATTAAATTAATTTTTAAAACTTGCCAGTATATTTGAAAAGTGTTTATGACTTCGGTTTGTGTGCCGTCTGTCCGTCCGTTCGTGCTCCAATTCTCGTAAATATACGCGGATTTCCCTGAAATTTTTGTATGTTATTGATATTTACTGTAGTATGATCTCTATCGGAAATGAAGTGGGTAGCATTTATAGTTTATTTGCAGGGACAGTCAAAATTATTCCGTTACATTACGGTCAATGGGAAAATGCCTCCCTGCTGAATTAAAAAAACTCAAATGAGGCTTCTCGTTTAATTGATTCGACACATGCTTTACCGTTTTCAGAAATTGTTGCGTTTCGGAGATAAAGGAGGGTGGGTGGGACTTTTGGCGGATCTTGTATATTAATTTCAAGAAATTGTTAAAAGTTTAATTTTAGTGCAATTTGCCCTGTTATCTGAAGAATTACCTTTTTTAATAGGCTGAAGACCCTTGCTTTTCTTACATTTATATACAAAAAAAGATATTTCGAAAGAAGTTTTTAATAAAACGCTGAAACGGATTTTGACATGTTTATAAATTGAATGATATATATGTGTTTTGCAGTATCTTAAAAAGAAATGAAAAAAACCCTTCAAAAGCCTCGGCTTTCTTTGTTTTCTTTCTATCGCAAACTATTATTTTTTGAGGTATTGGTTTTATTAATCTTTATAAAAGGCTGATTATTTTTCAATTGTTCGAGAAAATCAGAATCTATGCGGTGTATGTTTAAAGAATATAATAAAAATGTTCGTATATTTCTGTTTTATATAAATCCTAAAATTACAACTTCATCCCATTAAAAAAAATTATAAATTAAATTCAAGCAAAATAAAATTTATTATTAAAGTATTTCATATTCTATAAGCAGCAAAATGTTTTCACTCTTTTTTTTTTGTTTACTTCCTTCTGTTTCCTTTTCAACACTTTCCAACATAGCTGAAAAGTGTTTATGAATTCGCGCGGGAGCGTATTATTCCTTATTTCACTGTTTATTATTGTTAATTTTACCGGTATTATACTGGCAGCTGGAGTGCCAGTATTATACTGTAAAATCAGCATTTTTTTTTCAGTGTATAAATTAAATTCAAGCAAAATAAAACATATAAGAAATATTAAATTATATTATTAAATATACAGCAATAAATTTGCACACCAGTGTACAACACTAATTTAAAGTCTATTAAAATTGCATGCTTTTTTTTTTTTTTTAAATTTCCAAATCTTCTGGCACATTACTAATAATTTGGTCTGCCTAAAAATTATATTATTAAATATATAACATAAATTTAATCATGTGGTCGTATGACTTTTTGCAGTTCTCAGTAACAAGAATGAAAACCCAAAAGTCTTTGTTTTCTAATAAAGAACATCCATTGAAAATTCCTAAGTAATCTCCATTTTTCAACCATTCTGATATTAAAGGATGGAAACATCTATTTCCAAAAATGTAAGCTAATAATCAACAGTTTTGTAAATTTATTAATTCTACACTAGTGTGCAAAACTTAAGCAACAAGTACAAAATGCTAATTTCTGAACACGTGAGTACTCAAAAGGAAATTCTATAAACAGAAAGTGTAGAAAATAGGTACTACCCTAACAGCACAGACAGTCGATGTGAAGTCTTCTTGACATCACAAATGGTCACAATTATCACAGTCACTACAATGAACAGAAATGTGATATCTTTCACTCGTCTCATTTTTACTCTCATTTGGTCACTCCACTGAACAGTCACCATGACTGCTGCTTTTTGACGAATCACCAGGTGACTTTACAATGAAGTCATCTTATGACTCTCGTATGTCTGTCATTTTGACACTCCATTGTAAAGTCATCATGATAGCTGTTCTGTAACGAGTTCCCAAGTGGCAGAAAATGAAATCATCTGGTGACTTTTCAAAAAGGAGTGCAATGATGACTTCACTATAGAGTGTCGATCACCGGAAAGTCACCATGCGACTTCATTGTGACTTTATTTGGCGACTCGTCACAATGCAATGCTCACAATGACTTCAAAGTTCAGTCTTCAACTGACAGTGACTTGAGAATCACAAGGTGACATCATTGTAATGTCACCTGGTGACCCATCACAAAGCGACAGTCACAATGACTTTTCAGTGTTAACAATCATTTGAGAGTAATAATGAGACAGTGAAATATCCCATATTTTGATTCACCGTACCGATTGTGACACTTCTAACCATGTGTGACGTCAAGGGAACTTCACATCGATTGGTCGTGCTGTTAGGGTAGTACCTCTTTTCTACACTTGCTCTTTATAGAATTTCCTTTTGAGTACTCACGTGTTCAGAAATTAGCATTTTGTGTTTGTTGCTTAAGTTTTGCACACCAGTGTACAACACTAATTTAAAGTCTATTAAAATTGCATGTTTTTTTTTTTTTTTTTTTTTTTTTTTTTTTTTTTTTTAATTTTTAAATCTTCTGGTACATTACTAATAATTTGGTCTGCCTAAAAAAAACGTGCTCAAAAGAATAAAACTAAAATTAGTAAAACTGGTATAATACATTAAATAAAAAAAAAAAA
Source organism: Maratus michaelseni (assembly GCA_963931845.1). Lineage (NCBI taxonomy): Eukaryota > Metazoa > Arthropoda > Arachnida > Araneae > Salticidae > Maratus > Maratus michaelseni. Next base: position 387,993,137 of record OZ007588.1, read on the forward strand.
ATCGAATTTTAAAAGATCAAAAATTTCCGAAATGCACACTGAGAAAAATGTCACTTTCAAATCTGAGTAAATCGATGTTTTTATTTTGTTATGAAACTTTTTGTTTCAAATAGGACGACACAATGCTTTCAATTCTGAAATAGCAGAAATACTCAGAATATTGAAACATGGGCATACTCAAAACTGAGCACATAGAGGTCAGTTCATACTCATTTTTGAAACATGGACATACTCAAAAATGATTAGAATCAGTTTAAACTCATTTTTGAAACATGGGAATACTCAAAAATGAGCACATAGAAGTCAGTTCATACTCTTTTTTGAAACATGGTCATATTCAAATATGAGCACATGATGTTTTTATTCTTGAGTGTATGCATGTTTTCAGAAATGTGTTTATACATGTTTCAAACTTGAGTAATTTTGCTTCGGAGCCATTTGGACTACGCGACATATTCAGATTTGAGTATTTTATGCTCAGTTTTGAAAATGTCGTTTTTAGAGTGCATAAAGTTTTGTTCAGTGGTAACTGTATGTTAAATTTAGAGCTCCGCGTACAAGCTCCGTTCAGAATCCAGGCGGCGCAGCTCCCCGTTCTCTCTCTGTAATATTTGAGTATTTGCTAGTGTTAAGGAATATAAATTAACGATAACAGCTCTTTTACGAAAGCATATTTAATTTTGTAAACAGAACACAAAAGAAATATCATGTTTAACATAAAACAAAATACTTGAATTCTCTATTACAACTGAAGTTGCAGCATCGCGAACTTCCCATATCATAATAATAATTTGCCCCTGCACGTGAACTGTACAAAACACAATTATTAAATAACAAAACCATGGATGCGACCTTCACATTGAACCGCTATCACACAACTCCAAAACGTAAACATACCTGCTAGTCCTACATTATACAGCCGTACCCTTTTTCTTACAATTCATCACACAGTTCCTTACAAATGAGTTGGTAGACCTACATGCATGTGTTGTCAACTGTTTAATTTGTATCAGTATTATACGGTTAAATTTTTAATTTTAATGTAACCAATTGTTACTAATGTATCACAAAATATGTTTTTATATTTTCAATACGCTAAGCGATCACACAAATAAAATGGTATGAAAAATTTTTCGAAGTCTCTCGGTAAAAAACATTATATATATATATATATATATATATATATATATATATATAATTTTCTTTTGTTTATTAAAAATAAAAAAAAATAACTTTTTTTAGCTAAAAAATTATACCTTAATTTAATGAGAAAATAAATTAAAGGATTAACTAAATCCTTTTTGTCTAGTTGTCAGATACCTTAGAAATTTATTCTTAAGAGAATAATTAACTTTTTAATTAATACAATTAATGAAAACTGTGTACTGATTTAATTGCTTATAATATATAAATACTTTTTTCTAATTTTAATTATCTTACTTATTCAGAATGATGACATAAGATCATACATAATTCTGATTAGGATTAATTAGCTATCAGTAATGAAGCAATAAAAAAATTATAAATAAATAACTATACATACATATATATAGATAGACATAGATATAGATAGATATATAGATAATTAAATAAAGATATATTTTCTATGTTCTAAAACATTTTTTATGCACTACACAGTGTTTATACTCAAATAATCAATAAAAATATAAAGTTAAAACTCACAATGTCAAAAAAGGAATAGAAAGAGGATGCTTTATAGTTTAATTTTTATTGATATATCTCAAAACAATGCACTAATTATTTTTCTAATTATTTCATTTTTGGAATAAAAAATAAATCATATTCTTGAAAGTCTCTTTAATTACTAAAATAAAGAAATATAAGACTTTGTGAAAAGCAAATAATTTAAAAACATGTGTAATTAAAAAAATGAAGTAACTTATTTTTTGCATGTTTACAGTCAAAGTATTTTTTTTACAAATGGTAATTTAAAATTAATTACCAGAAAGGAGAATGAAATTATTGTCTTTATTTTAAAATATGCCTATTAAAGGTTAATATTAAATAGATGTTGAATTAAAAAAAATATTTTCCAAAGTTACTCTAATGATAACTTCTTGAAAGTTTTTGTGTACCCTGAATTCAATAAATATTTGAAAAAAAAATTCAGAAAATAAGTTACTAATTAGGTTTTTTTAATTTTAAATGCTCTATATCGGCGGTACTTATATAGTGTAGTCCGTGTTCAGCACGTTTTCAGGGGGTTCTCGAAGGCACAATATAAATTTTTCCTGTTATCTAGAATTTGACAATAGTCTTGGCCAGGGCTTTACAAATATGCTAAAATCTGGTAGCCAGCAAAAAATTATAGTCGCCAGTTAAAAATATCCCACTCCCCCGTCATTGACTTTCAAAAAACAAAAAAGATTTTTATGAATTAACTGAGAAAAAATAATAACAAGGCTAGTTTAGAATTATTAGTTAGATAATAATTCTACATACATAGTACATAATTTAGAAAGATAAAATCTAAGTTTTTTGATGAAACTTATCAAAATTATATATCTCTGAAAAAAAAGTAAGAAAGAAAAGAAAAGAAAAATACTGTAAAGGCTGAATTAACCAGCAGGTTCGGAAAATGCCGATTGCTAAATGCTTCAAATGAGTGCTACAAAATCTATATCTGATGAGGAAGGCATTGATAAAATAATGAAGGAAAAAAAATTCTTATTTTCCTGTTGAAATCAGTCAAATTATTCTGATTTTATTATTTTAAAACTACCAGTTTACCAGTTCATGAACTTATTTTTGCCAAATTAAAAATGAAAGTTAAAAATCTTTTTTGTTTGAATACAATTTCAAAGTTTATTTCTTAATACTGGGGGGAGAGAAGAAATGTCGTTTGTGTCGTTAGGTCAATTTTCATACAAAAAAAAAAAAAAAAAAAAAAAAAATGTTAAGCCTTGGTCTTGCCAAAGAAATGATAGGAAGAGCTAAAATTAACGTTTAAATGTACTGTATAATTATTTTATATATTTCTATTAGTTTATTTATCTTGTGTTTGATATACAGTGTGGGATCTTTACTTTGAGCACCACTACTTTGCCTTATTTAATTGCAGAAAATTGTTACAAAATCTGTGATAAGGCAAATATTAATATTCGGAAACAGTGGTACTCGAAAGTAAGGTTCGAACGTACCCTGTATCAGTAACTGCATTTCTGAATCGTGCGAAGACACAGGAAATACTAAAAGTGATCCGTGGTCACCAAGAATGTAAAAACCTCTATTCGATATCAAGATTTTCTGCTTTGGAAAAAAATCTTTATTATTACTTTCTTCAATTTACACAAGAAAAAGTATTGGATTCGTGAAAAATTCGTCTACCGCACTGCAAAAAGAAGTGTTGATTTTACAGTACAATTCTGGCACCCCAGCTGCTACTATTATACCGTAAAATTGACAGTACTAAACAGTAAAATAAGCAGCAATACGCTAACACGCCAGTGCAGTTTTCGACGTATTTACACGTTTTATAAGTTTCTTTACACGATTTGACTGTTTTTAGAAAATGTCTGTCCGTGAGTTTGTCTGTTTGTCTGTATGTGACACAATTCTGCGGGCGCTCTAATTCGCGAACTGGTGCGTAGAATAGGATGAAATTTCGTATGAAGTTCTACCCTTTTGCGAAGTAGTGCTGAATAATTTTTTAGCAAAATCTTCCATGAGGGGAGTTGCTACAAACCGGTGATTAGTCTAATTTATGTGATGCTTATATCTCTAGTTTATGTGCAAAGAATTTAACAAAACATCAAATTTAGAATCCTCCGATGATTTGTCCGAGATATAGAAGAAAGTTTTATTATAACCATATAGTCCGGGATCCGGTAATATCGAAAGTCAACTGATCGCGGAATTGAAAAACAATTATGTAAATTGATAGTAAAAAGTCATACGAACAAAATGAGCTAGTTATGACTAGGTTTGAGAAGCCGAAAATATGTTTAATTGAATTAATTAGCGCCTATCTAACCTTCGTCAAAACGTCCTCATGCGCCTTTGCCGATACTTGACCAGCGTTCAGACGCGAAATAAAGTCGCCACCAGTAAAAATTCAAAACAAAATACAATTGAAATTTTATCACCGGCCGCCTCTTTTGAAATAAGTATGACAGATATTTCCGGCAGAATAAAGTTTGTCATACCGAATTTTTCTGATAAAGCACAAAATTTTCTATAAAATGCTGTAAGAGTGATCAATATCCGCTATAACGGTAAAACATTATTTCTTTTTAATAATAGTTAATTTAATTAATAATATTTTTGGCTTGTCAAACCTAGTCATACGTAGCCTATTTTGTTCGCATGACTTTTTACTATCGATTTACGTAAAATTTCAATTCCGAGATCAGGGGGCTTTCGATGTCACCAGATCCTTAACTAATAACATAATAGTTTTTTTTTATATTAAATGAGCATGTTGTAACCATTACAAAACTTTCTTCTATATAAATCAAATCGTCTGTAAGAAAAATTATATGAAAATCTATTCGTTCTTTAGATATAGCTATCGCGGAAATCGTGAAAAACAGAGCATAGCAGCGACATCTGTTGGATGGTATAGACCCAAACCCTTTAAGGATCTATTTATGTCCAGGTCTAACTAATATGAAATTTGGTGAAAATCCGTGCATTAGTTCTTAAGGTGTAGCTATGGGGAAATTGTGATAAACACAGGATAGAAGAAGAACCTGTTCGGCAATTTACACCCAAACCTAATCAGCGTCTATTTATGTAAAGGTCTAAGAGAATATGAAGTTTAACTAGGACTTCCCTCAAAGGGATTAGTCTGAGTGATATTGCTGAGAACATAAAGTTAACAATTACGATATAAAGAAGATATCAACAAGAATCTAAGTGAATATACAGCATATGATAGACAAGAGATAGATAAAGATACAACATATGAAAAATAGCAAATTAAATGATATAATTACAAAATATCATACATAAATTCATGTACTGTTATGTTTTCATATGCATTTTTTTATAACATTTGGCAAATAATCTCATTTTCTTAAGCGGGAATTGCTAAAAACTTGAAAAAAAAAAAACGCCGGATCTTTTAAAACGATATTTTTAAAGTCACATAATCAGATTTGCAGCCAATAGCGTATTTTAGCAAGCGTAGTTTAACGCAAATTTAATTTAATTTTTGCAACATTTTCTTTGTGACAAATATCTAAATAAAATATTAAAAAATAAAATATTAAATAAAATATTTAATATTTGAATTAAAAAAATTTCCTTTGTTTATTTTATAACTATTTATAGAAACTCGTATACTTCAAACCACATTGATAACATGCTTTGCTACAAACGTGTCTACCAGTCTAACTACTCGTATGTCTTAGCTGTGTCTCTCTCCGAACTCATCTGTCTACTGTCTCTCTACTCTTCTGTATACCCGTCTCAGTATCCGTCTGTCTTTCTACCCGACTCTTTAATCGTGTCTCTACCTGTCTCGCTTCCCGTTACACTACTCGGCTATCAACACGTCTGTCTGTCTGTCTATATAACCCTCTCTCTACCCGTCTGTCAAGTCGTCTCTGTACTCGTCTCTCTATCCACAACGCTACCCGTCTCCCTACCCATCTCACTACCCTTCTGTCAACCCTTTTTTGCACCTGCCTCGCTACCCGTCTGTCTATTCGTTTCGCTACCCGTTAGCTTATCTCTGTCGCTATCCGTCTCTCTACCCGTCTGTCTACCCGTTTGTTTACACGTCTATCTATCTCTCGCCAACTCTTCCCAATATTTAAACAATTTAGTAAACGGAAGCCGTTTATCTGTTATTAAATGCAAACAGGAGTAATTTATCTAAAGAGTGTAATCAGATGCAATTTTTTTAAATACATACATAAACCAGCATAATAATTCACCAGTTTTATTTTCATAGTAGTTTATGTCATTTGACAGTAAATCTCAACTTCTTCAACCCGAACTGCGTCAAGCTTTTTAAAAAAGCCCAAGGTCCGTATAACTGGGAAGGGGAATTGTCCTCATGGCTATTAGATACATGTTATTAAGTTAAGTGAAAGTTTCGTAATCGGGTTCGCAGCCAATTTCTTATGTCAGAAAGGGTGGCTTCACGCCATTTTAAATTCATTTCTGTAACTTTCTTTTTCTTTTTTTGGTGGGTGGTTGGGGGGGGGGGGGGAAGGTTCCAAATATATACACTTAAATTCAAACTTTTGCCCCAATGTTAATATTAGTGTTGTTTGTATTATCAATTAATACTTTGTTGATCGAGCTTCATTCGAATCAAATGTAAAAGACTTCTACAGTTTTTTTTTTCTAGGAGAAAGTACCGTAATCGGGCCCTAAGCTAATCGGGGAATTTAATATCATTATTGTTTCTAACTCTTATAGAGTTAAAACAATATTGTTGCTAGCATTACTCTTGTTTGTGACCAACCTCTTCTGTGTATCTGAATAGGGAAAAGTTCCGTATCATGTACTGGTTGGTGCCAAAGGCAGTTGTAGAATCTTACAAATTTTTCTAGAGAGCGGAAAAACATGTTTTTTAAAATATTTACAAATATACGCTTATTAAACCATGTTTTTGAGCCATTTTAAAAAATTAAGTACGGTGCTAAAATAAAATTTTATTGCCATTTTCGATATTTTAATAAGAAATGAAAATACATAACAAACAAATTTAACAAAACTAAGCCATTTTTGGGTACTTCTCTATTATCCCGTCGACCACTTTCCATAACAAAAAACTATCGCCAAACTAAGATTAAACGCCAAAAATACAGTCCCATTTACTTGATGCCAGAAGCATTATACGTATTTGTTATGCCATCAAGTGGTTTTTAATTCGACATTTGCGTGTATTTTTCATTATGTTTTACTGATTTATTAGTTATTTCATTCATTAAAGTAACAATTGTGTCCTTAAATTCTTATATTTTATTTATTTTGATATTTCAATGGCAACGTTCTCCCGTTTATTTAGCGTTACAGTATGGCGATAGTTTTTTGTTATGAAAAGTGGTCGACGGGATAATAGAGAAGTACCCATTTTTTGTGATAAATAATTGTTATTGCCAGGGGGGCAAATTGTAAACAATTAATAAGCGAACTAAAAAAATTACCGGAAAAAACTTGTGGGAATCTCAAGAAAGAAATATCTGATATAAATAGCATTTAAAATCTTAAAATGGAGAAGTGGTCCGTATAAAAATGCAAAACATTATACACCTGATATAAGAATTTTTTAATTTTTTTATATTTCCGAAAGCACAGATAAAAGGGTAAAAATCCCGGCACAGATGCCATATACTCACCACGTTGGCGCGATTTTTCCCCCGCCCCTTTGGCGAAAACTGTTTGTTGTGTTTGTTTACTTTTATTTTTTATTTTAATTCTATAGATTATTTTTATATGTATATCAATATTAATTTAGGCACAGATGTCATATACGCACCAGATTGGCGCGATTTTGCTCCCGCCAATTTGGCGAAAACTTTGTTTTTGAATATTAGTTACAAATACCTTACAATAATAGCATGTAATTTTTTATCTACCCTATATATATAAAATCCTAATGAAACGAATTTGTGAAACGATTTTATGAAACGAATTTATGAAACGATTTTATGAAACGACTGATTAAACGACTGATTATGTTTCAGGGCTATTTTTAATAAAATATTAAACTCTTGATGGTGAAATTAATACCAATTGTCCATAAAAATCCGCGGATGTCAAAACTGGTAATAGAATTTTGAAATTGGAATTAGTTTTCGAGATACTAATTTTTTTCTTATTTTAATGACATTTCTGTAATGATGGCAACTAATTACTCAGTTTTTTTGTGACAAAAAAGGGAAAAAAATTGAAAAGGATCCCGATAGGGATTATTGATTTCTTTTTATTCGTCATTTTCAAATTGAAATTGAATTTATCTTTTATTTCAATAGATAATGAAGTCAAAATTGTGATTAAATTATGTTTTTCAGGAAAATTTGAAAAAAAATCACATTTCTATCGTCAGGATTCAATCGTCTGTCAGCATTTAATTTAATTTATAAACTGAAAATATTTTGAATAAATTCGTCCAAATGACGTCATTTATGTAAAAGCCGAGGCTAACGAAAAAGAAAGGCAACCACGGTGCTTTGCGCGTATCTTTTTTTACAGACCGTCAGAGCCACGTGATGCTCGAATGCACCAGTGCAGGTGCACGAATAGAGCATCACGTCACTCTAGCGGTCTGTAAAAAAAGATAAGTGGAATGCACCGCGGTAGCCTGTCTTTTTCGCTAGCTTCGTGTAAAAAATTAAAAAAAAAAAAAAAAAAAAAAAAAAAAAAAAAAAAGTAGCAATGGAACCTCTTTGCTACGCCAAAAAAAAATCGATTTTTTTTTCAGCACTAGTGAGAAGTGGAAGTCATCTGTGACGGACTGAATTTCACCAACTGATGAAGGCAAATAGCCAACAAAAAGTGAACAAAATAATTAAATGGTGAATGCACAAAGCACACCTGCCAAAGAAAGTTAATGGGGAAAAAAACAGTGTCAAATCAAGTGAATACAGCCTCATAGATACATGACGGACTAACGGCCACGGAACAAGCCCCACTCCATTAGTGCGACAAGTTTCTCAAACAACAAATCAACAAGTTGCAAAAAATTCAAAAGCAGTGATAACAGCCATTAGGATTCAATGGACTGATCGCAAAAAGCGTATTCACGAAGGGAAAAAAAAATCAAAATCCCCAATGCTTGGGTGAGATAAAGTGACAAAGACAACAAAAATGAGTGTGCAACATCCAGAAATGTGACAACCACCAGTAACAGAAGTTACAATGTGACAACCACCAGTAACAAAAGTTACAATGTGACAACCACCAGTAACAAAAGTTACAATGTGACAACCACCAGTAACAAAAGTTACAATGTGACAACCACCAGTAACAAAAGTTACAATGTGACAACCACCAGTAATAAAAGTTACAATGTGACAACCACCAGTAACAAAAGTTACAATGTGACAACCACCAGTAACAAATGTTACAACGTGACAAAACCCACGATAGTGACATAATAACCAGTGAAACTCTCGAAAGAAGACCAAGATTCAAAATGGGAAAACCAGCTCTAGCACAAGCTAGAGGTAAAAATATATCAAGAAAGAGACAAAAAACCAATGAATGATAGACAAAAAACAACCCACAACAGGGGCGAGCCTATAAAAACGCCAAAAAGCCTTGACAGAGACAAATACAACAAGAAGGGAAATCAGCCCATAAAAGAGGCGATAAACACTACAGCGACAACCCACCATGAACGTGACAAGCCAACAGACATGGTAAATATGTAAATCTATGTACGCTAATGGCACCTGGTGCATGTAAAATCCGTCGTGGGTGCAAAGCCCTCCAAGTTACCTGTGAATAATACCTCTGGGGGTGCCTAGTCAGGTGAGGGTCTCGTCACCTGATCAAGGTTCTAAATTACGAGACCTATTAAATCTGTCAATTCAACAAAGTTAAACAGAAACCTTGAACCGGCAAACAAAGATAACGGTAGCAAATCACAAGAGAGCAAGCACAGCAGCGATGTGAACAAATCAATAGTCAGGTGGATCACAGCCATGCTGTGGTCAGGCGATTTCCGCCCCGCACCCAGGTACTAACCCGTTAAGCTAGGCATTCATGCCGGGCAGGTAGGGGCCTGGTTAGCGGTATAAAAAAAAAAAAAAAAAGCAAAAGAAAGGGGGGAAAAGGAATTAATAGTAATTATTATTTATTGATATCATTTTGTTATTTTTTTGTAAAATTTAATTAAACGAATTTATAAAATCACTAATTCGGATATTTGAAACGAATATATAAAATAAATAATTGTCCAACTGAACGGAAGGAGAATAAAAAAAAAAAACCGTCAAGACCCTTATAATAGAAAAGCACCAAAAGTTCATTGGTTTTTTTTTTCATAACTTTTGGCAACAAATCTATGTATATTAACGAATCTATCCCTTTTTGAAACTCGAATTACGCCAAACCTAAAAGCAAAGAATCCTATACTGGAAAAGAACCCGATTTTCTTATGGACAATATTCAAGTGACATAACATGGTGTAAAATTATCGCGGATAGCAAATTTGTTTAAATATATCATCAATTAATGCCGAATAAATGCAGGCATGCATGCACAAAATATTTAATTAACTTTGTATGATAAATAATTATTAGAAAATTCGTATATACATATTAATTGAAATAAATAATTTACATATTTAAAATAACATGAAAATATGCATGATGGTGCATTAAAATAGAGAGAAAATTAAAACCTGTTACTGAAAATGTGTATAACATAGTACTTTTCAATACCGTGGTTCTTAATGTTATTCACAAGCAGATGGAATTTTTCTCATCCTTAAACGCAAAGGAAGAATAGAATGCAGATCGTTGTTATAAAAGTCCCAGAGGTAGCCACAATTTAAACCTAACCATTTTATACAAGCTGGCTTTCAAGCTGTAATTGATTTTACTTTATCAATCCCGAAAACAGTCGTCAGTTGTCGCAACAGCTATGTATGAGGCCATGATAATAAAAAAAATGCCCCATTAAAACGTTAAAAGCATGGGAAACCAATTACAGATTTACCAATATTTTAAAAATAAAGCACGCTGTCATGTTTTTAGAGGCCTCGAAGTCTGAGCGCGGGTTGGCGAGCGTAGCTCGCAGGGGGTAGGCCCCCTAGTTTCAATATAAAAATAAAATAACGTAATAAATGAAATAGCTCCTATTATTCAAAAATGGGAAATAAAAATAAATAAATGATAGTTTGATATAAATAAATATTGATATATATAATAAAAACAATTTATAGAATTAAAATAAAAAATAAAAGTTAATAAACAACAATTGAAACAAAATAACCGGGTTACCATGTGAGGCATAAAATTGCCATTCTGTTGCAATCGCGCCAATGTGGTGCGTATATGACATCCGCGCCTTTATATATATCAAACTATTATTTATTTATTTTTATTTCTTTTTTTAAAATAATAGAAGCTGTTTCATTTATTACGTTATTTTATTTTTATATTGAAATAAAAAATCACGTGTACTATTTGTCACACTATTTGTAACTAATATTCAAAAACAAAGTTTTCCCCAAGCTGGTGGAGGGGAAAATCGCGCCAACGTGGTGCGTATATGACATCTGTGCCTTGTTTCATTTCACATAGAGGTACTGCTCTATTATCCCGTCGACCACTTTTCAAAACAAAAAACTATCGCCAAACTGTTAGATTAAACGCCAAAAATGCAGTCCCATTTACTTGATATCAGAAGCATTATACGTGTTTGTTACGTCATCAAGTGGTTTTTAACGCGACATTTGCGTGTATTTTTCATTATGTTTTACTGATTTATTAGTTATTTCATTCATTAAAATAACAATTGTGTCCTTAAATTCTTATATTTTATTTATTTATGTATTTTGATATTTCAATGACAACGTTCTCCCGTTTATTTGGCGATAGTTTTTTGTTATGAAACGTGGTCGACGGGATAATAGAGAAGTACCCACATATGTATTGGTACTTTTATGTTAACTTGGCGCAGTTGATAAATCGCCAAATATTTTTCTCATAACATCTTCATATTGCATTCATTTCATTTAAATATAAATCTTTCACTGATTTCATTTGAAATACATACATTAAAAATACACGTCTTTCACTCATTTAATTTAAAATACACGCCTTTCACTAATTCCATTTAAAATACTAAAAAGGAAAAGAAAATAAGAAATAATGCCACAAATCGAAACCTTTTATTTAAACATCAAAGAATTGTTCCTAACATACACACGCGAAATAAAAAAGCTGCTAATGGTGTGATTTACGCCAAATCTCTAATACTAATACTACTCTTACTAATCTCTAATACTTTTCAAACATTCTTATATTTTATTTATTTTGATATTTCAATGGCAACGTTCTCCCGTTTATTTAGCGTTACAGTTTGGCGATAGTTTTTTGTTATGAAAAGTGGTCGACGGGATAATAGAGAAGTACCCATTTTTAACACTTTCCAACCTAGTTGAAAAGTGTTTATGACTTCGGTTTGTCTGGCCGTCTGTCCGTGCTCTAACTCCCGTAAATATGCTCGGATTGCCCTGCAATTTTTATATGTTATACTCGTTATCTATAGCATGTTCCCTATTTCAACGGAAGTGTGTAGCACGTATAGTTTTTTTTACAGGGACACTCAAAGAATTCCGTTACATTGCGGTCTATGGGGAAAAATCATTTGCGGTTCATTTAAATAATGTTTCACTATTTTAAACGCATTGAAATTTATATATATCACTAAGGTGCATTAGAAGAAGCTTAATATGGAATAGGGTGTGCATAGCACTTATACTTACTTTACTGGGACAGTCAAAAGAATTCCGTTACATTACGTCTATGGAGAAAAATCGTCTGCGGTTTATTTAAATAATGTTTCCCTATTGTAAACGCATTGAAATTTATATAAGGTTCATTACAAGAGACTTACTACAGAATATTGTGTGTATAGCAGTCATCGTTCATTTACAGGGACACACAAAAGAATTATCTACTGTCTGTTAACAATAATTCCTGGAAGTGCGTTTTAAGTTACTGAACGCGATTTTAATTTTAAATCGCTTTTTGTATATTACGTGGTGTGTATAAATTCTGTAGATCCTATACAGGGAAGCACAAAAGTTCGGGAACACATTTCCGTATTATTTAACTCCAGACGGAGAATTTTAAACTGTGCTACGTGTTTCCTAACTGAACTAAAATTTAGCATACTATGTAGTATATATACAAATCTATAGATCCTATACAGGGCTGAATAAAAGTATTCGGATTACTTAGATGTTATCTTTTAGCTTATTAAAGAGTATGATTCGTAAAATTATTTTGGAAGCGTTGGAAAGTGTTACATAATCTATGCTTGACGCATGATTTTTCGTTCTTGTTTGTGATAAATAATTGTTATTGCCAGGGGGGCAAATTGTAGACAATTAATAAGCGAACTAAAAAAATTACCGGAAAAAACTTGTGGGAATCTCAAGAAAGAAATATCTGATATAAATAGCATTTAAAATCTTAAAATGGAGAAGTGGTCCGTATAAAAATGCAAAACATTATACACCTGATATAAGAATTTTTTAATTTTTTTATATTTCCGAAAGCACAGATAAAAGGGTAAAAATCCCGGCACAGATGCCATATACTCACCACGTTGGCGCGATTTTTCCCCCGCCCCTTTGGCGAAAACTGTTTGTTGTGTTTGTTTACTTTTATTTTTTATTTTAATTCTATAGATTATTTTTATATGTATATCAATATTAATTTAGGCACAGATGTCATATACGCACCAGATTGGCGCGATTTTTCTCCCGCCAATTTGGCGAAAACTTTGTTTTTGAATATTAGTTACAAATACCATACAATAATAGCATGTAATTTTTTATTTCAATATAAAAATAAAATAACGTAATAAATGAAATAGCTCCTATTATTCAAAAATGGGAAATAAAAATAAATAAATGATAGTTTGATATAAATAAATATTGATATATATAATAAAAACAATTTATAGAATTAAAATAAAAAATAAAAGTTAATAAACAACAATTGAAACAAAATAACCGGGTTACCATGTGAGGCATAAAATTGCCATTCTGTTGCAATCGCGCCAATGTGGTGCGTATATGACATCCGCGCCTTTATTTATATCAAACTATTATTTATTTATTTTTATTTCCTTTTTTAAAATAATAGAAGCAGTTTCATTTATTACGTTATTTTATTTTTATATTGAAATAAAAAATCACGTGTACTATTTGTCACACTATTTGTAACTAATATTCAAAAACAAAGTTTTCCCCAAGTTGGTGGAGGGAAAAATCGCGCCAACGTGGTGCGTATATGACATCTGTGCCTTGTTTCATTTCACATAGAGGTACTGCTCTATTATCCCGTCGACCACTTTTCATAACAAAACACTATCGCCAAACTGTTAGATTAAACGCCAAAAATGCAGTCCCATTTACTTGACATCAGAAGCATTATACGTGTTTGTTACGTCATCAAGTGGTTTTTTAACGCGACATTTGCGTGTATTTTTCATTATGTTTTACTGATTTATTAGTTATTTCATTCATTAAAATAACAATTGTGTCCTTAAATTCTTATATTTTATTTATTTATGTATTTTGATATTTCAATGACAACGTTCTCCCGTTTATTTGGCGATAGTTTTTTGTTATGAAAAGTGGTCGACGGGATAATAGAGAAGTACCCACATATGTATTGGTACTTTTATATTAACTTGGCGCAGTTGATAAATCGCCAAATATTTTTCTCATAACATCTTAATATTGCATTCATTTCATTTAAATATAAATCTTTCACTGATTTCATTTGAAATACATACATTAAAAATACACGTCTTTCACTAATTCCATTTAAAATACTAAAAAGGAAAAGAAAATAAGAAATAATGCCACAAATCGAAACCTTTTATTTAAACATCAAAGAATTGTTCCTAACATACACACGCGAAATAAAAAAGCTGCTAATGGTGTGATTTACGCCAAATCTCTAATACTAATACTACTCTTACTAATCTCTAATACTTTTCAAACAGAAAAAATTCCAGATTAACTTTCCATTTTTATTAAATTGAAATATATTTTATTGTGCTTGCATATTTTTTTGCTCCATGTATTCCATGAACTTTTCAATTCCGATTGTCTACGAAAATCTCCCGCCGGTGAAAATGACGTACGCACAAAATTTAGTGACGTATGTACTTTAATTGTGCTTTTTTATCTATTTTTTTAATATAACTTCCAAACGGTTTGACACTTATTCTTGGTAATAAATAGACGACGTTGTCACCTTTATAGGTACCTGCTGTAAAAATTTGAACGAAATCCGTTAAATATTTTTTGAGTTATGCTTGACGAAAGGTTTTAATATCCATCGTAGCTATATATGGGGCAAAGTAATACTGCGCTGTGTATGAGTCTTCGTTGCACTCAGACAATAAAATTCCGTGCATTAGTTGTGGAGGTATAGCTATTACGAAAATTGTTAAAAATGCAGTATACAAGTGTCAACTGTTAGACGATGTAAACCGAAACCTATTCAGCGTGTATTTATGTTAAGGTCTAACAGAATATGAAGTTTGATGCACTTTCGTGCATTAGTTCTTGAGATATAGATATCTGGGAAATCATGAAAAATGCAACATATCAGCGCCACCTGCTGGGGGATTTACACGAAAACGTAATCAGTACCAATTTATGTTAACTCTGAATCTTAAGTTTGATTAAATTCCGTGCAATAGTTCTTGAGATAGAGAGCCCATAAAATTTGTGTCATATACATACAGACAAACACTCAGACTCATGGACAGACATTTTCTAAAAACAGTCAAAACGTGTTCAGGACATTCTAAAACATACAGTGGTGGACATAATTATAAGACACCTACCTAATTTGACATACAGTGAAAGAAAAGATTCAGAGATTAAAAACGCTTTATCAAATACGACAAAAACATAAATTTATTCTGTTATCACACGTAATTGTTTTACAGAAATGATATTTTTATACAGCTTAATAAACAAAACTTAAAAATACCATGGACAAAATTATAAGACACCCTAACATTTTAATTAAAACACCTGCTTTTTTTTCGAAATATGCAAATTTTCTGCACGCTGTTATGACGTCAGCAGTTAACTAAAGCAGACGATAACCGACTTCACGCATTTACAAACATGCCACGAGGTACAGAATAAAAAGAAAGTGAAATTCGCGAAATTTGGAGATTAAATGGAACTGGTGCTTCAGTTAATAATATTTCAAAAGTTATTAAACGCTCTAGATGTGCAATTTCAAATGTTTTGAAGGAGGAAGTAATGGATCGGTGATTAAAAGATCTGGACGTATCCCTTGCTTGTCCTCGAGAGACAGACGCCATGTGCTTTCGCTCGCTACACAGAATAAGATGACCACTACAGGCGTTAAAAGTGTTTTGAAACTGAATTGTTCAAACAGAACCATTCGCAGGGTGTTGCATAATGCTTCCTATGTGAAATTTTAAAAATTGAAGAAAAAACCACCGCTTCTAAGGCGGCACAAAATGGACCTTTTAAACTTCAGTAAACAAACTATGACCTGGACCTCTAAATGGTACTCTGTGTTATTTTCTGATGAAAAAAGTTTAACCTGGATGATCCTAACGAGTTTCACTATTATTGGTATGATTTACGGAAGTCTCCTGATGTACAAATGAGCCGCCAAATGGGTGGAGGCTCAGTAATGGTTTGGGCTGGTTTTTAGGCTCAAGGGAAAACTGATATCGTTTTTGTGCATTCAAGAATGAATTCCGAAAAGTATAAGAATCTTCTTAAAGATCAACTAGCCATATACGGTGAACTTCTTTGTAGCGAAAACTACACTTTCCAGTACGATAACGCGTCGATTAGTACATCGCGCGTAACAAAAAAGTGCTTTTAAAGCAAAGTATCAACGTTCTTCCTTGGCCTTCTCCCTCGCCAGATTTAGATCCCATCGAAAACTTGCGGAGATCTCAGCTCGTGAGGTTTACCGAAATGGGAGGCAGTTTACATGTTTCGAAGACCTAAAGAATGCTATAAAATGTGCTGGGGCATTTTGTACCTCGTGGCATGTTTGTAAATGCGTGAAGTTGGTTATCGTCTGCTTTAGTTAACTGCTCACGTCATAACAGCGTGCAGAAAATTTGCATATTTCGAAAAAAAGCAGGTGTTTTAATTAAAATATTAAGGTGTCTTATAATTTTGTCTATGGTATTTTTAATTTTTTTTTATTAAACTCTATAAAAATATCATTTCTGTAAAACAATTACGTGTGATAACTGAATAAATTTATGTTTTTGTCGTATTTGATAAAGCATTTTTAAGCTCTGAATCTTTTCTTTCACTGTATGTCAAATTAGGTTGGTGTCTTATAATTATGTCCACCACTGTATAAATCCATCGAAAACCGGAAGTCAAAAATTTTCACGAATCTAATACTTTCTTTTTGTAAAGATGAAAGGACAAAAAAAAAAAAAAAGCTTTATTAAAATAGATTCTGCATCCATTTTTAAATCTGACTTGTTTAAGAACCAAAACATATGTGGCGCGAAACTGGATTTTCATTAAAAATTCACATATTAATAGACTTTATTACTATTTTAAGGATATTAACAAACATACAAACATTCCAAAACAATTGCACAGATTAGTTTTCGTGTGCCCAAAAATTGCTCCTTATATATATATATATATATATATATATAATTTTGAAAAAAAATTAATACACATGGATCATTTTAAGGATGTATAGACTATGAAAAATGTGTTTTAAGAAAAACTCTATGTTGGTTTTATTACTTACTTTTAAGAAATATGAAAACACATTTTCTGTCAAGTATATGACAATATATTAATAATTTTAAAAAATTCACAAGACATTTTACACACAAAAAAACAAAAACCCTGAATTTTGTATTTCGATTTTTGATTTTAAAAAAAGTCCACTGTTCCCTTAAAATTAAAATTTTTATTTGTAGATAAAACGTAACTCTGTCATATAAAACACGTTGTTATGCTCGAATTTGATTAAATTAGCTGGCTGAGTCCAAAAGACGGCAAAACTGTATTTTTGATTTCTGTTTAATTGTTAATAGCTTGAGTGAAAAAAAAAGGCTGAATTAATTCTTGTATCGAGCTTAGACGAAACATGAAAGTATGTAAGAAAAGTAAAATATATCTAATACTCAGATATAGTATACTAATAAATAGGTAGCACTATGAAAGAAAAAAGTACATATATTTTACGGAAACATAAATTTTATCTTAAATGATCACATTTAATTTCAGATAATTTTCATCGCATGCAAGGAAATAGGATTTAAGCTAGGTATTTCATTTTATTGTTATTATTATTTAAAAAGTAAATTTCTAATTATAAGTCTTACATATGGGAGAAGACGGATTAAATGCGAAATTCCGAATACTTTCTTGCATAATTCTATTCAATTACTATTTTAGACGAAAAGAAAGATAATGACGGATAAAGAATCTTATCAGTGCTCATTAGAAAACTTTAAAATTCAGCATAATGCTCCATCGCCATTCATAGTGATTTGCAGGACATTAATGCAAAAGTAACATTGTCCTCTAAAGTACTTTTTTGTTAATTAATTGAACGATTTTCCCACCTAATAAAAATACTCGTAATGGCTATTCATTGCTAATGTCTCTTGCTAATTTTCGCTTGTTAGTTTAATGGCACATTTACATAAACTGTTCATTTGAGAAGAGAAGTATCTTACGTCAATCCTGCCAGCGAATTTTTCTTATTTTTGGAAAATATAGATTTCTTGTAACTTGAAAATTTAAAATTATGTTTTAAAGTGAAAAAAAAAATGTATCGTCGTGAACGGTCAGATGCAGAGCGTGTAGAGTTTTGCCATAATTTTAGAATAGAACTTTTCGCATCATTTAATCAGATAAAAATATGACAAATTCTGAGGTTAAATTGCTGAAACATTTTTAATCTGCTGAAAACGTATTAGACAAAGTTTTATAATCTGAAATAGTGGTGCCATACTCCTTGGAAATTCTAAGGAATGTACGTACCTTGCAGAGAGTTGTCCTTTACTAACAGGCCCAGATTAAAATCTTGCACAATAAAATGTAATTATTATTGAGATGGTGATTTTGTCAATGTGTTAAATGTACGAAACTTAGTAAATTCTCCAGAAATTCACTCGTCTTTGTATTTTATAAAACTTATTCTTTGTATTTTATTTGTATTTTATAAACTTTTTCTAATACGTTTTCATCAGATTAAAAATCTTTCAGCAACTTAATCTCAGAATTTGTCACATTTTTATCTGATTAAATGAGGCGAAAAGTTCTATTCTAAAATTATTTTAAAACTCCACACACTCTGCTTTTGACCGTTCATGACGATATATGATCATTGTTCAAGTTAGAAGAAATTTATATTTTCCAATAATAATAATAATAATAATAATAATAATAATAATAATAATAATAATAATAATAATAATAATAATAATAATAATAATGTGTTAGGTGTACGAAACTTAGTAAATTCTCAAGAAATTCATTCGTCTTTGTATTTTATAAAACTTATTCTTTGTATTTTCTTTGTATTTTATAAACTTTTTCTAATACGCTTTCATCAGATTAAAAATCTTTCAGCAATTTAATCTCAGAATTTGTCATATTTTTATCTGATTAAATGATGCGAAAAGTTCTATTCTAAAATTATTTTAAAACTCTACACACTCTGCTTTTGACCGTTCATGACGATATATGATCATTGTTCAAGTTACAAGAAATTTATATTTTCCAAAATAATAATAATAATAATAATAATAATAATAATGTGTTAGGTGTACGAAACATAGTAAATTGTAAACTATCATTAAGTGACCTCTTCAAAAATATACAATCCTTTAAGATTTAGAAAAAAAAAAGAAAATAATAAGAGTAAAAAATCTCTTCTAAACACCTTACAAAACACTAAAATTAGCTATAGTGCATTGTATCTTGTATCAATGCCTTAGTGTGTCTTATATACGCAGTAAGAAAAAATGCACAATCAATCACAGCCAAATCTGATGACAATTTAGGTGCCCATATTTTTGCTTAAAAATATACGTGATTGCAACCATTTGTTTTTGTAAACATGGAAAGTAAAATTATTTTAAGGTACATTTTTTTATTAATTTCCAGCACAAATATCTGTCGTCTAAAGTATCAGCAAATTTGGTTGTAGTATTCCAGTTTATAGCGTATAAAATGAAGTAAATTCCAAAGTTCTATTACATAATATTTTCAATATTTCTGCTTACTTTCAAATTTAGACGAAAAAAAAAATGTATACAGAATATTTTAAAACTCATTATAAAAGAACAAAATTTACCATAATACCACAACACAGCATCTTATGGGAGATTAATGCAAATGCAAATACAAATGCAAATATCCTTTCCCATGATACTTTTTAATGTACTAAAAATTGAGCAGCTTTCCTACTTATGAAAAGATTTGAGTGAGGGTTATTGATTACTTAGCTTCTTTTGCGATTTTACACTTGTTAGGTTTATAGTATGTTGACATAAACTTTTCATTAGAGAATGAAATATCTTGCGCCAATCTTGTCACCGATTTTTTATTATTGTTATTATTTATGAAAAGACATATTTTCCGTAGTTTCAAATTTAAAAACTAAGTAATACAAATAAATAAGACAGTCTTCTTAAAGTGGAAGAAAAAACAGAAGATTTTTCGATTGTTTTGTGATTCAAAATTTTACTAATTTTAAAATAAGTTTGGCACAAGCATATGTTAAGGACGTTGATTGTTTCTTAATGCTACGGTCATAATTCTATCACTCTAATGATTTTTAAATATAAAAAGAAATGCAAAACATAACGATGTTTGACATTAAAACAAACAAAAACGAGTACGGCATATTTTTCATAGATGAATCTGCCAACAACTGTAGACAATGTGCCTTTTGACCATGAAGCATTTGTAAACATATTTAAAAAAATATTATTGCTAAAATTGAGAAAAAATTCATGATTTTCTATAGCCAGTCTGTTTATATTTATTTAAAGAATATTTGTCATATACAAACTATCTTCACAAATCAGCATTTAAGAATCTGTTTATTAACGTACAGCAAGATTATTTACTTTGTTACTGTAGAACAGGCATGTCAAACTCGTTTACCAACGCGGGCCAAATTAAGCATTATATACAAAGCCGCAGGCCACATAAAAAAAACAAATGTAGATTATACCATTGTACAGAATAAAATTTGTACGTACAATCCATAGCCACGTTAAAGAAATATTCACAAGTTTCAAAGTTATTATTATGCATGGTATTTTTTATCTTATTTTTCGAAAAAATACTCAAATTTTCTTTTCATTAACGAGACCTATAAAATGTAATTGAATTTTCTAAATTGTATTTATTTTAAAAATTGATTGTACACGCTGGTTTGTTAATCCTGATCTGATCAAAAGCACAGCTTCTAATCTTCTGTGTTTTCTTAGAGTAAAAAAATAAAAATAAACATATTTTGAGACAGAAAAGTTATTTAATAAAATATGTCTTGAAAAACGTTACTTATTTAATTTGATTTACTAAATACGTTTTCTGGTTCAAATTTTGTTTATTTGATTTGAAAAAAAAAGTTGGCAACTATAAAAGTGCGCTGCCGAATATAGCTAAAATATGCCAACTTGCACACTATAGTTTAAAAAATATGGTCGAAGGATAAATAATTACAGAAATTTGGAAACCCCATATCCAGGAGTGTAATACCTGGGCGCCAATGGGCCGATTATCACCACTAAATTTTATTAGTATTCTTCGCCTACATTTTATTAGTATACTTCACTTAAATTTTATTAGTATTCTTATTAGGCGAAGAATACTAAAAATTTAGTGGCGGCAATCGTCCCATTGGCGCCCAGTTTTTACATCCCTGCCCATATCCATATAGTTTTGTTTTAATATGAAATCGCATTGAATTTTGATTAACCGAGCAGTAATGAATTCTGAAGAATAATTTCAACATGAATCATTAGAGTTGAAGTAAATAGATTAAACTGATTTCTATATTTCTTCAAATTCAAGAATCTTTTATTTTTTAAAATTAATTTTTGAATATATTTTTAGTATATTCTAAAAATTTCCACTTTGATGATTTTTAAAGTAATGCCTGACAATATTTAAATTGAAATACATTTTCTTTTTGAAAATTGCTTTATGAAAATAATAAATTCTATTTGAAAACACTAATACTATCGAATAACAAGATAGCATTATGAAATTTTGCCTTGAAGTTGAAGTTTACTCAGGTGCTTTGTAATTTCAAATGAAAACTTCAAGTACTTTGTCTAGTGCTGGACTTTTAATAATCCACATAGATAATTTGTCGATTTAAAATGAAAATTGCAACATTTTTTAACAGTTCGAAAATAACAGTTAAAACTTTATAATGAAAAGCCATCAAATTCCGTATAAGAAGGTAGATCGGTTTATCTTCATACCCATATTTCCAAGACATTTCCTAGATTGACGATTATTAAGAATGTGCATACGAATTGAAGTTTACAAGCACTAAGTTTTAAAGCACATATCCGGTTGTTTAGAAATCAATCCGTTATAGATAAATCTTTCAACCAATGGTATTTATACTTATAGTATTTTCAAATTTCTTTAACTGGCTCTAGACATCATTTCTTCAATTTCGTTTTGAGTGATTTCGACTCGCGGGTCATTTAATGCAATAAAGACAATAATTAGTTTTTATAAAGCAAATGTATTTCCTTTAGTAAGCTTGGTGAAAGCACATTGATTCTTTTTTAAGATGTATCAGTTTCAATTCTGACAGTTTATCTTTTCGACGTTTAGCCAGATTTTTGTGAGTTTTCTTTATATTTTGTGCCTCTTAATGTTACATTCTTTCCAAAATCCAACAGTGTCTACATATCAAACATAAAATTTCAGTTTTCGTTTTAATATAATTGTGTTGTAAATCACCTTTACAAAATATGCTATGTCCATCTTTAGTTTATCATATTTATTCATAGGGTAAAGAGCTTTAACATATATATTTTTTTATAAATCCTGTGTTGTATGAGAGTATGTCAGTAAAATGTGTGTATATCAATAAAAATGAAAGAAAGGAATGAAAGATCACGTAGGATTCCAGAAAGATCACATACAATTACTAACCTAAGTAGTGAAAACTATTAAAGAGCTATAATCCAAAATATATATGTTCGACTAAAACCCAAGGGAAGAACCTGGATGGCATATTCAGTGTTTTTGTGTCAAGCGCAAAAGTAATAATTTGTGCCATTTTCAAAACAAATCATTTAAACCTATTTAATTTTATATTTTGATTTTTTTAAATTTAACTAGTCTTAATTAGCGCTGAATTTTACTAATTTTATAATACATTTCTTAATATTTAAAAAATACTGTATATTATTTTGTAAAGTGGTGTAGAATCTAACAGTAGTAAGTAAGTAAAATAAAGTATTAGATTTTAACATAAACAGATAAAAATTATAAGTAAAATACTTTAAACATTTTACGAATCTTTAAATTTTCAGACTCAAAATACAGCGCTTTGTTACGTTCTGATTGGTAATCTTTGTATCCACAAATTTTTTGTGCTAAAATGTAAAATTGAGTTATATCTGTCTATACATCACTGTTGCCAGATGAGCGGGAATTTTTCTGTAGTCCTGAATAATAAAAAAGCCCGTCAAACTGGTAACACTGACATACATATCTTTATGTTGCCATCTCTGAGACCAAAATTTGTGAAAGTGTAATCGTGCAAAGTGCATTTTCAGCATCCGTGTTCTAACAACTAAATTAAACACAGGTAACCTGGCCAAAGGCTTCGCGGGCCACAGATAAGTTGTCGGCGGGCCAGTTGTGGCCCACTGGCCACATGTTTGACATGCCTGCTGTAGAACAATAAAATATTACATGAAAGTAAAGAGCCCAAATATTAGTTTTAACGTGTTTATGTAACAGTAAATTTTAGCAGGTAATAATGTATGTACCACAACATTGTTCGTAGTAAAGTTCATACAAGGTTGCGGAAATTGTAACACCTTTCCCGCGATATTGTTTCCTTAATAAACTGCAATTGAGTGGTTTTTCTAAAATGTATATTATATAGGTATGAGGTCAGGTCATTGATTGATAGTGCCACCTGTGAATTTTTCACTTGAAAAGTTTAATGGTTAAGTTGATATAAGTGGTTCATTATAAAATAAAATATAATTAGTTAATCTGGTCAATATATTTTTCTTATGCGTACAATATATTGATTTTTCGTTTGTTCAATTTTAAAAATAACTTTTAAAATGATTACAAGTCTCATGTGATATGTCAGTTGCAACAACGTTTAGTTACATATCAACACTTACGTTACACATGAAGTGCTATTGGATTAAAAATCCTCATCATAAAATTACGTTAGTGCTGGAAAACTGAATTTCTCACTATTTGTGTTATGTGTACAAGTTAAAATATCATCAAATTAATTTTTCCAAAACATTATATAGCTTTTAGATTTAGAAAACATAAAATAATGATGCTCAAAAAATCCTTTTTTATCTCATTACGAAAAATCAAAATTCATTATAGCATACAACAATGATAACAGATATTTATAAGAAATTAATGTAAATGTAATACCTTTACCATGTTACTTATTTCTTAATGGTACAGTGGTCTTTCAAAATCACGAAATTTGATTAAAAAATCGATTTTTTTAATTGGGTGAATTATGAAATTAAATGGTTAAATTTTTCTGATGCAAAAATAATTTTTCAATTCTGATGCCTGGATTGTGTGCTCCAGCACAACGGCAATTTGGAAACTGAACTTGATCGGCACCGCCATGCGAAAACGTAACCACATTCACTGTGACATTTTCCAATAAATTAGGTATGCCATCTGGTTTTACGCCTTAATTCTTGTTTCTTGTATTACACATTACATTTCACATTCAAAAGAGCCATCTGTCGCGATTATTGCAACTATTTTTTATTGTTCCATTCTTCTTCTTTCTTGAATAGTAAGTATACCGATTTTGGTTTCATTCGGATTATTCCTTCAAGCTACAGAGAGCTCCAAATAGAGATACTTATATTATAACCACCCGGTACTGAAAATGCTGTTTTCTGAAAATGGAAAATTTCTCACATTTCTAAATTTTGAAACATTTCATGTTCATTCCTAATAATCAGATATTTTAGAAATTTATACTGTATATCCTCTATACAGTAATAAATAAATATTACAATACAAAGTTGCACTCCAGGGTATTTTAGTGTTGACATTTATGTGTAATATTGAAATATATAGCTACTTAAAAAAAAAAAAAAAAAAAAAAAAAAAAAAAAGCATAATTATAAAAATATTTTTTTCTTCTTAAACATTCAGTGAACTTTTACAATTCATACCAACTTCCACTGTAATATATAAAAAGTATCTCATAAATAAATAGTGTCCTATATTACGCAAAAAATAATTCGAATGAAACATTCTGAAATATGTCAATTTTTTGTCATCTCAAAATATTTAAAATGCAAATAACTAAAAATATTTATAACATTTTAATTTCAAATTTTGTGCATTTTAGTCTGTTCTTTACAACTCTGTCAAATTTCAAGTGAATTCATGAAAAATAAAAATAAAAAAGTTTTCAAAATCCACTGTCGGGGAATAAATCAGTATCCTGTGCTGGTTGGCGTGATTGGCGAAAAAATCCAAAATGACACCAAAAGGGGTGTGACGTCACGTAGATAAAGTCCATTGCAGTAGTTAAAAAAGGCAACCCCAAAGGCTGAAGATCGCAACAACCTCATCAAACATTTATCATCAAAACAACTTTCCAAATCTACCGGCACAGCATATGGAGCTTTTCCCTACTGTCACCTTAATGCACTGGAATTCAACGATTTTCTTAAAGTACTTGCAAGATTATTGAGTGAAGGCCATTGATTGATTAAACCTCTTGTAATCTTTCACTTGTTCATTTAATGGTATGTTGTCAAAGAAAGTATCTTACATTAATCTTAATAACAGTTTTCTTCTTATTTGTTACTTTTTTTAACTGAGAGTTTTAGTAAGGATCTTTCTTAACTTTAATATAAGAGCCCCTAGAAGAGGATATTATTAGAAAATGGCCAGCTATGAGAAAATAGCTGATTAACATTATTAACTACATACGCACTCTTATCTAATAAAAGAATTTAGCCGATTCTGTCCACTTTGGTAATGGCGAGATCATTATTAGATTGTAAATCGACTAAAGCCCGCTTTTGCGCGGAAATCAGATTACTCATGCATTTTGTTTGTAGCGAAAGCGCATTAGAAAGCATATGGCGAAAGATCCTTTTAAGAAGACGAGATTTGTTAAATTTAAAGGAATCCTCAATAGGAGCTTTGGTATCGAAGGGGGACAAGACTGTGAAAAAATAAGGCCAAATTTTAAAACAGACTTCAGATAGATAATCAAGTTGTGTGACGGAAAGTTAAAAATGTGGTTTTTATTTAAGAGAGTAAGAGTCTAATTCAATAAAGCTTTAGGAAGGGCAGAGAATTTTTTATCAAGAGTACGAAGATGAACATTCCTGAATTTGGACACATAAGTCCAGTTTTTTCTTCCAAGATCCAAAAAAGAAGAATCGGTTTTGATGAGAAAAGATGTAAATCATGATCAGTGTTACTAAATGGAGGGATTTCCTCCTACTACAATACCCAAGATTTAGGCGTAGTTTAGATTTTTTTAAAAGGAGGGGGGAAGGATTTAAGAAAACACGTTTTTGTAAAAATAATTTAGGTATATAATGAAAATATAATTATAATAATAAAAAAAAGTCAAAAATAGAATTTGAAATCAATATTTTATAATAAAATTTTGACATAGATTTCCAGGCCAATGGATCGCTAACCATCTGTGTTTTATTTGGAGCTGATTAGAACTGCCCGTCTCACACGAAGGTTTATTATTGTTTATATTTTTCCCTGGTTACTTCCTTAGTTATGCGGCAAGGATTTTCTTTTGTTACAGTTTATTTTGATATGTTAAGACGTGCTATTTAACAATGTTTAGTGTAAAAGAAATTGAGGCGACTGGAATTGAAAACGGTGTTTGATCAATTTAGTGACATGCATTTGGATAAACCTCTGGCTGTGCAACAATGATTATTTCTTCAACATTAGTTTGATACAGTAAACTTTGTTTTTTTTGACAGAACTGGATCAACTGTAATAATTTAAAAAACATTTTCCAACATTTCAGTCCTAGCATCTACAGATTTATCATTTCTGCATTCGAACTCAGATGTGAAAAAGCCTTTTCTATTATGAATGATATTAAAAGAAAATAAGGGTAATAAGTTTTATTCTTTCCACTCTTTTATCAATAACAAAATTTAAATTAGGTGTGACAGTAGCGAAAAAAACTATCTAGCTGACTTTGCATTATTTAAAGCTGAAGTAATGTATTAAATTCTAACAAAAAAGAAGTCAAATTTATGAATAAAAAAATATCACATAATTGTATCAACACCAGTAATGCCAACAGCTCAAGGTAGAAAAGATCTAAAAGTGGCTCGAAAATATCTAAAAGAGAGCTAATTTAGCTTCTTTTAGCTCTTTCTAGAATCTTTTTATCCCACTTTATCCCGTTTTTGGCACTGTTTTGGAAATATGCTTAACAGGCAATGTTTTAAAGAATAGGGTACGAAACAACTATTTTCTGGGCTACACCAGACAAAAAACTTAGCCCCGTAAAAGCAAAGATGGTAACACTACTCCTTGGAAAATCCGAAGATTCTGTCCCCGCTATTTCAGATTCGAAATGTTTGATTTAATATTTCAATCTCAGAATTCGTAGTCATCCCATAAAATCGTGAATTTGTAACATTTTTCTGTGATTATTATTATTATTATTATTATTTTTTGTAGAACTGTGTGAACCCAGTGATCAGCATCATGGCTCTGTTTATTCTTCTAAAATAGCAGGTAATATTAAATTTAAAAAAAAAGTCTCTCTTTATATTCATCTAAAACCGTACTGAATAGAACAATTAAACATCAATTAATGAGAAATGATATTAATGATGTTAAACAATGTTTGTTTGTTATACGTCTTTAACATTTGTTATATGTCTTTAACATTTGTTATATGTCGGGGATCTAATTTTTAAATATGAATATATGCACTATGTTTCGCAAATCGAAATTAACTATTAATTTTTGAATTGATAAGCGAAAAGAACTCACGCATCTTCTAATTATTATTTTTAGTTCTAAACAATCTTCTTTTAAGCCCCAACAAAACAACTCCATGTTTTACTAACGGAAATAAACAGATTGCGATGTTGCTACTTTTCTATCATGCAGTTTGTTTGTGTGGGGATTTTTGTAGGGAGAAATTATTTCGGAGTATGGGCGGTAGGGATAGTTTTCGGTATTTTGTTGAGACAATTTAAATTTCATTAGGCAACACTGTATTTGTGATAAATCATGATTTTAAGTCATGAAAGAGAGTTGTCCACTGATGTAGCTGAAAACCAAAACTCACATTCTATGGACATAAGGGTACATGTCGAATTGTCCTTTATTAAAAATGACAAATTTTAACCCT
The DNA here is from genome assembly GCA_963931845.1 of Maratus michaelseni. NCBI lineage: Eukaryota > Metazoa > Arthropoda > Arachnida > Araneae > Salticidae > Maratus > Maratus michaelseni. The sequence continues at coordinate 388,021,447 of OZ007588.1, forward strand.
TTCGCGACAAGTATCATGTACACTTCATTTAATTTTTGGGAACCATTTTTTCTGAGTTTTTTTTATATTATTTAATAGTCGAAACTCTGGGATTAAATAAGGCGAAAGTTTCTATTAAAAAATACTAGTGTCTAAATTGAAGGATTTTGCATACATCGGCATATATACTCGCCACTCTTCACCAATTGGTTAAAGTTTAAATACACTGTTAATAACGTATGAATTTCTCTAACACTCCATTGATTATTTAATAGCTTACAAGTATTCAGAATTGGAACATTTTAGGAACGCACCTGAAAGAAAATTGCAACTTAAAACTTTATGTTTCAAAAAATTAATATGGGTTAAGTTAGATGACAAGCTGAAATTCCTTTCAGTCGATTAGATATTTGACAATATTAAACCAATATATAACCGGTGTTGAGTGAAGTTGGAATTATTAACTAAAATATAGGGTTAAGGAAAAATAAGTGTATTGTAGAGCTGCGAATGTGGGGGAATTCCAACTACGTATAATTGAAATAATGATCTAGTCACATGGTAAATAGAAATTTGAAGTATAAAATTTCACGAATAAATGTATCTATACCAACTCTGAAAGAAAGCATTTATCTGAAAGAAAGCCTATTTCACAATAACTACTTGTTCTACTTATTTTATTCAGACATTACATTATTTTAAAACATACTAAAAAGCAGTGAAGTGTCAAAAAGTTCTAAATAATATCTTCAAACACACTAAACATTAGTTCAGATGTAAATAAGCTTAAAAAAATATTTTGACCTTCTGGTCTGATGCATCATAAGTTAATGCTGTTCTGTTTATTCCTCGATGGTTATTTTTGTTGATGTCTTTCTCATTTTCCCCTATTCCTAGTGACTCTGAATGTAGGGTTACTAGGACCCCGTGTCGCTTATGTAGGATCTCTACCTATTCCTACTAAGCGGCGCCATCTATTATCAATTTTTGCATGTATCATATCATTACATATTTCAGAGTTTGTTGCGATTATTTCTATGGCCTCCCATAGTAATGCGTAGTTAAAACACTATTACAACTTGCTAATTTCTCGACATTTTCAAAGTCTATCGTACGTACTGATTTATTGTTAACCCTCTAAGCGTGTGGAACGTAATATTCCGTTCACTAAGCTCCAGGTTTCACTGCAATATATGCAATGTTTAAGATAATATAATTCTATAGATTTAATGAATTTTCAAAACATTGAAGAATGATTAATACTCTCAAGGGTTACATTCATATTTGTAATTAAGTTTTATTTATAATGCTGAAAGAATCATATTTTTTTTAGCATTTAAAACAAAATGCAGAGAAAACAACATTGCAATTTTACCCTTTTTCAAAACGCTCAGAGGGTTAAACCTGGCTATTGCAGAAGTAGCTTTATTTAAGATTATATCACGCTTGTGTTCTTTTATTCTGTATTCTATTTTTTTTTCTGGACTGAGTAGTAACTAGCTAGTAACTGAGTAGTTTCTAGTAACTAACAAGGAAGACGCAGAACAGCATTAACTGATGAGGCCTCAGACCAGGAAAATATATAAAGCCCCACTTTTTAGATATTTATTCAGACTAACTACAGTTAGCGACAGGAAATGTGGTTTTATGATAGCAGCATGTTTTTGCGAGTGTTGCCACATCTAGAGAATTTTTTTATTTCAAAATTACGAATTCTTAAAATGAATAATTATGTTTGCTTTATATAACAACCAGTGGATTCCTGCGAGGATTTTGCAATGCAGTCTAATAATTTTTAGCAATATCTAAAATTTTTTGGATGCAAGTTTAAAATGCTAAAGAAAAATTAAAGATAAAAATATCTGAAACAACATCAGTCAAGCCAGAATATCATCTCATTTATTCCATCAAAGTTACAGTAAAAACTGATTGGAGATAGAAAACGACACGCGCGAGTAACAAATTAACAATTCTATTTTAACTGCATTAGAAGAAGACGTGATCCGCTTCTTGAAAAATATGAAATAAGAAAAATAAATTGAAGGCAATTTAATATAATCTAACGAAGTATATCTTTTATTCTACACGTAAGATACTACTGGTTCGATCGATCGATAGTGTCTTTTTCCTCTGAAAATTTCAATTTTGCTTTTTAAACATATATATAAATTAAACCCTTACGGAGAAATGAATACTTTATCTTTTTTGTACTATTTATTTCTTTGTAGCCATTCTTGATCACGGTATAATGCGGTATTTTATTTTTGTGGCAACATTTATTTGAGAAAAATCTTAAATCTTTCACTTCATTTATTAAAACAATACCGATTTATTTTTAAGTAACAGCAATGTTTAATCCAAAAACATGTCAATGTGAGTGTACTATGTCAGAAGCCGCTTCAAAAATCTTTCCAATGATACCTCATTCGTTATTGTGCGTTTCGTAAATTCATAGCAAAAGGGATATGGACAACAGAAATAATATATATGATAGATTTTTTCGGGAATAAAGTAATACAAAATTACGATTAAAAATTTTTGGTATGATTTCGAAATTTCTGAATAAACAAATCTGCCAGATTTATCAACACTGGTTTTTGCCAATGAAGACGAGCGTTTTGTGCATTTATTGTAACTTATTAAATACACTGGCCTCCAAAAGTTAAGGTAGAACCAGTCTTTTGTGTCTAATTTGAAAACAGATGAAGATAAAACCATGAAAATTAGAAGAGTTGTGCTTTAAACAGTTTTTTAATGAATTTTGCTTAATTTTAAAATCAAGCATGATTTACAAATAAAAAATTGCATTTTTTGTAAAAGTCCACTGTTTGATAAAAAAAAAAATAAATGGCAGTTTTTTGTAAGAAAAAATTAAATAAATGGATTTTAATAAGTCATGTGTCCGGCCCTACTTGTAATGCATTTGTGGCATCGAATTTCCATACTGTCTATTAAGTTGATGGACACTGCAATGGGAAACAACGTCCATACTTGGAGCAAACACTTGTTCCAACCCATTTAATGACTTCGGAAGAGGACTTACGGCAGCCACCTGTCTACTGAGATAGTGCCAAAGATGCTCTATTGTTTAAAGCCCGAGATTGAGCTAGCCATTCCATTCGTTCCAAATCTTGATCCTCAAAATATTCACCAACGACTCTAGCTCAATGCGATCTGACTTTATCATTCATCACCAATAGCACCACCATACGGTGGGACAAACGAAGCAAGGATCTCGTCCCGATATTTCACAGCAGTAAGAGTTCTTCAATGGCACACATGGAGGTTACTGTGACCACCAGATATATATCCCCCCCCCCAAAACCACCTCTATATCTGTGTTTTTCAACAATGTTATATCTGATAGAATCTGATCCCTTGTTCTTTCCAGATCAGAAAACGAACTAAATCACTCTACAAAGTAAATCGGGACTCGTCTGTGAACAGTACGGAAGCCCATTGTTGTCTGTTCCACGTAACGTGCTCTCTTGGCTAACATAAACAGGCACGTCTGTGTTGTCGATGAAGAGGGACACATACAACAGGTTGTCCTGAATAGAGATCTTAATTGCGAAGATATCTGTACAACGGAATAGTAAATATTGTAATCCCTGTTGCATTACGATGCGATGATCTGAAATGAGCAGCAGTAGGTTCCACCTCCTTCGAGCCAAAAGAGCTATGAAACGATCTTGTACAGAGATCATAACCCGTGACTAGTCTGGAACAAGTCTTCTTCATATTGAATTTTCGGATTCAAATTGATCCCAGAATCTTTGAACCACACTACGAAACACATTAAGATATCTAGCAACACCAGCTTGTGATAACCCCATTTCTATCCATCCGTTTGCCCGCCCTCTAAACGAATCAGGTAAACGACATTTCCTAGATATGGACAAAACTATTTTAGCCCCAAAACGATCAACAAGCATAAAATAAATTCCACAGAAATTTCAAAATTGGGCTATTTGCAGTTTCCCCTTGACTGCGCAATTCTTAAAAAAAGTAGAGATGGATATAAATATTTCACAAAATTTTTTGAAGTTGCTTATGATCAATCATACAAACCCTATTTTTTTACCTTTATTATCATTTTAATAGTTAACGTAAAAAAACTGGTTGTACCTTAAATTTTGGAGACCAGTGTATTTATTTTAAAACGTATATTGAACGTTAACATGTATGTGGCCACTGAACACTTAATTGAATGTGATAATTTACCCTTTCCCAAAACTTTCATAAGTAAAATTTCCGTTTAAAAAATAATAAGTGCATTATTGGAATTATCTGTAATTTAAATTTCCCTTTATCTGGACGCTAGATCTCAGAGACTATTAAAGCGGGTGACTTATTTTTTAATAACCCTATAAAAAGGAACTCTTATGATTTATAAATGATATTTTTATCTATTTTAATAAAACTTTATATCATAAATTAATATCTCTTGTCTGAATTAGGATGTTTTACGAATCTCCCAAAACGTGTAGAAATATTTATTGCATTTAATGTGTTGTAATATAATCTACCAACAACAAACCGAATAATTTATATTTTAAGCATTGAAATATACCTGAAATAATTTAATTAGTTGTGCTGATTTCTATCAATATTTAATAATTTATAAGCATTGAAAATAGAAACACTTTCTCGTGGCATATGACTATCTCAAATACACATTTGGATAATATCAGGAATTAGATGTTTATGCTTTAATTTTAATTATAATAAAATTTTGTATGCTCTTGAAAACATACACGGATTAAACATATTGCTCGATAAATCTAATGCCAATCAAGCCCGCTAACAAGCTGAAATTCATTCCAGTCAATAGACACTCATAAATCTTCTAAATCAGTGATGACTCATTTTAAGTGGAATTGAAATTACTAACCGAAATAGAATGGAGCTTTAAAATATATTAAAGTATAAAAGATATTTTTGGCTGTATTAATGAAAGTCTATAACTCCATTAATGCTTCCTATATAAATTAAGCTTTATTGCGAATTATTGAAAATTGTATAAAACATATGTTGTGTATCATGTGATATAACATTTAATGTGACATGACATTTAATGTAATAAATTAAAAGTAATTAAGATAATTAAAATTCTTAAAAATTTAAAGATAGGGTAGATTGGGGTAAGATGCCGTAGATTTTGATCCAATCTATATACACTGCTCAAAACAATTAAAGGATATTGCAGTTTTAGGTGGATTTTGTATCTGGGAAACTTTTTAGCTGATTGATACATGGTCGACAGACATAGTAGGTTATATGAGAATAAATTACACATGTTTGGCAGAAAAAAATGCATTTTATTGCGCATTTGTGTACAAAAGGAAAAAAACACAATTTGTGCATATGAGAAAAAAAGAATAAGAAAAGGTGTTTTCTTCAAAGAAAATCATTTTCAGTAGGGGGTATGGTTTCCACGGGCGGCCAGCAACGTTGAACACCTTTGAGGCATGGACTCAATGAGGCTATTAATGACGAGTTGGGGTATTCTGCCCCACTCTTCCAGAAGAGCTCTTTCCAGTTCTCGGAGAGTTTGTGGGGGTTGTTGGCGGCCAGAAACTCGTCTTCTTAGAGCGTCCCAAACGTGCTCGATTGGATTCATGTTTGGAGAACACGCTGGCCATTCCATTCGAACGATTCCTTCCTCGAAAAGGAAATCCTCCACCAGGTTTGCACGATGTGGCCTGCAGTTATCGTCCATTAAAATGAAGTTATCTCCGATTGCTGCAGCGTAAGGGACTACAATAGGTCTGAGGATCTCATCCCTATATCGGCGACCAGTCAGAGCTCCATCTCGAATGATGTAGAGGTCAGTGCGCCCGTCAATGGAGATGCCACCATACACCAACACTCCTCCACCGCCAAATCTGACACTTTCGTGCACGAACGCAGGATTATTCCTACTGCCACGGTCCCTCCAGATGAAAATACGCCTATTATCCGGATGCACAGAAAAACGTGACTCGTCAGAAAACAGAATATTGCTCCATTCATTTCTCCTCCAGTTGACATGCTCGGTTGCCCACTCCCTGCGGTCGCGACGATGCCTTGATGTTAATCTAACACATACCATCGGTCGGCGAGCATACAGACCTACAGCATGGAGCCGGTTTCGGACAGTCTGAGTTGAAATCGTGGTGCCTGTAGCCGAGCGAAGGTGTTGTTGGAGAAGAGTAGCGTTCATGTTTCGGTGTCTCCGAGCTGTTAACGCTAAATACCGATCTTCATTGGGCGTTGTTGCCCGTCTACGACCTTGCCCTGGTCTTCGGCCTGCACATCCACTCTCCAAAAAACGGTTCCAGATCCTGGAAATGACACTTTGTGACACTCCAATGGCTTGAGCTACTTCGGCTTGAGTTTGGCCCCCTTCTAACCTACCAACAATTCTCCAAGCTTCTGAATCTGTAAAATGACTTCGCTGAGACATCGTACTCATCGAAACAAAGCAATCACTGAATGCCGATCATCCTTGTCTTCATTCTCTTTTATCCAGTTGAAAGTCTAATTTCATTCCCTGCCGCTGAAGCGACGTTTTTGACGTCGAACTCAAAATTTGCATACTCCACAGTTTGAAAACCATAAAAATTTGCATTTGTGATTCTCTTCTTCTATTTTCGGCAAAAAAAATTTCGTTTATATCTTTATTTTATATAAAACTTCAAATATCCTTTAATTGTTTTGAGCAGTGTATTTAAAACGCTAAGCGATTTCTTTCGACAATCCGTGAGAACAAACTACTGCATCAAATTACATCATTCTTTTTTTAAATGAGAGATATTTAGACACAGATTTGTTATCGTGCACTCGTTTGTTCGAAAATTTAATTAATTAACCGTAATTTTCAATTAAACTTTTACGTCTGCTAATGACATCATAATCGGATAACGCCTACTGTTCAGAAGCACAGAGTTTATTTTCTGAACTCTGTGGTTGAATAAAAGAGAAATAATAAATATTAAAAGCACGCGGTTTTAAGGCCGAATTTGTTAATTTGCAAGTTAAATTTCGGTAAAAATACTTATCCGCGTGTTTTATAAACGAATAAAAATTCATATTTATTGTGAAGTCACGGGAATATTGTCCATTGGGTTTATTTTATCATTATGCATTATAACTTTGTTGATGCCATTTTTTCATTACAATTAAATACAAAATATATTTATATTTGTGTGCATGGTGGTTTTATACTGTAAAATCAACAGTTATTTTTTGCAGTGTACAATAAATGTATTAATTTCTAACTGCAATACTACAAAAAATAGTTTCTAAAAGAATAATAAGACTTTGTAAAGAACTTGGAATCATTCTATGAATTATTTTTCAATAATTGGCTTCAATAATTAAATTCAATTATTGGAGTGAAAAGCGTTGACTATATAGCATTATGATTCGCCTTACCTAAAACGAAGACCGTGTACAAAGTTTAAACTTTACATTGTGCCAAGCGTGTTTCAAAAGTGGTCACAACTCCGACTAAGTACAAGCTGCGATTTTCTTGATAGGTCTTTAATTAATATGTCGGCTAATTACGGACAATTTTTTTGAAAATCATTATTAACAATTCGTGGGTGATTCTGCGTCGATAGGTACCCCGAGCGCCCTCCAACTCCCGCAAGTAAAATTTGTGTGTAACGGAAAAATGAGATAGTCTCAAACGTATGTCACCTAGGATCATCGCTATATCTTTCCTGCAAGGTTTAAATATACTCCTACTACCCCTAATTTTTTCATAATTTTAGTTTCAGTAGATTAGAAAATAGGGGGGTGGGGCAAAGTTTTGCAGTACATTTTCAACGATATCTCTGAAAATATAATACTTAAAATTAAATCAAATATGTTTTTGAGTTTGGTGTTAGGAGATGTTTCGAACAATACTCCACACGATATACAAAAGAAAATAATGTTTGTTTTTTTCAAGTAAATTAATTACTCTCCTAAATATTTCCTAAAAATATTTGTGAATGGCTAAATAAATAAATATGTGTCTCAATGGCCTTCATAATCCTGCCAAGTTTGAATTTTCCACGTTCCATAGTTTAGTTTTCGCGAAAAACGGCTGTGGAGAGACGGACAGACAAACACACGAGTGATCTTATAAAAGGTTCTGTTTTTACTTTTTAAGCACAGAACCCTACAAACTTGTGTGCACTTAAAAAGAGTCGCGGATTAAAACATCCGTATGCAAGTGTTGAACTAAAATCCCTTTTCAGGATCATCGGAAAGTGTTCTGTGACTTCCTTCAAAACTTTTTGTAAGCATCATCTGAAGTTTGCGAGAACATTTATATTGAATTTTTCATATGAATTTCATTTTATAACAATGAAATTATCAAACATAGTCTACACTATAAAGCAAATACATGTTCTTGAGTAACGGCGACGTCATATTGAAGGTGCCAACGACCCAACCACTAAATTTAACTTTTACTGATTTTTTTTTAACTTTTAAACATCACACAATTTTAATTTTGACACCGTCAAATATAAAAAAAATGTACTTTCTCGTATCTCGATGTGTCGATTTGTTATGTTTTTTAAAAATAATTTTCAAGCATGAAAAATTTTCAGCGTATTTGCGTGCAACGCAAATACGGTAGATTAATCCGTTTGCACTTAAAGCAATGCAAATAATCCATCATTTGTTTGTGTCCATGTAATGTCCCATAACTAAATTGCCAAACGAAATGAAAACATCACAAATGAATCAATTAATAAATAAATAAAACGCAAATTTAACAGATATGTAAAAGAACTATACGCTTAAACATTGAAATAATGAGAATCACAAATATTGTTATAAATAGTGAAATGTGTCGCGATTAAACACTGGCGTGTGACTAATGCGAAAGCACCAACATTTTTTGGGTGTAGTTGGCAGACAATTAAAAATATATATTCTAAATGTAAAAGACCTATTAGAGTTTTCAATTAAAATAAATTATCATCGATGTTCTGTGCATCGGTCAGTATATCATGCAGCTTTAACCCGAGTAGCCCTGGTTGAATTGCTTTATACATACTGGGTGTAACTGAATTGATGGTCAGAAATGTAAGGGAGGGGGGGTAATACATGTCAAGACAAGCAAATTTTGTATAGAAAACTAGGGTCGCAATCTACTTATTAAATCAATAATACAGGATGTCTCACACAAAGCGCAATCCACATTTTCGTTCATAACTGTAACAATAATGAAAATATTTTAGCGATATCTTCAACATAGTTACTTTGATTTGCTATAAAACATGATAAAGAACACATAAAGTAATAGAAACGTCAATCCCCCATGTCCAAGTAAGACTGAGATAGACGTGGACATACATTAAAAAAAATTAAGTGTCTTTTCGTTGAAAGATTTCAGTTTAGCTACAAAATGCGGTAACTTTTAGTGAATCTGATTTAAATAATCAGATCTAGAGAAAAAAAAAAACCGGTTTATTCCCGGGTTTAATTCCAATAGACCCGGTTTATTCCTAGGTTTTTTCCCAAAAGACCTGGTTTAATACCAAAACACCCGGTTTATTCCCAGGTTTAAACCAGATTTTTTTCTAGCCTTTGCAACTCTAATCAGATCTTATAACCGCATGGCTCATTTGAACAAATGTGATTTGGAACATGGAATGTCTGTTTAAACTAATGGTATTCACATTCACGTTAGAATAAATTGTAGCCATGATAGCAACGTTGGAACTGGATCCAATTAAGGCAGATTATGCTAATGCAAAAGAATAACATTTTTAATAAGCAACAGTAGTAAGCAAGTAAAGCCTCTCATTTTCATCCATCTACAGTATTTTAACCATTCTGTGCAAAGAGTGGGTACATAACATTGTTAATAAACAAAATGAGGCCTCTCATTCTCATTCATCTGCTGTATTTTTACTGCCCTGGAACAAAGAACATGTATCTAACATTATTAGAGTTGCAAAGGCTAGAAAAAACCCGGTTTAAGCCTGGGAATAAACCGGTTTTTTTGGAAATAAACCGGGTGTTTTGGTATTAAACCAGGTCTTTTGGGAAAAACCTGGGAATAAACCGGGTCTATTGGAAATAAACCGGTTCCTTGCAACTCTCAACATTATTAAGGGTACAGTGGACTTTGAAAACTAACTTTTTTAATTACCAATATTTTTTTTTGAAATTTTCAGGATTTAGTTATAATATTAAAAAAATATTATGCGCAAAATTTGTTGAAAAAAATCTTAAATTTTTTTTGAGATATTTAAATTTTAAAATTTTAAAAATGCCAGATTTCAAAATGCTCCATGCGCAATCAGATTTTAGACACATTTACAATATTCTCATATAATCATCCTTAAATACACAAAAACAAAACTTACTACCAAATTTTAGCAAGTTATATTAAAAAAACTTAAAAAATTGATTTAAATTGAATTTTTCAAATTTTTTATTAAAATTTAATCAAATTTTTTATATTACTCTTAATTTTTCAAATTTAAATACGTGTAATAAAGTTTATTTTTAGTAACAAATATTTACACAGGTATAAAGAACATTTCTGAGAAGTTTCAATAAAACTGAAAGTAGTGTGTTGCGCAGGGGACATTTTGAATTCATGAAACCCGTAAAAATATTTATTCTGAGAAAAACAGATTTTAATGATTTAATTGTTTATATTGAAATAATTTCCGATACAAGTAAAAGATATAATATTATTAATAACTTATATAGCAGTTTTGTTAGTTTTGAGTAGTATGATAATGGGGGTTCCGCGCCACCTGCCCGCCGGCACTGTGGTGGAGGTGTGAGATGACCGTGCCGGTGCTGAGTGGGGGAGGTGGAATGTCTACTGTAAGATGAGAAGGATTTTTGATTTTTTTGATTAATTTTATTTTTTTTGTATTTTAATTTAGGGACTTGTAAAATTTTAAAGCTTTTTTTTCTTTCTTTTTTTTCGGTATATGTGTGTATTCTAACATGAAGTCAGTTGAAATAGTTTTATTTTGCTGAAGTAGATTTTTTTTAAATTTGATTTTTTTAATTTTAATTCGGGGACTTAGAAAAATTCTGAATATTTTTTTTCTTTAGCGGAGAATTATGTGCTAGACTACGATTTGAGTTGAAATAGTTTTATATGTGGAGAATTAAAAATTTGATTAATTTTGTTTTTTAATTTTTAATTTGGGGACTTAGAAAATTTCGGAGTATTTTTCTTTATTATTTCGTGGGAAATCGCGTGTACTCTAACTCGATGTTGGTTGAAATGTATTTATTTTGGAAAATTAGAAATTTTGATTAATTTTTTTTTTTTAATTTTTTTTTAGAAACTTAGAAAATTTTCGAGAATTTTTATTTATTTATTTATTTATTTATTTATTTTGGTCGGCTTTTAAGATTTCTATATTTTGAACTGATGCAATGCGTGTTTACAAATGCATATAGAAACGAAACATATTAAAAAGATAATTTAGTAAATTACACTAAGAAAAAATTCTAAAAAATTCTGAAAAATATTCTAAAAAACAATTTTGTTAACAACAGGCAGTTCTAGTTCTTAAAAGAACCTTTTTTAAAACTAAAATTACAATTAGAAAGAACTGTTACGAAATTAAAAATACGAAAACAAACGAGGTAAACATACGGGTAAACAACCAGTTTATGTCACCGTTAAAATACTATGTTGCCAAATATAAAGAAATATATATACTTTATGAAAATTATATGGAGTAAGCACGAGAAAATCATGTAAGCATTATTTTCCAGCTTTTAAATTACGTATACCTACGATGAGAAACAAGAAAAAATGGCGGAAAGGTAAACAAAGAACGTGGCGCATTAGCTGTTAAAATTAAAATGGCTATAACTCCGGCAAAAATCAACATATTTGAAAAAAAATTTTAGCATCTGGTAGGTACGATTATATATATAACTTTTACAGTAAAAATGAAAAATCGACTTTTTGATGAAATTTCGCGAATTTCAAAGTCAACTGTACCCTTAATAAAAACACTGAAGCCTGTTTAAAATGGGAGGATTGAACTTTGTGCCGTTATATTAAAGAATAAATGAACAACGTTAAAATAGCACAAATGAAACACGTGTGAAAATGACATACAGATGTTTCTGAGCTTCTATAGCTCCATCATCAGTGCCAAGTAGAGTTGCAAAGGCTAGAAAAAACCCGGTTTAAACTTGGGAATAAACCGTTTTTTTGGGAATAAACCGGGTGTTTTGGTATTAAACCAGGTGTTTTGGGAAAAAACCTGGGAATAAACCGGGTCTATTGGAAATAAACCGGTTCTTTGCAGCTCTAGTGCCAAGGTTAAAAATAGATGTAAGTGTTTAAGCCATTGTCACTATGCAAGCGTCTTCGCTCGCGGCCAATGTGAAAGGGCGATGAGAGTCACAAAACAAACAGCGGAATCAGGAGTTCTGCGTGACGGAGGAGATTAATGAGAAGCTCTTAGCCAGTTTGGAGGAGCTTAAGCAGAGAGGAGAAAAATAAAATGGGGGGGGGGGGAGAGAAGGAAGAGAGTGAATTAAAGGAAAGGGAACCAGACGTTTCAAAACTTAGGTGTCCTGAAGATATCATTAACCAAGTTGTTTGAATTCTTCCATATATGATAAGCTTATAAAAAATCATGATCGTAAATTGATGAGCATTTATGAATTACTGAACCTTACAAAAAATTAAAGTTGTGATTATTAGACCAGCAATGATTAGCATTAGTGGAGCGTTTAATGTCATAATTTCTAACATGGGTTTTATGTTCCCCCAAGTGGACCTTAAGAGACCGGTTAGTTTGACTTATATACATTTTATCAATGTCACAATCTTAAACATTGGTTTTATGTTCCCCCAAGTTTACCTTAAGAGGTCGCTTAGCTAGACCTATATACATTTTATCACATTAGTAAGATATCGTGTAAATTCCTCAATATCAAAATCTGTTTATTAGATGTAGAAGTCTAGACTGAAGCTTAGACGGAATCCTAATATTCTCACCCATCTGCAGTATTTTTACTATTCTGTGTGAAGATCGGGTAAATAACATTGTTAATAAACATAATGAGGCATTTCATTCTCATCCATCTGCAGTATTTTTACTACCTTATTCGAGGAGTTTCTAAATAACATTATTTATAAGATAGCAACCATTCTTTTTGGAAGCCGTCCAAAATGGACCTTCACATTCGGACGACGCGACGACGAAAATGCCCGGACTGATTAATATAAGTCTTTGTCACTATAAATGAGCAAATGTGAATATAGAACATACGAAGAAAATCGTGCTACAGAAAGGATGCTTGGTGTTAGTGAATACTCAATTCTTATAGTCGTGTAAGAATACGAGTTCTTATATTCATCGTTTCCATAAATCTACCAGATTAAGGATATCTCACGTCAAGTGAATTCTAAATTATTAACTGAATTTTAATGTAAATGCAAAATACATTAAGATTACAGAAATGCTCGCCTACAGAAAAAGTAATCATTTCCTCAAAAAGAGTGGATTTTTTTTCTTTCGCTTTTGGCGAGTTTTTAAAATTGTCTTGAATGAATTTTATTTTATATTTAAAATGTTTTTCTATATCCACGCTCCATAAAGAAAATAATTCCATTAACAGCATTTTAATGTGTTATAAAACTCGCTCAGAACTCTCCCATTGAAATTGGTTTAAAATATAATTTAAAAAACAATTCATAACATTTAAGGATTGAACTTTCGAAATAAAATTTATCGATTGCAACTAACTGGAATATTTCTTTAAGTTAACTGCAAATGAACTTTCGGAATGATTTTTACGAGCCATGTTAAATTAGTGTACCTTTTTTCATAAACTACCAAAGATGTACACTTGAATTCTTTTATATGCATGAAATAAATAGTTCTGAATAAAGAGAAGTTACATTTTATACACAGATATGTTTCAGTTATTCTTTTAAAAAACTGTTAAATAAACCAGTATTAAATAACATAAAAAATGCATTTTTTAAAGATTTTATTTTTTAAAGTATACATATATTACATAAAATAAAATCACTTCAGATTGTAGATGGATATCTGTATAATATGTAAAACATATTACCAGTACTGGTGTATAGAGTTTTCTAAAAAAAAAGGTACATTGAAGTTCAAAAAACAACATTTTGAGAAAACTGACTTTAAACTGTTGTGGTCAAGGTGTATGATCAGATGTAAACAAACAGATCTACTTGGGTAACATCATTAAAATGCACTATAAACGATTTTCCCATTTACTATAATGTAACGGCATACTTTTGACTGCCCTGTAAACAAACTATAAACTTTACACACTTCATTTTGAATAGTAATTGTGCTGTAGTAAACGTGAATAACATGTAAAAATGATAGGGCAATCCGAGTATATTTACGATCTGGGTATATTTTCGGTTTGTCTGTCCGTCTGTTTCTGCTCTAACCGAAGTAATAAACCCTTTTTAACTATATTTGGAATTTGTTAAAAATACAGCAAATGCATACAAATATAACAAGTATCAAAATATTAAATGATGGTGATATGATTATAGAAAAATAAAAGAAATACATAACGGTTAAAAGTGGCAGATACTGAAAAAATTCTAAACCAAAGTTTTCTAATGCATAAATAAAAGTTCCAAATAGCTTAACCCATACCTCCGGGTATTTTCCTTAACAAAAAGACGGTAAGAGCAAAGAAAATAAAATCCTTCCATTTCTTTGTAAAAAACATTTCTTTGCGACGATGGGATATTATTCTTATAAAATATCTCATGAAATAGCTATATTTTAGAAAAATAATACTCCTTAATTTTTTTAAATATTTTTTAATTAAAAGGACTATTTCAGTTTATTTATGTTATTCTTTTCGCAAATATGTAATCATGTTAAATTCACTGATTTGAAATAATGTTTATGTTACATTAGAGTTCTATTCAAAGTATAATTATAAATTACTAAATTCATCTAGAAGCAATTTAATGCAAGTATCGTAATATTTTTCCTAAACAATCACTGTGAAATAAATAAATAATATATTTTTATAAAAGAAATAAATCCTAGTGCGTATGAAATTATATTAAAGAATTGTTTACTGTGATAAGATGCTATTCTTAGTGTATAAAAAGCTTAGCACCCGCGCCGCCGCCAATATAGCTTTAGTTTCTTTCATTTTTTTTTTTCAATTCAAATGAACATATTTTCAACTATAAATCTCATTTTATAAATGCAAGTAAATAGGTACCAAATAAAAACATGACATTTTTCATTCAAAAACGTTTTTGAGTCAAAATGTGCACTTGATTTGAAAAAATCGGAAGGTTTACACGTTGAGATTTAGGTTAAAAAAAAAAAAAAAAAAAAACGCACAAAGCTATATTTTATAGAAAGAATAAACTCTGAATTTTCTGAATTATTTGAACTAAAATTACATAGATATTTAGGCCCCACCAGTGGCTGAGAGGTTGTGCTCTCGAAGCTGGTAGACGGGAGGTGCTGGGTTCGATCCCAATCGCGCCCGTCGGCCTAATCGTTCGGAGTTTTCGTGGTTTTCTTCGAGCCGTGGATTTATCCATGCGTAAATACGGATTAGGTTCCCTTAGAAAGACCCCCACGAAGGGCTCTCCCCCCGGGCCTATATCCCTAGTGTAGATAATTGGCCGTCAATAATCAACCCAACCCAACCCATAGATATTTAGATAACTAGCAGACTACGCCCGCTGCGCTGGTCGGTTTCTCCAAAAGAACCTTGAATCAAACGAAATATATCGGTGAATTTAACCTTGTATTTTAAAGTAAACTGTACCTTTACCTGGAACATCCTAAAATAACAAAAACGGATACTTATTTCACTAAGTTATGTTTTTTTAATACGGTTTCTTATTACGTTTACAATTTATTACCTACCGTTTTCCATTGATTTATATGTTTTATAGCTACATTTTTTAATAACGTGAATTAACCTATATTATACACAACTAAAAAGAAATGGCGCATCTAGTATTTGTCGAGAATTAAATAAAAATCACGCCCTCGTGACATCATAATTCACTTTTATATTTTAACAGAATAATACGGTTACTATAATTTGTGACTCGTGCTGACACATTGCTGTTAGTATTATTTTTTTACCCGTGAAGTTTTCGCTGTGGTACTCCATTGTGAAATTTGGTAATTTTTGAAATTCAATATTTGAAAAATGGCATAATCAGTGGATTTGAAATTTATATCAAGAAAAATACAATTTTTTACATTTCTAACGCAATTTGTCTAACAATTTTCTGACAAATACTTTTCGAGCAATTAATTTTTTCAGTAATTTCAAATGTTTCATTTTCCGACATTAATCTGTGGCAACGATTAGCGAAATTCCCAGTCGTCAGCAACACGTACCTTTTTATTAAAGAGGATTTTCCGAGATTAATCTGTGGCAACGATTAGCGAAATTCCCAGTCGTCAGCAACACGTACCTTTTTATTAAAGAGGATAATAATATGCGCTAAAGTTCTTTTTATTATTATTATACTTCCTCCTGTGCATAACCTCTTGAGACCTACAGTTAAAATAAAACTACAAATACATATTCATTGCTTTACCACAAACAAAATGAACCGTAGATGACAGAAAGAGCCCTTTTACTGAAATTGATACTTTAGGGGACTGGAAATTTCGGTTAACAAATATGGATCTAAAATTACTAACTCCCTTAAAATATCAAACTCAGATGTAAATAAAATTTATTTTAAGAAGAAATAAGCATGAGTGCTGTCATTTTTAGGGTTTTGTTCATCTCATGAAACCCTATTACTCCCTCTTCGTTGTCTGTCCGTCACAGAGCCGGTTCTCAGAAACTATAGAACTTGCAGGCATGAAAATTTGTATACTTATAGCTGAATACCTGCTATGAAGCTCAAAATCATAAAATTTGAAAAAAAATATTATTTTAATATATAGAGATAAAAAACCAAAAATCTAACAGCCTTTTCCTATTAAATTTAAACATTTTTCGTTATAGCAGTTGCCAACAATTAAAAATCCACAATAAAATTCTTTCGACAGTAATTAATTTTCTATTGAAAGATTTTCACGTGAAAAATGGAAATGAAATAAAAATTTTCAGCAATTGAAAAAAAGAAAAAGATTAATATGACGTTATATTGTAATAAAACGGAAATTTTCAAACATTTCTCAATAACACAAGGAGTATGATTATGTGTAAATGCAGAAAGCAGCTTAATATGACGTCATTAGAGAATTAAAAAGAAAATTAATCTGACGTCATAACGGATTTTTCAAATGTTTGAGAATAACCCAAAGAGGGTATCAATATGAGTAGTAGACAATAGTAAATATATAAGTTTGAGGAACGTATTGAATCATGATAAAAACCCGATTATGGAAATATTGGCATATTTTAACATTTTGAAGGTCTATATACAACATATGTTTAATTTTGAAATTGATTTTTTTTTAATATCGCATTTAGTCCACATGACAGATATTAGTATGACACAGTATAATAGCGGGCTTCGTCCGCTATCGGACCGGTTCAGATTTTCGAAAAAACGAGAAAAATAGACCGGAAAATTTTTACATTATAAAAAACAGCACTTTTTTTTTCTGGAAAATGAAATTTATTTGGATTTTTAAAGAAAAGGATAAAGTGTTTTGAAAGGAATATTAAACGAAACCCTTTGTGCGATATTCGATCACACTTACCCACTTGT
Source organism: Maratus michaelseni (assembly GCA_963931845.1). Classification (NCBI taxonomy): domain Eukaryota; kingdom Metazoa; phylum Arthropoda; class Arachnida; order Araneae; family Salticidae; genus Maratus; species Maratus michaelseni. The sequence goes on from OZ007588.1 coordinate 388,039,133, forward strand.
TTGGTTTTGTTCCAAAGCAAAAAACATTAAGCTCTATAGAAGCAAAATGAAAATGAAAAAAATCTAACAGTTTCGTTTTTATGAGGTAAAGAATAGAGGTTAAGGTCTGAAGAGTTTAAACAAATCTCCGTTTATAAGAATATGTTTTTCGCAAATCACATTCAAATATACAGATAATTTCAGTTAGTGTAAACTTTTAACGTAAAGTGGAATCTCAAGTGTTTTGCCACCCCCTTCCCCCCAAAAAAAATACTATATAAGTTCTAGATTTACCAGTGAAGATATTTAATTTTATCAATATAAAAGCATTTTGTAAAACTAAGATATTCTTAAAATTCATTAAGATACAACTAAATGTAAATATATTGCTTGAAGGTGCGTAAAAACATACATAAAACATTTAAAAGCACATTAAAGTCCTTTTAAAAAATTCAAAACGTTTTCAACCGAACTACTTGGTCATCATCATTGAAAAACTAATTGTTGAGTTGAGTTGTTGTCTCTTCGCGTTTTCTTGCTTGCCCGGAATAAACTATTTTACTTCAGGGGTTTGGAATATAAGGTGGGATGGGAAAGGTAATCAATGATGTATTAATTCATTCCAGACTGCGTGGATATCATATGATAATACATCGTTACAGACTATTTCTTTTTTAGATATTATTTCTAGAGACTCTCTTATGATAGCTTCCAGGTAATTATTTGTGCGGAATATAATTTTGGATCCATTGAAATCTACTTTTATAGGTTCAGTTCGGGACAGAATAAAAGAACATGAAGCAGATCTGAGATTAAATAGACCCCACTCTGCGTTAGCAAGATTAGCATAAACTGAACCTATAAAAGTTGATTTCAATGGATCCAAAATTATATTCCGCACAAATAATTACCTGGAAGCTATCATAAGAGAGTCTCTAGAAATAATATCTAAAAAAGAAATAGTCTGTAACGATGTATTATCATATGATATCCACGCAGTCTGGAATGAATTAATACATCATTGATTACCTTTCCCATCCGACCTTATATTCCAAACCCCTGAAGTAAAATAGTTTATTCCGGGCAAGCAAGAAAACGCGAAGAGACAACAACTCAACTCAACAATTAGTTTTTCACTGATGATGACCCAGTAGTTCGGTTGAAAACCGTTTTGAATTTTTTAAAAGGACTTTAATGTGCTTTTAAATGTTTTATGTATGTTTTTACGCACCTTCAGGCAATATATTTACATTTAGTTGTATCTTAATGAATTTTAGTTATTAAACAAGGTGAATTTGCACTGAAATTTTAACTTTTTATTAAGATACTCTTAATTAATACAGAGACAGTTTTTAAGGATATTTCGGTTGAATTCTGTCTGTTAGGTAAATCTTGAACACATGAAATTAGGAGGCGCTTATATGAATAAGAGAGGTTAAAATAAAAATCTTATTTCCGGTCTTAAATCATAAACTATTTGCCTCTGTTGGTTAAAGTGTTTATTTTCTCTTGTTTTTCAGAAAAAAAAAAGATTGGTTTCATACACACAACTGGATCCAGTATAACATATAGTACAACCTTTTGTACAGAACATAGGTAAAAAACATTTTTATTAAAAAATCTAATAGTTTTTTTTTATTTAATATATATTTATGTATTTTAAACTACTTTCTAACAACACCAAAAAGTAGATTTCTATGAAAATTATCAATTACGTATTTAAATAAAATTTTGACATTTATTAAATATGATACTAAAGTATTAGTCGCATGCCAGAAGTTAACGGCCAAAGATTTTGATAGTTAACAACAGTCTTTAGGATTATTTCAGAGTTTAAACACGTACTTCGATTACATATTTGTTAATTTTTTGTTTTATTTATCTTATTTTATTTATGTATTTATTTATTGATGATGTGTTAATTTCGTTACGGAATATTATCCGGAAACGAACATTGAACTATTTACATTTTTTAAAAGTGCAAACGGGTTAATCTTCTGTAATCCAGTTGTACGTAAGAGAGATATATTCTTTAAGGTGTCTCAGGAGTTTTAGTTTTTCACTATAAGTGCAATTTCGCGTCTTGTAACATTTAATTTTATTTCTGATTCCCTATAAAACACAAATGTATACAATTTTTACCACTGACAGCTTAATATCTGTTCTATGTAGCATCATATATGTTATTTCTGTTGTTAACATCCCTTTTTCTTGACATTTACAAAACGCACAACAATCAATGAGGTATCATTTGAACGGTTTTGGTACCGGCTTCTGACATAGTACAGTCACATTTAGTTAAAACATGTTTTTAATTGAAAATTACAGTTAATTAAAAGTTAATTCAGCATTGTTTTCATAAAAATAAATGAAAGTTTTTCTCAAATCAATGTTGTCACAAAAATAAAATACCGCACTATATCATGCTCAGAAAAGATTGTAAAAAAAATAAATAGTACAAAAAAGATAAAGTGTGATGTATCCGCACGGGTTTATTTTGTATTTATGATTAAAAAGCAAAATTGAAATTGAAATGTTTAGAAGATAAAGACACCATCGATCGTTCGAAGCAGTGGTATTTCACGGATAACCTAAAAGATATGTTTTGTTATATTAGATTAAATTGCATTTTATCTGTATTCAATTCATTTTTTTTATCCGATGTTTTCCGAAGCGGATGACGTCATCTTCTACTGCAGTTAAAATACGATTGTTACTTTTGTTCTTGCGCGTGCCTTTTGCTAACTTCAAATAATTTTTACTGTAACTTTGATGGAAAACAATGAGATGATATTCTGTCTTGACTAAAGTTGTTTGTAGGTGTTTTTATCCTTAATTCTTTTTTTGGAAGTTTGAAGTTTAAACCTGCCTCTAAAATCTATTAGACCAATCTACCCGCGCGAGGATTTCGCACTGCAGTCTAATAATTTTTAGCAATATCTGATATTTTGTAGATGCAGGTTTAATCTTCTAAAGAAAAAATAAGGATAGAAACATCTGCAAATAAAATTAGTCAAGCCTCAATATCGTCTCATTTATTTCATCAAATTTACAGGAAAAAAACTAACTGAAGATAGCAAAAGGCACGCGCGAGAAAGAAATTAACAATCGTATTTTAACCACATTGGAAGATTACGTCATCCGCTTCTTGAAAAGCATGAAACAAATAAAAATAAATTGAATGCATTTAAAATGCAATTTAATCTAAGACAACAAAGCATATCTTTTTATTCTACGGGTGAAATACAAGCTTTTTAACCATAAATATAAAATAAAACCGTGTGGAGAAATCATACTTTATTTTCTTGTAGTATTTATTTTTTTTATAATCATTGTTGATCATCATATAATGCAATATTTTATTTTTGTGGCAATACTAATTGGAAGAAAACTTTTGATTTCATTTATGAAACCTATTCCGATTTAAATTTTAATTAACAGCAATTTTTAATCAAAAAACATGTTTTAACGAAATGGGAGAGTACTATGTCAGAAGCCGCTTCATAAATCTTTCGAGTGATACTGCATTCGTTGTTGTGCCTTTCGTAAATTCATAGGAAAAGGGATGTTGACTACATAAATAATATATAATGGTATTGCTAAAAAATATTAGACTGCAGTGCGAAATCCTCGCACTGGACCACTGGTTATTATTTTAATATTCTAGAACTGATATATATTTTAACGATTAATTTCTGACTTTGCATCCCTTTGCGCGAAAAGCTCTGTCAAAACTTTTGTTTCGAGCGTCCCAAATAATATTGATAATGATGTAAAGCTAATGTACCTTGAATGTATATTTCAGATTTAGTATATTGTACTTATAATTGCATAGGTTATTCAAAATGAGCATTTTTTCAACAACAGAAAATACTTTTTTCAAAATTTTACAATTTAAATTCAATTAAAAAAACTAGTCGGATGTGTCAATCCCAAAACTTTCTTCTATCTCACACAGGTTTCGCATACACTGAAAAGAATCAGCACCAATTTATATCAAGGTCTAACTGAAACTCAAGTTTTATTAAATTCCGTGCATTAGTTCTTGAGATATGACTATTGCTAAAATCGTGTAAATCTTGCAAAATACAGCATAGCAGCGCCACTTTTTGGGAGATTTAGATCAAAACCTAATCAATAACAACTTATGTCAACGTCTAACAAAATCTGAAGTATGATGAAATTCCGTGCATTAGTTCTTGAGATATAGCTTTCGTAAAAATCATGAGAAAAGTGGTTTAGCAGCGCCACCTGTTGGTATATCTACACCAAAACGTAATCAACATCTATTTATGTCAAGGTCTAACTGAATCTGAAGTTTGGTAAAAATGGGTGCCTTAGTTCTTGAGATATAGCTATTGCGGAAATTCCGAAAAATGCAGCATAGCAGCGCCATCTGTTGGGCGATTTTCCCCAAAAACTAACCAGCACCAAATTATATTAGGGACTAACTGAATATAAAGTTTTATTAAATTTCGTGCTTTAGTTCTTGAGATAGAGTGCCAACAAAATTTGTGTCACATACATACAGACAGACAGACAGACTCACAGACAGACATTTTCTAAAAACAGTGAAATCGTGTTCAGAACCTTCTAAAACGTATAAATCCGTCTAAAACCGGAAGTCGAAAATTTTCATGTATCCAATACTTTCTTCTTGTAAAGATAGAAGAAAGTAATAATAAGTTTTTAATTGCATTAAAATGAAATATCATTTTAATCAAGGCGCATTAGTTTTACATCAATATTATTTGGGACTCTAGAACCAATAGTTTTGCTACAGTTTCGCACGCAATGGATGCCCGACCATTTAAAATAAATATAAATTTATTTCAAATGGTGCTATAGCGTTCATTAAATTTAACAATCGAGGGTAAGATATCCGTGACCCTTTAATGAGGATGAATATTCCCCTGCAGTATAATGACAGTATAATTAAGTTTAAAGGGAAGTGAGAACGCAAAAACATGAAAAATATAGATTTTAGGATTTTTAAATATTTTGAAACTAATTTTTCGTCCTTTTTTAAGGATGTACTACTTTTGTTTCTACGGCAGTCTACTGGTAAGCGTCTTAAGAAAATTTGTGAACAAATAAATAAAGACATACAATTTTAGTTTCACTCTGAGGTAAATTAAAAAAGGAAAAACAAAACTTTTCTAAATGTAAAGGTGAATTATATGGCTTCGTTGTGTTGATAGAATTATGCTAAAAAATTATTCTTTTTGTAGCAATTTTACCTGTTTATGAAACAGGTTAAAAAAAAGTGAAGTAATTGATGATACTGTGATTCACATTGTTAATTTTTTTAAAGGCTTTTCTCATGTGAAAAAGAGTTCAATTTTGAATACTAAGAATTATATAATTATATATTAAGGATAGGGGGATCATGATTGTTTTAGACATACTTCGTTGGGGTAAAACCAAATAAAGATTGGGAACAGATTCCATAAACCCTCGAGAAATAAAATTTCTCTATTTCTCGAAAACTGATGATTCGAATGAGCTATTAACTTACGCATCTATGTATTTTACGATTGTGGTCCGTCTCATGTAAAAGTTAATGTATGTTCATAACATTTTAATATGAATTTATTAACAATTTTTATAATTGAAAATATGATTTTGCATAAAAAATGTCTGGGTTATTCATTCAGTCTAAATGAAAAAAAAATCATTCGGATGATTTCTTTTGGAGGATATAAATTAAAATTTGTCGCATGGATTTAACATTAGCATCTTCAAACTTTTGTCTCTCTGTGAAGACTAAAGAAAAAAATATATGAACTATGCCTTTTTTCGGGTTGTTATGATCCAAGGAACTCAAAATAAAGTTCAAAAGTGAGTGTTATTTGAAAAAAGGCATAGTTTTTAAATTGGTGCACTTTTTGATACGTAGATTCCTACTCCATGCATAACATTTAAAAATAGATGTTATTACCAAACGATTGGTACCAGTCGCAATTTTATGCGATGATTTGTGGCAAAATAAATCGGGGGTATTCTTTTTTTTTTTTTTTTTTTTTTTTTTTTTTTTTTTTTTTTTTCACGACTCTACATAAGAGTATTTAAAACAGAACATTCTATAAAAATCAGGTATCTGGCAGGACACTTTTTTATTGACCAACATGGCGCTGATAAACTGCACATGTTTATTGTGAGCCGACATCGATTACTTGATCTGTGCACGACTAAATCATACATCTGATGCATTATGCTGATGCATACACCTGATACATTCGATGCATTGATATGCATCGCACATTTTTTTCCCAACTGTAATCATTTGTTGAAAAAGATATTGGTGTGCATGGATGCGTTTTGCATCTGTCGATGTCGGCTTACTACAATTATTTACGATTAATTTATCTCTGTCGTGTGAAGCACTCTTAATATTTATGATAAGGTTTCTATGGAATTTCTTAAAATTTTGTCCCCTTCCAAGAAGAAAAAAAAAGCAACGTAAGCTTCTGTTTTACTGGGGAAAAGTGAAGAGCAATTTGTCTGATCGAAAGATATAAAATTCTTTATCTATTTTTTTCTTTTAATACTCTGACTGCTTATCGCATGATTTCCACTTGCAAGACATTTGTAGACAAATTTATATGATACACAATTTTTGAAGCAATTTTGTTTTAAAAATTCCCCAGTGAAAAGGTGAAAATTTAAATGATTCTTTCTCTTCTTTAATTTTTTTCAATCAGTCAATTCAACAAAGTTAAACAGAAAACTTGAACCTTGAACGGCAAACAAAGAAAACTGTAGCAAACCACTAGAGAACACTGCAGCGATGCCAACAAGGTTATTGTGAAGCGGATCACAGCCATGCTGTGATCAGGCGAATATCGCCCCGTGCCAAGGTATTAACTCGTCAAACTAGACATCATGCCCGGCAGGTAAAGGCCTGGTTAGTGGTATAAAAAAAAGAAAAGGAAAATGATAAATTTACTGCTAATTTCAAATATATGATGATTTGAAATATGTGATAATAGAAGAGATACACTTGTCGATTACATATTGGTCAAAAAGATTTTTTTTTTTAAATAAGAGGTCAGAGGGTTAATTTTGTTTTCATTATGATTCAGCATTTTTTAATATATATCTTCAAAAAATATTTAGAAATATTTAAATTTTAAAATTTAAAAATAAATTATGTAACTTATTTTTAAAAAAATCATATTTTCAAAAGTAAATATTTATTTTTTCAAATTTTCTGAATCAAAATTAAAGTAAAATAACTGAAAAAGACATGTTTCAAGCACCTTTATCTTTAACGGTTCTTGAAAAACACAAAAAAGTTTCCATGACAACCACTATTTGAAAGCTAGATTTTGAAAAAAAAATATATATATATATAACCATTAATGAAACATTACCGTAACACCAACATAAACTATGAAATTATGAATTAGTATGTAATAATTAATTGACAACGATATTGTTCCCCAACACTCTGAATATATATACCATATACTTATTTAAACGAAGAAGAAATTAAATTAAAAATTGAATGAATGAAATTTGTGGAATTTAGAAAGAATTATCAAGTCCCAAATGCCTAAATGCCACAAATAAAATGTGTGGTTTCATCATCATATTAGCCATAACATTTCTAAAGAATATGATTTTGGGACTACCACATCATAAACAAAGAATAAAACCTGTGAAAAAATCTTAAAGTTCAAAAAATAAAAACAATATTAAAAAGGAAAGAAACCTTACCCATAATAAAGAGATAAAAACAGTGAAATTTAATCATAAAGTACGAAATACAATTAGATTAAAAAGGATATTGGTGCACATCAGTAATGAGATATATGAGCATCTCTAAACAGAGGCAATGAATTGCAATATATATATATAATTTCAGTTCCTATACGTTTGTTGAATGTTGTTTTAACAGAGTTTCGTAAGGTTCTTGATAGGTGCTCGCTAATGCAAATATATATATATATATATATATATATTAATTAAATATTTCGCATCTAGAATGAAAAACATTTAATAAAATTAATTAATTTTTGATACTCAAATGACGATCGGGAAGAATTTATTGAAGATACAAAAAATTATATCGGTAAAGATAAAAGTACAAAATGACGTAAACTAGAAAATGCCAAGACTCAAAAACGAAAATGTTATACGTTGTGGAAGTTTTCCCTGTTATAAAATAAAATTGCGAAATATAGATAGGGGAGATCGGGGATGAATGGGACATTTTCACAAAAATATTTTTTTTTAAATATTTTGTATAAGTTATTATCAATATTATATATCACATGTCAAACTTTAAGTGTTTGACGACATCTTATGCACAATATTTGTTCAAGATTATTATTATACAGATACATAAATTAAATTAAAAAAGACGTTCTTCTATGTCCCAATCATCCCCACAGCAGGGATGAATGGGACAGTAATAGGAATGGATGGGACACAAATATTTTCCTACCTGTATTCAATGTTAAGGACTAAAAGCTGAACAAAAATGCTGCCTTGGCAAAAGCTGAGAGATTATAAATTGTAATATGATCTCCAGGATTATTTGTTAGTCAATGATCTTGGACTCATCTCAGCTTTGCTTTAAAAGGCCCATAAACGGTGGACTGAAGACGATGGCTACAAAGAGGATAAAATGTTAAAAGAATAATTACCATAAAGTATTAATTTATCAACCTATATAATATTATTTAGTTAATAAAAAAAATTCAGTATCCTCTAGGGACGAATGAAGCAGTCCCATTCATCCCCATTTGAAATGTCCCAATCATCCCCATGATGCATATATTCAATTGTCAGCTATTTTGTCTCAGAAATTATTTTGTCACAATGGTTAATATGCATTCATTTTAATTACCAATACTGAGCCTTTAAATAAAAAACTACAGCATATCTTAATTGTTTATATTGCATAAGATATTTAAGTAACTTCAAATGTAAAAAAATTTACTTTTAAGCAGAGTTTTCAGGAAATGCAAATTTGAAAAAACTGAAAACAGCCATGTGCTCTTTCTTTTGGTTCTGAAGCACACTATGGTAGTGAAATCTATGAGGATAGGAAGCAACTAAAAAAAAAAAATGTTTATTGCCTGAAATATTGAGAGCGTCCCATTCATCCCCCATCTCCCCTACAGAAAGATACAGAAATGAAATTGGATCGTTTATTTTATTTTATTATTATTATTTTTTTTTAACAATAGATCTTTTTTTTTAAATAATAGATTTATTTTTATTTTTTTGTATTAATGCATGCTTGGTTATTCTTTTACGAAAGGATAATAGTTTCAATATTAATTATTTGGTATTTACTTTCTTTAAACGCATATTTATGTACATTTTTTTTCCTTTTTGCAAATATTATTAAAATTATTTTTTTCTATTAATAGCAATAACGGAATTAATATGTATTAAATGCCTTATTGTTTATATATATTTTTCTAACTTTATTTCTTTTATTATTATTATAAAATATTTTGCATTTGCAACAGCATAACTAAACGAAACACTTGTGTCGTAATTTGTACGACGCGTGCCCGCTGAAAGTTCAAACGCCCCGTATAATAACAAAGTTAAATTGTAGTTAATTAGAAAATAATTAGGTATTCGACAAAATTGACGTTATGAAATATATACATATTTACAGTACGTTTATTTAAACAGGTTTAGCGTGTAGAATAGAGAACGTTTTGGGGGGGAATTTTGCCAAGCCTAAAATAAATAAATAAAATTTAAAAGTTAATTTAAAAAAATGTACACGAAACAATGTCATGTAATTACACAACAACACATCCACATTTTTACGTCGAGCAAAATTTGTTTAATATGTAAATTTGTCTTATAATGATTGGTTGTCATATCGTTGCCACAAACACAACCTGGATATTAAAAATAATTAAAATATAAGTTGAATTTTATTTAGTTTGGAGTCTTTCAATGAAATTATAATTTGTCTTTGCTTTTATTTTTAACTGCCAAACATTTGAGAGTTCACTAAAAGTACAACTCTGGTTAATAACTTTTGCAAAAAAACCAAAAGAGGCTCTCAAATATCAATAAAACACACATGAACACAATTCTTTTGAAATATAATTTATTTACTCTTTGGAATATGGGTAACTACATGATATAAATAGTATGTATTCTTTCTGATGAAAACTTATCAATATCTTATTTAAGGTAAATGGCGTAGGCGGAACTAATGTTTCAGCGCACGCCTTTAACACTAGAACTACCATGAGCCGTCATTTTGACGGTTACCAAATGAATATATTCCGATTCGAATCAGAAATTTCTTTTTAACCCATTTTCGGCCAAAGATGCATAAACGCACCACTTCAATAAATATATTTTTATTAACACTGTGACGTATATTTTTCACTAGTTTTATTTTTCTGCTATTTTTAAGGGTTTTCGAGACATCTATAAAATATTAGTAATTCAATTGAAGTCATCACTTTCTGTTGAGAAATTTTCAAAATACGCTGTTTTTTTTTTTTTTACTTGAAACGGTTATTGACAAATTCGACTTTTTGAAAATGTATAATTATTCCACTTGAGATTAATCATATGTTTTTATAATGGAGTAAAGTTGCAAGTTCTGTAAATAAAAAAAAAAATAAAACAAATGCCATAAGAAAACTTAAAAATTTTTATTTAAATTTAATGGTAAATTATTAATGGTAAATTAATAATGGTAACGTCAAATAAAATAAAATATTATTTTTCATACACGAAACTTTTTTGGCATCTTAATGAATGTAATTTAAGCAAATTTCAATGCAAATAATACTACATTTTATAAAACTTCTACACTTGGCCTAAAATGGGTTAAAATAAATTAAATGTAAAACTCACAGAAATACGTTAAATGAATAAGTTAAGCAGTTTTAAATAAAATTTCTGGTGTGAAATAGTTTTAAAAACTTGAGTAAAATTTCCGGTAGTTCGTGTTAATTAATGACTTTCCGTTTATAAACAAGAGAATGCTCGTGGCCAGCCAAGGAAGATTTAAAAACTTTGCGATAAATACTATTATTTTCAATGTACGATATTCCAGGGAATATTTCAAACAAGTTCATCGGATGTTTTTAACTTCCCTTTTCAGACACAGGGAAATAATTTCTTTAATGGAGCCGTATAAAAAAATAATCAACAGCTGTATAAATGAACTGAATATATTTTGTAATTAAAAGTTGGTTTCTGCAACCAAAGGTTTAGAAGATCATCGTATTAACTTCTATTTTGAATAACTCGATATTTAAATATCGACAAATAAAGTATTCATTCATTTAAAATTTCTTTAAGATATAAACCACTTTATGCGGATATGGGTACCCGCGTATTAGTTTCGACTTCGCCAATGACGATAGACAGACATTATCTCAAAAATTTGTGAAATTTTATTACTTTGAAAATAGAGGGAATTATTTTTAGCTCAGTTTATTTGTCAATCTGGTATTTACGAACTACTGGTGTCGAACCCAAACAATCAATTCAGCTTCTTTAAGACGAATTATGACGGAATGAAAATTTCTGCTAACCACAAATTACAGTGTACACGAATTTTAAATTTTTCATTAATTGCTCACAGAATTACTGCACATAGGCGGCGTAATTTATATTAGGCTGATGCAAAAGTTCTGTCGTATTTTAATACCTAATTTTAATGCCTTTAATACCGGTAAAATTTTAATACCCGATAAATTTATGTAAACTGGTACCAATTTATTTATTTATTTTCTCTGATAATGGAAGCTTTTAGCCGAAACTGTTGGAGAAACATGATTTGTAACTAAGTTTTAATTTTTCTATTGTATACTGATTTTAGAGAAGAAAAATTGTGCAATTTTGTGTTATTTGTGTTTTTAATTTGTATATTATTCAACAGTGTAACGTCCATCTTTAATACTTTTATTTATTTATAAGCAATTATTAAAAGAATAAAATAATAATAATATAAAAAAACGTGCGTATTTGTAATGAATCTAGGCCAATTTTAAAAGTGAAAATTTGCCAAGTTTCCAGATTTTTTAATACCAGTATTCTTGTCTAGAATGTTTTGCTTTATTTAATCTCAGAATGTTACGATTAAATAAAGTAAAACGTTCTATACGACAATATTGGTATTAAAAAATTGGGAACTTAGCAGCTCTGAAAGTATATTAGTATAAATATATATAATATATGGTTAAAGATAATCTCCCTTTAATAATAAAAAATATTCATAAATGAAACCTTCATTCGCGTTCCTTAATAATGCAAAATAAACGAAATATTTATAAAGAATGTAAAAGAAATGCTTTTGCATGTATTATATTATTTGCGGTAAACAAGAAATTTGAAACCTCAAATCCCCAATACACCTACACATACATATCAAATATACATCAAAATAGTATTAAAGGAAAAATAAGCTCATTTTTTACTCATAAAAATGAAAAGAAAATCCTCTTATCTTATTGAAAATTTCTTTTATTCTGACTATGCAAAAATGCCCATGTATCTTTCAATAGCTTTGGAGTGAAAATAATAAATAGATATAGGAAAGAGGTAATGTAGATTTTTTTTTCCAAACACATGAACACTTTAAGAAAGGAGATGATAAAAAATTTATAATACAACGTCCAAAATTTAAATTATTAAGAAAAATGCTTTGTGCTACAATATGCTATGTAAACTATAAGTATCAGCTCAGATTGCAATAAGTTAAGAAATTTATTTATTTATTTACTGTGAAACTTGATATGCATTGCTCAAAACAATCAAAAAATGGTGTATAAATAACAGTAAAATTGAAAAAAAATTTTAAAAATGGAAAAGCAGATAAAAATGCAAATAAGTTTTTTAAGTGAGGGAATATGCAAATTTTGTCTGTTGCACCGAAAATTACGTGTTAGCGGTTGAGAATGATATTTCGCTTTTAGATTATTGGAAGAAAAATTAGACATGACATTTGTTGAGTGTTTTGTATCAGCGACGACGATATCTGAACGAAGTTATTTAAACAAACTAGAAATCTGGAGAGTTATTAGCCCCTTTGTATAAAGAGAAACCCAATTCGTAGATGCAACCGACAGGGGAATCAGAAAATGTAATTTATAGGATTTAAAAATTGAGTTTTAACAACTAGAAACACATGCTCGCAGACTTATAACATGTGTTGTAACAGTATAAGTCAACGTGCTGCCGGCAGAAAGCATATCACTTGGAGATAAAATGAAGGGGGCAATATTATATACTCGGGCTATTCTAGTTTTAAGGTTCATCCTGTTAATAGGTTAATTTCTAAAGGAAACACCAGATTCATAACAGCCCTACATTCGTGCAAGAATATGCCAGATTTGGAGAAAGGAGAGTTATGGCTTGGGGCGGTATCTCCATTAACCCATTAAACGATTTCCCCGTACACAGTATGTGCAAGAAAAGTTGCATGCCACATCGTGCTCGATGATTTCTTTCAGGACGAATGGATCATACGAATAGTATAATCTGCATGCTCTTCGGAGTATAGTCTGCTTGCTCTGAATTTTTCGGACTTTCTCGGCAGACGAACTGATAGCCGTCTAATGCTCACACCGATAGTTTAAGAGCTGGAAAGAGCTCTTCTGGAGGACTAAGAAAGAATTCCCAAGTCTCTCATTAAAATTCTTATGAACTCTTCATACCTCACAGATTTTGAACATTCGTCAGGAAAAATCATACCCCATAACTAATATTTTGAAATTTTGTTTCGTATGTGTTAAGTTTTATTTATGTTTTGCATTTATTTTTATTTTGTATTTATTTTGAATTAATTAAAAATACCTGTAAAGAGATATTTTTTCTTCTATAGTTTTATTTATACAAACAACTCTTTCAGTTTTTGAGAAAAAGAATATGTGTTTCTTATGTATGTATTCAAATGAGTAAAAAATTAGACATTTTTAAAAAGTCAATTTAAGGAAGTTGATTTTTTTTCGATTAAAATAATTTTGTACATCCATTTTTTTTGTTTGCATGTTAAACTTAGGTGGATTTAAAAAGCATAATAAAAATGTTATCTAAAATATTCTTGTTGCTTTTAGTTAATCTTTTTTATACAGATTTCTTATTTACAGGAAAGCGGACCAATATGTGTTTCACTGCGTGATAGCATAAAATTTTAAATTTTCATTGACTTTTGTAAAATGCGCTCTTTATACTCTAAGTTTTTTGCAAAATTTGTATCACAGTGCCTGTGTGTCCTGAATTCTAACATTTAGGTGTGAATGAGTTACCTATTATGTCATGTCTTTAAATTTCGCAAAGTATATCTGAATCTCTGGGAATCGGATTGTCATGATTATTTAATGCAATGTTATAATAATTAATTATACGGGGTTATTTAGTTGTTAGAAATACTGCGTTGGGAGTTAGTTTGGATGAATTTAGACTCATCTTGTCTATAGTTGTAACTTTGTCAGATTTTCACGGCTTCCTGCATGGACATCGAAGTTTCCATGTGCTGAGTAGCCAGCGATGTTTTCGTTTAGCTGATTTTGGAATAAAATATACGCCGGAGGGAGATCTCCAGCTTGGTAAGCAGTTATGATTCAATACTTTGAATAAAAAGTATAGGGTACTTTCAAATGACGTCACAAATTGACCATTGGAGGTCAAACAACCGTTGGAAGGTGGCTGTAATTGGCATCTGAGAGGATTGTGGGCGCAGCTGGAGGTCAACCGTGCAGTTTTTATTTTGGCGGATGAAAATATCTTCAGCTGATTGCAACTTTCTTATTGGAGGCCACAGGGTTCCCTTTGTTAGTGATATTGCCGTGTTTAAGGTGAAATTTTATAGCGTTAATTAAAGTGTTTCTAGTAACATTTTAGAGTGAGATGGAGTCACTTTATTCTTGAGATCCTGCAAACAAACAGCGATTCCATTGTGTTTTGCATTTGATTAATATTTTGGCAAAAGCATCACCCCTTTCAATATTTTAGTGTTTCAAGCTCATTTTTAATCATTTTTAGTTTGCCAGCTTGACTTCCACTCTACCTTTTTATTGCTTTTTAATGAATTGTTGTTAGTTCTATTCTTGTGTCATGGGTACTTTTCAAGTTGACTACCCGCAAGTGATAGTCACATATACATCACATATATAAAGCAAATGCATCTTTTTAATGCCGATTTTTCTAAAATATGTTCAATCCTATATCATGAGAAAAATATATTCGGAAAATAATATTTAATCTGTATTTTTATACAGCATTTTTAAAAATATTTTTTATGTTGATTTACACTAAATGCATTAAACAATTTCGTTTTTTATTTTATTTTTATTTTTATATTTATTTTTTAATAATTTCTATTTGACATCATAATTTTTTGACAAGGTCAAAAAAAAAAAAAAATTCCATCTGCAAGTTGTTGTTATTCCAACTTTAAGCCTGATTTTCTCCATTTAGAAAGTGTATCTTCTGTCATAATTATCTTTTGTCTTCCTGAAGAAAAAAAAGCATATTACTTCCGTTTAGTAATTCTCTTCTGATAAGAATGCAATTTTTTGAACTGAATATAGTTCGAAATTATTTAACTTTTTTTCCCCTAACTTTACTTCCAATGATGATATGAAATATGTCAGAAGAAAAAGAAATAACGTCTTGAAAGTTATGACAGTCATTGTTACTTATATTTTTCAATTGTTTAAGTATTTTATTTAATCAAAAAAGTGGAATTTATTTAAATATCTTTGAAATTCTTAGATTATTAAACACGTTAGAACGTAGTTCATTTTTGATGAACTTAATCCATTTTATTTTTTTTTTCATACAAAATATTCATAGTACAACTTAAGATCTTCATAGAAACAAAAATTGATTTCGTAAAAAGTATCAGAAAATAACCTCAAATTAAAATGTGCCCTTACAGAATGTTTGTGCAACATTAATTGACTGAGAAGGAGAGGTTCCGAGGTTGGCGTCACAGAATGCGCTAAACGTTTGTGTATCGATTGAGTATAGTTAGTATATAAAATCCATAAAGCGCAATACCTAGGGGGTCTTGAGAAAAAATGTCTAGAAATTTACGTCACAGTTCATAATCGGATAAATTTCTTTCTTTAGCAAGAGGATTCGTAGTCTACTCGGTAGCGCGGTGGAATCGAGATTTTTGTGCTTGGGTTCGAATCTCCAGCTAGACTCATTTTTCGCAGCGAAAATGTCTATCAATTACCTTTGAACAACAATTGAAAAAATATGTATAATCATTGAAATTTACAAAAAATATAAATTAAATATATATTTTGTATCATACAAATACAGTTTTAACTATGAAATGAAAGTAACTATTGCTAATGTAAATATATTGATAATGTAGCAATAGTTACGTTCATTTTAGCACGTTTAAACACGTTGCTGCATCCTAAAGTCCATTATTGACGTGAGAGAACTTACTTAACTCTCTATTTTTAATATTTTACTATGAGCGCAGGTTTGCAACACTTTTATTTTTACATATATTGTACATTTTGATGTATTTTATAAAATATGTAAAGAAGAAAGTTTTGCATGTTTGCGCTCATATAAATAATTGAGGTAAAATTAGGTGAAATTGCGTATTTTTCATCAAAAACTACGAATAATACAAACTTTGAGCTTGTGTAAGTCGTATAAATCCAAACAAATTGCAAAAACTATTGTTGAAATCGTACAGGATAAACCTTCTAGTATTAAAAAGTGAAATAATTAAGTCAGTATAACGAAATCGAATTTTAGTCTTACTTAATGGGTCAAAAACACAGCTTATGGATCCTGATCCTTTTCAATACGAACACCTCCTTTTGATATCATATTAGCTTTTGTAGTACATTTTACTTTAGGGTGCCAAACGGGAAATCATTCAGTCAAGTAACTGAAAAAATTTGAAGGTTTAAAGTTTGGAACGACTAATGTTAAATTCATTTGAAGTTGTTTGCAAAAGAGATTGCCATGTGAGTAGTGTTGCAAGCATAACTCAAAAACTGCTTGATGGAATGAGCTATAATTTTGGATTCGCATATTTGAAGTTTCTGGAAATCGAATTCTCTTAAAAAAGTCATAATTTAAACTTCCCAGTTTTTTCTAGAATTACTTTTAAAATATATAATTTTTCGAAATAAATTTTTGAAAAAACTGTAACTTACAAATTTTTTAAAACAGAAATCGAAGTCACCGGAATTGAATGCCATAAGTATAATTTTGTATACAATTCTAAATAATGTCTAATTAAACAGAAAACTTACTATTTTGTACAGCCAAATTAAATTTAAAAAATCCCCAAAAATACAGAAGTCAAATCTGGAAGGAAATGATTAAATATATTATTGTACTAAACCCTCTTTGAGATATTTATCTTGATATATGAGAATTATATTAATAAATTGGCCGTCCTCTAACTTCTTATTTATTGCTAAAGAATCTTTCACTCATTTTTTTCTGTACGTACAGTACTGCAAAATTTGAAACAAATATTAATATAAATATTATTTTTAATATAATTTTATTCCGTAATATAATTAAACCTTATTCTGAGATGAATATTCTTGAAGAAAAAAAATCAGTACTTTCATACGACAATTTTTATATGTTATAAAAGTTCATTTATGATAAACGCATTAAATAGCTTTTTTATATATTTTTATTTCACGTTTTAGTAATTTGGCAAATACTTTGACTCATTTAGAAAAAACTTCACGTAGAATGTTTTACTCTTCTTGCTCAAAGCCTGATTTTCTTCATTGAGAAAGTGCATCTTCTGTTACAATTATCCCTTGTCTTCCTGGGGAAAAAGAGCATATTACTTCCGTTCAGTTAATTTTCTTCTATTAAGAATGTGTTATTTCAACTGAAAATTGTTCTCCATTCTTTCACCATTTTTTTTATTATTATTTTACTTTTAAAGATCATCGGAAATATACTAGCAGATATTGTATGATTCAGAGAAATGAGAATAATAATAATAATAATAATAATAATAATAATAATAATAATAAAATAATAATAATAATAATAATTATTATTATTAATATTATCATTATTATTATTTCAATTGGATAATTATTTCATTTTTTAAAAGAAATGTCATTTAAATGACATTTAAAGAAATGTCACATAAATGCCTTCGAAACTGATAGATTTTAAATTTTAGAAAGTGTGAATTTTTTATTAAATTTTGAAAATTCAAAAAGTTTTTCATAGTTTTATGAATTTAATATTGAAAATTCCAGTTTACGATTTAGAATGTACTATCACTTTCCTATATACAAATAAATAAAACTTTTTAAGTAGTTAAATTGAGATTTTCAATATCCAAATTTTGTACAGTCAATTTAATTCTGAATTACAATTGGAAATATAACAATAAAATTATTAGACGGAAAATCATTAAACATAAGAAAATAAACAATCAAAGCAAAGGAAATCATTAGACATATTATTATACTGAACGTCTTTAAAAAACAAATTTTGTTCTTTAAATATGGAAGTTTTTTTAATAAAAATTCGTTCCCCATTTCTTATTTATTTCTTATTTGGGTTAATGCATATTTGTGATTAAATAAAGCGAAGGTTTCTATACGAAAATAGCGGTATTCAAAAATCAGAAGACAACTATGCTAATGTAATATTAGTTGGCTTCATATCCGAATATGTATAATACTTTATCAAAACAAAAACAAAAACTTTAAGACACAGGGATTTCAGCAATCAATTCTTCAATCAGCAAAATAGAGGACTCTTGTTTCTTCCAAGCTTTTTAGATGACTTATTTTTTAATTTCATTGTACACTTAAAACGGATTCAAATATAAGAAAGTGCATCTATAAAATATATTACTTCATGTTTTTAAACCGAATATAAAAAGCGTGTGCAGTTCAATAAATTACTGATACATTTAAATTTTTAGCACGCTTTGTGAATTCTTTAACTAAAACTTGTCCTTTAAACATAATTAAAATGCAGTACAGCGTACATAGATCCCTTTACGTTAGAAGGTTAAATCTTCTAAGCAAAAATATAAATATTTATACTGTATAAATCTCATTAGTTTTGGCTTTTTGTTAGAAATAAAAAAAATTACATATAAAATGTAAAATTCAATAATGTCAATTTTATTATCTTAAAACATCAGATGGAATTTCTAATTTTAACGCAGTAAAAGTTATAAGAAAACTGTATCTGTTTATTCAAAATTCCTGCTTTGAGAAAATCAGAGTAAAAGTATGTAGCAATGGTATGGTAACTTTATTTTCTTTACGCGTTATTAACATCATTTCAACCTCGCTTAACCGGGAGGTGCATAAAACTTAAAATGTTACACTTCAAAATATTATCTTTTTAAAATTACGTTCTCAATTTGAAATTTTGAAGACATACTATTTCCTTGTACCATAGTTTGCCCAAACCTGCTGAATCTTGGATATCAGATTCCGAACTGAACTTTAATGACAGAAATTGGTGAATAAGTAACATGAATAGTAGGGTAGACCGGCACACTTTTTTTTCTTCGATTTTTCTGATTTTTTTGAGTTTTACTTATTACACCAGTATTGGTATTTATACAACAAGTGGTCCTTAGAGTATAGCTTAGCATCATCAAATTTAGTTCTGTGCCGTTTTAAACATTATGAAAATCTAATTTCTAGATTTATGTCGAGTGTGTAAATGTGCCCCATGACCGGGGCACGTGTACACAGCCCTTTAGATCAGCTAAAACATTGTAAAATGACACAAATATTTATTAAAACAATATATTTATCCAGTTAAACAATACGCTACAAGTTACTGAAATTAAAAATTAGGTATGTTTTGTTTAACAAAAATCATCATCATCATCATCATCATCACTATTACAGTTGACACAGACAAAGGAAGTAGAATCTCTTCCAATTCCTTTCGCATGAGCCCACCTCTTACATTTTGTGCATTTTACCCACTCTTCTGTTGGTTTAGAGTTACTGTAACGTCCTAAACAATAAATACAGACACATTCGTCATATTCCTCATCTGAATAATTGTTAGAAAGGAAAACTTTTGTAGATTTCTTCCCGTCCTTAAATTTTCTACAAGGCTTTTTAGTGTAATTTTTCTCCTGGATATCACTAGTGAACAGTTGTTTTTTAGCTGCCTTTAAATATTTTTGTTTATTCTGTGCCGGTTTTCGCTCTTTTTGTTTCTTTGACACCTTTTGCTCCTCTGCTAAAGCCTCCTTTATTGGTGTGTCAGTCAAAATAGCTGATTTCCTCTCTTTTCTTCCTCTGTTAGTTTCCTTCTGTTAGGTCCTGCCTTTTGGAATGGTCTTACCGACTCAGGAGTAAGGAAGATAGTACCAACGGACTGTGCAAATGTGCTTGGTACGGAACTATCGGGTTGTGAAGAAGTGCATAGGAATGCATAAAATCTGCATTTGTAAACACTCCTGTGTTCAAAGGAAATATTCCTGTTACCCTAAACCCAGACATTATATTCGTAGGTTTTGCTGCTTGAGGAATACTTGTAGCTAAAATGGCGGGGATGTCGCAAATGGTCGTTGGACGGTTAATGGTGAACATCCATGCATCACAAGCAGTGTTAACTTGCTTTTTCAAAGGGCCGCCGTAGACACTGCGATCTAGGGGTTGAAGTTTGTGGCTGCAATGGGGGGGGGGGGGATGGCAAGAGTGTTACTCCATTTGGTTTGAAATAGTCTAGGATTTCTGCTGATAGGTGAGATTCGTGATTATCCAGCAATAGAACGCAGGGATGTTAAGGAGAACATCGTACATGAGATACAAAGTGTTTAGCAAAATTATAGAATTTTTTTTCTACCATCCAACTTGAAGGATTTGCATCCCTTTCATACTTTCATCCCTTGAAATAGGTATATTTTAATAAATATTTCGAAAAGTCCCAATAATTACACTCTGTTGAATATTTTTATTTTTATGTCCTAAAATTAATAAAATTCATTTAATATCATGGAATTGTGTAGTAATATTAATGCTAAATAAGATAGTATCTGCTAGCATGTTTGTAAAGATTGCTATGTTTAATTTTCATATTATTATCGATGTTATTGCCAAACTTTGTAATACGCCAAAGGCCATTATACAAATAAAGTTTATTAATATTCTTTAATTTTTGTTAAAAATATTTCATAAAACAACATAGAATAAAGCAATACGAGCTGACGTAGAGGACTGGGGCACGTTTACACGCTGTGTAAATGTACCCCTAGCGATATGTGTAAAAGTGCCCCTGACGCCATTTTGTTTTATAAACAAATCTAGAAGCGTCGTTTTAAATGTATTCATTCAATTAGATAGCCAAATATATAGAAGAAAAGGTACTCTTTCAGAACATAATACTCTTAAAGTTTAATACTAAATAATAAATACTCTATGACAGATTATGTAAGCATGAAAAAATTTACTCAACTTTTGAAAAATCACAACAGTTGATTTTCTGAAGTAACTACCACTATTCTGTAAATGCAACCGACGTTGTATATTCCAATACGTCACGTCCCCTCCTCCAGTTTGAGTAGTGGTTCCATCTAACGTATTATTTGTGAAATAAAGCAAGTGTGTAAACGTGCCCCGGTCTACCCTACTAATTGGAAATAGTGGTATTTAAATAACGGAACGTACCTTTAACATACTTCTTAAAGAGTTCCATAATTATTACATACACTATATGGTCAAAAGTAACCGACACTATCGATTTCAGACGTTTTGTCGAATTATGTAGGGAAAAACTTAACGAATTCTTCTAGAGATTCACATGTTTGACCTCATATTTTCTAGCGAAGATTTCATCAAGAGGACAATTAGCGAACCAACAACAAATTGAATAAAAAAATAATAGTTTCGATCACCTTATAATAGAAAATTCTTTAGAGATCTGTAGCTGTTCTACAGGACTATGTATATCTTGTACAAAATTCGTTTTTATTTGTGCAAAAATAGTACGTAAATTCGTGAAAATATAAAGTTTTCTTTAAAAAAATTCGAGACATTTCTGCAGGTTTTTTGTTTTTTGCATGCACGATTTTCAAGCAAAAAGGTCAACTCTGGAAACTTGAAAAAGTACATTAGCAACAATATACCGCAATCAGAATAGAAAGATGTTAAATATTTGATAAAAAATAAAACGAGAATTCGTATGATATAATTTTTAACCGTGCGTGAGCATAAGATAATATTTTATTTTTATTTTTTTCTTCATAATTTTATATTTACCTTGTGACATGCGGGTTCATTCTGTACCTGTCCAGCTCAGTAACTACTCAAATAAGATAAAAAACAAGTGTTTATTGAATCTAAATGGGCAGGGTCAATGGCTGAGTCTCAATCACTAAATTTAGGCTGGATTGATAAAAACTTTCAACGTACTCCCACCAAGAAAATATACTTTACTACACCTTAAAAGAGTCATTTTAATAAATAAAACTTTCCACTTACGTACAGACGACCACTGAAACACTTCAAATCTTAGCTTTAACACTCGGGGATATCCTTCGCTGCGATGCGCAGGCCTTCACAACTTTCTTGACGACGAGCTAAATCACCTATAATAATGGCAGCCCGTGGCCGCCAAATCAACTTTATTGCAATAACAAATCAAAACTGGCTTGCCACGTTGAACTTTTCCTCTAGTCAAATCCTACTTCAGGAGAACATCAGGATAACAAACGCTTTATGCCGGCAAACTCCGGTTTAATGTAACACTGTGGGCGAGATGCAACCAAATTCAACGCTACACAAACTTGCACCAGATTAAATACGATTGCCGATCGACCAGGAAAGCCAAAATTTGCATAAAACTGTTACAAAACGCAAAATTCCACAAATACCGAAGGCCACATGCAAAAAATAGAGTACACGTCAAAAAATAGAGTAAAATAGCATGTATCTGTACGCACACAATTGTTAGTTTGACGATACGTTCACAATCAAAACAATCGAGTTTCGTACTACCCCTGAATCGCAATCATCCCACATGATTTTTCCCCTTTGCGAACTTATATCCAGGCATCGAAAAGTGGTTTAAATCAGCTTTTATGTATTTTCATATTTCTTCGACTTTTTATGATAAAATACTGAACTTTTGTACATGACCTTATTAGCGTATGTGGGCACATTTTACTCAGTGGGTATATTTTTGTATGGTTGGCCGTATAAAAATTTAAATTTTTGTATTTCTTCAAATTTAATCCTCTGAAAATTTTAATCCATTTCAAAAATTTCTGTACTTTTTTTAACGTAACTTTGTAATTCATAATATATATCTATGATCAATATTTAAGGGTGTATTCAAATCCAAACTGCTTATTTTGAGACACATTCGTAAATTCAGTTTTGCTCTAAAATGCATCCAATTGACAGGTTCTCTTATGCAGAAACTTTATAATGCCCCCACTGTCCCGATTTTTTGATAAAGGCAGAATATATTTCAAAAAATGCTGTCAAAGGGGACATTTTGTACCGAATTTCGAGAAGCGATAGCGCTGGAAACAAAAACAAAAAAAGATCGTACTGTGAAAATAATTGTCTGTAAATCCATTTCTAATTAATTGAACGAAAAATAAAAACATGGGACCCTTATAAATGTCTTTATAAATCACGCCACCAAGTTTCCTGTTGTTACTTTTAAAAATGAGTCTGGGAATGTGTCTCAAAATTTTGAGTTGTTGAGCGTGGAAAAATTTTGTTTTTGAATACCGCCTTAAAGAATAAAAGCCGAAGTCAGTGTTTTTGGGACATGCTGTATAGTGAACTACTAAATTAAGAAAAAAAAAATTCAAGGCATGCACAGTTTAAATGTATTTCATATAAATACTCATATTTAAAATATTTATATTCTAATTGTGGTATATACTGTTCTTTGTGAAATTTCCTAAAAGTGGCATTAAACTTGGTTGAAAACCTTGCATGGTCTAAACAAAAAACATTCAGAAATTTCTTATTTCTTTTAAAATAAAGTTTATATCTCCATGCATATACGTTCTAGGGTTACGCAAATAAACACAAATGTTATACAAGAGTCACACAGTCCTGTGATACGATTACAGACCATTTCGAACATTTATTTCACAGGTTGATTATTTATTATATTTAATGTTTTAAATATTATTTTTTATTCAATTTATTAATGGTCTCTTAATTGCCCTCGTGATCAAACCTTTGCTGAATCTTATGTGGTCAGACATGTCCCGAAATTCCAGAATAATTCGTCAAGTATTTATTTATACATTCGACTAAACGTCTAAAATCGAAAGTGTCAGGGGACTTTTTGCCATGTAGGGAATGATATAAATTAGTTCAACTATTTTGTAACTACTTCATGACCGGTATAGTACGATTTTAAATATCAATAGAATAGAAAAAAAATGATAATTAACTTACACAATGGAGCACAGTAAAATATTCATAAACGGACACTTCTCCAAATATGGCGTTCATGTATTTAATGGACACTTTTGCCAATCTGAACCTATATATAATGTTTTTGCGTTTCTCACTACACACACACACTGCTGGTTCTTACATAAAACAACACAATGGACTGTAAAAGCGGTTTATTCACAAACAAAGAAAAGCTAGCCATCACACGGCTTATTTTATAACATCATTTTTCATTCCAAAAAGAATCAAAACAGAACACTGAGTGTTGCCAAACGCGGAAAGTAAGAAAAAGAAACTTACATGAATTTGGAGCACATGAAACCAAGGAACTTGCAGTTTTAGCTCGCTGCAGACGATACTTACATAAACATATAATATCTGTATGTTTTTAATTCTGAGTAGCGCGGTTGCGAGGTGTCAGCTATTTAGAGGTTTTATTGTTTTTACATGCAATATTTTTTTCTATTTAATTTTTAAAATTTTTTCCAAAATCAAAATATACTGCGTGATTAAATATCAAACTGTCCCCAAATCTCTAGGTTATAAACAAAAAGAAAAAATTCAGCCATGATACAAATTATTGCTTGTAGTTCAGTTGTTTTACAACATTTTAAGATCATAGCATTCAGTTTACATCACAACAGAAAAAATTTGTGCAAAACTATTCCAATGTTTTTTTTTACGGAATTTGCTAAGCTCTAAATTACCTGCACAATTACACTCTTTAATGAAATTTTAAAATTATCCAGAAAAAGTGAAATAAATGAATAATAATTAAATTAAGTTTCCAAAATTTGTTGATAAAATAAGTTTCAGAAATGTTTTGTACATCGTTTTCACTGAAGAATAAACTTTAATTCATTAAAATCGTTAATTATGTTCATTAGTTTTAGATGATGAAAACTTTTAGACTTGAATAATTAATCAAGCTCAGCAAATACAGTTAATTTAAAATATTTATTTAATATTTCTCGATCATTTGGGTAATCGTTATTGATAGATCAAGTATATAAATTGCATTATGAATTAAGTAAAATAGTTTCTGTTATATTTAGAGTAAGTGGAAAAATATGTATATACTTATTTTTGAAAGAATAAACAAAACTGCGAATGTAGGTTTAAATTTCACTTCCGAAAACGCTTTTCTTTTGCAGGAGGTCATAATACTTAGTAATTTTAGTTTTAATCGTATTATTATTTTTTTAAAATGGTCTACATTGTTAAAAGCGTTAAAGGCTTTAAAGAAGATGGTAATTTTAAAAGATTAGAAGCATAGAACTTTCTTTGTGATTTTAGTTATGCTATGTTAAAATGTTTATACAGGGTGATTCATAAAAGATGGGCAGAACTTTAAGGGGTTATAGTACACTTAAAGACAAATAATATTAAATAGGAGACTAAGGGTCCCAGACGTATTCCCAAGGAGATAGGGGGCATTAAAGTTTAGGGTCCGAAATTTCAAATGATTATAAAACATGGAAAAATTGGTCGATTCGTTTGCGGTTTTTGCAAAAAATTTTCTTTATGCCAGTATTTTCTTGAAATAAAATTTTAAAGTTCAATTTCAAAAAATGCCGATAGGGGGCGCTTTAGACTTTGGAGTAACAAACAACTATTTTTTAACGTTATTTTTTGTATTTCTTTAAATGATTTCGAAAGCTTAGACTTAAACTTAAATTTTGATCTAAAAATCTGAGTCCTAACGAGTAGTTAAGTAGCGTAAACTGAAATTTGAAATTTGAAACCCTTCTCCCCCCAGAACAAAAATCAGTTATTCCCGATCTTTGTGTCGTAGATTAGGCTCTAACTACTGCCGCGTTTTGCTAAAATTATTCTTTATGTCAGTATTTTCTTGAAAATAAATTTTAAAGAAAATTTTCAAAAAATTCCGATAGAGGGCGCTTTAGACTTTGGAGTAACGAACAACTATTTTATACCGTTATTTTTTGTGTCTCATTAAATGCTTTCTAAAGCTTAGACTTAAACTTAAATTTTCAGCTCAAAATCTGAATCGCTGAGCGTGGTTCAGTAGCGAGGGGAGGGGGTTCAAATTTCAACTTCTGAACATAGTTCAGTTTGCACTACTTAACCATGCCCAACGATTCTGTGCTGTGATACGAGGCAAAAATACAACTTTCGTCAAGGACTGCATAGTCGGAATTCACTCATAAAGGCACTGGCACAGTTGGAAACGTCGCTCATGCAAACGTTAAAGCTCCATTCCTGACGCTAGTCACCGGGTGAAGAAGGAAACAGAAAGTATGCAAATGTCAAATGGGGAAGAAGAAGAACACGTATGCAAAATTTCGACACGATTCAGGCATAAAAACCACTGAACGGTGAGTCAAGTGTAAGTCGCTGTAGTAATGAATCGGAAGATGGTGCCCTTCACGAATAAGGAAAAGGCTGAGATGCATTTAATTTACGGAGCGGCAGATGGAAATGGTGCAGAGGCACAACGAATGTACGGAGAGCGATTTCCTAACAGGCGGTTGCCTAACCGCAAAACTTTCGAGCGCTTGCACAGACAGTTGTGTGAGACGGGATCATTTCTCGCTTCCCGGTCGAATGCAGGTCGTGCAAAAAAGGACGAATCAGTAGTTGTTGCAGAAGCCATTCTGGATGTAGTAGCGGCGCAGCCAAGTACAAGTACACGAACAGTGGCTAGCCAGGTGGATACCTCACAGTCCACGACTTGGAGGGTACTGAAGGATGAACATTTGCTCCCGTTTCATGTGCAACGAGTCCAGAAACTGTCTCCAGGGGATTATCCAAATCGTATTGAATTCGCCCGCTGGTTTCTGCAGCAGAACGCGCTAAATCCACATTTTGGACGAACTGTGCTTTTCACCGATGAATGTACCTTCACACGTGAAGGTACATTTAACACACACAATGCACATGTATGGGCGGATGTCAATCCACATGCTACGTATCCACATGCTCATCAGAGACGCTTTTCCATCAATGTTTGGGCAGGAATCTTCGGAGACCACCTAATCGGACCGTACCTTCTTCCTGAACGCCTCAACGGTAAAACATACCTCACATTTCTGCAACATGTGCTGCCAGACCTGTTAAACGTTGTTCCTCCACGCATCCGGCGGGTCATGTGGTTCCAGCACGATGGAGCGCCAGCCCATTACGTACGAGACGTCCGCAACTATCTGGACATCACATTTCCGAACAGATGGATTGGTCGAGGTGGTCCTGTTGCTTGGCCTGCTCGCTCGCCAGATCTTTCACCCCTCGATTTCTTTTTTTGGGGACGATTGAAGGCTCTTATGTATGAGACACCCATTGAATCCCCCGAGGAACTGGTCGCCAGACTTTCCGCCGCTGTAGGGGAAGTGCTCGAAAAGCCTGATGTTTTCGCGAATGTTCGCCGTTCCATTCGTCGCCGTTGTTCTGCGTGCATAACCTCTGGTGGTCACAATTTTGAACATTTATTGTGATTACATGTTAATAAATATGCTTTGGTAACATAATCCTAATTTGTGTCTTTTTACCTCGTATCACAGCACACAATGTGTGGACATGGTAAACTGAACTGTGCTCAGGAGTAGAAATTTCAAACCCCTCTCCCCAGAAACTTAACCACGTCTAACGATTCAGATTTTGGGCTGAAAATTTAAGTCTAAGCTTTAGAAAGCATTTAATGAGACACAAAAAATAACGGTATAAAATAGTTGTTCGTTACTCCAAAGTCTAAAGCGCCCTCTATCGGAATTTTTTGAAAATTTTCTTTAAAATTTATTTTCAAGAAAATACTGACATAAAGAATAATTTTAGCAAAACGCGGCAGTAGTTAGAGCCTAATCTACGACACAAAGATCGGGAATAACTGATTTTTGTTCTGGGGGGAGAAGGGTTTCAAATTTCAAATTTCAGTTTACGCTACTTAACTACTCGTTAGGACTCAGATTTTTAGATCAAAATTTAAGTTTAAGTCTAAGCTTTCGAAATCATTTAAAGAAATACAAAAAATAACGTTAAAAAATAGTTGTTTGTTACTCCAAAGTCTAAAGCGCCCCCTATCGGCATTTTTTGAAATTGAACTTTAAAATTTTATTTCAAGAAAATACTGGCATAAAGAAAATTTTTTGCAAAAACCGCAAACGAATCGACCAATTTTTCCATGTTTTATAATCATTTGAAATTTCGGACCCTAAACTTTAATGCCCCCTATCTCCTTGGGAATACGTCTGGGACCCTTAGTCTCCTATTTAATATTATTTGTCTTTAAGTGTACTATAACCCCTTAAAGTTCTGCCCATCTTTTATGAATCACCCTGTATATCACAAAAAACACTCATGCAACCGTAGCAAAAATATGAAGAAAATGTAAATTCACCATATGATTTCAAGTTGTACGTTTTATCTGTGATTTAGGCTTATTGTACGGTGTGTGTTTAAGAGCCTACACCAGTCACGCGAAAAAACGCTCAAGCTAATGATAAGTCTATGGGAAGGTTCTTGCGCGATTTCTCGCTCGCATTTTAATATTTTCAAATGATTTTTTTTTTTTTGCATAGGACAGCTGATGCCGATCCCTACTGTTGTTAGTTTTTACTTTTTTGACTTTAGTTTTTTTTTTTTTTATATAAGCGGACATTTTTAATTTCAGAACCGGTTGGAACCGGTTCTGAAAGTGAAAGTACCTTTATATGAAAAAAACTGAAACCAAAATCGAAAAAGTAAAAACTAACAACGTTAGGGATCGGCGTCAGCTATCCTGTGCAAAAAAAAAAATCATTTGAAAATATTAAAATGCGAGCGAGAAATCGCTCAAGAACCTTCCCATAGACTTAACATTAGCTTGAGCGTTTCTTCGCGTGACTAACGTAGGCTCTTAAACGTTTCACGTACGGGCATACGTGACACGTTTGCTCATAAACGAGCGACACAAACGAGCACAAACGAGCACAAACGTCACAAACGAGCATACGACCGTTTTTTTTCTTTCTTTTTTTAACATGTCTAAAATTTATAATTTCAAGAATTTTTATCAGTTTATCTTTCCAATTTTCTTTTTAAAAAATCTCTTTTTATACACTATTTACCATAAAAATGTGACTGCAAAAGTGTGTTAGAATAATATAATACAAATACAGCTGAAAAATAACAATTATAACAATTAATTAATGATTTATTTTTAAGAAAAATTCTTTAAAGAAGGCATTATTGGTATATTCAACATGGTTCAATAAGATATGGAAAGTGATGGTATTGATAAAACAAAAACAAACTAGTGTCAATAAAAATCTTCCGTTTTTTAAGAGAGAAATCTTGCAACACTAAGTCACCATGACCAAATTGCAACTTTAAATTGTTGTCGTCACGTGACGCGGAAGATGGTTCGTATCGAAGTTATTTCGGCGTCGATATGTTCCGATTTTCAAATGGGATTTATCAGCGACTTAAAATTCAGTGTTTTTGATATCACAGAAGAATCAACAAGTGACGGTCATGTGAGAGTCATAATGTGACAAATTCAGAACTCACCTTTCGCCAACTCCGTATCTGCGACCATTTCTGATCATTGCGATATCACATTAAAGGACGTCATATTTTCGGCACCGATATAACTGTGACTATTTCTAGAAATTGTGATGTCATAGTGACGTCTCATTGACAGGCTGCGCTAAAATAATTAATTCGTATAATTTCTAAGACTTACCTAATCTTCGTATAAATATCACTGAATGATAAATTTACCATAAAAAGTGAATGACTTCCATTTTGTCCTTAAATGCGATCATATACTTTTAACAAATGATGTGCGATGGAAGTTTTTACACTAAATATAGAGTAATATTTCCAAAATATATCACTACGGAAATAGGTTACACTATTTTATATATTAGAGTTTATTCAAAAAGAAGACGGAAAGCTTAAATTAGAAACATATTTTCGATTTATTTCCTTTTTTTCTAGAAGATAAATCTGTTATATAATTTAACAGTTCAGAAACTGTCAAGAATTCGGAGCTTGTGGGAATAAACACCTTCCAATAAAAATAAAGGTGAAAGAAACCAACCGTAATCTACACCCCTTACGGCCCCAAAACATCGATTCTCTTGGGTAAATGCCTCGAAGGTTTTTTTCTCTCCATTTTTCTCGTGTTTTTATGTCGTTAGAAAACTGAAAGAAATGTCTAAGCTCGTGGGAGTAAGGCAACACTCGCTGACTTTCAACTGAATTCTTCTGTATGCAATAGTAACTTAAAAAAAGAAAATCAAACGTTTTCAACAATAGCTCTTTGACGTAGGTGTATTTATGTGGTTTCTTTTATAGATCGGATGATGAATATACTGATCTTCGGAATTTTATTTTTGCGAATGGAGCAAAATAGAGGTATACCAGATTTAATATTTCGAACCCCATATTCTAAATATTAAATCTGTCATTGAGATGTTAATGTTTTTTTTTATTTATTTATATAATGTGGTAGAAAAGCCTGGTTGTTTTAAAAGATCATTTTTTTTTGTTTTAAGGATGTGAAATAAAATAGTAAAATTTACTTTAAAAAATTTCGTATCAATTTGGGGATATTTAGTCTTTTTTTTTCCAACAATACGAAATTTAGAAGGTTGAGATAAATTGAAAAAAATTCTAAAATCACAATGACTCTAAAACTTACCCAACAAACTGAAAAACATTTTTCAATATTATACTGCTTTAAAAACATTTTTCTTAAACATAGTCCATTTTTTACCTCATAATCATTGGCTTCCAGGGGGTGCAACAGAGGAGAACGTTCTAAAATTAATTTATTTTTTAAACTGTTGCAGCTAGAGACTTGAAAGTTCAAATATAGGCTACTTTTACATTTAAGCGAGAGAAATATCTCAGGTATTGTCATCGATAGTCAAAACATATCTAGGAAGTTTATGATAGAGTCAGAGACGTCGTAATTTGATAGCTCAGCTATAATGTCATTAGGAATTTCATAAACGTTTTTGTAAAAGTTTTCAGTGAGCTCCTTAATTTGTTTTTAGAGAGGTAGTAGGAAGAAATACTACGAATAATAGTATTTATTAAATAATAGTATTTAAATAATAATAAAAAAAGGTAACAATAGTATTTATTAAAAACAATGATCATTTCTAATAGCCCATCGATTTTTATAAGACGTTCTATAAAGATACTAAACTCAGTATTACTACCAAATCCCCAGATTGGACAAGCATAACTAAGAATGCATCGAATGTAAACATTGTAAATAAGGAGTTTTTTAACACTTTCCCACCTAGTTGAAAAGTGTTTATGACTTCGGTTTGCCTGGCGTCTGCCGTCTGTCCGTGCTCTAACTCCCGTAAATATGCTCGGATTGCCCTGCAATTTTTATATGTTATTGTCGTCATCAACAGCATGTTCCCTATTTCAACTGAAGTATGTAGCATGTATATATTTTTTACAGAGACACTCAAAAGAATTCCGTTACATTACGGTCTATGGGGAAAAATCATTTGTGGTTTATTTTAATGATGTTACACAATTTCAAATACATTGTAATTGATATATATCACTAAGGTGCATTACAAGAATCTTAATACGGAATAGGGTGTGTATAGCACTTATAGTTACTTTACAGGGACAGTCAAAAGAATTCCCTTACATTACGTCTATGCAGAAAAATCGTCTGCGGTTTATTTAAATGTTTGACTATTTTAAACGCATTGAAATTTATATATATGACTAAGGTGCATTACAAGAGGCTTACTACAGAATAGTGTGTGTATAACAGTCATTGTTCATTTACAGGGACACACAAAAGAATTCTCTGTCTGTTAACAATAATTCCTGGAAGTGCGTTTTAAGTTGCTGAACGCGATTTTAAATTGAACTCCCTTTTTGTCTATTACTTGCTGTGTATAAATTCTGTAGATCATATACAGGGCAGTACAAAAGTTCGCGAATTCACATTTCCGTTTATGGACAGAAACTCCAGTAAGAGAATTTTAAACTGTGCTACGCGTTTCCTAACTAAACTTAAATTTAGCATCCTATGTAGTATATGTACAAATCTATAGATTCGATACAGGGCTGAATAAAAGTATTCGGATATTTTTCCGAATATTGTATATGTTGGAAATTCCTGAAATTACGTTTTTAAATATGTTATGCGTTTTCCAAATTGTTTACTTGGATGTTATCTTTCAGCTTATTAAACGGTAATGATTTGTAAAATTATTTTGGAAGCGTTGGAAAGTGTTACGTAATCTATGCTTGACACATGATTTTTCGTTCTTGTTTTATAATGGAGAGAGTATTACTACTGAGGAGAGTAGATATAGATTTAGAAATGACGGCGCCTTTACCGCTGACATTAAGTATGTTTATTTAAAGTAAGTCTTCTATCGATGATTATCCCCTTATATTTAGTATTGTTAGTCCCAGAAATGGTAACGTTATTCATGATTATACGGTTAAGATAGATAATTGTTTTTAGAAATAAACTGGTACAACTTTCTTTTCATTAAGTTTTACATGACACCAGACACACTGGCACATGACAATGCCAATGTGATTTTAGAGATTTTGATATAAGTATAGTATGGGTGATGTGCGGTTGCGTATATTGCTGTGTCGTCAACATAAAGAGCAATAAAAGTCATCAGTGTACGTGGTACGTTATTAAAGTATATGTTAAATAGACTGGGTCCTAAAACAGAACTCTGTAAAATGCCCAAGGGAATTAAATATAGTGAGAAAGTTACTTATCCGGACACAGAAGTTGAGGTCGCTAAGATACAAATGTATGAGGTGTATATGTCCGGAATGAATACCAAGCTGAATTAATTAGAAGATAATTTCCTCTTGCCAGACTTTATCAAAGAGCAACATCTAAGAAAATGGCCGCAGCTCGAGCGTTCGCGTTGAGGTTTTCACTAAGGAATCCTACAACACGACATCAGCTGGTGTTGGGTAGAGTGTTTAGCTCTAAAGCCAAGTGCTTCAGCAGAACGTTATTATTATCTAAAATACCGTGGAACTAGGACTTGAAGAAAAGTTTAACAACGTTTCTGCAAGAAGGAAGAAGTGAAATTGAACGCTAATCAATGCCTTAATTGATTGCTAATCAAAATTTATGCTAATCAAATTTTTAATTATTATGAATTCTAGGCGTGTGAATTTTTCTATGGAAAAATTTCCAAAAGTATTAAACATGAATTTATTCCAACTTTGTATTTCTTTTGCAATTAAATTTTTTATTTCATTATTTAATCTGTTAATTGTAGGCTTAAGGAAAGTGTCTCTAGAATAGTCGCCAGATGCTTGAAGATGTTATGAATGTAATGTCGAAAGGTGAAAGAATTGTTATGTTTTGTATAGTATTAAATGGCATACTTTTGAGCATTAGTCATTAAATTTTTAGAATTAATGACAATATCAATATCATTGGAATTATTAAGACTGGAATTATTAAAGAAAGATCAGAATTATTTAAACAATTTTGAATTTACTTCCATTTCAACATAGGAAGTAGTAGAAGTAGGGTTAATCAGATCAATTTTAAAACTAACTAGCAGGTGGAAAGAGCTTAAATCATTAATAAAAGTTGTAGTAATTGGAAACAAGTAGGAAATTGTACGTCAAACGTGACAAATGATGTGCGTTTGTACGATAGCTAGTTATATAAATATTCAAATCTTGATGATTTTTTGTTCTGTGAAATGAATTATATCGTCTGCAGATTCATTTCTGTAATAAAATAAGTATCTCGGCCGCTTGACGATTCAACCTCGGAAGCTCCTATAACAAGAAAGCACCGATTTTTAAGAAACATTCAAATTTCTTAATAAATATTTTTACTAATATCTCCTAAAGTTTTGATTCGATTTTTATAAAATTTGAAATGTCTCGACAAAATTCTGCAAAGATAATATATCTTAAATTTCAAACCATTCGGTTGAGTAGTTTTTGCGTTGTTATATGCGGACGGACGGACAGACAGACGGATGGACGGACGGACGGACGGACAGACAGATGGACGGACCAAGCGACGACAATAGGTGCTACGTATTTATATAATTACGAACGCACCTAAAAACAAATTTCTAGTTAGAGCAAAATCAATTATAAGGGGACGGGGATGTGTCCCAAAATGTGTAACTGTTTCAAGTGCATAAAGACTAAGCTGTAGGTGTGAAATTAGGTTGTGCAGTGATCTGCCACAACGTCTAGTTAAGTTACACTTTCATCGTCAATCATGAAAATTATAATCCCTAACGACAAAACAGCGCGTATTTTGTGAGAAAAGTTATGTAAGGTCATTGATTGGGAATTGTCGAGACTGTTTAAACATACAAAGATACCAAGTTAATGCTAATATGTGGAATTTGTAAATCAGTTTCCATATTGTAAAAGCCAGTAAATGCAATTTTTTGCACAGTGTAATGTGTTATGTGACGTTTGATGTGAATTGCTCTTCCGCTCGGAGATGAGTCAGCGCTTGACGTATGGTACAGTTTGTAACCATAGAAATAGTAATACTATAGGGAGCTTTACAAACTTCTTGAATACGAATAAATATTAATATTTAAATTTTTAGAAATAACAGAGCTGAGTTTATTGATCTCATTTACGGAGTTTTTTGAGAGAGTTGCAATTTCAGTTAGAACTATTAAAGAAGAGAAATGGGAATTACTGATTTCACTGCATATGTTAGCAAATTGTCAGTCGATGCCTGTCATTCGAAGAATTGTGTTCTAGAAGAATTTAAAATAACTTACAAAATCGCAAAATGATTGCCAAACGCAATGATAAAATAACATCAAATGTGTCGCCAAAAGTAAGTCACAAAAATAGAGATAGTTGATTGCTAACTCTCGATTTTAATGAAAGTTACCATTTGTTCCTTTTGTTTATAGATATGTACCTCTATAAGTGAGAATTTGTGTTGCCTCAAATATGATTAACAATAAAAATAGTATATTATTTTAAAAATTCTTAACATTTTCCTTCATTTTGCCCGTTCCAGGAAATAGAATCTACAGACAGAAGACTATAAATACATGTAACTTTGTCATTTTTCACTCAATGAGATTTAAAAAATGCTGAAGATAAAACATAGAATTAATTTGAAACTGAAAGCTAACATAAATCCAAACTAATCCAAATATAAGCAATACACAAGAATATACAATTAATGTATCGTAATTAATTATATATTCCAGAATGTCTGTCTGTCTGAACAACATTTGTAAAATCACATGAATATTTTTGAAATCAGCATATATATTATTAGAAAATATAGTATATAGCAGGGCGGGTTCCATGTCGCCTTATGAAGGTTCTCTTAGCGCCCCTTCGAATGTTTCATTTTTATAGGTTTCTTTAAAACAGAACTCCATCTCTAAAGTTACTTTGCCTTGAAATAATTAATATTTCTATGCTTTTTTTTCTATTGCATGTGTTATTAAGATTTTTAGCTCCTTTATTTGCAAAAGTCTCTGACATACCCTCACCTTCTCATGTGGAAATCTTAGAAAAATCTTGCGTTAAATTTATTTTTCGAATCATGTGAAAAATGACTCCCTTCATTGTTTCCTTTAAGCTAATGTGTGGCTTTACTTACTGAAAGGTTGGATAGGCCTAATGTATAGCAATCTTACTAAAAGTTAAGCAGTAATAAATTTTCTTACAGCTCCCAAATTTAAAAGAGTTTTGGCATATGGCAGTAAGAATTATTTATCGAGAGAATTTTACATGAAAATAGTCTTAAATCATCAGTAATGAAAGCGACTATTCCTATCCAGAAATAGTGGTGCACAAAATACGGGATACTTTGCAGGTTGTATACCGGGGCTATATATTTTTCGAACCCTGCTAATTTCATTACACTAAAAAATTAAATGGCACCTCCAGCAAAACTAAATTGTGGGATATTAATTATGAATAAGTTGCACAAATTATATAAGTATATAATACAAATTATAAGTACATAATACAAATTATATTATAAGTACATAAGTCTTACGTAAGTACATAAGTCATCTTACGTAGGCAGTGAGATGTTATGAATGCGTAATGCCCTTCCCAAATCAAAAATATTTGCTACAGTTAGAACAATTTGTATATTTACATTTACATTTTAGTAACCTAATTAAAACACTTTATTAAGTTAAATGGAACGTGATATTTGTACAAGTAAATGTTGCTTTTATGACAAAAATGCAATATTTAACAGGTATGATGTGTGACGCGTGTTCTTCCCACGCAGTCGTGTATTCTGCTTTTGTTTTATATATTTTGTATAAGTTGATGTTTTTATATAAAAAAAAAGTTTTCGATCTCCGTCCTCTCCCGCGTGAGCCCTCGTGTTAAGGGGATACTGCCTTCACGTAAAAACACTCGCTCGCTAATGTTAATCCGTTGGTAGAAGTTTTTTAAATATCTCATTTGCGTTTCCATATTTTTAAATGATTTTCATTTGCATTAGATAGATGAGGTCGATCTCTACAAAGGCAACTTTTTTATTTTCGATTTTGTTTGCAGGTTATTTTTTTTTATGAGGATACTTTCACTTTTGAAACCGGTTCCGAAAGGGACTGTACCCTCATTAACAAAAACTCTAAGCGAAATAGAAAAAGTAAAAAACGGTCTTTATAGAGATTGACCTCAGCTAACAAATGCAAAAAAAAATCCTTTAAAAATATTCAAATGCAAAAGAGATACTTTAAAAATGTCTCCTGTTTTAGATTAACATTAGCAAGAAGGTGTTTTCGCGTAAGTGAAGATAGCCTCTTAAAAAGGGGGGGGGGAATTCGACCTTTTCAAGGTTTTTCTTTAATAACGTCAGTAAATTTTAATTAAAAACTCGTAATATCAATCTCGTACAAGGTAAACTTTTCGATAAATTTCGAGAACTGCAAAAAATCCGACATTTCGTGGATTATCCTTATTTTACATAAATTTGGCGCAGTTGTACTCCGTTAATTTATGGACATTGAAAAAACTTATGTACGAAATTTTTTGGCAAAGTTTATCTTCTATAAGACTGATTGTGCGACCTTTTGGCTAAAATGTACCGATGTACATTATTGAAGAAAAACATGAAAAGAACCATTTTCTCTTTTTTTCTCAAGATGGCGGCTCGCAGAAGTGAAAGGTGCCAAAAAGTTAGACGTTTTATTAAAACATTAAACTACACAACACAACCAAAAAGCAGAACTATCCGACCTGTTTTAAGATAAATCTTCTTTATTTACTAGAGTGCGTTTGTGTTAATAAGAAAATTGCAATAAAAATGAATTAAAAGTTGCAATGAACCGATATAAATTAAAAAGTATTTAAAATCAAACATTTTAAAAAGCAACATCAAAATTTCTGAAGCGACGATTCATGCGTCCAAGTATACTCTTACACGCAGGTTTTCTTCATTTCTTGGTTTTAACGAATAAAGTATAGTCTAAGATTAAGTCGTACCTACTGTTTCATAATGAAAATTTCAATTCCCCCATTTTGCAATTTTTTCTCAAGGGAAATACTCCAATCTCAGTGAAAAGAAAGCTTTACATTTACGAAAGCTCAGACACTCGGAAAATGTTTCTTCTTCTTTATATCAAATGTTACAAAACCCTCAAGATGATTTGTAAAATATTACTAAGAATATATTGCTACTATCTTTTTCAAAATTATATAACTTGAAAATTTTATACAGCAAAGATATTATTTTTCAATTACTGCAAACATATGTAGTATATGTAACGAACAATATATATTTTATACATATATATGTGTGTGTGTGTGTGTGTGTGTGTGTGCATGGGTGGGTGGGAGTGTGTGTGTGCGATTGTTCGTACTTGTAACAAAATAATTCAGCTACTGCTTCTAATTAATAACTTTATAAACTACAGTACATTTTGCTCATGTTCATTTATACTCAGTAACGACTGAGGGTATCAAATTGAAATTGATATCAAATAAAAAGGTACGTTGTCTCATTGTTGTGTAAAACTTTCAAGTTTCTAACTTAATGCAAAAGTTACGGCCTTGAAACAACGTTTCTGGAAATTCCTAGTATGCAAAATTCACGAAATAAATTGACATAGAATTATAAATTAATGATTTTCGGATTTGCTTTTTATATGTGCTAAAAACCTTCCTTCGTGCCAAATTTCAAGGTCAACGGGAAGCACCATATAAGTTTTTGGAGTAATACCTATAGGATACTTCCCGTTGACTTAGAATCTTCATATTTGGCACAAAGGAAGGTCTTCTAGTACAGTAAAGGAAAAATACGAAAATCATAAATTCATAATTCCATGTAGATTTATTACATGATGAACTCGTGAATTTCTCTAATCGGTACGAACGCCAAATTCCTTTGTAAATGGATTTATTTTAACGTGGTTTCTCGAAAATTTTATTTCATTATTGTTACCATTTTTTCCAACTCTCATACGGTTAAAACTATATAGTCATATTCGCCAGCGTCTATTTCTCGCCAAGCTCGGTGATACTCTGCGAAATTTTGACAAATTTGGCGACAAAAATAGGTTGCCATAAATAAAGCCAACTTAGCGATAGTTGGCATTTTTTTTTTTAAATTCCAGTTCAAATATAACACTGATGAATCTGAAAAATTTCTATAACCGGGTTCCACGCATTTTAGCATCGTATGTTTGAGTAAAATTAGCTGAATTCTTAAAAACAAGGAATAGGTAAGCTACCTTTTCATCCCGGTACAAGCTAGAAGAACTTTTTCTAATTCTAGTCTATCAGAAAGTGAAGGAAAAATCCATTACAAAATTCTATCTTTACATACGAAAACCAAGTAAAGTTAAAAATAAAAGAGTGTAATTAAATAAATTACTACTTTACATTACAACAATTACAAGAAGTATCGAATTATAAATAGACAGTTCTTACTTACCCATCATACATAAGTCTTGTAATCGTTTTGAAAATCGAAAAAAAAAATTTTGACGGATTTACACGTTTCAGAATCTGAAGATTCCGAAAAACATATTTTTAGAAAAAAAAATTGCCGTCCGTCTGTCTATGTGAGTGTGTGTGTCTGTAAACGCTCTATCTCCCGAACAAACTTGAAATTTGGTATGTACTTAGTATGTAATAATGGGAAGAAGCTTATTGAATTTCAGTAACCTCGATTATCCGGAACTATTTTTTTCGGACTCTCAAAATATTTGTTCTGATAAAAGGGATATAAAAATTTTCGAAATCGTTTATTTTAAGGAGTGAATATAAAAGAAAATAAAAAATATAAATTTTGTCTAAAGAATGAAGTCGATCGAATAATGAGTTGCCAAGATATTTGTAATTATATTTCCCACACTCTTCGATTTTTCATGACCCTGTATTTCATTCAAATTTCAATTCAAAGATATATTTTAATTGGAAATGAGACGCTCAATTCGACGCAGTAAACCATTAGTTAATATCATTATTACATGAAATGATGAAATATTATAAGGAAGTTTCTTTTACGCAATTCAGTAGTAGAGCATTTTAAGTTTATGACGTCATCAAGCCACGATTTTATTGGAATGACAATGCATTTTATAAATAGTTTACACATGTTTTATTTTCCTATTTTATATTATGCATATCCATGATGGGTAAGTATTACGGTGGCCCCCATCGATTAGTTTATATGTATTTGTCACGAAATTATGTACTTCTAAGTTTTATTGTAATGCGACATAACATGAATCCTCATCGCACTTGCCCTGTTTTTTTTTCTTTTCATAGGAATTTGTAGTTATCTGACAACTTAATTAAAAGCTATTTAACCCGAAAAGGAATTGGGTTAGACTTTTTACTACAATGTTTTATTTTTACTAGATAGTAGTTGCTACTTCTAGCTTTCTTAATTATTAACACTACTTAATCTTTAGTTGAATTTAAAAATTTTAAAAACCTACATCCCTATGAACTATACTAATTACTTTTTAAGTTCTACTTGATACCTGTATAACTGTGAAGGGGACATCTTGTATCCGTAGCTTACTTAGTTGAGAGGCTAGTGATCATTGTCATTTAACTTTGAACTTAATTTAGATACTGAAATTAATTAAATTATCGTTATTAGTTGATTTAATATTAGCTAACTAAGTGATTGCTTGAGGGATTGTAAAGGTTTAAAAATTATTAGACAAAATATACTACTAAACTACACATGACAATTCTATCCTCTAGTATTAATTAAATGTTAATTTGTATCTTAAACATATTTGAAGATCCCGGATGTAAAATATCATAACTGATAAAAATACATTAAAATCAGACATGGCATAAAAATCACACAAAGTAACAGATAAAAGAACACACAAAAACTTTTAT
Source organism: Maratus michaelseni (assembly GCA_963931845.1). Taxonomy (NCBI): domain Eukaryota; kingdom Metazoa; phylum Arthropoda; class Arachnida; order Araneae; family Salticidae; genus Maratus; species Maratus michaelseni. The sequence continues at coordinate 388,079,806 of OZ007588.1, forward strand.
TTTGTGTGATTTTATCAAATGTCTAATATTAATGCATTTTTATTCGTTTATGACTCAAGCGTATTATGTTTGTATATTTGAAATTATGACATATATTTGTTTTCTGATTTTCATGTAAAGTTATTTATTTACATCCTGACATACTCCAAATGTACAAGATTTATTTATTACTAAACACATACCGTCATAATCAAAGATAAATTTTAGTAAGTGCAACGATTTTTTTTTTTTGTTATTAAATTTCAACATGTCCAATAACACAAAATCTGTCAGACAAAACATGTTGCATATAATTAACTGAAGCTTCAGTTTTATCTAATCAGTATTTTTAGAGGAAGCAAAGGAGTTGTGTTTCATAGTCGATTTCTGTAGAAAACATCAATATTGAATAACTGGACAAGTGCATTTTGTTTTTTAAGTTATTTTGCACTCCATCCCTTCGTTTATTATTGATTTCTTGTGCAATTACATACACTAGTGATCCAGCATGGGCATCCGGGGTTATAGAATATAGTTAAAAATCATTTTTGAAGTGAAAACTTCTTTAGGCGCGTTGGGCATTTTTTGAGAAAGGAAAAAAACCAGTGAACTCGCGACACTGTTACCGACACCTCTGTATATTTGAAGTGAAAACTTCTTTAGGCGCGTTGGACATTTTTTGAGATGGAAAAAAACCATTGAACTCTTGACACTGTTACTGTAACCGACACCTCTGTATATAAGTATGTACATGTATTGTGTACAGTTAGGTATGAGGTAGGGCAGGACGGGCGCCGCATGCTTGCCTGTGCGCTATTGCACCGCAGTATAGTAAGCGCAGAAAAATGCAAGCGGTATAGTAAGCTGTATAGTAAGCGGTATAGTAAGCGCAGAAAAATGTAAGTGGTATAGTAACTCAGAAAAAATATAAGTGGTATAGTAAGCGGTATAGTAAACGCAGAAAAATATAAGTGGTATAGTAAGCGGTATAATAAACGCAGAAAAATATAAGTGGTATAGTAAGCGGTATAGTAAACGCAGGAAAACGTAAGCCGTATAGTAAGCGCAGAAAAATGTAAGCGGTATGGTAAGCGCAGAAAAATGTAAGCGGTATAGTAAGCACAGAAAAATGTACGTGGTATAGTACGTGGTATAGTAAGCGGTATAGTATGCAGAAAAATGTAAGCGGTATAGTAAGCTGTATAGTAAGCGGTATAGTAAGCTTTATAGTAAGCGGTATAGTAAGCTGTATAGTAAGCGGTATAGTAACGCAGAAAATGTAAGCGGTATATTAAGGGGTGCAGTAAACGCAGAAAAATGTAAGCGGTATAGTAACACAGAAAAATGTAAGCGGTATAGTAACGCAGAAAAATGTAAGCGGTAATAGTAACGCAGAAAAATGTAAGCGGTATAGTGCGGCTGAAGTCTGGTTCCTGAAATTTTTGTATATAAAATAATATGCATTATTTTTCATGTACAATAGCGCATTAAATAAAAATTGTAATATAATTTTTGTAGTAGTAGTTTATAATAATGAATAAAAAAACACTTCATTTAAAAGTATTTCCTGCACATTAAAACATTTCCTGACGATTCAAAAAATACACACGTAATTGTTCAAGTTTTCACTTCTGTCGGCACTCCCGGAGTGCCACTGTTTTTTTTTTTAAACTTTAATAGATTTTTTACATTTCATACATTTTTTAGATTACCGACTAAAACTACTGAAAAGCATTTTTATTTGAAAAATACCAGTAACGTAAAGACTGTTTATTAGAAATGCGCACAAAATTTGCAGTTTTGCAAAATAACAAAGGAACACGAATAAGGCGAAACCTGCGCGTGAAGTGTTGTGTTATCGTATATAAGGACACGCCTGCTAGCCGACAGTTCATCAAGTAATCTGTGCTTTTCGAGAATGGAGTCGAAAAAAGAGTGTCTGCGTATGCGTGTGTACAAGTTTTAGGAAGGCAGTATGCATCATGGGAAGAAGTTTGCCGTAAACCATTTTTTTTCGCAGAAGATATCCCCAACCGAACGATGTAAGATATTCTACAAACTTACGAGAAAGAACTCACGGGTGTAAGACAACGGAGATCGTGTCGAAAGGCCCAAAACCTCACCAATCCAATCTTACAGCAGTTGAAACGACTGTTTGACAAGAAGACAGTGTAACAATCCGTCCAACGGCTGCCAAATTCAGTGTTTCCCCCGGCTACCTACATACGACAATCACCAATATTCTTAACATCAAATATCACAAGAAAAGGATCATACCAAAACGAACAGAATAGCAAATAGTTGCACGAAGACGAAGTGTGGTAACTTGTTCAGAAAATTCTCTGATCGAGTATTCATCTTGGATGACGAGTCATACTTCACACTCACTCACTACACTATAACCGATAATGGTGGCTACTACACATCTGACGTCACCACGACACAACCTACCATCAAATTCGCTACTAAAGCGAAATTCATAGAGAATGCCCTCGTTTGGATTGCGATGGGTCTGAAAAGCTTGAATCGTCCGTACATCCGAAAGTCTAAGTTCGCGGCCATGGACAACGATATATAAACGAGTACATTCGCCATCGTTAAATCCTACTATTATCAAATAGCAGGACGTCAATCCGCCTACATCCGTGCCAATTACAACGATGTTTATTACGTCTTCTGGCCAGACATGGCCAGCAGTCATTACTGAAAAATCTTTCTCAATCACTTGCGACAGCAAAACATCACTTTCGTAGATAAGTCCGACAACACGACCAGCGTTCCCGTTTTTCGACCAATTGAGAAGTTGTGGGCATATCGTAAGTCTAAAGTGTGCTAAAGGCTGAAGAGAAGATAACACAAAGAAATTAATCAATCGAATCAAGTACTTTCTCAAAATTATTGGACCTAGATTTTGTACAACGTCTAGCAAGTACCACTAAATGTAAAATCGATAATGTCCGACTAAACGGTTTAATTGAAACCCGATAACTGTTTACAAAGTAAATATGGTTATTAAAGTTACCTTACAGTGCCCATTTCTGCCCTTTGTCTCGTTTTTTCATAGCTTTCTCATCAAGAGAAATTTTTGCGGATTTCTAGGAAACGGTCCTTATTAAAATAAAATTTTGAATTTTAATGAAACTGATACTTTCGTATTAGCCGCATGCTAGGAGCTGATATTCAAAGCAATCACCAAAGATTTCGCTACTTACAGTAACCTTTTTGATTCAGTTAATTTCAGTGTTTTAGGTGTGTAGTTCGATTACATGTTTGCTACATTTGTGATTCATTTATATAATTTTCTCATTTTATTTATTTAATGATGAAGTTTTAACTTCGTTATGGATTATTAGTCGGAAACAAATATTGAACTATTTATATTGATTTTAATGAAAACGGTTTAATCTTTCGTAACCGGGCTACACGCGATAAACATAATTTTTTTTTAAATTCATGCTTGAAAAGTATTTTAAAAACCATAAAATATCAGTAACTTGAGATACAGTTTTCAAACAAACCGTATTTGAAAGAATTTTTTGCCCTAATTTACAGTGTAAAAATAGAAATTTTGCGATGTTTAAGAACTAAAAAAACTGCAGCAAAAGCGAAATTTATTAGTCAGGTGTTTCCTTTGTAAAAATGGCTTCAGCGTTACTCACAGACATGTTTTTTGCTTTATAATATAAATTCCCTCTACACTGCAAGAAAAAAAAAGTGTTGAGTTTACAGTATAATACTGGCACCCCAGCTGCCAGTATTACACCATAAAATTAACAGTAATAAACAGTAAAATAAGCAGTAATACGCTATCGAACGTGCGCGGCAGCTTATTACTGCTTATTTTACTGTTTATTACTGTTAATTTTACGGTATAATACTGATAGCTGGGATGCCAGTATTATACTGTAAAATCAATACTTTTTTTTTTTTTTTTGCAGTGTAATAACAACATTAAAAATTCTCGTTAAAGCTGTGATATACCTTTACTCTTTAAAATATTTACATTTCTTGAAGATTTAATTTTGTGTATACTTTCAAAAAACTCAATAAAAAACCTCACTCTCTTCAGCAATTTATTCATGGTTATTTCAAGCATAAAGAAAACCTAAACGAAATCATGAAACTTGCTTGATACCTCTCTCAAGGGGATGTTTTTATGTAACGAGGATTTTTCCCTCGGGTCCTCTGAAAAATGAGAAGAAACAAATGTCTCTTAACTTATGAGGCAGAGAGATTTTCTGTTTTTTTTTCCCTCTTTCTTCCTAACTTGCCGTAAGAAGAAGAGAAATATGAAATAATGGAAATTTTTGCAGATTGACATTGTGAACGTGAATCTGGTAATTTTGGGAATGGTAACAAGGTACGAACATTGCACAAAAAGTAATTCACAACGAAAAGTACTATTGCACATTAACATTCTATATTTCTAAATAACAATTTAAAACAATAAAAATACACGCATATGTATATATATATATATATGAGTAATATAAACTTTTTAGGTGCGTTCATAATTATATAAATACATAACACCTATTGTCGTCGTCCTGTCCGTCCGCATATAACAACGCAAAAACTACGTTTGAAATTTAAGATAATCTTTGCAGAATTTTGTCGAGGCTTTTCAAATTTTATGAAAATCGAATCAAAACTTTAGAATATATTAATAAAAATATTTATTAAGATATTTGAATTTTTTTTATAAAAATCGGTGCTTTCTTGTCATAGGAGCTGCCGAGGCTTAACCGTCAAGCGACCGAGATACTTATTTTATTACAGAAATTAATCTGCAGACGATATGATTCATTTCACAGAGTTAACTAGTCGGATGTGCCAATCCCAAAACTTTCTTCTATCTCAGTCATGTTAATACTTCAAAATTCGCTATCACATCGCCAATAAAATCAATATTTTTCGTCATTCTGTTGTACGTCAGCTGCTTGCGAATCGTCGTGTTACAGGGATGCGAACAACCGATGTATACTAAACTACGAAAAGTCCTTCTTGCCTGAACCGACAGGAACAGATAGCCTCCCTATTCCTTGGTTTTACGATTTTAGCTAATTTTACTGGAAAACACGAAGGTAAAATGCGTGAAACCTAAATAAAGAAGATTCATTCCCAGTTTTCGTCAACATTGAATTTGAATGAGGATATCGCCAAATTAGTCCTCTACAGCCAAGTTGGCTTCATTTATGGCAACTTATTTTGGTCGCCAAATTTGGCGATATTCCGCCAACTGTCGCCAAGTTTGGCGAGAATTCGACGTTGGCGAATATAAATATATAGTGATAAGCATGTAATAGGATGAATGGTTACAACAATGAAAGAAAATTTGCCGAAATAATGTTAACTAAAACTCATAAATTAAACCCGTTTATGGATGAAATTACGCTGTCTTGTTTGAAAATGTCAGCCACCCTAAAATTTCAAACCGCTATATCTCAGCTATTTTTTAAGATAGAGGCAAAACAAAAATTGCTCCGGATTCTCCGGATCAAGGCCGAACATTTAATGAAAAAAAGTTTTAGGATTTCTAATTTTTTTGAATTTGCACATCTTTTTGAATTTGAAATCTTTAAATGGCTATCAAAGCGCCCCCTTTCGTCGAAGTATCCCCAAATTCTAATAGAACCTGATTGCTATAGCCAAAAACCTAGAAAAAAATGTGGTTCAATTTGAAGCATAACTTCATACACTTTTAGATGGTACAATAGTGAAAATGGAACAAAAATATCGATCACAGCGCCCCCTTTCGTCGAAGTATCCTCAAATTCTGATAGAACCTGCTTGCCATAGCCAAAAACCTAGAAAAAAATGTGGTTCAATTTGAAGCGTAACTTCATACACTTTTAGATGGTACAATAGTGAAAATGGAACAAAAATATCGATCACAGCGCCCTCTTTCGTCGAAGTATCCCCAAATTCTGATAGAACCTGCTTGCTATAGCCAAAAACCTAGAAAAAAATGTGGTTCAGTTTGAAGCATAACTTCATACACTTTTAGATGGTACAATAGTGAAAATGGAACAAAAATATCGATCACAGCGCCCCCTTTCGTCGAAGTATCCCCAAATTCTGATAGAACTTGCTTGCCATAGCCAAAAACCTAGAAAAGAAAATGAGGTTCAATTTGAAGCATAAATTCATACACTTTTAGATGGTACAATGAAAAGACACACAGACGGACAGACAGACAGACAGACATTTTGTAAAAACATGTTTTTCGGAATCTCTGACCCCTAAAACGTGTAAATCCGTCAAAAACCGGAAGTCGAAAAAAATTTCGATTACATTACTTTCTTCTATTATAGATAGAAGAAAGTAAAAATCATCAAGATCTGAATATTTATATAACTAGCTATGGTACGAACGCACTTCATTTGTCACGTTTGACGTACAATTTCCAACTTTTTTTATTTTATCAAACATTTAACATGTATATAAATGTTCCAATTATTTAAGAAATGTATTATTGGACAAATAATATAATAGAATCACTTGTTAACGTTAAATTAAAGCCGAATTAATGCTTAAAGTGATAACAACAAAACACGAAATGTTTAAAAATACCTTTTAATGTAGATTACATATGTTTCGTTCACTCTATCGGCGACATCTTCAGATCTAAATGATAAATAAGATATTTTTGAAAAATGGTAAACATAAAACCCCGAGATAAAATAAATAATAATTTTTCACCTTTTCCAGTTTGACCAATTTAAGCACCTGCTTGCCTTAGACATGCGATCTCGTGGTTTTATGTTTACCATTTTTCAAAAATATCTTATTTATCATTTAGATCTGAAGATGTCGCCGATAGAACGAATGAAACATATGTAATCTACATTAAAAGGTATTTTTAAACATTTCGTGTTATGTTGTTATCACTTTAAGCATTAATTAGACTTTAATTTAATAGTGTTATTGGACGTTTTAAATTTAAATGATAAAAAATTATTAATAATTATCTGCGTACATAAAAGTGCGTATAAAGTTACAGACTTAAAGTTTAAAAAAAAACACACTTTACAAATGTATATTTTGGAATAATGCATGTTAATTTATTTCGAAGAAACCTGTTGCCACACTATACATATAGGTTCTGTACACATATACTATCCTTTCTAAGCGCCTTAGCTTACAATGGCTTAACAGTAACTGAGTAAAATTAGTAAAAGAATATTTTTCTTTCATATTAACTCAAACGCTTACCGGAACGCTTACTGAATTGTCTACTCTCATGTCCTTGGAAAACAAGAGCTTTACGAGATCGCCAGTACCGCTTTCTGTCAATAGCTCTCGATGACATAAGCTTTCGAATGCATTAATATAGTTCTGAGATAAACAAACTTTTGCTGGTGTCTGTTGCTCTCTTAAGTGCTACCTAGTGTCATGCATCGTGTACGGTAACCCAATTTTACTCAAACGCAAAATGACACGCGGTTCGGGTCGTGCCGGCTTGACGCTATTTTTTTTTTTAATTTCGGGTGGGGTCCAGATTGGCTTTAAATATTTCGGTTTTGGGTTGAGATTTGATTATTTCGGGTCGGTTTCCAATTGAGCCGAGTTTCCAAATGAAAGTACTAATTTTTTTTTATTGAAAAAAAAAACAACTATATATTTGATATATTTGGAATGTATATGTGTTAATTTTTATAGAAAAATGATAAAATTCATATTAGAGATATAATTGTGCACTGTTTAAAATTTGCAGTTTTTATAGAAAACGGTTACATAACCGTAATTTAACTATATTCTAACCATAAAATGGGCAATAATGTGGTCAGAATAGAGTTTATTTACGGTTATGCAACCTTTTTCTATAAAAACGGTCGAATGACTGGAAAATTTTCTACAAATTTTTAACAGTGTACTACTTTTCCATAATTGTATTAAAATGTGGTTGAATTTTCTTTCACTTTGGATTCGGCTTGAAATCTCTCGAGTTCGGATCGGGTTTCGGGTTGGCGATTTTTTTTTGTCGGAGTCAGATTTATTTTAAGCAGAAGTTTCAGGTCCAGGTCCGGGTACAATAAAATAATAACAGAAACAAAAAACTGAGTTTAACCTATGCTTCGTCATAGTTAAATTGACCTATCATATTCCATTACATATAAATAATCTGTATGCATTAATCCCACACGTAAACAGTGTGTTTTAACACTTTTTCTATCGAGATTTACTTTAGATTAAGAATGTGACATAAATTACAAAAATCCTCTTTAGAAATTCTTGAGAAAGAGGCTTTATTATTACGTTTTTGGGTCTGAAAATTTCTGGAGTACCATATAAAAGAAGAGCACATAAGAAGTCTTACAAGTGTTCTCAGGTTTTCGAAATAAGGACGTGACAAAAGTGAACAATCATTTATCCAGGATTTTACGAAAAGCCTTTAAGTGCATGGTGGATTTTCATTGCTTTCAGAATGAAATGAGATCTTTGTCTTGAAAAGCACTTTTTAAGGGCATGAAAAAAAAATAAGTGTAATATGAAAGAGCATTCTTAAAGACATTGAAAGCAATTTGTACAGTAAAAGGTATAAATCCGTTAAAATTAATTAAAAGAGTTTTCGGAATCAAATTTAAACGATGGCAAGTTGGCTTTTTCAAGATTAAAATAATTTAAATGTTCTTTAAAAAAAAATTGTTATCATTCTTAAAAATTATTCTACGTAACTTATAAATTGTATGTAATCGTCCCTAATGTTTTTATATATTAATTTATATTGAATGTTTATTATTATTTTGAGATGAAAAAATCCTACAATAATAATTCAGCTATGTATTTTCCACAACAATAATTAACTTGCTGTATTATATCACTCCATTTATTCACTGCATATTCCTCCTATATTCTATTTCTCCCTTTTTATACACACATATACATATACAACCCTTGGCACAAAGTTTCCGATCATTACACCAACACTACCATTTTTTGTAAGAAAGGATTATTTATTCTCACTGCATAAAAATTAGACGATTATTAGCGATAATACATTTGTACTATATATAATGAACAACAATATGCAATAAAGAAAAATCATTATACATAAATTTATAAACAGAAAAATGGTGAGTGAAATTTGAAAACCAAACAAAAAATTATCCAATCACGCTTTGATTTGGAAAAAAAATAACCGATCACTGTAATCAATATTTAGTAAATCCACCTTTAGCTCGGATGACAGCAGAAATTCTTCGTAGAATGGACTCAATAAGCTTTTTACACTCATTGGGAGCAATTTCACATCAGCATTCCCTTATAGCTTTACGTAGTTCTATAGCATTTGTGATCCTGCGAAAATCGATTTTTCTTTTTAATATATTCCACAGATTTTCGACGAGATTAAGATCCGGAATATTGGGCGGCCACGTCATGGTTTTAATTGGATTATTACTTACATTTTGTAGATATTTCTCCACTGATTTGGTGCGATAGGGAGCTGCGTTGTCATCTTGAAATAAGAAGTCATTTTGATCCCCGAACCATTGATCGAAGCTGGGAATCAAAAAATTCTTTAAAATGTCGGTGTAAATTTCAGAGTTTACTGTACGTAACACAATACACAACTTGCCGACGCCTTGTGATGTTATGCAACTCCAAACTGTAAATTCAGGTGAAAATTTAGTCCTCGTATTGACACACTTATCATTGAACTTTTCAACAACTCTCTTCCAAACAAATGTTCCACAGTCATCACCTGTTCCGAGAGATATGCTAGATTCATCGCTAAAAATAGCTTTATTCCATTTATCAAGGGGCCAGTGCACATGTTACACCATTGCAAGCGCTCTTTTCTATGCTTCTTTGTCAAGTAAGGTTTCGTTTTAGCTTTACATAATTTTAATCCTGCTGCATTTAGACGATTACGTACAGTGCGGTCATATACACTTAGTTATACTTAGACCATTCGGCATTGAGTTGTTTTGAGGTTGCTCGCCACTTTCTTTTCGCTATTTCCACATGTTTTCTGTCCTCCCTAGTCGTTGTCATTCGTGGACGTCCATTTCGAGGTAATTTTTCCACGCTGTTAGTCAACTGATATTTTCCCCAAATATCGCATACCATATTTTGAACACAATTTAATAAAGCAGCCACTTCCCTTTGTGAATTCCCCTCTTGCAGAAATTTAATATTGCGGATTTTTAAATCGCGAGACAGGTTTTTCACACGAGCCATTGTCCATCATTTCAGAGCTGCTTTTGATCTCGCAGCTGGAAGATTTCTTCTTTTAAATAGGATTCAGCTATTGTACGCATCCGCAGACACTCTTATCTGTCTTCAATATGCAAATTTCAAACTTATTTCTTCAGTGATCGATTACTATTTTCCAACTTCCGTCTTGATCGGATATTTTTTTTTCTCACGAGGAAACTTTTTCGCCTGCAGTATAATTATAAATTATATGATTGCTATATTGAATTCACTTTTCATTTAAATTTTAATATGTGTTCTTTTATTTGGCATATTGTAAAACGCCTCTATGCTCATGAATCACGAAATATATGCTGCAAAATGTAACAATCAGAAACTAAATAACACTGATCGGAAACTTTTTGCCAAGGGTTGTAGTCCTATTATTTGAAAAATTTTCGAATTTAAATTGATGTTTATTAATTTATGAACTAACATTTTAAGATGTCATTTAATTCATCTTTGTCTTTATTAATGTTTAATATTTATATCTGTGCTTAAAAGTGAAAAAAAAAGCCAATAAATGTTTATAAAAACATCCACAGAATGTGGCATTATCATGAAAAACAATATGATTTAAAGAAGTAATATTGTTTTAGATGAAAACTATAAAATACACTGACAACGTAATGAACGAATAGAAACAGCAACTGCTATTTGCATTGAATTATTCCACAAAAAAATCAAATGCACCCTTTGAATCATAATTTTGTAATATCATACGCAAATTGTAATGTATATACATATGTATACAGTTTTGGAAAAAAAGTGATCAATCCCTATTAACTCCGCCGTAAATTGTCGTACGATATATTTTGAAGCACTATTATGATTGAAATATCATTAATACTAACAGAAAATTTTAAATTTAACAAATAATTAAAACAGCGTGTTATAATTTTATGTAACGTATTTTAATTTATTTCATTGTGGAAAAATAGTAAATTATTTACTTAAATAAAATGGTGTCAGTGTGCACGCGTCAAAGCTTTTTTGAAGGCTTTTCCCATCAGAAATGGAAAAACCTGTTTAGCACTCACCTAGACTAGGGAGATTGAAAACGTATAGAGGAGTACCATTGCATTGAAAAAGTATACGTTCTAATATATTTTTGCTCTGAGGTTGAAAGCTACAGCTTTTTTTTAAAAAAAAACTCACGTTTTCACTACTAAATATGCATATTTTTTCGTAAAATTTTAAAGAGAGTTTGGATACAGTTACATTTATAACCGATTGAAATTTCAGAGAGTTCGGAGAATGAGAACTATTTCTTTATTGCTATGTTAAAGAAGCCGACGCAAAAACAAACAAAGAAACAAAAAAGCGAGAAGAAAACATTTCTTTTACAGCTAGATGACAATATTTTTTTCACGAAATTCTTACACGGGCTGTAAAATTGTTTTAATTATAACCAATAATGATTTTAAAGCGTTCGGGCAAAAATAACTTTTTATTTTAAAACTTTGAAACGACCCTACGTGAGAAAACAAGAAAATGTGCGCTTTTATCACTAAATATCAATATTTTTTTCTCGAATATTTCATTTTAAAATATAATTTAACACAAAACCAGGTTAAAGATATAAAATAATAGATACTTGAATTTTTTATTATTTAATATTACGGGCCCGGGCAACGCCGGGCGGGTCAGCTAGTTTACATATAAATTCTACTTCTTATTATTCTTTCTCTCTCTCTCTCTTTTTTTTGTGGAATTTTATAGGTAAAACTGTATTTATATGATACAAAACATATATTTAATTTATATTTTTCGTAAATTTCTAGGATTATACACATTTTTTCAATTGTCTTCAAAAGTAATTGATGAAAATTTTCGCTGCGAAAAATATGTCTAGCTGGGGATTCGAACCCAAACACAAAATTATCGAATCCAGAACGATACCGACCAGGATAAGATGCCGTTTGGCAAATGCAGAAATTTATCCGATTATAAATTGGGACGTAAACTTTGAGACTTTTTTTCTCAAGACCCCCTGGGTATTACGCTTTATAGCTTTCATATATTTATATACTAACTATACTCTATCGATATACAAACGTTCACCGTATTCTGTGACACCGACCTCGGAACCTCTCCTTATAAGATGTATGCAAGAATGTAAGAAACATGTCAGCATACAAGAAATAAATAGAATAAAGAGAGTTTATATACCAATACAGAGATAATGCATTGAGTATGAAGTTATTTAAAAAGTATATCCTCTTCATCTTAACCAATCTGGCGTGTAATTATAAAATCTGCAAAAAGACATTTTTTCCATAATTTTATACATCTTACTTTCAAATTTTTATTCTTTATTCACCGTTTATAATAGCTTTTAGCAAAAAAAAAAATAAACTTTATAAAATACTTTTTGCATCTCTTTAAATTACATTTTCAGAAACTTACCTCTATTTTACTTGGACTTTTTATGACAAAAATGTAACAAATATTAAAATAGGTGAAAAATTACACTTAAATTATCACACAAGCATTATTTTGAAGAAGTTTACCTTAATGTGTGCAAATATATGGGGTACTTTGTGTAAATTTCTAAAATACCTTATTATCTGTAACAAAGTTTTTCTCTTGTTTATTCCAACTGGTTATAACCAAACACATTGAACCGTTAATTTTTCATGAATAGTAACGGAGTAATTATAGAAGCCGAAATTTATATTTAAGAAATTGTAAAAACGCTGTTCAAGTTTACCACTGATGAAATTATAATGAATGAAAATTGAATGAATATAAATGAATGAAATTATAAAAATAGCGAGTACATCTGTAAAAGAATTTTGTTAATTTTACAAATTTCTTCGGACATCAACATGTTTTAATGAAAATACGTGCTTCCATTTAAGTGTATAATTGTTATAAAGAAGAATCTTTTAAAAATATAGTTCGTATACGTTCGAGATACAATCCTATGTTTAGATTAAAAGGAAATATGGATTAAAGTTCCGTTCAAGTTTAAATGGAGAAACAAAAAACATGTTTTTAAAGAGAAACAGTATTCGAAGGTTCTTCATAAATCAAATAAGAGGTTACAATCTTCTCATTATGTATTAAAAATAAAACTAGTATGTTGTAGCCATCACAAAACTGTTTTCTAATATAAATCAAAACAGTACAATGATTTAAATAGTACAAGAAATTACAAGAATTTGCCTTGTTCGTAACAGTAAAGAAGTAATACTGTTTTAGATGAAAACTATAAAAGACACTGGCAACATGAACAAATAGAAACAGCAACTGCTATTTACTTTGAATTATTCCGCAAAAAAATCCAATGCACCCTTTGAATCATAATTTTGTAATATCATACGCATATTGTAATGCATACACACTCAGAAATAACTGTAAATTTATGAGCGTTTTCCCTTCAATTTTCACGGGCAACAACCTTATTTGATGAAAAACGGTCTGATCCACTAAATAAGCGACCTTATCCCTTAGATACTTAATGCCTAAGCGGGGCAGATCGGTCTGGATTTCAGACCGTAGACCTTTAGCGCCCCGCCCGGAATTAAGAGCAATCCACATATTCTTACAGTTCTAGCCCATATGTTAGCGAAAATGAAGTACGACCCCATACATTGTCCTCCGCTAGGGTGTAACCCTTCATTTTACTCGTGTTTCGAAAATTTTAACCCGCCAAAACAGCGATTCTGTGATGATTATCTAACGTGCTACGTGCTACGGAACAGTAAGCAAAGTGTTATTGTGTTGTTGAGTTGAGTTGTTGTCTCTTCGCGTTTTCTTGCTTGCCCGGAATAAACTATTTTACTTCAGGGGTTTGGAATATAAGGTGGGATGCGAAAGGTAATCAATGATGTATTAATTCATTCCAGACTGCGTGGATATCATATGAATATACATCGTTACAGACTCTTTCTTTTTTAGATATTATTTCTATAGACTCTCTTATGATAGCTTCCAGGTGATTATGAAGCAGATCTGAGATTAAATAGACCCCACACTGCGTTAGCGAGATTAGCCCAAACTGAACCTATAAAAGTAGATTTCAATGAATCCAAAATTATATTCCGCACAAATAATCACCTGGAAGCTATCATAAGAGAGTCTATAGAAATAATATCTAAAAAAGAAATTGTAACGATGTATTATCATATGATATCCACGCAGTCTGGAATGAATTAATAAATTATTGATTACCTTTCCCATCCCACCTCATATTCCAAACCCTTGAAGTAAAATAGTTTATTCCGGGCAAGCAAGAAAAAGCGAAGAGACAACAACTCAACTCAACAATTAGTTTTTTACTGATGATGATCGAGTAGTTCGGTTGAAAACGTTTTGAATTTTTAAAAGGACTTTGATGTGCTTTTAAATGTTTTATGTATGTTTTTACGCACTTTCAAGCAATATATTTACATTTAGTTTTATCTTTATGAATTTTAGTAAACTAACGCAACTTGGTGAGTTTTGATCAGTTGTATTTTTGTTTCATTTTGGTGTTGAAAAACTTTGTATAAAGGTATTCTCGTCTTTCCCTTAAACCAAGTGGAAATAAGTAAATGAATGATAATAAGAATATTCTATTTATGACTTCCACAAAGTATAATAGAAGAAAAAATGAATTAGCTAAGAATTCTTTTTTCTCTGTTTATGTCATTTAAAACACATAAAATTACTTTTATATATCAGACAATAATGAAAACAAATGATATTTTCTACTTTTCTAATTAAAAACTGATTACAGGAAATCATGTAAGATATCTTTCTATGTATATCAGATCAGTTATGATTATGTACAGTCAATTATGTATCTAATGATTATTATGATTCAGTAATGCATATTTATGAAGCTTAATTACACTCATAAAGAAGGAGGAATAATAAAGTAAGCATGCTTAAAAACTTATTAAAAATTTATCATTATTGATTTACCATTTGTTGAATTTTTTATGCGATAAAAGGTAGTAATTCTCTTATATAATTATATTTAAAAGGTCCTGCTTATTAAAAACGTGAGTATGGGGATATTCTCTTAACATGCTTATTATCTTATTCAATAAAAACTCATTACTGAAACTTTTCTCAATACACCCGTTTTGTGCAAGTTAGGGTTTTGAATGCCAAATTAGAGTTTTAAAGAATGATGTTGAATTTTTTAATACATGAGTTTTATGCAAAAATATTCTAAAATGATTTAAGTGTATGAGAGACGGTGTAGAGATTGTAATATACGTAAAATCATAAGTGTTTTAGTCTTTTTCGAACTTGAAATTTATTTGTATACGATTATAGCCAATTTTTAATTCAGTAAATAGTGTACAATATAAAAAAAGTACTAAATAGAGACAAGTACAACGCAAAAAAAAGTACTAAATAGAGACAAGTACAACGCAAAAAAAAATTACTAAATAGAGACAAGTACAACGCAAAAAAACTACCCACTTGAACAATACAATTTGTGCATAAAATAAAAGTGCCACAATGAGTGTTGCCAATTTATCGGATTTTTTTATTCAGATATCTACCAGAAATTCCGAATTTGAAAGCATCGCCTTATTTAACAGATTATTATCCTATATATTAAAGCGACAAGCAAATAGCTTATTTTTCAGTGCAAATTCGACGTTTATGCGCATGCGCCAAATTAAATATAGAATGTATTAGTAACTCAGAACAAGGTCACCGAGGCTGAGTGGTCTGAGACGATGGGTTTAATCTGTGAAATTGTCGGTTCGATCCCCACTCCGGACAAGAATGTTTTCTGTTATTTTATTGCGATAAGTTAATTCATTTGAGTAATGTGATATGTTACTTCAGAGGAGACATTATATAATTTGTATTTTGAAAAAATTCGAAGGCTTTATAATTAAGTAGAACGTAACAATTTTACCCCATCAACAGTTAATTAACAATTGTCCCCAGCAACATTTTTAATGGCTCAGGATTGGCGACGTTCAATTGTATGACGTAGATGGGAACCGGCCAGTTTTTTAATGTGTACATGCATCCACTCTGCTATATAATAGCTTTGTAAATTCACTGCGATAAATTTTATTTCTAATTATGAGTTTTTAAAATGACACACAAATGTGTTGTACCCTTTGTAAAGATAACTATAAAACAGACCCCATAGACAGACCCAAACAGACCCCAAACAGACCTCACATTTGGCTTTCCAGAAAAAGAAGAATTGAAAATGCAGTGAATTGTTGTTTATCATTGCAAGGAAAAGGATTATTTTCCATACAAACATTATCGGGTTTGTTTTTATTGCTTATTTATTTATTTTAAATTAAATTGTTTTTACAAAAAAAAAATAATAAAAAATAAAATGAAGGTTTTTGAAACTATGCGGCAGGAAATACTTTGAACATTTTAAAACATCTATAACATTTCTTCATGATATGTAAATGCAAAATTTCAAATTTAATTATTAAACATGCATTTTTATTATATGATAAAATGTAAAATTTCTCATGATTTTTGTAACATAAATAGAAAATGCCCTTAACTAGACATTTTTTTCTTTTTATGCTTGAAATACTCTAGATTGTGCTTTTGTTTCCATAGCATTTTTTTGGCCATAAAATGCATATGATTTTCATTCCAAATATCAATTTAATATTAAGCAAAATTGCTTGGTATATGTTTCAAAGTTTGGCTTGTTTTAGATCAATTTAATAGACAGTTTATATTTTACTTACTTCTCACACCTTATTTCTTAAAATGCTAACTTCTTAAAATAACAAACAACCTTTCTTCTTAAATTGTTAGATCAATATTACATAACTAAGGAAGTGGAAGGATGGTGGGATCTAATCGGCCGATCTGGCATGACGTAAAAAAAAAAAAAAAAAACAGAATTTAGTCATTATGTATGGATGGTGTTGATTCAATACTGACTAAAGCATTCAAATTCTCCAGTAAAACACAATTTAGAAATTTAAGATGTTTATAAAAAAGGGAATAATTGCAACTAAACCCTTTCTAGATTAACTGAAAACTAAAATCTATTCATCCACAAGTTGAGAAACAATCTGAATACCTTACACACTCTAAACAATGTAAACGAAAAAAAAAAAAAATTCCATTTCTTCTTTTAAAAACACATGACATAAATTGCTCACATTTTGTAAAATCATTTATAATTATAATGAATTGTATCATAAAAGAAGAAATGAAAACGGGTAAAACAAACATTTTTAAAGCAAATTCTTTGGGGAAGGAAGAAAGAAAAAAATATTTAAGAGTATGAACAAAAAGAAAAAGAACATCGTTTTGAGGGGAAATTTTTCAGGAAAAGAGACTCTCAAAATATAAGGTCGTTTCACGCTTCAATTCTTCCTGGAGAGCTTTCACAGGAAAGCGAAATCGAGGAAGAATTGAAAATACGTTTTTCCAGCAGAAGGATATCATTTGTCATTCAAGAGAGAAATAAAAGATAATACCTGTCTCTAAACTTATATTTTATTCTACTTATTTTATCTGTTCAGTGCATAGTAAATTATACTTTAGTAGTGCGGCACTATTTAGAGATATTTTGATGCAATTAAAATTTTACTCACATCTAATTTACTTCATAAAGTTCAAATCTAAACATTTATTATCAAAATGAATAAAAATTATACAGGATGTCCCAAAAACATTGACTTTTTAGGACTTAAATTTTGACCAAAGACATATATTATAAATTACAAAGTTATGTAAAGAAATATAAATAATTTTATGAAATCGATTAAAATTTTCAGGGGATTAAATTTGAAGCAATACAATATTTAAATTTTTATACGGCGTCCGTACAAAAAAATTCTCCAATGAGTAAAATGTGCCCCATACACTAATAAGGTCATGTAAAATTTTTCAGCATTTTATCATAAAAATAATAACAGAGATATGTTTAAACAAAGTGGTTGAGAGGTATATGAGGTGGTGAGACTATAACATAGAATCATAACTACATCTTTACAATTATTATTTACACTGCTCAAAACAATTAAAGGATATTGCAGTTTTAGGTGGATTTTGTATCTGGGAAACTTTTTAGCTGATTGATACATGGTCGACAGACATAGTAGGTTATATCCCAGCTAAAAATGAACTGCAGTTTTTCTACAGAAGTGAAGTATTTTTAAAGTTTTTCTACAGTCAACTGTAGATTTTCTGTAGTGCAATCTCGACTGTAAAAATACTTCAGTTATTTTGCAGTTAATGTGAAGTAATTTTGCAGTAATATATTTCAAAAATACTGTGAGCTTTTATCTGCAAAAAAACTGCAGTTTACGTGAAGTTATGTTATAATCATAAATTAAAAAAATAATGAGACTTTACATCTGTAGTAAAACTGTAGTAAATTTGAAGTAATTTTACAGTCATTAATTCAGTATTATATTTTCAGATGTATCTGCAGTATAAGTGCAGTTACTCTAAGGTAATTTTACAGAACTTAATTTTAGTAAGTTTGTGAGATATTTTCAGCAATTTATCTGCAGTTTTAAAAGCTAAGCAATATTAAAGTTTTTCAGTTTATGACAATATTGCGTATTTACTCTGTTATTAATAATTAACACTGTTTTCAAGACTTTTAGTTTAATGGGACTAAATTGAACCAAAATCAAAATCCTCGGGCGGGGGTGGGGGAGGGGGAGGGGTGGCGAACACTGTTTTGAACCAACCATTTTGAGATAAATTTTTAACAAATAAATATAAAACATAATAAATAAATAACTTTCATGGGGAATTTAAGGGGGAAAGTCCGCCCTTCCCCCCAACGGGAAATTTGTACTTTCTCTAGTGTTTAATTACTTTAAATTACTCGAAAAAAGAATAAATTTACTGTTTTCCAAAATCGGTCAAAATAAAAAATTAAATAAAATTTCAAAATCCAGGGAGGGTTAATGACGCCCCCCCCCCCCCTTCCAACGGAAAATTCTTAGTTCCTCTTTTAAGTTAAGCGAGGAACAGCGAGTTAAGCAGCGGACATTGCTTTCAACCTCCCCTTTGGAGATAAATTTTTAACACATAAATATAAAAAATAATAAATAAATAACTTTCATGGGGAATTTAAGGGGGAAAGTCCGCCCTTCACCCCCAACGGGAAATTTGTACTTTCTCTTAGTGTTTAATTACTTTAAATTACTCGAAAAAAGAATAAATTTACTGTTTTACAAAATCGGTCAAAATAAAAAATTAAATAAAATTTCAAAATCCAGGGAGGGTTAATGACGCCCCCCCCCCTCCCCCTCCAACGGAAAATTCTTAGTTCCTCTTTTAAGTTACTCGAAAAGAACCAATTTTATTATGCTGTTCAAAATCGGAGAAAACGTAATTTTAGTTACTTAAACTTTAAAATTCAGGAAGAAAGTAGTAATTGAACACCCCCCTCCCCCCCCCCCACACATACACACTCTACACACAACGAAAAATTCTTAGTTCTTTTATTTTAAGTTATTTTTTATTTTTATTTATTATTTATTTTAGTTATTTAGTTATTTAAATTTCAAAATCGAGAGAGGGGAAATGGCCTTTCCACTTATTAACTACAGGCATGAGTTCCAGTTTTCAATAAAATTTTACTTCAAAAAACAAATGAAAAATGTAAATCTCCTTAACATTTATTTTTTTTTTCGTAACTGACCCGGCATTTCTGTCTCCAATTATGTGAAGAAACACTACTACTCAACTCAACTCCAATTCCGATCGTGTTCTGTTTACATTTTGACGGCGATGGCGGTAAGCGGTAAGTGCAAGCGTTCGTATATTATTTTCTGTAATTCGCTAGCTTTGTTAATATAATAATTAATGCCGTAATTTTTTAAATGTTTATATATAGCCATAAGATGGCTAAAAATATGTACCGACAGACACCTCTACAAATCTAGATAGATTAAAAAATTAGATACATTCAACGTATTTATAAAGTACCACGTTGTCTTGCCAAAAAAAATTATTTCGGAGGAGATTTGTATTGTCAATGTGTCGTCCATATTGTCTTATTTTAGACTTTTTTTTTTTTAATACTGTAATAGCGATGGAGTTAATTTAAAGTTTGTTGCCCCTACAATTACGATTATGCCGATAAATCACGAAATGTAAAACACATATAGTATTATTATAATGTCATATATGCTTTATAATTTGATAAATTTTGCTCACTAGATGTTTTTTCTTGTATTAATTTTACATTATTTTGTAATAAAAAATGCAGAAAATGAATCCTGAAATGTGTTTTATGGTGTTCAATGGATAAATAAGTTAAAAAAAAAAAATATTTTCTTTAAATCCAAAGTTTTTATTATTACAAACAAGTAACAGCATACAAAATTTAAAAATAAGCTATCAAGCTGGGGTGTAAAAATCTAGGAGTCAGTGGGCCGATTCTCACCACTAAATTTTATTAGTATTCTTCGGCTAAATTTTATTATTATACTTCAACTAAATTTTATCAGTATTCTTATTAGTCGAACAATACTAAAAATTTAGTGGTAGTAATCTACCCATTGGCGACTGGATTTTTACACCCCTGCTATCAAGTATAAAAATATAGCAACAAATATTTTGTTATTAATTGAAAAATGTTAACTGACATCTGTAACATACCAATTTGGCAAACTATCTTGGAAAAAGAAGAAAAAGCTTTTAATCGCATTTCATGTAACATATCATTCAAGAGGACAATAATTAAAATAGCATTACTTTAAATCATAATTTTTATAAAGTTATTTTCCTCCTGGTATATTATTTATAAACTTTGATTAAAAGCAATTGAAAATATATGTAAAAACCTTGAGAAATCATTAATTGGATTGACACTAATATTGACACACAGGCTAAGTACAGTCAAGATCAACCCAAACAATATTATAAATTTAATTGTACTGATAAAAGGCTCAAATATTTAATTTAATTTTGTAATAAATATGAGTTATTTGAATTCACAACAACAAACTCTAAATTAACTCCATCACTATTAAAGAAAAGTTTAAAATAAGATAATATGAACAAAACTTTGAAAATACAAATATCCTATGAATATATTTTTTCTAGTAAGGCTTTTATAAATACGTTGAATCTATCTAATTTTTTTAAGAGAAACCAGTTTTGAAGAAGTGTCTGTCGGTACATATTTTTAGCTATCTTATGGCTATGTATAAACATTTAAAAAATGAATTACGGCGTTAATTATTATATTAACAAAGTTAGCGAATTGCGGAAAATAATGGATGAACGCTGTCACTTATTGCTCAATGCCGAGAGTCGCATGTAAAACGTAAACAGGTTCAGAGTAAAGGTGAAAATAAGCACTCGCCAGTCGCCACTCGTCGATTAAACTTGAAAAACTGGCGACTAAAAACATGGAAAGTACCGGCCAAATGCAGGATTTTCTGTTTAACTTTTTTCCCTAAAATTAGCGATTTTTCCACGCCCGTTCGACGAAATTCATGATTTTTCCACACCCGATCGCCGAAAGTTTTTATTTTTCCGTGCCCGATCGCCAAAATTGATTTTTTCGCGTCTGATCGCCTAATTCCATAATTTTTCTGCACTCGAACGCCGAAATTTATGATTTTACAGCGTCCGATCGATGAAATTAATGATTTTTCCACAATCGACGGCCAAATTTCTTGATTTTTTTGCGTCTGATTGCTGAAATTCATGATGTTTCTGCACCTGACCACAGAAATTTGTAATTTTTCTGCGCCCGATTGCCGCAATTCTTGATTTTTTTTTTTTTTTGCATCAGATCGCCGAAATTTATGATTTTTCTTCACCTGACCGCCAAAATTTATGATTTTACCGCATCCGATCGATTAAATTCAGGATTTTACCGCGTCTGATTGACGAAATTCAGGATTTTTCCACACTTGATCGCTGAAATTTGTGATTTTTACACTTTCGATCGACAAAATTCATGATTTTTCCCACACCCGATCACCGAAATTAATGATTTTTCTGCATTTGATCACTGAAATTTATGAATTTTCCACACCCGATCACGAAAATTCCTGGTTTTTCCGCCCCTGACTACCAAAATTTATGATTTTTCCAATTACGATCGATGAAATTCACGATTTTTCTGCATCCGATCACCAAAATTCATGATTTTTCCGCACCTGATCACCGAAATTTGTGATTTTTCCGTGTCCAATTGCCACAATTCTTGTTTTTTTTTTTTTTTTATCAGATCGCTGAAATTCATGATTTTTCTTCACCCGACCGCTGAAATTTATGATTTTACCGCGTCCGATTGATTAAATTCAGGATTTTACCGCGTCTGATTGACGAAATTCAGATTTTTTCTGCACTTTATTGCTGAAATTTGTGATTTTTACGCTTTCGATCGACAACATTATTTTTATGCGTTCGATCGACGAAATTCAAGATTTTTACACTCTCGAATGACGAAATTTGATTTTTACGTAGCCAATCGACGAAATACATATGATTTTTACACGCCGATCGATAAAATTCATGATTTTTACTCACTCGATCGCTAAAAATCATGATTTTTACACGCCCCATCGATGAGATTTGTGATTTTTATGCATTTGATCGATGAAATTCAGGATTTTTACACTCCCGAATGGCGAAGTTTTTTTACGTAGCCGATCAACAAAATTCATTATTTTTCTGTGCACAATCGACAAAATTCATTATTTTTACGTGCTCGATTGAGAAAATTCATGATTTTACACGCACTATCGACGAAATTCAGGATTTTTACACTCTTGAATGGTGAAATTTGCAAATTTTCTTCTGAAATTCAATTTGTGGGGTTTTTTTTTTCGGTTAATGTGCGTGAAGTGTACATATATATATAAAAGTTACTAACCGCTGTTTGAATGAATTTCATGAATTCTAGAGATTGCTGTATTGTGAGTTTCGTGCATTCTAGAGATTGCTGTATTGTGAGTTTCGTGCATTCTAGAGATTGCTGTATTGTGAGTTTCGTGCATTCTAGAGATTGCTGTATTGTGAGTTTCGTGCATTCTAGAGATTGCTGTATTGTGAGTTTCGTGCATTCTAGAGATTGCTGTATTGTGAGTTTCGTGCATTCTAGAGATTGCTGTATTGTGAGTTTCGTGCATTCTAGAGATTGCTGTATTGTGAGTTTCGTGCATCCAGGATGTTGTTGTTTTTTTGTTTGGGGAGGGGGGGGGGGGGGTAATGTCGGCAAAGCGTACATATATATATATGTTACTAACTGCTGTTTGTATGAATTTCATGCATTCTCGAGATTGCTGCATGGTGAGTTTCATACATCCACGTTTTTTTTTTTTTCAGTTAATGTATGCGAAGCGTACATATATATGTTACTAACTGCTGTTTGAATGAATTTTATGCATTCTAGAGATTGCTGTATGGTGAGTTTCATGCATCCAGGGGTTTTTTTTCAGTTAATGTTCGGTTGATGTACCTGCTTAATCCGGTAACGGATAATTGCATACCTCGCTTATATAAGTGTTTTCGCGGTCTCCTCTGATAATGGGATCCAGGATAATGGATATTCAGGGCCATGTTGCCTGCAAGTTTGGTGTAAATGTATCACTTGTACGTGCCACCATTCGAAACAAGCTAAATTCTGCTGCAAAGGCTGTGTAATGTGAGAAGAATTTGTAAATACATTTGGTATTTAAATACGATGTAAATTATAAAGCATAAACATCAAATGTTAATAAAATGGTTTTTTTTAAATTTAAACCTTATTTCCTCCATAATTGCATACAAGATAAAATTGGAAGGACAAATCAGGATGCAGGTAAGAGTAATTTTTGTAAATTTTAGCATTTTTTTTTTAAAAACAGCAAAGCATA
This sequence comes from Maratus michaelseni, assembly GCA_963931845.1. Taxonomy (NCBI): domain Eukaryota; kingdom Metazoa; phylum Arthropoda; class Arachnida; order Araneae; family Salticidae; genus Maratus; species Maratus michaelseni. The sequence continues at coordinate 388,103,778 of OZ007588.1, forward strand.
TATTTGTTTTGCTCTTAATATTAATTTTATGCAGTTATTTTTTATTAGCTGTAACATATGTAATACATTTTATTTCATAGTAAATGGTATATAATTTAGAAATTTACATATATCCTTTCGTATAATTTATTTTATATATTCAAAATTATATAAATATTCAAGGCACATATTGATACTATCTTTAAGAGATGAAAGAATATTCAAATTTGAAAGTCACATTGTGGAAAAATTAGTTGCAATTAAAATTAATTTTTGCATTTAAATTTCATGTAGGGGAGACTGATACACACTGGAACTATGGGCACAGTGGACCACCCTCTAATATTTTATTTATTTAAACTTTTTTAAAGCTTCTCTTATATCCTAATAGACAACAGCACTGCACTGATTATTTATAGCCTTCAGAAAATATGCTTAGCTCAGATTGAACTATTTTATCCTGATTGGTTGTTTTGAGCTTCTAAAAGTAAAATTTTTCATCATCATATTTCAATTTTTTAGTAATTAAAGGTTGTAGATAAATAAGATAAAACAGCTTTTTTGTAAAGCTAAGATCCTTTTTTTATTTAACTTTAAAGTTAATATGTTTAAAAGGAAGCTATAAACAATATTAATATGATAAACAATATTAATATGATTATTTATTGAACTTCAACATGGGTCACAGTTGACCACCCACTCCTGGGGCACAGTGATCCACAATCCACTCTGCTCCTGTAATGCAGAATGTTCAAAATATTTAATAATTGCTTATTTACTATAAAGAAATATTGTTTAAAAAAAGTTATTTAACTGTAAAATAAAGTAAACAAAGAAAAATGACAATTTATATAATATAGTAAGAAATATTTTGTTTTGTATATACTGCCTTTGATAAATATAACTGTAGTCTAAATTTTTGATGATTCTATTCAAGTAAGATTAATGAGATGCAAATTGAATGGAAATCAGTTTATTTTTCCCGAAACTGTAGATGAATCTATTGTTGTCAATGATGTCATAATATTGCTCCCAGACCCAAAAGTATTTCAGGAAAATTCCAGGCTCAATCTTACTCTTAAGTATTTTGGAATTTCATTTGCAAATTTTAATGTGCGCTGATTTTTTTGTACTTAAGTAATAACTTCAACTAAAGTGCAATTGTTCCTGTATTAATCTGTTATTATTTTCAAAATATAATTCATTTTGTTTTTGTTTCAAAATGTTACTTGTAAATTTATATTACTATGTTATTTTGCAGGTAAAGGGAAAATAAAAAAAGACTTAGATTAATGAAAAATAGACTTATATTGTATTTCAGATAATACCTAATAGCGGTCCACTGTGCCCCAGAAGTGGGGCACAGTGGTCCACTTTATGGATGCATATAAAAAAATTTTTTGAAAAATATATTGAAAACTATGTTATGAGAAAATTATGATAAATGTATAAATGTTTAAGGAATATTCAAAAATATTTTCATGCAGATCGGTTTGTGCATTAAAGAGAACATAATTTTTAACTGAAAAAATGTTCCACTGCGTACCAGTCTCCCCTACATTTAATATTTAAAATTATCATCTAAATCTGCCACAATAGACTTCATTATGAATTGCTTATGAGATTAAAAATTTGCAATCCCTTTCGCATATATATATATATATATATATATATATATATATTCTCACAAGCTACAAAGAAAAAAAAAATTTTTTGGGGGGGGACAACAGATTTTTATATAAATTGTGAAAGTAACATGTATGTATACAACTGGGAGTGTTTAATTGAAAATTAGCCAAATGAGGAGCCGGAGAAATGGAGAGAGTTTACCAGCTAGTTAAATTAGCTGCAGAATTCTAGAGGGGGGGGGGGTAATCACTTCCATTTTGCTCCTAAAATATACAAGTTGAGAGTCTAAAAACAGCCAAAGAATTTTCTCTATATTATTTGTAATATTTATTGTTTTGTTTTAAAGAAAGTATTGGTAAACAAAAATAAACATTGATTACGCCAAGGGTGTCTGTAAAAACAACAGAAATATTCAGACGTCACTTAAGAGAAACGAGGTTCTCTATTTTAATGAACTACAGAAAATTTGCAAAAAAAAATGCAGGTGGGAAACTACAGAGAATCTGCAGAAAAAATGCTGTTGGGAAACTACAGAAAATCTGCAGAAAAAATGCAGTTGGGAAACTGCGGTGATTTGGCCGATTCCACTACAGAATTTTTGAGGTTGATACAACTACAAAATTACTGCAGAATTTTTGAGGTTGATACAACTACAAAATTACTGCAGAATTTTTGAAGTCGATACAACTACAAAATTACTGCAGAATTTTTGAAGTCGATTCAACTGCAAAATTACTGCAGAATTTTTGAAGTCGATTCAACTGCAAAATTACTGCAGTAATTTTGCAGTTGTATCGACTTCAAAAAAACTGTAGTCGAATTGGCCAAATCACCGCAGTTTCTCAACTGCATTTTTTTTGCAGATTTTCTGCAGTTCATTTTTAGCTGGGATGAGAATAAATTACACATGTTTGGCAGAAAAAAATGCATTTTATTGCGCATTTGTGTACAAAAGGAAAAAAACATAATTTGTGCATATGAGAAACAAAGAATAAGAAAAGGTGTTTTCTTCAAAGAAAATCATTTTCAGTAGGGGGTATGGTTTCCACGGGCGACCAGCAACGTTGAACACCTTTGAGGCATGGACTCAATGAGGCTATTAATGACGAGTTGGGGTATTCTGCCCCACTCTTCCAGAAGAGCTCTTTCCAGTTCTTGGAGAGTTTGTGGGGGTTGTTGGCGGCCAGAAACTCGTCTTCCTAGAGCGTCCCAAACGTGCTCGATTGGATTCATGTCTGGAGAACACGCTGGCCATTTCATTCGAACGATTCCTTCCTCGAAAAGAAAATCCTCCACCAGGTTTGCACGATGTGGCCTGCAGTTATCGTCCATTAAAATGAAGTTATCTCCGATTGCTGTAGCGTAAGGGACTACAATAGGTCTGAGGATCTCATCCCTATATCGGCAACCAGTCAGAGCTCCATCTCGAATGATGTAGAGGTCAGTGCGCCCGTCAATGGAGATACCACCATACACCAACACTCCTCCACCGCCAAATCTGACACTTTCGTGCACGAACGCAGGATTATTCCTACTGCCACGGTCCCTCCAGATGAAAATACGCCTATTATCCGGATGCACAGAAAAACGGGACTCGTCAGAAAACAGAATATTGCTCCATTCATTTCTCCTCCAGTTGACATGCTCGGTCGCCCACTCCCTGCGGTCGCGACGATGCCTTGATGTTAATCTAACACATACCATCGGTCGGCGAGCATACAGACCTACAGCATGGAGCCGGTTTCGGACAGTCTGAGTTGAAATCGTGGTGCCTGTAGCCGAGCGAAGGTGTTGTTGGAGAAGAGTAGCGTTCATGTTTCGGTGTCTCCGAGCTGTTAACGCTAAATACCGATCTTCATTGGGCGTTGTTGCCCGTCTACGACCTTGCCCTGGTCTTCGGCCTGCACATCCACTCTCCAAAAAACGGTTCCAGATCCTGGAAATGACACTTTGTGACACTCCAATGGCTTGCGCTACTTCGGCTTGAGTTTGGCCCCCTTCTAACCTACCAACAATTCTCCAAGCTTCTGAATCTGTCAAATGACTTCGCTGAGACATCGTACTCATCGAAACAAAGCAATCACTGAATGCCGATCATCCTTGTCTTCAATCTCTTTTATCCAGTTGAAAGTCAAATTTCATTCGCTGCCGCTGAAGCGACGTTTTTGACGTCGAACTCAAAATTTGCATACTCCACAGTTTGAAAACCAGAAAAATTTGCATTTGTGATTCTCTTCTTCTATTTTCGGCAAAAAAAATTTCGTTTATATCTTTATTTTATATAAAACTTCAAATATCCTTTAATTGTTTTGAGCAGTGTATTTATGCAATCATTGTTTTCTTTCGTAATTTGTGTCCGACCCCTGAAACGAAATCATCCGACATGATTTTTCCCTTTGGAAACTTATATCCAGGCATCGAAAAGTGGTTTAAGTCAGCATTTATATATTTTCATATATCTGCGACTTTTTATGATGAAATGCTGAAATTTTGTACATGACCTTATTAGTGTATGTAGCACATTTTACTCATTGTGAATTTTTTTGCACGGGGGCCGTAAAAAAATTAAATTTTGTATTTCTTCAAATGTAATCCACTGAAAATTTTAATCAACTTCATAAAATTCATTACCTTTTTTACGTAACTTTGTAATTTATAATATATGTCTATGATTAATATTTAAGGAATAAAAGCCGATGTCAATGTTTTTGGACACCCTGTATACCCACCTTAGTAAATAATTATTTTAAGAATATTTTGATAACATACTGTAAAGAATCCATTTTTGCTAGTATGTGCCGGTGCGTGAGAACCAGTGTTTAGTATCAGAGAGTTCTCGTGTGAAAATTCTATATGAACGTTTCCAGAATATTTTCTCATGTCGGCGTTAATTTGAAATAGCGGCAATCCCGAACTTCTTTTGTGAACTAAAGAAAACTTTACAATTTTAATTGATAGCATTGACCACCCAGGATGACGGGACTTTGCTGTTGGCCTGTCTTGGTGAGAAAAGGATCTCCGTGAGAAACCAAAGTGCAACTATTTTTATCCCATCTTTAGAAAGAAACCAATAACGCACTCGTTTGAAGGTGATGTCATGATTCTACGCTACAGGTGGCCCCGATAAGCCCCTCCTCGGACCAAATCCCCTCCCACTGTGAAAACCATGAGAAAGAGAATTTTAATTAAGAGTTCAGATCGTGAAAAAGACAGAGATGTGTCAGACTTCTACTCAGAATACAGGGTACGCTAAGTATACGGGTGACTGCAAAAGTCGCTGAAGGCCAGACCTCTACTCTAGAGTACTGGGTACGCCAAGCACCCCGGCGAGAGATACACTAAGAGGTGCGAGATCTCTATTCTAAATTACAGGGTACTCCAAGTACCCTGGAGACTGCGAGTGATACGCGAAGAGGTGCCCAGACCTCTGTTCGAAATAAAGAGTGCGTCAAGCATCCGTGTGACTGCAGGAAAAACCGGCCGCTAGACGCTCCGTGTGAACAAAGAAACCTTATTAAGATGCAACCCATGTTCTGGATAAAATCCTACTGAACAAATCTAGCTGTCAAATTTAGTGAACTTTATGGACACTGAAGTCTAATTTGCCTTAATTTAAAATGTGTGATCAGCATGTCGACTAACTCACAAGACTTATTCATTTTTTTTTAATTGTAATGCCAAAATATTTCATCTATAAAGAAAATCTTTATTTATTCAATAAATTGATTTTTCAGATGTAAAGAATTATTTTCAAAGCTTAGTATGATATGAGAATCATATATTAATTTTAACCTCCCTATCCTTCATTTAAATTATATTTTTCCCCTTCCTTTTTCTAAATTTAATTGAGTTATCTTTAACTACAAACAATAATCCCGCTGTAATTTATACCCTTTCCCTTTTCATTTTCACTTGTGCTCGATCACTAATATCTCACGGCTTTTCGATTAAAATAAAAAAAAGAAAAGAATTAAATCAGCACAGATGCCTTTTCGTAATTTACTTTCCGAAACCAAGCCTATAACACAATATGTTCATATTGCATTTTTGTGGCCACAGTGTCAGTTAAAATTGTGTCTATCTTTTCATTCTGCTCAGATACATGTCGATATTTGGTCTTAATAATAACTCAATCACTCACACCCATGTCTAAAAATATATTCTGATTGTTAAATGCACAAATTGTTTTGTCTCTCAAAATTCTGTTTGTATGAGAAAATATTTGTCGGTAATAATCTTCATGGCGATATTAAATTTTGAAGTGAAGTGCATTTTTATGCCAATAATCTAGCAACCCGGCTCGGTAAATACCATTAGTTATGCCGCATTCCGTCTGAAAGTATTCACGCCTAGACACTCTGTAGCAACCCTATTTTGGCGAGATTCTTGTCAGTGCAATTCCAAGTTGTGTCGTGGAAACAACACTCACTTCGCCTCCTGTCTTCGGCTTATAATGACCGTTTAAGAACGGTTCTCATGTTTCCCCCCCCTCTTCTGCCTTCGAACATCTTATGTCTACTGAATAAAAATTCTGAAGTTATACTGGAGTTTTTCTTTTCCCATTGGACATGAACCTGGATGATTTCTTTGTTCGATCACAGCCGTTGAGAATGTGAACTATCTCGAACAAATAACTACTTTATACTTAGTCCTTCAGCTATCAAATCATCACTTCTCGATTACCTTTGAAAGTGCATTACAATACGTACAAGTTTAACTATGTATTGCCAAAATTTGAAAAAATTTATTAAGCAAATATTTCCCCTAAAGTTTAATTTAAAAGAATGATTTTAAATTAAACAATTTTGTAAACATTTAATTTAAGCCTGACGAATTCGTTAAAGATATCCCTTTTAAAATATATTAAGCAATATTTGAAATGATGATTAATAAATTTGAAATTGTTTAAATGTTAAAATTTAAATATTTAAATATTAATATTTTTTTCTTCTAAAAGAAAATAATTGACAGCTTTTATTTGAAAATTTTAGTCTTAAAAAACTATTTTATTATCAAAAATGTTTTCCCTCTTTTAATTTACCTTATTCATATTCCCAATCTTTAGTTTATACGTATTGTGGGATAATATATAATACAATTAATAATTAATTCCTCAATAATACGATATAACAGATTCAAGGGTTCAATTAATAGATACACGATATCACAAGATGATTATCAGGCGATCTTTTCATGAAGTGTGAATTTAAAAAAAGAAAGCGAGAGAAATGCTGTGTTCCATCCAAATGTTGAAAGGTAAAAGAGCATTTTATCAAATTTTCCATTCTTACATGAAATTGACCTGAATACGCATGACAAAACTTTTTTTCAAAGCAGTAATAGAATACTAGGGGGATTCTCCCCTTCTATTGTTTGAGAATGGACTGGGTCTGAACAAAAGGAAAGAGAGGGGTTAACACACACACAATGAGAAACCCATTCATCTTTCTCCCCAGTTCCAACGGAGAGAAAAAATTTCTCTTTCTTTCAAATAGCAGCCGGGTCAATTTTCGTTCTTCACCATTCGGACAAAAAAATAAATCAACAATCACAGTTTTTAAAAATACGTTGATGCAGTTTCTCCAGGATTCTAAATGAAATTCTAAATGAAATTTTCTTTTTTTTTTAAAAATTTAAATCAGAGTTGACCGGATCGACAATGGGGCGCCCAGTCCTAAGTTCGTTTAATTCGAGGAGCATTTGGAATAAACCAACCAGCGTAGTGGCCGATGCTCCACTAGTAGTTTTTATCTCAACGTGAAGGTTGGAAATCTGATATATCCCAAATAAAAGATTTGAAGTAGAATTTTAGGTGAATTCCAGTATTTATGTTTGCGAAGGTGTTACGTTATTGATGTGTATGAAGTGTTGTGATATCATTATTTGTTTGAGTATGTAATAAATGTTGTGTAAAATTCAAAAGCGAAGATATATATTCATGTATAGTTATAAGCGAAGTGAATATTTAAACAACCGTAAGATTATAAGATAAAATCCTGCAGTATTCTATCAGAGAAAATGGTGAAAATCTTAATAAAATCTGCTAGAAATTAAGCCAATTAACAGTAAAAATGTATCTTTTTTTTTTCATCACGTTTACAGCAAAAATTTCTGTGATCTTGCAAATGTTTTACAGCAAAAAGTACTGGCAGTGAATTTGACAGCAAATTTCACAATAATTGTTTCCATATTTCTTATAGTGTAGAATTGTTGCCCATTATTCTAAAATTAGATATACATATGATCCTTGTTGATTCAGTGTCAAGAGATGGTAACTATTTAAAGGTATAAGCAGCATTTTTCTTAATAATTTAACTTTTAAGACAAAAATACTTAATTAATCTTTTGACCCATCTTGCTAGGAAAATACAACAATTTTATTTTGAATACCACCAAATTCATACATTAATGTTAGCCTTATTAAATTAAAGAAATTCTGTGCTTAATTAAGGCGGATGTTATTATACAAAAATAGTGGTATTCAGAACTCAATTGTAGTATTTTCCTGGCTTTGTCTCTGATTGTCAAACCCATGATATTTCATTAACTGATTTATAGTTTTCCGTGCTATACATGTGCTATTTAAAGTCCTGTCATTTTACAGATTTATAACGGTTTTAAAACATTAAATAGAGGAGGTCTACAGACCGACTAATACTTTTATTTCCAATCTAGATCTTACAATTTTGGAAATTAGTTGAGGAAAAAGTCATGGTAGGGTACGTTGATATGTTTCACATCAGTCTAGAAAAAAAAATCAGTTTAAAAGGCTTTTTCTGTTTATAGTATGAAAAATTCTAAAAGTCTGCACATTTTCAGTTTAGAAAATGGGATTTAAATACCGGCTACCTCAGGTTTTTCAAATATAATCACACAAATCGGGCTAATTTCACTAATTAAAAGAGAAGAACATTGTTTTAATACATTTTATTGATTAATAACATTTAATATGTACGGATATAACATAGAATTTTTAATAAACAAGCATTTTTGTCAATTTTTTTAAAAAATCTTAACGACTATCTCTGATATACTTCTTTCCCTTCTGTTCCTAGTTTAGTTTTTTAACGTGTTAATCAAATAGCAGTTTGCTGTTTGAAATGTAGATTACTTTATCTACAAAAATTATAAACGTAGTAATCACTTTCAGCGTTGGTACAGTTGCTATGGACCCGCATATCGCATTTTAAACATCGAACCCAGAGTTCTCTCTTCTTGTCCACAGCGAAAACACCCTCACACATATTGCATCATCTCCCTCCATCTGTCGTATATCTTTCTTTTTTGCCTTCTTAAAATCCAATTTCTGGCCATTCCATTTGTATTTTCTTATTTTTTTCAACTTCATTTTCCTTCTTTTTCTCTTTATTGCGGACAATTTTGAAGTGTCCAACAAATGACGCAACAAAGAAATACAGCACCTGTGATCCCATAAATTAATTTATTTTCCATACTTTTACGCGATGCAAACACAGAGATGACCAATTACCAGCTAGCCGGTATTTAGACCACTCTGGGTGGTCGGTAATTGGACCATTGCTATATTTCAGTTAAAACCGGTAGTACTCATTCATACAGTTAAATAGCAATAACGTTCGTGCGGCATTTAAGAGCTACATACACATAGAAAACAATTTAATCTTCTATTCCAGCTAATATACAATCCGTATTTTTTATTTTATTTTATTATTATTACTTTTTTAATGATAAACACATTCTCGAACGACTTTTGATGTCACAGATTTGGTCGTGTTGACACTTTTGCTTTCATTGTATCTAAATGAGATAGACTTCAGAGCCGTATACTGCTCGTGCCTTTCTTCTTTCAATTAAAAATATAAACTTTGCCTACTGCCGCCAGGCTGAGCTGTGCTCAGTTCTCAGAATACCTACTAGCCGGTAATTGGGCCCTAGCTGATACTTGGACCTTCTCCTCTAATGATTAATGATTTATAGGTTTAACTTCATATATGTAATTAAGTATTTATATAGTTTTGGATTAATCATCTTGTTATAGCATTAAAAAGAAATACATATATAAGAACATTATAGTTTTGATTTTTGACTGGACAGCGAGAGAGGACACATATCAAACAATCTAATTTAGCGTTTCCCAAAAATTTCTTTTCCCGAGCCTCGGCTTTCTGTCACACCTCTGTTTAGGGACCTCCACCTCTCCACATATTTACAGGCAATAATATCTGCAGGTAAAATATAAGTCTATTGATAAAATATAACTGATTTAAAAGGCTACATAAAAGGTTTAAATGCAGTCGGGTCTCTCTATAACTGATTTCCATATAACAAATTCCTGTATATAAAGAATTTTTAATGGGAACGATCAGTTTTCCCCTGATTTCATTAAAAATATACTCAATATAGCGAAAGATCTATCTTCATGTGACGATTTTTTTTTAGATATTTTTTTGCATTTGTTCTGAAAAAGCTTCAAGACCGCGTGGAATCAGTTTTCCTTCACTGATTCCTGTTTCACCTTTTAAAGCTGAGTACCTCTGCCTTATTTTTTATTTATTTTTATCTAGTTCATTTTCACAGAAAATTTTCGAAATTTGTTTATTTATCATTATTGATATTAAAGATGCCGCAGATTGAGCGTACGAAACTTGTTGATTTGTTTATTAAAATGTTTTTATAAGCCTTTATGTGTGCTGTTGTCATTTAAGAATTTTCACTTTTACCGTTTGCGGGCTTTCCTGTATTTTCATAAGAATGCTTGTAGGATATATATTATTTTATTTGCAGTTTGATGCTCTAATATATTTTATATCCTCTCATTCTATATACGGCTAAAAAATAATTGTGTTGAAAATATTTCTGTCTGCACAGCGATTTTAACATGACTTATAGAAACGGAAAAACACAGAGATAATGGTTGAAGGGTTTTAATGAAAATAAGTTATTTTCTTGTATAATTGTTCATTCCTTGTTAAAGTGTGAACATTTTTACGAAGGTGTAAGAGTTTGGAAATCAAAACAACCAGAAATTACACCTTTCTTCGTCTGAAATAAAATGTAAGATTTCCTTATGCGTTTTTTTACTATTATTTCAAATAAATGTTTATTTTCCGTTTTGAGACTGTTTAAATAAATAAACAATAACGAAAAATCATACGTCAAGCATAGATTATGAAAAACTTTCCAACACTTTCAAAATAATTTTACACATTTTTACCGTTTAATAAGGTGAAATATGATATCTAAGTAAACAATTTGGAAAACGCTTAACATATTTAAAAACCCAGTTTAAGGAATTACCAACAATTTTCGGAAAAATATCCAGATTTACGCAGCTCGACATTTTGCTTCCGTGAACCGTTTCCAGGTCGTTGATCGGCTTTTGACTCTCATCTGTAGAATGAAATAATGTGCGATTCTTACATTAGCTTATTTCAATTATATAATATTAAAATCTTTGGAAATAATATAATCTTATTACCCCAGTCCTTCATTTTCTTTCATTTAATTATTCTGCAATATGACTCTCATGCTCCACGTATTTCCTTTCTTTCATTTATTTTTGGCGAAATTTCCTTGATTGAAACAAAACAGCAATCCCCCATTCGTTTCTTAATTTTATTTCATTGAAGAACTACTCCTAGAGGACTTTGTATAGCCAAAAAATGAGCTAATTTAAATTAAAACATTTTTTAAACAGAATTTCCTATTTTATTTATATTATTTTTTTTCAAAGATTTCTAAGGACTTTTCTGGAAATTTGACACTTTTTTCATAATTATAAAACGCTCTGACATTTTGAAACTCTTATGGTATGAAATTTACATTTTCCTTTATTTCAATGAGTTATCGCTCCTTTCTAGAAATCGTCACAATCACATTTAAATTATGAAACAAGAAAGCAAAATCTGTATTTTCAAGCTTATATGCAGAATTTTCATTATGTCAGAATACTGTAACAAAACTTCTCCGTTTAATAAAGGGAAAAATGATATCTATAAGAACAATTTGGAAAACGCATAACACATTTGGAATATCAGCAATTACCGTCCATAGCCGAAAAAGTATACAAATTCTTTTGTGAAGCTCTGTATACGACCTATAGAGTTGTATGTATACAGCATAGCATGCATATACAAAGGTTTAGTTCAATTTGGAAGCACATAACACAGTTGAAAATTCCCTTTTAGGAATTTCCATCACAAAACGAAAATGTCCTGGAATTCTATTGTGCAGCCCTGTATATGATTTATAGAAGTTATACACCCCAAGTAATATGGAACAAATTAGTTAAATTTAAAAAAGCATACCACAACTGAAAACGCTCTTCCAGAAATTATCACTCATAGATAGTACTGTAACCGAATTATTTTGTGTGTCCCTGTAAATGAACAATAAAATATTACACACGCGCTATTCTACAGTAAGCTCTTTTTAGTGCACTTCAGGGATACATATCAATCTCAAAATGCTTGAAATAGAGTAACATCATTAAAAAACAATTCAAACGATTTTTCCCACAGACCATCATGTAACGGAATTCATTTAAGTGTCCCTGTAATCCAACTATAAATGTTATACACTTCATTTTCAATACCGAACATTGCATAGTAAATTTCTATAACATATATTAATTACACAGAATTCCAGATATATTTACGAGAGCTAGAGCTAGGAACGACGGACGGACGGCTTGACGAACCGAATTCATAAACACTTTTCAAATACGTTGGAATGCGTTAAAAAGATTTTTGAGTAATCATTAGCTTTTTAAGCGTATATTATTTCAAAATTTTCCAATATTTTTTTCTTTTATTACAAAAAGTATTTTTCTAATGTTTAATGATATTTAAAGGATATATATATATATATATATATATATATATATATATATATATGTATAAAAATAGTTTCGCCAAGTACAGCAATGAGAACAGCTGTATTTATTCCTGCGCGTAGATAAATAAATACGATGTGGCATACCTAAGGTGAATCGATCTTTTGAAAATAGATGTGAAAAAATCTTACTGTCTATCTTCATATATTCGTAATTCTTGACGATTTTTCAAATTTATGTACATTAGAGACAGGAGGAATATATAACAAACAAATAAATATTCCAGTTTTGGAATCAACTGAAATTTACGCGGGTGCAACGGGATAATGAATCTTTTCAAACAAAAGAAGATTTACCGCAGTTGGAAAATACCTTCAAAAGTTATGTTTGGAATTGATACCTACCATTATAAAAAGGGACATAGATTAAAGGGACTAATCTAATAACGGCAACTTATTATTTTTTTTACTATATACTTATTTAGTGTTTGTAGTGAATTAAATGATATAACAGAGAAAAAAATGAATTTCTTACTTACTATTTATTGAAATTATTATTATCACTAGTCTGATTTCGCCAGTCTCGCCGGGAGGATTTTTTAGACAAACCTATTAATTGGGTCCCCACTGCCTGCGGCAACATACACTATTAAAAATTTACAGCAAATCGTCCAGTCATTCGACCGTTTTTGTAGTAAACGGTTACGTAATTGTAATTTAACGATATTCTGATGATATTATCGCTCATTTTACGGTCAGAATAGAGTTAAATTACGGTTATAGTACAGTTTTCTTTAAAAACGGTCGAATGACCGGACAATTTGCTGCAAAGTTTTAACAGTTTAGACTTGGGCTTCGTCCGTGTTCAAAACCATAATTCGTTAAAAGACATAAACTATAAGGAGACCCTGTGCTATTTGTGCTTAAAATTCATTTATATTGCGACCAGCATTTAAATAATGAATCTCTACTTTTAAAGAAAGTTTATGGGAAAGAGGATAAAATGTACTATATTTTGTATAACGATCAAAATCGTTTAAGCACGAAAAAGTATTAAAATATAACATATATATAGTTAGTTATATAAATAATATTAACAAAAACATTAATAAAAATTTCATCTGGAAAAATGACTTATGAAAATAATCTATTAAAAAATTCGTCTTGTTTTCAGAAGTAGGTTAAATAGCGAAATTAAAATTTATTAAATGAAACTGCATTGCCCGTACTGAATGTGATATCACTTTCATCTGATATATATATATATATATATATATATTACAAAAGAAACGCGTTTAAATATTTTTACTGTAATTTACCTAATTTACCATCCAAATTAAATAAAAATCCCAAAAAGTCACGTATTTGAATACTGTCCATACATAGTTATCATGTTTTAAATTTTTGCTCAGCTTCTTTTTGCGATGTGGCACGATCAAAATCAAAAAATGATTTTCAATTATTTAAAACTTTACATTGACCAATTTATGGTCAAACTTTTTCACATTAAATTTCAACATTAAATGTGCGATTCTCCAATAAGTGGGCAATTTGTGTCGTTTTGTGTTATATGCTGTATTTTGTCATTTATATAGTTTGTTTTTAGCATAAAATGTATTTTGTAATATCTTTTCAAAATTTCCAAAGTTATTTTCAAGAAAATAACTGTAAATTTTACTCCAATGTTATTTTAAATAGACAAATTGGGACTACTGTTCCTTGTCCTCACCTCTTGCACTCATCTACTGGAGTAATTTTAAATGTAATAACAATCCATTTTTACCAATTTTACCACCCAAAATAAAATTTATTACTCTAAAGTTACATAATAAATAATTGTTATTGTACATTAAAAATATATTTATATATTGTTGTGAGCTAGGGGTTCGAAAGGATTGATGCCAATATATAAGAACTTCAGCTTTAAATTTGTCGCTCTTAGCTTCGTTAACACTTTTCGAATATTTCCTAGATGTTCTTCAAACGTGCGGCCACCAATGATGATGCCATCTAGGTAGATGAGACAAGCTTCAAAAGTCAAGCCTTTTAACACTGTCTCCATGAGGCGCTCGAACGTTGCTGGAGCATTGCAGAGCCCGAACGGCATAACTTTGAATTGCCAAAGTCCTTGTCCAGTAGTAAATGCGGTCTTCTCTTTGTCATCAGGATAGATTTCTACTTGCCAATATCCACTCTTCAAATCCAGTGTGGAAAACCATTTATGTCCTGAAAGAGTATCTAGCGTGTCGTCTATTCTTGGTAGAGGATAGCTGTCCTTCTTCGTGATATCGTTTAGTTTACGATAATCCACACAAAATCTTGTGGAGCCATCTTTCTTTCGGACTAACACGATGGGAGAGGTCCACGGACTTGATGCCGGTTCGATGATGTCACTATCCTGCATCTCTTATATGAGTTTAGAAACCTCTTCTTGTTTAGCGAACGGCAAGCGTCTGGGATGCTGTTTAATCGGTGGATGGTCGGCAGTATCAATTCTATGACGTGTCAGAGAAGTGCGACCTATATCACTCTCGTTTTGTGAAAACACATCCTTAAATTCCTGGAACAATTCCTGGAATTCCTGGAATTCCTGGATTCCAACAGTCTTTCTGCGGCATGTCTCTGTTCAGGAGATAAATTTTCATTTCGTCCAATTACAGGTGTTAAACTTGTAGGCGGCTCGGACAGCGTCAAGCTCGAGTCTTTGCAAACACAGGTGACTGGAGCACAGGTTGCAAGCACTTCACCCTTCTGGATAATTCTAGACTTTTCACTTACGTTCGCAATCCTCACGGGTATCACATCTCTCGACAGATCTACCAGCGCTGATGCTATTAGCACTCCCTTTGGGCTTTTCTCAGGATATCCAGTCAAGCCATACTGGAAAATTCTTTCGTTTCCAGTTAATGCAGGTATCATCATTTCTGTCCGAGGAGGGATGATAACATCTGCCTTGGCTGTGATCCGTTGAATAGACCCGGACTCATTTCCAAATTTGAAAATAGTGACATCTTCTTGAGCAGAGCGTAACTCATTATTCTTAAAGTCCAGTGTAAATTCATGCTCTTTTAAAAAGTCCCGTCCGTGTATGAAAGGGTCTGAAATATCGGCCACATAGACTGTATGATGATAAGCGGCGTTCCCAAACTTTATTTTCAATTTCATTCTTCCATGTATGTCGATCTTATCCCCGGTCACGGTTTGCAGGATAACACGGGTCGGGGTCCAGAAGAGTTTTTCTTTTAGCCGCAGAGCTAGATCTTTCCAAACGATGGTCACATTGGCTCTGTATCGATGATCATATTACAGGGCAAATCATTCACACGCCCGACTATAAAAACTCCGTTCTCGCCGCAACTTTTTGCAGAAATTTGACACACTTGATAATGGGGCTTCTCCAAATCTGGCAACCTCCGCCCCGCGAGATGGCCATTAATTAGTTTTCCTGCTCCGCCGTTCGTGTGGAGCTATTACCTTCTGTGCTGGGTCGTTTTAGGCAGTTTCTTTGGATATGGCCTTCTCCACCGCATTTCCAGCAATTGATCTTTCTGTCAGGTTTGTTGTCCTTTAAGGAATTCATTTGTCTCATTATGTTCTTTATTTGCTGCTTTAAACGCTCCATAGCTCTATCCGGCGTCTCAGGCATGTTGACTGCTCGCACAAAGTGTCGATCTTTCCTCGTAGCTTGCTGGGCTGCCTCGAATTTTAGGGCATAAACTAAAGCCCCTTTTAAGTCACTGAGATCGACAATCCGGAGTGCTTTCTGGATCTCAGAGTCACGCACACCACCGATGAAATGTTGCAGAGCTGAACTTTCTCTAATTTCAGTCGGACAGTCAGGATAAGCAAGATATGAAAGTCTCTCGACATCCGTAGCAAGATCTTGCAGGGATTCAGTGGATTTCTGCTGTCGAGATTTCAGCTGGAGTCTGCTAAATTCTTTCATGCATTTCTCACCAAAGCGCAATTCTAAGGCACTGACGAGCGTTTCAAAATCCAGCGGTTCATTTGCAGGCAAAGTCTGTAGAACGTCGGAAGCATCAGCTCGTAGAGAAGCAGCTAACTGGCAAGCCTTTGTCTAGGAATCCCATCCGTTGGCATCCGCTACGATCCCAAATTGCGTCTTGAAAACTTGCCATGAGGATTTTCCGTCATAGTTCTAGAGTTTAATATAGGCCCGAGGAAGCATATCTTGATACTTGATATCTTCGGAATAGTTTCCGGCAGTTATCTTTTGTTTCTTGACTTTTTCCAAATCTTTTTTTACATTCTCTATGCTTTCTTCAACGGTCTTGGCGATCTTTTGAACTTTATCTTCTACTCTTTCTACTACATTCTCTATGCTTTCTTCAACGGTCTTGGCGATCTTTTGATCTTTTTCTTCTACTCTTTCTTCTACATCTTGAAATCTTCCTTCAAATTTGTTTTCCGCGCAGTCAATTCTGTCATTTAAAGATGTTATTTTATCCTCTATTAATTCTTTTAACTCACCAAGGTTGGTTGACATATCCTTCTTCATTTCATCTTTTAACTCGCCAAGGTTGGTTGACATATCCTTTTTCATTTCAGCCTGATTCACAGTCATTTCCTTCTTCATTTCTTCTTTGAACTCGCCAAGGTTCGCAGTCATTTTCTCATCCATCGCTCCTAATTTCTCCAGTAATTGTCTCAGTTGATCGTTGATCCTCCATTGCTCTGGTAATCGGCATTCAACCCCACTCCTGACACCAAATGTTGTGAGCTAGGGGTTCGAAAGGATTGATGCCAATATATAAGAACAATCAACAGGATTTATTTACTCCAAACAGTTATATAAGAACACAGATATCTTTTCAAAGCCACAAATATTCAGAAATCTTTAAATCTAATAAAAGCACAGAAAATTTTCACTCAGAACAAAACGTTCAATACGGCGTACCAGATACAAAATCGCTCAGAGAAACACAGTCGTCCCAGCTGGCCCTTATATAGGTTTTAGAGATCATTCCAGAATTTTCCAGAGCTTTCGGATGCTAGAAATTACCAGAAAGTGCTTCAACTCTCGATAGAGGACCCCAATGTACAGGTACAAGGGGGCTCCACAAAATGTCGCCAAATTTGGCGACAAAAATAAGTCACCAAAACCATCGCCAACTTGGCGATAAACCCATTCCTTGGTGATTTCCCCATAGACCTCCATTGTAAACACGTTGCTGTAAGGTTGCTTTTCTTGCAAAGCACCCGAGGCCTTTTGCATAGAGTTACCTGATGCTCAATAGGAAATACTTAAATAATGCTGCAATTTTCACAATAATAAAATAAAATAAATGAAATATTTACAAATATATACAAAATTCATAACAATATTTTCTGGGCAGAGAAACTTTGTACCCAAATTTTTATGTCACTGTCCCCTTTCAATGGAATTACATCAGTTAATGGAGGATATTCCATCTACGTGATATCACGTGGCGAAGAACTTCTTGGGTAAAGAAGCGAAGACTCCGTAAACGTAATGTAAATTCCAGTCAGCCAACGAAACAGTTCATGTGATAAAACAAGAGTTGCTTCCCTTGTTATCAGTGAAAAGTTCTTTGGGTAAATTACCCGTGCTAAGTGACCTTTTTTCAGCCTCGAACCACGATTTGGAATATCGTCCATTTGGAATAAATTTGAAATTGGTAAATTTCAACTGCGTTACTTAAGCTATTTTACGTGTGATAATGTGAAATAACTTTAATGTTTTCTTTTAAAAGATTATTTTATACAGGGTGGATATAGATCAGGCAAAATACAGTAAAAAAAAAGTGATGAACACCAGTATTTTCTTAATGTAAAAATTATTTAGTATTTTCTTAATGTAATTATGTAAAAATTCCTATTGTTTATTTGAGCCATTAATAGGTCCATTTTTTAAAATAAAAAAATACTGATGTATTCTGTTTATTTCTACTGTGTTTTTCCCTCATCTGCAGCCACCCTGTAAGAAGAATACTGTTTAATGTTTATGTCAAAATATTGTATATTTTTCGCCAACCTTATCTATTTATAATGAAAAAATGTTTAAAATTTAACTTTTATTTTCCACTAGATCACAGAAAGAAATTACCCACTTAGAGGAGAATCGCCCAAATAAATAATAAAAAATAGTTTGAATTTATAAAAACGAATGGCCGAAATCGCTTCTGAAAAGCAAAAGCAAAAACAAAATTTTAAGACATTTGGCATTTCAAACTCGCCTTCTCCTTGAAAGACATAGATACATACATCGACAGACAGTATATAAATCATTTGACAGATTTTAATAGTATATATTTACATTACTATTACTATTATTATTTTAATTTTTTTTCTATTGAAATAATGATCAAAATAAGGATCTAATATGATTTCCTGTAAAAAAACTGGAAATTCGATTAGATTATACCAGTGTTCTAAAAAGAGCTAAAAAGACAAATATGTATAAAAATTACATATGAGATAAAATCAGCAAATTCTTATCGAGCCCTCATTGAACTATACATAACTATTTTACAACAACTACAATTACTAAAACGCAGTAGGAATTTTTCCTTCTTGAAATACCTTTAAAAAATTAGTTTCATCCGTTTTAAAGTAAAGTTAAATCAAATATGTTTTTGCTGTCGACAATGTATATTTCAGCCACAATTTTCTTTTAAAAAGCATGCAAGTAAACCCATTATATTTCATTCAAGCCATGTAAATTACAGCACCTATTTCTTAAGCAAAGCCAACAGCATTTTGTTCACATTTTTAAGTTTTACCATTATTATGACGTTGTTATATTAACTTTTAATGAGAGTGCATTCAAATGTGCTCAGCAAGCTTTTGTCAAAGATGTTAATACCTTTTTAATTGGACACATGAGTTAGTTTCTTAGCATATAATTTATTAAATTGGAAGGACTCTTACGGATCTTTAGAAATTTTAAAAGGTGCACAATGTTCAACGTTTAGAATTTAAAATTCAGTTTTATTTATGAAGAATAGAATTTGTGTGATTATTTTAATAGGTTTTTACTTAAAACAAGTTCATTTTTTTTAAATTTAATAAGAGCACTTAAATCACTTTAATGTAATTAAAAGTAATGTATATTTTGATAAGCTAAAAGTTTATTGTATTGTGTGTAAAGTATTGCAAATTTTGTAAGAGTACTTACTTGAAATGTTCAAGAACTGTTTTAAATAATTTGATACTTTAAAAGAGATCAGTAAGTTCAGAATGTGTCTAGCTAGTTAATTTTTGATGTATTTTAAGAATAACATTTTTTTATAAAATAAGTTTAGCTGTCTATACTTAATTATTGCGAAATTCTGATAATGTTTTTTTATAGGCCGCAGGGTGAAACGATAAAGTGAGTTCAGGAGATCATTGAAAAACATTTATGTGTATCTTTGACATAAAAGTGAAAAATGTTTTTATAGGAAGAGTACGGTGAAAAAAAATTGCTAAATGAACGTTTGAATTTAAGCGATTTTAATTTGAAATAGGAAAATTTAACACTTAATTATGTCGTAGTAACTTATGTAAGCTCCAAAAAATTATAAAAAGCAAGTGTAGCTACGAGAAGAATTAGTAATGTTGGCGGATGGGGCAAAGCATGTTTTACATTATTTCACATTAAAGCATGTTTTAAAGTTATAATATGTATTTAAATGCAAAAAAAACTGTGAAATTTGTTTTAATACAAGGGGGTTGTGAACTCAAAACATATATGTGACTTTGATGTAAAGCAAATCATATATCACACATTTATTCGTAAAGTGACACAATTTTAAAACCGTGATTTTTGATATATTGATATGAGTGAATCATAAATATAATTTCCCATCCATACTTAAAAGCACGTTTAAATATCTTTAAAAATGACCGATTTAGAGCAATTTTATATTTTTCTGCTTTTGACACTATACAATCCCATTGTCCAAATTTTCAGTCTAATCGGATACAACGAGGCTAATATTGAAGTAATTAAGCAACATTTGATAAGAAAGAAATATTTACCGATCAATTCTAGGTTAAAACAAAAATCTTTTCATGTTTATAAACATTTACCTTTCCTGAAAAAGTTTTTGATTTACGCCACTTTATAAATAAGCTTTGTGATACGCTTCTTTCGAAAAGGCAAACTTGCTTCATATTCCCGTTCTGTTAGTCGCGACTTATCTATTTTTCTGGAATTTCAAGCAGTTTTTTATACAATATTTGATTCAGTTTGAGATAGTCTGTTCTTGGCATGTTATCACATCTTTCCAAAATTTAGTATTCTGACACTCAGATTACTTTTACTTTCAAATCTAATTGCCTTATTCATTTCTTATTTACTAAATATTTCACTTAGTATGAACATTTCAAGTATTCACTAATTTCAAATTAAGGACATTGTGTACAGAAAAATTGTATTTAACTACGTTATGTAAACATAATTAATGTTTACATTTTGATCAGCATTATTGTACTAGCATAATGCCACATTATTGTAAACATTATTTCAAATATATATTTTTGGAAGGTATCATTTTGAGTTAATATTTGTTATTAAAAATTTCCAGCGTTTATTTCGATAACTGACGTCATTGCATTTATTATTCTGT
This sequence comes from Maratus michaelseni, assembly GCA_963931845.1. Lineage (NCBI taxonomy): Eukaryota > Metazoa > Arthropoda > Arachnida > Araneae > Salticidae > Maratus > Maratus michaelseni. The sequence continues at coordinate 388,124,792 of OZ007588.1, forward strand.
TTTTAATATTATCTAATGTGATTATATTTACTCAACGTCTAAAACCTTACTCTTTTTCTCAAACTGCTTAATAAAAGTACACTGTATTTAGTATTATAAAATTAACGGTATTACTATACACAAATGGCACCTTCACATTCAATTATCTTATAATCAATAATGTTGTAAAGCACAGATATTGTTGTTATTGTAAGCCTCTGTATGAAATCTGTGTTTTCAAGTTTATATGCAGAATTTTCATTATGTAACAATAACTTTATTTGTTTAAAAATGGGAGGTCTGACTCCATCTGATTTGCTCTAGGACCCACACGTTAGGCTGATTTTGTAGCAGCATTAAGTTTGTTTCACCCAACCAAGATGTTCATCCTAAGGATCCTATAAGGCTCAATCAATTCAAAATACATCAATCAATTCTGTTCCTCTAATAAGGCACTGTTAAGGCATCTTGTTCCGGGATATCCCCGTGTCTGTCAATATTAAACAGACTAAAATTTTGCAATATATCTCATCCGGAATATAATAATTTGCCATCGAACTATTAAAGGACAATTATAAAAGTTAAATGAGAGGTAAGAGCAACATCACCGCACTCACAAAGAGGGGAAAGAGGTAAACATAAGGATAATTGAACATAAAGAGGTAGGCCCCAAAGGGACCATGACCGAAGGAGAAGATCCAAAGCTATCACTAGGATCAGATCATGGGTATATCATTTGCGAGAGCTTCTAGTTCTTTGGTCATTGCAATATGTTTAATCGAGACCATAAACAACCTAATGTTTTTTTTGTTTTTGTTTTTCAAGTTTAACTTTTTTTAGGTGCCTGTTATCACGGCTGCTTTATTTTAATTAGGATGATCTCAAAAAAATTTCTGAAGTTAGCCTTGTAACTTGACTCTTGATTACTACCCTTGTATCTGTAAGATACAAGGTTTAGGCTCAATGTTACGATAAGTTATTTTTGGTTAGTCATAATTTTTCATAATTATGCTCAGGATGTATTTTAGTTTTTTTTTTATAAAGGGAAAAGAACTTACATTTCTAGTTAATTACTAATTTTCTTTCTAAATATCGCTGTAAAATATAGAAATTACGCCATGAATCTCATAGATACCAAGAAATCAATAACGTAAATTTTTTTAGTATAGTAATCCGTGTTAATTCCTTTTTTGTGCACTTTCTGAACTGGAAAATTTTTTACATGTCATTTAATTATAGAAATATTATTTTGACTTCCCATTTTAAATAGATTATATATTAATTTTTACGTCAAAATAATCACTAAAGGCGTAGTTTTCTTCGTAATAATCTTATGTCAACTTTATACAGAGGTTAAAACTAAAAACTAAAATTAATATTTTCAAAAGTTCATCATTCTGTTTAATGACTTCGTGTCATTATTGATTTCATAAATAATTAAATTAAAGCTAAATAATGGTCTATTTCGTTTTTAAAGTTTTGAGTTATGATAGAAGTAGTATGGCAACATAATAAACTCAGCTTTTCGATTCACGTTGACTTTATAATTGCGACACTGTTCAAGATTTTACGACAAAATAACAATACATTTATTTTTATAGATATTCAAATGGTTACAAACATTTATCTAGGATGAAATTCGGACAAAAATATTTTATATTATAGACTGAATGAATCATGATGCCCTGTATACAATATGGCTCTCGATCAAAACATTTACATTCTTGACAAAAATACACAACCTGCTAAATTCACCAAAATGAAGAAATTCAATCCTGTCCAATTATTGAATCAAACCATGTAAGTAAATATGAAATATAATCACTGGCGAAAATATTTTTAATAAAATCTGCTGCACTGTATAGGAAATAAAATACTGTATAGGAAAGACATAAACTTTCTTCAAATCCTTTTTAGAATTTAGCTTTAAAATATTTAAGACAAATCAGTTGTATATTGTCTTTTTATTTCACATCTAACAAATATGAAAGAAAAACAATTTTTATTTTTTTAATCTTTACACTTTTTATAATAAAAAATTACTCTAAATTATTTAAACGGACAAAACATGGCATAATGAGAAATCTCATGAGAAAATAATGCCTTTATGGAGTGTAAAAATTGCCTATTTCTATAAATGCCTATAATTATTTAATATTTTTCATGTACAGAAAAATTGTTGAAATGAAAAATGCTTTTCTAAAAGTATGAATAATAATAATAATAATAAACACTAAACTTTCTCAATGATTGTTAAAAATGTAAAATAATAAATAAAGTTGGTGAAATTCCTCTTAAATCATTTATACACCATTACTAAATATCTCCACCGAAAGAAAATACTTATTTGTTCAAATGGTTTTATTAGAAATATCATTATTTATTCCTGAATGTATTGATCCCATGAGGAAATGTAACAAAGCTCCTCATAAATAGCATTAAGCAACAGAGAACAACACCCACGTCATATTTGAGTTCCGTGTTCGGAGTAGAACAATTTTTGTCTGTTATTTAGTTTTGATCTTTCAAAAATGAAAAGCAATATAAAAAAATAATATTTTTTTTCAGTTTTTCGTACGTAATCAAAATGCGATTAAGGGATTATAAATGCTACTTTTTTCACAAAATATTGTCTTTACGCAATAAGTAAATTTTGTTGAATAATAAGCTGTGTGTTTAGGGTTTCGGTTATCTGACGAAAGCCTATTCGTCTCACTCTTCTGTCTGTCTGTCTGTCCGTCACAGAGTTCATACTCTGAAACTGTATAAGTTAGAGATTTGAAATTTTGATTGTAAGAATTTGAAAAAGTCTTACGTTTTTTTAATTAAATTAATTAATTTAATGACATACGTACATTTCTGCGATTTTCTTAGATCTTAAAACGTCTTTATCGGAACAAACGCAACTTTCTCTCCTATTCTCTATTTCTTTCTCCGAATGATGTTATCGGTATTTTAACTATTTTCCCCTATTTTCCTTAGGTCTTTTTCCCTTTCTGTAGCGTTTTCACTAAGTCACACTTAAAACAAAATCTTCATTTCAGCTATTTTCGCGAAGGCTAGATGGTTCAGTGGTAGAGCGTTTTCCTCTTAACCGGGTTTTATTTTGGAGGACGGACGTTGAAATTGTCGATTTTTTCACTTCATTGACCAAGAGATTTAATTAAAATATTTTATTTTTATTTTAGGGGTTTATCTTGTAATAAATATGTTTTTCAGATATACAAGTATATGCTATTACAATTGTATGAAAAACAGTTCTTGAAAATTTCTAATTTGATTTAAAAATAGCTTACTCTTGTGATACTTTTATTATTAAATTTAATAGTACTGTCATCTATGTCCTTATTGATAAATGATAAAGGTAATTATAAATTAATGATTTGTATTTATTAATTAAAGGATAAAGTGTTTTGAAAGGAATATTAAACGAAATACTTTGTGCGATCTACAATCACACTTATCCCCTTGTTTAATGCCTTTTGATTTCTTACTGAATTCGCATATATTATGTGTGCATATAAAAACATGAGCCGAAATATTCAATAATTTTTTAAAAACTTTTTTAATGTGTTAACTCGAAATTTATAGAATGTGGATAACATAAAACTTAACTACATTTAAGATTAAATTTAAATTAAATTTAATATAAATTGTTGATACGGTCATGCTGAAAACGTTTTCTCAGATAGACATGTGCATAATTTAAAATTTTCTTACAGGACTGTATACTCATTCGAATACATTACCATCTACGGCTGGAGTGTCGCAATTCAGGTTTTTCTCGCACAGCATTAAGAGGGATTTTATTTTCTCGGGTCACAAATATTACAATATTTGTTAAAGCAATAGTTGTACTAATATGACAATAGTTGTTAATTTTTAACAAATAGTTGTTAAAATATATGCTAGAAATTGAATATAATTCAACGCGAATCCCTGCATATAATCCATTGTCGAAGAAAATAATGTTTGATTTCCATTCCTTTAGATATGCATTTAAAAATATTGAGGTCGTTATCCAGAGCATTATAATTAGCCTCATAAATTATTTTGATCCAATTAAGATATGCAAAACGTTTAAAATTCTTCTGTGAATGGAAAGTACAAATTCTTAATTAGAGGCCAAATGTAGATTGCACTAAATGTAAAAGCTTAATTCACTCAGATTCTGCTTTCAAAAGATGCTCCATTATCCAGTAAATTGAGAGAATAGGTAAAAATATAAATCATTTTTATGTTCCTCAAACAATCGTCATGCAATTTTGACATAATTTGATGAAGCACTTTTATAAACGATTCTGTTTGTGTAGAAATTTGTTAATCAAAGAAAAACTTAAAAATACAGTAAAACCTGTAAAAACGGAACCTTTCTATAACGGAATCCTACATTAAATGGAAAAAAATTGTAGTCACGGCTAAAAGAATATTATAGAATTATATTCATTTAGGACAGAAACCTATATAAAGCGAAATATCTTACCATTCTCTTAAGATTCATCTTAGCAAGTTTTACTGTATAAATTGACGTTTTTGATTCTCTGCCTGGCCACATCCATTACAACACTGGAACTCATGAAACCCGCGGGTCATGTGTTGGACAGTCCTGCTCTATTGTATGAAATTGAAATACATATAAATAACATTATCAGCTGACCAAAAAATTATAAAATTGATATTCAGTAGGTCTATTGCGTACGGTGTTTGAATACTTCTGCGTAACTTACCGTGATTCTGATTCGCCTACATATACTCATTCACTATGGAACTTAAACATGGTATGAAATGACATAATTTCCAAATATAAAACTACTGGCAAACATTAAAAGCGAAACGTTTTTTATTAATTGGAATTCCAAAATATTATTATCTTCCGATTCTAGAAGAATAATTATTAGGGGAGATGGGGAATGAATGGGACATTTTCACAAAAACCGTTATTTTAAATATTTTATTTAAGTTATTATCAATATTATATATCACATGTCATACATTAAGTGTTTGACTACATTTTATGCACAATATTTATTCAAGATTATTATTATACAGAAATACAAATGAAATTTAAAAAGAAGTTCTTCTATGTCCCAATCATCCCCACAGCAGGGATGAATGGGACACAAACCTTTTCCTCCCCGTATTCAATGTTAAGGACTAAAAGCTGACAAAAATGCCTCCTTGGTAAAAGCTGAGAGATTATACATTGTAATATGATCTCCAGGATTATTTGTTAGCCAATCATCTTGGACTCATCTCAGCTTTGCCTTAGAAGGCCCACAAATGGAAGCATTCAATGGCTGAGGATAATGGTTACAATGAGGATGAAATGTTAAAAGAATAATTACCATAAATTATTAATTTATCAACCTATATAATATTATTTAGTTAATAAATATATTTTTCAGCATCCTCTAGAGATGGATGAGACAGTTCCATTCATCCCATTTGAAATGTCCCAATCATCCCCATGATGCATATATTCAATTGTCAGCCATTTTGTCTAAAAAATTATTTTGTCACAATGGTTAATATGCATTCATTTTAATTACCAATATTGAGCCTTGAAATAAAAAACTACAACATATCTTAATTGTTTATATTGCATAAGATGTTTAAGTAAGTTCAAATGTAAAAAAAATTACTTTTAAGCAGAGTTTTCAGGAAATGCAAATTTGAAGAAAACCGAAACCAGCCATGTACTCTTGCTTTTGGTTCGCACTTGCTTTTGGTTTGCTCACTATGGTAGTGAAATCTATGAGGATAGGAAGCAACTAAAAATAAATGTTTATTGCATGAAATATTGAGAACGTCCCATCCATCCCTTGTCTCATTCATACCCCATCTCCCCTACTTTTAAATGTTCTTGGTACTTATGATTACTTTAAATGTATATTACAGAAATTTAAAAGATAAAACAAAGAATTTTACAATCTTAGATGAATTATGTGGAATATTAATTTTCATAATTATCTCTGTATTAGGTATCTTCCATTCCGAAAGGTAAGAAGCTACCTGGTGCAAATTTCGGTATATTCGCATATCGCGAAAATCATGAAAAATGCAGCATAGCAGTGTCACTTGTTATATGATTTACACTAAAACCTAATCAGCACCAAGATGTTATTTCAAGGTCTAACAGAACATGACTGTTGATGAAATTTCGTGCATTAATTCTTAAGATATGACTATCGCTAAAATCGTGTAAATCCTGAAAAATGCAGCATAGCAGTGCCACCTGGTTTGCTATTTACATCAAAATCTAGTCATTAACAACTTATAGCATCGTCTAACTGAATCTGAAGTTTGATAAAAATCCGTGCATTAGTTCTTGAGCTACAGTTATTGCGGAAAGCTTGAAGCCACTTTACTTTATAACAATACTTTAAACCTAACACTTTATCAGTAAAAACATCAATATCAACAATTGCAAAAGAACAAGTCACTCAGAGTTAAAGATGAAGTTACATATCGAGCAAAACTGTCTATTCTTCTGAAACGGCGAAGCGCAAGCCTCATCCAGATATGATTTAATAGATTAGATCAACGTAAAATTAAAACGATTTTTATACTAAAATGTGTCAAATTTATTTTATAAAATTAGGAATTAAATTAGAATTGAGGCGTTGTTGGCATTGGCAGGGGAGTAAGTGCCAAAAATGAAACTACCATTTCTTTTGAGTACTACCTTTTCCATGCCGAAGGCATTGGAGATACTACCTGAGCCATCTTGCGGTCATCATAAGAAATAAAATAAACGGGATATGGACTTACTTCCTTTCCTATGCTTTTGGCCCTGATATTTACTATTTTATCAACGACAAAAACGAAAAAATGGATTTTTTTTTTCTACTTTCTCCCCTTCCCATGTCAACGCCTAAATTACTAATATAATGATTAATTTTTTTCTATATTTTACATACATTACAAATTCTTGGAGTATTGCGCTTTTAAAAGTGTGAGGGATATGGCGATGTAAAAAGACAGATGGATATAAAAGTCCTTCCTTTTATTTAAATGAAATGAACATGAAGGAAAACTTTTATCATTAAATCAAATAACATAATTAGTTTTAAAAATGTTTGCTATACTATCTTTTTTTCACACACATCTAGACACACAAATAAATATCCTTACATTCTTTCAAACGTATTTTATACTTTCATATTTTACAAGCATGTAATGTGTTAGCCAATTAGAATTACTCACATAATAAATTAGTATGGAAGGCCGAGACCGCTAATGAATATGATAATGATAATGAATATGTAGATAACGAATAGGATTGCGATTAAAACAAAAATTTGCGTACAAACATTATCTATTTCTTCGTTTTTAACGATTTCCAACAGAGCTCAAAAGTGTTAGTGAATTCGGTTTGTCGGTCTGCCGTCTGCAGCCTGATCATCCTCTAACTGTTGTAAATCTTTACTGATTGCCATGCATTTCATATATGTTATTGAAGTTTACTATGGCATTTGAATCGCTATTGAAAAAGGAGTGTGTAACATTTATAGTTTCTTTGCAGATATATTTACCAGAATACCACTGCATAATGGTCAATGGAGAAAAATAGTTTGCGATGTACTATTTTAATGATGTTACACTATTTCAAACATGACGAAATTAATATTACTTTATGAAGTGCATTAAAACACGATTACTGTGTAACATGGTGTGCAAAGCATCTATCATTCATTTACCGGCTAGTTCAAAAGATTTCGGCTACATAAAGATCTACGGGGGAAACATTGTTTCCAGTGCATTTTAATAATGTTGCACTATTTGAATCATAATCAAATTGTTGTACATTATGGAGGTGCACTACAAGATTCCTACTGTAGAACATGATGTACATTACAGTTATCGTTCATTTACAGGGACACATAAAGGACTCCGCTTACACTATTATCTAAGAGCGACAAAAGATGGAGGTGCGTTTTTTGATGTGGTATGCTTTTTTATGTTCAAATAAATTTTACGGAGCACACACAAAACATACACAGAATACACAAAATAATGCTTAAGCATTACTGTGTATGAGCATGAATTGCTTAAGGATGTTTTTTAATTGCGTTATGCATTTTCCAGTTGAATTTTTGTACAATAAGAGATTTTTGTAAAATATAAGTACATTTATATACAGAGTATGCAAAGCTCGGATGCATTGCCGTCTATGGATAGTAATTTTTGTAAGTATTCTTTCAGCTGTGTTGTGCATTTTTCCCCCCCTGAGTTAAATTTTAGTTTAATATGAGAGTGTATAAAAATCTGTAGATAGTATACAGAGCTGTACAAAATTATTCGAGTGCATTTCCATCTGTTGGTGAAAATTGATGGAGGTGAATTTCCGACTGCGTAACTAATCCAAATTTTAGTACACTATGTAGTGTATGTACAGATCTATAGACTATATACAGGAATGCAAGAATTCGAGTACTTTTCCAGCTATAGAGGGTAACAGCTGATATTTAGTTTCACACTTTTAAACGGTGAAGTTCCGTTGCAGTATTCTGGAAGTGTTTCATGATCTGCGCTTGAAGCATGATTTAATATTTCTTGTTTGAATTAACTTAATTTAGTTTAGATAAGCTAACACAAATAACATATAATGACTTAAAGGAAATCTGGAATGCAATCATTTATCAATTGATTTCATTTGGTAAATCAGTTGCCAATCAATCGATTTCATATTAGTTTGTATAACGCTGCAAAAATAAACATATAAATAAAAACAGAATTCATAAAACCGTTCACGAGAAATCAAAGCATAAAATTAATAAAACCGTTCAGGAAAATTCAAAGCATTCCTTTGTCGGCTTTTGAAAAATGTCCTTCATTTAGAACAAGTATAAACATCTGACAAAAAGGAATGTTTATGTTTAAAATTAAAAGTTTTCTAATTTAGACAGAGTCGCCGAAATTGTATTACTTTAATTTTCGGTAAAGCGTTTTAAGTGACTTTTAAAAATTCTATATAGAAATAAGCACATTTACATTTTGGTATGGGAAACGGCGATAATTTAGCCGTCACTTTTAAATATTAGAAAGTTACTTTTATTTTGTAATGTTTTCTCTGAATTAATTCTCCCAGATTAACTTTCTTTCGTTATCAGAAAATTCATAATGGCTTTTGAAAAGATTTTTAGAAACAGTCAAAGTAATAAGGAACGTATGAAGGGGATTATGTAACATAATAGAATAAGTATTACTAATGCTGTGTTGGAATCTATTTCCGCAGTAATACGTCAATGAAAAAACCCAATTAAACAGCATATTACCCAGAAAAGCCTTTTATTTTTCAAATATAAATACTTACTAAAAGTGTGTTGGATTGAGTCTCTATTTTGAAACAAGCCAATATTGCGCTGATATTGCATTTATGACAAAACAATATTGTCCGAATAATGGGCTGTTTACATTTGTCAATATTTTGGACATATTACAATTATTTTCCCAATGTAAAGCTAATAACGCTAATATTGCAGCAATATTTTCTATGAAACGCTGATAACGGCTAAATATTGGCTTTACATGGGTAATATTTCCAATTAAACGCCAATATTGGTAAATATTTTCTTTACATTGGATATATTTCCAATGAAACGACAATCTGGTACAAATACTAGCTTTACATCGGAAATATTTGTAATTGCCTCAATATTGGTTTTACTGCGATTTTACACTGGCAAATATCTCTTGTCAGTATCAGCAAAATTTAAACACTCCAATGTTGGGAAATATTTAATGCCAATCTGTAGCCATTATTAAACCAATATTGGTCTGCTACTAGGATTAATATCTATACCTGTGAATTATAAAATAATATTGGAGATCTTCCACCAAAATCGGCAAATGTCCACAATTTACAGAAATGGAAAACAACATCACTGGACAAACTTTATTTCTGTGCACTACCAAAGCATTCTACCCTAAATAGAGAAAATACTTTTATACTGTTAGTTCACTCTGGTGATTTTTGGACGAGTGCTGTTTTATTGGTATCTTCAATTGGAATAAAATAATAATTTTAGATTTTTTATACCAAAATATTTCAAATTATCACAATTTTGTTATAAACAAATATCAACCAAAATCATTATTAATCACTCATTCAATATTTTAAAATAATTTTCTAAATATTTCAAATCGGATACTTACATATGTTATAATGTTGAATTAGATAAGGGCAAACATTATAGAAAATATTTAAGAAATCTTCATGAATTTTTAAAGATAATAATAATTAGATAACTGCATTCAAAATTTTTCAGTTATAATTTCAAAAAGTTTGCAGGTGTTTGGAAAAACAGTGACGGGCTCGCGTACTTAAGGTAGAATGAAATTGTTCTCTCTTGGCTGAAACTATACTTGTTGTATGAAATTGTACTTTCGGTTAAATTGACTCTTTCAGTATATAAAAAAATCTCAAGATGACATTATTAACTGTAGATGTTTTTGAGCAGCTGAATCATCCGGAATAAATATTTTATTATTGAACGTTAATTAATTTTAATAAATTAAAATGATAGAAATTATGAAAATGCCTTGTGAACGAGTCAATCGATTAAAATACAGAATTTTACACACACACATATATATGTGTTTGTAATGACTTGAACACTACAGTTGAATTAAAAAAATATCTTTCTCGAGATTTAAATACATCCCCCAGCCAATATCAGGATCAGTAGGGTAAATCATACATAAATAAGAGCAGGCGTATTTCATTATTACTGGTTCTGGCCGATAAATGTTGAAATTATTTAAGAAAAAATAAACAGATTCATCGAAGAAATATTTATTATTTACTCATAATAATATAATGATGAACAAACTCCACTCCATTAGACATCACTGAAAGTTTTTAGTACTGAACGTTTAATAAAATGTTAGAAGGCTTGTTCAAAATAATTCATATAGACTCTCTTACTCTTACAGGCAACCACGGATTATTTAGAAAAGACAATATCACAGAATTTCTATGCTCCAGAACTCAAGTTTCATGTCGTATACCACAAGTGCGCCAGGTTATCGTCGCACTGCAGTAGTGAGTCTAGCCATTAAGTACGTTTGATTAGGTCGGAATTCTATATCGATGGCGGTAGAAAACTGACGCGCTGATACCTTGCGAGAAAAGCACGGGAAAGGGATTTGGGAATTAAAAAAAGGGAAAAATAAAATGGTATAGGTGATAATTTTAAATAGAACAAATTTGACTTGGGAAATAAAATGTTTGGAAATAAAAAAGGTTTTTGTAGAACAATAGTTACGGAACGTGTTTTAAGAAGATTTTGAAAGGGAGTAAAATATTAATTTACGCATTTTAAATAAAAAAAGATTTAGCTAAATGACATAAAAAGAATACTGCTTAAGTTGGGAAATTTTAATAACTAGGATTGTAAGATGAATTTAGAAGGAAAAAAAAATATGGAATAAATTTAATAAAGGAAGGAATTTTAAATTTTATAATATATGTTTATATATAAGGAATAGTAAAAAGTAGAGCTTTTCTAAAAAACGAACAATGTAGCATACTCGCAAAATAATACTCACACTCGGAAATAACATGATGCACTTGGGAAACGACAAAATATTCTCGGAAACTGGCGTGGTGATGCATCATGATAAATTTGATTAGAAAAATTTATAGTATAAAGTTATAAAATTATTATGGTATTGTAAATTGTTATCAGGCTACTGCAGAATGATGGAATTTAGTAAAAAAAAATAACTGCTTTTCTCCCTCTAAGGGAAAGTAATATATCATTTCTAATTTTTTTCTAGCTCAGTGCTTGAAAAACGAACACTTTGTTTAAGTATATACAATCGTTCCAGTTTTTAAGTTGAATAAAAAAAAATATTGCATTGTTTATTGAAGTTAAGGCATTTTCGTAAAAAGAAATTTTAGATTACTTTTTTAACGTTTGTTTTTAAACTTGATTTAGAAAAATTACGATTGCAGCGTTTATAGCATTAAGTATAGTTTAAAGTTTATGCATTTAAAATTAATCTGTCATTTTGTAGGTTTAATTTACTTCAAATGCGATTGCACTATAATTTAACCAAGTGGGTTACTTCTGTTCTCAAATTAAAGAAATTTCTCCACATTAATAGCAAATAGAGACAACCTACAAAAAATAATATCTTATACACAATTACTTGTTTTCTAATTTTATCGGAAACTCGAATTTTGATATTCTTTTAATTTGCGGCAAAGAGTTTGACATTAGTTTTGACAACCCCAGAAATCAAATACGTGCACTTGCAATTTAAAATTTAAGACTGGAATACTTTAGCTGTCAGATTTCAAATTAAACAGTCAATTTATAATATTTTCTCGGATTATTCAAATTAACTTTCTTGCTTGAGCAGAAACTCAAAATGATTTTTACAAAGATTTGTAGGATAAAATTTTATTAAAAGGGAAATTCATATGTCATTTCTGAATCTTGTAAATCTTTTTAACTAAGTGTTAGCATGTAAATAGTTGATCGTATATAATTAGAACTTTTAAATTACAATACAGCTTCTTTGTGTTTAAAGCTTTTATTTCTTGGAACTGCAATTTTTATGCAGAGAAAGTCTATATATTTTTAAATTGTAAAATTGATTTATAAGTCTGCTTTACTGCTTAATTACTTAATTCATTTATTGACTTGCTATTTTTATACTTATCTCATTGAGATTAACCTAAAATTGTAACCATCGTTACCATGACGTAAGGTAATTAATGAAAAGATCCGGATGATCTATTCAGAAAATTCTACAAATAATTAAAATCCCGGCTACTAGATATAAAGTAACACGATCTTTACCATAAACTACTAGTACGGGGTTAGTTAATATTTTTAAATGGACCACACTGTCATTCGACATTACAAAAATTAAAACCTTTTACAAGAGGAAAATCCTTAATTATCCACACGGTAAAAAATTTAGACAAAATATTTAAGGCTGCTGCCACTCAGTAGTCTTTAAAACTAACAATGAATGTTTACTTACAGGTGCCACTGGGCGTAATTGGACGTCTCTTAATTTTGTTACTGACCGGAACAGTAGCAGAATCGATTACGGAAGATTGCCACCGGAAAAATTTAAAAGCTAAATACAACAAGTATACATAAGACTACGATCAGAGGGCTCGGGTGTATTAGTTTGTTTAATGCGTCTGACGACCGCGGCGGCTTCAACATCATTATGACAAGTATAAGCATTGAGTTTAAAGTGACATGCCTTTACAAAATTAAGTTAAAATTAATAAAAAAATATAATTTTAAACGCATTTAAATTGTTTTTAAACAATTAAATAGTTTATGATGTTTTATAACCTAGCATTTGTGAGCATTTGTTGAAAATGAAAGAAAATTAGTATTTTCTCAGCGTGCATAGTAAATACGAACTATTGATGAAAAAGAATTTTTGTCTTTAAAAACCAACTTTTCTATTTTATACCGAATCACGGATCTTGATATTATTTTAATTTCAAAACGGTTTGAAATTATTTTCACAATTCCAGCATTGGTGTAAATGCACTTGCAAAGCGAAGGAAAGTATTCGTTTCTCAACGTGCATAGTAAATATAAACTATTGATGAAAAAGAATGTTTATCTTTAAAAACTAACTTTTGCTATTTTACACTAAATCACGGGCTTTCCTGTTATTTTTATTTCAAAGCAGATAATTTCAAAACGGAATTTCTTTTAAAAATATATAGAAAAATCTATATAATACGAACGTCAAATTCACCCAATAAAATATTTATAAAGCACAATGTAAACACCAAATATTTAAGCTTAATACCAAGCTTAATACCAAGCTTAAATATTTGGTACATAGAATGATCGACCCTATTGATAACCGAGATAAATCTGGCATTTATATTATTCCTTTTAAAGTTAATGACAGTTCTAAAATATATTCATATATAGGCATGACAACTCGCAAATTAAAAGAAAGGATTAAAGAGCATACAGCTGATATGAAAAAAGGTAAATTATCCACTGCTTTATCCAGATTAAATCAGGCCAAAAATATTGATGTATTTTTCAGTAAAGCTAAAATAATTTCACGAGGTTCACAGTATAATAGTTGCATAATCAGAGAGTCCCTAGAGATTTTGAAAAGAGGTGATAATGCATGTAATGATGTATTATCTTATCAGATTCGTCGTTTATGGTACAATATACTAGGTATCACTGGGGTTTTCGGTTTTCTCCTGACCCACCACAGCTGGTAATGGTATCATCCGGACTTCAGTCACCCCCTTCATTTCATGTCTGTTTGGTTTCGCCCATTCCCAGCCTGTCCAAAACGCGCCATTTCGGAGCGGCGTCTCCTCGACTGCTTGTTGTTCATCTGAGGAAGGCTAATGTTTAGCCGAAAGCTCATGAAATTTTAACATCTTACAGTTTTAATGTTTTGAAGCTGTATTTTGATTTATTGCACCTCGATAGTAACGTAACTTATCAATGTGTTTACATTGTGCTTTATAGGAATTTCTTTTGACAATTCCAACAGCCACTTTGTAATAATCATATTTTAATGAAATTACATTTTCTTCATGAGCAGAAAGTCAAAATGATTTTCTCAAACATCATTTGTAGATATATAATTTTATTAAGAGGCAAAGGGTATGTTGAAATCCTTGTTGATTATCATATAGCGACGCCAACCTGATTATTTAACCATATATAATTACAATTTTAAACTGCAATGTAATTTTGTTTTATTTTAACTTTTATTATATGATGCTGGAATTTTTAAGAGAAGAAATTTTTCATTAACTTTTTAATCGTAAAATTAATCATGACTATTACGAATTAAAATTCACTTAAAATTCGCTTTAAATTAATCAAGTGGTTCACGAGAGTTAAGATCCTAACAATTTGTTGGCATTTGAAAAAATAGAATAAATTATTTGTTTTTTTATCATATATAGTAAATAAAAATAAGTGGGTAAGTGTGATCGAAGATCACACAAAGGGTTTCGTTTAACATTCTGTTAAAAACACTTTATTCTTTAATTAATAAATCAAAATAATTAATTTATAATGATTAAATCCTTATCCTATATCAATACACTTTATCAATAAGAACATAGATGGCAGCAGTTTAATAACTTAAAAGTGAGATGGCAGCACAGGTCATTAACGAGAATTAATGATTTAAAAAAGAAACTTAATATCTAAAAATATTAGCTGTTTAAGCAATAAAAATAAATAAAATTATTTAAATAAAATTCTAAATTCTAAAATTAAAAAAAATAGCAAAAGTTTAAATAAAATTTAAAATTTCTAAAAACAAAAAAAAATGTTTAAACAAAATTTAAAATTTAGAATTTAGTGGACGTTCAAGCAAAGTATAAAATTTCGAATTTTCTCAAAACAAAACAGTTTCAACGAAATTTAAAATTCCAGAATTTAAAAAAAATTAGCGGAAGTTTAAAGAAAATTTAAAATTTTGAAATTTCTCATAAAAGGAACTTTTGAATTAAAAAATAATTGATAAAATATTTTTCAACACCTTTTGTTCTTAAAATGGCAAAACAAAATCTGTAAAATTGAATCTATTAGATAATGAAATGTATTACGGGGAAAAATTCCAAAAACTCCGACGCCTCGCTTCGAACCAGGAACTTTTTGAATAGCAGGTAAACGCGCTACCACTGAGCCACTTAGAATAAGCATACATGACTGAAATTAAGGTTCTTTTTAAAAAATCTAAATCGCAGAAATGGTCGCGTGTCATTAAATTAATTCATTTAATAAGAATAACATGACTTTTTCAAAATGTTATGATTTGTCGTGTGATAGGAGGTATTCAGCTATAAGTATTCAAAATATCAAGTCTCTAAATTATACAGTTTGGGAGAATGAATTCTGTGACAGACAGACAGAGGAGTGAGACGAATAGGGTTTCGTCAGATGAATGAAACCTTAAAAGTGGTGAAAAATAACGTTTATATTAATCATAAATACTTTTGATATTTAAACAGAAGCTCCCAATTTTTGTTATTTTAATTTCCAAATCTGGATGTTCTTTTGACAATCTTAGCATTGAACTAAATATACTGAAGTTTAATATAGAAAAATATATATATATAATTTAGCTGTCACACTTGAAATTAATGTAATTTGTTTTCGGTTTATTAAAATTAATTTGCCTACATAAACAGAAAGTCAAATCTACTTTTGCAAAGATTTGCAGGGAACAATTTAATTAAGAGGAAAAGTAATTTGTCATTTTCTAAATGCTGAAACCTCTTACATTGCAAACGTGATTTATATCTCTTGTAATTGTTATATATATATATATATGATTAAACTACCTTCAAATTAAATAAAAAGTGAATTGGATGAACTTAAGTTAACTTAAACTTTTCTTAAAATTATTAAAGTGGTTCTTGGTAAAATTGTAGAAAGTAAAGTGTTCGGTTCCCCGCATGCATATTAAATAACAACAATTGGCAGAAAAAAGTTTCTGTAAAAGTTCTGTTTTCTGAAATATTTCCTAATTTATATCGGATAGCAGATTTTCGTATTAGTTCGTTTTGAAGTAAAAACTTTGATATTAGTTTTGACAATCCCTAACTTGAAATAAGCACACTTGCAATTTAATATTGATGAGAACAGAAACACTTTAGCTGTCGCTTTTGAAATTAAATTGTCACTGTGTAATGCTTCTCAGATTATTCAAATTAGCTTTCTTGTATGAACAGTAAGTCAGCTTGATTTTCCGAAGATTTGCAGGATTCAATTTCATTTAGAGGCAAGTTAATATGCCACTTCTGAATGTTTATAATCTTTGGAGGTAAACGTATGGTATTTAAACAGTGTATGTTAGTACATATCTTTACAAGTTTCAGATTATTAATAATGTCACTTCGCAATTTTCATGCGAAGTACGCTTAGATTCATTTCTTTTTTCTTCTTACATTGTTATAATATGTAAAATTTATTTATTCGCCTTAAATGTGTTCATTTATCTCAGTAATATTAATTAAAAATTGAATCTCTTAAAATAGAAGGATCATTTTAAAATTTAAATTAATTTAAAACGAATCTAGTTGTTAATGTCAAACCTTACCATTTGTCCATATTTTAAATAAGAGATGAGAAAAATACTAGTTTCTTTATGTTTATCGCAAGAGGGAACAAATGGCGGGAAACCAATATTCCTCTTTAAAATTAAAACTTTTCTAATTTAGACAGAATTACAAACTTTACTTTTACTTAAATTTGCAGAGAAGAGTTTGAAATTATTTTTAACAATCTTAGTACTGGAATGAGTAAACTTGTTCAATATTGAAAACTGTGCTAATTTAGTCATCAGTGTTAAAATTAAACAGTCACCTAGTAATTAATTTCACTTTCTTCTACCTTTAAAAGAAGAAAGTGTTGGATTTATGAAAATTTTCGACTTACGGTTTCCGACAGATTTATAAATTTTAGAAGGTCCTGAACACGATTTGACTATTTTTAGAAAATGTCTGTCTGTGACTCTGTCTGTCTGTCTGTCTGTGACTCTGTCTGTCTGTCTGTCTGTGACTCTGTCTGTCGTGAGTCTGTCTGTCAACGTGACAAAAATTTTGTGGACGCTCTATATCTAGAACTAATGGACGTAATTTGATAACAAATTAGATTAAGTTAGACCTTGACATAAATTGGTGCTGATTAGTTTTTTGTGTAAATCGTCCAACAGGTAGCGCTCTATGCTCCATTTTTCACGATTTCCGCAACAGCCCTATCTCAAGAACTAATGCACGGATTTTCATAAACTTCAGATTCAGTTAGACGTTGACATAAGTTGTTACTGATTAAGTTTTCTTGTAAATCGCCCAAAAGTTGGCGCTGCTATGCTGAATTTTTCATTATGTTCACGATAGATATATCTTAAGAAATAATGCACAAAATTCCATCAAACTTCATATTCTCTTAGACCTTAACATAAGTAGACGATTATTACGTTTTGGTGCAAATCGCCGAACTAGTGACGCTGCTATGCTGCATTTTTCATGATATTCACAACATTTCATGACATTTCATCAAATTTCATATATCTCAAGAACTGATGCAGAGAATTCCATCAAACTTCATATTCTGCTAGACCTTGACATGAATAGAAGCTGATTAGGTTTAGGTGAAACTTGCCCAAGAGGTGGCGCTGATATGCTGCATTTTTTCACGATTTCCGCCATAGCTATATCTGACGAACTAATGCACAGATGTTTGACCCAAACTTCATATTCTGTTAGACCTTGACAAAAGTAGATCCTCATTAGGTTTTGGGTGTATACTGCCCAACAGGTGTCGCTACTAGGCTCTGTTTTTTACGGTTTCCGCTATAGCTATATCTAAAAAACGTATAGATTGTCATTTAATTTCTGTTGGAGACTATTTGAATTATATCGAAGAAAGTTTTGTGATGGCCATAACATACTAGTTTTTCCAATTAACTTTTTCTTATTTGCATAATACATTTCTTAAAGATATGTATAGGATACAATTTCATAGGAAGGAAAAGTAATACAACATTTATAAATGGTGCGGCTTTTGAATTTAAATGTAGAATATGTGTACAGTTTTCTTTAGACATGCATAATTACAACTTTTGAAAGCTATGCAATTTTGTTGTATTTCTACTTTTATTGTATGAGACTACAATTTCTATGCAAGAAAAATTAATGACTGCTCTTTTTGTTGTTTTTATATTATTTTATTTAACTTAACTTGATTCTTGTATGCAAAGGTGTGATTTTGTAATTGTTTTTATACCCACTTACTGATAGGGTAGAATCATAAGCGTTATGTACACAGGTGTGTTCGAGATGACAATATAATATTTTCATATTTTTATACCTTAATTATAAATTAATAATTTAACGCATTTTCCCGTTAGCCGAGCGCAGGCGATTTATTGCCAAAGAGGGTAGACCGGGGCACATATACGCGGATTTTTTTCAATGAATTTTCTAATTTTTATGTTTTAACTTGGGAAATTTTAGACATTGTGGTTTTATAAAGCAGTTAATAAAGTCAAAATTTGTGTATTCAGTTGCTGCCCTATTTGTGTTTTTAACCGTAAAAAAAATTATTTTAGGTCCAAGTCATTTGCGTAAACTTGCCCCGGGAACGGGGCACGTTTACGCATATTCTAAGTGATACCAAAGAGTAAGTGAAATAAATATTTAATCAAAAATCAAATTGAGATGTTTTATTTATAACTTAAAACACTGCTTCAAAACAAAAAAAAATTAAAGAGAATTAATTAAAGAATATTTTATAGGCCAAACTGAAAACATAGGGCTTGTTGCTAGTTAAAAACAGAAACTATTTAGTCATCTTCATCATCACTGTTACAGTTTTTACAAACAAAAAATAAAGTATTTCCTTTTGCACACTTGTCATGGGACCACCTTTTGCCACCTTTTTTGGATTGGTAATCACAGTAAGAACGTGCGTAAAGGTGCCCCGATGTCAATGCGTAAACGTGCCTCGTCGCCATGTTTGGTTTTATTTTTAACGCGCAACGAAAATTAATAACATTTCCGTTCATACAAATACAGTTCTCAAAAAAGGATAAAATTCTGCTAATATTCATATAATTGTTTATCCTTAATTAAATATTATTAGTTCACAATAAGTTTCAATAAGTTCAACACCAAATTTACTCACCTTGAAAGAAAACAGGTTATCCTTTCCGCAGGCTAGACCGAAGCTCGACTGACGCTCAAAAACTTTTGAGAGTACCCGCTAGGGAGCAGCATCAATCTGTTGTGACTGGTGGGGCCCCAGTTATAACTCGTTTCGGAAAAAGTGCACTGCGTAAACGTGCCCCATGCGTAAATGTGCCCCGGTCTACCCTACGCTTTATGGTTACAATTGTGTACGGGTTACAACAACTATGAATTTTAATTATGCGCCAAATCATGCTCGTTAAAATAAGTCAACTGTCTATACCAGGTAAGTCAAACACGTGGCCCGCGAAGCCTTTGGCATTTTACCTCTTTTTTTAATTTAGTTGTTAGGAATATGCATGCTATAAATATAAACTTTGTACGAACATTCCTTTACTTGTAATTTTTATTTGTTTTTTGTCGAAACTAATACACGATTTTACTGCTTTCATCGATTTTACACCAATTTAGAAAATAATGTGTTGTATTTATTAAATACTAAGAAATAGAAAATTAATAAAATTCGGAGCTCATTAAGAACAGTTAAAATTTTTAAGAAATCAAAATATAAAATTAATCAGCTTTAAATGAGTCGCTTTGAAAGTGATAAAAATTACCACTTTTGTGCTTGACACGAAAACCCCGAATACGTCATCCAGATTCTTCACTTGGGCTTTAGTCGAACATATGGATTTTGAATTTAAGCTCTTTAATCATTTCCATTGCTTAGGTTAGTAATTGTGTTATTGTTAATGAATCCTGCATGATATTTCTTTCCCCTTTTATTAACATACAGACATTTTATTGACATACTCTGATACATCCCAGGATTTATAAAAGAATATGTTAAAGATTTTTACACACTATGACTAAATATGATAAACTGAAGATGAACATCGCAGATTTTTTTTTTTTAAAGGAGATGTACAATACAATTACATTCAAAGAAAAATGAAATTTTATGTTTGGTATATAGACATTGTTGGAGTTTGGAAAAAAATGTAACATTAAGAAGTGCAACAGCACAAATTACAATGAAAATTCACTAAAATTGGCTAAACATCGGAAAGATAAAATATCAGAATTTAAACTGATACTTCTTAAAAGAAGGCAACCCATTGCACCAAACTTATTGAAGAAAATATATTTGCTTTAAAAAAAATTATCGTCTTTATTACATTAAATATCACGAGAGGTGAAATATTCACTACGAAAATGAGGAAATGATGTCTTGATCAGTTAAAGAAATTTGAAAGTACTATAAGCATAAGTACGATTGCTATAAAGATTTATATATAGCGAATAGTTTTGTAGGCAAAAGTCGGATATGTGCTTAAAAACTTATAGTATTTATAAACTTATATTCGTACGCACATATGCTTAACCATAGAGAATTTAGAAAATATCTTCGAAATATAGGTAGTGAAGATACTTTCTCTACTTTCTTTTACAGAAATTTGACGTCTTTCCATTATAAAGTTTTAACTGTTAATTCGAACCGATAAACAAGATAAAATTTTCATTTTCAATCGACAAGCTATAAATGTAGATTTTTAAAAGACCACCAATAGACAAAGTACATAGAGTTTTTATTTGAAATTACAAAATACCTGAGTCAACACTGAGTCAACATCAAGGCAAATTTCATAATGCTATCTTGGTATTTTATACTAATTAGCGTTTGCAAATATGATTTATTACTTTGATGTTATATATAATTTATTACTTTGATTAATTTATTACATAATTTTCAAAAAGAAAATGTATTTCCTTTTAAACGTTTTCAAGCATTATTGCAAAAATCATCGCAGTAGAAATTTTTAGAACATACTAAAGATATTTTTAAAAAATAATTCAAAAGAAGATTTTTCAAGATATATGAAAATCAGTTTAATCTGTTTACTTTATCTCTAATGTTCGATGTTGAAATTTTTCTTCAGAATTTATTTCTGCAGTTAATCAAAATTCAGTGTGATTCCATATTAGAGCGAAAATATATGGATATGAAGTTTACAAACTTCTGTAATTATTAATCAATCGACCGATTTTTTAAAAGTCCAGTGTGCAAATAGACATATTTCAGCTATGTTCAGTAGCGCACTTTTATACGACATATTTGCGTAGTTGAAAATATTTTGTTATTATTCAAGACAAACAAAGATAATTTTTACAAGAAAATGTATTTAATAAAAGAAATCAAATAAGTAGCGCATAGGTATAAGACACATTTTATTAAATAAAGTTTCTGATTCAAAATATGTTTGTTTTTATTTTTTACTTGAAGAAAACACGGAAGATTGACAGCAATCTATGCCTTTGCTAGATTAAGATTTACAGACCTGCGTGTACAACCTCGTTTTATCATAAATACAATTCAGAAAATTCAATAAAACGTTATAGATTTGGTTGATGAAAAGTAATTTTGAGTATTTTTTCGAAAAATAAGATAAAATAAATTAATGTATAATAATAACTTTGTAACTTTGCATGAATATTTCTTTAACATGGGTGTGTTTTGTACGTGCAAATGTTATTCTGTGCAATGGTAATATAAATCTACTATTTTTTATGTGGCCCGTGGTTTGTATATAATACTTAATTTGGCCCGCGGCAGTAAACGAGTTTGACATGCCTGGTCTATACCAAACTTCAACAATGAAATATTCTAAACAGTAAAAAGTAGAAAAAAGGTATTTTAAAACATAAGAAGTCTAATATATTTTCTTTTAAATACGCTTTTATTGATTAACAGTTTAATATTAATTAAATTGTGATTATACATTGAGTAAACAATTTAGAATTCCTGAATCGATTGTTTAAATAATGTTCTTTTTTTATTTCCTGTTAGTATATCTTAAAAAAGAAACAGAGCAACAATTATAATTGTTTTTAATAAATTTGCTAGTTTGCACTTTCTACCAAACGTAAATCAAAGCAGTGATCTTTTTCATAATTGGTACCCACGCCAAATTAACTTATTGTAAAGGAATATGAAATTCAGTTAGAAAATTTTGCGTGATTTTTCAGCTAAAAATTGAATGTTTATATCAGAGGGTTTTTTAACACTTTCCAATACAGTTAAAAGGTGTTTATGAATTTGGTTTGTCTGTCTGTTCACTAACTCACGTAAATATGCTAAGATTGTCATGCAATTGATATACTTTATTGAGGTATACTATGGAATGTTCGGTTTTGAAGATGAAGTGTGTAACACTTATACTTCTTTTACAGGGACACTCAAAAGAATTCCGTTACATTACGGTCTATGGGGGAAAATCATTTCCGGTCCATTTTAATGATTTTACACTATTTCAAATATGTTGAAATTGATATATATCACTAAGTTGCACAGAAAAAGGATTATTATAGAATATAGTGTGCATAGAATTTATAGTTTATTTACAAGACACTCAAAAGAATTCGGTTAAAATACGATGTTAATAATTATTGCTGGAAGTGTGTTTTCTGTAGAGATACGCATTTTCCGTTACGATACGATTTTAAATTTAACTTTTTTTTTTTTGCCTATTAATCCTATAGATAATATAGATCAGTACAAAACGTCTAGAGTACATTTCTACCCATTGACGGAAATTGCTGATTGGGAATTTTCAACTGCTCTATGCGTTGCCTAACTGAATTCAATTTTAGAATTCTATGTAGTATAAATACAAATCTATAGATCATATACGGAGCTGCACAAAAAAAGTTGGATATTTTTCCGATTATTGTTGCTAATCCCTGAAATTGTGTTTTTAAATGCGTTATGCATTTTTCAAATAGTTTACATTGTCATCATATTTCCCCATATTAAACGGTAGATATTTCTAAAAGTATTTTGAAAGGGTAGGTAAGTGTTACATAATCTATGCTTGACGCATTTTCGTTTTTGTTTTTCATACTGTTTTCACTTTTATACTTATTTTATTTGTAAATTCATTTGAAACCTTACATTTGTTAAATGTCCCTCATCAAGCTTAAATTAATATTAATCGGGAATTTGATAAATTTAAATTCACGCAAATTTTGCTTAAAATTAATCAAGCCGTTCACGGCAGTTTAGACTTTTACCATTTTTTCAGATTCTGAAAAAAAAAAAAACAATATTTGTTTCTTTGCGTGCATAATAAATAAAAACAATTCGTGCAACAAGAAGGATTTTTTATAAAATTAAAATTTTTCTCATTTTGATAGAATATCAATTTTTGATAATGTTTTAATTTTCAGTAGAGAGTTTGACATTAGATTTGACAATTCCAGTATTGAGGTTGATAAGGCGTGCACTAATATTTTATAAAAATGAAGCACCATTCACTAACATAATTACGATTATGTGAACTGTTTAATCAATGTTTATTTTTCTCACATATTAAATCTCCTTTTCTCTCTGTTTTTTATAACTGTAAGCTTAGATTCTTTTTCTAAATTGTCAAGTTGATTTATATTTGATAGAGTTGTTATATTTATTTTATTAAACTAAATTTCAACTACATTAAGTCAATTTTGAATTTGCTTTTATGTATAGAAAAAAGGGAAAATTTATCTGTCACTTTTAAAAATAAAAAGCCACTTTGTAATTATATCTTGGTTTATTCAAATTAGTTTTCTTTTATGAATAGAAATGTGTAATTAAGCGTAGCTTCTGTCAATTATAATATGACATTTCGGTTAATTATTTGAAGGGCGGAGATATATATTTATATTAATTAATTTTAATTCCCAAATGCGGAAATATACTAAAATGTTTGAAAAAAAAAGAGCTTTTAATTATTTTTGCATTGATTTATTTTTAAATCAATCTGTTTGTAAATTCCGGTGACAGTGAATAGTTTCAACGTTCTAGCAACAAAATTATTTTCCCCATGAAGGTTTTAAGAATAGTAGTATATCATAACAAATTTAAGACGACAGTGCAGATTTATATAATTATAGTTTTATTACAGTGCAAGTTGCATTACAACACACAGTAATTTTAAATTTCCTAAGTTTTGAAGTGCAGATTTTAATATTCTGACAGTTTGTTTAAATATATATGATATGAGAACAATTTTTGAACTACAGTGCAGTTTTATATAATTGCAGTTTTATTACAATATAATTTTCATTACAAAATACTGTATGTTTAAATATCGTAATTTTTACAGCATGGTGTTAAAATTCTGATAGTTTTTTAAGTATAGATGACAACAATTTTCGAAATACAGTGCAGTTTTATATAATTGCAATTTTTGCAGTGTAATTTTCATAATAAGACACAATATTTTTCAAATGAAGTCTAAATTTTAAACAAAAAATATGTTCGTGTGTAACGCTGACGTCATATTGACTGTGCGAGGCTAACGAAAAAGACAGGCTACCGTGGTACATTCCATTTATCTTTTTTTACAGACCGCTAGAGTGACGTGATGCTCTTTTCGTACACCTACATTGGTGCATTCGAGTATCCCGTGACTCCCGCAGTCTGTAAAAATATATACGAGTAAAGCACCGCGGTAACTTTTCTTTTTCGTTAGCCTCGGACTGTGGCAACGATCTAAGCAACTCCTTTTCCTCTTTTCGCAAATTTCTTAATTTCTAAACATCGCATATGTTAAATTGTTACACCTCTGTATAGGGAAAAGAAAGTACTCTCAAATGTCATTTGTTTGAAAACTGTATCCCAATTTATTAAGTTTTTATGACGTTTAAAATAATTTTCAAGCAAGATTTTTTTTAAAATCTGTCTCTAGACAGTGCAGCTCGATTACGGAATATTAAACCGTTTGCGTTTAAAAAATGTAAATTGCTCAGAATTTGCTTCCTGCTAAAATTTCATAACGAAATTAGCACTTCATCAATAAATAAATACAATAATATAAATAAAACACCAAATTCAACTCATATGTAACCGAACCACGTTCTCCAGTACTGAAATAATCAGAATAAAAGTGGGTGTTCTAAGTGCCTTTGGCTCATTCTATTATCCTTGTGATAACCCCATCAGGACCGCCACGGTGTAATTGAGACAGAATATTCAGATTTGAGGTGTAAAGCCCTGCTTATTGAAATTAAAATAGGGAAGGACTGCAGTGGAGTTACTAAATTTTAATCTACGCTACTCTAAACTAAATTCACTTCAATCTTCATATTAACTCTCAAGATATGAAAATTTAAACTACTAAATCTAAATATAACTTACGGACGCAAGGCTCGCTGCTCAAACTATATCCAATATGACTTTCGATGTCGGACAAATGCTGTCGGCTGAAAAGTATTTGCTAGCACACAAATTCAAAACTTATGTAAACTGTCACCAAATACTAGCAACCCGTTGTTGAAGCAAAAATTGCGTTAAATTATGATGAAATGCCATCTTACCAAAAATAGTGAACTCTCTCATCTAAAGTATGGCAGTATTATCCTGGATATGTGGCGTAAATGCGAGCTTCAAGTCTCAAAAAGCAAGAACTCCAGTCTTGTTTTCCTCGATGAGGCAGAACTAAACTCAAAATCCGCTCTGACCAAATTTCATCGCACTTTTATACCCCGCAAATTGACCAGCATGTCCTAATTAACATAAAACTACAGCGGAAACAGCGAACAGCAGATTCCGAAGAGCACAAACACATTTGAGAAAATTAGAGAAAAATAACGGATAGATGTCGCTTTCACGCACACACGTTAGCATAGGATTAAAGGCTCGCACTCAATAAACTAGACTACTTTTCTAATGAGTAGCCAGCTCCTTCAATAAACTCTGACATGCGGCTAATACGAAAGTATCGCTTTTAATAAATTTTAAAATATAAATTGTAAAACTTCATTTGAATGCATAATATTTTTCACATAAAAATACATTTTTCGTGTTGCTAGTGGACAATCTAAAAAAATATATTAAATGTAAAAAAGCTATTAGTTTTCAATCAACAAAAAATGTCTTTCACCTATGTCCTATACACCAGGCAGTATGTTCCGAAACACGGGACGCCAGGGTTTGATCCTCTGGTACGTAAAATGTGCTAATCCTTACAACTAATCATTTAGCATGCAAAATGCTCCTTTAAACATATATAATTACACCTTTCAGTGTGTAATCCAAATTTATTTTATTTAAATCTTTATTATATGTTGCTGTAATTTTTATGCGAAAGAATTTTAGTATATCTTTTTACTTTCTTCTATCTATAATAGAAGAAAGTATTGTAATCGAAATTTTTTTCGACTTCTGGTTTTCAACGGATTTACACGTTTTAGGGGTCAGAGATCCCGAAAAACATGTTTTTACAAATTGTCCGTCTGTCCGTGTGTCCGTCCTCATTGTATCATCGAAAATGTATGAAGATATGCATAGAATTGAACTAAATTTGATTTATAGGTTTTTGACAATGGGCAGCAGGTTCCAATTGAATTTGGATATATCCCGTCGGAAGGGAGCGCTGTAAAAGCGTTTTTTTGGGCCATTTTCATTATTGTATCGTCAAAAAGTGTATCAAGTTATGCACAGAATTGAACGAAATTTTATTTATAGTTTTTGGACTATAGCCAGCCGTTCACAGTTGAATTTGGGGCAATTCCACCGTGAGGGAGCGCTGTGATAGCGATTTTCTCGATTCTTCGTAGTTGTGTTGTACATCAACTTTGTGTGCAGCGAAGGATGCTTCGCATCCTGGTAACCCGGCGATTCACAAGTAGCTGACGTACAACAAAATGACGAAAAATATTGATTTTATTGGCGCTGTGATAGCAAATTTTGAAGTATTAATATGTATGAGAGAGAATAAAGTTTTGGGATTGGCACTGATAACTAGTCGGGATGGCACATCTGACTAGTTAAATATTATTTATAAACCTTACAATTGTTATATTTATCTCATTAATCCTAACTTAAAATAAACTGATAACTTGATGAATTTAAATTCTTTTATAATTAATTGTTTTATCTATACTAATATTATAAAGGAGTAAAGCTTGTTTGTTTGTTTGTTTGTTTGTTTGTAGGAGGTAACCTTTGGAACTTCCGAACCGATTTCAAAAGTGATGGTGGCAAATTGATGGTGACAACTCATGCTCCAACATAGACTATATTTTATGTCGGTGCCACTAACCCCAGAGGGGTGCAAGGGCGAAAAACGTTCTAAAATTGCGATTTTTTGTATACTGAAGGAGCTAGAAATTTGAAATTTGGCATTGTAGCTACTTATGAGATGTAAATGCTCTCTAAGAACAAATTAAAAAAAAAATTAAAAGGGTGAATGAGCGAAAAGCGTTCTAAAAACATTCTAAATTACAATTTCTGTTGAATCTCTGGAACTATAGAACCGATTTCAAAAAGTGATGGTGGCAAATTGATGGTGATAACTCCTCTCCAACATAGGCTATATTTTATGTCGGTGCCACTAACCCCAGGGGGGTGCAGCAGCGAAAAACGTTCTAAAATTGCGATTTTTCGTATACTGAAGGAGCTAGAAAGGTGAAATTTGGCATTGTAGCTTATAAGATGTAAATGCTCTCTAAGAAAAAAAAAATTAAATTTAAAAGGGTGAAATGAGCGAAAAGCGCTCTGAAATATTCTAAATTACAATTTCTATGGAATCTGTGGAACTACAGAACCGATTTTTTAAATCGGTGATGGAGGCAAATTAATGGTAACAATCCCTGCTCCAACATAGGCTATATTTTATGTCGGTGCCACTATTCCCAGGGGGGGTGCAAGAGCGAAAAACATTCTAAAATTGCAATTTTTTTTTATACTGAAAGAGCTAGAAATTTGAAATTTGGCATTGTATTTACTTATGAGATGTAAATGCTCTCTAAGAACAAATAAAAAAAAAATCGAAATTTAAAAGGGTGAAATAAGCGAAAAGCGTTCTAAAAACATTCTAAATTACAATTTCTATGGAATCTCTGGAACTACAGAACCAATTTCAAAAGTAATGGTGGCAAATTGACGGTGACAATCCCTACCCCAGCATAACCTATATTTTATGTCGGTGCCACTAACCCCAATGGGGTGCAAAAACGAAAAATGTTCGAAAATTGCAATTTTTTTATACTGAAGGAGCTAAAAATTTGAAATTTGGCATGGTAGTTACTTATAAGATGTAAATGCTCTCTAAAAATAATTTAAAAAAATTCGAAAATTAAAAGGGTGAAATAAGCGAAAAGCGTTCTAAAAACATTATAAATTACAATTTCTGTGGAATCTCTGGAACTACAGAACCGATTTCAAAAGTAATGGTGGCAAATTGATGGTGACAATCCCTACCCCAACATAAGCTATATTTTATGTCTGTGCCACTAACCCCAATGCGGTGCAAAAGCGAAAAATGTTCGAAAATTGCGACTTTTTTATACTGAAGGAGCTAGAAATTTGAAATTTGGTATGGTAGTTACTTATAAGATGTAAATGCTCTCTAAAAATAATTTTAAAAAAATCAAATTTTAAAAGGGTGAAATGAGTGAAACGCGTTCTAAATTCATTCTAAATTACAATTTCTATGGAATCGCTGGAACTACCGAACCGATTTCAAAAGTGATGGTGGCAAATTGATGGTGACAATCCCCACTCCAACATCCTCTTTAATAAAAAGCTATGCGTTGCTGACGACAACTGGGTTTTTTGCTAATTGTTGCTACAGATTAAACTCGGAAAATGAAACATTTGAAGTTACTGAAAAAAAATAATAGCCCCAAAATTATCTGTCATAAAATTGTTAGACAAACTGCGTTTGAAAGGTAAAAAATTGTATTTTTCTTAATATAAATTTCAAATCTAATGATTATGCCGTTTTTCAAATATTGAATTTAAAAAATTACCAAATTTCACAGTGGAATACCATAGCGAAACCTTCATGCGTAAAAAGATAATGATAAGGGAGACGTGTCTTGATCGTATATTGGCACGATTCACAAATTATAGCAGCCTTATTATTCTGTTAAAATATAAGAGTGAATTATTAAATGTCAATATTTTGTTTGATTAAAAGTTCTTTAAGAGAAATTGACCAGCGTAGCGGGCGTAGCTTGCTAGTAACTAATAAATTTGCTTACGATAGTTTGCATGGTTAACATGTTTTAGCATAATTATGATGATGTTATTAACAATAAAGAAAATTAAAATGTGAAACCGAAATTCAGAAACAATTAGTAAAAATAAAACGCTTGAAATTAATTCAGACCGAATCTTATAATTCGCTGTTACTTTAAATTTTAAATAATGAGTATGGACTTAATCTTAACAATCTCAACACTGATATAAGTAAACTTGGAGTTTAATTTCGAAGACAAGAATAATTTAGCGTTTGAAATTAAACCGCCACTGTTTAGTTCTTTCTCGGTTTATTCAAATCAACCCCTTTCATGAGCGAAAAACTTACAATGAATTTCAAGAAGATTTCTAACATACAGTTTCATTAAGAAGGGAGTTCCTCATTTTTTTATTGTAGTTTTTGAAGCGCGGCATTTAATATACTGAAAATTTATTTAACCACTTTAAAGGCGATGGAATATATTTTATACCACTTAATTTTAATCAAGAATTGTATCAGAATTTTTTAACAAAATTTCTCTTTTCTAACTTTCGTGAAAAAAAAAAATTGTAAAACTGCATAATTTTCAAGTAAAACTTAAAAAAAAATTCTGGTGTGAATTCAACCTTACATAAATACAATCACTTGCCTCTTAAAGGATTAAAGATATATACTGCAAAAAAAGTATTGATTTTACAGTACAATACTGGCACCCCAGCTGCCAGTATTATACCGTAAAATTAACAGTAATAAACAGCAAAATAAGCAGTAATATGCTGCCGCGCATGCGTAGTAGCGTATTATTGCTTATTTTACTGTTTATTATTGTTAATTTTACGGTTTAATACTGGCAGCTGGGGTACCAGTCTTATACTGTAAAATCCACACCTTTTTTTTTTTTTTTTTTTGCAGTGTATCAGATCTTTTTTTGGAATACAATGAAGTTTTATACAATTCCAGTTTTATGATACAAAGTAAGTGTACACTTTTAAGGAGTTATATTCAACAATTTCTATTTAATATTTAAATTGCAAAATTTGTATTCACCTTGTTTAACAGCAAAATTTGTAGAACTTTTCTGCGATAAATTGAAAAGAAAAATTCTTTTAAAATGCTGTGGTAGAACTGTGCGCAACCTGCATTACAGTAAAATTTTGTATTATATGACCTGAATGTTTTCAATAAAGAATGTTAAATGTTGTATTTTTTTTTTTTTTTAGATTCTCACGTGAATAATCCAAATTGTTTGTTTGAACAGCATATGTAATTTTAACTTTTAGTGATACGCATTTTTTATATTTATAGCGCAGTTTCATGCGAACGAACTTTGATACTGTTTTTATATTTGTAAAATTAATTCATAAACATTACAATTGAAATATTTTTCTTATTAAAAAAAAACTTAAAATTATTTGAGATATTGATGAATTTAAATTCTCTTAAAAGTAGTATAAAATTAATTTGACAGTTTAGATTCTTACAATTTTTTTAGTATTTGAAAATATAAAGCAAATTGAAATATTCATTTATGTTTATGCCACTTATAGAGATACAATTGGTGGAAAAAGGATTTTTCTGCTTCAAATTAAAACTTTTCTAATTTATACCTAATCACAAGCTTTGGAATTATTTAAATTTGCAATAAACATTTTGAACTTGTTTTTAACAATCTCAACACTGCAATAAGTAAACTTACTGCTTAATTTTGAAAACAGCGATATTTTAACTGTCACTTTAAAAATAAAGTGAGCACTATGTAGTTCTTTAACAGTTATTCAAATTAACTTCCTTTCACGAGCAGCAATTCGTAATGAATTTCAGGGAGGATTGTTCGATACAACTTCATTACGTAGAAAATAATACCCCATTTTTAAATCTTGTAGTTTTTGAAGAGCGGCTTATAATATGCAGTCAGTTTGCTTAATGGTATATCAGAACACTTTTAGATCTACAGTGCAATTTCATCTAATTGCAATTTCAATACAGTACAGCTTTCATTATAAGAAACTGTATTTTTCAAAAGAAAAAGTTAAATATTCTAGTCTGTAGATCTTAAGGTTTAGTTTGCAAAGTATTTGTTTGAACACACCTGATCACCACTTTTAGAGTGCATTGTGAACCAGCAGGCTTCGCCCGCTACGCTGGTCAGTTTCTCCAAACGAACCTTGAATCAAACGAAGCATATCGGTGAGTTTGGCCTTGTGTTTTAAAACAATATGGACCTTTACTTGGAATGTCCTTCCTCATAGCTCAAAACTATGCGAACGCCATAACACTATTATATTTTCTAATGTGTCAGATAAAATTTGGGCTGATTAGGACCAACTTTAGTTGATCATTCATAGTACGATTTGGTAAAGAACGATTGAATGATATGCAATATACTAAAATCATCTCTGGAAAATTGTCAAACTAACTATTTATGTATAAAACAATTATGAAAATACGTACACTACAAATTTTTATAAAGTTAATCACTCACAATTGGGTTCCCCTAATTATAGAACATTTCTCCATAATTCTGTAACTAATTAACGTAGAATGACATATAATATACTAAAACATTCCTTGAACAATTATCTAACTAACAGTGCAAGTCCCATTAAAATCTATTCATCACAAGTTATACGCAGCCGGTACAAAATTATCATTTGTATTTTATATATATAGTAAATATATAGTATATAGATTGTTCGCATGATACTGAAATTTTCGTGCAAAAAGTTTTTAGATTCTTTTTAGGTAAGTTCGTAATTATATGAATACGTAGCACATATAGCCGTCATATGGTCTCTTCGTCTGACCGCATATAACAGTGCAAAAACCATCCAACCGACTGGTTTGAAATTTAATATATGTAATCCTTTCAGAATTTTGTCGAGTCATTTCAAATTTTATGAAAATCGAATCAAAATTTAAAAAGATATTAATAAAAGTTTTCTTCATTCTTTTAAATACTATCATGCGTAATTAATTCAGTGATATGGTATAATTCTAGGTTTTCATGGTGATTACGTCCTATTTAAGATGAAGTCCTAATTTTCGTATTACTGAATTTAAAAACCGAATTTGTATCCTAAAATTGTCAAATTTAGCAATCATATAATCTGCCGACAGTTTTTTGGATAGATGTTTCCAGAGAAATAGATATTAAATGTAAAAAGAGTCTAAATATGGATTTCAAGTTCGGAAATTTTCAAAGTTTCCCATTGGAATTTTTGAAACTTTCTTATTTATTACGGAAATTAATCATATTATAATAACAGACGATATAATTCATTTTTTCGGTGAAATAATAATTTTTTACATTGTCTTGTATTGGATATTTGCGCATAGTATAATTTTAATGCAACATAATTGTAATTAATTGTTTGTAAAAGTGTATTGAAACTTAATTTCATAAAATAAAATTAATATCTGTAATATGGAAATCTGAACATAAAATAAATTTTGTATTCATGCATTTTTGCTTAAGTGTGCAACAGCCATTGCACCAAGATCTCAATATTTATAAAACTAGTTATAGTACGAATGCACTTCATTTGTCACGTTTGACGTCCAACTTGTTTTTTTATTATTATTGATTTATAAACCTTACAAATTGCTATATGTTTCTCATAAGGTTCTCATAAGTTTCTCGTAAAAGTCACCAAGAACTTGGTAAATTAAAATTCTCGTACAATTCGTTTAAGATTAACAAATTACATTCTCAGCATTCCCTTTCATTGTCTTTTCAAAGAAATAAACAAGAACGAAAAATCATGCGTCAAGCATAGATTATGTAACACTTTCCAACGGTTCCAAAATAATTTTACAAATCATTACCATTTAATAAACTGTAAGATAATATCTAAGTAAATAATTTGAAAAACGCATAACATATTTAAAAACGTATTTTCAGGAATTTCCAACATATATTTCCAACATATAAAATATTCGGAAAAAAATCCGAATACTTTTATTCAGCCCTGTATATGATCTATAGATTTGTATATATACTACATAGGATGCTAAATTTTACTTTAGTGAGGAAACGCGTAGCACAGTTTAAAATTCTCTTACTGGAGTTTCTGTCCATAAACGGAAATGTGAATTCGCGAACTTTTGTACTGCCCTGTATATGATCTACAGAATTTATACACACCATGTAATAGACAAACAGTGAGTTAAATTTAAAATCGCGTTCAGCAACTTACAACGTACTTCCAGGAATTATTGTTAACAGACAGTAGAGAATTCTTTTGTGTGTCCCTGTAAATGAACGATGACTGCTATACATACAATTTTCTGTTGTAAACCTCTTGTAATGCACCTTAGTGATATATATAAATTTCATTCATTTGACTGTCCCTCTAAAGTAACTAATAAGTGCTATGCACAGAATATTCCATATTAAGCTTCTTGTAATGTACCTTAGTGATATATATCAATTACAATGTGTTTGAAATTGTGTAACATCATTAAAATAAACCGGAAATGTTTTTTCCCCATAGACCGTAATGTAACGGAATTCTTTTGAGTTTCCCTGTAAAAAAACTATAAGTGCTGCACACTACAGTTGAAATAGGGAATATGCTATAGATAACGACAATAACATATAAAAATTGCAGGGCAATCCGAGCCTATTTACGGAAGTTAGAGCACGGACAGACGGAAGACGACCATACGGCCAGACAAACCGAAGTCATAAACACTTTTCAACTGGGTTGGAAAGTGTTAAAAATAGTAATTTGTCTATGTTTAAATCAAGTGGAAATAACTGGCGAAAAACGAATGTTTCTGTTTAAAATTAACATTTTTCTAATTTAGACCGAATCACACGTTTTGATATAACTTAAATTTGAAATAAAGAGCTTGAACTTACTTTTAACAATCGCATCACTTTAAATAGTAAACTTGAAGTTTAATATTGGAAACAGAGATAATTTATCTGTCACTTTTAAAAATTAAACAGCCACTTTGGAATTCTTTTGAGGCTTATTCAAATTAGTTTACTTTCAGAAGCAGAAAATACTTAATGATTTTCAGAAAGATTTGTAGGATACAGTTTTTAATTAAAAGAGAAATTAATATCTCAACTTTAAATGCAATAGTTGTCGGAGTGCAGATTTTAATGTTTAGGTAGTTTATTTAAAATTATATGAGAATAACTTTTGGATTACAGTATAGTTTACAGAATTGCAGTTCTATTACAGTGCAATTTTTGTTATAAGACACTGTATTTTTAAATGTTGTATGTTTTGAAGGAAAAGTTTTAACATTCAGACAGTTTTATTAAATATATTTCCGAGCAATTTTGGACTGCTGTGCAGTTTTATGTAATTGCAGTCAGTTTACAGTGGAGATTAAATTAGAAGACGCTCCATTTTTAAGTACGTTGTTAAATTGAAGGAAAAGTTTTAACATTCAGACAGTTTTATTAAATATATTTCCGAGCAATTTTGGACTGCTGTGCAGTTTTATGTAATTGCAGTCAGTTTACAGTGGAGATTAAATTAGAAGACGCTCCATTTTTAAGTACGTTGTTAAATTGAAGGAAAAGTTTTAACATTCAGACAGTTTTATTAAATATATTTCCGAGCAATTTTGGACTGCTGTGCAGTTTTATGTAATTGCAGTCAGTTTACAGTGGAGATTAAATTAGAAGACGCTCCATTTTTAAGTACGTTGTTAAATTGAAGGAAAAGTTTTAACATTCAGACAGTTTTATTAAATATATTTCCGAGCAATTTTGGACTGCTGTGCAGTTTTATGTAATTGCAGTCAGTTTACAGTGGAGATTAAATTAGAAGACGCTCCATTTTTAAGTACGTTGTTAAATTGAAGGAAAAGTTTTAACATTCAGACAGTTTTATTAAATATATTTCCGAGCAATTTTGGACTGCTGTGCAGTTTTATGTAATTGCAGTCAGTTTACAGTGGAGATTAAATTAGAAGACGCTCCATTTTTAAGTACGTTGTTAAATTGAAGGAAAAGTTTTAACATTCAGACAGTTTTATTAAATATATTTCCGAGCAATTTTGGACTGCTGTGCAGTTTTATGTAATTGCAGTCAGTTTACAGTGGAGATTAAATTAGAAGACGCTCCATTTTTAAGTACGTTGTTAAATTGAAGGAAAAGTTTTAACATTCAGACAGTTTTATTAAATATATTTCCGAGCAATTTTGGACTGCTGTGCAGTTTTATGTAATTGCAGTCAGTTTACAGTGGAGATTAAATTAGAAGACGCTCCATTTTTAAGTACGTTGTTAAATTGAAGGAAAAGTTTTAACATTCAGACAGTTTTATTAAATATATTTCCGAGCAATTTTGGACTGCTGTGCAGTTTTATGTAATTGCAGTCAGTTTACAGTGGAGATTAAATTAGAAGACGCTCCATTTTTAAGTACGTTGTTAAATTGAAGGAAAAGTTTTAACATTCAGACAGTTTTATTAAATATATTTCCGAGCAATTTTGGACTGCTGTGCAGTTTTATGTAATTGCAGTCAGTTTACAGTGGAGATTAAATTAGAAGACGCTCCATTTTTAAGTACGTTGTTAAATTGAAGGAAAAGTTTTAACATTCAGACAGTTTTATTAAATATATTTCCGAGCAATTTTGGACTGCTGTGCAGTTTTATGTAATTGCAGTCAGTTTACAGTGGAGATTAAATTAGAAGACGCTCCATTTTTAAGTACGTTGTTAAATTGAAGGAAAAGTTTTAACATTCAGACAGTTTTATTAAATATATTTCCGAGCAATTTTGGACTGCTGTGCAGTTTTATGTAATTGCAGTCAGTTTACAGTGGAGATTAAATTAGAAGACGCTCCATTTTTAAGTACGTTGTTAAATTGAAGGAAAAGTTTTAACATTCAGACAGTTTTATTAAATATATTTCCGAGCAATTTTGGACTGCTGTGCAGTTTTATGTAATTGCAGTCAGTTTACAGTGGAGATTAAATTAGAAGACGCTCCATTTTTAAGTACGTTGTTAAATTGAAGGAAAAGTTTTAACATTCAGACAGTTTTATTAAATATATTTCCGAGCAATTTTGGACTGCTGTGCAGTTTTATGTAATTGCAGTCAGTTTACAGTGGAGATTAAATTAGAAGACGCTCCATTTTTAAGTACGTTGTTAAATTGTTATTTTTTTAAGAGCAGCTTTTAATATTCTGACAGTTTTTATAAGATATATCAGAAAACTTTTATAACTACACTGCAGTTTTTTTTATAGCGCAATTTTCATATTTTAATATTGAGATTTTAGATGTCATATACAGACAGTTTACGTTATGATATATCAGAAACATTTTCGGACTGTAGTGCAGTTCTATATAAACGCAGATTTATTACAGTACAATTTTAATTACAATGTGTTACATTTTTTAAACGATAAATTGTTAAATGTAATAATTTTTACATTTTAACGTTTAGCTTGCAAGCTGTTTCTTTGAACATATATAATTACAACTGCCAACGCGTAATGAATCTTTGTTAATTTTAAACATTTTTGGTATGAAGCTGCTATTTTCATATAAAGTAAGCTTAGATTATTTTTTAATGTGTAAATTTGATTTATAAATCATACACCGTTGCTATATTTTTCTCATAAGGCCATAGCTATGATCAAGTTCATATATTGTTAAGCTATTTTGATTCAAATTAATATTTTCTAAATTTATATGCTATATTTTTTAGATCCAAGATATTTTCTAAATTAATTCTTCTTTAGTTCAGCTAAATACTTTATCCACAATCTATTTCTCATAACTAAAAGCTAATTTTTATCTCCGTTAAAAGCTTTATTTAATACATGTGTTGTGTTACAGTATTCCTTTTGTGAATCTGTAATCTGCTCTTTTGCGGTTTTACATTCCGAAACATATTGTACAGATGTCGTTTCATGTCTTGTTCAATTATTATAACAAAAAGGAACATTTATCTAATTTTATGCTATCTCAATCTTTCCATGAAGCAAAAGAAGGGAAACAAAGACCGCATCTTAAGTCTAAATTGCAGCTGTCCCACGCTCGGTTGGATAGACCTTTAGAACTGCATTTTCTGTTCAATAATTTTATCAAATCGACAAATCTGAAACGATTGGTGAGTTTGTGTTTCAGAATTTAATATAGCACACAGACTAACTGTAATTTCGACCGCGGCTGCTTTGGATCGAACCGTGTATCTGTTTGGCGATCGAGCTCAGATGGAAATGAGATAACTTCACCTCCGACTCTTGTCCTAGAAGCATCCTAAAAGATTTGTTCATCATGGGGACCACCTCCCCTTTTATCTCTGTCTCCGTTTAAATAAAAAAGTTCCATCGGTAAAAGTTTTTTCATCGTTTTGTGTCTCGGTTATACACTATACAATGTATGCTACTATACTGATACCATTATGATGGTCACTGCCAGGATTTGACAAATGCGGTCGCTAGGTGGTCACTTAAGCTTTCTTGAAATGAGCACAAATTCTATTTTTCTTCCAGCAACCCACCCAGTGTTGAATTCAGGGGGTGGCCCAGGGGGAAAATTCCCCCCCCGGAGCATGGAAATGTCCCCACGGAAGATTTGAGATTTTATGCTTTCAATGGGCAAAAAGTGGAATTCCCCCCCCCCCCCGGAACTGTATTATGTCCCACCCGGAGAAAAGTGTCTGAATTCAACACTGAATCCACCCCCCGCCCCTCCCCCTCAAAAACAAAATTTTAAAAAAATCTTAGAAATTATATTCAAACAAAAATATTTTTTACTTTTACTTTTAATTTGGCAAAAATCAGTTCATCAAATGTAAATGTTAAGATAATAAAATCAGAATTATTTGAGACTTCGATAGAAAAATAGGCAAAAACTTGTTTTCCTGTTTCACTATTCCATCGATGCCCTTCTCAGCAGATATAGATTTTGTAGCATTCAACTATTCAGACATTTGAAGCATTCGGCAATCAGCAGTTTCCGAATATGCTGGTTAATTCAGCCTTTACAGTATTTCTTTTTTTTTTCTTTCAAATATATTAAATTTTGATAAGTTTCATTAGAAAACTTAGTTTATATTTTTTCTCAATTAATTCATAAAAACGTTTGTGCTTGAGTATTTTTAACTGTCTACTAGAAGTTTTTTGCTGGCAACAATATTTTAATAAATTTGTAAACTCCTGATCACTGCAATCGTGTATCTTTACGAATCGAGCTGAGGAATTACCCGAACATCAACCATATTTTCATAAAAAAAATTCAGGATTACAAAAAATGTTTCATATTAGTTTAAAATAAATCTAGTTGTTGAGAAATTCAAATTATATTAACATTTATTTAAAATTAATTAACTGGTTTACAATGTTTAGATGCTTACCATTTTTTGACGTTTGAGAAAATGAAAAAAAAATTAAGATATTCACATTTGTTTATAACAAGTAAAAAAATCCAAAAAGAAAGTTTATTTTTACAAAAAGCCGTTTCTAATTTATAGACCCAAACATAACTTTTGCATTTATTTAAATTTACAGTAAAGGTTTTGAAGTTTCTTTTAGCAATCGCAACAATGAAATATGTAAATTTGCAGTTTAATATCGAAAACAAGGATTATTTAGCCCTCACATTTAAAATTAAACAGCCATTTTGTAATCCTTTTCTGGTTTATTTAAATTAACATTTATTTGTTAGCAAATATTCGCATTGAATTTCACAAAAGAAATTCCAGGATGCAGTTTTCAAGAGGAAAAGTAATATATTATGTTTAAATATTATTATATTATAAGCTAAGCTTTTAATATTATGACAGTTAATTTAAAGAACAATTTTTGTAGTACAGTGCAGTTTTATTACAGTGGTTGTTTCATTGCAAAATAGAGTAATTTTCAAATGAAACAAGTTCAGATCCTTTCTTTAGTTAATCATTTTAAGATATTATTTATTAACTTTGTAACTGAAATATTTAATATCTTAATCGCATTTATAAACATTCTTACATGGGATGCATTTTCAGAAACAGGAACATTAAAATATCATTTTAAATTTTGCAGTGTTTGAAGCACACCATTTAATATTCAAGCAGTTTTGTACACCGAATTTGTACATTTTCGGCGTATTGTATGAGGTTAAGTAAATCGATGATTTTTAATTAGAAATAGTGGTGCTCAAAATTAAGGACCGTACAAAACTTGTCTAAAGTATCAAACATGTATACTGAAGTGTAAATTATTTAGCAATAGACAGAGTTATGGAAAAAAGTTAGTGCCACTTGTACCACTAGTACCAGTTGTACCATCGATTGGTAAAGCCACTTGCAGACCTGCCAAGTCTCCGGCTTTTTGGATACCAGTAATTTAGTACAAGAAATGTTGTTTTATTTTATCGGAGCATGTTTGCGATTTGAAAGAACAACATTTTCTCTAAAAAATTACTGGTGTGCAAAAAGCCGGAGACTTGGCAACTTTGCACTTGGCTTACTATCACGCTCAACGACTTGCATAGAAAAAAAATCCAAGAGAGAACCATTTATGTTTACATCCGAATAGTAGGAAGTGATAAGTCTCGAATACGGCTACGAAACGGTATGCAAAGAATATGACGTCAGGTTCATGGTACCATAGGTAGAACTAAGGCTCCTATAATAGGAGCTGACGCATATCCATTTTGTTTCGCATTATTCGGGTCTCAGTTCAGCATCTCAATCTACCGCTGCCGGAGCTGGGGTTGCCTAAGGCCTCGTTCCCCCACCTTCTGAAAGAGGCTGGATGTTAAATGGCGGAAAATTAGCTTGGTTTTTCGACTTTGAGACACATATCTGCGAGGATGCGTCAGCCTGTATTATAGGAGCTCTAGGTAGAACTAATGCTTCTGCAATCGGGCTGAATCACGCCGCCATTTAATTACCTGTAGGAGGAGAACGATTGGTCGCACCGCGTGAGCAACAATCGCTGATTGATCTAAGTGGGCATCAAAATGCTTGATGATTCAGCCTGTATTATAGTAGCCCTAGGTAGGAAAACTCCTACAATCCGGGCTGACTCACGTCGGAACTTAATTGCCCATAGGAGAAGAACGATTGACCACGCCGAGTTGGCAACAATCGTTGATTGTTCTAAATGAGCATCAAAATGCTTGAGGATTCAGCCTGTTCTATAGTATCCCTAGGTAGAGCCATAGAATAACAAAGAAACCAGAAGGAGGATAAAAAGCCGGTTTAGCTCTGAAGAGCGCTGGGGCTGATGGGAAGGTTATACATGTGAACTGCTCGCGCTATGGGCCTGCACGGATCGCAACCCTACCGGTATTGGCCTGCTTGAATTAGTTTCCGTAGAAAGTACTAAATAAAAAAATTCGGTGGCAAACAGGCAGCAAGGAAGATCCTGTGTAAAACACCTTTATCGTACTTCTTGTTATTTTGTTATTCTATGGGTGTTTGCCATAATGCCATGTAGGAAGTTTACAGGATTCTGGCTACGCAGCGATGACCGGAGACGTTTTTTCTTGCATTGTTTAGAACCTGTGGTACTTGTATAAGGCACTCTCTCTGCCTTTATGTACGTATATTGTAATCTAGGAGATTATTTTATTCTTTTTATGCTATTCTGCTATCCAGGTAGACATGGAGATTCAAGCAGAATATTTGCTCCCGCTGCTCGAAGGTCTACTGGCAATCAGCTAGTTCGAAGAAAATTCCATCGAAGCCACCTTACTTAAACGACCATCAAGAATCTCGGATTTCAAAGCCTTTCGACATCAATGGGATATTCTTGCAGAAGGTTTGCAAGTACCTTTTCCGCCATTATAGTATCTTTAAATTATTTATGGGAATTTCTAGCATATGGTTGTCATGTCATGATATCAAAAGACTTCTATAGACTTGTTGAAACCATGCTTCGTTGTGTGGCTGTTGTTA
Organism: Maratus michaelseni; assembly: GCA_963931845.1. Classification (NCBI taxonomy): domain Eukaryota; kingdom Metazoa; phylum Arthropoda; class Arachnida; order Araneae; family Salticidae; genus Maratus; species Maratus michaelseni. The sequence continues at coordinate 388,166,321 of OZ007588.1, forward strand.
TCAACTGCAGATAAGCAGTAACTCATTTCAGGTGTCTCTAATTCAGTAATACTTCAGTGTATTCTGAAAATCCAATGGGAAAATTGACTTATAATCTGTCAAATTATTTCATTAATAGAAAAAATTGTATCCAAAACTGAAAGTAACATTCAGAGTTATCCTATTCCTGTCTTTTCTTCTCTGCAATAGATTAAAAATAATAATAATAGAGACTAACGAAAGCAATAGGGACTAATGAGGAATTTTTAATAATCCTAATTTACAACATATCATTCACAACAATGGTTTTCCATAATCGGGGTGTCTATCTCGTAACGTGCAAGACTTTTTTTCAGTATTTGCAAACAATAAGCATTTCTGTCATTTAAAATCCTTTCATTGCATTATGTAATCTTAAAGCATTTCAAAGCTTTTGATATATATAATTTATTTTTTCAATCTATAAAAATATTTTTCAGTAACAATCTCCATTTAGATTTTGCGCCAGCATTTCAGTTTGACGCTAAGTGTTTATCCATTGTAAAATAGCAAAAATCTTTCTTGTGTTTAAATATAGCATATAATACACTACGTTCTTAAAGAGATAAATCAACTTTAATTCTATTCAATTATTTGTCTTTAAAATGCATTTATTTTTTTAACTGATCCGGAATTTTTAAAAAAAAGTTAAGATTAAGCTTCAAATGCTTATACCAAGAAGTTTTTCAAGTCTACACTGAAAACAAAACACAAAATAATTAAATAACATGCCGAATGCATTTATTTTATTTTTTACATATGTCACGATGTATTAGTAAATCCAAATAGTATTTTTTTGCGATAACTAACATTAAGAGACACACATTTCCTAAATGTCAGAAGATTCCAGTCAGATTTTATAGTGACTGTATTTTATATAATTTCCCTCTATTCTTTTGTTTTCTTTTATCCATTAAAATTAAGATTAAAATTTTCAAGAGGATTAACTTATTTTATTTTATGTCAATAATTAATTAACGAACATTAATAAATAATTTTATTCTTTCATACTAACAAAAAATATCGGTAATTTAAGCATAGTGGCATGATCCATGTATTAAGTAGTTGGATGTGCTAATCCCAAAACTTCCTTCTGTCTCAAATAAGTTTTACATACATCAAAAACGAATCACCACCAATTTATATTAAGGTCTAAATCTAAAGTTTTATTAAATTCGTGCATTAGTCCTTGAGATATGACTATCGCTAAAATCGAGTAAATACTGAAAAATGCAGCACAGCAGCACCACCTGTTGCGAGATTTAAACCAAAACCTAATCATCGACAACTTTATGTCAAAGTCTAACTGAATATGATGTTTGATGGAATTCTGTGCATTAGTTCTTGAGATAAAGCCATCGTACAAATCATGAAAAAAATTGCATAGCAATGCCACCTATCGAGCTATTTACACCAAAATGTAATCAGCATCTATTTATGCCAAGGTATAACAAAATCTGAAGTTAGATGAAATTCTGTACAATAGTTCTTGAGATATAGCTATCGTGATTATCATGAAAAAAAAATAGCTTAGCAGCGTCACCTGTTGGGCTATTTACACCAAAGCGCAATCAGCGTCTATTTATGTCAAGGTCTAACATAATCTGAAGTTTGATGAAATTCTGTGCATTAGTTATTCAAATATAGCTATCGCGAAAATCGTGAAAAATGTCGCATAGCAGCACCAAATATAGGGCAATTTACAGCAAAAACTAATCAGCACCAATTTATATAAAGGTATAAATGAATATAAAGTTTTATTAAATTTAGTAGATTAGTTCTTGAGATAGAGTGCCCACAAAAGTTTTGTAACATACAGAAAAACACTTTCTAAAAACATTCAAATTGTGTTCAGGGCCTTCTAAAACGTATAAATCCGTCGAAAACTGGAAGTAGGAATATTTCATGAATCCAGTACTTTCTTTTAAAAATAGAAGAAAGTAAAAATGCAGCGATATGGAACGCTGGAAATCTCAAAGGTGTTATTATTTTCCATTAGACAGTCTATAAAATGTATTTCTCATTTTAAAACATTCTTTGGGTGATAAAAAAAAAATTCTACCGAAAAGATTGTTTCTTTTCTAAAATATTTTCAGTTGATAAAGGTTAACCTAAAATCGTATAACTATCAAAGCACTTTGCAAAACATTTAATATTTTATATCGCTTAATAGTTAATGCTTTTCTATAGGCAGTTTAACATTTCTAGAAATTTCTACTTAAAAATTGCATGCAAATTCATTTTTATTTTCTAGTATATGCTTGAAAATATTGCTGTAAGTTTTAATAATGCATATAAAGCCGTTTATAAGTGATATGCGATTTTCTTTTAAAATATGCTAATAAAAGTTTTGCACCTAACGTATATTTATTAATGAAACATGTATTTTCTAATTGTGCAAACTATATTGCCACTCGGAATTTTGTCTTACCATTTTCTGTTGTTCATAAAATATTCACTTACGACATAAAGCTTAAAATGCATTCAAGAAATTCTATATTCAAAGCAAATGCCTTTGTGAATTTACAGTAGTCATTACGAAATATTAGTATTTTGTATTTTTACATATTTTTCAAAATTAACTATCTAAAATATGTATAATTTGCATTTAAATTAAGCTTGTTTCGGTATTTTGTTCTGTAAAAGTTACACAAAAAATGGATTTTAACTATAAATGATGTAAAACTATTTTTAAGTAAAAATATCCTACAGATTTTTGAATATTTTTTTAAAAGAAACTTGAAATTTGACTACTATTTAATATATTTCTTCTGAATATGATATGATAACAAAAAAATCCACCTATTTTTTGTATGTTTAAAAGCAATCAGTACAAGTGGTTTTAGAATTATCATTGTACTTTAAAATATTTTATAGTCTTCAGTTTGTTAATTTTTAGCTATCAAAGCCTGAGAGCTAATGTGCCCGCGCAAGTTCTGTATATGTACGTACATATGTATGTATGTACGTATGTATGTACACTGTAAAAAAGGGGGAGTACTATTACGCTTAATTTGGGTTTATGAAATGCCAAATAAGGTTTAAATATGCACTAATCTTGGTGTCAACACTGAATTAAGTGTTATAATACACTTAAAATAGTTTATCTTTACTCTTTCAAAAAGAATCGGTGTTATCATACACCCAGAAGGACGCTTTCAAATTAATTCGGGAAACCAAAACTCCAATATAGGTGTCTCGCTATCCAGCTTTTGGTGTTCGGATACACGATGACGTCAGAGTGTTGCGTCAGCAGACGACAACAGAGACACGATAACGGAACAATCGCCATTTTGCTTTCATCTTAAAACTTCTGATTTGATTTTGAAAACGCAAGGTAAGTAATGTAATTATTCCTTATTTACTTAGGAGTACTAAATAGCAGTGGCACCAACTTATATGGGCCGGTGAGTCCTAAGCCCACCCAATAATTTGCTATCCCAGCTTACCCAATTTCCATTGTTCTGTTATTTATTTATATCTGAAACGAAATTTAATTCTGTTGACGTTCTCAAAATTGTTTTGTTTGAAAAACAGTAAGACTGACAGGAGGACTATAAGTAGTTAAACAGTCGTATAGTTTGATTTTATTTCAAATTATTCTTCCTGTGCCTATTTTACCTGCGATTATAAGTCAATGGTCACTTGTATTAATGCTCAGACTCACAACCATAAAGCACTTAGATAACTGTATTTATTTTTTCGATGTTCAGCTTTTTACGCATTTTATTTGTAATCATATCCATTGTATGATAATTGTGATAAATACTATTTTCTTTATAAGGAAGAGCTCATGACAGTATAATTTAATAAAATTACTATTTTTATTACAGTAAAAAAAATTTATTTTCCCCTTTTTGATTGCAGACCAGAAACACATCTAAGCCGAAATTTCTTATGAATTTGGTAGCAAGCTGAAAAGAATGTAACACCATCTTCAGATGGGTAGTGGGGGACAATTTACTTGATCAGTACCCTATAGCAGCAATGTTAGTTTTTATCACACACAAGATATGAAGTTCTATAAAAATGCAACATGTGTAAAGAAAATTTGAAAAGTAAAGAACATTTGTTATCAATATTTAGTATGATTTTCTAAACAAAAAGTTTGTGAATTATTTTAAAAAGTAAATCAAAAATAAAAAGGAGGAGATTATTCATTGATAGGAAATTAGCTGAAGAAGAATCATTTTTTTCAAACATTTTACTCATTATAACAGATAGTGATTTTTTTTTTTCTTAGAAGATTACTTTTTTTTTTTTTTTTTTTTTTTTTTTGGGGGGGGGGGGGTGTTTTAAATGATCATTTTGGTGCATATAAAATTAAAAAATTGTCTAATAAGGACAATTCAAGATTTTTTTTTTTTTTTTTTTTTTTTTTTTTTTTGGTGGATGCAAGTCTCTTGCAATTTAGAAATCCATTTTTCAGCTACTACACAAACGGAGACTGGTACATTGTTTTAAAGCATATTTTGGTAACATTAAATGATGTTTCATACATGGAATGCATATCACGCATACATACATGATACTTAAGAATTTTTAGTTACATATAAAAATTGTAATATTGTGTGTAATATATCTTAGCTAGGAATTTTTAACAGTACAAGTCCAAAATTACAATTTTAGAAGACAGTGAAAAATTTGTATAAACCTGTTTTATGTTTAATTTTGTGTAGACTATTTTGGTTAATATCGATGCATTTAACCATGAAATGTGTTTTGATAATGTTAAGTAATAATTGTATGCTGTTTGGTTTGTTGTACTGCGATATGCAATTTTTTTTTTTTTTTTTTTTTTTTTTTTTTTTTTTTTTTTTACTATTATGATTAATTAAAACAGTTCTTTACTTTAAACCTTGACTTATGCTCTTTTAAGTGCTTATAAAAATCTCCTTTTTATTGTGAAATTGCAAATATACTGATTAAACTAAAGATTTGCTGTCAGGACCGCCTACCTAAGACATGAGTATGTAAACGTCTTCAGAGAAAATTCTATAATTTTTATTCTAACTTTATCTCAAAAAAGTATGTGTCTACCCATTGGTCTACAAACCGTTGAGAATTATTATAAGCATTGCTTGCCTATCCAAATTAAGTTATGTTATTTTGATTATTAATGCATTCAAATTTCTTTGAGATATTTTGAATTTAACTTTTTTTTTCTTCACAGTATTTCATTATCTACAAAAACAACTTTTCAAAAGTAAAAAAAGGCCAAGCGTAAAAAAAAAAAAAAAAAGTTGTGGCTAAAAAATGGTGTGATATCAAATTTCCAAGCTATTATATTGCTTATTTAACTTTTTTCCATTAAATAAGTTATCATATATATAAGTCGAGTGCCTACGTATATGTTAATAGAAATCGTTTTCTCCTGTACTAAATACATCCTAACGAGTTTCTGAAAATTCAATTTTTTTCAAATTATGCATGATGGGCTTGGCGGCCATCTTTGCATATTATTCACAAAATTCTAACCACCCAAATCCGTAGTTAAAATCCGAAGTTCAAAATTGTTATTTAAGCAAATATTTAAGAGTTTCATTTATAGACTTGTATGCTCTGAAAATTGTGTCTTAAGATAATGATGACTTATCTTAAAGATTCATCTTATGATTTATTTTTTAGAGTAATTATTAATTTCAAACTAGTAAAAATCAATTTATCAAAATATCAGTCTTATCTAATTTATCTGTCCGTACTTAGAATCTGAAGTTCGAAATTTTTATAAAAATATTACATTGCAAACATATTACACTTTTATTTTAGAAATTTGGGTGCTTAGAAATATGGAAAGATGGCCGCCAAGCCCATCATGCATAATTTGAAAAAAATTGAATTTTCAGAAACTCGTTAGGATGTATTTAGTACAGGAGAAAACGATTTCTATTAACATATACGTAGGCACTCGACTTATATATATGATAACTTATTTAATGGAAAAAAGTTAAATAAGCAATATAATAGCTTGGAAATTTGATATCACACCATTTTTTAGCCACAACTTTTTTTTTTTTTTTTTTTTTTTTTTTTTTACGCTTGGCCTTTTTTTACTTTTGAAAAGTTGTTTTTGTAGATATCATTTCTTTTTTTTTTAAATATATTGAACATAATTTAAATAATCTAAACAGGAGAAATAATTTAAAATTACATTTTACTTTCAGTCATTGTTTAAAGGGTTAACTAGAAATAGCAGTAGATTTTTCAATTAAATTAATTACACTCTTAAAAACAACATACTAAATGTGGCTTGTTATAATATTTGTTATCCTCCGTTAAAAAATATCACTGACTAATCCATTAAATGAATAAAATTGGAATACGTACATAGCGTGTCAGCGCTGCATTTGAAATCAAACGTGATATCACGCTCTTTTATTATTAGCACTAGCTGGCTTCACCCGCTAGCGGGCCCCTAATTTACACCGGGGCCTCAATCCTTTTAAAACCTCGAATAAGATAAACCACGAACCTCCGACCTGGTTCCACGCTGCTTTCGGCACCGGATAATCCCTTAATTTGCACATCGAATTGTATAAACATCTAAACAAACGAACTTCCGACACGGGTCCCGGCTGCCTTCGGCACCGTATAGCAGTCGTGCTGCGCACGCTCAAGTTCTATCTTCCACCACCAGGTAGCGCAATCTGTTCTATACAAACCTCGGGCACTGAAATCGTTAAGGCTATAGATGTCGAGTCGAATGAGCTATACCCCGTCGTGATCTAGCCCATAGAACCAGAGATAGGAAAGTGCCCCTTGGTGGTGAAAAAACAAACTAAAATCGGAAAGCTCTATAGATGTCGAGTCGAATGAGCCATACCCCGTCGTGATCCGACCCATAGAAACAGAGATAGGAAAGCGTCCACTGGTGGTGAAAGCTAATCGCGTTTGGGGAGCAAAGTGGGGGATGAACACCGGAGATGCGTAATAAGATTAGGCGGTCACAGACTTTTCCAACGATGTATCACATGAGGGATATGTGCAAAATTCAGAAAATACCCCCCCCCCCCACCACCTGCATAATTTGATTAAGCATTCACAGACCTTTCCAACGATATATCACATGAGAGGTGCCGGCAAAATTTAGAAAAGTGCCCCCTTTGGGGGGGGGGTGAAAGTGGGAGGATGGACTCCGAAGATACATTATATGAATAAGCGGTCACAGGCCTTTCGAACAATATATCACATGATTAGTGTCGGGGGGGGGGCGCAAAATGTGGGGGTTTCACCTGTGGTGCATAACATGAATAAGTGGTCACAGTCCTTTGTAACGATATGTGACATGACGGATATCGTTAAAATTTAGAAAAGTGTCACCCCCCCCTTGTGTAGGCAAAACGCGCTCTGCCCCTCCCTATAATTTTTGACGCAGCTTTATTTTTAAAATTTATGTTACGTGTTATAAAATATCGTAAAGTTTCAAACAGATAGCCTTATTATACTTCCTAATTTTGTTCACGCTCCTCCCCATCCTCTCCCCGAACTGTGACGCGCCATTCTTTTTTATAAATTTTTTATCATGTGTTATAAACTATCTTAAAGTTTAAAACAGATCGCATTGGAATTTAATATATTTGCTGAAATTACTATTATATGTAGAATAATATAAAAATAAACCCTCCTTTAGATTGTAATTGAGATATATGAACAATTTTTAGAATTTATGAAAGCTGATTTTTATTTATTTATTTATTTATTTATCTATTTATTTATTTTTTGTTTATTTATTTATTTATTTATTTATTTGCATTGCCCTGTGCATGTTTGGAATTTCTTAGCAATTTCTTAGATTTACATTATTTTATTCAATTAAACATTGTACTGTTACAATAAATATAAATGGAAATTTCACTTCTAAAACAAAAATAATTTAACAACTGGATTTCATTAATTTATAGAAAAATGACGTGAAAGGTATTCCTGCGAACGAAATGCCTGTCCTTTACCGTGTTTTTTTTTTTTTTTTTTTTTTTTTTATAGAAATAAATGAATCACATTTAATTCATTTCAAAAATTTTGTTTACGTTTGGAAAGAAATTTTAAATACCGATAACTCTTAATGTATACATTTTAGAAGGTACATCTTCCCTCAAAAACTAATTTATTTTTAAAGATCTTTCAAAAACGTATATTATATATTTAAAATATTTTTTAAAGCATAAACACTACGTGTGATTACTTTATTTTACAATATTTTAAGAACACGCATTTTATCAGACAATTAAATGCACTAAACAAACACGAGTGAAAAATTGACCTGGGCCAGGACTCGAACCTCGGACCTTACGCATACCGTGCCGACTCTCTGCGACTGAGCCACCCAGATCGATACGCTTAACGGGAATTTCTCATACTTATTCTTGTTGGAAACAGTCATCTGCCACAGTTTGCAGTCATATTTAATTGTTTGATAAAATGTGTGTTCTTATAATTATGAAGTTTTATTATTTTTTTAAATATCTTCAGAAGAAAATGGCTGACTTGCAGATGAAATTCGATGTTGTTATAACTTGTAACTGATTTGTGCTATTATAATACAGACTAGCCGCCACTGGCGACCAGTTTGGTCTCCCTTAAATGTATGTTAAGCACTGTAACACGTTACTTTTATTCATAATTTATTTTTTTCCGTAATCCTTCGCCAAACCGGAAGATTCTAATAGACAAATCAGAAACTTTTGCGATCATGGTAGCATTTCGCATATTTTTTGTTGTTATGTATTTCGTCTTTCTTGACAAAAACCGCTTAACCAACTTAAGCGTTTATGCTTCATATCCGTTTGCTTATCAGTCGCAATATGTTTGCTAATGAGGAGATTCTTAAACATATTAAGTAGTTTTTCCGTAATTGGATCCATTGCCAAATTGCGTATTTTAGTTAATACGATTTGGTGCATTGAAGTCTATTTTGTGAAAGTCTTTAATGATATCCACATTTACACTGAACCATATTGTTACCAATATTCTTTTGTTTGTTTGTTTGTTTCTCGCTAACTTTGGCTGTAGACTTGATTACGGAAGATTAGAAAATCTATCATTATTCTCATTTAAAACGTCTTGAATAATGTGACATAATCGGGGTGCATATTATAACACGTAATTTTCGAGTATGGTTTGGTGAAACATTGAACTTTTGGAAGCCAGTTTTGATAATCACATTCCTTTTAAACCATATTTGCTATCAGCACTTTTGACCCGTGGCGTAGAATCTGATTAAAATTCACGAACTTCCTTCTAGATGCCAGTCTCTGTTCGACTCTGTTTTTCTCTGCTCTCCTATTTTGATATAGTTCAGGAGTTTTCATAACTGCATAATTCCCTTATTTTGGCATTTCTGCTTAATGTCTACTGACTATTAAGATCCGTAACTTGTAAATACGCCACGCCAACATTACCGCCTATAATTCTAATTACAGCAACCCGTTTTTTCTCTCTATATTGCAACTCTATAGTTAATATAGTGCCTTGGTGCGTCTACGACAGCTGTTCCATCAGAACATTTGATTTCAAAATCAAAGTATCGTTTCTAATTTGCACACGCGAAAAATAAAAGCTGGTATTGGCGATTTTAAATATGCTATTGGAGAGATTTGCGCCCAAATAACACAAAAGTACTTAATGATGTTATGTATTTTGTAAATGTATATTAAATTACTGTTTTGAAAGCGATTGGTCATTAATAATGGTAAATATTATTGGTGATTAACAATCATTTTCAGTGGTCTCTCTTCCTTGCACGTATAATACATAAATACCAAATTAACTGAGAATTTGTTTCGAAATTTGATTCATTAAATATCATTACAGGAGTTGTATTTGTTTACATTCAGCTTACATCAAGAAAAGATAAAGAATGAAGTTGAGTTGTATAGCACATAATTATGGTAAACTTTGATTGTGTCACTGGTACGAATTATTTTTTTGAAACCAGGCAGCGCTCCAAAAAATTTTTCACGGAAAACTTACTTTACGAACGATTATCTCCATGGTTTAATGGTTTAATGTTTTAAACCTTCACGACGAATTAATCTTTTTTTGTTTACTTTCATGGATAGAGAATTTGAACTGCAAGGCTAATTTCAACTGAAGTTATTATTGAAGAATATATACATAATTGAACGTAAGTCATCTCAAATATTAATTTATTTTGAACGATCTTTCTAAAAATGTAACATTTATTAAGTTTTATTCGAAAAAATAATTTTGAATAAAAATGGCCGCCTGGCATATGAAAAAGTGAAGCGGGCATTCCGGAATTGTTGATGACAGTCACATGACTTACGGTTTTATTATAGAGACTAGCCGCCACTGGCGACCAGTTTGGTCGCCCTTAAATGTATGTTAAGCATTGTAACAAATTATTTTTATTCATAATTTATTTTTTTCCTTAATCCCTCGCATAACTGGAAAAATCTAATAGATAAATCAAGAACTTTTGCGATCGCGGTAGCATTTCGCATATTTTTTGTTGTTATGTATTTCATCTTTCTTGACAAAAATCGCTTAACCCACTTAAGAATTTATGCTTCATGTCCGTTTGCTTATCACTTGCAATATGTTCGCTAATGCGGAGATTCTTAAACATATTTGGCGCAAAACAAAAATCGCGCCAGCCCCGGTGCGTCCGTGACAGCTGTTTCAATTTAAAATACATGACGTTCACATTTTTCATTTAAAATAGAAAATAGAAAAATAATAATTATCATAAATCAAAACATTTGATTTCAAATTAAAGTATCGTCTCTAATTTGCACGCGCAAAAAATAAAAGCTGACAATTATTTTCGAAATTTGATCCATTAAATATTATTACATGAGTTCAACTTACGTCAAAAAAGATCCGGAAGTTGAGTTGTATGGAACAGAATTAAGGTAAACTTTGACTGTCTCACTGGTGCGGATTATTTTTTTTACGCCATGCAGCGATCCAAAAATTCATGGTTTAATATTTTAAACATTCACAACGAATGAATCTTTTTTCTTTGTTTACTTTCATATATAGAGAATTTTAACTGCGAACCTAATTTAAACTGAAGTTATTGCAGAATGTATACATAATTGAACGTAAGTCATCTCTCAAATATTAATTTATTTTGAACGATCTTTCTAAAAATGTAACTTTTATGCAGTTTTATTTGCAAAAATAATTTTGAATAAAAATGACCGCCTGCATATGAAAAAGTGAAACGGACATCCCGGAACTGTTGATGACAGTCACATGACATACGGTTTTATTATATAGATGGTACATGGTCGTTGGCGGGTTTTGTATCTGTTTTGGCATAATTTTTTAATCGCCAAGTTAATTAACAGTTTTTTGCTAATTAAGGATAGAAAATAATATTTTTTTACACTGAATTTTATAAAAGCACACAGATTACGTAATTACTTGTCCAAAAATGCAATTCTTTTTTTATTCTGCCGAATATTAAGGTCTGTAGGTTGTTTGAAAAAAAAAGTTTGACGAAGAAAAAAGTGATCATTTTAAGTAACTCGACGTTTTTAAAAAAAATCTATATCTCTGTTTATAAATCACTTATGAAGATGAGTTTGGTCTTAAATTGAAGAAATTCTTCATTAGATTCTTCTAGTTTTCGTTTTTTATTTCTGCGACGCTTGGTTTATTATATATCTGATATTTTAATCTGGCATGTTTTGTCGATTTAACATTGCGAAGTTGATTCCTGTAAATAAGCAGTAGCGGTCTAGTTCAGTTCTTGGCGTTGTTTGTGTGGCGTTTTTTTTTTTAAAGCTTGGCTTGGCAGAGCGACCGCCCTGCTTGATTTCTTACTTAGTTATTACATTCTCTGATTATTATATGATTATTTTCATATAATACTTTTAGTATTGACAAATGTGTATTATACTTTCCAATTCAGTATTAGTTAAATAAATACCATAAAAGTTATTTTGTTCTTAATTCTTGCTTTAAAATTTAGAATAAATTCTGCATACATGGTTACCTTATTATTCTATTGGCCAAGTAAGTTATAACCGGCAATGTAAGATGTGTTAGAGTGCCATAGTTAAATATCATTAACAAGTAATACTGTAATTTAATTCAGTGCATTTTATCCAGTTAAGATTGATATTAGAAAATTGATTTTTATTTAAAGTGAGTAACATTAGTCCTTGGGGTATTTTTTGAGAAAAATTTTAGAAATTAAGCCAAAACAAAACATTCATTACTGGGATAATAAAATCTTATGTGTTAATAAGAGTGGGGGATGGCTAAAACTTCTACAATGCTGTATTGAATGTATACATTCAATTAAACTATAGTTTAAACCTTTTAACTACTAAAAATAAATGCAAATAGTTTCATGTGGCTCCATTGTTAAATATGTAAGTATTTTGATATGAAAAAAAAAAGTCTAACAGAATTTCCTGACTAAGTTTATTTTAACATTTATGTAATCATAACCTTTATATTGTTCAATTTCTATAGAATTTTTTTTAATTATAACTGTAATTGAATAAAGCTTTATTAATGGTGGCAACAAAGTTGCTATCATAATTGTTGTAATTAAACACCAGATAAACCTTACAGCACCAAATTATTTTTTAAAACTCTCTTCAAGTCTTTGACCGGAAATCTGTCGTCCCAAATTATACTAAGAGAAAAAGGGATTGAAAAGTAATGGATATTTACGTAAAAGTACAGGCATTTTTACTGTATTTTTCCCCTCTTGATTAAAAGATAACATATTTTGAAACATCAGTAAACTTTTATACTTGAAAATTTTAAAAATATATAGTGAAGATTTCAATTACAGATTTGCGAATTGACTTTTAACTTACCCTTTTCTGAATCAAAGAGAAAATGTTTAAGTTTTATGTAAATGTATAAACAGTGCAAAATTTTTTCTCCATCAGCATAGCCGGGACTAAATTTATTAAGCAGATTTGAAACACCAAATTTGGTGTGATGCTGCATCTAAGTGGCATATTCTAAATTAGTTAGTAGAACACCCAATTTGGTGTTAAAGCACACCAAATCAACGACGGTGTTTTATTACACCACTTTTGGTGGCAACTTTGTTGCCACCAAAAGTGGTGTTTCTTTACACTAATTAATTTTTGGTGTTTCATTACACCAATTTACAAGTGGTGTTTCCTTACACCATTATTGGTGGCAACTTTGTTGCCACCATTTTTGGTGTAAAGTAACACGAATATTTTTTACAGTGTATGTAGCGCGATAACTCATCATAGAAATAGCCGTTGTGTTTCAAATTTTGTTTATAGGTTGATTGTGATAAGGGGCTTCCCTGATTAGTTTTGGGGGCTCATTGGTTTAGTATAAAGGGGGATACGGGGAACTAATCCCCCCTCTTAATTTAGATAAATTGGTTTTTCATGCAGAATTATCCGATTTTCTTCAAATTTTGTATATAGGTTCATTTGTATATAGATAAGGCGCTTCCCTCATTAGTTTTGGGGGTTCATTGGTTAAGTATAAAGGGGGGTAATGGGGGTTAAAACCCCTTTGATTTAGATAAATGGGTTTTTCATGCAGAATTATCCGATTTTCTTCAAATTTTGTATATAGGTTCATTATGATAAGATGCTTCTCTCATTAGTTTTGGAGGTTCATTGGTTAAGTATAAAGGGGGAAAGGGGGATAATCCTCCCCCTTAATTTAGATAAATGGGTTTTTCATGCAGAATTATCCGATTTTCTTCAAATTTTGTATTTAGGTTCATTGTGATAAGCGCTTTCTTGATTAGTTTTGGGAGTTCATTGCTTAAGTATAAAAGGGTAACGGGGGGCTGATCCCGCCCCTTTAATTTAGATAAATGGATTTTTCATGCAGAATTATCCGATGTGCTTGAAAATTTGTATATATGTACATTATAATAAGGCGCTTCTCTGATTAGTTTTGGGGATTCATTGGTTAATTATAAGGGGGGAACGAGAATGATTCTTCCTTAATATATTGTCGATTTCTTTATTTTTCGAGGTCTTATTTCAAAATCTTTGAAATAAGAGTATAAGGTAAAGACAGTAGAGATGGCGCGGTCGGAGAGATTACGCACATAGAGGTTCGGAGGGAAGGAGTTGAGTGAGCACGAAGCGACTCCAGGTAGTTGTACAACAACAATAGTGGAGTGTCTACTTAAAAGTGCACGTTGATTGCTTTGAGCGTCTAAGATAAAGTATTGCTATTTTGTTTTGTTTTCGCAAAGTAAGTGCTTGAATTTTCATAGCTATTTATCAGAAATTCTATAAAATGTCAATAGTACAAAATATTTTTAACTTAAACGATTTCTCATAAGCTACTAATCTAGACTAACAATGTGAACATCAACGGTTCGTTTTAGAAGAGGTCATGTTTAAATAAAAGGCCGCACAATCTCCCTACCGAAATTGGAGAGTTTGCGCATCTGCTACTTAGGAGAGATGGCGCAGTGTTGCCATTAGTTTCCATGATAGGAGAGATTACGCAGCTTATTGGTAAATTTGCATAAAAAAATGAAAAATGAAAATGGACTAATTTTAAGTTAAACGTGTTATTAAGTAACATAATTTTATTTTGTAATCTTATCTGGACTTGCTTTTTCTGATTCTTTAATTTTTTTCCCTTTAATTAAAACTTTTTAATCGTTTTAAAAATTATTTCCTTTTTCTGATTCTTTAATAATTAGATTGAAATATTCACTCCTAATACAATAATATTTGTTCACAAAAACCTTACAGCAATGTCATTTAAGTGTGATTATTATTGTTAACAATTTAACTGTAATTATTATTAGTGACAATCTCTCCTACCCATGTGCGCAATCACACCAACCCTGAAAGGACAGATTGCGCAAAATAACTTTCTTGGATTTATTACAACTGTTCTATTACATTGCAACATAACAACAAAATAGCAATGGAAATGCATAAAAAACAAATAAAGTAAAAATTTTTCATGAATAGATTAGCAAAATATTAATATTTAGATTTTTTATTGCTATTCTTTTGAATTGTGCACAGACTATCCTAGCTTTACCTTACTATACAATTAATGTGAATAGCCTGTGAGCTCAATCCCCTCAGTTTAACTGGGAAGTTTTCTTTTTATTAATTTGTTGGCTGTAATAATAGCAAGAACGAAAAATCATGTGTCAAGCATATATTATGAAACACTTTCCAATACATTCAAAATACTGTAACAAAATTTCACCTTTTAATAAGAAGAAACATGATGTGTAAGCAAACAATTTGGAAAGCGCATAACACATTTGAAAACCCAATTTCGGTACTTAACATCTCTAGTCGGAAAAGTATGTGAATTATTTTGCGCAACCCTATATAGGAGCTATAGATTTATATATATATCATATATAGTATGCGAAAATTTAGCTCAGTTTGGAAACGCATAACACAGTTAAAATTTGTTTTAAGATTTACGCACAACAATTAATATAAAAAAAAATTAGTAAAATTTAAAAACTCAGACGACAAATGCAAACTCACTTTCAGCAATTATCGTTCATAGACAGTACTGTGACTGTATTCTTCCGTGCACCCCTGTAAATGAACGATAATTGCAATACATAACCTATTCTATAATGAGCATCTTGTAGTGAACCTCAGTGATGTATGTCAATTTCAGTATGATCGAAATAGTGTAACATTATTAAAATACACCGCAAACGATTCCCCCCCCCCCCCATAAACCTAAATGTAAGGGAATTCTTTTGAATGTCCCTGTAAACAAGATATACTTCTACACACTTCATTTTCAAAACCGAACATGCCATGGTAAACTTCAATAACATATATCAATTACATGGCAATCCGACTATATTTACGTGGGTTAGAAAAAATAGACAGGCAGACGGACAGACAATCAGACGCTAGATGGCCAGACAAACCGAATTCATAAATATTTTCTAACTATTTCGGAAAGTGTTAAAAAGCAAATATTCAGTTCTATTTTGAAATTGATTTGCAATTTCTGAAATTTTTTAAACAAAAGTAATGAATTGTCCCTTATACATATCACTGATTACGTATCACATATTACCACATATTTACATATCACTGATATACTTAAGCCGAAAATCAACATGGTCAATGGGGGAACAAATACACTGAACATACTACTTCAAGAAAGAAATAGAAAATCGAGAGAGGGAGATATGTAACAAGTTCCATTTCTTTCATTGGTGATCCTAAACAGCTACAAATATTTAATTTCACAATTTTATCTTTTATTGCATTATGGAGCAATTTCTATAGTATTTACTTTATAATTAATACCAAGATCAATTTTAAAATAGAATTCATTATTTACTTTTGCTGGATAAAAAGGAGAATTTTCAACAATAAATGTTTTTATAGTCTTTTAACTCTATATTTTGTAGTAATTACAGTATTAAAGAGTGCCAAATTATGCTTTTCATTTAACATAAATCTTTGCAAATTTAATATTCCTTAAAATAAAAATTCTTTATACTTGTTCTTTTCTCCATCTTACATATATATCCCATTTATTCCACTCATGAGGGATTAGTGAGACAAATTTTCTGTAATTTTTAAAGGACCTGTACGTAAATTTTTGATATATATTGATCTACCTTATATTTTGATATTTTCAGATAATATTAAATATTATTATATCGCAATAGCACCCAAAACTGAAAGGAATATTTAGAGTTATACTATTCCTGTCTTTTCTCTTTTACAATAGATAAAAGGAAAAATTCAAAATAAAATAATTAGAGGCTAACGAAAGCAATACGGACTAATGAAGAATCTTCCATAATACTAAATTACAACATCCAATAACTACGACAATGGCTTTCTATAATCAGGATGTTTACTCAAGAAATTGGGATGACTTTTTTCAGTATTCCGAATCAATTTTAAAATAGATTTTACTATTTACTTTTGCTGAATAAAAAGAAGAAATTTCAACATTTTATTTCTTTTTTTTAATTTTTAGTTGTATAGTAGCAATTAAAATAATAAAGGGAACCAAATCATGCTTTTTATTTAACAATAATCTGTGAAATATCATATTCTTTAAAATAAATATTCTTTATACTTGTTTTCTACCTTTATATGTATATCCCACTCTTATCACCGATGATTGATTAGTGGGACAAACTTTTCGTAAATTTTAACAGCCATGGAATGTAATTTTTTTTTAAATATATTGAAATTATACCTTATATTTTGCTAGTTTCAGATAATCCTAAATATTATTATAACCCAATTGTATCCAAAACTGAATAAAATATTTAGAGCTATCCCATTCCTGTCTTTTCTTCTCTTACAATAGATAAAAAAATATATATTTTTTAAATAAAACAATAGTGACTAACGAAAGCCATAGGCTAATAAGGATTCTTTAATAATCCTAAATTACAACATATCATTCACAACAACAATGATTTTCCATAATCTTGGTGTCTATCTCGTAACTTGGACAATTTTTTTTTTCAGTATTTGAAAACAATAAGCATTTCTGTCATTTAAAATCATTTCATTGCATTATCTAATCTTAAAGCTTTTCAAAGCTTTTGATTAATATTTCCATTTCATTAAATGCTTTACAGATAATACTAAATAAAATTATAACTCAATTGTATCCAAAACTTAAAGGAATATTTTGAGTTCTTCCATTCCTGTTTTTTCTCTCCTACAACAGATAAAAGGAATTTTTTTAAATAAAATAACAAAGACTAACGAAAGCAATAAGAACTAATGAGGAATCTTCAATAATCCTAAATTACAACATCCCAATCAATACGACAATGACTTTCCATAATCAGGATGCTTATCACGTAAATGACACGACATTTTTCAGTAATTGAAAGCAAATAAGCATTTCTGTTATTTGCAAACCTTTCATTACATCCTCTAATCTGAAAGCATTTCAAAGCTTTTGATTAACATTTCCATTTTATTAATTGTTTTAGAACAAATGCTTTGTACGTAAACAAGCATTAAAGTCTTAATACAACCTAACTAAATTTAATTTCCGATTCCCATGCACGTAAGTCTGAGCTTTTAAATTAATACTTCTGGCTGAATAAAATTTCAAATGCGACCCGTTCAATTAAGCTCGTCTTATTTGCAAATGAAAAGTGGCAGCAGCTTTTAGGAAGAATGTTTTAATCTTTCAGTTTTCGAATCTCGTTACGACAGGAAGAGTTTAGAACAAAGCTTCTAGTAAAATGAAAATGAATACATTTCCACAATATCTCTTCCTACTTGTTGAATGAAAAATACCCAAGGATCATTCGATAAAATGTAATGTTATCATTTATTAATTTCTTCTATCTACACAAGAAGAAAGTATATTGAATTCATGAAAAGTTCCGACTTCAGATTTTTGACGGATTTATGCGTTTTAGAAGTTTTTGAACACGATTTGACTGAATTTAGAAAATGTCTGTCCTTGTGTATGTGCGTCACTCTGCGTCTGTCTGTCTATTTGTGACACAAATTTTGTGGGCGCTTTTTCTCAAGAACAAATGTGCGGAATTTAATTACACTTTGGTTTCATTTAGACCTTAACATAAATTGGTTTTAATTAGATTTGGGTGTATATCGTTCAACAAGGGGTGCTGCTATGGTGCGCTCTTCACGATTTCTGCAATAGCTGCATCTCAAGAAGTAGTGCACGGAATTTTATCAAACTTCATATTCTGTTAGACTTTAACATAAATAGATATTTATTATATTGGGGCGTATATCACCGTACAGAAAGTGCTGCTATGCTTGTTTTTCACGATATCTAAAATACACTGCTCAAAACAATTAAAGGATATTGCAGTTTTAGGTGGATTTTGTATCAGGGAAACTTTTTAGCTGATTGATACATGGTCGACAGACATAGTAGGTTATATGAGAATAAATTACACATGTTTGGCAGAAAAAAATGCATTTTATTGCGCATTTGTGTGCAAAAGGAAAAAAACACAATTTGTGCATATGAGAAAAAAAGAATAAAAAAAGGTGTTTTCTTCAAAGAAAATCATTTTTAGTAGGGGGTATGGTTTCCACGGGCGGCCAGCAACGTTGAACACCTTTGAGGCATGGACTCAATGAGGCTATTAATGACGAGTTGGGGTATTCTGCCCCACTCTTCCAGAAGAGCTCTTTCCAGTTCTTGGAGAGTTTGTGGGGGTTGTTGGCGGCCAGAAACTCGTCTTCCTAGAGCGTCCCAAACGTGCTCGATTGGATTCCTGTCTGGAGAACACGCTGGCCATTCCATTCGAACGATTCCTTCCTCGAAAAGGAAATCCTCCACCAGGTTTGCACGATGTGGCCTGCAGTTATCGTCCATTAAAATGAAGTTATCTCCGATTGCTGCAGCGTAAGGGACTACAATAGGTCTGAGGATCTCATCCCTATATCGGCGACCAGTCAGAGCTCCATCTCGAATGATGTAGAGGTCAGTGCGCCCGTCAATGGAGATGCCACCATACACCAACACTCCTCCACCGCCAAATCGGACACTTTCGTGCACGAACGCAGGATTATTCCTACTGCCACGGTCCCTCCAGATGAAAATACGCCTATTATCCGGATGCAAAGAAAAACGGGACTCGTCAGAAAACAGAATATTGCTCCATTCATTTCTCCTCCAGTTGACATGCTTGGTTACCCACTCCCTGCGGTCACGACGATGCCTTGATGTTAATCTAACACATACCATTGGTCGGCGAGCATACAGACCTACAGCATGGAGCCGGTTTCGGACAGTCTGAGTTGAAATCTTGGTGCCTGTAGCCGAGCGAAGGTGTTGTTGGAGAAGAGTAGCGTTCATGTTTCGGTGTCTCCGAGCTGTTAACGCTAAATACCGATCTTCATTGGGCGTTGTTGCCCGTCTACGACATTGCCCTGGTCTTCGGCCTGCACATCCACTCTCCAAAAAACGGTTCCAGATCCTGGAAATGACACTTTGTGACACTCCAATGGCTTGCGCTACTTCGGCTTGAGTTTGGCCCCCTTCTAACCTATCAACAATTCTCCAAGCTTCTGAATCTGTCAAATGACTTCGCTGAGACATCGTACTCATCGAAACGAAGCAATCACTGAATGCCGATCATCCTTGTCTTCATTCTCTTTTATCCAGTTGAAAGTCAAATTTCATTCGCTGCCGCTGAAGCGACGTTTTTGACGTCGAACTCAAAATTTGCATACTCCACAGTTTGAAAACCAGAAAAATTTGCATTTGTGATTCTCTTCTTCTATTTTCGGCAAAAAAAAATTCGTTTATATCTTTATTCTATATAAAACTTCAAATATCCTTTAATTGTTTTGAGCAGTGTAGTTATATGTGAAGAACTAATGTACGGAATCTCATCATACTTCATATTCTGGTAGGCCTTGACATAAATACTAGATGCTAATTCAATTTTGACTTCCATCACTCAACATGAGGCGCTGCAGATTCAACGCTTGGGGAAAGATTCCTCATTGGGTTCACAATCAATTTATGCAATTTAGCAAGCGTAGTTAGCAGTATTATTAAATCCATTCTTGTATATCTCACACACTTTTAACCACGTGTTATTGCCAGAATCTCTAATTTTTACTTTCTTCTATCTTTACAAGAAGAAAGTATTGGATTCATGAAAATTTTCGACTTCCGGTTTTCGACGGATTTATACTTTTTAAAAGCTCCTGAACACGATTTGACCGTTTTTAGAAAATGTCTGTCTGTATGTATGTGACAAAAATTTTGTGAGAGCTCCATCTCAAGAACTAATGCATGAAACTTAATAAAACTTTATATTCAGTTAGTCCCTGATATAAGTTGGTGCTGATTAGTTTTTGGAGAACAACGGTCGACAGGTGGCGCTGCTATGCTGCAGTTTTTGCGATTTCCGCAATAGCTCTATCTCAAGAACTAATGCACTTATTTTCATAAAACTTCAGATTCAGTTAGACCTTGACATAAATAGATGCTGTTTACGTTTTGGGGTAAATCGACCAACAGGTGGCGCTGCTATATCACTTTTTTCTCGATTTTTCGAGAGCTATATCTCGAGAACCAAAGCACGGAATTGCATCAAACTTCAGATTCTGTTAGACCTTGGCAGAAACAGATGCTGCTTACGTTTTGGTGTAAATTGCCCAACAAGCGCTGCTGCTATGCTACATTTTTCATTATTATCATGATAACTATATCTCAAGAACTAATGCATGGATTTTATCAAACTTCAAATTCAGTTAGATGTTGACATAAGTTGATGATGATTAGGTTTTGGTCAAAATCTCCCAACAGGTGGCGCTGCTATGCTGCATTCTGCAGGATTCACACAATTTTACCAATAGTCATATCTCAAGAACTAATGCACGAAATTTAATAAAACTTTAAATTCAGTTAGACCTTGATATTAACTGATGCTAATTATTTTTAGCGTATGCAAAACCTGTGTGAGATAGAAGAAAGTTTTGGGATTTGCACATCCGACTAGTTTAAAGGATGTAAGCATAAACTGTGGAACAGGTAATTTTTCAAGAATAAGCATAATTTTGAGTCGTCTAGACTTTAGACTATATTTTAGTTATTTATTTTAAAGGATGTAAGAAGAAACTATAGAACAGATTTACGAACATTGCAATTTCTTGTAAGTTCTACATCTATTTAAATAATTTAACTGATTTGATTTATATAGAAGGAAGTTTTGTGATGGTCGCAATATACCAGTTTAATAATTGAAAAATTCAAACAAAAATGATTAAAGATTTTTCAAAATTTCCAATACGGGTGGTAAGTTATTAGGGAAGATGATTAGGGAAAACAGACAATATTGAAGTACATTTTTCCGGGAATCTACTCAAGAATATTTCAGTCTGAAGTCGGTTTGTCTGACTGCCTCGCTGCCTGTGCTCTATATTGCGCAAAATATTTGGATTTCCATGTAATTGATATATGTTATTGAGATTTACCATGGCCTATTTGGTATTGTAAACGAAATGGGTAGCATTTATAGTTCGTTTACAGGGACACTCAAAAGAATTGTGACACTTATGGTATATAGGAAAAAAATAGTTTGCAATATATTTTAATACTTTATTTGATTATTATTCTACTGTTTATCTCTTAAAATATTTTATTACTTTTGCAAAGACAATTATAAATAATGCATAATTTGTATTTAAACTATTAAACATAAACGTCCATTAATATTTTCGTACTCAATACTATTTTAAAATACATATTTAATCACGCATATTTTAAAAGTAATTTGCAATTAATAACTCTTACAGTTTTTTTCAACTTTCTTTAAAATAATCATAAAAGGAAGAATGTTTTTTTGATCGTGATATTCAGATATTCTAAGTAATTAGATTTAAAAAAGGGTACTTTTCATTAGCAACACAGTAATTTGGCTCCAAACGTGGTAAACTGTTCATTTTTCGGTGGTGTGTCCAAGAACAAACAAATATGCACGGCCCCAAAAACCTTTAATAACTGGCTATTTGATTACGTCTGGTGTGCATTCATCGATTTCAGTGAATCATATTTAATTGAATTTATACAGCGCCACTAGCCTTAAACAAATAAGAACGAAAAACCATGCTTCAAGCATGGATTATGAAACACTTTCCAACACATCCAGAAAACTGTAACTAAATTTTACAGTTAATTAAAGTGAAAGAATATATGTAAGTAAACAGTTTTGAAAACGTATAACACATTTAAAAATACAGTTTTTAAAATTAACATCCATAGTAAAAAATGTAGTCGATTTATTTTCGGCAGCCCAATATATGATCTATAAATTGGCATGAATATTGCATAGCCTGCTAAAATTTAGTTGAGATAGAAAATTCACTTTGAGCAATTTTCGCCAATGTATTGAAATATGCACTCTAATATTTTGTATAGCCTTGTATTTCGTCTAAAACCTTTTGTTCACCATTCAGGTAGAAAGGGCATAACACAGCTTAAAACGCTGTCCCAACAGTTACCAACCATAAACACAATATATCTTCTGCTTTGCATAATCCTGTATATGAATTTATTTATATTTCACAAACTTCTAGTAGGATACTAAATATAGTTCAGCAGGAAAATGCATAACACAATTAAAAACTAATTAAGCAATACAATACAGTCAGTAATATTTACGAATTCCTTAGTGTAGCCCTGTATAAAATCAACAGAACTTCTACACACCACGTACGGGTATTGGCGTGCGCAGATCGTAGGAAGCAGTGCCTCCAAGTTTAATAAATTCTCATTAACCCATACATATGTCACAAGGATTACTATTCATATCTCCTACCTAACCTCTAATGCGGAATATCGTAAGTTATATTCCGTGTATGCGTATCGTAATATTTGCGAGTGGTCTTTTTTCAGCATTCGCGCCAACATCTGCACTTGGCGAAGTAATTTCCAGTCAATCTCACGGAAAAGCACAACAACAACAACAACAAAAATTAGTAAATATGGCTTCATATTAAATAATTTATGAGCAACAGGTATTATGGTCATAAGCGTCAATACGTATATTCAATGGATGGAAGTAGAACGCTATAGGTAGCGAAACTACAGTAGTCGTTACCTTCTCTAGTAGTTTGTAGTCTAACGTGCTACATATTGAAAATAATGTAATGTAACAAGTAGAGCGATACAAAAAATTAGTAGGTTGCAGAAAGTAAAGACATTGCTTTTAACGCTACTTCAAGAAAAAAGTTATATTCTTCAAATCATATGATCATAACTTGCCTCTTTTGCGCAAAATATATTCTGAACGACAATTTGCTAATCTCAGCGTCAAATTACCGTAAGAATAGTAAATAAAATGTATGCATTGCATGGTTAAGCATAAATATATTATGTGCAGTTATAGTTCCTCCTTATATCGCTTGCTTAGATATGTAGCTCTGTTTTTGTGTATTCCCCTCGCCCCTCCAAACAAAAAGACGCAGTTTACCAGCATTTTTATGTAACTATATATAAATGTTTATTGTATTACGTATCTCTTAATTACGCTAAGAGATTTAAATATGTATATAAACTAAATTTTATATTTTTTGCGTAAAAGCTGTAGTTTAAAAGCATTTGTATGTAACTAATATATAAATGTTTATTGTATTACGTATCAATTTTACACTGAAGTGCCAAAAGTCATGGGATAGCAATATGCAAATATCCAGATGGAAAGTAGGATTGCGTAATAAATGTATAAATGGTCAGTGTACACTGTCAGGGCTTTCATTTATACTCAAGTGATTCATATGAAAAGGTTTGTGACGTGATTATGGCCGCGCGACGAGAATTTACAGACTTTGAATGCGGAATGCTAGTTGAGGCGAGATGCATGGGGCATTCCATTTAGGAAATTGTTAGGGAATTCAACATTCCTCTATACAGAGTGTCAAGAGTGTGTCAAGAATATCTAATTTCAAGAATTACCTCCTACCATGGACAACGCAGTGGTCCACCGCGACTACTTAATGACCGAGATAGGCGAAATGTGCTTAGAGTAGTCAGTATTAACAGACAAGCAACACTGCGTCAAATAAAAGCAACAATCAATGTAGGGCGTACGACAGATGAGTCCGTGAGAACCGTGCAGTGAAATTTCATGTTGTTGGAATATGACAGCAGAAGACCAACTCCAGTGCCTTTACTAACAACATGCCATCGGCTTCAGCGCCTCTGCTGGACTCGTGAACATGTCGGCTGGACGCTAGATGACTGGTTGGTACGATGAGTCACCATTCCAATTGGTAAGAACTGATGGTAGGGTTCGAGTATGGCGCAAACCCCACGAGGTCATGGATCCAAGTTGCCATCAAGGCACTGTGCAAGTTGATGGTGGCTCCATAATTTGTGTGAGCTATTTTTACATGACACGGATTGGGTCTTTTTTTCCTATTCAGACAATCATTGGCTGGAAATTGTTATGTTCAGCTACTTGAAGACTATTTGCAGCCATTCATGGACTTATTGTACCCAAACAATGGGATTTTCCAGGATGATAAAGCTCCACGTCACTGGGCCAAAATCGTCCGCGATTGTTTTGAGGAACATTCTGTAAAGTTCCAGTGAATGATCTGGCCACCTAGATTACCAAACATGAACCCCATCGAACATGTATGGGACATGATATTACATTTTTAATTTTTAAGGAACGCGATAGACTTAATTGGTATTACCTTTCCTATATTGTTTTGTAACGAATTTCAAAGATCTTGCGTGCATATTTTCCCATAAACAAATAAAAAGAAAACTGCCCAGTTAAACTGAGGGCATTGAGCTCACAGGCTATTCACACTCATTGTATATTGTACTCTTATTTCAAAGAATTTGAAATATGCCCTCGACAAATAAAGAAATCAATAATATATTAAGGGGGGGGGGTCATCCCCCTGTTACCCCCTCATAGTTAACTAATGAACTCCTTAAACTAATCAGGGAAGTGTCCATTTACAATGAATATACATACAAAATTTGAAGAAAATCGGATAATTCTGCATGAATAACTCATTTATCTAAATTAAGGGGGGATTAGCCCCCTTTCCCCCTTTATACTTAACCAATGAACCCCCAAAACTTTTCAGAGAAGCGCATTATCACAATGAACCTGTATACAAAATTTGAAGAAAATCGGATAATTCTGCATGAAAAAACCATTTATCTAAATTAAGGGGGTTATCCCCCCTTTCCCCCTTTATACTTAACCAATGAACCCCAAAACTATTGACAGAAGCGCATTATCAAAATGAACCTATATACAAAATTTAAAGAAAATGGGATAATTCTGCATGAAAAACCCATTTATCTAAATTAAGGGGGGATTAGACCCCTCTTTCCCCCTTTATACTTAACCAATGAACACCCAAAACTATTCAGAGAAGCGCATTATTCCAATGAACCTATATACAAAATTTAAAGAAAATGGGATAATTCTGCATGAAAAACCCATTTATCTAAATTAAGGGGGGATTACCCCCCTTTCCCCCTTTATACTTAACCAATGAACCCCCAAAGCTATTGACAGAAGCACATTATCAAAATGAACCTATATACAAAATTTGAAGAAAGTCGGATAATTCTGTATGAAAACCTCATTTATCTAAATTATGGGGGGTATCCCCCCTTTCCCCCTTTATACTTAACCAATGAACCCCCAAAACTATTGACAGAAGCACATTATCAAAATGAACCTATATACAAAATTTGAAGAAAATGGGATAATTCTGCATGAAAAACCCATTTATCTAAATTAAGGGGGGATTAGCCCCCTCTTTTCCTCTTTATACTTAACCAATGAACCCCCAAAACTATTCAGAGAAGCGCATTATTCCAATGAACCTATATACAAAATTTGAAGAAAATCGGATAATTCTGCATGAAAAAACCATTTATCTAAATTACGGGGGTTATCCCCCCTTTCCCCCTTTATACTTAACCAATGAACCCCAAAACTATTGACAGAAGCGCATTATCACAATGAACCTATATACAAAATTTGAAGAAAATCGGATAATTCTGCATGAAAAAACCATTTATCTAAATTAGGGGGGTTATCCCCCCTTTCCCCCTTTATACTTAACCAATGAACCCCAAAACTATTGACAGAAGCGCATTATCAAAATGAACCTATATACAAAATTTAAAGAAAATGGGATAATTCTGGATGAAAAACCCATTTATCTAAATTAAGGGGGGATTACCCCCCTTTCCCCCTTTATACTTAACC
Source organism: Maratus michaelseni (assembly GCA_963931845.1). Lineage (NCBI taxonomy): Eukaryota > Metazoa > Arthropoda > Arachnida > Araneae > Salticidae > Maratus > Maratus michaelseni. Next base: position 388,193,019 of record OZ007588.1, read on the forward strand.
AATGAACCCCCAAAGCTATTGACAGAAGCATATTATCAAAATGAACTTATATACAAAATTTGAAGAAAATCGGATAATTTTGTATGAAAAACTCATTTATCTAAATTAGGGGGGGTATCCCCCCTTTCCCCCTTTATACTTAACCAATGAACCCCCAAAACTATTGACAGAAGCACATTATCAAAATGAACCTATATACAAAATTTGAAGAAAATGGGATAATTCTGCATGAAAAACCCATTTATCTAAATTAAGGGGGGATTAGCCCCCTCTTTCCTCCTTTATACTTAACCAATGAACCCCCAAAACTATTCAGAGAAGCGCATTATTCCAATGAACCTATATACAAAATTTGAAGAAAATCGGATAATTCTGCATCAAAAACTCATTTATCCAAATTAGGGGTATTACCCCCCCCTTTCCCCCTTTATACTTAACCAATGAACCCCCAAAGCTATTGGCAGAAGCACATTATCAAAATGAACCTATAAACAAAATTTGAAGAAAATCGGATAATTCTGTATGAAAAACTCATTTATCCAAATTAGGGGGATTACCCCCCCCCCTTTCCCCCTTTATACTTAACCAATGAACCCCCAAAGCTATTGAATTTGGATAAATGAGTTTTTCATGCAGAATTATCCGATTTTCTTCAAATTTTGTATATAGGTTCATTGGAATAATGCGCTTCTCTGAATAGTTTTGGGGGTTCATTGGTTAAGTATAAAGGAGGAAAGAGGGGGCTAATCCCCCCTTAATTTAGATAAATGGGTTTTTCATGCAGAATTATCCCATTTTCTTCAAATTTTGTATATAGGTTCATTTTGATAATGTGCTTCTGTCAATAGTTTTGGGGGTTCATTGGTTAAGTATAAAGGGGGAAAGGGGGGATACCCTCCCTAATTTAGATAAATGAGTTTTTCATACAAAATTATCCGATTTTCTTCAAATTTTGTATATAGGTTCATTTTGATAATATGCTTCTGTCAATAGCTTTAGGGGTTCATTGGTTAAGTATAAAGGGGGAAAGGGGGGTAATCCCCCCTTAATTTAGATAAATGATTTTTTCATCCAGAATTATCCCATTTTCTTTAAATTTTGTATATAGGTTCATTTTGATAATGCGCTTCTGTCAATAGTTTTGGGGTTCATTGGTTAAGTATAAAGGGGGAAAGGGGGGATAACCCCCCTAATTTAGATAAATGGTTTTTTCATGCAGAATTATCCGATTTTCTTCAAATTTTGTATATAGGTTCATTGTGATAATGCGCTTTTGTCAATAGTTTTGGGGTTCATTGGTTAAGTATAAAGGGGGAAAGGGGGGATAACCCCCTAATTTAGATAAATGATTTTTTCATGCAGAATTATCCGATTTTCTTCAAATTTTGTATATAGGTTCATTGGAATAATGCGCTTCTCTGAATATCAAACCCTGAGAGCTTATGTGCCCGCCGGTTGTGTACGTACGTATGTATGTATGTACGTAACGCGATAACTCTTGATAGAACAAACCGTTTTACTTTAAATTTTGTTTATAGGTTCCTTGTGATAAGGCGCTTCCCTGATTAGTTTTGGAGATTCATTGGTTAAGCATAAAGGGGGGGAAACTGGGGGCTAACCCCCATAATTTAGATAAATGGGTTTTTCATGCAGAATTATCCCATTTTCTTCAAATTTTGTATATAGGTTCATTTTGATAATGTGCTTCTATCAATAGTTTTGGGGCTTCATTGGTTTAGTATAAAGGGGGAAAGGGAGGGATACCCCCCCCCCCTAATTTAGATAAATGAGTTTTTCATGCAGAATTATCCGGTTTTAGCTCACAGGCTATCAAACCCTGAGAGCTTCTGTGCCCGCCGGTTCTGTACGTACGTATGTATGTATGTACGTAACGCGATAACTCTTGATAGAACAAACCGTTTTACTTTAAATTTTGTTTATAGGTTCCTTGTCATAAGGCGCTTCCCTGATTAGTTTTGGAGAACCAATGAACCCCCAAAACTATTGTCAGAAGCACATTATCAAAATGAACTTATATACAAAATTTGAAGAAAATTGGATAATTCTGCATGAAAAATCCATTTATCTAAATTAAGGGGGGATTAGCCCCCCTTTCCCCCTTTATACTTAACCAATGAAATATCAAAACTATTCAGAGAAGCGCATTATCACAATGAACCTATATACAAAATTTGAAGAAAACCGGATAATTCTGCATGAAAAACTCATTTATCTAAATTAGGGGGGGGTATCCCTCCCTTTCCCCCTTTATACTAAACCAATGAAGCCCCAAAACTATTGATAGAAGCACATTATCAAAATGAACCTATAAACAAAATTTGAAGAAAATCGGATAATTCTGTATGAAAAACTCATTTATCTAAATTAGGAGGGGTATCCCCCCTTTCCCCCTTTATACTTTACCAATGAACCCCCAAAACTATTGTCAGAAGCACATTATCAAAATGAACCTATATACAAAATTTGAAGAAAATTGGATAATTCTGCATGAAAAATCCATTTATCTAAATTAAGGGGGGATTAGCCCCCCTTTCCCCCTTTATACTTAACCAATGAAATACCAAAACTATTCAGAGAAGCGCATTATCACAATGAACCTATATACAAAATTTGAAGAAAACCGGATAATTCTGCATGAAAAACTCATTTATCTAAATTAGGGGGGGGGGTATCCCTCCCTTTCCCCCTTTATACTAAACCAATGAAGCCCCAAAACTATTGATAGAAGCACATTATCAAAATGAACCTATATACAAAATTTGAAGAAAATGGGATAATTCTGCATGAAAAACCCATTTATCTAAATTATGGGGGTTAGCCCCCAGTTTCCCCCCCTTTATGCTTAACCAATGAATCTCCAAAACTAATCAGGGAAGCGCCTTATCACAAGGAACCTATAAACAAAATTTAAAGTAAAACGGTTTGTTCTATCAAGAGTTATCGCGTTACGTACATACATACATACGTACGTACAGAACCGGCGGGCACATAAGCTCTCAGGGTTTGATAGCCTGTGAGCTAAAAATGAATAACAGTAGTTTTACATTCACCAGTTTACCTTAAAATGCAATTTTTTCCTAAGAAAATACACGTTTTTAATTTATTCAAAGACTTAATAATAAATGTGAGCTATGAACTAAAATTTTTTTTTTTTCTTTTTACATACTAAAATCTTAAAGCATTTCGAAGTTTTAGTTAACATTTCCTTTTTAATACTTTCCAACATAGCTGAAAAGTATTTATGAATACGGTTTATCTTTCTGTCTGCCGACCGTCATTGCTCTAACTCCCGTAAATATACTCGGATTGCCATGTAATTCGTATATGTTATTTAGGTATACTATGGTCTGTTTGGTATTGAAAATGAAGTGTGTAGCATTTATACTTAATTTACAGGGACGCTGAAAAGAATTCCGTTACATTACGGTTTATGGAGAAAAATCTTTTGCGGTGTATTTTAATGATGTTGCAAACATATTGAAATTAATATATCGTATATTGCTGAGGTGCACTATAAGATGCATAATATAGAATATGGTGGGCATAGCATTGATCGTTCATTTACAGGACACACACAAAAATTCGGTTAGGTTTATTATATGAACAATAATTACCGGAACTGCGTTTTCAGTTGTAGTAGGTGTTTGTAAATTTAACTAAAATTTACATATTATTTGGTCTGTATAAATGCTATAGATCATATACAGGGCAGTACAAAATATATCGAATAAATTTCGGTTTATTGACGGAAATTGCTGAGTAGAAAGTTTTAACCGTGCTATGACTTTCCTAACTGAACTAAATTTTAGCATACTATGTAGTATATATGCAAAAGTATATATACTGTATATAGTATATATACAGGGCTGCACTACAGATATTTTCCGGTTATTGAAGGTAATTGATGAAATTAGGTTTTCAAATTTGCTATGTGTTTCTCAACTTGTTTACTTAGACATCGACTTTCACTTTATGAATCAGTATAGCTAAAGTATGCTGGAAGCGTTAGAAAGTGTTTCATAATCTATGCTTCACGCATTATTTTTTCCTGGTTATTAATTGCTTTAGAACAAATGCTTGGCAAGTAAATAAGCATTAAGGTCTTAAATACTTCTTTACTAAATTTGATTTCAGATTCCCACGCAAGTAAGCCTTTTAGCTTTTAATTTAATACATCTGATTGAATAAAATTTCTAAAGAGAACCGTTCAATTAAGCTCGCCTTATTTGCAAATGAAAAGTGGCAGCAGCTCTTAGGAAGAATGATTAAATTTTTATCTCTTTTCAGTTTTGCAGTCGCGCTACGAAGTGAAGAATTTAGAACAAAGCTTCTAATAAAATGTAAATGAATACATTTCTACAATATGTGTTCCTATTCGTTGAATAAAAGATACCTAAAGTCTTTCGATATAACGTAATGTTATCATTTGTTAAAAAAATGGAACATTCTAAATGAAATAAAGAAAGATGTCTCAATTCTTTAGTATAATTGAAAAAAAAAAACATTAAGTTATTGCCTTTTCTTTTACTATGATGTTGTGAAGATATGTCATTGAGAACTTTTTTCTTAATTCTCCATTTTAAACAAGAACGAAATATCAGGCATCCGGTAAAGATTATGAAACCCTTTAAACGCTACACTACAAACAAAGAAAAATATTGATTTTACGGTATAATACTAGCACCCCAGCTGCTAGTATTATACAGTAAAATTAATAGTAATCTCCAACTATAATAAAGAAGGAAGTTTGTGTGTTTGTGTGTGTGTGTTTCTCGGTTGTATTCTGAAGAGACCGCTGCACACAGAGCTACAAAATTTGGTAAGAAGGTACCTCCATGCATGTAGTTTTGCACCTCGAAGACAGATTTTGGAATTTTTGAATAGATTTTTTAAATTAAATGTTTTATGCGATTTTTAGTGTTTTTTCACGTTTAGCTGCAATTTTTCCACATTAGTAATGGGAATCGGGTTTCAATCTTTTAACCCTATTTAGTAAATTTTGTCCTCTTTTCAATAAAGTTTATACGAAATTCGTACAGTGATTTTTGAATTTTTGGCGAATTTTTTCTTTTGACACTAAGAAATTGTGTCAGAATAATTGATTTGTTCGGTGCTTTTTATTCCATTTCAACCTTAGATATGCTCAGAATCGTCATTTTATTTTCTCTTTTTAGCTTGGAGAAAGTTGATAATTCTTTACAGATAAAAAATCATGATTTTAAAAATGCGATTTTTAGTGTTTTTTGACGTTTTGCTGCGATTTATTCACATTAGTAACCGGAATTCGGTTCCAATCTTTTAGACCATTATAGTAAATTATTATAGACCATTATAGTCATGCGAAATTCGCATAGTGACTTTTGATTTTTTGGCGAATTTTTTTCTGCGACACTAAGTAATTTTGCCCAGAATGCTTGATTGGTTCGGCGGTTGCTTCCATTTCAGCCTCCGATACGCTCAGAATCGTATATTTTTTTACTCTTTTTAGCTTGGAAAAAGTTGATAATTCTTTACAGATAAAAAAAATCATAATTTTAAAAGGGAGGGACGGATTATTTATTATCCGGATTTTTGTATTAGATTTTTTCTTGTTCAGATTTGTTATGCGTTTTTTAACATTTTTTTTTTCATGTTTTGCAGCGATTTTTGATTCAAATGGCGTCACAAATCGCCCACTACAAGTCAAACACCATAGGAGGGCAGTTGCGATTGGTAGCTGATAGAATTGTAGGCACAGCTGGAATTCAACCGGGCAATTGTGATTGGCAGATGGAAAGGTCGTTAGCTGATTGCAATACGAACAGCGAGATGTGAATTTTTGCGATTTGTTTCATGCGATTTTTGAGTTTTTTCATGTATATGTCATTTATGTATTTGATTTCAGAAATGAACCTTTTCTCAGGTCCCCAGGTACTAGATAAACTTCGGTATCATTTTTTCAGCCCTTGGTTACCACTATTTCTGAACATTAATGACCAGGAGAGGTATTTTCTCGGGTTCTATGGGCCCAATTTCAAACACGAACTAATTAAGATAAAGATTTGGCGTCACCTGGTAGTAGAAAATGGAACTAAAAGATTTTGCAGCGCACGCCTGCTATACGGTGTCATAGGCAACAGGGACACGTGCCGAAGTCTTTATCGGAAAGAGTTTTATTTAGAACTGAGTGCACCCCTAGCGGTGGAAAATGAAACTAAACAATTATGCATTTAAAATTTATCCGATTCAAACAAAGGGCCCTATTTAAACGATAATTGATTTATTCAACTTAACATGAACTAATTAAGATATAGATAACTAATTAAGACATAGATTTGTCGCCCTCTGGCGGTGGAAAGCGGAACTAAAAGATTTTCAGAGCGTGCGCAAAACACCTTCTTACGTTGTCATAAGCAGCGGGGACACATGGCGGAATTTCGTTCGGAAAGAGGTTTGTTTAGAAAACAGTGCACCCACTGGCTGTGGAAAATGTAACTAAAAGATTTTGTATTTAATGTTGGTCTGATTCCAACGAAATCTTTTCTTACATTCTTCCAATGTCTCCGAGGTACTAAATAAATTTTATATAATTTTTTCAGCCCTTGGTTACCACCATTTATGAATATTAATATCCAGGGAGGTGATTTATTTTCTCGGGTTCTATGGGTCCGATTTCAACAGGAATCCGTTCATTCAACTTAACATGAACTAATTAAAATATAGCTAATTATTTAAGACATAGATTTGGTACTCCTTGGGTGTGGAAAGTAGAACTAGCAGATTTTCCGCGCGTGCAGGGTGCCGTAAGCAGCGAGAACGAGTACCGAAGTTTCGTTCGGAAATAGGTTTATATAGAAAAGAATGCTCCACCTGGTGTTAGAAACTGGAAGTAAAAGATTTTGCTGCGTGTGCCTAGCACGTCTGCGATGCACGGTATTGTAGGCAGCGGGGACACGTATCGGATAATTTGCTTAGGACAAAATGCATCTCCTGGCGGTGGAACTAAAAGATTTTCCTGCGCGTGCGCCAAAAGTGGCTATTTTTATTGAAGCAGCAAAAGAAATTACCGATTTGATAATCCCAGACAACTAAAAAGTTTCATTTTCACTCATCCTCGAGTATTAAGAAAAGTATTGGATTATCTGAATCGAAACTCACAGTTTAGTTTTCTGATTTTGAAAATCCAAAGTTTGTGAAAATCAGACGGTAACTTTTTTAAATTTCAACCAAAAACTGACCCGTTTTGAATCAAATGATCCAAACATTTGAGCAGGTGCTATTAAATTTACTTCGCTTCGGGTACATCTCTCTATTTAATTTCCGAAAGACAAAGAATTGCCAGAGGAAGGGTTTCGTGCAGCGATTTTTAGAGTGATTTCGCGTTTCGTATTATTTTTTGACGAGACCGGGCAACGCCGGGCGGATCTGCTAGTAAACAATAAAATAAGCAGTAATACGTTACCGTGCATGCGCGGCAGCGTAATGCTGCTTATTTTACTTTTCCTTTATATCTTTTGACATTCGTTGACTAAATAGAGTAAAGATCATTACTCAAAATTTCTGACAAATACTTTAAAAAAAAAACCCGTTATATTAACATCGAGTGTACTCTCCATCGGTCAAAAAAGTGTTAAGTTACTTGGTTTTTTACTTTTTTGCGAGGGTAGTATAATACGTCTGCATTTTAGTTAAGATATTAAACAGAAATTAACTTTATTTTTTATTTTTTTGCGTTTAACATGATTTGAAAAATGTTTTTTTCTTTAATTACACAAATTATAAAACTAAAATAAGAGTAAAACAGCTGATAATAATTTATTTTTCTCTTTAAACAATCTTTAAGTCGATGTCATAGTAAGAAATTCCATATACGTTTTAAAGAAAAAAAGAAAACATTAAAAGTGGTTTATGTAATTTACATTATCACATATTATAGTCCAAGAGAATTATTAAATACTAAGCTGAAGTACACGGTCTTGCCCGTGATTTTAAGAATGTTTATTTAATAAAATCAAGTTTTAAATGAAAAATGCAGTATAAAACATAATAAAAGAAGTTTGCAAAATATTATACACGTGAATCAAATAAAAACCCATTATAAAAATATATAAAAATGTACAATAAACTCATCAGAAATCAGCTATAAATCAGAAAACTTCTATTCATCGTTAAAGCAATAAAAGCTGAAAATCCACAACTGCCAAGATTCCTTCAAAATTAACATTGCATGTAAACGAAGTACATGTGTTTCCATACTAAAAAAGTAACATTTTAATTTACGTTTTTATTTTGAGTTTTAATTTGCGTAATTTTCAATCATTTTTCATTTAATCCAAACGTCCGATTACGTAATTATTTAGTAAATAATCTGTAGTCCGGATTGAGATCGAGATTAAAACCTTTTGCTGAAAAGTTGTTTCCGAGTATATTGTTGTTTAAATAAGTTTTTCATGATTAAAAAAAAAAGACAAATACAAAAATTCTATTAAAAAAAAAAACTGAAATTTTTATAAAAACACAATGCAAACATATTGATAAAAATTTGTTTGTTACTAAAATAGGTGCAATAATTAAAAACACAGTTTTAAAACATTAAAACTATTTATGATGTAAAATCAGATGTAAACAAACAAATTTTTATCAATGTGTTTGCATTGTGTTTTTACAATTTTGAGAAGGTGAATTTGACGTTCCTACTATATGAAATTTTCTATATATTTTTAACTGAAATTTTTATTTCAGTTCTAAGAATGAGCTCTGGGCACCTAAACACTTCTAATATGTAAATACACAGAAATTCTAATATGTATGCATATACATACGTATATATGTAGAATAGATTTAAAAATAGCGAAAACAAATTTGAATAACCTTGAAATGTAAAATATGCCAATATTTCCATAATCTGGTTTTTATCATGATTCAAAATGTTCCTCAAACTCATATGACGTTATATATTTACCTGCGGGCGTCATATTCACCTGCTTTCTGTACTTACTCATATTTATGCTCCTTGCATTATTGAGAACTCTGTAAATTTCTGTTATACTTCCAATATGACGTCATATTCATCTTCTTTTTCATTCTTGAAACTTTTCATTTAATTTTCCTTTTTCAAGTGGAAATCTTTCAATTTAGAAAATTGATTGCTGTGGAAATAACTTTATTGCGTATTTTTAATTGTTAGCAGCTGCTATACCGAAAAATGCTTAAATATGATAGGAAATTCCCGTTAGATTGGTGGTTTTTTATTAATTAAAAAGTAACTATACGTTTTTTCGATTTCAGATTACTTTAGTTGCATCGGCTGTTTTTTGATACGTCAGTGCGTAAAATTTCGCGATTCTCGCTCCTAAACTGTAGATTTGTATAGAAATACAGACAGACAGACAGGCAATTTTTCATTTTTATACAATAGATTTAACGTTTAATTTACTTACGGTGATTTCTTAAACGGAAAGAAATGAACGATTAAATTTTTAAAATTTTAAGCATATTACAGCTTTATTCAACATTTCCTTTTCCTTTATTCGCTTTGCAAGTTCATACTTTCATTTATTTTATTTAGAGTCTGAATATTGAACTGACAAGATAAATATTTTCATATTCTATATTGCTTGGTTCCTGGACACATGGCCGTTTTCGAAAACGAAATCTCAGACAAGGCAGTAAATCGAGTTTACATGCGCTTGAATATAAGTTGTCTTACTCGAATATTAAAACCGAAATAAAAACACATTTCTTTATTTTACGGCAAGAAAATTTAGATAAGTAAACTGAAAATAATCTACACATCTTAAAACTAAAGATAACTATATGGACATCTAATAATTGCAGGAAGACTGATGTGATATATATCCGCACGATATGTACCGGTCCTATATTGCACACACTAGACTTACTCATAGACACTTGTCTTTTGCGGACATGTATCCTCATTGTTATTTTTCAATTCTCGAGATTCACCCTCTAATATATATATATATATATATATTATCATGAACAAACAATAAAAATAAAATAAATAAATAATAGTTATTTTACATTAGCAAATATTTCTGAAAGTATATTATAATACAAATGACATATAATTGAATAAGGAATTAAAAAAAAATAGAAGCAATGAACTAAAAAACATTTTTTCTATTCTCAAATCTTCATAAAACATGCCCTTAATATTTATTGTATGTATTTTTTTTTAAATGAATAAAAAAAATTAAAGTTATTTTACATATACGCATTTTTCTCAAAGTATATGTCGCAATACTAAGAACGTATAATAATTTCTTAATTCATTTAAGTAGCTCATATATAAAAAAAAAAAATTGGAAGAAATGAGCTAAAACCGATTTATTACATTCTTATCTCATTAAATAATTCAAATCTTTTTATGACTTTCCACTTTTATTTATTGCTTTATAACAAAATAGCTGCCTTTCCCTAAATGAAACAACGTATAGATGGAGCTATTGCCACTTTTGACAGATATTTTGCCAAGTCCGAACTGAACTGAAGATAGCGAATAACTTTTCTCGCGTCTGTAACTCTGTAGAAGTTGTTAAGTTGTGACATGTAGTTAGTTTTGAGAATGGATCTCGTCCCGAGACCAAATGTTGTTGTTTTTTTTCTATTGTGTTTTGTGTGTACGCGCCTTCTGCGAAGTATATGTATTGTGTTGTCGTTTTGTGCTGAATATTAAAATGTGATGTCTTAAGATGTGTGAGTCCTTGATAAAACCCCTCACCAGACCAGCACAAAGATTACATTGGCCCCCAACGTAAAAGAAGAGAAAATCGTTTGGATTTTCAACGTTTACAGTGCAAGAACCACCAAGGTTCAATTTTTCTGTGAAAAAGGAAACCACCCCGGTTTCAAAGTTTCTAAAAATCGTCCTAAATCGTGAACCATCCTGGTTTCGAATCTTTTAAAGTGAAGGAATCGTATGCATTCTACATTTTACTCGCCCATCGTAGTTTCGTTTTGAAAGATGTTTTAAAACGATTTATCATCACGATAATTTGTGAATCGTCTACGTAATCCAAAGTGTATATTCAACAAATATTCCATATGTGTTGTGAAATTATTTAGAACCATCCTATTTCTTATTTATGCTGTGAAATTTTGTGAAGCATCCGCTCGATAGCTAATTTTGTGGAAATTCGCGTGACTTCTTTTTCATTCACCAGGAAAAAAAAATCATTCTGATTTTGAAACTATACTGTGAAAAATCACCGCAACCTGCCTTATTTGTTTTTTCAGCATTAAAAGTTTAGTGTTTTTAAGTGTGATGTAGTTTGACCTCGAAAAGAAAAAGAAAAGATCTTGTGAAAATACATCTATTCGCTGCTGTTTTAGTGAATGAAAGTTACGCGTTTCGTTTTTTTTTCTTTCTCTGTTTATTTTATGGGATGATCATCTATTTCTAATTTATTTATTCTGTTTATAAAAGTTTGGAAGAATTATTTTTGCTGGATCCAGAGCTTAGCGGTTTTATTTTTATTTCTTTCTTTAAACGGTGTATATATATTTTTTGTTTTGTTCATTAGTTTTGGTAAGTTACGAAAGATTAATGACATAAAAGATTTATATTACATTTTATACATTAAAATACATTTTATCTATTTATTTACCTGTATAAAATAGCGTATAAAATACATCATATCAATAACTTTCTATAATTATTTCTCATATTATTTTTTTAAGATGTAAATTAAGTATTTTATTTATAAATTATGTTGCTTTTATCTTTATTGGTGATAAAAAACCAGATTATCTATAATACTTGTGTTTGAATTGAAAGTTTTATATACGGTAAGTTAAATTGGTAAATGGCTAAATATTGATACTTCGTATAGAGATTTAAATGAGCTCATGGTTAATTGGTAGTAAATTTTAGTATGTTATTAAATTATTTCCTATATGTTTTATCAAGTGGTTATAAAAGTTTGATATATTTATCTGTTTATATTTACCTGCTTATATTTACCTGTAAAGGGAAGGTAGTTGTTTTGTTAGTGATTTTAGGTCAAGAATTACATATATTTTGTAATTTAAGCATTCGGGGTATAGATAATTGAAATAACTGCTTTGACGTTTCTGGCAAAGGGGAAAAAATTGATTTGTATAATTTAGCTATCGAATTAGACATTGCTCCGGATACAGGTGATACAATTGCGATCTTACGTGATAAAATTATAAAGTGCGCTCTATTTAAAGATGATGAGCAATTTGTGAAAGAGGCATGCCTTACTATAGTGGATGATAGAAAGAAACAGGAAAGCGCAGAAGAACGAAGGTTAGATGAGACGCGTGTCGCGGAAGAACGAAAGTTCGAGGAGAAGCGTGTCGCGGATGAGAGAGCGTATGAACTAGAAAAACTTAAACTACAAGCTCAAACAAATAACGCGACAACTGTACCACAGAATCAACTGGCTTTCAATCAAATGCGCATAGATATTAAAAATATCTTACCAATATTTATTCCCGAAAAAGATGATATGTCGTTGTTTTTGACAATGTTTGAACGTCAGATGAAATTGCTAAGTGTCCCTAAAGACTTCTGGGTTTCACAATTACTTGGCGTTCTTCCAAACGATATTGCTAAACTATAGCAAGAGAGCCTGAAACAATGTTTAAAAATTATGAACATATTCGCGACATACTGTTAAATAGATTTAGGTTAGCAGCATAGAGGTTTAGGGTATTGTTCACCAGTAATCCGAAAAGAGAAAATTCTACATGGAAAGATTTTTACTTTGAAATTCGAAATTAATTTTGAGGATTGGTTATCGGAATTAGAAATTGATTCATTTGAAAAGTTAAAATAACTTATAATTGATGATCAGATTAAAAGAAAGTGCCCACCAGAATATAAAAATCATTATTTAGATGGTTGGGACAAACTAAGTGATCCTGTCGTGTTGGCAGAAAAGCTTGACATATACGAAAATATCAAACCACATTCTCAAAAATCAGCAAGTAATTCAAAAACGCGTGAAACACAGAAATATGTTTTCCCGAAAACTTCAAATGGTCAGGAATTCTCTAAAAATCAAATAGCCAAACAACCAAATAGCTAACGAACATTTTGGAAATTATAAAAATACTACCCCTTCCCCAAAATATATAAACTCGCGATATGTAAACAATGACAAACATGCAACTGTAACTTGTTATGGATGTGGGAATCCAGAGGTTATTCGTTCGAAATGTCCTAAGTGTAATCCTTCTCTTAAAACAAAATCTAAGGAGTTTAATAGCGTAGATCTGTATACCTGTATAGCAGACTCTCCTACCTTCCCATCTTGGATGTCCATATAAATGAATTTTACAGTACAGCGTGTACCGATACAGGTGCAACTAATTCTATTGCTGGAGAAACTTTGTATAATTTATTAAAAGGCCAAGGAGTTTCTTTTAAGTCCAAGGTGATAACAATGACTCTAGCTAATGGAGGTAAACTTGATGGTGAAGTTCTATACACTGAAGTAACTATCCAAGTTAAAGGAAAATCTTTTAAAACTGAATTAATTGTTTTGCCCAAAGCAAAAGGAAATCGCACTTTGTTGGGTATAGACTTTTTACAAAAAGCAGGAATTGTCCTTGATATAAAGAACCGGAAATGGTATTTTAATGATTTTCCTCATCAAGTATATGACTTTTCTTCTGATGATGATCCAGTGCTTCTGCAGAAAATAACAAACGAGTTTAATTCAGGCTTGTTACGTGAAGAAGAGTGGAATCAGCTACCTGAAAACCAAAGAGAAGAATTAAGCGAATTGTTACGAGAATATGAAGATGTGTTCAAACTAGGGGGAGAGACCACTCCTTTTATAGAACACCATATTCCTACAGGGGACCATGCACCAGTAGCTGGTCCACCCTATCAAATGTCACCTATGAAGAAAGAATTATTAAAGAAAGAATTGGAAGTTTTACAAGAAAACGGTATTATTGAAGAATGTGAATCCCCATACGCAGCTCCTGTTGTTCTTATACCAAACCCTAATGGTGAAATGCGTCTATGCATAGATTACCGAAAGCTGAATGCAATTACGACTCCGGATACTTATCCACTTCCTAGATTGGATGATTTATTACAGGATGCTACTCCTACAGCTTACATGTCAACCATTGACCTGAAATCTGGTTACCACCAAGTTAATGTGACTGCCGCTGATAGAGATAAAGCAGCTTTCATTTGTCCATTTGGAACATTTCGCTTTGATAGAATGCCTTTTGGATTACGCAATGCTCCTGCAACGTTTCAGAGACTAATGGATAAATTCCGGTATGGATTTAACAACGTTAAAATTTTGACATACTTGGATGATATCATTGTTCTGTCATCGACTTTTGAGCAACATCTTTCCGATTTAAGATTAGTGTTTGAGAGACTATCCAAGTTTAAACTTCATGCTAACCGTGACAAATGTTACTTTGCTCGTTCGCAAGTCAAGTATCTCGGACATTGGATTACAAGCAAAGGCATTGAAGTTGACCAAGAGAAAGTTGCAGCCATTATGAAAATACCTTCTACAAAGACTGTAAAACAGGTACAATCATTCTTACAAACTTGTTCATGGTACCGTAGATTTATCGAACATTTTTCTGATATTTCACGTCCACTGAGTAATCTTACTAAAAATAAAGTTCAGTGGAAATGGGGAACTGAAGAAGAAAAAGCTTTTGCCACTCTAAAGCAATGCCTCGTCACCACTCCTATATTGCATCAAGCTGATATGACAAAGCCATTCATTCTTCGAACAGATGCCAGTACATGTGCTCTTGGAGCATTTGTACTCCAGGGCCAAGGATCTGAGGAACATCCTGTCGAGTATGGCAGCAGACTTCTTAATCCTGCTGAGCGAAACTATTCTATCACAGAGCGTGAAGCCTTAGCCGTTGTATGGGCTCTAAATAAATTTCGAGGCTATATTAAAGGTTTTGAAATCACCGTAGCGTCGGACCATCAACCTCTCCAATGGTTGATGAGCCTAAAATCTTCATCAGCTAGATTGGCCAGATGGCCGTTGCAGATACAAGCCTACAATCTAAAAATAGAGTATATCCCAGGAAAAGCAAATGTAGTTGCGGATATGCTATCCCGCCCAGATTGTACAGAATATTCATGTGAAGTGAATACTGTCATAGTGGACTTTCCCATTAAAAGTTCTAAAGACATTCGAGAAGAACAGTTGAAAGATCCAGAACTGAAGAAAATTATAGATCGTTTTGAGACTAACCACCCTACTACGGATTTAGTTAATTGGACTGAAAGAGGCTATCTAATGAATCAGGGTGTACTGTATCGATATGCCCCTGAATCTGAAGTCGAAGAAGCTCAGTTTGTAGTTCCAACTCATGACCGTGAAACAATCCTAAAAGAATACCATGATGCTCCGACCGCTGGACACTATGGCGCCGAAGAAACTTTCCGTCGAATTGTTAAAAGATATTACTGGACCGGCATGAGAAAATTCATATCAGATTATGTTAATGCTTGTCCTGATTGCAACCGGTATAAAGCCTCAAATCAAAAACCAGCTGGACTGCTGCAAACTCCAATTTATGCTCAAAGTCTAGAAACTCTCTCTATGGATTTGTTTGGGCCTCTTACAGAAAGTAAAACTGGAAAACGCTGGCTTTTTATTCTTGAGGATTGTGCAACACGGTGGGTGGAGCTGTTTGCATTATCACAGGCTGCTGCTAGGGAATGTGCATTAACTCTCCTTAATGAAATATTTTTACGTTATGGCTTACCCAAAAGAATAGTTAATGATAATGGACCCCAATTTGTCAGCGATGTCATGCAACAATTATGTCATCTGTTGGACATTAAACAAAGTCTAACACCTGTTTACCACCCTCAAGCGAACCCTGTTGAGCGTAAAAATCGCGATTTAAAACCTCGACTTGCCATTTTAGTAGGAGACGACCATAGCTCCTGGGAAGAGCGCTTACCAGCTGTTAGGTTTGCAATGAATTCCGCAAAATGTGAAACTACCGGTCAAACTGCCGCATATTTGCAATTTGCGCGTGAGATGCGTACATTCGACGATGTTACGCATGATTTAAGAACTGTGATTAATAACGATAATTTCGTCCCTGAAATTACCCCATACCTTAAAAATTTCGCAAAATTTTCATCTAGAGTACATGATCTAGTTGAAGAAAAGCAAGATAAACGTAAATTCTATGCGGATAGGAAGCGTAGAGCAGGTCCAAATTACAATCCTGGAGATCAGGTGTGGGTGACTTTACATCCACTTAATAACGCTAAACAAAAACGGAGTGCTAAATTCATGCCGCGCCGTGATGGTCCGTATAACATCTTAACTCAAAATCATTAACAACGTATGAAATTGCTCATCCAAATAATCCTAACATTTCGGTAGGCACTTACCACACATCCGCACTCAGTCCATATCGAGGAGCTGATAAATTGCCCGTGCAACCGCTACGGAAGCGTGGTCGACCGCCTAAAGTTTTTGATTCCTCGTCGGGACGACTTCGGAACCAGAGGGGGGAGGCTATAACAAAATAGCTGCCTTTCCCTAAATGAAACAACGTATAGATGGCGCAATTGCCACTTTTGGCAGATATTTTGCCAAGTCCGAACTGAAGTGAAGAGAGCGAATAACTTTTCGCGGGTCTGTAACTCTGTAGAAGTTGTTAAGTTGTGACATGTAGTTAGTTTTGAGAATGGATCTCGTCCCGAGACCAAATGTTGGTTTTTTTCTATTGTGTTTTGTGTGTACGCGCCTTCTGCGAAGTATATGTATTGTGTTGTCGTTTTGTGCTGAATATTAAAATTGTGATGTCTTAAGATGTGTGAGTCCTTGACAAAACCCCTCACCAGACCAGCACAAAGATTACAGCTTTACAAAAAATGAGGAAAATTCCCATGTTCAATTCCTGCTGTAAGCAAAAACAAGTAAAAGAAGTTTTTTATTTGCTAATTTATCTCAAAATATATTGGAATTCTACGAAAAATACAATAGATGTTTAATTTGTTTAAGAAATTTATCGATATAAAAAAAGCAATGAACTAGAAACCTTTTATTACATTCTCAAATTTGAAAAGAATGTGGAAGCTTTATAAAATTTCCTTTTAATTTATTAAAGCTTTGGCCTTAATATACCTTACAACAAATGCTTGGCACGTAAATAGGCATTAAATTCTTAAATACAGCTTGACTGAATATAATTTCAGATGTCTGTGAAAGTAAGTCTTGGCTTTTAATTTAATACTTCTGGCTAAATAATATCGCTAAGTCGATCAGTTTAATTAAGCTCTTCTATTTATAAATGAAAACTGGCAGCAGCTTTTAGAGGAAGAATGTATTGGTTCTTATCTCTCTCCATTTCAATTGTCGAATCATTGCTTGGTGACGGGTTAGTAGCAGTGGTTTTAATAAAGTCTAGATAAATATATTTCTACATTTTTTGTTATTTTTTATACGGGTTAGTAACTGTGGTTTTAATAAAGTCTAGATATATATATTTCTACAATTTTTGTTATTATTTACTTAGTATAAGAATATTCTATAAAATTCTATATTACGTAATGATTTGACTCAATGGAAAACATGAAAATTCTGGATAAATTTATGAAATATCTTTCATTTTATTCAGAATAATGGTAGGTTTTATTCGATGGCATTTTTCTATCGCAGTATTTGGAATAAAATTTTAATTTATACTGGTTGATTATATTATAAAAAATATGGCCCAATTTCTCAATTTTCTGAAAAGAGGATGGAGTTGGGATTAGATTTTGATAAGTATTTGCCAATTTTGGCTTTGTAGCTATTGCAGAGGTGTCTTACAAGAAATTTGTTATGACAATTATTTCTTGAGACTGTTTGCACTTTAAGCCTACAACACTTTTATGAGGACATGCTTGTTATATATTTTGAATTATTTGTTGTTTTTTGCCTCACAGGAAAACTCCTGCTTGGCTTTGTTACCAGTGGAAAAAAACACAATATCTATTAATCTAATAATCTTGTCACCTATTGTTACTGCCTGAGGGCATGTTTGATATATTTTTGGAATGAATGATATTTACGAAATGGAATGGGATTTTGATAGGTATCTGCCAATTTTGACTTTGTAGGTATTGGAGGGGTATCTTAACCCATTTGTTCCGAGAATTATTTATTGAGATTCTTTGCACTTTAATCCTACAACTCTTTCCTTTGTAATCTTTTATTAATGCCTGAAGACATGTTTGATATATATATATTTTAATTATTGGTTGTTTTTTGCCTGACAGGAAGACTCCTACCTGGCTGTGCTATCAGTGGGAAAAAGCACAATCTTATGAAGTGGAATGGGATTTTTATAGGTATCTGCTAATTTTGGCTTTGTAGCGATTGGAGGGGTATCATAACCCATTTGTTTCGAGAATTATTTCTTGATATTCTTTGTACTTTAAGCTTACAACGCTTTCATTTGTAATCTTTTATTAATGCCTAAAGACATGTTTGATATATATATATTTTAATTATTGGTTGTTTTTTGCCTGACAGGAAGACTCCTACCTGGCTGTGCTATCAGTGGGAAAAAGCACAATCTTATGAAGTGGGATGAGATTTTTATAGGTATCTGCTAATTTTGGCTTTGTAGCGATTGGAGGGGTATCATAACCCATTTGTTTCGAGAATTATTTCTTGATATTCTTTGTACTTTAAGCTTACAACGCTTTCATTTGTAATATTTTATTAATGCCTGAAGACATGTTTGATATATATATATTTTAATTATTGGTTGTTTTTTGCCTGACAGGAAGACTCCTACCTGGCTGTGCTATCAGTGGGAAAAAGCACAATCTTATGAAGTGGGATGGGATTTTGATAGGTATCTACCAAGTTTGGCTTTATAGCTTTTGGAGGGGTATCATAACCCATTTGTTTCGAGAATTATTTCTTGATATTCTTTGTACTTTAAGCTTACAACGCTTTCATTTGTAATCTTTTATTAATGCCTGAAGACATGTTTGATATATATATATTTTAATTATTGGTTGTTTTTTGCCTGACAGGAAGACACCTACCTGGCTGTGCTATCAGTGGGAAAAAGCACAATATTATGAAGTGGGATGAGATTTTTATAGGTATCTGCTAATTTTGGCTTTGTAGCGATTGGAGGGGTATCATAACCCATTTGTTTCGAGAATTATTTCTTGATATTCTTTGTACTTTAAGCTTACAACGCTTTCATTTGTAATCTTTTATTAATGCCTGAAGACATGTTTGATATATATATATTTTAATTATTGGTTGTTTTTTGCCTGACAGGAAGACTCCTACCTGGCTGTGCTATCAGTGGGAAAAAGCACAATCTTATGAAGTGGGATGGGATTTTGATAGGTATCTACCAAGTTTGGCTTTATAGCTTTTGGAGGGGTATCATAACCCATTTGTTTCGAGAATTATTTCTTGATATTCTTTGTACTTTAAGCTTACAACGCTTTCATTTGTAATCTTTTATTAATGCCTGAAGACATATTTGATATATATATATTTTAATTATTGGTTGTTTTTTGCCTCACAGGAAGACTCCTGCATGGCTGTTCTATCAGTGGGAAAAAGCACAATCTTATGAAGTGGGATGGGATTTTGATAGGTATCTACCAAGTTTGGCTTTATAGCTTTTGGAGGGGTATCATAACCCATTTGTTTCGAGAATTATTTCTTGATATTCTTTGTACTTTAAGCTTACAACGCTTTCATTTGTAATCTTTTAGTAATGCCTGAAGACATATTTGATATATATATATATTAATTATTGGTTGTTTTTTGCCTCACAGGAAGACTCCTGCATGGCTGTTCTACCAGTGGGAAAAAGCACAATCTAATGAAGTGGGATGGGATTGTGATAGGTATCTACCAAGTTTGGCTTTATAGCTTTTGGAGGGGCGTCTTAATCTATTTGTTCCGAGAATTATTTCTTGAGATTCTTTGCACTTTAACCCTACTTTTGTTCAAATATGTAATGGTATATTTATACCAAGGGAAAGTACTTAATGCCTGAGATAAGAGATTGTTATAAACTATCTCTATTCATTATTTTAAAATGTTTTAATCTGAAAATTACTTTTGTTAATTAAAGTAATTATGCGTATGCAAAACAGGTTACTGAGATACTTATAAGAAATGATAAATTAAATAATAATATTGTAACGAATTCCACTATGGAATTAGTTAATTATTTATTTAACATTTTGGAATCCAGTTGATCACTGTGTTTCACTACATGGTAGCGTAAATTAATTTTAATGTTTTCCTTTTTCTTATTTTGTAAATATTTTTGATATATGCTTTGTAAATAAATTTTTGTTAAGTTTCAATCAATTGATTCTTTTATTGCATCATGATACTTTTATTACGTTAGTGTTGGGTTAGTTTTGGAAAAAGAGAATCTTAATTTAATAGTTGGTTTGTCATCTAACGGTTTATATGCTGGGGTTTCTTCTAAAAATTCACAGCGCAAAGGTTTCATTAATTAAACATTTTTTTATAGTGGTAAATGTACACTCTCAATCCCGACCTATACCCTTTGTCACGTCTTAATTTTTATTAATCAACTACCTGACTGAACCGCCAATTGCAAATTTAAGTTTCTTAGACGTTTGAAAGGATTTTTATTATAAAAATCGTAACCATGTATGTATGCGTCTAGTTCCCCAAACAATAATATATATTTGTATAGATGTTGAAAATTAACCTTGAAACTTTAGAATAAGTATTCGAGGCTGAGTGTTGGTAAAATTTTCTGTCAGTCATGTTTAGAAGATCTGCTCTTTTTCCGAATTTATTTAGAATGATAAATCTCGAATATTTTACACATTTCAGGGCGACTGAAATTATTATTACAAACACCTAAGGGTGAAAATATATGCGAAAACAAATAATTTTTGTACAAAAAACCAGTGTCGCAATCGAGATAATCCATCAAAAATATAGGTTGTGTCACTCCAAACAAAATCCGAATTTTAGTTCAGAACTTTACCCATAATGGAGATATTGTTAAGATATTTTCAACAAATATACTTTGTGTTTTGTGAAATGTGATTACGAGAAATGCTCGAAACGACTACTATTTGCTCTCAAACAACTTTGAGAACTTATTTATAAGAAATTGTAAATTGAATAATAATATTGTCACGAATTCCAGTATATAATTAATTAATCAATTACTTTACACTCTGGGATCCAGTGATCAATGTGTCCCGCTACATGGTAGCGTAGCAATTTTAATGTTTTCCTTTTTCGTATTTTGTAATTATTTTTCATATGTGCTTTGTAAATAAAAGCTTGTTAAGTTTTAATTAACTGATTCTTATTGCATCATGAGACATTTTTTATGTTAGTGTTAGGTTAGTTTTGAGATAAGAGAATCTTGATTTAATAAATGGTTCCTCATCTAACGGTTTATCGTTGGGGTTTCTTATAAAAATTGATAGCGCAAAGGTTTTATTAAATAAAACCTTTATGCAACAAATTCAAATTGTCAAAAAAAAAATTTTTTGGGAGTTGTAAACATACACTCTCAATCCCGACCTGAATCCTTCGATCACGTCTTAATTTTTATTAATCAACTACCTGACTTAACCGCATTACACTTACATTACATTTAACATTAGGTAGTCCATAATTTAGAATATAGCTGACGGTATCGTTCACCAAATTACAGTGCACTGCCGTAGTAATTCCCATGTAGCACTGCGTAGTAATACAAGATTGCAAACAAAGCAAAGTTAATCTGTTTAAAATTCTTAAAGAAAAGTTTCTTTATAATTCCTTGAATTATAAGCAAACCTTTGGGGTCGACTTGCAATGTGATACCCTGTATTTTAGATTGAGTAAATGGAATGATGTCTCACTTTCATATACAATCTTTTTTTAGGTTATACTATCATCTCTAATGTTATCTCTACTAATAATTTGGAAACGTTTACATATTTTTAATGTCTTGTTAATTTATTTTTTTTTCCGAAAAGTTTTTATGGTGTAAAAAACTCTACATACAAATTCATTCAATATATTTTTTTTAATTATCCCGTATGTACTGAAAGACGATTCTAAAACTAATTACAAATATTTTAGTCTGAAAAGTGATTAAAACATATACACATTTGTGTTCATTGGATCATATAATGCCCTGCTTGCGCCTGAATTTAAAATTATAATCTTTAACGTAGTTATATATTGAAAAATATTCTCAAAAGAAAAAAATGTCTTTACTTTATTCACATTTTTACAGCATATTTTGCAATATTGTATCATTTTAAAAGGAATACGGATTTCCCCTTTTTGATTTTGAAAAATACGAAAGAGAATAAATCCATTAAATTCTTATGCCTGGCTAGAGAATTAATTTTGGAATTTAACCGAAGAAAGCGTAACTTTTAATTGAATGCTTTGAGTTATTTTTAAAGCGAAGCATTTAATTAAGTTTTACGTCTTCATAAATGAAAAGTGGCATCACTGGAAGAAGTAGGTTTATTTTTAGTTCTTTTGAGATGTATATAAAGGTAAAGTATGGTGGACGCTATACTAAGAAAAGTGTGGGTGGTTGTAATGAGACTTGAGTAATTGCCTCTTTGTAAATGAGTTATTTAAAATATACGGGTGATGAAACGATTCATATTTGTCACAAATATTAAATTCCTGTTTATGTGACTTACGAATAGTTAGATGTATAAAATAATACAGTAAATACTTATTTAAGGCGGTATTCAAAAAAAAATATTTTTCCACGCTCAACAACTCAAAATTTCGAGACACATTTTCAGACTCATTTTTAAAAGTAAAAACATGAAACTTGGCGGCGTGATTTATGAAGAGATTTATAAGGGACACATGTTTTTATTTTTCGTTCAATTAATTAGAAATTTATTTATAAACAATTATTTTCACAGTACGATAACTTTTTTGTGTTTCCAGCTATATCGCTTCGGGAAATTCGGTTCAAAATGTCCACTTTGACAGCATTTTTTGAAATACATTCTGCCTTTATGAGAACATCGAGACAATACGGACATTATAAAGTTTCTGAATAACAGAACCTATCAATTGAATGCATTTTAGAGCAAAAATGAGTTTAAAAATGTGTCTCAAAATAAGCAGTTTGGATTTGAATACACCCTTAAATTACAAAAATAATTTATATCAAGAAAGAAAAACCCTGCTTCAAGCATAAATTATGAAACATTTTCCAACGTATTCAGTACTGTAACAAAAAAAAATATTATAACAAAACAATAGTGTAATAAAACTTATTAATTTAATCTCGTTAAAAGTGATATCTAAATAAATAATTTTGGAAACGTATAAAAAATAAGAAATCGAATTTCAGTAATTACCGCCCATAGTTGTAAAACTATTCAAATTATTTGTGTAGCCCTGAAAGTGATCTATAGATTTGTATGTACTGCATATTATGCTAAAATTTAGCTCAGCTAGGAAACGTATAACACAGTTGAAAATTCACTTTAAGGAATTTTCGTCAGTAAACGCAAATGTGCTCGAATTTATTTGTACAGCCCTATATGTGATCTACGGGATTTATATGCAACAAATTAATTAAATTTCAAAATTCGTATTCAACTGAAAACTCACTTCCTCCAGGAAATATCGCTCATAGTCAGTACTGTAACGGAATTACTTTGTGTGTCCCTGTAAGAGCACGACAAAATGATACGTACATCATATTCTAAGTAAGTTTCTTGTAATGTATCTCAGCGATGTATATCAATTTAAATATATTTGAAATATAGTACCACCGTTGCAAACGTGTTTTCCCCAATGTACCATAATGTAGCGGCATTATTTTGAGTATCACTGTAAACGAACGAATGCTACATTCTTAATTTTCAATACCAAGCATGCCACAATAAACCTTAATAACATATATTAATTACATGGCAATCCGAGTATATACACGAGTTAGAGCTCGGACAGACAGATTTTTCAACTATGTTGGAAAATGTTAAATAGGAAATTCCAGAAATAATTTATATTTACATATTTATAAATCATACTTAGAGTAGTAAAAAGACAGGTTAATGGAAGGTAGTGAACGCTAAATTTAGACGTGTATGAGTTGTGATAATACAGGGTGTCCCACTAAAAGTTAACCAGGAAAATGTTGGTTTTAGGAAAACGCACAGCAATAAATAAAACAAAACAATTGCATGTTATACCTGCATGTTTAAGAATAACGTTGCTTGTATCCCTATCCTTTCAGTAATAACCAAATATGAGTTGCGTTTTAGGTAGCTTTTATTACTAAAAGCAAAAAAAGCTACTTTTTTGAGCCATTCGGAGGAAAGCAATTCAGGAAATTTTCGGACTCTTAGGCCTCAAAATCACTCTCCTTTCAGATGTTGATTTATGTATATCCATATATACTGTATCTTATTTTTGTCATGCGCTAGCACTCCTATTTATAAATCGATTTGGATGTACCTAAGGATGCGTATTCAGGGTCAAATCAGGGTCTTAGAAAGATCATGACCGAGTTCGTTGGCCATTTGGTCGGCCATCTTGATTCAAAATGGCTGCCACTTATAAATTTAAAACTCTATAAAACATTAAAAAAAATATAGAAATCAAATTTATTTTTTGCTTTAGTGTTGATACAGGAATTCAGGAACATTTTTTGTTTTGCCTCTATCTTAAAAAATGGCTGAGCCATAGTAGTTTGAAATTCTAAGGTGGATGAAATTTTTAAACAACATATTAAAAAAATCAGGGATTAATTTGAGTTGTAGTGAACAAGATTTTTCGCAAATTAACTTTCATTTTTGTAAGCATTTTCCCAATCATAAACATAAAACTAAAAATATATATTCATATCCGTTAGCTTCAAATTATTGCCAAGTTTGTGGACACTCGTTACAATATCGCCAAATTTGGCGACCAAAAATAAGTCGCCATAAATGAAGCCAACTTGGGTATAGCCGACTGATTTGGCGAAATGCGCATTGAAATTTAGTATTGACGAATCTTCTCTTATCGGGTTCTTCCGATTGCAGCTTCGTGTTTACAGGTAAAATTCGCTAAAATCTTAAAACCAAGAAATAGGGAAGCTACTCTTTCCTCCCGGTACATGCCGGAAGGACTTTTAATTAAATTCTTTGAGTTAACTATTTCTAAATCCATGCATTTCCTAAAGTTTTCCGTATTTTTGAGCATGGAAAACTTGAAACTAAATAAAAAATAAATTTACATTTTCAATTCTTTTGAGTTGTATGAAGAGGATGTTATGCCTCGAAAAGTGTGGGCGGTTGCAATCAGACTTGAATAATTGTGTCTATGTAAATGAATTATTTAAGATAAAGGGGTGTTGCAACGATTTATTTCTGTATTAATGTGACATACCTTATGTGCGCTTCAAAACTCAACGATAGTGATACTTCTGAAAATAGGAAAATTTAGTGCGCCTTAAGAACGTCAAAACAGTTACACTATTTGACGATTATAAAAACAGGGAGTGAGCAACTCCCGAAATGCCAAAAAATCATTTTTAGTCAAAGAAAGTTTCCCATGAATCACTGCCAAAAATAAATAAATAAATAAATCTTTTCTTGAATGTGGATCTGTGAGCATTGTCTTCAAATATGTTTATTGAAGATTATACTGAAACCATTCAATTCCACTTTCAGTCAGAGTAAAACAATAATACGAGGGTGGATCAAATATAAAGGAGACTTTTTTAAAATATTATTTTTTAAACATTATTTATCAAAATTATACCGATATTATTTTACTAGATAGTTTCATTTAATATCTACACATTTCTTCAACATATTGGCAGTTTTTGAATTTCTTGTATAATAAAAAGAACTAAAATGTTTTTGAATCATACTGCACAGAAATTCTTTGATTTCTTGATGACTATTATTTTCTTCCTTCTAACGTTTCTTTAAGGGGATATAAATAAAGTTTAGACAGGAGGTGATAAGTTTGGACTATAAAGAAAATTGAGTAATTTACAGGGATTTTTTTTCTTTTTTTTTTTTTTACACTTTTGTGTGAGATATTACATTGTCTCAGAGATGATAAACATATGGATGGGATGATTAGAACCGACGCGCAACTTTAATTTTTTCTAAAACTTACCATTACCATATTGAATTACATGTGCGTCATTTTTTACTCCAGTGGAGCAGTTTAATTTTTTGTACCTTATTCAATACTGGATCTCCTTATTTCATCTTATTCATGTCCATTTTTAAACAGCTTGTGCCATTTCCATACTTGAGAACTCGATAAAGTGCCATATCCAAATTGCACATTCAATCTGTGTGAAATTTCAGTAGGTTTGACATTTTCCTCTTTTGAAAGTTTTTTAATTATACTTTGTACAACCGCACTAGGTACTTTGTGTTTATTCATAATGCTAACTACTAAATAGATGAGTGTAAAGCTGTTATCACACGGATGACCATACGATATGAAATATATGCTATTGCCTCTCGAGCTACACTTTCACGCTGCAACTAGGGTTATTTTCCCTATTGAAAGTTATCTGCTAATGTAAGGAGAGGGCGTAACATTTGGCGAGTAATTGCAGCAGGTGTTTTAATATTTAGTGTAGAGTTCGACTGATACACAGGAAGCATTATCGCGTACTAACATTTTATATATTGCAGTTTCTTTTCGTGTCTGTTCTATATATATAATATTGTGATCATTTTACTTAAAATTCCAAGATTATAAAAACAATACTCGCACTAATATAACATTAAAATTCTAAATTATAGAGTCCATATCTTCACTTTACGTCTTTCATTACCTGTAAATATTAAGAATTCTGAACTATTAGTATTAAGTGATTTAGAAAAAAATAGTATATTAAAACTAGTTTTTTGTCACATGTATTGGAACCGCACAATATCGCTAAGCCGAATTCTGTAACGCAAAGAAAGATGTTAAATTAAGTTTTAGTTATTTTTCCAAAATCGCTATTATGATATTTTTAGTTAATATATTTTACATATTTTAAATGTAATTCATGTTACATATTGAATGTAATATAAAAATGAAATACGTAATAGAATTTAGATATAGTTCCCACTCTTTTGCAGTTTTTTCTTCCTTGGTTTTGATGATTTTAATCATTTTTTGAAAGTTTAAATGAATTTGATATTTTTCATTTCAAAAACACAATCCTTTTTTCATATATATTGTGTACAGTCCTGGGGGTGGGTTATACCCTCTACTAACTCTGCCGCAAATCATTATAAAAATGTCACAAGTAACAATAGATTAGTAATAACATCTAATAATAATGCTGTACATAAATTTTGCTGCGGGGGGGGGGGGAGGATGAAGTTATGTATAACAATTGTAACATATTCTAAAACTTTTAGTACTAAACCCAGATTTTATGTTTGTACCTCCTAATGTTAAATAAATGTGCGATCGTCGCAAAACAGATTACAAGACAAGTGCTTTTTAAGCATAACTTAAAAATTATTTGGCGGAATGAGTTTTAATATTGGGTTTGAATACTTGAAAATTCTAGAAATCTATTTCTGTTAGGAAAGTTTTACGTTACAATTCATTTTTGTTTTCGAAAATATATAAATTTTAATTCTTTTTTTGTTTTTAAGGGAAGCAAAATATTTTAACTGGAGGGGGTTTTGGGGGGAGGGGGGGAATATGCGTTATTTATTATTAATACAAAATAAAAAAGGGCCCATTTTACTTAACAAATTGAAACACATATAAAGGTTTAAAATTTATACATCGCTAGGAGGGGGAAAACAAAACTTTAGGGTGTTTGAAATTCAATAATTAAAAAGGAAAAATAGACTGAAAAGGATATTATTACCCACATACATTAAATAAAATAATCCAACATGAAGTGAAAAATTAGCCAGAGCCAGGAATCGAACCTGGGTCCACAGCGTTCCAGGTTATTGCTCTGACCACTGAGCTACTCCGGCTGATACTGGATTTGCAATTTTTCACTAATAAACCATGTTGGAGAGAAAGTCGCCAACCATCTAGCAGACAGCCTTGGATGATCGAACAACTGTGAACATATTTTTACTATTCCACCGATTTACGAATAAATATGTGTGTCTATATAATAGTTGTATATCTTTAAAAAAAGATTATCAAGATTGTTTTAAAAGAAAATTATTAAAAGGTAAAATATAATTAACTATAAATAGCTGCTAGATTAAATTTTCATTTATTAAATTTTATTTTTCTAAAAGTATAAGAACATTTTCTGTCCCCCCCCCTCCACTACAAAATTTGTATTCTTTTGGATTCTGATTAATGCTAAAAGGAGGCAATAATTTGTATTGCAATAAAATACCTTGATGCATGTTTGCTTGCATTTTTATCTTTGGCGACGTAATTTGGCAACAAATACGAAATAACACCAAATATAGCTGCTGAAAATAGTTAAACTAGTACAGTTTGAGAAGTAAATAAGTGACTACGACAGTACAATTATAACATATAGCAAATAATATAAGGAATTGAAATAGAATAATCGCAATAAATAAATTTAAATTAGTAAATAAAGTTCTTATCGGGAGTGTAAATAACTACGAACTCCGAAGAGGCAATCGACGCATATGTAATTCCTTAATTACAAAATAACTGCACATTTTTAAAGTTCTTTTCGTGTATAATTGGTCCCTGTGTTACTAAAGATTTGCTTTTTTCTTAATTCTTCTGTATTTTTGGTTTCAATATTTGCGACGACCACGCTAAACGTAAGATGTTGGCTTACTGACGGTGGCCATCTTGGAATTTTAGAGATCTCTGATTGGTGGATTTCGAGCTGATACCTATCGTAGAGGATACAAACTACTGTACGTTAGATCTTTAAGAAATTACGAGAGGCAATCTATCAAACGGGACGAATTCGAGCTTTTTCCTCTTGAAAAACGTGTTTCGGATGAAATATCTGATATTGATTATGATATGAGAGTACGTGTGATAGCGCCATAAGACGACTAAAACAATCACAAATAAATTTTAGACTATAAACAGCTTATCGTAATTTCCATGACAACAAATGTAAGCAACTTCTATTGATATTAAAAAAGTCTTCTGTATATTTGATTCATCCTCATATATGTCATGTAACGGGTGTCATTGCAAAGTTCCACATACACACTTCATAAACTTGTTTAAGAATCTCTAGTACTAATAGAGGAATTTTCAAAGATTCAAATTTAGTTGTGTCCGGAAGTGATGGGATTGGTCTGTATGCAACGAATGTTTGAGAAGTACAGGAGGAAGTATTCCTGTGTAAGTAACCTTCAACAGCTAACTTCAACCGGTTACATTTATATCAGTGATAAGTAATGAGATAAATAAGGATTGCCCCAATTTCTAAATTATTTGCGTAATGATACGCTCGCCTCTTTTAGGTGCGTTCGTAATTATATAAATACGTAGCATCTATAGTCGTCTTCCCGTCTGTCCGTCCGTCCGCATATAACAGAGCAACAGCTATACAACCGAATGGTTTAAAATTTAATATGTATTATCGTTGCTGAATTGTGTCGAGTCATTTCAAATTTTATGAAAATCGAATCAAAACGTATAAAGATATATTAATAAAAGTTTTCTTTATTCTATTAAATTCTATCGTACGTAATCTGCATTATAACAGCGCAAGTCATGTGACTGAGGAAAACAAATACGGACAAACCACTTCTTTTTTCATATGCTTGGCGGCCATTTTTATTCAAAAATACGCTCGCCTCTTTTAGGTGCGTTCGTAATTATATAAATACGTAGCATCTATAGTCGTCTTCCCGTCTGTCCGTCCGTCCGCATATAACAGAGCAAAAGCTATACAACCGAATGGTTTAAAATTTAATATGTATTATCGTTGCTGAATTGTGTCGAGTCATTTCAAATTTTATGAAAATCGAATCAAAACGTATAAAGATATATTAATAAAAGTTTTCTTTATTCTATTAAATTCTATCGTACGTAATCTGTATTATAACAGCGTAAGTCATGTGACTGACGAAAGCAAATACGGACAAACCACTTCTTTTTTCATATGCCTGGCGGCCATTTTTATTCAAAATTATTTTTTCGAATAAAATTGCATAAAAGTTACATTTTTAGAAAGATCGTTTAAAAAAATTGTTAGTTTGAGAGATGAGTTGCATTAAAAAATGTATAGATTCTGAGATAACTTCAGTGGAAATTACGTTAACAGCCAAATATCTCAATCCATTAGAGTAAATAAACACAGGAGATTCGTTCATTATGAGTCATAAAAATATTAAACCGTGGAGGTAATCATTTGCAAAGCAAGATCTCCATGGTGAATTTTGCTGCACTGTCTGGTGTAGAAAAAAAATTCGCATTTGTAAACGTGACATACGTAATAAGAAAAAAAAAAGGCATGCTCATTACGCTCATAGCAGACGATATAATTCATTTCACTGAAATAATAAGAATGTTTTTTTTTTTCATTATGAAACTAGTTATAAAACGAACGCGCCTCATATGTCACGTTTAACATACAATTTCCAACTTGATTTTTTATTATTAAGAAGTAATTATTATAAAATTACGAAGATAATCATTAATCTTTTTTTTTCGGTAATTCATTAAGTAAAATTATGCACGTATCCGTATTATGTAAGCAAATTTTAGAAAAGCGGCAGTCATAAGCAATTTACAAAGTACAAATAAAGAATGGTACATACACATTTGTTTCATTTGCACAATCATTTAATAATTTATATTTAATTGCTTTATCGATACTGATCTTTGTAGATAAATAATATGAGAGTATTTTGTTTTTCAAACAGAATCGTAATTAATCACATTATGTTAAAAATGTACACAAAGGCATTATTTAATGCGAACAAAAACTGACTATTTTTAATGAGGTAGAAATTACATTGATGAATAAGAAGATTATTATTTCTCAGTTTCCTTAAAGTTTTTTTAGAAATCCATTTTCTTTAACGAATGCAATTTGTTTTAGCTATTCTCACAAGTTTCTTTTATCCTTGATAACAATAGAAAACATATTATAATTGAAAAAAATGCTATGTCTTTACCAGATTTCGATGACGAAAGAAATGTTAGCAGTTAATGTAACTTAGGAGAGTCTAATGTAGTGTCTTTTAATGACGTTTGGTGTGTAATTAATAATCAGACTTTGTTTAATGTTGTGTGAAAGGGCACTTGAATTAATTAATTCGATTTGCAACAGGGTTGTCGAAACTTTTTCATTCTTTGTGAGATAGTTATAAATGCATACATTGTAAAATAGAGGGAATGATCTTGTAAAGAGATTTACGAAATTATAATACAGTAGACTCGCGATTCAGCGACCTTCACGGGACCACGACAAATCGTACATGTGAGTATTGGGAAACGATCGGGACCTGATCCAATGGTCACTAAATAGTTGGTAATATGGGTTGTTTTTAATGTGTTCAAAAATATGTTCTTCAAATGGCTCTTGGAAACTTCCACAATGTCGCTTTCCAGGCCATTGTTCATTTGAAAGTAGTCGTTCGTAGATTCATATGATCGTGAAAAGAGTACTTTTAGTTATGTTAAACATTTTAGCAATTTCAGATTTTGCTATATGTTTTTGCACACTTTCGAGAATTTTCAGCTACATATGGATGTTGATAATCTTTTATTTACAATAAGAGTTACAGAGAAATAAATATTTTTCGCATAAAAAAAATATAGACAACACAAATGATTTAATATCAACGAAATGATCCTAAAAGATTGTACATCGTGAGATTATTCCATCATGTGATGTGCGCAGTTGCCTGATACAGGTATTTTTGTGACGATCACAAGCCATATAATTGCAGAGCGCAGTGGACATGCGCAGCAAATCTAAAGGCAAAAGGGGTGATAAATGTGCAAGAAATTTAACAGAACTGTTGGTAAATGCATTGTTTTTCCTTGAGCGTGCAGAAGAAATAGAAGGGCAGGGGATGTCAGATTTGACGAATATCTCAAAGGGTCAGACTTAGAAGAAGGAAAGGTTTGGTTACTTGCTTTTTTATACTTCTTGGAAAAGTTGAATACAATGCAATTTTTATTCATGTTCTCGGAAAGGTCGCTGAATCAAGAATCGAATTATTTACGGATAGTTAAAACGAGCGATGAAAAACGTTGTGAGTATTGGGAAACGATCGGGACCTGATCCAATGGTCACTAAATAGCGAATGGCCTCTAAATCAAAGGTCGTAGAATCGCGAGTCTACTGTATAACATCATTCGAGTTATCTGCGATTCCGAAAAGCATTTTCCATCCTCAGAAACTTCAAAAACCAATAGATTTACGAGATTAAAAGAAACATTTCTGAAACAAAGGTTTCTTTTGCTGCCCGTAATTTCGGAAACGTTCCCGAGTAGTTTTTACAGTGTATTAATCAGTTTTTTCTTTAACCTGCTATCAACACGAAATATCTGTTTTCGGATGCTATCAATTTTCAAGTAAGCATTTGCAGCTGTTTAACATATTTTATACATGCCAGAGTTAGTTACCATATGATGTTTATTTTTGCTGTTAATTTAGCATGTTTGTCAATTGAACATGTTTGTTAAAAATGAAAGTATTTACCTGAGAATTGATAGCATCCAAAAAATCAATGCTTCGCGATGATAACCGATCGAGAAAGCTAATTAAGACACTGTAAAAACTACTCGGAAGCGTTTCCCATAATAAAAGAAACTTTTGTTTCAGAAATTATTCTTTATATCTCCAAAATCTATTGTTATCTGAGTTTTCTGAAAATAAAGGGCCACTTTTCGGAATCGTGGGTAATTCGGAAGAGGATATATTAATTTTTCATAAATTTTATTAAAATAGATCAAGACAGATTTCTATTTTTTCAGTTTATTATTTTCTGAAGTTACATTAACACACTTTATTAATAATGAAAAATTTTAAGACCTTTTAAAAGTTACTTTTAAAAGCTAGGCTACAAAGAGCACAATGAATTTTGGTAATGAATTTTGGTTTAGCCGGGATGACATTGCAATGATTGCCTGGAAATGTCAATTGGACTGATATTTCTTTTGATAATGCGTTAAAAATTATTATAGACCATCTGGTATTCATGCTTATGGAAACAAAATTAAAAAAAAAACAAGAAACCGTAAGCAATTTGCTGCATCGAATGTATTTTAGCAGGAATAATATTGCATTGAATTTCGTCTAATCAATTTAATTTCTTTCGAGATGCAAATTTAGTCCTTTTTCCGTTAATGCGTTTAAGAATATTCTACACACATACATGAAATCATACTACAAAAAAAAAAAGCAGCCTTTATTAATTCCACAAAGTAAAAATGATGATGTTTACATAATTATTTGTTTAAGTAATTTCCAAATACAATACAAATGATAATATAATATGCATATGTAATTGTT
The DNA here is from genome assembly GCA_963931845.1 of Maratus michaelseni. NCBI lineage: Eukaryota > Metazoa > Arthropoda > Arachnida > Araneae > Salticidae > Maratus > Maratus michaelseni. The sequence continues at coordinate 388,226,445 of OZ007588.1, forward strand.
TTATTGATACCGATCTTCGCAGATAAATATGGGGAGAGTGATTTTTTTCTTCAAATAGAATCGTAATCAATCTCATTATGTTAAAAAAAATACACAAAGATATTTAATGTTAATAAGATCTTTTAAATGAGTTTTAGATTACATTTGTGAAAAAGAAGATTATTATTACTTTTATTTTCATCAAACGTTTTTAGAAAGCAATTTTCTTTAATGATCTCAATTTGCTTTTGTTATTCTAAGAGATATCCTTTGTCTATGCTAACAATAGGATAAATATTATTTATTGAAAACTGCTTTGTTATTATCAAAATGTGATCATGAATAAAATTAAGTTAGTCGTTAATGTTACTCGAGCTAAATCTAATTCTGTGTTTCTGACTGACACTTGAAGTGCAATTAAATAATTGGAATTTGTTTAATTGTGAGGACAAGAGGGCGCTTGATGAATTATTTTATTTGGAATAGAGTTGTTCGGAGTACTTTTATTCCTATGAGTTTTCCCTCTTTATACTTTATTTCAGAGCTATCTATTCACACTGTAAACAAGAACTAAAAATCAGGCACCCGGCATAGATTATGAAACACTTTCTAACACTTACACGATATCATTAGGAAATTTCATTTTTTCCTAGAATGAAATGAGATATCTAAAGAAACATCTTAAAAAAAAAAAAAAAAAAAAAAAACATGACTCGGCAAAAATGAATTTTTAGCAATTGCAGTCCATGTCCGGTAATGCGTGTGAGGTCTTTCAGGCAGCCCTGTATGCGATCAATAGACTATATACATACCACCTAATGCACTCAGAATTAGATCAATTTAAAAATGTATACCACAGAGGGAAACGCACTTCCTGCAATCCTAGTAACTACTTTAACTGAATTTTTTTGTGTGTCTCTCTAAATGAACAATAAATGCTATGCACTATAGAAAACCTGAAATTCACTTTAGTTATTTCGTTGTTTGAAGTTTGACTTATCATAACATCATTAAAATGCACCGCAAATGATTTTCAACCAAACAACATAGCGTAATGAATTATTTTGTGCATCCCTATAAACGAACTATAAATGCTACTTATTCTGTATTCCTGAGAAAGTATAGTGTGGTTCATATCAATGATATATGTCAACCTCATGCTGCTTGAAATATCGTAATATCAATAAAATGCACCGCAAACGATTACTCCCCCATAGACCGTAATGTAACAGAATTATTTTGTGTGTTCCGGTGAATTAATTATAAATGCTACACAATTCTCAATATCAAACATTCTATAATAAACCTCAATAGCATATAAGCATTTCATGGCAATCCGAGTATATTTACGGGAGTTAGAGCAAGGACAGACGGAAGACAGACTGACAGTAGACACAGACGGAAGACAGACTGACAGTAGACAGACAAACAAACCGAATTCATAAACACTTTTCAACTATGTTGGAAAATGTTAAAAAAGACAAATGTTTCTAAATATACGAAAATATAATATAATCACCAACGCAAATATACAATAAACTCTTCTGGGTAACCCATGATTACATAAAGCGATCGTTATCATTACAATAGAAAACTTAGAAACCAATATACAGGGTGGCTACTAAATACTGCTACAAATACTCAGTCATTTTATTTTACAAATATAAAATATAAAATGATAAATACATTAATATGATGAACATCAGCGATGAAAGTTTACCTGGAAATTATTTTACTCAAATTAACCGCCACTTTTTCGATTACCAGAGATAATCTGTTACGACATTGTTCGACTGCGGCACGAATCATTTTAAGAGTAATCGGTCCCATTCACGCACTATGGAAGCTTTGAAAGAGTCCAAACTTCTGTGCTGTTTGCTATTTACTTTCCCCTCTAAAATCCCCCAGACGCAATAATCTAAAGGGTTTAGATCCGGTGAAGAAGGTGGCCAATCTCCTTGCATGATAAAGTTCCGACAATTGACATGGAGCCAAGCCTATGTTTATGTCACTCGGTGCGAAGGTGCAAAATCTTGCTAAAATATCCGATTCTTTTTGGAATACAACCTGTCAGCATGTGGCAATAAATGTGTAGTCAATATGTTCTGTTTGTAATATTTCGAATTGATTTTTATCCCTTTATCGATGAATTTAAAAAGCAATTTTCCATTGTTTGACACTGCAGCCCAAACCCCAACAGAATTTTTGTTCTGAAAGTTCGATGGTTTTCAGGTATATCCTTGAAAATTGCAGAATATACGACATCATTTTTAGCATTATAACACTGCTCAGTGCAAAGTAGCTTCTCATCAGAAAATATTCTGTCAGCACTTTTCCTACTATGCCACTTCAGCAATTTCTTGCATCTTTGTAATTTTTTTATTCTTTGTGCAGCAGTCAAACCTTGAACTTTTCTTTTGCGATAAGGGTGAAAACCCAGGTCTTCATTTATAATAACTTGCATAGTTCTGCGACTCAAATTCTCTTATGCAACCATTTTATTTGCAGAACGTTGTGGATTTCTTCGTATCTTTTCACGAATTCTTTGGATGCGCTCTTTTGTGAGAACTGAGCGTGGTCGACCAGACCTAGGTCGATCTTTACAGCTATTAGTATCCAATAATCGATTTATAAGTTCTATATATAAATGTTCTATTAAAACAAAGGCATTTTAATTGCTTAAGGATTTTACCTGGGAAAATCCGCGATCAAAGAGCTGTTTAATCATCATTGTTTTGGCTTCTATCTTTAAAATAATTTAAAATATTTTCTTTATACAAAAATCGTCTGCACTAACAGAAATTTGCCAAACGTTGAAATAGAGAAATAAATTGTTTTACCAAACAATTTAAATTAATTCTTATTTTTTGGAGTGTAACAGTATTTAGTAGCCACCCTGTATTTTCATGATTATTTTTCATGTATGATTTATCATACATATCATTTGTTAGATTTGTATTTAATTGTTTTATCGATAATGATCTTTGAAGGCATATAATAAATAAACGAAAGTTATTTTTTATTAAATGAATCGTAATTAATCTTATTATGTTAAAAAAAATACACAAATGCATTGTATAACGTGAACGAAAACTGTAGCTATAAATGAAGCAAAAATTAAATTGATGAATAAGGAGAACATTATTGCTTATTTTCATCAAAGTTTTCAGAAAGTAATTTTCTGTAACTAATTCATTTTTTTTATTATTCTAGCAGATTTCCTTTGTATCTGACAACAATAGAATAAATATTATTAATTGAAAAGTGCTTTTATTCTATCAGAACTCGCTCGTGAGAGAATTGTTAGCCGTTAATGTAACTTGATAAAAATCTAATTTTGTGACTTATAATGAAACTTGAGGTGTAATTAAAATGTTCGAATTTCTTGCGAAATTTGTTGTGAGGGCTACAGTGTGCTTGATTACGACGTTAATAGGTATATTGCGACGTTAATGCGTATATTACAATGTTAATAAGTAATCTTATAACGATGAAATTAAACTTACATATGAAACATGTAGATAAAACTTAACATGAAACTCACGTTGAAACTTATTACGAAGTTAATAAGTTTTAGAATTTTATTATTTGACTTATATTGACACTTAAGGTGTAATTAAATTGTTCTAATTTCTTTAACCCCCTAAGCAAAATATTCATATGCTGAATACCAGATATATTAAATTTCGTCAAATGTTGTATATGTCATTATCTTTAATTAAATGTAATGTAAGGAGATGAAATAAAGGTTTATTTATATTATACAGACAGAATTAAGCTTCGAAGTTCCAGTCTTCATCGCTTGAATCAAAACTATCATCCTTATCGTCTGTATGTGATCATCAAAATTAGGAACATAATCACGGTCCGTGTCTGACATAATTATTCTATAAAATCACTATCTATCAGAGATACAAACAAAAACGAAAGCGAAACACTGCAATTTACGAAAGACAGCTGAACAGAATGACCAACCCATAAACAAATGAATGACGAAGAAAGCAACAAAGCAGCGAGAAAACTAATGAGTTTTTTTGAACACGTAACGCCATCTATTGTTTGCAAAAATAATCATCGCTATAAAGCCCGTACAAAACCAATCGCAATAGTAATTAGCGACGCAAAAAACTAAATGCTTGGAACATTGTAACCTGGACTTAAAATGAGAACGTACGCACATACGTCTTGGTATTGCAAATAGAACAGTTCATGACGTACGCAGGTACGTCGTGGTGCTTAAGCGGTTAATGTTGTGAGGACCACAGTGGACTTGTACATAACCATAAATTAACTCTATTCTGACAGAATATAGTTAAATTACGGCTGTGCAACCGTTTTCTCTAAAACGGTTACATAGACTGGACAGTTTGCTGCAAATTTTTAACAGTGTACATATATCATTCCATAGAAACGCATATACGTATATATAAAATTGCACGTAGAAAAAGAGTAAGCGTGTTGTAACGAATGTACAGGGTTAGAAATAAATTTCCCACTTCAAGGACTCTAAAATGCGTTCTATTGTTCCAAAAGAGATAAAATTTGAACTACAGATAATTCAAATGATGCGCATGAGATTTATTAAATTTAAAAAATAGTACTAAAATCCGTCGATAGGTGGCGCTGTACTACACATAAATCATTTAATATGCTTTATAAATGTTACATAATATAAACAAAAGTAGTATTAAAACTGCTCAATATGTCCCCCTTCATTTCCAACAACGCGCTCTAATCGCAGGACCATATTTTCCGCAGCTGATTGGAGGGAGTCTGCCGTAATATCAAAAACATGGCGGCGAATACTGTCCTTCATTTCTGACACAGATGCTGGCCTTTTACAGTAGATATTGTCTTACAGGAAACCCCACAACCAAAAGTCGCAGGATGGGATATCTGGCGAACATGTAGGCCATGCTGTTGGAAAATGGCGTCTGATCAGCCGTGCATCTGTGAAATACTGTCTTAGCAAATGCTTTACACGATGATAAATCTGAGGAGGTGCACCATCCTGCATGAAAATGATGTCCTGAAGGCATCCACGCAGTTGAAGTTGTGGGATTACAAAATATCTCAACATATCACAGTATCGTTGTCCTGTGACGGAACAGGTTTGGATTCCATTTGAATTTCTTTAAAAATATGATCCAATGATAAAAGTAACCGTAAAACCACACCATGCTGTCACTTTTTGGGATGCAAAGGTTGTTCCTGGATAGCGTGAGGGTTTTCCGCTGCCCAAATTTGAATATCGTGAGTGTTAATTTGAATATTTAGGCAAAAGTGGGCTTCGTCAGTCCACAGAATGTTCCATGGCCAAGTGACGTCAACCACCATTCTCGCAAGGAACTTAAGTGCAAAGTTTTACGAACCTATGAGGTCCCGCCCTGCAATAGGTGCAAAGATTTGTTTTTGTAAGGATAAAAATACAAAATACGCCGTAATATTTTTCGTACAGTGGAATACGGCTAATCCAATACACGGGAAACAACTGACACACTCACAATACCATGCTGCAACTGACTGCTGGCTTCAACCGCGGTAGCCACACTTTCGACTGGATTTGCTTTCGTCCTCTACCTGGAAGAATGCCAAGTTGCCAAGTTGTTTCAAATTTCTTTATCATCTTGCGTAGGGCTCACAGAGTCATTGAACCTGTTCGTATCTGCTTCACACGACGGAATTATTTTACAACTGCAACGAAGTTCTGCTGGTTCTAGTAGAACAATTTTACCTGTAACTCTTTTTCATGCAACGTACGCATGATGTGGAGAGAAGAAAATAATGCTCGAACAGAATACTCTTTCTTTTTATCCAAAAGATAATGCTAATAGGCATGCGCTGTAACGCAAATGGTGATTAACATTTTGAATATATGCAAATAAATACCATTTGTGTTGCAGTACTTAATGTTAAAGGAGACAATTTTTAAAAACCCACATCGTCGGCATCTGACATCTACTTTCTGATCGTGATCTTAATACTTATATCAGGTAATGAGTAATCGCGCTTCTCATATGTTAACATGGGATTTCACGATTGTAGAGTTTCAGTGAAGCGGCCTCTTATCGGGATTTTACAGTAATTTAAATATCACTAACTAATAGAAAACTACTTTATTATATAGTTAATGTTTTCCTTATAATAATATTCGTTGTTTGACTCTATTTTACGCTTATGTTTTCAATAACATCGAAATACACACAGTGAAACACATATGACATTTGATTTTCTGTCCAAAATAAATCAAGTGTAACTGCTACATCTTAAAAATATATTTACTTAATTCATAGCTTTATATTTGCACACAAAATACGTTCTTGTTAATTTCAAATGAAGAGGCGAACGGCTATATTCTTTCAGAAATAACACACTTACTTCAGGTGAAATAATAAAAATTGCTATGTCAATAAGGTTGCGCAATATCTTTAAATTAACCAGCTGGAACAAAATCGATGGTTCTAGAAATAGCTCCAGGGAATTGTGATAGATGACAAGGAAAAATATCTCGCTGCGTCCCAAGGATTGTGAAATATGTACACACAGATATATGTGCTATTTATGAAGGCGTGAATAGTTTTTGTGATATTCCAGGAATGTATTGATCCCAAGCATGTTTAATTTAGAAAATGAGAACTCATAATAAGATAAATAATTATAACTTTGATACTGAAATTGTAAATGGTGTAAAATTTAGATTTATAACTTTAATTTTAAAACAATAACTGTGCAAGCGATTCACTAATGTTTGTATAAATACAGGATTCAGAGTAAAGTTCGGTTACACTCAATTAAGTTGTGAACGGATAAATGTAGAGTTTTGGAACAAGTGTCTTAAGTATAGTATATTGAATGTGAGGCTATCATAGGAGAGTGATTACAGCATCCCTTGTGAAAATTTAGAAATTAGTGGCCTTATGTCGGAAACCATGAGAGATAGATAAGCAAGTAAATTACAAAAGTTTAGAACGTTCTCGATTTAGTACGAAATAAGATTTTGCATATAAAAATAACTATATTAGAAGCCTAAAAATATAATTTTTCTTATATTCAATCACCGCATTAAATGCATAATTAATCTCATGTTTTAGAATTCTCAAATACAGTGATCTCCCACTTATACGCAATGTACGGTAATTATGTTTAGTACCACTATTTTTGAACAGAAAATATCGCCTTATTTAATCGCTTTTCAGAAAATATGGTGCTGAAAAATAATTATTGTTCATCGTTTATAAATGAGATGCCACTGTATTTCAACCTTATAAAAGATTGTCTAAATTCATTAATTCAAAAGCATCCATCTTATGTAAAAAGCTATTTGGAAAACAAATGAAAATTCCATTTAATTTGTTTAAAATGTTTATTTTTTAACATACATTATTATTTAATTTTTAAAAAAATATTTGGAATATTTTAAATTTTATTTGATATTTTTATAGTTTAATAAAAAAATAAACGAATATAATGAGAAATTTCTGATGAACATCTAAATATTGAATAATGCTATGATTAATATGATAAATTTTTCATTTAATTTATTTGAATTGTATGGATACAATTTTTTCGAAAAATATTTTGGTGTGAATTCCTATGTAAAAATTACCGTTTTGCTGCAGATACATTTATATATAACCATTTTTGTAGCTATTCTGCATTTTTTAACCATGTTTATATATACCACATTTATAATTTAAATATTTATCATCATTTAAATAACTCTCTGGTTTCTTAAACTTTGATCATACTTCTAAAAATATCGCGATAAATATGTAAATGACTCAGGCTTTTCGTATTTGAAAATGTACAGCGTTGTCCCATTAAAAACTTGACTTAGATGTAAGCCCCTACTGGTTGTGCGATTTTATGAAATTGGGTGAAACATGAGTTGTAGGTATGTTAACAAATTCTTGACAAGAATTTTAATATGATACTTTGTATTAAAACAAACGAAGCGCTTACACACAAGAGCTTACGAAAAGCTTACACACACTGATTGCAGGGAGAATTTTTTTCACATTTATGCATCAGTAAATATCTTACAATATATGGATTTATTAAATTTTTCTTAAATTGAATAAAAAACACCAAAATGTATGATGTAAAAAAAATTCTCTTAAAAGTATACCAACATTTTAGGAAAAAATTTACAGAGGGGGGAACAAAGGATTAAGAAGAGGTCTTTTGTCAAAGATCTTTAGTTTTGTAAACACGAATGTATGCGTGAACAATCAACGACACAGATGTCATATACGCACCACATTGGCGCGATTTTCTTCCCCCGCCAATTTGGCGAAAACTTTGTTTTTGAATATTAGTTACAAATAGCATGCAATAATAGCACGTGATTTTTTATTTCAATATAAAAATAAAATAACGTAATAAATGAAATAGCTCCTATTATTTTTAAAAAATAAATAAAAATAAATAAATGATAGTTTGATATAAATAAATATTGATATACATAATAAAAATAATTTATAGAATTAAAATAAAAAATAAAAGTAAATAAACAACAATATAAACAAAATAACAGGGTTAACATATGAGGCATAAAAGTGCCATTTTGTTGCAATCGCGCCAATATGGTGCGTATATGATATCTCTGCCCAATCAACAATGTGTTAAGTTATGGACTCTATAACGAGTTGAAGAACAATATTTGAATCCTCACTGTTAAGGTTACAGTGACAAAAATTCGGAAATTTTAAATGCCAATACCCATTTTTTGCATCGCAAAATGGTATACGATGTTAAAATCATAAAGGGCATTGAAACGGTTATCAATCATACAAAACACGGTGGCTTAAAAAAACCCGCCAGGAAAAGCAGTAGGAACATCAAATGAGGCCATAACATCCGATGTAAAACAAAATATGGTGTGTGTTCACACCATTATTTATTTCATGGCATGAAGTATATGCCGGATCTAACATTTAATGATGTTTTTCATGTCAGAGGCACTTGACGTATTTGGTGTGTATACCTTGGATTTTAAGTATCCCAAGACACAGAAACCTATCGGAGTACCTTAGAATTACTCTGGCAACCACGAAAACGCAACAGGACGATAAATATAATCACCGACGTACTCGTGCATCAAATACATAGCATCCACTTCCAGTTATTTCCTCTTGTCCTATGTTGCTATGTATAGCGCTACAGGCACTGTTTTAATGCAATGTAATGATTTTCCACTCGGTGGATCATTTTGCGTTGCAAAAAGTAGGTGTTTCATATTTAAAATGTTCCAAATTCAGCTACTGTTACAGTAATAGTGAGAGTTAGATTATTCTTCTTCCATTACATTTTCTCGAGGGAATACTTTGAAATGCTACATCTCAAAAAATATAATAAATTATAACACCTTGTAATAATATATTTATTTTAAATGCTAAAAGGTGTAAACTAGCAACATAATATATAGTAAAATAACTTTTATTAGATTGTTGACATGTTTCGCCTCACTCCTAGCCATTTTCAAAAACAAATACAAATATTCTATAATTCCACGGTCTTTGAAGTAATTATTTGAAATGCTATTATTTAATTTTCATATACTTTTTTAAAAATTACGCACGTTATCTTTTATTTTTACTTGGTTGTTTATTTCCATATTTATAACCATGGAATAACTCGAGCCACAATTTTCCATTTAATATTTTTTAATGCAAAATAATTTTTCCCTTTAGTCTATACTTTCCATCCATAATAAGAGAAACCATAGAGATAAAAAAAACGCAAAAATACAATATGTAACGATGCAGCATCGTTACCGAAAATAACTTACCGAAATTGTGAATAAGGAATGGGAATTTGTTTAAGCGAAAAAAAAAAATTGTTCATAATTTCGCCACCAGAGGACGTTTTTTAATGACTTACACATTTAGCATACATTTACGATAGGTTACAAATTTTATTACAACAAAACATGTTGAAGAAAACTTTTTTCGCGACATGTTTTTAGCATTTCCCAGAACACACTGCAGTCAACTGTGGAACATCGTATCTTACGATTCCAGATTGTAGCTGAAAATGATGGCTGTCATGTAGAACATATTTTGTTGCAATAAAATATGTAAACTATGGTAAATGTATGTTAAATGTGTAATTCATCAAAAACGCCATCTGGTGGCAAAATTTTGAACTTTTTTTTTCGCTTAAACAAATTCCCATTCCTTCATTTTGTCCTTCACAAAATTTTACAACTTTCTGACAAATAGTTTCGTCTGTACACAACTTTAAAGTAGGGTCGTTTAATTATGGACACCCTGTATATACCAGTGGACCCGTGTGAAGATTTCGCAATGCAGTCTTATATTTTTGAGCAATAGCTAAAATTGTTTAGATGCAGGTTTAAACTTAGTTAAGCATAAAAATATCTGCAAACAACATCCGTCAAGCCACAATAGCATCTCATTTAGACCATAAAAAATACAGTAAAAATTGAACGTGGGACAAAGAAAAATAAATTGAATACAGATAAAATAGAATTTAATCTAATATAACAAAGCATACCTTTTAGGTCATACGTGAGATACCACTGCTTCGATCAATTGATGGTGTCTTTCTCTTCTAAGCATTTGAATTTGAACTTTGCTTTTTAATCATAAATATAAAATAAACCCGTGCGGGGAAATCACACTTAATCTTTTTTGTACTATTTATTTTTTCATAGTCATTTTTGAACACGATATAATGCGGTATTTTATTATTGCGGCAAAATTGATTTGAGAAAAACTTTTCATTGCATTTATGAAAACGTATTTACTTTTTAATTAACTGCAATAAAAACATATTTTAACGAAATGTGAGTTTTTGCAAAAATCAAACATTTCTTTTTGCGTTTTTCAACTACGTGTATAAAACTTATTTCATACAAATATAATAATCTAAAAGTCAGAAGCCAGTTCAAAAACCTTTCGAATAGTACCTCATTCATTACTGTGCGTTTCGTAAATGCATAGAAAGGGATGTTGACAACAAAAGTAATATGTATGATATATATATATATATATATATATATATATATTATTTTATGATATGATATGATATGATATAATATATATATATCTATTATTTAAGACCGTTTATGCGGAAATGCGGTCTATTTCGTTTTCTAAAATTCTAAATAAATTCACTTTAAAATTAAAATAAAGAACCCTTTTTTTGTAGCGAACAAACATTTCCTTTTACGTGGAAAATAATTTCCAAATACTTTTCAACAACGTGTATAAAACTTATTTCACACAAATATAACAATCTTTTTTATTAAGTCTGTGTAAGAAAGCACCGTTGAAAATATTTGAAAGTTTGAAATCCACGAACAATTTTTACCTCGTCTTAGTTAACAAGATTTCGCATTATTAAATTTTTCTTCCCTTCCCTTCGTTCCGAACATTCTCGTTCGTAATTTTATGTGTTTATTTATGCTTTCTTGTTTTTCTTTTCTTCTCTTTTTTTCTTTTTTTTCTTTTTTTTTTTAAAGATAAGTTTAAGATAATTTAAGCTAGTTATTTTATAATCCCCGTAGTAATGTCTCATGTTAATGAAACTTGTTCGATAATTATCCTAGTATAAAAAAATATTGGATCCTTATTCCCAATATCGGATCAATATTGAAAATTTCGCATCAATATTGACAATATCAGCCTATGGAATACTGCTTAAATATAGAGTCACCAAACACACAGAATGCCTGCCGAGACACATACATTTTGCCAATATTGATGCAGTATTGGCAAGAAATATTTCATTATTTCATTTGCCAACATTTCCAAAAAAAAGCCAATGTTTTTGAAATATTAACGTTTCAATGAAAACTTTTCCAATGTAAAGACAATGTTTTCGTAATAGACACATTTCTTTGCAAATATTTACTATGTAAATCCTCTATTTACGTAACAGAAGTATTTCATTGCAAATCTTCTAGTGAAAAGCCAATGTCTAAACAAAACGAATTTATTCAAAATGACTTTCCTCTCTTCCTTTGTTAAAATCTGTTAGTATAATAATATATTTATTATATTATACTTGACATCTAAATATATTACTAAAAGGCAGAAAAATCTGTCTGAAAATATGTGCTAATCTGAGTAATGTAGCCTTTCTTGTTGAAACATCCTTTGGAAGAAAAATTTTCGTCTGAAGTATATATATATATATAAACAAATTTACTAAAAGCCCACTTATATGGAAATGTAATGTCTACCTCGTTTTCTAAAACACTAAAAACAAAATTCACTGTTATGTAAAATTATAGACCTTCAATTTTGTAGAGATCAAATATTTTCTTTTATGTAGGAATAAATTTACAAATACATTTCAACAACGTGTGTAAAACTTATTTTATATAAATATAATAATCTCTTTTATTAAGTATACGCAATAAAACATTATTACATTGTTGAAACTATTTTCAAGTTAAAAATTCAAGAAGAATTTTTACATCGTCTTAGTTAACAAAATTTCACACCGTTTTCTTACCTGTTTCCCCACTGAATATTACGTTAATCAATTTTACACATTTATTAACGTTTTCTTGAGATTTTTACAATAATTTTAATAGAATATTATCGAGTTCTTTTAGTGAATCTTATAATAATCTTTCTCAATCTCCTTATTGAAATTTGTGCAGATATTATTCTTAATATCAAATCAAAAGTGAACCTATATTGGTAGTACTAGTATGAAATACTGACCAACAAAGATGTGTATACATTTTGCCAACATTACTCCAATATTGATAAGGAAGGTTTCGTCTTTTCATTATCTGAAATATCCATTGTACAGCCAATATTTCTGTAATATTGAAGTTTCACTGTAAGTTTTTCCAATGAAATCCAATATTTTTGTAATAGAAGCATTTCATTGCAAATATTTCCAATATAAAGCCAATATAGTTGTATTATAGCATTTTTTTTGCAAATATTTTCAATGTAAAATCAATATTCTTGTAATAGAAGAATTTCATTGTAAGTATTTGCAATAAAAAGCCTGTAGTTTTTTATTAGAAGAATTTCATTGCAAATACTTTCAATAAAAAGTAAATGTTTAATCAATATTGGACTATTACCCTGAAGTATTCAAAAGGATTTTCATATCTTCCATTGATAAAGCATTTTCTTAACTGATTTTAATGGTATTATGTTTAAGATTTAAAGATACAAAATTGCAAATTTTAATTTTTCATATCTTACCTGATATCATTATCTAGGCTAACCTGACACTAAATTTATGATATATCTTGTTGATAAAAATCCTTTAAACGAAAATGTTGTGCTTTTGAAGTAATATATATATATATATATATATATATATATATATATATATATATATATATATAAAAAGTCATCTTTTGTAAAAATGCAATCCCAAATGTGCAATGGTGTGGAAATGCAATGCTACGTTTGGAGGTTTTTTATTTTTATTTATTTTATTTTTTTGTTTAGATCAAACATTTACTAAATTCTTTTATGCGGAAAGAATTTACAAATATTTTTAGCAACATGTATAAAACTGATTCTACACAAATATAATAATCCCTATTATTAAGTCAGCGCAAGAAAACATTGTTACATCGTTAAAAATGTTTTAAAGTTTAAAATTCACAAAGAATTTTTACTTCGTCGTAGTTAAGAAGATTCCACATTGTTCATTTTGCTTATCTTTTCTTCATGTAGACTATTTTCTTTAATAATTGTATCTATTTATTTATACTTTCTTGGATTTTTTAAAGATAAGTTTAAGAGAATATAAACTACTTATTCCGTGAACCTCATAATAATGTTTCAGGTTTTAGAATTTTGTTAATATTTATTATAATATAAAACGTTATTGGATTAATTTAGATTTTGTCAATAATGATGCAACATTGGCAAGTAATATTTCCTTTTTTCATTGCCAGAAATTTAGAATATAAAATCAATATTTCTGGAACTTTGGCGTTTTATTGCACATATTTTCAATCTTAAGCCAATATTTAAGTAATAGAAATATTTCATTACAAATACGTACAGTCGAAAGCCAATATTTTTGTTTTAGAAACATTATGTTGCAAATATTTCAAATTGAAAGCCAATGTTTAACCAATATTAGCTTACTACTAGGTTAGACAAAATTATTGTACACCTTGCATTTGTTATAATCTATTATTATGTGTTCTTAAATGTTCAGAGATTTCAATGGCCTTACTTTCAAAGTTTGAAATACAGAAAAGTGCAAATTTTAATCTTTCATGATATAAATCAAAACATACTGCCTTCTTAATCGACTTATTTAAATATATCATGGAAATGAAAATAAACTGGTTAAGGTACAAAAGTTAAGGTGCAACCAGTTTTTTGGCGCTCACCATTAAAATAATTTAAATAAATGTAAAAAAAATGGTTTATATGAATAGTCATAAATAACTCCAATAAAAAATTATGAAACAATTTTATCCATCACATTTTTTTAAAGAATTGAACACTTACATGGCAGTCGCAGGAAACGCCGAATATCCCAGTTTTGTAATTAGTGTAGAATTGTTTAATGCTTATTGATCTTCAGCTGTAGGTACTAAGATATTGCATGTCTGGGATATGTCGTTTACTCAATTTGTTAGGATGGCAAGCAATCGGTTGGATGGTAATGGCGCTATCAACAGCTAATGCTGATAGACGTCTTAATGTGTCTCGTAATGTGGGCCAAAGACTCTGGTATCAATTTCATTCTAAACATTCCATTATTAAGAAGACCAGGTAGTCCCCGAATTAGAACCCCTGTGCAAGATTGCTTTCTATCTCTTTCGGTCCGAAGGAGGACGAAGACTACTGTGGTCCATTTCAGAGTATGGATTTTGTAAGACTATAAACAAAATAATAACGCGTCGATTCTCGCTGGTTACGAAATTGAAAATGTCCCATAATGACATTAAAATAGAAATAAAACAAGAAAGATAAATCATGCGTTGAGCATAGATTATGAAACACCTTCAAACACATTCAGAATGCTGTAACAAAACGTCACCATTAATTAAGGTGAAAGATGATATCTGAGTAAACATGCTCAAGTTCTGCCAAGGTAGGGAGGTCTGCCTAATTGCTTGAGAACAACAAGACCTGCCCGAATATGTAAGTTTACTAAGACCCCTGTTCTTTAAAATATTTGAAAAAGGTCTGTACAATGTTATTACAGCTAGCAGCTCAATTGGGTTTGAGCGTACTAGTAATCGTTACGAGGTATGAAGTAGTAAATAAGGGATAACAAGGAATGACCGCCACGGGAAACAAGCTTTCGCTTTAGTGTATGAGTGCAAACCTAAGGTGAAGACACAAACCCACTGTTTACTTTAGCATACATACAATCTGTGGAAGGTTAGACAGCTTTTACAATGCTTAAAGTGCAAAATTATTTAACTAAACATGTCTAACCAAGTGTAGATTTACATACTTAACTGTATTAATGGTGCACATTAGTTTAACTTAATAAATTTGGTAAATGTAAAAGATCAATCCGAAAGAGTATACAATGTTTCTGAAGAAGTATAATAGTATAGTAATACTAAACTAGTTGACAATTATTACTTAGACAGAGATTAATGAAAATAAAACAAAATAATAATATGAACTGATAAATATGTACAAAATCTACAATGGGAAAACGCCCAAATTTACCAACTCTGATAAAACAATACAAATTGAAACAGATAAAGAGTTCCTGCTTGGGAGAGTGAGATAAGGAGTGCTGGCCGAATGCTAAAAATATAGATTATTTGAGAAAAGGAATTCATTGTTTTCGATAAATTTCATACAATCAACTATTTTATTCAAAAAACCGGCCAGTCGAGCAGGTAGAGAAGCCAATCAACGTAAATTCATAGTGTCTGGTATTTTAATGTGAAAATGTGAAGTTAGTGTACAATTCAGAATGTAGTGTAAAGATGTGGATTGTGATCCACAAATACAAAGTGGTGAGTCACGTTTATTTATTGTATATAAATGTTGCTGAAATGCTCCGTGGTAGGTTAAAAATAAGTAAAAAATAACTTGTTTTGTATTTGGAAGTGTTGTGAGACTTCTAGTATGAAATCTCTTGTATAGTGTCCCACCTGTTCTGTGGACCAGCGCAATTGCTAACTACGATGCAGATGTTGTTTTAATTCCATATTTAGAGTTGAAAGTAGAAGCGGAAGGAATGATCGTGTTAAGTTTTTTTGGAGGGTGTCTTCTGTTGCCGACCTCACCAGCTGATCGGTCAGTTAATTACCAGTGACACCTGAGTGTCCTTTAAGCAAGTTAAAAAAAACCTTTGATGAATATTGTAATTGTTGAATAATTTCTAATTCTAGATACTTATTGTCATCAGGTTTTGAAAGAGCCATGAGGTTTGAGAGGCTGTCTGTTGAAATTACAAATTTTTAAATCCCCCGTCTTTTCAACCCAACAAATCACTTCTTTAATTGCATACAGAACGGTCTGGAAGACAGAGTTCCCAGGGTCCAACTTTACTTGTCAGGAGTGGTTGTGAATTCCATTTTTAAAGACACAGAAGGCTGACGCTGTTCCCGCATCCGTTTTTGATCCGTCTGTAAAAATGTGTGTATTGCCTTGAAAATCTGATGTTGGAATTATTGATAGTATTTTTGTAAATGGAGAAAACTGTTATTTTGAACATTTTGTTGAGAAGAGTGGAGCAAAATGATGTTTTCTGGATTTTCCAAGTCGTTTGACCCGAGCAAACTCAACCCCCGCCTCTAAATCCTGTGGTTGAAGACCCGAAAGGACCTATAGGGCTGCCGTTGAGGTGTTCTTGTATGCCCTTGAGATTAGTAATAGTGCCTTTCTCTGTTCAGTAAGGATATGGTGAATATCGTGAGACCTCTGCAGGTCTCGCGGGAGCCACATAAAATATTAAACAATTTGGAAAACGCATAACACATTTGAAAACCCAACTTATGAAATTACCGTCAATAGTCACAAAAGCGGCCGAATTTTTTTTGCAGCCTTGTATATGATCTATAGCTTTGTATGCATCATTCTACATAGTATGCAAGAATTTAATTCAGTTTGGAAAAGTATAGGACAGTTGAAAATTACCATTCAGCAATTTCCGTCAATAAACGAAAATGTACTTGAGGTTTTATTTTTGCGCACCCCTGCAAATGATCTATAGAATTTATGAATGTTGCACACCAAGTAATACGCAAAAAAAAATAGTTAAGTTTAAAAACGCATACCAGAATATTGAAAAAGCACTGCCAGCAATTATTGCTCATAGACATACTGTAACCGATTTCTTTTAGGTGTCCCTGTAAATTATCGATAAATTCTATGCACACTCTATTCAATAGTAAGCCTCTTGTAGTGCAATTCCAGGAAGTATATCAATTTCAATATGTTTGAAATATTTTAACATCATCAAAGTATACAGAAAACAATTTTCACCCATACACGACAGTGTAACAGAATTCTTTTCAGTGCCCCATTATTGCATTTTGAGTGATGATGTAAACGAACTATAAATGCTACATACTTCATTTTTTATTATCAAACGTCGTAAACGTCAATAACATATACAAATTACATGGAAATCTGACCATATTTACGCGAGTTATAGCTCGGCCAGACGGCCAGACAAACCGAATTCATAAACACTTTTCAACTATGTTGGAAAGAGTTAAAAAGTAGAACAATATCACGTTCACATTAGCCCTCAGATGTCCCATGCCAAAACAATCATTTAAAAGTAATGAAATGAAAATGGAAAATGTGTAAAGAATACTACTATTGGTTTAACATTCGCTTGCGAATTTCGTATTTTGATTAAACAGTGTTTTCTCTTGAGTCCTAAGAAGGACTGTAGACATGAAGTCCCAAGTAGGACTTTTTTGACAGATCACGAGGGATTAAATAACTTAAGTAATTCTCCATATTCGTTTTTCACATTCTTTCAAAGTTTCATGTTAATCCAAATGAACTCCATACCATCCTTTATTAACATTTTTTAGATATTTACATTGACTATTATGTTTTGAGACATAACAAAAGTATAAGTTTTGAATATTTCATGATATACGTGGAATATAAATCCTCTTATCAAAACATAGTACTAGTAGTAAACATTAATCTTTTCTTATAAGCATACTAATAATAAAGAATTTTTATTTCTTCGGAACTTTCTTTAAAAATTAACTTTGTGTATCGAGAATTATAAAGAAAGAAAATATTCTGAAATTACTTTTACATAGAAATACGATGAGTAGTTCTTTTTGTCTAATGTTAAAAATCCTTTTTAAACTACAAATAAAGAAATATTTACTACTTTTTATAAAGATCTAACATTTTCTGCATATAAAAGTATTTACCAACATTTCCCATCAGCGCATATAAAACACATTTGCACAAATATAATAATCTTCTTTATTAAGTCTGCGTTAGAACAATTTTTACGTTGAAGAAAATATTTTGAAATTTAAATGCGCGTAAAAAATGCTATTTTCGTCTTGTTTCTTAAGATTTCATGTAGTATACTTTTCTTTATTTTTCTACCGACAAAATAATCTATTTAATGCTTGTTTAAATTTGTTTGTGTTTTCGTGTTTGTTTTCATACAAATTTACTTGATTATAATAAATTAGGTATTTTACAAGATTCCTAAATAATAGTTATTTTTCGTGAAATTTGTTGATGTTTTTTTATATAAACAATATTTTTAAGGATATGTATAGTTCTAACACCATAAGAATTATTTTTATTAATTTGAGTGAAATTTCAGCAAAACATTTCCAAGATATTTATGTTTAAGGTAAAGCCAGGAGAGATGGTGTGGTCGGAGAGATTGCGCACAAAGAGGTTCAGGAGGAAGGAGTAGAGTGAGCGCGCAGCCACTCCAGGTAGTTGTACAACAGCAGTAGTGGAGTGTCTACTTGAAAGTGCACGTTGATTGTTTTGAACGTCGAAGATAAAGCATTGATATTTTGTTTTGTTTCTCAAAATAAGTGTTTGAATTTTCATAGCTATTCATCAGAATTTCTATACAATGTCAGTAGTACGAAATATTTTAAACTTAAACGATTTCTCATAAGCTACTAATATAGACTAACAATGTGAACATCAACGGTTCGTTTTAGTAGCGGCCCTGTTTAAATAAAAGGCAGCGCAATCTCTCCTACCGAAATTGGAGAGTTTGTGCATCTGCTACTTAGGGGAGATGGCGCATTGTTCCCATTAGTTTCCATGCTAGGAGAGATTACGCAGCTTATTGGTAGATTTGCATAAACAATAAAAAATGAAAATGAACTAATTTTACGTTAAACGTGTTATCAAGTAACTTAATGTTATTTTGTAATCTTACCTGAACTTGCTTTTTCTGATTCTTAAATATTTTTTCTTTTAATTTAAATTTTTTAATCGTTTTTAAAATTATTTCCTTTTTCTAATTCTTTAATCATTAGGTTGAAATATTCACTCCTAATACAATAATATTTGTTCACAAAAACCTTCCAACAATGTCATTTAAGTGTAATTATTATTGTTAACAATTTAATTGTAGTTATTATTAATAACAATCTCTCCTACCCATGTGCGCAATCACACCAACCTTGTAAGGACAGATTGCGCAAAATAACTTGATTGGTTTTATTACAACTGTTCTATTAAATTGCAAAATAACAACAAAATAGCAATGGAAATGTATAAAAAACAAATGAAGTAAAAATTATCCATGGGTAGTTTAGCAAAAAATTAATATTTAGATTTTTTATTGTTATTCTTTTGAATTGTGCGCATACTCTCCTAGCTTTACCTTATTGCTTTATTTCTACATTAAATTTGAGATATTTTCTAATATTTTGATGCATAAAGCAGCATTATTTAAAAGCTTATTTAAATGTTTTTTGGGGAAATGGAGAATATTAAATATAAGAGGATTCAATTTAATTATTTTCTTTAATCAAGAATTTAAATTTCGTGATGATTAACAAATACCAAGATACCAAAAAATGTAGTTTTGCATTAAATTTCCTGTTATTCATAACCTTAATTGCGATACGCATAGTTTATTCCTGTCTACCGATATTTATATTTTTTCTGTATAAAAAGGAATTTTAATTAACATGTGTTCGCTTTCCATTAAAGTTCATGTTATACACATAGTTTATTATTGTCTGTCGATGTTTGTGTATTTTTCCTTTATAAAAGTGTGTATTTTTCCTTTATATAACTAATATGTGTTCGTTTTCGATAAGATTCATGTTATCCATGGTCTTAAATAAGATAAACATACTTTATTACTTTTTACCGATATTTGTATTTTTTCTCCATAACAGAGATATCCAACTGATATGTGTTCGCTTTGCATTAAAATTCATGTTATACATGGCCTTAAATAAGATTCGCATAGTTTATTCCTTTCTACCGATATTTATATATTTTTCTCTATAAAAAGGAATTTTAATTAACATGTGTTCGCTTTGCGTTAAATTTCCTGTAATTCATGACCTTAATTGAGATACGCATAGTTTATTCCTTTCTACCGATATTTATATTTTTTCTCTATGAAAAGGGATTTTAATTACACACACAGTTTATTAATATCTATCGATGTTTGTATATTTTTTCTTTATTAAAGGTTTTTCTAACTAATATGTGTTCGTTTTCGTTAAGATTCATTTTATATATGGGCTTAAATAAGATACCCATACTTTATTATTTTCTACTGATATTTGTGATTTTTCTCCATAACAGACTTTTTTAACTGATATGTGTTTGCAATGCATTAAAATTCATGTTATTCATGGCCTTAAATAAGATATGCATACTTTATTTCTACCGATATCTGTACTTTTTCTCTATAACAGAAGTTTCCAATTGATGTGTGTTCGCTTTTCATTGAAATTCATTTTATACACGGCCTTAAATGAGATACGCATAGTTTATTACTTTTTACCGATGTTTATACTTTTTCTCTATCACAGGTTTCCAATTGATGTGTGTTAGCTTTGCATTAAAATTTATTTATACATGACCATCAATGAATTACACATACTTTATTACTTTTTACCAATATTTGTACGTTTGCTGTATAACAGGGGTTTCCAATTACTATATGTTCGTGGGCCGCAAATTATTTTGAAATTATGTGGTGGGCCACTTCATCTATTGCGTCACAAAAAATTATATTAATGTGGAACTCACATGAAGAGAAAATTATATTATTTAAACATCCATATACTTAAAGCTAACTTGCTTTTTAGTTTTTCGTGCAAAAATGCTATTTATACGCATGCGCGAGCATTCAGCTAATCAGCTAGAGGCTTTTACTATCTTCAGACGCGATGTTCCAGCCAATGAGGTGAAGGCTTTTTCCTCTCTCTAGAAGCGTATGTGGTCCATTTGGTTGTTCGGTTGTTGAAACTATAGATTTCTTTTATTAAGGTATTTTTTCATTTTACCGTATTTATTTTCTTTTTAAGTCGTATGTATTTTAGTACTTTGAATTTTTTATAACTAACCCTTTTTTTGAGAGAGAGAGAGATTTCGTGGCACGAAATTCCGCGAATCGTTTCCGATGTAAACAAACTAATTTTAAACTTTTAATATGTAATTCTGTGTGATATGATTAAATTCAGGTTTTCTCAGCGACGATCACAGTATTTTTACCAAATAATTTTTGTATTAATCAAGCTTTTTTGGTTATTAAGCATAGCTAAACACGAAAGAAAACTTTGTTATTTTAAGATTTTGATGTGAATTATTTGCGTACATTTATAAGACGAGTTTCACTGAATAATTCAAGAAAAAAAAAATCTCATCATTATACATATTTAGTTTTGCATTATTAATTATTTACTTGG
Organism: Maratus michaelseni; assembly: GCA_963931845.1. Taxonomy (NCBI): domain Eukaryota; kingdom Metazoa; phylum Arthropoda; class Arachnida; order Araneae; family Salticidae; genus Maratus; species Maratus michaelseni. The sequence goes on from OZ007588.1 coordinate 388,248,259, forward strand.
CCTTTACTTTTAATATTTCAAACTTACAGCTGAATGTAACAATTAAAACATTTGAAATACTGTATTCGTAAAATGAAATTAGTTTAAACACTCGACAATTACTTTTAGTTATGCATTATTAATTATTTACTTGGCCTTTACTTTTAATATTTCAAACTTACAGCTGAATGTAACTATTAAAACATTTGAAATACTGTATTCGTAAAATGAAATTTCAGCTTAAACACTCAACAATTACTTTTAGTTATGCATTATTAATTATTTACTTGGCCTTTACTTTTAATATTTCAAACTTACAGTTGAATGTAACTATTAAAACATTTGAAATACTGTATTCGTAAAATGAAATTTCAGCTTAAACACTCGACAATTACTTTTACTTATGCATTATTAATTATTTACTTGGCCTTTACTTTTAATATTTCAAACTTACAGCTGAATGTAACTATTAAAACATTTGAAATACTGTATTCGTAAAATGAAATTAGTTTAAACACTCGACAATTACTTTTAGTTATGCATTATTAATTATTTACTTGGCCTTTACTTTTAATATTTCAAACTTACAGCTAAATGTAATTATTAAAACATTTGAAATACTGTATTCGTAAAATGAAATTTCAGCTTAAACACTCGACAATTACTTTTAGGTTAAATTCAGGTTTTCTCAGTGACGATCACAGTATTTTTACCAAATAATTAAAAGTACTACATGCATGCATCTATCTATCTATATTAGAAATTGTGCAGGTTTCTGGTCACTGTTTTGTTTACATATTTTAAACAAACATTTCAATTTAATAATGCACTGAAAATTATAATGAATGCTTACAATTAAACACAACAACACAAAACAAAAAATTTCACAAAAACACATTATTTCCCCGATATTTTCCCACAACTAATCAATAAATTTCATGATATTTTATTGCGATTTTAAACCATGAACTTTAGTACTTTTCTGTTATACGGACACTATGCCAAAATGTATGTATGTATGTAAATGTATGTATGTATGTTTGGCGACAATAGTGTACGTATAACGGAAAAGTGCCTGAATTATTATTTATATATATATATATATATATATATATAAAATATAAACATAATTGGCGACACAGCAAGTTTTCTGGATTTCTCCCTGTCTCTCTAACCACATTGTTAACAAAACAAAAAATTCACGAAAAACACATTATTTCCCCGATATTTTCCCACAACTAATCAATAAATTTCATGATATTTTATTGTGATTTTAAACCATGAACTTTAGTACTTTTCTGTTATACGGATACTATGCCAAAATGTATGTATGTATGTATGTATGTTTGGCGACAATGGTGTCCGTATAACGGAAAAGTGCCTGAATTATTATTTTTTTATATATATATAAAATATAAACATAATTGGCGACACAGCAAGTTTTCTGGATGTGAAAGGCGGACATGAATTTCATTCATTCAATGACTGTTTTAAAAGTTTCAAGTTTGGATTGAGTGCACCTGAACATAAAAACCAATACCTATTTCTATGTTCATGATTGAGTTATTTGGATATCTTTTCGTATAGCACAGAAAATCATTTCTCCCGCTTTCGTAATACAGATAAATTCTGGTGTATTTTTTTTTTCTTCTTTTTATATCATAAGTACTTTTCTACTTTAAATTTTTTAATTGTCGAGTTTCTAAGCTGAAATTTCATTTTTCGAATGCAGTATTTCAAATGTTTTAATAATTACATTTAGCTGTAAGTTTGAAATATTTAAAATATTAAAAGTAAAGGTCAAGTAAATAATTAATAATGCATAACTAAATATGTATAATGATCAGAATGACATATTAAAATGTGTACAGAATGACATGAAAATTTTAAAAAACTGAAATTTTGCACTTGCAACTTAATTGTAAATTTCATTGTTTACATTGGAAACGATTTGTGGATTTTAAGAATTTGCTGAACTTCATGTCACCAAATTACTAAATCTCTCTCTCTCACTCTCCAAAAAAAAAAAAAAAAAGGGTTAGTTTAAAAAAATTCAGAGTAGCAAAATACATACAACACAAAAAGAAAATAAATACGGTAAAATGAAAAAATTACTTTAATAATAGAAATCCATAAATTTTCAACAACGACATCAAACGAACGTATCTCATCTTTCGTTTGTGATGAGGAACGCTCCTTTGGCCCCCTCCACTCATTGGCTGAATTGTAAAGGGCAAAATTGGGGGACAAAATGACTACAGCATATCTGAGAAAAGAAAAAATCAGAAAATTCACAGAAAATAATTATTTTTGTTGCAAGTTGGGTTAACTGTCTTTATGGTTCGAGTCGATTTCAGACTGAGTGTAGATTTCTGCAAGTTGGATTTGGGTTAACCCGATTTTTCAAAAGTTAGTTCAAGTTCAGTATATTATTTCAGATTAAAACTATACCTATCAGGGCTTGAATTTCAGGGCGGGATTCGCGCGGAAAATTTTGAAATCCCGCCCAAAAAAGATCATGAGCGGGAGCCTCCCGCCCAAAAAATTTCAGCATTTTTGGAGAAATTTGCATTATTTAATTTACCTGCAACTGAACGATAAATTTCGTGATTTTTTTCCCCGCAACTGATTGACGGACTGTGTGTTTTTTCCGCGACTGATCGACGAACTTTGTGGTTTTTTCCGTGACAGATCAACGAACTTTGAGTTTTTTCTGCGACAGATTGACAAACATTGCGTTTTTTAAGCGACTGATCGACGAACCTTGCGTTTTTTGGGGACATATCGACGAACTTTGCGTTTATTCCGCAATCGATCGACGAAATTTTTCTTTCTTGCCTGACTGATCGACGAACTTTGCATTTATTCCGCAATCGATCGACGAAATTTGCTTTTTTCCGCAACTGATCGACGAACTTTGCGTTTTTTCCGCGACAGATCAACGAACGTTGCATTTTTTTCTGCGACTGATCAACGAACTTTGCGTTTTTTCTGCGACAGATAGACGAACATTGCATTTTTTAAGCGACTGATCGACGAACCTTGCGTTTTTTGGGGACAGATCGACGAACTTTGTGTTTATTCTGCAATCGATCGACGAAATTTGCTTTTTTCCCACGACTGATTAACGAACTTTGCCTTTTTTTGGTGACAGATCGACGAACTTAGCGTTTTTTCCGCGACAGATTGATGAACTTTGCGTCTTTTCCACGATCGATCGGTGAATCTCAATCAAGTAAAATCTAAAGTCAGAAATTTATTTAACAACCTAATTGTTAAGGGTCCCTAACACATTTAATGGAACTTGAAAAATACACTGCATATATAAAACTTAACTTTCTTCCCTTTTTTATAATAAAAATAAACATTTTACATAATCATTCTCAGTTGACTTAATTTTTTCAATGGTATTTTGTCATGTCTGCATTAATGTAATTCTTTAAATAGCACATAAAAGAATAGTGGGGTTTAAAGATTTTTTTTCTCCCTCCCAAACATTACAACTCCCCTCCATTTAAAAATGTTGGTAGGGAGACTCCCGTCTTTGGAAAAATTGAATTTCAAGCCCTGCCTATAATATGTTTGTGTGTATTGAGGTTTGTATAGATGTTTGTGTGTGTGCTGTTTTTAATACAGACAGTTTCATTTTTCACACGAACCTTTCAAAAAATTCACATTCTTTGCGCAATGCTTTAACAAAATTCGCATTTTTTTTCGCGATTCTTTAATGAAATTCGCATTTTTTTCTGTATCTTTTTTTTGTCGAGATTCATAATTTTTTCAGCTATCCTATGACGTAATTCGTGTTTTTTTTTTCAGCGATAATTTGACGAAATTTGTGTTTTTTCTGCGATTTTTTTTTTCACGAAATTTGCGTTATTTTCCACGATTCTTTTATGAAATTTGCATTTTTCTGTGATCCTTAGACGAAATTTTCTTTTTTCGCAATGCTTTGATAATAATCACATTTTCTCTGCTGCCTTTTGATAAGATTCATGAATTTTCAGCAATCCTTCGATGAAATTCGCGTTTTTTCAGCAATCTTTGAATAAATTCGAAATTTTCTCGCGATACTTTAACGAAATGTACGTTTTCCAGCAATTTTTTGATAAAATACATTTTATTCCGCAATTTTTAGACGAAGTTTGGCAAGAAAGCGCTATCTTTGGGTGAAATTTCCTGTTTTGCGATTCTTTGACAAAATTTGCTCATCTTTTGTGTAAATCGCGTTTTTCTGTGGCCTTTTAACAAAATTCACGTTTTACATGATCCTTTGATGAAATTAGTGTTTTTCCCGTGATCATTTGACGAAATCTAGGATTTTTTACCCGCGAAGATTGATTATATGTTTTTAGTCTGCAGGTGCCCTAAAAAGTTTGTGACGCCTGTCGCTGCATTGCACGCATTCTGCCACGGTGTATCAAACAAACAAAATTCATCCTAAAGAATTATTGTTTCGTTTCTGGAAATGAACAACCGTCAACTCATTGGGACCCCCCCCTTAAGGGGGGCAATTTTCTAAATTTTGTTGACACCCCTCATGTCATATATTGTTGGAAAGGTCTGTGACTGCTTAATGATATTATGCATCTCCAATGTCCATCTCCCCACTTTGCCCCCCCCCTCCCCCAAGGGGGTACTTTTCTAAATTTTGCAGACAACCCTCATGTCATATATCGTTGGAAAGGTCTGTGACTGCTTAATCATATGCATATCTCCAATGTCCATTTCCCCAATTTGCCCCCCCCCTCCCCCAAGGGGGTACTTTTCTAAATTTTGCAGACAACCCTCATGTCATATATCGTTGGAAAGGTCTGTGACTGCTTAATCATATGCATATCTCTGATGTCCATCTCCCCGCTTTGCCCCCCCCCCCCAAAGAGGTACTTTTCTAAATTTTGCACACAACCCTCATGTTATATATCGTTGGAAAGGTCTGTGACCACTTAATCATATTATGCATGTTCCGTGTCCATCCCCTACTTTACCCCCCCCCCCGCCCAAGGGGGTACTTTTTAAAATTTTGAACACAACCCTCATGTTACATATCGTTTGAAAGGTCTTTGACTGCTTATTCATGTTATGCATCTCCTTGGTCCATCCCGCCATTTCCCCCTCCCCAAGGGGGCACTTACCATTTACTTGCACAACAGCGCTAAATGTGTCAGATGAAAGAAATTCCGAGAGTACATGTGCCAGTGAAACTTAGCCAATTGCTGTTCTTCAACCTAGCTTTAATTCAAAGTGGGTTTTTTATTTATTTGAATTATTCTGCAAAAGTTTCAAACATTTTAAAGCAGCTATGAATTTTATTTTTATGGTACTATCAAGTTTTTTGCCGTCAAATTTTGACGGGTTCCATCTAGTTTTATCTAATGAACAACGTTGAATTTGGAATAATTTTTTTTCATGTGAAACAATTTCCTTTCTTAAGGGGGTCAGGTACCTTCTAAGGTGACAAATTACATATAAAAGTGACATTAATATGGATTGCAATAATTCCACGACTAATTAACTTTTGAATACGAAATTTTAAACTCATTAAAAGAGATATATTCTAACAGTTAGTGTTCTAAAGAAAATTCTAGATTCATATAAACTTTTTTTAGTTTAATTTGAAATTTAATGTTTTTCTTAATAAATGAATTCACCTTAAATACATTGCTCGCAATATTTCTCATGATTGAATTGTCACAGTGACCCAATTTTGTTTTGTTAAGTAGAGATATAATATGTGTTTAAAGAGATAATGATTAGTTCTTAAAACAGAAAAATTTTAAAGTACCCTCAAAATTTTGAATTAGTAGTTATACTTTCTACATTTTCTACTTGATGTACATAATAGTAGGTCATTTTGTGCATCTGTAAGATGCATACCATCTGTCAAAATTTCATGAAATTCTCACCAGCCATTTATTAGAAATCATGCGAAAGATGACCAAAAACCCCGTTTAGAGAAAATTTACTTTAAAGATTCCTCCCTTGATCACATAAAAATATTTGGACATAACTTCCCTTCTAAGGCGAATTTTTATATAGAGTTTCTTTTAAAATGTTTCTAAAGACACAAATTATAGTATAAGCTATAATGAAATTGATTTTTTGACACTTTAAAGGTACCTGACACCTTAAAGATAAAGTGTACTTAGAACAAATTTATATTTGTGAAGATTTCCGTTGGCCACAAAAAAGCTCCTTTAGTTGAAATACTCTACTCTATAACATAAGATAAATTATAGGCAATAAGAAATGACTAATTTGGAAAATTTTGGTTTGGTATATACTGTCCTAGATAGAATAAATTAAGATAAAATCTCCTACAGGAATGTAAGCAAAATTCCCTTTTCGCGTTTAAGAAAAACCCAGTAAAACGTACGAACTACGCAAAATCGATCCCACGTTTTAAATGTTGTATGAATGAAGCATGTTAAACACTGCTTATCTAGGTAGCCTCTAATACTTAAATAAAATTAAAAGCCAAATCATTTGCATATTTTATTTTTCAATCAAAACGAAGTGGGACGTGTAGAAAAAACTTGGTTTACCATGACACGTATGTCGGTATACACTAATTATATTTTTCAGCTCAAACTACTAAACTGAATTTCACAAATGTCTCATCTTTAAATTCGTCTGGACAATACAGATGTTATAAGAAATACAGGATAGTAAAGAGGGTAATGTTTAAAAAAAAGTCTTATAGATGGTGATAGGTATGACCAAGATATGTCAAACATGGTGCACGGGATCTTCATAGTGGCCAATTGTTGATGCGTGCGTTTTGTTAGTGAGCGCTGACTTTTAGATATGTTGCCTGAGGAAACTAAGTCACATCTACTGTGTCAGAGAAAGGCCTAAAAACACTGTAGTTTGAAGTCCTCATCTGAGAAAATTTCTCATGTGGCGTGTAATATCATAGCAATGTGTTTTTGGCTAACTTTGTGTCGAACAATGATTATATTGAATGCCACATGAGATGTTTCATTAGATGGAGGCTTTGTTGATTGTAGCCCTTTAGCTTGACTTTGTTTATTCAGGCAACAAGCTTTTGCGGTTCACTATCAAAACACACGCATCAACAATTGCCAGCTATGTAAAACCTGTGCACCGCACTTGACTTATCTCCATCATACCTAGCACTATTTATAAGAATTTTCTAATACTACCCTGTATATCGAGTATCAAATAAAAAATATGCATAAAGCGATTACAAAAATTAAAACTCTAGCCATTTGGCATTCGTCGCACCTACTTTATCAGCCATTATTTAGATAATCAAGTCATTACACATATGGCATATTTAAATTTAATTTATTATGTATTTAAAGGAAAATGGTTGCACAAGCAGTAAACGAGTTATTCCTTTGCTTAAAGTAGGTTGTACTTAGAGTATCTTTGTTTTATCAGAGTAGTGACATACGCGCAGAACGTATACTCAGATTCGGAGTGTTACAGAATTGTTACAGAATTTGACGATACGCGCTTGGACGAGGTTATTTAGTGTAGTTAGACGAGTATGTATTAGCTTGGCAAAAATGGGAGGTTCGCCAAATCGACTAGTACTGCCCAAATACCACTACTCTGATATATCATTAGCGCAACTATGTATCATGTAACTTTCAAAGTGCATTGTGCCGTTTTCTATATCCTCGGAGTGATTTTGCGAGTACATTATACAATTTTTCGAGTACGACTGCTTTTCCTAATGTGCTATGCTAACATTGAAAAAGGACAGAGTGGCATTTGCAAATTTTTTTCTAGAAGAGATAATAATGCAATTAAGAGCCTTATTTATAAGTTTGATATTTATGATCTACACTGCATAAAAATACAGAGTTTGCTGCATTAAAAAATCCTGGAAATTTAATCACAAAATTACTTAAAAGAGGCGATATGCATAGAATCAATTTTCATGCTTAGTCTAGAGATTATTTTCTTATCCCATAAAAGTATTTTCAAAATATTCATTAGAAAGTGCCTCCTATATAGGGGCACTTTTTGATAGAAACTACTTAAAGTTTTATCCCAAAAACTTCTCGAAAATCATGAAAAATAGAAACAGACACCACTAGTATACTGAATAGTTAACTTATAGCGACATTCGAATTAATTACCTAAATGCTTTCTAATAGCTTCTTCCCCTGCTTTTCTCGAGTATCAAGAACTTCTGACTTTCTGCTTTGTCCCCAGAGAATAGATAAAAGTAGAAAATAGTTCTTCTGAGCGGTAGGTGAAGCTAACGGAAACCTGCACATGCCACAAAACTGTTTAATTAAAGAAATAAAGTGTAGAGTTTAGATATTCGATAAACAAAGTATCTTGTTTTCTTAATGCTTGTACTACAATTACATATGATATTAGTATACCAATTTCATCAAGCATTAGCATATATTCTGTGGAAAGCAACACTTGTATAGAAGTATCTTTTCATATTATTTTTACTTTAAAACATACTACTTTTTTCTTTTTCTAATAACTTTTAATACTGTCATTAAAAACATACATTATCAGTAGAAAGCATAGTTTAGTTATTTAAAAAAAAGAAAACTACAAAGGATTGTGAATTTTTCAGAAGAATAGGAACACAGGGCTTGAAAAATGCAAATTAGAGAAGATCAGTGTAAAAAATTTTACAGACTTTTTGGTAGATATTATGTATGAAATATATCTTATAAAATGTCAGACTGTGTCTACATTTTTTTTAAAGTAACTAAACTATGTTTTTAATTGAATGCCGATAATGTACGGTTTTAATCACAATATTAAAAGTTATTAGAAAAAGGAAAAAGTAGTATGTTTTAAAGTAAAAATAATATAAAAAGATACTGCTATACAAGTTCTACTCTCCACACAATTTATGCTAATGCCTGGTGGAATTGGTATACTAATTCAATATATAAGTGTAGAGTTTAATTAAAGAAAGTATGAGTATAATTGGATTTTTTTTCTTTGAATTCTATAAATATTTTTACAGCTGAAAAATAATGGTTAAAGTTATAGTAGAAGCCTTTACTTATTTCAAATGTAATAGCTGTTGAAAATAGCCCCATATTTTTGCTTGACATGGTTCCAGAATTAAAACTTAGTTTGTAATTGACATGGGTTACACCAACATGCGTTCTCAGGAGTATAAAAAAAGTAGCATTTATAGTTCGTTTATAGCAACGCACAAAAAAAATTCATTGCATTATAATCTATGGGAAAAAATGTTAGCTTTGTTTTGTAATGATGTTATGATATATCAAACATAATGAAATCACTGAAGTGCACTACAACGTTTTTTCTATAGATTATGGAATGCATACAATTCCTTGACAGATACAACAAAATAATTCGGTTAGAGGACTGACTAACATGGGTAACTGCTGGAAGTGTATTTTTCGCTGTGGTATACATTTTTAAAGTTATCCAATTCTGAATGTATTATAGGCGGTGTGTATAAATTCAAGAAATTGCATACAGAGCTACACGAAAGAATTCGCACACAATACCGGTTATGGGCATAATTGATGAAAATCGATTTTTACGGACTTATGTGCTTTTTTAAGTCGCTTGTTTAGGTATCGCATTTCATTCTAGGTAAAAAGTGAAATTTATCAATAACAATATGTTTGTGTTGGAAAGTGCTTCATAATCTATGCATGATTTTTCGTTCTTGTTTTTTTTTTTTTTTTTTTTTTTTTTTTGAATGGGACTTTAAACATAGCTCCGACAATTCGGCTTCAAAGGCATACTAGTAAACGCGTACGTATACAGGGTGATTATAATTAAAGTCCCACTTTCAAAATGCTGTAAAAAAGGAACCACTGGTCAGAATAACTTCAAATTTGAACTGAATATACTGGAAGAAGGGGGAAACGATATGGCATAAGAAAAACAGTTCAAAAGTGTATCAGTAGATGGCGCTGTAAGCGGTATACTATGCAAATTAGAAGGCACTCATGAGCAATTAAAAACCGAATCATTATGTGCTTTTTATGCGGTATTTGGCTGAAGGGCAATTAAAAACCGATTTTTACCATCCAATTTGGTACGACCTTGCCGTGGTGGATTGGATTTCCATTAACTGTAACACAACTGTTGACTGATTTGGAAGTCATTTTTTCCGTCAAACAACCGAGACACTCATGTACACTAAACAGTACGGTTGGTTTACTGTGCAACCCATGCCAAAGCCGTCGTATTTCGATTAAAAAAATCACTTGTAGCCGAATCCATTTTCGTTATGCCGCTTACAGCGCCATCTATTGATACACTTTGGAGCTTTTTTCTTTCTTATGGCATACCGTTTCCCCCTTCTTCCAGTTTATTCAGTTCAAATTTGAAGTCATTCTGCCCAGTGGTTCCTTTTTTACAACATTATGAAAGTGGGACTTTACTTGTAGTCACCCTGTACTTTGGATCAAATATATTAAAATTCCATCATTTTTTATTAATATTTAACGTAGCACGTTCATCTTCCCTTTTAAACAGCAAAAAATTTAAGTAAATTTCGCTTACTGCTTTTTCTCATCATTTTCATTCTTTTCCGTTTCTAGAGAAACATCTGTAATCTTATTATGCTTTTTTTTCATGCAAAATGTAAATTTTCTGTTAAAATCTAATTTAGAACAAAAGAGAAAAATTAATATTTTCAATTAAGAGATATTTTTTGCACAATTAGATTTCGTTTCTTTTTTTTTTTCTACGGGAAATTTGATAGGAAATTTTTTTCTAATATAATAAAGGCGGAATTATATTTATTAAGCATTATTACAGATATGTATTTTTTATTTTTTATTTTTTATTTTTTATTATTTAGTCTATTAGTAAAAGAAATTTAGATAGCTATACTTTTTAACAATGGTACCAAATGTTTAGAAATAAAATACGCACACTTGTTCTTATTGACAGCTTTGACTATTTCGTGAAAAATATTTTTAATGATCCTTTAATTAGATAGCCAGGTGTATTTCATTTTAAAGTTAAATACATTAACCCCTCACTATATCATGCCTCGTTACATCGTTCATTACAATAGATCGCTTTTTGTCGTGTCCCTGACAAAAATTAAGCTCTTCCCAAAATATATTTTTAGGTGACTTTATGTAATTTCAGTTATAGCAGGTGTAATTTAGTATTCTTAAGGCGGTATTCAAAGAAAATATTTTTCCACGCTCAACAACTCAAAATTTTGAGACACATTTTCTGACTCATTTTTAAAAGTAATAACAGGAAACTTGGCGGCGTGATTTATAAAGACATTTATAAGGGCCCCATGCTTTTATTTTTCGTTCAATTAATTAGAAATTGATCTACAGACAATTATTGTCACAGTACGATCATTTTTTTTTTTGTTTTAACGCTATCGCTTCGGGAAATTAAGTTCAAAATGTCCAATTTGACAGCATTTTTTGAAATATATTCTGCCTTTATCAAAAAATCGAGACAATACGGACATTATAAAGTTTCTGAATAAGAGAACCTGCCAATTGGATGCATTTTAGAGCAAAAATGAATTTACAAATGTGTCTCAAAATAAGCAGTTTGGATTTGAATACACCCTTAATTGTTTAAAGAAAATTGTAGTATGTGTAAAATAATGTTTTGGAGAGAAATATGAAAAAATTATTTTTAGATTTATATATTCTTTAATTATTATTACACTCGGTGTGCCGTGCTTTCTTTTTACTCTCGATATAACGAGGGAGTACTGTATAATGCTTTAAACGATGCAAATGCGCTCAAAATTTGCATCATCAATAAACGAAGCTTATTAACCTTTATTTTTTAAGATATTATAATACTTTATGTTTATTTTAAACTTTAATACACTATGTATTGTTTATACACTATTAAAAGTGTGTACTTAAAAATAAACAAATTGTACTTATTTATGAGTATTTTCTTGGATTACAAAAGCTCCGAGCATCTCAAACTCAATATCGAAATACACTCATTTTTTTTAATTTATCCATTGTTTTTATACAACTCCACTCTTACTAATACGTTATGATTAATCAGTAAGCGGTACCAAATATAAACTAGTCGTTGGGGCCCACCGTAATACTTACCCATCATGGATATGCCTAATATAAAATAATAAAACATGTAATGAAAATAAAACATATGTAAACTATTTATAAAATGCATTGCAATTCGAATAAAATCGTGGATTGATGACGTCATAAACTTTCAATGCTCTATTACTGAATTGCGTAAGAGAAACATTCTTATAACTCTAAAAATAATAACCATATTATCTAACAGTTTACTGCATCAAATTAAGCGTCTATTTTCCTATTAAAATATATCTTTGAATTGAAATTTGAATGAAATACAGGGTCATGAGAAATCGAAGAGTGTGGCAAATGTGATTAGAAATATCTCGTCAATTAGTTATCCGATCGACTTCATTCTCTATGCAAAATTTATGTTTTTTTATTGTCTTTTATATTCACTCCTTAAAATAAACAAATTCGAAAATTTTTATATAGCTTTTATCAGAACGAATATTTCGAGAGTCCGAAAAAAATAGTCCCGGATAATCGAGGTTACTGAAATTCAATAAGCTTTTTCCCATTATTACATACTAAGTACATACCAAATTTCCAGTCTCTATCTCAATTTGTTCGGGAGATAGAGCGTTTACAGACACACAGACAGACGGACGGCAACTTTTTTTTTTTCTAAAAATATGTTTTTCGGAATCTGCAGTGCAAAAACGTGTAAATCCGTAATTTTTTTCGATTTTCAAAACGATTACAAGACTTACCCTATACTACGTATGATGGGTAAGCAATAAACCGAAGCACATATAATCATGCGCGGAATTGGTACCACCGTCACGAGGTATATTTCAATGGATTTGAAACAGCTTTTACTCTGTATAAATTAAACAGACAAAATTTGTTTAATTGTACTGATTTTTTAATATGTATTATGGATTTTTATCAGCCGCTTAACACTTTTTATTCTATTAAAATCCTAAATAATTCATTTTATATGCCTTCAGAGAGTCCCGCAAAACATAAGTACATTTTCACTGTAGTGTATAAGAATGCTTAGCAAATAATTTTCCATACTTTTAATATATTAAAAAGTGTTAGATGCTGATAAAATTGTATTGTATGTTAAGACAATCTATCTGTTTTTGAACAAAAATGGTGGCTATTTCATTAATGTCCCTCTATCTATTATGTAGGATCTGTAAAATACACAGCATAACAACGCCATATGTCTAGTTGCACCAAACACTTACCAGCGCCTCTTTGTTCCAAGGTCTAGTTTCGAGGCTAACGAAAAAGAAAGGCTACCGCGGTGCTTTACGCGTATCTTTTATTTACAGACCGAGGGAGTCACGTGATGCTTGAATGCACCAATGCAGGTGTACGAAAAGAGCATTACGTCACTCTAGCGGTCTGGAAAAAAAGATAAGTGGAATGCACCACGGTAGCCTGTCTTTATAGTTAGCCTCGGTCTAGTTGGATATGACGTTGATGATATTTCATCGCATAGATGCCGAGATATAGTTATTGCGAAAATTGTAAAAAATATAGCATAGAAACGCTGCCTATCGAGTGATATGTCCGCAAACCCAGTTTTTTGGCAAGATCTAACGGAATATGAAGTTTCATGAAATTCAGTGCTTTAGTTCTTGAGATAGAGCTTCCACAAAATTTCTATCACATACATACAGACATACAGACATTTCCCAAAGATAGTCAAACCGTGGTCAAAGCATCTCAAAACCTGTAAATCGTTAAAAAAAAAAACAGAAGTCGAAAATTTTCATGATTTCAATACTTTCTTTTTTTATATATAGAAGAAAGTTATATAAGTTTATAAAGAATAAATTATTTATTTTGATATGCACTACCACTTCTTAGAGTTTGTCCAATCTTTTTTAAATCATTCTGTAGTCACATACGAGTTCGGTACGCCTACCATAATATAAAGTTAATGAAGTTTCTCTTTCTTTTAAACCTAAGTTTACCTCTTTCTTTAAAACTATGCAGAGAAAATATTTCTAAATTATAAATGCATATTTATTATACGAGTTCTCTTCCAATCTATAATATATTAATGGAGAAATATAATATTATATTTATCAACAACATATTATTTTTAAACGCGCATGGTCAATTGAGCAAGTTTAAGATTATCCGTAAAAAAATGAGACGTCCAAGTTTTTTTGTTTTGTTTTTTAATTTAAAAAGAAAAACATATTGAGCTTTACGCAAATTTGAAAGGATTAAGCTATTCTTTAATGACTTTATTAGTTGGTAAAAAAGCTCAAAAAATAAATTTAGCTGATGTAGGTCTCTGATGAAAAATAAGAAATGGACAAAACAAATTAACTGTGAAACATTAGTGTAATGTTTCGTGTTTCTGTTGGACGAAGTGTTTTTTGGAAAATAATTTGTCTGTGGCGTTTTGATTTTGTTATATTCCCACCATGGATTTTGTTTTATATGAGTGACATATTTTAATTCATTTACCAAAACTTTTAATTAATTTATTCATTTAAATACAGTTTAAATATTTTAAACTTTATATAATTTCCTATCAGGTCGTATCTATTATAATAAAAGGCTAAAGAACAGGAATTGCAGGCTAAATTTCCGGTGTCATGTCATGTCATTATAAAATTAATTTTATCTCAATCATAAACTGATGAAATCTTGCCAGAGAATTTCATTTAATTCCAAGTAAGTGAAAACGGAAATTAAATAAAATTCTCAGCTTAAGATATAGTCAATATATGAATGAGATAAGTTTAATTTCAAATTACATATCCATGACTAAAAATTTATAAAGATACAACTAAATGTAAATATATTGCTTGAAGGTGCGTAAAAACATACATAAAACATTTAAAAGCACATTAAAGTCCTTTTAAAAATTCATAACGTTTTCAACCGAATTACTCGGTCATCATCAGTGAAAAACTAATTGTTGAGTTGAGTTGTTGTCTCTTCTCGTTTTCTTGCTTGCCCGAAATAAAATATTTTACTTCGGGGGTTTGGAATATAAGGTGGGATGGGAAAGGTAATCAATGATGTATTAATTCATTCCAGACTGCGTGGATATCATATGATAATACATCGTTACAGGCTATTTCTTTTTTATATATTATTTCTAGAGACTCTCTTATGATAGCTTCCAGGTGATTATTTGTGCGGAATATAATTTTGGATCCATTGAAATCTACTTTTATTGGTTCAGTTTGGGCTAATCTTGCTAACGCAGTGCGGGGTCTATTTAATCTCAGATCTGCTTCATATTCTTTTATTCTGTCCTGAAAATTCCTCAGTGTCATACCTACGTACATAAAATCTTTGTTATATTTCTTGAATGGTATAATATATACCCCTGATGTATTGATAGCCTGGATTGGGTCAATTTTTCTGTTTAACAAAACCCGCAACTTTAGGGGAGGGACAGCGATTAATGTAATGCCAAACTTAAAGAGGGAATGTCCCATACTATCAAAAAACCTTGGGATGTAGTTAACTTTACAAAATTTCAAACTTTTAATTGTACCTGTAGTTCGTTTTTCTTCATCTTTCACTTTAAATTTGTTTATGATTTTTTCAATGAGTTCCATCCCGTTTTCAGTTCCATCCCGTTTCATTGAAAAAATCATAAACAAATTTAAAGTGAAAGATGAAGAAAAACGAAATACAGGTACAATTAAAAGTTTGAAGTTTTGTAAAGTTAACTACATCCCAAGGTTTTTTGATAGCATGGGACATTCCCTCTTTAAGTTTGGCATTACATTAATCGCCGTCCCTCCCCTAAAGTTGCGGGTTTTGTTAAACAGAAAAATTGACCCAATCCAGGCTATCAATACATCAGGGGTATATATTATACCATTCAAGAAAAGATAACAAAGATTTTATGTACATAGGTATGGCACTGAGGAAATTTCGGGACAGAATAAAAGAATATGAAGCAGATCTGAGATTAAATAGACCCCACACTGCGTTAGCAAGATTAGCCCAAACTGAACCTATAAAAGTACATTTCAATGGATCCAAAATTATATTCCGCACAAATAATCACCTGGAAGCTATCATAAGAGAGTCTCTAGAAATAAAAGTCCTTTCGGCCTGTACCGGGAGGAAAAGGTAGCTTTCCTATATCTTCGTTTTAAAATTTTAGCTAATGTTACACGAAAACAGCAAGTTAAAATGCAAAGAAACGTTTACAAAAGATTCGTTAATGCTGAATTTGAATAAGAAATTCGCCAAATTGGCTTCATTTATGAAAACTTATTTTGGTCGCCAAATTTGGCGATATTTCGCCAAATGTCGCCAGTTTTAGCGAGAATTTGGCGCTAATGGATATGAATATATAGTTTTATGCGTATGATTGGGAAAATTATTACAACAATGAAAGAAAATAATTTGCGAGTAATCGCGTTAATGTGCTGTTTTGTTTCAAAATGTCAGCCACCCTAGAATTTCAAACTGCTCTATCTCAGCCATTTTTTAAGATAGAGGTAAACCAAAAAATGCTCCGGAATCCTTGTATCAAGGCCTAACACGTAATTAAAAAATAAATTTGAATTTTTAAATTTTTTGTATATTTATTTTAGTTTTAAATTTTTAAATGGCCGCCATCTTGAAACAAAATGGCGGACCAAGCTGGCCAATGAACTCGGTCGAGACATTGGTGAGCTTAATACACATAATTAGTTTCATCAAAATTGATTTATAAATACGAGCGTTATCGTATGACATAGGTCAGATATATGTATATGGATATATATATATATATATATATCAACATTTGAACGAAGGGTGGTTTTGGGGTCTGGGGGTCATGATCGGTGAAAATATATCGAAATTTTCCGGAACTGCTTTCCTCCGAACGGCTGCAATAGGTAGCTTTATACTTTTTTGTATTGAAAGCTACCTAATATATAAAAAATAAATAGTCTGCCACGATGTATTATCGTATGATATCCACGCAGTCTGGAAGGAATTAATACATCATTGATTACCTTTCCCATCCCACGTTATATTCCAAACCCCTGAAGTAAAATATTTTATTCCGGGCAAGCAAGAAAACGAGAAGAGACAACAACTCAACTCAACAATTAGTTTTTCACTGATGATGACCGAGTAGTTCGGTTGAAAACGTTATGAACTTTTTAAAAGGTTTTTAATGTGCTTTTAAATGTTTTATGTATGTTTTTACGCACCTTCAAGCTATATATTTACATTTAGTTGTATCTTTATAAATTTTTAGTTATTAAACAAGGTGAATTTGCACTGAAATTTTAACTTTTTATTACATATCCATGGTTAATGGAGTTCCTTGACCTGAGGTTTCACCTGTTGACCTGCGTGAGATGTTATTGTGCAAGGCTATTTGAATGAATTATGTCGGTCAGAGTTGTCTGGGATGGCTCATTTGGTTGGTAGCGTTGGCGTGTGAAGCCAAAGCTGCCAAGTTCGTTTATTGGCCTTTACATTTTTTCACTCAATTGGAATGGAATGAAATTCTCTCGTATGTCACACAGTCAGGCTCTACAAGTCATAATCATTGCATGAAGAAAACTTTAGGGTATGCTAAACACACTTTATTACGATATACACTTACAATAACGCTTTTAATACATTTTACACATGCAAGCATACATACAAGTATCGAATTGTCGCCAATCTCGTTCATACTGGCACGGTGTCGCCAAGATTGCGGCAAAAAATATGTTTTTATTTATTAATTTCAAAATTATGATTTTTATTTATTTAATAATTGTGTTTTTATTATCTTATATTATTAAACTGGCAATTCTTCTTTGTTGGTATTTTGCTCCTCCTCCTCCTTCGCTGCGTCCTTTCTGAGCCAACCCCCGGACTTTTAACAGACGCAAGCGTTGCAAACTTTCGTTCCTAATTCATGCATTGGTGGAAACACACTGTAATCTCCCCCCAAAACAAATTAAAAAATTTTAGATTTAAGAGCATTTTTAGAAATTTCAACTGTATATAGACGAAAAGGCGGCAGACAGGTTAATTATATATATCTTGCATTTCGTTGTTTTATGTGAAAGCTTAGTTGATTTTGTAGTATAAGTAATAAATTGCTAATTTGTAATTATTTCCATATTATAATTTCAAATTCTGTTTGTATTATGAATTGAGTTTATATTTAAAGTAATCACTGTTTCTTGTTTAGGAAAAGCAGTCCTGTGACATCTAGTCTTTAAAATTGGGAAAATGCTATGAAATTTGAAAAAAAAAATCTAATATTCTATATTATGCTTGAGATATTGTCCTTTATGTTTACTAATTAAAAGTACAAAATTCATTAATTACGGAAGATTGTAATAGGTGAACATAAGTGGTAAATATTAATGTGTTGATAAGTTGGAATATGATTTAATTAATTATTATTAATGTGTTACCGCATATGTATTCAATGATATATTTTTAGCGCAAAATTTTGCAACATTTCAATAAATTTTATTAAGACAGTATTTTGTCATTTGGTGGCTTTTGGCGTTACTTCAATTTTCTCGAACACAGTCTTGGATGTCAGACTGACATTCAATCAAATTAAATTCCTCTGTATTTTCCAGGAAATAAATTAAAATTTCAGTGTGTTTCTAAACCGCTCAAAACACATATAAACGTACATCTAACGATAACTGTGCATAAATGATATTTACATTTCATTACACTATTCCCGGCCAAGAGGCACTATAAACGCAAAAGAAAATTGTGTTGAGTCTCTAACACGTATTTTTATCTTTCATACGGCTGTTATACATTGAAACTTTAAAAAAAATTACATTTATATAATCTGTTTCTTGCTAGAGGTGTTCTCAGAGTAAAATGTTTAGTTGAATCTGTCCTATCAAATTTTAACTTGGAGTATGGTTGCCATATAAAAAAACCCATTTTAAAATTTTCGGTAGTTGTAGCTTTTTTTGTAAAATATTTACAGAAATAATTTGATTAATTAACAAAACATACTGTTATGGAAATCTCGCAATTATTATAAAAACAATGTAAGTCAATTCATTGTATATCTGCAAATGGAAATATTTCTGCAGTTGCAAATTTTACACATAAATTTAACAAATTTAACACAAATTTAATACATTTTTAATAAGAGAAAAGCTGCAACAATTTCATTCATTGAGAAAAAACTACTTTATAATCTTGTAAATTTTTTAACAAAAAGAAAAAAAAAATGACAGGGTCTTTAGAACTACCCGGTATTAGCGTACAAATCCCTTCACCGTAAAAATATGGCGCTTCAAATGAAGGGAGTACTAAGCAGAAATCTTGGATTAATTTAAACGCTTTATATTATTTTTTTTTTTACTGATTGTTTACGTCATAAAAGTTTTGGCTTTTTGTCTTTCCCTAAAACAGTTCTAGAAACAAAACCGTATAAAAGAGAAAGAAAGATCGCCTGTTAGCGACTTTGTCGCCAAAGAGATAGCGTTACATCACCCGATGAAAATCGTTAAAAATGAAATATTTTAAATATGTTTATTTATTTACATATTTATTTATTTTTGATTTTGTTGTATTTCTCATAAAGTACTGAACCAATTAGAATGAAATTAATGGGATCAATTCGAGAGTTTCCTCTTTCATTTAAAAAAATTACACCAAGCATTCGTGTAGTTTCGGAGTAATGTGTTAACATACATAAAAATAAACTCAAAAATTAAATGTAAAATTTAAAAACATGCTTTCATTAAAATTCACAAAAAAGTCAACTTATATTCTAAAACACAAATGTGAGTGTCGCTCAATGCTGACGTCATAATTATGCGGGATGTGGTTAAAATGGATGAATGTTGCATCAATGGGGCTATTTTATATCAATTAATATGAAACAATCGCAACGTTATTTCTATGGGGAAAATGCAAGTTTTGAACCAACGTAGCCCCCTTCCCCCCTTAGATATCGAATTAAAAAAATCAATGTCCAATTCATGTATTGCCCTCAGGAATACATATGTATTCCAAATTTAAACGTTCTATGTTAGCAGGGAGTGAGTGAAAAATGAGTAACAAGATTTGATTACCACATACATACAGAAATGTAAGTTAAAAGAACAGGAAGTGAGTGAAAAATGAGTAACAAGATTTGATTGCCATATACATACATAAATGTAAGTTAAAAAAACAGGAAGTGAGTGAAAAATGAGTAACAAGATTTGATTGCCATATGCATACAGGAATGTAAGTTAAATGTAAAAAAATATACATGCGTCAAATTGAGAACCTCCCCTTTTTTCCTTTAACCTTTGAAGTCGGTTAAAAAAATATTTACATCAAACTTTCAACTGCGCTTGCTGAATCAGATCGAGAAAATTATTTTTCTTAGTTCTATTAAAGACGGATCAAATAAATTTTACATTACATTTTCTTTAATAATGCTTAAATGTACCGTCAGAGCATAAAGGGATAAACAAAGATATTCCGTTATTAGATTTAAAGCCATCATGCAAGCAATTCCCTGGTCTGTCGTAAGACGGTATTAGACGAGACGCAAATAAAAGAGATCATCCATCTATATGAGGTTTAAGAGATAGGAGGAAGATTATTATTGTTAACAAGGTTATTTGTATCAGCTTTTCTGAATAAGACGCGATGAAAAAATTATTTTATACAGAATAAAACGGCATTCACCATACCATTCTTTCTTTGTAAAATTTATTTTAAGTATTGTATTATATTAAAATGTAAAAGTTTTCATTGAACTAACACTGAAAATATATATGTTTAAAGTAATACTACATGAATTAATATTTTTGTCTCTGGCAGCTCATAATATGGTGATCCAAACACTTAGATTCTACTACAAAAAGAAAACATATTCTAAACATTTTTTGTTTGAAAAATGCTTTTTTCAAATTTGATTTTCTTACTATCTTCTCGAATACTTTACTCAAATTATATCTATTGGACATTATTGTTAACATTTCAATTTATTTCTCTAATACACCATATAATGACCTACTAGCAGACAAATATTGTTTATATTAGAGCCGAATATTTTGCTAATATCCTATTAATGGGAAATACTTCCAATAAAATACTAATATTGGTTAAATAATGGCTTTACATCGTAACTATTTGCAATAAAATGACACTAAATCAGAATTATTGCTTTTAATTAAAAATATTTGAAAAGAAATGTAAATATTGCATAACTATTGGCAATAAAATAACGAAGTATTTTTTGCTAATATTTGACAATATTGACATAATTTAAGTTTCTGTATTTTTCGGGCAATATTTGATGCTGACAATGTTAACAAAGACCAAGATGTAACCAATGCCAATAAGAAAGTCCCAACAGTATTTTGTTGCTATAGAGGATTGTGATTGAAGAAATAAATGTCTTCTGCTTTGAAGAAAAGCGAAAAAAAAATTCCATAGACTACGTTCTGCGTAAAGTAATCCCTGTACTAATTGGATTTCGAGAAGCATTTAAACAAAGTGATTCCGTTATTAGATCTAAAACCAGAACGCAATCAATTCCCTGGTCTGTTATAAAATGGTACTACGTGGAACTTAAATAAAAGAGATCACTCAGCCATATGAGGTTTAAGAGGTAGGAAGAAGACGATTGTTAACATGGTTATTGTATCAATAGTTCTAAATGAGACACGAGTGGGAAAAATTCCTTTATAAAGAATAGCACAACACATAATTGTACCATTTCCTTTTTTGTTTACAGAATACCATGACATGTACATTTATAATTCTCTCTTATTTTAAGATTTGGAATGTATGAAAATAAAGAAGTTTTCATAGCATTAAAATTTAAAATAGATATCTATGAAATTAATATTATCTGAATTAATATTTTTCAACTGGAAGCTCACAATAAAGTGAGCGAAAAACTTACAAAGTGTAGCGAAAAAAAATCGCTATCTTTTTGATTAACAACTGTATTCACTTACAAGGAAAGGTTCCGAGATCGAAAAACAAGATGGTTGTGAATGTTTATGTACCAATATTCAGCAGATAAATCGGTTGTTACAAAAGTTCGCTAACACTTTAAAAAATTCATTAAAAGAAACAAATGTTGCTAAAAAATTCCGGTTTGCAGGAATACGATTTGCGATAGATTGGGTTTATTTTACAAGAAAAAAAATTGGTTCAAAAATTACCGATAGTTGGCGCTGCATGCCTAATATGAAGCAGATTAATGCAAATCAGGCTGCCAGTAAAACCTCTCAATACACACAGATTCTTCATTCGTACCATCAGTATGCTATCGTTACTAGATCAAGCACTGTTAGTTAAACAATTTTACAAAAAAGTGGAAACGGCAACTGGCGCATTGCGAAAATTCTGCACAACAAAATGAATGAATACAAGAAAATGGTCTATTTCATGTGCTGAGATAGTGAAGCTTGTCAGACGCTTCCCTGAAAGGGGTCTTTTAATATAAGCCTAATTTGCATACATCTGCTTCATATTATGCATGCCAGCGTTATCTATCGGTAATTTTTTAACCACACCTTTTTCTGTTATTAAAAAAATTCCGATCTCCCTATAATCCCATTTTAGCAACCCGCAATTTTTTTAGCCTCATTTGTTTTTTTTAATGAATTTTTTAAAAAAAATTAACGAACTTTTGGCGCACCCGGTTTATAAACACTATAAAGTACAATGGCCAGTATGTTTCGATAAAACAAACCTTAAAGTTTACGTTATAGTTTATAATGAGATAAATTACTTCTCTTCAAATTGGCTCAAGAACATGGTCGGCAGTGCGCTGGCTGGATGAGCTCGAATTCCGTTTAAACTCCAATTTTTCGCAACCAAAATATTCATTAACCCTTAGATGCATGATTTTTTGTTTTGAATTTTAAAAAAATATATATTTTTTATAGGAATGTAGTCATAGGTTACGTAAAAAAAAAATAAAAAAATCCAGGTAATAATATTGGGTATTTATTTTGAAAAAAAGTTGTAAGGTAAAGCTAGGACAGTCTGCGCTCAATTCAGCAGAATAATAAAAATACATATAAATATTAATTTTTTGCTCAACTATGCATGAATAATTTTGACTTCATTTGGTTTTATGAAATTTCCATTGTTATTTTGTTATTATGCTGTAATTTAATAGAACAGTTGTAATAAAACCAAGAAAGCTATTTTGCGCAATCTGTCCTTACAGGGTTGGTGTGATTGCGCACATGGGTAGGAGAGATTGTTGTTAGTAATAACTACAATTTTATTGTTAACAATAATAATAACACTTAATTGGCATTGTTGTAAGGCTTTTGTGAATAGATATTATTGTATTAGGAGTGAATATTTTAACGTAATGATACAATTCCATACATTTAGATCACCCATTCTCATTGCCCAGTATATTTTAACAAATTAATTTATTGCCAAATTTAGTTTCGATAATTATGTGTTTTTCAAAAATTATTTCAAAATTGATTCATTCATATGTTTTACATGTATTTTGTAATATATAGAAATATACCATTAGGCTGCGTAATCTCTCCTAGCATCCTAAGTAGCAGATTGTACGGCCTTTTATTTAAATATGGCCACTTCTAAAACGAACCAGTGTTGTTCGCACCATTAGTCTAGGTTAGTAGCTTATGAAAAATCGTTTAAGTTTAAAATATTTTGTAATACTGACACTATATAGAAATTCTAACGAATAGTTATCAAAATTCAAGCACTTACTTTCGGAAAACAAATCAAAATACAGTGCTTTATCCTAGACACTCGAAACAATCGACGTGCATATTCAAGTAGACACTGCACTACTGCTGTTGTACTACTGCTGGAGTCGCTGCGCAAGGACTCTACTCCTTCTCCCAACTTCTTTGTGCGCAATCTCTCCGACCGCGCCATCTCGCCTAGCTTTACCTAATGTAGACATTTGGCAACATACAGTATTTCCCCAATATCTGGCATATATCCAGTAGAATTTTCAAATGCAATAATTTTTTTCGATTAGATAAATCACTCTATTTTATAGGAAAATCGAAAATTGAAAATATCTCTGCAAGTAACACACTGAACTTTATCACCCAGCACATTCAAATGTAATATATATATATATATATATATATAACTTACACGCGAAATGTAATGTTAAGTTTTTTCTTTCACACATGATTTATTGTCTATGGTTATGAACGTGCATTCGGAAACGCACACACTCAGGTTTTTGAATAAAATTAAGTGGAACTGGAATGTAGACAATTCGAAACAATATGCATTTAAAGGTTAAATATTGTCGTATCATAGTTCATGTATACTACATGTATAGTTATTGAAATTCACAAAAAATATAAACGAAATATGTATTTTTGCGCATATATATATAGTTTTACAATGAATTTTCATATGTTTATAGATTTGATGAAAAGTAGAAAAAAAATGTCCGAAATTTGTATTTCTATAAAACACAAAAGTTTGTTGCTTTATAAGATTATTTAAAGTTACACGATTTAACGTCTATGTATTTTTCACAGCAAAGTAAATTAAAATACGGTATACAAAACTATACAGAGGGTGTTCGCACATTTCTTAGACGATTTTTTGGTTGTTTTTTTTATGTTTAAAATGTAAATATTATTATTTTTAAATGATAAATCTGATAAACTTTTTTATAGGATTCTAATTTTGCGTCATGCTTTCCATGATTAAAGGTTTTTTTTTTTTTTTTTTGTAAAATGTATAGGGGTATTTTTTCCCATGCCTTTCCAGAGTCCATCATTCGTGGTGGTTTCGTGCTTTGAAAGAGCTCTTTTTAGCAGACACAATAAATCTTAAGTGAAACGTCAGGTGACCTCTTAGAAATAAGTTGAAAGGCATAAATGCTTCATTACCTGTGTGAGTTTTTATTTTTTCAACGATTACAGCGGTAGTTTTTGAAGATCGAGTGGTGGCTTTTCCTTAGTGCAGTTTCACTCTTTAAAAACGGCTGAAAAAAAATACATATATATATATATATTTTTTTTTTTTTTTTTTTTTTTTTTTTTTTTTTGCAAATATTGGACGTAACACATTCTCAGTATGATGAATTGATTGTAACATTTTTATCCAAATTTCTTATTTTTGTTTTCTCATTGTAAGATAAATTTTAGGCCGTCATAAATCATTTCCTGAAACATCGTTTTAGCCTTTAAAATAGTCTTTTTTGTGGGTTTTTTTTCATTTAGAGCATGTTTACTATGTATGATTTCCGGGATAGCTCTTTCTGATTAATTGTGGTGTTTGTTTTGCACTTAGAAACTTGTATATCATACGCTTTACAATCATTTTAAACTTCTGAATAAGAATATTTCTCTTCGAAAAACAGAAACAAGTTGGAAATTGGATGTCAAACGTGACAAATGAGGTGCGTTCATACTATAACTAACATTTTAATATGGAAACATTTTATCTTTTGTTGACGTTTACTCAAAATTACAATGGGAAACTTAAGCCTAGCTTTGAAAATGTCAGAACTTGAAATCCATATTTAGACTCTTTTTCCATTTAATATTTATTACTCTGGAAATATCTATCCAAAAAACTGTCGATAGATTATACATTGCTATAATTAACCAATTTTAGTATTCAAATTCGGTTTTTAAATTCAGTAATACGGAAATAATATTACTCCATCTTAAATAGGACGTCATCACCATGGCAACCTAGAATCAACAGATATATTCTATCATGGGATATCATTGAATTAATTACATATGATAGGATTTAATACAATAAAGAAAATTTTTATTAATATATTTTTAAGTTTTGATTCGATTTTCATAAAATTTGAAATGATTCGACGAAATTCTGCAACGATTATATATATTAAATTATAAACCATTCGATTGGTTAGTTTTTGCTTTGTTATATGCGGACAAACGGACGGACCAGACAACGACTACAGGTGCTACGTGTTTATATAATTACGAACTCACCTACAAACGTATCCTCCGATTCACAGTTTGTTTACATACGCCATCTTGAAAGAAGAATAAATTTGAAAGTATCAGACGATAATATGAATTAGAAATAATAAATTGTTGCTAGAATTTTTCCCCCCAAAATAATTCCATTTTTAAAATAATTTATCAAATTTATCTAAAAAGTGTAAGAATAGCCTTTTAATACACTATTTTATTTTTTTTAATTATCCAAATGTTTAAAAAAAAATGTATATTATTTTTTAAAAATTTGCTTTTAAGTTTGGGAATATGCTTTATTAAATTCCCGGATTCTGGATTTTACAGTTAGAATAACTTCCTACATAATAACTATTTTTTGCAATTAAAAATATTATCAGAAGAATTTTATTTTCTGTATAAGATTTTTAAAACTAAAGAATGATACAGTTCGTCATTACATTTTTATTCTTTGCAAATGTATTTTTCCACCGCGTCTCAACCAGAAAAGCTGATACAATAACATTGTTAACAATCATCTTCCTCCTAAACCTCACGTAGCTGAGTGATTTCTTTTATTGAATCCCCGTCTAATACCGTCTTACAACAGACCAGGGAATTTCTTCCATGCTGGTTTCAGATCTAATAACGGAATCACATTGTTTAAATGTTTCGCGAACTCCCAATTAAGACAGATATTACTTGATTTTTTTAAAAGGAGTACCGCACCTTTCAGTAGAAAAAAATTTTGGACCTTATTGTTTCGGTCAGATATTTTAATTATTTCGGACTGTTATAATCATTTCACACAGTTATCCTTGGACAGTTATTGTAATTGCAAACAAGATAATTACATAACTGGGAAATTCAAAATTCAAAAGCTAGTTGTTAAAAAGTCGTACAGATTTTTAATTAAAAGGATACTAGAAAAAATACATTGAAATAAAATGAATTTTAATTTATTTTTTTGCAAAAA
Organism: Maratus michaelseni; assembly: GCA_963931845.1. Lineage (NCBI taxonomy): Eukaryota > Metazoa > Arthropoda > Arachnida > Araneae > Salticidae > Maratus > Maratus michaelseni. The sequence continues at coordinate 388,275,096 of OZ007588.1, forward strand.
ATAAAACTGTATTCATGTAACTGTAATAATTTCAACAAGTTGTAAATTGTACGTTAAACGTGACAAATGAGGTGCGTTCGTTTCGTACTATAACTAGTTTTACAATGTAAAAAATCATCGTTATTATTTCAGTGAAATAAATTATATCGTCTGCTATGAATGCAATGAGGATGCCTTTTTTTTTTTCTTATTACGTATGCCACGCTTACAGGTGCGAATTTTTTTTTCGACACGAGACACAGCTGTAAATTCACCATGGATATCTTGCTTTGTGGATGATTACATCAATGGTTAATATTTCTATGACTCACGAGGAATGAATATTTTGTTTATTTACTTTACTGGATTGCGATATTCAGCTGTTAACCTAATTTTCACTGAAGTTACCTCAGAATATATACATTTTTAAATGTAACTCATCTCTCAAGCAAACTATTTTTTTGAACGTTCTTTCTAAAAATATAACTTTTACGCAATTTTATTCGAAAAATTAATTTTGAATAAAAATGGCCGCTTGGCATATGGAAAAAAGATGTGGTTAGCCCGTATTTGTGTTCCTGAGTCACATGACTTGTGCTTTTATTATATAGATTACGTATGATAGGATGTAATATAATAAAGAAACTTTTATTAATATCGTTTTAAGTTTTGATTCGAGTTTCATAAAATTTGAAATGACTCGACAAAATTCTGCAACGATGATATATATTAAATTTCAAACCACTCGGTTGGGTAGTTTTTGTGTTGTTATATGCAGACAGACGGACAGACAGACATATAGACAGACGGACGGACTAGATGACGACTATAGGTGCTATGTATTTATATAATTACGAACGCACCTAAAACGCAGCAATATTTTGCGGTTTAAAGAAATACAAATTATGTACATATTTACATATTTAAAGATGAGTTGCATTAAAAATGAATATATTCTGAGGTAACTTCAGTGAAAATTATGTTAACAGCCGAATATCGCAATCCAGTAAAGTAAATAAACAAAATATTCATTCATCGTGAGTCATGGAAAATCTATAAACATGTAAAATTTCATAGTTAAAAAGTGTGTATATATGCGTAAAAAACGAATATTTTATTTCATTTTTTGTAAATTTCAATAATTATGTATATTTATTTTTAATTGGGGTGGAAAATATTTGACATATATTTTCACTGCGAAAAATAAGAATTTTTCCGAGATTCGAACTCAGATAGAAAATTTGGGACGCCAACACGTTGCAGACTACGCAGCTGAACTATATGCAAAATGAAATAATATATCTGATTGTAAACTGTAACATAAACTTTCAGATTTGTTTTCTCGAAACTTCGTGGTTATTACACTTTATGGCTTTCATATGTTTATCTATTAAAATAGAAACGTTCTTAGTATTCTCTGTTTCCTGCCTCAGCATCCCCATTTGTTAGAGAGCAAGTTTATGAGGCATTATTTTCAACATTTACATTAAGAAAAAAATATAAAGTATGAAGCCCTAGTAACAAAACAATATTGGTTATATTACGGCGTGAAATGACCCAATATTTCATATATCGGAAATACTTCAAATGAAATACCAATAATGGCTAAATATTGGTTTTACATTGCAAATATTTGCAATAAAATGGAACTTTTGTAGAAATAGTCCCTTTACACTGAAAATATTCGCAATAAAATGCAAAAACGGTGGAAATACAAATATATAAAATTTTGCCTTGCCAATGTTGGCGAAATATTGGCAAATTGTAAACAGCCCAGTGTTGGGGCAATATTTCTTGCTAATATTTTCAACATCGGACAGGATGTAGCCAATGTAGGTCAAGATTTATCCTATACAAACCATACAGTTCTAATTTGATTTTCTACTGAAGGGGTATTGCGGTTGCAAAAATAAAGTGTCCTCTGTTTTAAAGTACAAATAAAAAATCCATATACCCTGTTAAAAAAAAAAAAAATCGTTATACTCATCTTAATAAAAATCCTTATATTCCACTTCAAGTAATACCTGACTTAATTGGATTTCAAGAAGCATTTAAACAAAATGTTTCCGTTATTAGATCTGCAACCAGCATGGAAGCAATTCCCTGGTCTGTTGTAAGATGGTATTAGGCGAAACGTAAATAAAAGAGATCACTCAGCCATATCAGGTTTAAGAGATAGAAAGGTGATTGTTAACAAGGTTATTGTATCAGCTTTTCTGAATGAGATGCCAGGGAAAGGAAAAATACATTTACAAAGAATAAAATGATACGTATTGTACCATTCTTGTAAATCTTTTTTCCAGGTTTGTAATGGATTAAATATATAAAAATTTAATTACATTCACGTTAAAAGTAGATATAATCAGAAATACTATAGCATGCTATTTTAATCCTAACCTATTTTAAAAGCACTAATATTTTTTAAAGGTGGTTCATATGTTTGTTTTTTAATTTAATTGTTCTTGAATGTTTTTTTAGAAAATTATGATGAGATAAAGTATTTTCATGGCGACTTTATACAGATTGTGTGCTGATTTCAGATGGAATTCAATAAAGCGTTTCATTGGTGTATCATATCTGCCTCTTGAATATCAAGAAATATATTTTAGTTTTTAGAAATTTTGTTAGTGCATAAAAAATAAAAGTCATTCAGATCAGACCGGGAGGCGGCAGCACAGGCAATCACCTCATCGAGTTCAAGGCTGAAATTCCAGAATTAGTTAAAACTCGATTCGCATATTAAAACGCAATCGGTCTGCCAAGTTACATCTTGGTGGAAAACACCTTAAAACCCGATTTTAGCGGTTGACTCGTAGGTTTACCATTGTGTTTTCCTGTACCCAAAGGTATGAAATCATGGAGGACTGGGAGCAGAAACACACAATGGTAAACGTACGAGCCAACCTTTAAAATCGGATTTTCGGGTGTTTTCCACCAAGAAATGACTTGGCAGACCGATTGCGTTTTAATATGCGAATCTAGTTTTAACTAATTCTGGAATTTCAGCCTTGAACTCGATGAGGTGATTGCCTGTGCTGCCGCCTCCCGGTCTAGATTCTTTATTGAAAGGGAAATGCACAACATCCCATTATGTTTTATCTATTTTTGATCTATTGTTAGGATGTTATTCTATTGTAGATACTCGTACATTTACTTCATTATTTTTATCTCAATCATTTTGTTAAAGAAATCCTACAAGTAGAAATTTTCCAAGCTTAGAGTAGTTATTGCGTTGGCAGTTATTCCAGAGGGTCTGTGCCCGACTCCTGGACTTGATATTTTGCATGAGACTGGCCTTGACATTAATGCATGAATATATTTAACAAATATCCTTACGATATTATTTTTAACATTTTCCAATATATTTGAAAAGTGTGTACGCATTCGGTTTGTCTGTCTGTCTGCCTGCCATATGCCTGTCTGTTTGCCTTCTGTCCGTACTCACGTAAATATGCTCCGATTGCTTTGCGATTGATAATATGTGTTATTAAGGTTTACTATAGCTTGTTTTTGAGAATTCGTAATCGGAAGCATATATATATATATATATAAACTCGGATTTTGGAGTCAGGTGCCATCATCCGAAAAATCTACAAGAATCCACTCCATTTCTTCCCGTCAAGGGTCCATTCCTCGTCCAGACATATATCATTCATGTCTTTTTTTATATATATATACCGTTCATCCAGTTCTTTCGTGGTCTTCCTTGTTTCCTTTTTTGATTTGTTCTATAACAAATCATTTCGTTTGATAGTTCTATAGAAAGCATATTACAATTTAAATCAAATTTAATGTCCGTCATAAATTATTGGCGTGATTTAAAAATTTTCAGATATTCACTAAAATATCAAACGTATTAAACCTTTTGCGACGAACGTCATGTATACATGACACATAAAAGGGTCGCAATCTTGATTATTCTTAACAATAATTTTTAATTGAAATTTTTGCCTTATTTAACCAGAGCATGTCTGCGATTAAATTAGGGGGAAATTTCTATTTTGAAAAGCCGGTGATAAAAGAAAAAAAATTGTAAAGGACGCTCGTCGCGAAGGTGTTAAGTAGTACTCTTAGTGTAAAATAATACTAAATAATGTTCAGAAATTTTCGAATTGTAATTCGGCATTAAATGAAAACAATGCATTCAAAGAATTCGAATAAAGAATTCGTTATCGTTGTTCTAAATTCGGTTGGAAAATCTCTAATAGAAACATATGTTGCTATGAAGCGGATACTTATAATGTTATATAATCATAAGGTAAATTTCGGTGCAAACATGTTTTTAAAATGGCTTTTATGTCTGTACCCATACTGTAAGGAAAATAAAAACTTGTTTCTACAGATATTTTACAGTATTTTTAACGGAATTTTTACATTTCAAGAAAATGACAGTAATTATATAATAATAGCTGTTATAATTATATAACAGTAATTATATAATAACCAAAATATTTGCCTTCTGACGGAAACTTTTATGCAGCGGAGTTATTACGGAGTTATATGCAACCGATAATCCATACAAACAAATACGAAAATATCAGAAATACTGTAAAACGAAAGGGGAGAGATTTTGTAGAGTGAACTTCGTTCTAATTAATCAGATAGTCCCAGAAATACAGCCTGTAAAGCAAAAGGAAAGTGATCTCGTACTTTAGACCCTGTTCTATTTCGATTAAACTCTTTCTGTGTAACGCAGAAAAGTTCTGTTTAATACAGATGAACCCTGTTCCTGTTCACAGGAAAGGAGATTTCTTTTTATACGTAGAAACTCTGTTACGCTTAAACATGATTATCCGGACGGTAACACGGAGAAAATTTGCTACATACAGAGAATTTCTGTACCAATTTATGAGGTTTCACTGTATAAATAACGGAGAAAAAAGTATAATAGTATTTCTGATAGGATTTTTGTGTAAAATGAGTGCATAATTTAATGGGAAAATTATAAACATTCGTTTAAGGCATTTATGGAGGAAAAATTTCTTCCCTTCTCCTCAAGAAAAAAAAAATATGCAATTTAGAACAACGATTGCAATTAGAACATAATCTTGGCTTATTAGCATTATTTAAATGCATTCTGTACATTTGTGTCAAGAATTACATTACGAAAATTTCTGAACATTACTCAGTATTATTTTACATTAAGAGTACTACTTAACCGCTTCGCCGACGAGCGTCTTTACATCATTTTTAAAATTTTATCACCGTTATTTTAAAATAGAAATTTTGCTTAGTTTAATCTGAGAAATGCTTTGATAAACGAGGCAAAATTTTCAATTACAAATTACTAGTAGCGATAATCAAGGATTCTGAGCACTTTGTGCGCCACGCATACGTGGTGCTCGCCGCGAAGTGGTTAAGTATTGCTTGATATTTTAGTAAATATCTAAAATATTTAAAAGCCCAATCATTTTTAATGGAACTTAAATTTCAATTAAATTGTAGTAAGCTTCCAGATACATTTTCTGAAATTTTTATTTCAGAAAATGTATCGCAAGAAATATTATTAAACAAACACATCTATTGATAGTGATAATAACAAACCTATTTTCAACACTCCGTTTTCCAAAATCATCATTTTCCAGCAGTTGAGAATGTTAATCTCTTGCTCTCTTAATCTTTATCGTACACTAAACCTTTATCGCACCCTTAACATATGAATCAAGGAACAAATAAGGCTTCCAACTGATTAATACTAAGTTTAATGTGAGAATAAATTTTTATGGACTTCGATGAACGAAATAAATCCTTTTATGACAATTATGAGATTAGTGTGGCAAAAAAAGTACTTTTTGACAGCTTGCGAAAGCTTGTACTGTACACCATTTCAATAAATACATTAATTTTTTAGTGTTTAAATAGGATGAAAAATGCTTCATGTTTCTTGTAAAGGCATTTATTATATTTTAGAAAGTCCCTTTCTAAAAAAGTATAACTAATCCTTTGTCATTTTTTACATCAATAACAAAAATATTTATTCTAGTTTATACTTATAATCAAAATTAGTAAAAAACATCTGTATTTTTGAAATGCAGTAACATGAAAAGAGTACCGTACTTATTATTTACCATGCAAACAAATGTAAAATTCAATACCAAAAAGTGCTATAAAAATATTTTCAAAAGGCATCATTTCACCTCTCTTCATTACAAACATTTTACTATTGTGTATTCAACCTTTTTTTCAGAGTGCTATTTTTTTATAATTAAGTTTCTTTCTTTTTTCTTTCTTTATTATTATTATTTTTTTGTTGTGCAATCTCTGATGATTTTTCTGTAACAAAACAAAATGAATCAGAAGACGCAGATAAGAGAAAAATATTCCTCCCCATTACATGATTTTAAAATAACATTTTATTATTAAGTATCCAGTCCCTCTTTTCAGAGTAATAATTTTCGATAAATAAGATTTTTTTTTTAATATACAGTTTCTTGCGCAACAAAGTAAAATGTATCACAATACGTAGAAAGGAGAAAAACATATAAATAAATAAAACATGGACAATAGGTATAGCAAGAATATATATAATCAATTTTATATACCCTCATTAAAAAGTTAGAAACTTGTGCTTGATGTATTCAAAGATTTATCAATAAATTTCAAATTTGTAACTACAACTTTACAAAGTATTGAAGCTGCAGATTTTACACAATTTGCAACGTAAAGTTTATTCATATACATATGGTCTCTTTAACTTGAATTTAAATTCATCATAAAAGCATCTCCAACTAATGAACTACTACCAAAATAATTAGGCATGCGTTAAATTTTCATGTAAACAAGCGTAAATATAATTTAATAAAAATAATTCTGAATCCTAAATCTTCAAAAGGCAAATTCTCACATTTCCAAATAGAGTATAAAAGATAATGGACAGAAATTAGCTGAAGAGAGATTAAATGGTACTCTTTCCGATGTAATTTACATAACATTCTAGCTTAGAGAACATATGAAGGGGTCGGGGCAAGAGAGTGCCTAGCTACTTTTTTGAACTTCTGAGATATTTCAATTTGAAAATTTGATCAAATACTCATATCATAACCTAAAGTTTTTTCGCCAATGTCATAGTAAAATTTGATATATTCTGAGTAACAATATGACATTACTTTAATGATATTACTATTATGTTTTTTTGTAAATTAGCTATCTTCATTGGGGGCATAAACATCTGGGGGCAAAAATGAAACCTGGGACATATGCTGCCACCAAGTGACATTAGAAACAAATTACATGTAGGATATTATAATTTACAATATTAAGCAACAGATTACAGTGTTAGATTTACTTCACCAAAAATGTGGCTTGGCACTTTCTTGTCCCGACGCCCTCATATCTTCAGTGGATTCAAAGTAGATATAAATATTTATTATTATACATACTGTAAAAAAAAGACGCATATTTTTTTAATCTACGAAAATATAATATAGCCACGAACGAAAATGTACAATAACCTCTTCCGAGTTATTAACAATTTCGAAAAGCATTCTTTAACTTTAGAAACTTCAGAAATCAATATATTTTCGAGATTTAAAGAATCATTTGTAAAAATAAATTTCCTTTTGCTGCCATGGGCATATTCGGGAACGTTTCCGAGAAGTTTTTACACTGTGTTAATCACTTTTTTCACTTTTCAATCAGTGTTTTGGTTGCTATGTCAATTCTCAAATAAACATTTTTATGTTCAACAAGCATGTTTTACAGACAAACATTATAAATTAACAGCATTAACATTAACATTAAAATTAATATTACTTTGTTACTCTTGCATGTATAAATTCAGTTGCGCAGCCGAAAATGTTTAATGGCGTACTAAAAATCGATATTCTGATTTGAGAAAACTTATTAATGCACTATAAAAAACCAATCGCTAAAATTCTCGAAAACCAGTGGCAATAAAAGAATTTCTTTTTTTTTTTTTTTTATAAATGATTCTATAAATTTCGAAATTATAATTATTTCTGAAGTTTTTATGATAAAGAACGCTTTTCGGAATCGTGGGTAGCTCGAAAGAGGTTATTGTATATTTTTGTTTGTGGTTATATTCTAGTTTCGTAGATACAGAAACATTTGCATTTTGTTACTGTGCAAAGTGTCCCTTCTTATCTTTGAGCAATAATTACTTCCCAAACCGTTAGTTTTTGATGTATTTCTATTCACAAAAATGTTACAAATGTTATTTTTTATTCTACAAAAATCCGTCTACGTCAAAATACTATTTTTTTTTAAAGTTGCAAAATAAAAAAAAAATGTAAACAGCACCTGGGCCCCATAAGTTATCTTTTGAAAAAATCTCTTCGTATTCTAACAAGTAAAACATTAAAGCAAAACGATTTATGTACGACCAAAACTTACAGAGTTTTAATACTTTGAATTTTATAAACATTCAGTGTTTTCTGGCATTTAAATTGCGTTTTTCAATTTTTAGTAACAGAAAACACTGAAAATTCAAAAAAATTAAACTATCCTAATTTGGTAAGTTATCGTCGTAAAAAAAATGAAAATTGTTTTCATCTTTGCGAATCAAATTCATCCAGGCGAGTATCTTCAAGTTCTGTACACTGAAAAAAAAATTGATTTTACGGTATAATACTGGCAGCTGGGTTGCCAGTATAGACCCCATAAGTGTGACGTCACATGCAACTCAATTCTACGTATCAACCGCAAATTGGTTCCATACAAACCAAGAAGGATCCAATAGATGGACTAGTCATAAATGATACAATATTTTCCACAGGGAAGATTGATATGTCTACTCCTCTCTTTTCTGTCCTCCTTACCTCTCAACGGTTTGTATGGAAACAATTTTCGGTTGATATGTGCAGTTGCTCTGCCTATAACGTCACTACTGATGGGGTCCATTATACCGTAAAATCAACAATTTTTTCTTTGCAGTATAGTTGCTATGGTTTGGACAAAGAGCTTTTACTCTGAGCATATGTCTGTACATATGTGCAGACTCCATACTCCAAACTCCATGTTCTATCAGAATATATCCATTTACACTTTAAACAAATTCGTAAAATATTAGATCATACGGATCAATTATATTAAAATTTTTCAGCTTTTTTATAATAATTTTAGTAAATGTGGCAGTAAGTCACATGAATATTTTTTACATTACATTTTTTTTAACAGAATTTAAATTATAAATCATTAAAGAAAAAATAAAAATAACAAATAAAACAAAAATAAAGATGTTTGATCACATTTTTGGATAGCGGACGATATTCCATTATTTACTCTTATCCTCTATTTTTCAAATAAATGGAATAATTTAGTTGAGTTTTAAACTGTGGAAAACCTTCTTTAAAATTTACAAAAAAAAGTAATATTTTGGAAACTAATTCAAATTTTAAAATTCTGAGCGCTAGTGTGACATCCTCGGATCCATGTAGAGAACTGGTGTCAATTTCATCACCATGCGTTCCATATTTATTCTAGGATAAGTAGTTGTAAAATACAGTCGGATTTCAATATAATAGATACAGATCCTTGTAAAACAAATGCCATGCCAAAAAGCTATATTTCATGTGTATATTTTTTGTAACTGGGAGCATGATTCTATCATCAACGGTTTGAGAGATAATCAACATTAGAAAATGCATTTTGAATAATCCGGTATAATTAATAACCTTTACATACTACTAAGAACAGTTTAGATATTTGTAGTTGCATGTATTCAAGATTATATCAATAAATTTAAAATTTAGGATTGCAACTTTGCGAACTATCGAACCGGCAACTTCTATGCAATTTGCTATGTAAAGTTTGTTCATAAGCAAGTGCTCTCTGTAACATGCATTTCAATTTATTATAAAAGCATCTCTAAGTAATGAGTTATTTGCAAAATAATCATGCATGGGCTACATTTTCTTGCGAACAAGCGTAATTAGAATTCAATAAGATGCATTTAGAATTCTGAATCTTACGAAGGCAGATTGTCACGTTTCCAAATAAACCATAAAAGCAAATGGAGTGAAGTTAATTGAAAGTAGACATGAAATGGAAATTCTGCTGACGCAATGTACATAGAAAGTTAACTTAAGAGAACTAAATACCTTTGAATTAATTCCAAATAGATGTAGATATTTACCACTATGTAATTATTAGCGATGATATAATATACTGTTTTAACACTTTCCAACATAGTTGAAAAGTGTTTATAAATGCGGTTTGTCTGTCTGTCTCTCCGTGCTCTAATTCACGTAAATATATTCGGATTGCTGTGCAATAGATATATGTTAATGAAGTTTACTATCGCATGTTCGGTTTTGAAAATGAAGTATGTAGGATTTATAGTGCATTTACAAGGACACTCAAAACTATTACGTTACATTATGGTCTATGGGGAAAAATCATTTGCGGTGTATTTTAATGGTGTTACTCTATTTCAAACATAATGAAATTTATATACATTATTGAGGTACACTACAAGATTATTGCAATAGAATATGTTATGTGTACCATTTATAGTTTATTTACAATGACACTCAAAATAATTCCGTTATATTATGGTCCATGGGAAAAAGTGATTCGCGGTGTATTTTAGTAATGCTGTTACAAACATGATGAAATTTATATGAGTTTCTGAAGTACATTAAAACATGTTTTCTGCAGAATATGGAGTACAAAGCAGTTATCTTTCAATTACAGGGTCACACAAAAGAATTCGGTTATATACTGGCTAAAAAATTCGTTTGCGGCATATTTTAATTATGTTGCACTATTTCAAACATGATGAAATTGATATAGGTTACTGAGAGGTTTACTACAAGATGCTTGGTGGTGTGCATAGTAATGTGTAGTGCAAAACATTTATCGTTAATTTACAGGGACACATAAAAGATTTCGGATGCAGTATTTTATCCGAAGTATTGACTAATAGCGAAAACTGCTGGAAATGAGTTTTCAGTTATGGTATGTGTTTTTAAGCTTAACTAAAGTTTTGAATATTATGTGGTATGTTCCAATTCTATAAATCATTTTCAGGGATACACAAAAGAATTCGTAAGCATTACTGAGGATGATCGGAAATTGTCTAAATATGTTTTTTAGTTTAAGTTATGCATTTTCAAGCTCAACTACATTTAGTATACTAAGATATATTTGTAGAATATAAATAAAATCATATAGAGGACTATACAACGAACTGGATATGTGACTGTCTGCGACTAGTAATTTTTGGAAGTGTGATTTCAATAGTTATAAACGTATTTTTTCTTGAATAAAGTGTTAGCTTAATATGTAGCTTATAGGTAAGATACAGGACTTTACAAAATAATTCAAGTATGATTCCGTCTTTTGTTAGAAATTGCTGAAAGTGAATTTTCAACTGTTTTATGTCGTTTCTTAGTAAACTAAATTGTAATATACCAGACTTTACAAAATAATTCAAGTATGATTCCGTCTTTTGTTAGAAATTGCTGAATGTGAATTTTCAACAGTTTTATGTCGTTTCTTAGTAAATTAAATTGTAATATACCATAATTTGTAAAATATATAAATATACAGGGCTTCACAAACGAATTGTAGTACCTTTCCGAATTCGGGCAGTAAGTACTGAAATCTAGTTTTCAAATGTGTTATGCGTTTACTAAAATCTATTCTTAGGTATCTTATTTACCTTATTAAAAGACAAAGCTTTGTCAAAGTATTCTGGAAGTGTTGGAAAGTGTCTAATAATCTATACTTGATGCATGTTTTTTCTTTCTTTCTTTATAAATTGTAACGTTTTCAATAATTTCTTCTTGTAAAACATTTAATTAATCCTATTTCTATCTGTGTAAATATGTGTTTACTGGTTAGATAAAATAAAAAATAAAATCTTTTGTCAGATAGTCACCCATTTTATGCGGGTGGGTATTTTCAAAGTGCACAAATGACAGCTAAAAGAATACATCTTTTCTGGTACTAAATAATAAATTTCGACCTTCTTATTGTTGTATAATTCTGTACTAATAAGAGAACATTTTAATCTGTCTGCGTATCTGTTTGTTTGTTGGCGATGGCTAGGAAAATCTGCCACACTTTGAGGTCTGCAAAAATGATTTAGGATAAACGAAGGGACAGGTCCGAATGTGCTTGAGGTTCAGATTTTTTGTTATTTTATATTGAACGGAAATTTCACATATATTTCCGAATTTCCAAGTTCTCCAGCGATTTTGATCCACTCATAGAAGCAATCAAAATTCTATATTTTATACAAATGAAGAAAACTTTGTAATATTTCCAATAAAGTTTATTCGGAATTCGCACGGCGATATTTGAATTTTTCGCAATTTTTGAAAAGAACTCCCTTTTTTGTGGAAAAATGAAGACTCTTTTCATCATTCGATTTCTACTTGATACCTTTAGCCATTTAATGTTACCTTTTATATCTTTGTATGGAGGAAACCTTTGGGAATCATTTTATATGAATTTCAATTTGAACTAAATTTTATACCGAATCTAATACCGAATTGGATTTTTAGAGAGGTATTTTTTTCAGCGTCGTGTTCCTACAGTATTATTTAATTGCCAGACCTGTTGTTATGACGACGCTGTTCCTTCGTAAGTAAGCGATAAGTAATTTCATTATGTGACTATACAGCAGTCAAAATTTTCAGGTTAGTTCTTTTTCCTTTTTTGCGTAGACATATTTAGTTAATTATTTTTATTAAGGTTTTTTTTTTCGATTTCGCGTAGCCAATAAAAAGAGAAAATAATGATTTCGTTTCTTTGGCAGCTTTTTATCAACAAAGATTTTTGGCTTCATTATTTCCGTATTACTTCCGTTTACTGTAAAACTATAAATTGTTAACAATTTAAAAAAAATTATATTTACGCCAAAATAAAATTAGATTGTGGCCGGTCCCCAATTAATTCTTTTTACCAGACATAGGCCATTGCGAGCCCAGACAATGGTTACTATCGCTAAAAGTTTCGAATGTTGTATGTAAACAAAGTTATACGAATAAATTTCAAATTTGAAAAAACAACTTTTGCGAACCAATTAACTTTTATGCATTTCGTGATGCAAAGTTTGTTCGTAAGCCTATGCCCTCTTTAGTATGCTTTTATATTCCTCATGAAAATATTTCTGCTTAATGAATTATTTGAAAAAAATCACGCATGAGTTAAATTTTCATTCGAACAAGCATAATTAGATTGTAATGGGAAGCATTCTGAATTCTAAATCTACCAAAAGCCGCTTGTCACGTTTCCAAATAGACAATAAAAGACAATGGAATTAAGTTGATTAAATGGAAATTCTGCACAAGTGACACACACAGAAAGATAGCTTAGGTGAACTACCTTTGAATGGAGTCTAAATAGGAATATATAAGTTGCTGTAAATTGTGAAGTTTTGAATAATTTATTTTTTTAAGAGTTTTTTAACACTTTCCAACCTTGTTGAAAAGTGTTTATGACTTCGGTTTGTCTGGCCGTCTGCCGTCTGTCCGTGCTCTAACTCCCGTAAATAGGCTCGGATTGCCCTGCAATTTTTATATGTTATTGTCTTTATCTATAGCATGTTCCCTATTTCAACTGAAGTGTGTAGCACTTATAGTTTTTTACAGGGACACTCAAAAGTATTCCGTTACATTACTGTCTATGGGGAAAATCATTTGCGGTTTATTTTAATGATGTTACACAATTTCAAACACATTGTAATTGATATATATCACTAATGTGTATTACAAGAAGCTTAATATAGAATATAGTGTGCATAGCACTTATAGTTACTTTACAGGGACAGTCAAAAGAATTCAGTTACATTACGTCTATGGAGAAAAATCGTTTGGGGTTAATTAAATAATGTTTCACTATTTTAAACGCATTTAAATTTATATATATCACTAAGGTGCATTACAAGAGGCTTACTACAGAATATTGTGTGTAGTGTATAGCAGTCATCGTTCATTTACAGGGACACACAAAAGAATTTTCTACTGTCTGTTAACAGTAATTCCTGGAAGTGCGTTTTAAGTTGCTGAACGCGATTTTAAGTTTAACTCACTTTTTGTCTATTACTTGGTGTGTATAAATTCTGTAGATCCTATACAGGGCAGCACAAAAGTTGGCGAACATATTTCCGTTTATTGACAGAAACTTCAGAAGGAGAATTTTAAACTGTGCTACGCGTTTCCTAACTAAACTAAAATTTAGCATCCTATTTGCTATATACAAATCTATAGATCATATACAGGGCTGAATAAAAGTATTCGGATATTTTTCCGAATATTGTATATGTTGGAAATTCCTGAAATTACGTTTTTAAATGCGTTATGCGTTTTCAAAATTGTTTACTTAGATGTTATCTTTCAGCTTATTAAACGGTAATGATTTGTAAAATTATTTTGGAAGCGTTGGAAAGTGTTACATAATCTATGCTTGACGCATGATTTTTCGTTCTTGTTTTTTTTTTTTTTTTTTTTTTTTGTTTAAAGGACGATTATCTTGAATAAGCGTTGAAAACCACACGCCCTCGGGCGTACTTGTTCCTATAGGTACACTTTCCGTGCGCCCAAGATCTTTCTATAAACTTATATGAATTCATGCATATTTTGCATTCGTCGATGGTAAACATTCATTTTGAATTAATGAAAAGAAATAATTCTGCATCTGTACTTTTTCCCCCTCTTTTATTTATTTTAACTTGGTTTAATAGTTTAAGTATCTAAAGATGGAATTTTGTAATCGATTTTCCACTCTTTTCTTGATAGGCTAGAATTATAAAAATTATGTACATAGGTTTGTTTCCTATGGCAATACAAAATGTAAATATTTTTGGAATTTAATTATAAATTAATAAATTAAGATTAAGGTATTTTTACGTCAGACGGGTGCATATGATATGTCACAAATTATTCTTTGTGGTTGCAACTATATACGAGTCACAACAACAATGGAGTTAATTCTGCGCCAAAATACGCTTTTTTAAAATATGCCAACTGGTTGTATAAAATAGAAACATTGCAAAATAAGTAACACATTAAACATTAAAAAATAAAAAAATAAAATACAAATGAAATATAAAGATTGTAATATTAAAAATAATAATACGCTTTTATAGATTAATAGTTGAATATTAATTAAATTACACTTTTCGAATACAATTTACAAAGCCTGAATAGATAGTTTAATTAATGCTTTTTTCCCCTTTCCTGCTGCCATATATTAGAAAAGAAACGAAGCAAAAATTATTATTATTTAAATAAATTTACCAGTTAGCCCTTTCTTCCAAGCGTAAATCAAAGTGTTGGATTTTCCATAGTCAGGACCCAAGGTAAATTAACGTATTGTAACGGCAATTTTTGTGAAACATGAATTTCAGTCATGAAAGCAGACATGATTTTTAAGATAAATAATGAATGCTTTTACACTTTTTAAAACTATTTTTATTTTAATTTATGAAATCTACTCCAAGAAACATATTGAAAAAAAGCACTCTCGCTAATAAAGACACTTTTGGCCTTTCTTTCTTTTTGTACAGCTTTGGTAAATGTAATGAAACTGTGATTATTTTTCCACTTAACTTTTTTTCTCAAATATACTACTAGTAATGTATCATATATATTCATCCACACGTGCGATTGTGTATGTTCGTGCATTGTGTACCCTACACGCTTTCTATAAATATACATTTCTTTCAGGTGCGCCCACAAAAATTTTAAAAAATTACCCCTCGAAAAATGTTCCCATGATAGCACAAAGTTATGTGAGCTTTGATTTACATTATAAAATCTTTAAATACTTCCTAAATGCTGTCATCCCAAACATTCTTAAAATAACAAATAAAATTTCTTTTTTACATTTATAAAATGGATTTTTTCAAGAATATAAAATATTAAGTATAGAAGATAAAATATTTTTTTTTTTCATTTAGAGTGTTTTTGATTTTTGAGAACTGTCTGCTAATCGGTTACATAAAATTAATTAAAAAAAAATGCGACAACAACTAAAATATTTCTAAATAATATTTACTAGCACGATAGTTATTAAACCTTTCCCGACGAACGCCTGATACTCATTTTTTAACCTTTTAGCACCCGAATATCCTAATAGAAATTTTAATTTAATCGCAGAAACTCTATGATTAAATAAGGCATAATAAATTACTGAAAGTACAAAATCAAGGATTGTACACACCCTCATAACGTATATGACCCCAAACAAATACGATAAAATTATATCTGAAAAATCTCTAATAGCAGAAAATTAAAATAAAAAAACAGAATTGGCAGAGTTTAATTTTCATCTGAACAAGCATAATTAGAAATTAATAGAACGCATTCTCAATTCCAAATCTTCCAAAGGCAGTCAGTCACGTTTGCAAATAGACCATAAAAGCCAATGGAATGAAGTTATATAATGGGGGAATTAAATGGAAATTTTGTTTACGATAAATAATTTGCTAAAGGTAAATAATCTTATATCTTCGAATGCAAAATATATTCAGGTATTTAGCGTTACACAATTAGAAACGAGGATAAAATAACATTTTTTTTTTTTTTTTTTTTTTTTGTAAATTTACAAGTTCTGAAGATTTTTTTATGTTTTCGTTTATCTCACGAAACCCTATTCTTCCCGCTTCTCTGTCTGTCCATCACATAGCCGGTTTACAGAAACTGTATAACTTACAGACTTGAAATTTTGTGTACTTACAGCTGAATACCTACTGTCACGCTGAAAGTCAAAAAATTCTGAAAAAATTGTATTATTTTAATATAGAGTGATAAAAAACAAAAATCTAACAGCCTTTTCCTATTAAATTTAAACATTTTAATAGCACTTGCCAACTATATGTTGCCGTTATAGCAGTTGCCAACCATTAAAAATCCATAATAAAATTCTTTCTACAATAATTATTTTCTATTGAAAGATTACCACGTGAAAATTGAAAATGAAATAAAAAGTTTCACCAATTGAAGAAAAGATTAATATGACGTCATATTGGTAATACATTTTCAAACATTTCTGAATAATACAAGGAGTGTGAGTATGGGTAAGTACAGAAAGCAGGTTAATATGACGTCATTAGAAAATTAAAAAGAAAATTAATCTGACATTTTGGAAGTTTAACGAACTTTTTCAAATGTTTGAGAATAATACAAAGAGAGAATCAATATGAGTAATAGAGAAAGCAAGTAGATATGACGTCAGCAAAAGATTATTTCTTTAATGAAGATTATCTGAATTATGAAAGTTTAAAACCCGCATTAAAATTCCTATCCATCTCGATGAACTCACTTGAAAAACAATAAGTATGAAAAAAGTATTCTTTTTCAAACACTCTTTTATAAAAACATTGAATGTTTATCTTGAAAATCATGCCTAATTTCATGACTGCAATTCAGAATTTTTCCCGAAAATTTCCGTTACGATACATTAATTAGGCATGGACTTGATTGCGTAAAATTCACTGTTTTTTTTTAACGCTTGGCAGAAAGCGCGAGCTAGTGGATTTATTAAAATATGTATAATTTTTACTTTGTTTCTTTGTTAAGATATGGCAACAGGAAAAAAATAAACATTATTTAACTATCTTTTCAAAATGTCTAAATTGATTTCTAAACATATAAGTTTTAATTTTCCCAACTGGGCGAGAAAG
Source organism: Maratus michaelseni (assembly GCA_963931845.1). Lineage (NCBI taxonomy): Eukaryota > Metazoa > Arthropoda > Arachnida > Araneae > Salticidae > Maratus > Maratus michaelseni. The sequence goes on from OZ007588.1 coordinate 388,292,668, forward strand.
TTCGGGCCAGTTTTCGAGCCAGGGACTCCTGTCTAAAACTGCCAATGCTCTACTAACAGAGCAATCCCAGACAAACCTGGCGGATCTAATTCACCCCGATTGAAAATTGCAACTTATATGATTTCTTTACCAATTTGAATAATTTTGTTAAAATTACCAAAAACAGATCTTCCTGTTTTTTTAATGAATGTATATATACTTAAATCTTAGTTTTAGTTTCTACCTTTCCTCAGGCATTAGTAATATATTTTTTCAAGAGCAGTAGTAGTGTGTCTTTTTTACTAGCACTATTATTGTTAACTAGCCGCCACTGGCGACCAGTTTGGTCTCCCTTAAATGTATGTTAAACACTGCAACACGTTACTTTTATTCATAATTTATTTTTTTTCCGTAATCCTTCGCCAAACCGAAAGATTCTAATAGACAAATCAAAAACTTTTTCGATCATGGTAGCATTTCGCATATTTTTTGTTGTTATGTATTTCATCTTTCTTGACAAAAACCGCTTAACCAACTTAAGCATTTATGCTTCATATCCGTTTGCTTATCAGTTGCAATATGCTTGCTAATGAGGAGATTCTTAAACATATTAAGTAGTTTTCCGTAATTGGATCCATTGCCAAATGGCGTATTTTAGTTAATACGATTTGGTGCAATAAAGTCTATTTTGTGAAAGTCTTTAATGATATCCACCATTTACACTGAACCATATTGTTGCCAATATGTTTTTGTTTGTTTGTTTGTTTCTCGCTAACTTTGGCTGTAGACTTGATTACGGGAGAATCAAGAAGAAAATCTATCATTATTCTCATTTAAAACGTCTTGAATAATGTGACATAATCGGAGTGCATATTATAACACGTAATTTTCGAGTATGGTTTGGTGAAACATTGAACTTTGGAAGCCAGTTTTGATAATCACGTAAATATGTCACACCAACATTACCGCCTATAATTCTAATTACAGCAACCCGTTTTTTCTCTTTATATTGCAACTCTATAGTTAATATAGTGCCCCGGTGCGTCTACGACAGCTGTTCCATCAGAACATTTGATTTCAAAATAAAAGTATCGTTCTAATTTGCGAAAAATAAAAGCTGGTATTGGCGATTTTAAAAATTCTATTGGCGAGATTTGCGCCCAAATAACACAAAAGTACTTAATGATGTTATGTATTTTGTAAATGTATATTAAATTACTGTTTTGAAAGCGATTGGTCATTAATAATGGCAAATATGATTGGTGATTAACAATCATTTTCGGTGGTCTCTCTTCCTTTCACGTATAATACATAAATACCAAATTAACTGACAATTTGTTTCGAAATTTGATTCATTAAATATCATTACATGAGTTGTATTTGTTTACATTCAGCTTACATCAAGAAAAGATAAAGAATGAAGTTGAGTTGTATAGCACATAATTATGGTAAACTCTGATTGTGTCACTGGTACGAATTATTTTTTTGACACCAGGCAGCGCTCCAAAAAATCTTTCATGGAAAACTAACTTTACGAACGATTATCTCCATGGTTTAATGGTTTAATATTTTAAACCTTCACGACGAATGAATCTTTTTTTTGTGTTTACTTTCATGGATAGAGAATTTGAACTGCGAAGCTAATTTCAACTGAAGTTATTGGAGAATATATACATAATTGAACGTAAGTCATCTCTCAAATATTAATTTATTTTGAACGATCTTTCTAAAAATGTCACATTTATGAAGTTTTATTCGAAAAAATAATTTTTAATAAAAATGGCCGCCTGGCATATGAAAAAGTGAAACGGACATTCCGGAACTGTTGATGACAGTCACACGACTTACGGTTTTATTATAGAGATTACTATTACACTTCTTTAAAATGAATTTATTTATATTGTCCAATAAAATACATATATTAAAAGTTGTCGTTAAAAACATAGTCTGTTTTCCATCTTAAAAAACACATATGGTTAAGTTCGATGTTTTAAAAATATTATAATCCATACCCAGCTCTTCTGCATATATTTCTGCATAAATGAAAATAATGAAACAAAAGTTAAAGGAAATATATGCAGGAGAGCTGGGTATGGATTATAATATTTTTAAAACGTCGAACTTACCCATATGTGTTTTTTAAGATGGAAAACTGACTATGTTTTTAACGACAACTTTTAATATATGTATTTTATTGGACAATATAAATAAATTCATTTTAAAGAAGTGTAATAGTAATCTCTATAATAAAACCGTAAGTCATGTGACTGTCATCAACAGTTCCGGAATGTCCGTTTCACTTTTTCATATGCCAGGCGGTCATTTTTATTAAAAATTATTTTTTCGAATAAAACTTCATAAATGTGACATTTTTAGAAAGATCGTTCAAAATAAATTAACATTTGAGAGATGACTTACGTTCAATTATGTACGCTTTTAATATACTTCAGTACGCTTTTAATATATGTATGTTATTGGACAATATAAATAAATTCATTTTAAAGAAGTGTAATAGTAATTAACAATAATAGTGCTAGTAAAAAAAGACACACGTATACTACTGCTTCTCTTGAAAAAATACATTACTAATGCCTTAGGAAAGGTAGAAAATAAAAATAAGATTTAATCTAGTATATAATATTAATTTAAGAAATATGAAATTATTAACGGATTAAAACATGTATTTGTAATCATAAATTACGCTCTTAATTTTTTATTTATATTTTCTACTTTTTAATGTTTAATGTATGTCATTTTTGCAGTTTCACAGTTAATTGGCCTTTTATGGTCATGGTTTGGATTATAATTAACACTATTTTTGTTGCCAACTCGTAGACAGTAGTAACACTAAAGAATATTTGGCGATTGATCACGTGTGGCGGACTAACGGAAAATTTCTTAAAAGTAAATTAATTTTTAATTAAATTCTAAAAATATTAAAATGTTGTATTCTCATCGAAAATACATTTGTGTGCATAAATTTTACAATTCTAGCATATCAAGAAGTGAGTGACGGATCGATAACAAATCAATTTACATACAAAATTCAAGCTGAGTCAAATAAAGTCCTCTCGACCTGTACCAGGAGGAAAAAGTAGCTTTCATAGTCAATGTTTTTAAAAATTCAAGTGTTTTTACTCAAACACCCGAAGATAAAATACTTGGAACTCGATTATAGAAGATTCAATCCCGGTTTTCGTTAATACTGAATTTGAATGCGAATTTTCAGCATGATAGTTACATCATAACAAAATTCAGATGGTTTCAAAATGTCAGCCACCCTAGAAATTCAAACTGCCATATCTCAGCCATTTTTTAAGATAAAGTCAAAACAAAAAATGTTCCAGAATCCTTGTATCACGTTCTAACTTAACGGAAACAATTTTTCCAATTTATATTTTTTTTGTACAACTTTTTCAATTTTTAAAAATATTAATTTTTTTAATTGACCGCCATTTTGAAACAAGATGGCGGATGAAGTTGGCCAACGAACTTGGCCCAGACCTTAGTATGTCCTATACACATACTCAGTCACATCCAAATCAGTTCATAAATAAAAGAGTTACAGTATGACCAATGTCAGATATATATATATATATATATATTTATATATATATATATATTTAAATCAACATTTGAACGAAGAGTGGTTTTGAAGTCTAAGGGTCATGACCGGTGAAAATATACCAAAATTTTTTGGAAATGCTTTCCTCCAAACGGCTGCAATATGTAGCTTTTTGTAATGAAAGCTACCTACAAAGAGTGTAAAAAACATAACAACTCATTAAAACTGTTCATCATAAATAAAGCATTCATTAAGAAAAAGACATAAATCTCAGTCTCAGTATAAATTTCTAAAAAATAAATGTGTTTTATCTATCTATCTATTTATCTATCTATCTGTCAATATATATATATATATATATATATATAATTTACGCTATATATATATAATTTTTTTAATATATATATATATATATATATATATATATATAATATATATATGTGTATGTATTAATGACAATATAGCAAACAGTCGTCTTCTGATCGCATCACTTCTAAAAGTTAATTTTTAATTTTTTTATTTTATTATAAGTGCACTAGAGGTCTGCACGGCCCAGGCTTGGCCCTAATCCCGCACCCAGCCCGGCGCGACAAAATTAAAGCAAATTTTTAAACGGTTCGGGCCGGCTTATTCGGCTAAAAGCATCGGGCCGGCCGGCAGAATAAAGGCAATTTTTTACCGGGCCGGGCCTGACCGATAAAAAATAATAAACGAGCTGGAGCGGGCCGATTAAAAAAACTTAAATGGGCAAGCCAGGCTGATAAAAAAATAAAGTGATATAATAAATTTAAAAGGATCAAACTAAGCTGATTAAATATGAACGATTTTCAAAGGACGTGGCTGTGACGAGAATAAATATAAATGTGTTCCCGATTCGATGCTAGCTTTACAACATGAATACAGAAATATAACATGTCCAGCGTAGAAATCGGCATCGGACAGTTTCATCGTATCTGAGCCCGGGATTAGTTTTTTAACCAGACTCGGACAGGCCGGAATCAGGTTTACATTTTATTTTACATACTCGTGCCGGTCGGAACTGGACTTAATTGTTCCCAGTACGTGTCGGGCAAACAATTTGTTTTGTCAAAATAGTAATTGCGATAATGAACGTCTGTTAACGGAATCTTTGGAATTATATTTTAATAAATTATTGAGAAACATTTTTAAAATCCACTTTTTTTTATTATACAGCGACAAAAGTTATGATGCATGACCAGGGCTTGACAAATGCGGTCGCCAGCTCGCCACTGGCGACCAAGTGTTTTCGTCTGGCGATCAAGTTTTTTATTCTGGTGGTTTGTTTTTCTTTTGTACAAAAATTGGACTAATAAATGAGCACAAACTGCATTTAGAATAGTTACCGGAGAGTTAGTTATTTCCGTTTTAGAAGTAAATTGTCCAAAAAATCGCTGCAAACTTGAAAAAACTCTAAAAATCTCATAAAGAATAATTTTAAAAGTTCGGTACCATTTTAAACTGTGTAATTAATAATTCTAATCTATGCTTGTTATTTTTTCTCAATTAATTCATAATAAACGTTTGTGCTTTTTGAAAATCAATGATAGGGAAAAAGGGGTGTAACATATTTTTTACTGGCTACCAGATTTTTTCAAATTTGTAAAGCCCTGTGCATGACCATATTTTTTCTTTTGTTCTAAGCTACATTAATTTTTTAAATGTCTTTATTTGAATATAATAGTCTATTAAGAGTCTAACTTATCATTAATGTTGCTATTCTGTATTCTAGGGCTTGTGAACATATAGTAATATGAAATATACAGTAAAAGTTTTCCCTATATATGTATGCAGTAATTATTAAAAGAATCTTTATTGTATGTTAAGAAAAATCGGAATTTTTCTAGAAATTAAGTCGGGTTGGGCCGGGACTGATTTCATTGATTTTTTCACGGGCCGGGCCCGGGCCTGGAAATTCCGGCGCGTGCAAACCTCTAAAGTGCACTTTACTTAATTTCGTCAATATTATTTCTGAAGTTTATTAGTTGCCTTTTGGGGAGAAAATAATGTATAGCTGTCAAGCAGTATATGTTCCAGTTGGTCATTTCTCAATAAATTATTAAGCACCTCATTCTCTTTGATAGACAACCCAAAATGAAACATTTAATAATACTCTTGTGCTTTTGGGCTAGAGAAGTATTGCCTTTGATACAGCCCTACTCAATTCTGCGGATTGTATTTACGATATATTGAAGAAAGGAAATCATGAATCGAAGGTTATATTACCACCAATATGTTCTGACTCTCGAAGTCTTCGAGTTTCTCAGATATCCATTAGATGATGCACAAAACCTAATATAATATTCCCTGTAGATGTTCTTCTTTGTATCGTAACATGGCTTAGGGGCCCAGATGACATACACTTATTCGGCTAAAAGATATCGGATACTTTCGATTTTAGATGTTTTGTCGAATAACTACAGAAATACTTGACGATGTGGGAGCGTATGTTTGGACTCATGTTCTTAATGTGAAAGTTTAGTCACGATGACAATTAGCGGATAAATAATAAATTAAAAAAAATAATGTTTGCGATCACCCTGTATCATAAAAAGATCGAATTTGTCTATAAGCGAAACAAATGACGAATAAGATCTGCACAACATGTCTATGATTTTGTGTAAGAATAGTACGCTTATTTATGACTAGCAGACTACGGCCGCTGCGCTGGTCGGTTTTTCCAAAAGAACCTTGAATCAAACGAAATATATCGGTGAATTTAACCTTGTATTTTAAAGTAATCTGTACCTTTAACTGGTATATCCTAAAATAACATAAAAACGGATACTTATTTCACTAAGTTATGTTTTTTTAATGCGGTTTATTATTACGTTTACAATTTATTACCTACCTTTTTCCATTGATTTATATGTTTTAAAGCTACATTTTTTAATAATGTGAATTAACCTATATTATTCACAACTAAAAAGAAATGGTGCATCTAGTATTTGTCGAGAATTAAATAAAAATCATGCACTCGTGACATCATAATTCACTTTTACATTTTAACAGAATAATCCGGTTACTATAATTTGTGACTCGTGCTGACACATTGCTGTTATTATTATTTTTTTACGCGTGAAGTTTTCTATATAGTTACTCCATTGTGAAATTTGGCAACTTTTGAAATTCAATATTTGAAAAATGGCCTAATAAGTGGATTTGAGATTTATATCAAGAAAAATACAATTTTTTACCTTTCTAACGCAGTTTGTGTAACAATTTTGTGACAAATACTTTTCGAGCAATTAATTTTTTCAATTACTTCAAATGGTTCATTTTCCGAGATTAATCTGTGGCAACGATTAGCGAAAATCCCAGTCGTCAGCAACACATACCTTTTTATTAAAGAGGATAATATAAATGTTTGTTTTAATTATTGTTTGTTATAATTAATTAAAAAAAAAATCCGCATGTTTTTTTTTTATATATTTAAACATGCAGGTTTTTCAATCAAATTTTACGACACTCTCAGAAAATTTGAGGGACATACAGGGTAACTTGTATAACAAAGCCAATCGAATATAGTGAAAATTCAGGAAGATATTGGCAATGTAGCGAACTGCATTTCAGTTATTTTTTTTTAAAGTAACTTGAATTTAAGGCATTGTTCATAAGCTCTAATTTATGTAATATATAATATTATGATTTATGAAAAACAATTTAAAGTAATTTATGTGATATATATATTTTTATTTATAAGGTTGTGTGTTTATTTAGATTATTACTAAATTTATGTAATTCAGCGTAATTATCCTGTGAAAAAAATGGTAATTTGAAAAAAAAAATCCCTTGTGTAGTTATTTTAAATTGTAACTGAATGTAACTCAATACACTGCCTATATCATTCTTAATTTTCACGATATTTAATAGGCCTTTTTAATATTACGTTTCCCCTATACAATTGACAACTAGAACTTATTATGTTTATGCGTCCATTTTCCATCTATTGTGGCTTGAGTAGATTAGATATATTAAACTCACGATATAACGTAATGTAACTTTTAAAACTTTTTTTAAATGAACGAAAATACCAAACCGCTTTATAGACATTCAGGATGGTAGCAAAGGTGCAGATAATTGAAAGTTAATTAAAAATGTTAGTGACCCGACAGTTACATCATAAAATGGTATTGATAGCATAGAAACAAAAATTATTTTCAACAATGGTACATTTGGCACAACGTAAACATTTTAAATTTCAATCAGTCAGAAAGCATTTTTTAAAAGAACTTGAAAATAAACTTTTTGTAGAAATGTGTAAACGCAATACTAACGAGTATGCTGTGGCCATCACAAAACTTTCTACTATATTATTCTAATATATGGGTCATTCCTGGATAAAGGGAAATTTTATCTCCTTGGCGAAATTTAAAATTTAATGTGTCTAATAAGAATGTTTTAATTTTATTTTAAGAATTGCCGATAAGAGCTGTATTCTGAAGTTGTAAATGTCATTACCATGGTGTGTCCTTAACTTTAAATTTAGTGTTTCAAAATTATAGTTTGATGTGTTGGAAAGTCTTAGAGTACGGACATAACCAGTACAATAAAGCTTCATCTCTCTGCATATAATATAATTAGCAATTTTGCTTCAAAACAAAGAAATATTTTAATGATCTTTAATTAAACTTTGTCGCTGGCGTTAGTTACCATTACCATGACGAAAAATGTTCTCTTTCTCAGCTGAAAGAATAAGTTAAATAGTTTTCAATAAACATTCTGGTATAAAACATTTTTAAAAACCTGAATAACATTTCTTGCGATTCACGTATTAAAGCCATAAATAAGGCACACGATTTCTGCTGATATTTTCCTCATAATGTCAGACATGCAAACGTTTTATTAGCACAAAAGTTGGGGATTAGAAACAAAAAAAAAATATTTTTTAAAGCCAAAATTTCCCGTTATCTGAGAATGACCCATATAAATTTTAATAGCACCGTTACAAATACAAACCAGCAATTGCAAAGTATAGTGCATTTCTTTAAACTTAACTTGGAGTTACAGTGACCAGCGAATAAAAGAGCACAGTTCAATAGCACTCCCGGTTGGTATTAAAATACAAAATTAGAGATATTTGTATATTTTTATTTAATAACTTCAGATTTAAAATTTGGTGCGTTTCTATCCAAATGAAATTACGATATAGCTATAATGTTCATCGCAAAAAATAGCGTATCGGAGGTTTCATTGAATGAACAAAGTCAAACCTTAATGTACGTTATGCAAATTAAATATGGTGACAATCCATTCCATAGATGCCAAAATATACTTATCATGGAGATTGTGAAAACACAGCACAGTAGCCCCCCCCCCCCTGTTCTGTTACCAAGGCCAAAATATAATAACTATCATTTTTTGTAACTATCTTAGTCGCTGATTTTGTGAAATTTAATCTCATACACGCTGAGATATAGCTATCAGAAAAATTATGGACAGACAGCACAACAACGCCATAACACAATCTGCACCAGTACATGCCAAAGTCTAACTGAATATGAAATGGTATCAAATTACACCCCATAGATATATCTCGTCGAGATATATCTATCATGCAAATCAACCATAGCAGCTTCACCTGTTGAGCGATATACACACATACCTAATCAGAACTAATATTGATATACAAACATATTATGTTTTTTGATTTACTCTTTTCGTTTTGTTTGCTTTTTACTTTCCAAACATATAAAATATGGAAATTATGCAATCATGATAAAAGCCGATTTTGACATTTTCGTATACCGTTGCAATTTGACTGTGCTTTTGGTATTTTTGGAAATTTTTGTATATGCGCATATATGTGTCTGTGTAGGTATTCCGGTAGTTTTTCAGATCCTCAGTGTCAGTGAATGTATTTGTGCATATGAGTGAAGACGATCGCATCAGAACGGTGTTTTCGAGTCGCGTCAAACGTGACACGTTTACGACGTGATAGGCCACGGTCGCAGGAAAGGTACAGATTTTCAGACTAATTCGCCAATGGATTTTGTGCCTAACCTATTTTTAAACCATATTCAAACGATTATACCTTTTCTATAGGACAAATCACTAAGGAAATGTAATCGAGGATAATCCGCTAAATATTATCATGACGTTATCAAGCCTCTGTGTCTCCAAAATAATATCTCCAGTTTTAAAACTGAAGGTCCCGGGTTAAATTCAACTGATTCCAATGCATATATAATAGATATACAGGTGCACCAAAAGTTTGTTAAAATTTTAAAGATTCATTAAAAAGAAGAAAATGATGCTAAAAAATTACAGTTTGTGGAAATGGGATTAGAGAGAGATCGGATGTTTTTAATAACAACAAAATTTATGGTTAAAGAATTACCATTAGATGGCGCTGACATGCTTAATATGAAGCAGATGTATGCAAATTAGGCTTATAGAAAAAAACCCATTTCTGAGAAGCGTCTGACAAGCGTCAGTATCCCAGCACATGAAACACCCTCTTTTCTCGTCTTCAGTCATTTTGCTGAGCAGAATTTTCGCAATACGCCAATTGCCGATTCCCCGTTCTTGTAAAAGTGTTTAACCAACAGCACTTGATCTGGTAACGATAACATACTGCTGGCATCGAATGAAGAATATGTGTGCATTGAAGAGTTTTATTGACAGCCTGACTTGCATAAATCTGTTGTAAAGCACAGTTACAGCTAATTTATCTGATAAATATATATTTCACAATACACAATTTATTTTGAAAAATTGAGATATAACATCCTTCTTTATTTTAAAAACAGAGCCTACACTAAAAATTGCTGTAATCTGATTGTTTTACCTGATATAAGAAAAATAATGTAATCTATGCAAAAGGCATTAGCAAATAACAAGATGCTGTAATCCAATAAAATCAGGTATGATAATCAGGAATGAGATAATTCCTGAAAACAAGCCTTCTTTCCATTTACTCTTTATTTAATATAAATCCATTGAGAATAGAAATAAGGTTTCAATTGTGTCATTAACCGCCTCTTTTCATGGGATTAACCGCCTCTTTTCATATTTGAGTGAAAGGTTCTAAAGAGAATTTGCAGAGTTGGGATTAACATTTAATTTAATTTCTAAATGTTATGTTAAATTAAAAAACGCACTTTTTTATTTAGTATTCAGTTTGTAATTTAATTATACTCCAATTCTCATGTGTGAAATTTATTTGCTTTATTTTATTTTTCAAATCAAAGACTTAGGATAATAAAATATTAGAGCGTAATGCACAGAAAGAATATTGCATTGTTCATCACGGATATAGTATTGCCACTTACATTAATTGTTTTAAATTATATAACTTTTCTTGGAGTTATTTAATGCTATTCGTTTTATTTTGCACTAGATTATGATTTACACATTTTTCCGTTAATTCACACTTTTAGGTACCTTGCATTACAAAAAGCTACCTATTGTAGCCGTTCGGAGGAAAGCAATTCCAAAAAATGTTGGTATATTTTCACTGATCATGACCCCCAGACCCCAAAACCACCCTCCGTTCAAATGTTGATTTATATATATATATATATATATACATATCTATATCTATATCTATCTACATATATATATATATATATATATATATATATATATATATATAAACATATATCTGACATTTGTCATGCTGTAACTCTTTTATTTACGATTTGGATGCGACTGAGTATGTGTACAGAACATACCAAGGTCTCGCTCGAGTTCGTTGGCCAGCTTCATCTGCCATCTTGTTTCAAAAAGGCGGCCAGTTATTTTTTTTAATTAAAAAAAATCAAAAAGATGTACAAAACAACTATAAATTGAACAAATTGTTTCCGTTAAGTGTTAGAACGTGATACAAGGATTCTGGATCATTTTGTTTTGGCTATATCTTAAAAAATGGCTGAGATATGGCAGTTTGAAATTCTAGGGTTGCTGAGATTTTAAAACAATCTTATATTTGTTATGACGCAACTTTCGTATTTATGAACCGATATGAATGTGACTGATCATGTGTACAGAACATACTAAGGTCTCGACCGAGTTCGTTGGTCAGCTTCATACGCCATCTTGTTTCAAAATGGCGGCCAGTTAATTATTTTATTTTATTTTTAATTGAAAAAGATGTATAAAAAATTTTTAATTGAAAAAGTTGTTTGTTGTTTGACATTTGGTTGGTTGGAACATTTTTGTTTTGGCTTTATCTTAAAAAATGGCTGAGATATGGCAGTTTGAAATTCTAGGGTGGCTGACATTTTGAAACAATCTGATTTTTGTTATGCTGTAAATCTCATGCTGAAATTTGCATTTAAATTTTGTCTTAACGAAAATCGGAATTGAATCTTCTATAATAGGGTTCCAAGCATTTTAGCTTCCGATGTTTGAGTAAAATGAGTTGAATTTTTAAAAACATGGAATATGAAAGCTAACTTTTCCTCCCAGTACAGGCCAGACGGACTTTTTTAATTTATTTACCGTTATTTCTTTTTTAAATCTAAAGTCTGTTATAATGAAATTTTAGAAAATAATTTACCGAATAACGTTTTTTTTTATTGTTTATATTAATCACAATAGGTTAAATTAAACAGAAGAAGTAAAATAATAAGTATGCCATTTTATTTTAAGACTAGGACAAAATAGACACTGAAAGAATATATTATAGTATTAAAGTAATTTTTTCATATTATAACAAATCAATCTTTCTTCAAACTCGGTTTTACCTGAGCAAAAATTGCAAAATCCATTATTACAACACGGACGTTTATTGACTTTTTTTATATACAACAAGACACTAATTAATGAATAAATCCAAAAATTACAACCATGCATTTATTAAATCAAAAAGATATATCATTAAATAATGTATTATGAAATGATAAGCAATAATGATGCTTCTATTACATATAATTTAATTTTTCTTGTAAGTAATTTCAAACGCTATTAAAATCAGAGTAAGTATTTAATTAATGTGGTTACTGGCGTGTAAAATCCTCTTCAATATATGAAGTTTATTCTAATTAATCTTTAACGTTGTCCTTGATTTTAATGATGAATAAGTGATAAGAAGCAATCGCAGAAATCTTGTTCATGTCTTGTTAGGTTAAATGTCTCTTGAGTACAGGATTCAACAATATCAGACGAGAATACTTATTTAAACAATTAATGAACTCATGTCAACAGATAAGGCGCTCAATATATTTTTTAAAGTGCAATATATGTTTAAAAAAATATAATTTTTTAAAAATTGATTATTATGAATGCATGCATATATTTTTTTATTAATAAAGCGGGGGAAATTATTATTTTTTAGAATTAACTTATTTAAAGAATTTGCACAGTTATTGTTAATTTTCTAATACGTAACACCGTCAATATAACAATTTAGGAACACGATAAATAAAAGGAAAATATCCATAAAGCATCACGGTGAATTATTCCTTAAGCTTACTTTGTATTCTTTAATATATATATATAGTTAAAATACTAATACTCACCAATACACACCACAGCCCTATCTATACACAGATGAACTTTACATTTTTGGCACTGTAGAAATGAAATGGTATTGAACATGTCTAAAAATTAGACTTTCTGAAATACTTAAAAAAATTCACAGCTATGAATTTTAGTCAACTTAAATTTCACTATGGTTGAAATATGTATCTAGCAATATTATATATGGTATACCTTTTTGCAACCTAAAAATATATATTTAACTGAAAACGTTTTATATTGAAATTTTATGTATTCACAACATGAATTCACGAAGTCATTTTATGATGTAAAACATCTAGCACCGTGACGAACATATTATCACATTTTCAATGCACTATGACCAAAATGCAACTCTTATTGTTCTCGTTCTTGTCACGTGACACAGGAGATGAGTCATATTCTGATCGCTGTGACGTTGATATGTCCCATTTTGTAATATTTTACATATGACTTATACATCGGTCACATCGATTTTAGACTGGAATCCCTAAAGTATGACCGCTTGAAATTCATTACCTGACGAGTTAAAATCAATTTGTCATTATTGCGACAGTTGCCTTTATGGCGTTATAGTGAGGTTTATACTGAATGTGGAATTAGGACGATACTTTAAAAATGTATACATTTCTTAGCATGCCGTAAAAATTAACAATTATAAAAAACAGCAAATGTTTATACTCAGACAGAAGCACTAGTGGGCCCACTCAATCCAAGTATTAGCATGCTGACCACAAATTGAGAAGCTTGGAGAGCCATTCGCTGTCTGAGCGAGGTGACTGTATAAGATCTGCCGGGTTTCCCTTGTACGTGAACGATGATTCCGGTCACTTTCTATTTCAAAGTCCTTCCTGAAGGCATTTATCTTATAGCAATACGGCCACAAACCGACCGATGCTTAACGAATATCCATCTAATTCAATCCCCGGCATTAGGTGGGGCTTTTATAGATATGATTTTTTTTAATTGTTTTACATTTTCTTTTAGCCGTGCGTTCACTATAATATTTTAATGCTTACATGTGATTAAAAAAAATAAGTAATGTAAATATATGTACTTTTCATTAAAAGAATCAATTTTTAGCGTTTGGTCGGAAGAACGTGTTTTAATTATCTGCCCAGTTTTTTACTTACTACGAACCAGTGCTTAACAAATGCGGTTACTAAGTCGCCATTGGTGACCAAAATATTTAACGTGCTACCGGAAGCATCAACATTCAATGATCTAATGATGATTCACTTACACGGTTTACTTAATGACTATAAACCAGAGCAATCTATAGATTAGATAGTTGGTACTTTGGATTAAAAAAATATGCAGGCAAACACAAGAAAATATGTAAGTAGTTGAGAAGAAAAAAATTTAGAAATACAGATTTTGAAGAGCTATGACAGAAACGTGTTTGTAAAACTAAGGTAGAATGTCCCAAATCTGACACTTTAATGATATTTCACAGTGGTAAGGATATTGGTCCGTGGTAATTTCTTCGTGAATAATTTTCTTATAAAAACATATTGATTTTAGTAAAAATAATTGTCTTTTACGATGTTTCAGTCACACTTTATAATGTACCTATATTTATTTTCTTTTTCAGAATTATAAATTTTATAAATTTTATGTAAAACGTAATTTACATCAAGTTTCTAAGTTATATTATAAATTGAGTTGAAGAGTTAAGGCAAATCAATTATGCTCATGATTATGTTTTTTCCATCAATTCAAAAAATAATTTTAGTGTTTTTTGAAAAGTCCCTGATTAAACAAAAAATTGAGCAAAAACAGATAACGATGAGGAGGAGGTATATATTTTTTACTGGCGACCAAAAATATTTGCTGGCTTCTAGATTTTTTCCAATTTGTAGAGCCCTGCACCAACAATAAATAACTGATTATCTTAATGTTTTCACCTTCTACTCTTTATTAACTACATTTAGCATTCGTCTCAAAAAACAATGGAGACTAAAGATGACTTATTTTATCATGCAAGATTTTAAAAGAAAAATTATTCATTCCCAGCACTTTGGAAAATATCTTTCAGGTGATTAACCAACATGTAAAACTATTTAGAAAACATAAAAAGAAATAAAGCATGTTGCTTTTATCATTCATTTTCTTCACGAATTAAGGAGGAAAGTTGCCACGGCATTACCCTTAAAAAATCTCAGTCGACACGGCCCATAAAGAATGAGATACAGTCCCATTCCTGTCCAAATCTGCATAAAAAATGTAAGGCCCGGACCTATCCCGGAAAGAAGGAAGTTCAGGATCAACCTTAGTTTTTAAAAATATATCGATCACGGCACGAGTCTTCCGATAAAAAAAGACCTGCCCAAGTTTAATAAACAAAAACAGTCTCCAATCTCGGGCTTTGAGACAATCCCGGCCCCGTGTAGACATAAAAAATATATTACCAATTTGGCATCCCTCTCGGGGAGACCATACCTCCCCCCTCAGCCAAGCAAATTTTGATGCCGCCCCTGCAAAACAGCTATCTGATAAAATTATCTCACAAAGCTATATATTTAACACATTTCCTATCACATTTTTTGAAGTTTTATGTCTTTATGGCCATAATTTTCAAAGCGATTTGAACGAATGAATTAGCCGGGACTGTGTGCGTTTCACCTATACTTTCTTTCTGAACTAAATCTGAATTAATGGAATTTTGAACGTCAGGGGATGCTTTCCTCTTTTTTTGAATGTTTGAAATATATGCATTTTGTGCAATGCAAAATTGTCTTTTGCGTAATGGCAAATCTCAAAATATTGACTCTTACTGATGTAGCTAACCTCCTTAACTTCTCCAGGCATGAGTTACACAAATGTGCACCTCTATTATTTTCCTCATAAAAACTAAACTGTTGGATTTTTTAAAAACATTTTTACTTTACTTCTATAAAGTTCAATGTTTTTTTTTTTTAATTTGGAAGAAAACCAATAAATGACAGCACTTATGATTATTTCCGCATAAATTAAATGTTATTTTCATCTGAGTTTGCAAGAAAGTAAGAAATGTTCATATTTATTTAACTTAAACCCTTTGCAATTTTGAGGATTTGTAGATCATTCTCTTGTTTAAATCCTTTCAATTTGCAATTTAGTGCATTTAGGTTATTTATAACTGAAATGGTATTTTAACCTTCCTACCATGAATGGGTCGAATCGACCCGTTCCTATAATTTATTTCATTCTATTTGAAACAGAATTTTTTTCATAAAGTAAGTTAAATAAAAGCCAAAGAGAATAAAGCTAAGTAAGCACGTTGAAAAGTTTTAAATAAAAATTGTGGTGCAAAATGTTTTTATCAAGATTGAGTACAGGGTAGGAAGGTTAAAAGTGTTAGTAGTTTTATATCAAATTTGTGAACCTAAATTGCCTGTCTACAAAAGTTTAAATTATAGAAAAATGGCTCTTTCTGTCATCTATGGTATAATTGTATTTGTGCAAAAGCAATGATTGTGTTAAAATGAGTTTTGACAAGGATTTATTTCAAATAAATGCAATGTAACGCAAGAACAATTAATGCGAATAATATACTATTTCATTAAATATGTAATCATTTAAATATATTTCTATATAAATTTAACAAATGTTTTAAATTTATTTATTATTTATGATATATCAGTTGAAAGAAATGTAATTAAAGGCTTCGTTTTAATTAATAGTGTATAAAGAATTTTATTAAAAAGGTCTTTAATTTGTACTTCACACAAAATTTCATTTTAACTTTTCAAAAGATTAATTTCCCTGAAAAATCCGGAAATTTGTTTTCCTAACAACTACAGATTTAATTAATGTAGTTTTTTATGCATTCTTCTTTCTTTGATTTTAAAAAGCTTGACTTTGGGTTATTAAATTTTGATTACGATGAATATGATGTTTGTTTTCTAAATTATCTTTGTTTAAATAAAAATTAATAAGTAGAATGTAATTAAAGATGACGATGTTTTAGAATCGCTTGAAATATTTTATATTTATTTTCATTTTAATTAATTATTTTACAAATTATAACCATAAAACTTATATTATGGAATTTTTAAAATGCATTATTTTAGCTTTATTTATTTATATAGAAAAAACAGACACTTTTGTAACAGTATACTATTCAACACTAATTAAAATTTCATTTGTATAAAATTTTAAGATTAAAATTTTAATTAACTATTTTCAGAAATAATCAATGAGTATAGTGATTAACAAAAGAAAGAAGGGAGAAGAAAAATAAAAAGTCGATAACATGGATCACACGTTTCATCACACGTTTTGAGCACTACCATTTCCGAATAATAATCTTTGTCTTATTTAATTGAAGAATTTGTAAGATGAAGATTAGCATTCATCAGTAGTGGTACTTAGAGATAGGAATCGTGTAAATCTCGCGATAAACCTTATATAAATAAAATGTTACTTAGAAAAAATAAAGTGCATTTTTCTAACAAGGTGAATATGGTTAGATGAATATAAATCATTCCGTTTAACTTACATATTCTATTGACAATGCCCTGTAATTCGTCTGAACGTCTTGAGCTGCAATATGGTTAAATCTTAGAAAGGTTATCACTTGAACATATTCCGTATGATGAAGAACGTTAACCAATCAACGGTCATACGTAGTGCCATGTTAAATTGACAATCAGTACTGATTATTAAGTAAATGACCATCGAACCGTGAAGTGCGCACTATCTAGTTAATTAAGCTTTTTCCTGTAACGCCTGCAAATATTTTCGTGTTTGGATTAAACTCGTACATCTCAGAATTAATGCCTCTTAGACAATTTTAGATTTTTGTCTTTATCAGATATCGTCTTAAAAATCCTTATCTTATTAGATATCTTATCTTAATAGAAATCATCTTAAAATTCCTTATTAAATTCCTTTGATAAATTCAGAAATTAAATGTATAATGCTGCAATCACAAATACCATCCTATCATAGATAATATCTACAAAAACAACTTTTCAAAAGTAAAAAAAAACCAAGCGTAAAAAAGTTGTGGCTAAAAAATTGTGTGATATCAAATTTCCAAGCTATTATAATACTTATTTAACTTTTTCCCATTAAATAAGTTATCATATATATAAGTCGAGTGCCTACGTATATGTTAATAGAAATCGTTCTCTCCTGTACTAAATACATCCTAACGAAAATTCAATTTTTTTCAAATTATGCATGATGGGCTTGGCGGCCATCTTTGCTTATTATTCACAAAAATCTAAGCACCCAAATCCGTAGTTAAAATCCGAAGTTCAAAATTGTTATTTAAGCAAATATTTTAAGCGTTTCATTTATAGACTTGTATGCTCTGAAAACTGTGTCTTAAAATAATGATGACTTATCTTAAAGATTCCTCTTATGATTTATTTTTTAGAGTAATTAATAATTTCAAACTAGTAAAAATCAATTTCTCAAAATATCAGTCTTGTCTAATTTATCTGTCCTTAGTTAAAATCTGAAGTTCGAAATTGTTATAAACATATTACATTGCAAACATATTACGCTTTTACTTTAGAAATTTGGGTGCTTAGGGGAAATTTGGGAACATATAAATATAATTCGTTGCTTCAAATGCTAATCATATGGTCATATTGCTAGTAAATGTGAAGGAGGGTTGAGATGTGCTAAGTGCTCAGATTCGCATCCGACTGTGGATTGCAAATCTAATGACATTGTGTGTGCAAATTGTTATTTTGAAGGGGGTTCGGATGAGGTGAACCACAGAGCAGATAGCTATGATTGTCCGGCTTACCAAGCTTATCGAACCAAGTTGTTAATATCAAAACGTTTATAAGGGCAGCCCTTTGGTGCGTTCGGCTATTTCTGGGATTAGAGTGCTACAAATTAACTTGAATCACTGCAAACTTGCTAATGAAGAACTGGATAGGTATTTAACAAACTTTTCTTTTGACGTAGTTCTGTGTCAAGACCCGTATGTGGTTTCAGGTCAAATTGCTGGTGTTCCTCCGAATTGGAGATCCTTTATCTCTCTCAGACTAACCTCTTCTATTTTAATTATTAATGGTGATTATATTGTCATTGAATCTCTCAAGTTAGATAATGCTGTGTTTGTTAATGTCAGTGTCGAGAACAAAGTTATTACTTTGGGTTCACAATATTCTAGGCCTGGTTTGTCGGATGCTTTTGAAACTGATTTGGCTTCATGGTCTGACAAATACATAGACTGCTCAAATGTACTAATCGGAGGCGATTTCAATGTGCATATGAGGACTTTAGGCTACAGCCGGGATGATGAAAGAGCAGAAGTCCTGTTGGAGTATCTTTCTTTAAAGAACATGGTATTGGTGAACGATACTGAGGCTCCACATTCATACGCTCAAGATGACCGCCAGGGCAGGCCGGAACTCACTTTGGCCGGAGAGAATATATGTAACTATATCGGTACCTGGGAGGTAGATACTGAGTATAACTCGTTGAGTGATCATCGTTATATCCGATATAGGTTGAACTTGAATCCTATCGTAAGACTTATGAAAAGATACAAGACGAAATTTTGTTCGTTCAAGAAGTTCAATAATCCTTTTCGTCAAAAAATGCATAAACTTCTTTTTTTTTTTTTTTTTTTTATATATATATATAAACACAATATAAACACATTGATAAATTTTGTTACTACCGAGGTGCAATAAACCAAATCACAGTTTTAAAACATTAAAACTAATAGATGTTAAGATACATGAGCTTTCGGCTAAACATTAGCCTTCCTCAGATGAAACACCAGCAGTCGAGAAGACGCGGCTCTGAATGGCGCGCTTATGGACAGGCTGGGAATGGGCGGAAACCAAACAGCTATGAAACGAAGGGAGCGACGGAAGTCGGGATGATACCATTACAAGCTGGGGGGTGGTCAGCAGAAACCGAAAACCCCAGTTATACCTAGTACATTATACCAAATACGAGGGATCTGATAAGATAATACATCATTACATGTATTATCACCTCTTTTCCAAATCTCTAGGGACTCTCTGATTATGCAACTATTATACTGTGAACTTCGTGAAATTAGTTTAGCTTTACTGAAAAATACATAAATGTCTTTAGCTTGATTTAATCTGGATTAAGCAGTGGATAATTTTCCTTTATTCATGTCAGCTGTATGTTCCTTAATCCTTTTCTTTAATTTGCGAGTTGTCATGCCTATATATGAATATATTTTAGAACTGCCATTAACTTTAAAAGGAATAATATATATGCCAGATTTATCTCGGTTATTAATAGGGTCAATCGTTCTATGTACCAGATATTTTAGCTTTGTTGGGGGCTTAGCGATAAGAGTTACATTATATTTCTTTAAAGCGTATTTAATCCGCTCAAACAGATGCGGGATATAATCAATACTGTAGAAGTTTGAAGACTGCATACCTTTTTTAACTATTGTAGCTTGTTTATTTCTGTACTCATAAATTAACTTATTAATAAATTTGTTTGAAAAACCATTTTCATATGCAATCACTTTAATTTTTTCAACTCACCATTTAAATAACCTTCTGAACTAACCTCAAATGCCCTTTCGATATAAAACCGATATGCTGCTGCTTTGTAATTAAACGGAACATTACTATTATATGATATTGTGTTATTGGATCTGCAAGGTTTTCTATAAATTTTCCTATCAATGCTACGTGTTGAAATATTTTTAATAAGCTCTATATCTAAAAATGGTAATGAAATATTTTCTTCAATTTCGCAAGTAAATTGTATATTTTTATCTATACTGTTGGCAAGCGCCAGAAAATCCTTTAATGTAGAGGTACCGTGATTCGATATGATCAGTATGTCATCAACATACCTAACCCATAATGCAGGTTTAACGGGGGATGTAGAAATGACAAGTTCTTACAGAGGTCGTAATTTTAATTCTGCCAGTAATCCAGAAATAGGTGAACCCATAGGGGCTCCCTCAGATTGTTTATAATAACATCCGTTAAATAAGAAAACATTGCTATTAGTAATTAAGTTTATACCTGAAATCAGAGTCTGTTTAATGCTGTCATTATAACCTGGGTTATTTATAATGCTATTTTCGATGATAGGTTTAACTTCCTGAACATCAATAGAAGGATACAGAGATTTAATGTCAAAACTTGCTAGAATGTTGTTATCTTCCAGTTTAAAGCCTTTAATTATGCTAACTAAATCTGCAGTAGTGCTTTGATTCCTATTAAAAGTGCTGTTCATATGGATGTCTGGATGAACAATTTACACATATTTCTCCAGGATTTAATGAATCGATGTTTTAGATATAAAAAGCTAGGATATAAACCTAAACATTCTTGGTTTACAGAAGATTTAAGAAGGCAGCGTAATAAACTCAGTGTCCTTTACAAAAGGTATCGTAGGAATCTAGACGATATTCATTATAAGGATGCATATTTAAAAGAAAGAAACATCTATAAGAAAAATGTTAAAAAAGCTAATCGTTCGGCAAGGATGAATTTTTGTGAAAAAACTAGTGATGCTTATGGTACCTTATTCAAATATATCGCAGGGAAGAATATTAAACATACGGACATGATCTTCACTACATTAGAAAATAACACAGTCTTTGACTCATACGATGATGTGGCTATGCTGCTTATGCAGGAAAATTTTGGTGTAGATAATATTCCACAAAACATATTGGAATATACTCCAAATGCAGAAATATTTATAGATCATGGTTTTAAACCTGTTTCACATCGTGAATTGAAATATGCATTGAAAAGTCAGGCAAATAACAAGGCACCTGGCTATGACCTTATGGACCCTCTGGTGGTAAAAAATCTATGCACAACGTTTCCCGCTTTTGTTTTGGGTGTGTTTAATAAGTGTTTAAAATTGGATTTTTCCCTTATTGCTGGAAAAAAGGAATAATTATTTTCTTTCGGAAAAGAAACAAGATTTCATCAAACCCAAGAGCCTACCGCCCAATTACGCTTCTCCCGATTTTGGGAAAAATTTTAGAAAGAGTGATGAAGGTTATAATTATGTCGAGACTCGAAGGTATTCGATATTTGGATATAGCAGCACAACATAGCTTTCGAGAGGGTAGGTCAACGGTTTCTGCCATTTTGGATTTAAAAAAGAAAGTTAATGAGATTCTTGGTCATGCGAAATATTGTGCTGTAGCATCTATTGACATAGAGGGTGCGTTTGATGCGTTACATTGGCATATCTTAGCACGTATAATTGACGATTTGCCTCTTCCATTATACATGAGATCGGTTTAAAGAGTTACATAAGTAATAGACTTATAGGTTTTAGTTTTGCATTTGGTACTGAATGGTTTGTGTTATTCCAGGGATGTTCCCAGGGGTCGTGCCTGGGCCCTCTTTTATGGCTTGTGGTGGCAGATCGTCTGTTGAAGTTATATCGACAACATTCGGATCAAGTCATCTCCTACGCAGACGACTTCGTTTTGTTTGCCGAGGTCGACAGCCGCCGACAGTTAGAGGCTAATATGAATGGTCACTTAAGTCATTATGCAGAAATCTGTGAGTACCTGGGTTTGAAGATAAGTATTACAAAATCTGTGGCAATGCTGTTCGGAAAAAATACGTTAGAAAGAAGAAGACCTATTTTTAAAATTAATGGAGAGAGTGTAGTGGTGAGGGATAACTTGCAATACTTGGGCCTTACACTTGATAGTATGTTTAATTGGTTTACTCATCTGGATAATATTAGAGAGAAAATTAAGGATTTTGCTTTAAATATTCGAAAAACGAGAATTAGAGATAATGGTGTTCATGTAATGTATCGCAAGATCTGGTATAGTTCTGTGATAGAGAGGCAAATTATGTATGGATATCAAGCATGGTTTGGAGATTTGAAGACTTTGGCTTTACAGTGACTTAGCTCTTGCCAGAGGATTGGTCTACTTTCAGTGATTAAGACATATAGATCGACTTCAACGGATGCCCTATGTACTCTTGAAGGTGTTCCTCCTTTGAAGATAAAGTATCAAGCTTACTACGATAAATTTCTCTTTTTCAGTGCAGATGGGTCAATCATTATCAATAATATAGAAATTCACGCAGATGAATTCTCGATAAATAAGAGAACATATGAATTTCCAGTAATAGGTCGTGATAATTTAAAATTAATTGAACCAGTTACAGAGGTGGTTCCAGACTCGGACTTGCCTGTAGTTTATTCAGATGGATCTCTTATGCCCTTGATAGTGGCAGCAGCCTTCACAGTTTATTGGAAGGGCTCATTTATATATGACTATAGGATCAAACTAAATGATTTGAATTCAATATATCAGGCAGAGTTATCTGCTATTTATCATGCGGTACTGTGGTTGGTCCATTCTGAGTTTAAAAGTGTCATATTATATACTGATAGCTTTTCTTCGGTCTCAGCTCTTGATAATCTGTTTCCCACTAATGAACTATTGTTTTTAATTTACAAGCTGCTTATGGAACATCCTGAAAAAGTATTATATCTCGGATGGATCAAAGCACATATTGGCTTTGAAAGTAACAAGCGAGCAGACTTTTTAGCGAAATCAGTCATTTTGGAGGGTATGTATGATATTGATTATCGGGTTACGGTTCCACCCTCACTGGTAACAATGTATTTCAAAAAGAAGGTGTTGCAGGCTTGGCAGGAGTACTGGTCTGCCTCTGACAAGGGTAGATAGACTTACGAGATTTTGAAGAAAGTTGAGAGGAAGTTTGTCTGCGCGAAACAACTTCTTGCACATTACTTATCAGGCCATAGGAGTTTTCCGTATTTTTTGTGTAAAATAGGTAAAAGACAATCAGATAGATGTGATTGTGGCTCTCGGGGCACAGTTGTGCACTACATTTTTGGTAGGTGCTTTTTAATGAGACATCACTTTAGTTTTGTGAGAAAATATACGCTACGTGAAAACTTGCAAGGAATTCTTCTCGACCCTGCGAACTATTCAAAGCTTGCGGAAAATTATAATATTTTGAATGAATTGTTTTCTATCATAATATATAGGTTTTGAAAAGAAAAATTGGTGCTGAAGTCAAATGCGACTAATCGGCATTTATTGTTTTAACTTTGTTTGAAGAATACAATGGATAATTGTTTATTTGGCTATGTCATTAATCTGGTGGTGAAGCTTAATTTCTCTGCAATTTTGTCTATAAACCTTTAAAGTCCTTTATTTGACGGTATTTTGAAACTTTATTTCAAGTAGTGGACTATTATTAAAACTGACATAGTTTGGATA
Source organism: Maratus michaelseni (assembly GCA_963931845.1). Classification (NCBI taxonomy): domain Eukaryota; kingdom Metazoa; phylum Arthropoda; class Arachnida; order Araneae; family Salticidae; genus Maratus; species Maratus michaelseni. Next base: position 388,316,892 of record OZ007588.1, read on the forward strand.
TAAAAGTGACTTGGTGGACATTACCAACTGAATTTGCTGATTGTTTGTGATCGACAATGTACAAAGTATGTCCCTGAACCTTGTGAACTGTGTTCTATTGTTTATGAACCTTAGTTTTACTAGTTATTAGTGTCGACGATGTAACTAAATAAGTCGTTAAATGCTGTTATACATCCTTTTAGTTTATATATTTAAGTTAGTCTTTACGTAGGTTTAGTTCTTTTACGACTATGAATTATCATAGTTAGTCATATATCAGTCTGTTAGACCTGTTGCAGCTTCTTTGTTTTGTTTTGAAGCTTGTTTATTAGTTAGTTAATTTGATTTTAGTAGTTTTTATTTTATTTTGTAGGGGTCTACTGTCATTGTATCAAGTTTGTGCCCTTTTGTTGAAAAGGATTTTGTAGTTTCGATTTTTGCTAATAGTCGCCCGTTGTTTAGGGCTTGTTTGGTGGGCTGTGGGGCGCTGATTGTCTGCTGGGGATTTTCCCGCCGGAGCATATTTGCCATAAACCTAACGGTTTGGCGCTCCGGCTGGGTGATTAAGCCCATAGAAACAGAAATAGGAAAGTGCCCCCTGGTGGTGAAAAAACGAACTAAAATCGGAAAGCTCTATCGATGTCGAGTCGAATGAGCCATACCCCGTCGTGATCCGACCCAAAGAAACAGAGATAGGAAAGCGCCCCCTGGTGGTGAAAGCTAATCGCGTTTGGGGGAGGCGGCTAAGTGGGCGGATGAACACCGGAGGTGCATAATAGGATTAAGCGGTCACAGACCTTTCCAACGATGTATCACATGAGGGGTATGTGCAAAATTTAGAAAATACACCCCCCCCCCCTGCACAATATGATTAAGCGTTCACAGACCTTTCCAACGATACATCACATGAGAGGTGTCGGCAAAATTTAGAAAAGTGCCCCCTTTGGGGGGGGAGGTGAAAGTGGGAGGGTGGACCCCGAAGATAAATAATATGAATAAGCGGTCACAGGCGTTTCGAACAATATATCACATGAGTAGTGTCGGGGGGGGGCGCAAAATATGGGGATGACACCTGTGGTGCATAACATGAATAAGTGGTCACAGCCCTTTGTAACGATATGTGACATGACGGATATCGTTAAAATTTAGAAAAGTGCCCTCCGCCCTTGTGTAGGCAAAACGCGCTCCGCCCCTCCCTATAATTTTTGACGCGGCTTTATTTTTAAAATTTATGTTATGTGTTATAAAATATTTTAAGTTTCAAACAGATAGCCTTATTATACTTCCTAATTTTGTTCACGCCCCTCCCTATCTCCTCCCCGAAATGTAACGCGGCATTCTTTTTTGTAAATTTTTTATCATGTGTTATTAACTATCTTAAAGTTTAAAACAGATCGCATTGGAATTTATTATATTTGCTGAAATTACTATTATATATAGAATAATATAGAAATAAACCCTACTCTAGCTTGTAATTAAGATATATGAACAATTTTCAGAATTTCTGAAAGCTGATTTTTATTTATTTATTTATTTATTTATCTATTTATTTATTTTTTGTTTATTTATTTTATTATTATTATTATTTATTTATTTATTTATTTATTTATTTTTTGCATTGCCCTGTGCACTTTGGAATTTCTTAGCAATTTCTTAGATTTACATTATTTTATTCAATTAAACATTGTACTGTTACAATAAATTTAAATGGAAACTTCACTTCTAAAACAAAAATAATTTAACAAGTAGATTTCATTAATTTATATTAAAATGACGTGAAAGGTATTCCTGCGAACAAAATGCCTGTCCTTTACCGTTTTTTTTTTTTTTTTTTTTTTTTTTGTTTTAGAAATTACGGAATCACATTTAATTCATTTCAAAAATTTTGTTTACGTTTGGAAAGAAATTTTCAATGCCGATAACTCTTAATGTATACATTTTAGAAGGTACATCTTTCCTCAAAAACTAATTTACTTTTAAAGATCCTTCTAAAAACGCAAATTATATATTTAAAATACTTTTTAAAGCATAAACACTACGTCTGATTACTTTATTTTACGATGTTATAAGAACACGCATTTTATCCGACAATTAAATACACTAAACATACATGAGTGAAAAATTGACCTGGGCCAGGACTCGAACCCGGGACCTCATGCATACCATGTTGACGCTCTGCGACTGAGCTACCCAGATCGATACCCTTGACTGGCAATTTCTCATACTTATTCCTGTTGGAAACAGTCATCTGCCACAGTTTGCAGTCATATTTAATTGTCTGATAAAATGTGTGTTCTTATAATTATGAAGTTTTATTTAAAAAAAAATATCTTCAGAAGAAAATGGCTGACTTGCAGATGAAATTTGATGTGGTTATACCCTTTAACTGATTTGTGCTATTATAATACAGATGGTACATGGTCGTTGGCGGGTTTTATCGCTGTTTTGGCATAATTTTTTAATCGCCAAGTTAATTAACGGTTTTTTGATAATTAAGGATAGAAAATATTTTTTTTACACTGGATTTTATAAAAGCACATAGATTACGTAATTACTTGTCCAAAAATGCAATCCTTTTTTTATTCTGCCCAATATTAAGGCCTGTAGGTTGTTTGAAAAAAAAAAACGTTTGAAGAAGAAAAAAGTGATCATTTTAAGTAACTCGGCGTTTTTTTTAAAAATCTATATCTCTGTTTATAAATCCCTTATGAAGATGAGTTTGGTCTTAAATTGAAGAAATTCTTTATCAGATTCTTCTAGTTTTCGTTTTTTTTCTGCAACGCTTGGTTTATTTGATATCTGATATTTTAATCTGGCATGTTTTGTCGATTTAACATTGCGAAGTTGCTTTCTGTAAGTAAGCATTAGCGTTCTTTAGTCCAGTTCTGGGCGTTGTTTGTGTGGCGTTTTTTTAAAGCTTGGCTTGGCAGAGCGACCGCCCTGCTTGATCAGATATTGCCTCGTAAGCACGCTTTTCAGGCAGAAAACGGTCGGAAACGCATTATGTGATAGTTTAGCTCTAATAAATACGTCAATGACGAACTTACCGCTATTTGCATCACCTATAGTAGATATAAGCTCGAATTCTACCAATCAGAGAAAGTAGTTGTTCTCAGTTCTTGACCTTTACGCAACGTTATAAAACATTTAGAAGCTATTAATTGCCAAACATTCTGCATGTTGCTTACATTAACTGTTTCATCCCGTTTTCAAAATAAACGTGCTTGCAACACGAATAAGCCGTTTGTAGAAAGCGAGAGACAATAGCATATATTTTAGATGGTATGATAGTACGTGTGATTGAAACTGTGATTTGGTGTGGTATGCGTGAATTGAAGAAGATATGCAAGCATAACTAAGATATTCGAAGATGATATCACATGATGTTTTCGCCAACCTAATCTCTGAAAGTTTAAGTCGAGAACTGATAACAGAGGTGAGTTCAGTGTAAGAGACAACCGTTTTCTGCGTAATTAGAGACTGTATTTTCAGTCTGTTAGTTATTTGTCTCATGTTTATTTTAGTACGCTGTTTGTATAATAATTATGATCTGAGTTGCCACAAATGTGCCGAATTCTTCAATATATGTGGAATAAATGTAAATTGCTGTCTAAGATGTGGTTCCATTTTTACAGTTTTCTTCAAGCTGCGAAATGTATGTGAGATCAGCTTAAGGAAAGAAGTATGGCACTGAATCTCGATAAATGTTTTTATAAGCAAAATATTATTATTTCAACCACGAAAAATCTTTATATCTTTGAAGTAATGCTGCATGAGTTTTTGGCAACGATTGCAAAATTTCTGAAAAGGGCGGAGAAAGCCTGATTCCGGTATTCGCACGGCAAACCCTCATGAGATGGCTCTGAATACGAAAATAGATCTCTTTTGAACGCTCTTTTCAGGTTTTAGAACAGAACAAAATCTGCTGCAGTAACATTCGAGTGCTACAACCCAAGAGAGACGTTATGGACAGAAGTTTTTCCTTCTCCCTCAAGGAATTTTATTTTTCAGAGTGCATTAAAAATATAAATTTCAGAAATCGCTCAAAATCTAAAATCAGAACTGACAAAACTAAAAATAAGTAAGCCTAGAAATAAATAACTATCAATAACATTTGTAAAAAACTTTTGAAATTGCAACATTCTATGACATCATTACTCTATAGACATCATTAATGAGTACTTTGACTATTTTTTAAAATATGTATGAGAATATGACTATCTTCTTAAACAAAATCCCCCCTTAAAAAACTGTACCCCCTCCCCGAAATTGCTTTTGAAATGGTGCCCTTGCTACAACTCCTCTACATGTCAAAAACATTTTTAACGAATGTCATGAGTATATTCAAAGCCATGTGACGAGTGTTCTCCATAGGTTATCGAAAGATGACTTTTCCCATAAATTTCTTCACTTATAAACCAGGGTTATCACTGACGACTATTTTTATATTCTAGCTTATAACTTAAAAATAATATGATTTGTGCATTTTCTACCTTATTTAGAATGCAGTAGAAAATGCAGGAACGCAAAAGAAACTATAGAAGGAGGGGGGGGGGGTCGGAAACAGGGCCAGCGCAATCATTGGGCAAACGGGGTGTCTGCCCAGGGATCAGCGCCAGATGTACTATTTTTAGGTACTCCAAGCCTCTCTATTCGAAATAACGTTACCCTGTGTAAAATAATGATATTATTGCTCTAAATTTGTTTTTAAATGTTTTTTCGCGAAAAAGTTAATATTAACTTTATTTCTTACAGTCAAAATTTATATAATTGTCGGGGAATGTATAGATGTGAAAGTAACTGTAAAAGCCAAAAGTAAATATTTTAAAATATAGAAGATTTTTAGAAATTAAAACTAATTATACAGTTTACTTGTGAAAGAACTTGCATGTTATCTTTCATACATTTTATACTCTATATTATAAATTGTTCTATGATAGATACAATTTTTTAAAATGATTTTTGTTAGTCGAATTGCAGTCAGAGACGATGGGCTCTACTAAGTGATTTGCCAGGGCCCTGGTTGTGAACGAGTGAAAGCAATGACAACCAAGTTTTTAAAATATGGGTGTACTTGCTAAGTTATTTACTAAACTGTTTGGATTTTTCCAAATACGAAAAGCTTCTTAGAAGTGACGATCGGGTATTGAGGAATGTTTTTGTATTGTTGAACATTCGGAAAAGTTGAAAATGTGGTTGCTTGACAAACAATGACTTAGCAACAGAACAACGTTTAATATTTCCATTTTGTATACAGTTTTCATTCTCCTCCAAACGGATCTTTAGAATCTGCTGGGTTTGATCTATGTACATTAGATCACCTTCACAGGATATTTTATAAATCCCCCCCCCCCACTCGGAAAGCTTTACTTGACAAGTTTTTAAAAGACAAGACTTAAAGATTTTAGATAAAATACTTATCTAGACAAGTTCGAAATATTTTATTAATCCCTCACTCGGAAAACATGTATAGACAATTTTTCCGAGTGAGGTAATATTACAATATCCTGTGAATGTGAGCTATTATATAGACCAAACCAAGCTTCCTATATATATCCTCATAGGGGAGCATACAACTTGTGTAAAAAAAATGGATATATTAAATATTCGGCTGTTGCGAACTGTAGTGGATCTAGCAACCACATTTACAACTTCTACCAATGTTCAATAATACAAAAAGGGGCATCAATACACGTTGACTTTTAGGAAGCTTTTCAAAAGTTTTTAACCTTTCAAATATAAAGTTTTAGAAACTCAATGTCTGCTGCTTACATTTCAAATTTATTTGAGCTTTGTAGCACGTTGTCTATTTGTATTTAAATATATTGGCACAAAGTTCCATCTATTTCTTTTAATTAAAAAAATAGTGGCATGTGGCAACCTTGGTACGGTCGTTGTCAAAAGTGCATTGCGAACGACAGCCATTCCTGTGATGAAGCATAAATATATTTATCTCTGATTTATGTAAGGATATTTTGTTTATGAAAACATTCCCTGGGTTTCATGGTCATTCCTTGATAAACCGAAATGCAGTTACAAAGAGAAAAGAAATTTTAAATTATTGACTTCAATGTTGCTTATTTGGACCACTATTGCTTGATAAAAAATGCTCTTTTTCTTCATCTTTCGGCACTTTATTTTTATTTTGAAAGTGATATATTAATAAATATATATATATTTTTTTAATAAAAGGGAAAAAAATCATAGTACCGTATGAAAAATAATAATATTGCAATTTTATCTGCTGAGTACCACTAATTTCTATTCTAATAACTTACTAGTGGTTTAAAAAGTATATATATCAAATGCGAAAATAAAGAATAGAGGAAAAAAAACGAATAAAATTTTAATAATATAGTGACTTCTCCCCTATACGACTGTCGAAGAAAAAAATCATATAATTAAGATAATCGTCTAAGTGAGAATTATTTTATCATTTAAACTTCATAAATCTATATAATTTACTTTGTATAAAATAGATTAAGTGTTTACTCAAAATAAAAAAAATATATAGTTATTGTAATATATATATATGTATATATATATATATATACATAAGAAAAGTATATTTCCTTATGGTTTCGTAAATATGTTTGGGACATGATGTAATATTTTTCTATGTCTAACAAAATACGGACTTCAGTATGTAAATGTAACAGTATAGTGGAATCAAAAAGTTGGCATTCTAAGTTATACAAATTTTATAATTAAATATTTATTTTAAACGACAAAATTTTTATGTAACTGATATTAATTAAAATTAAACAAGATTAAAAATAATTTGGAAAATTAAACAAATAGAGACTCTAAAGCTGCTAGTCACACATTTAATTTAACGTCATATAGTGAATTTTTACTTGATTGCAATTGGAGTTATATATTCTAAGAAGATCCACGTTCTATAGCAAAATAATTCTTTGATATCTTTTATGACGTCTTGAGAAAAAAAGGCAGAAAATCAACATCGAATTAAGACCATAGACAGACATTATGAGGTTAGATGAGTAATATCTCATTATCAGAGAAAATATATCAGTGACAGAGACGGACCAAAAGGACACGAGTAATTACTTTAAACCAGAGTCAGTGAGCGAGTGCCCTGACTATCATCTCAAAAGATGATCAATTGTGTGCTTCACTGGAATGTAGCAAGCCAAAAACAGAAACCCTGCACTGTATTATAAATCTAAAGGATAATTCCTTTAACTCACATTTTAAATTCCAATCCATCCAAGCAATTTATTAAGTGGCGTAATTGAAATTTCAACGTACACATTCGAATGCCAACCGCTGGACGTTGGGAATGTTTATATTAAGAGGCGAAAGAGAGACAAGTATGCATCCGAGGCGTGTTATTAACAATGAATAAACTGTGAACAATGAATAACAATGAACTCAATAATACATTGAAAATGTACTTGAAATAAGTGATTTAAATAATCGTTTGCATAGGCTACAGTTGTGATAAAAAACGTTTAGATAAAGGTGGAAAGAAAGGAATATGGTAAAGGATTTTCTTTGTATTTAGTCGTTAAGGGTCAGAAAAATATGCAATTGCACTGTTAACATTTTAAGATAGAAAATTTGATTTTTTCTTTTAGTTTATTAATGGCTGGAAAGAACTGGTGAGCTTTAAAAGGAATGACAGCAAATTAACCGCAAAAGGAGATGAAGAAATACATATATTTTTAAAAGGGAAGGGAGTTTTATTTTTTATATCTGTAAAAATAGAATTTTACTTTTACTTGTGGGATAATTAATGATATGTAATGATCAGATAATTACTTCACCAGAATATAAGCGTGAGAAAACGTCGCATATGAGATAAATTTATCATTAATACCCATAAGGCTCTCTTAGAACCTGAAGAAATAGAAGTACTACTGAGAAAGTAGTGAATGTGAGAAACGCATAAGTGGGAGGTCATAGTAGTTTGTTTAAATATTTTGGATACTTGCTTCGGCTTTCATGCTGTTAATCATGTTTATTTGCTATAACATTTTATCTTCACAACCCCATAATTTTGTCTAAACTATTTTCAAAATATTTTTTATTAGTTTAACTAATAAAAACACATAAATATAACACATAAACATAAACACATTTTATCTATCAAAACTATGTAAATACATTGAAAATTCCGAAATAATTCCATACACGTAAAAAATATATATATTACATAGAAAACATAAAATAAAGTTTGTCTCCATAGTTTATGTAAAACTTTGCTTAAATTTTCTGAATACATGCATATATTATCATGAAATTCAGGTATCTGACACAAAGTAATATTTTATATTCAAAGCCTACATAATTTTATCTACATAATTAATAAACATATTAGGTAGCTTTCAATACAAAAAAGTATAAAGCTACCTATTGCAGCCGTTCGGAGGAAAGCAATTCCGGAAAATTTCGATATATTTTCACCGATCAAGACCCCCAGACCCCAAAACCACCCTCCGTTCAAATGTTGATTTATATATATATATATATATATATATATATATAAGTAAATTTGGCCAATTACCATTGAAGCACATGCTATAGTAATATTATGATTTCACATGTTAATTATTAGCTATGTGGTATTCTGTTTACACAATATCATTAATTATCGCTTTGTAGATTAATTGGAATGAAATTAGAACTTGATATGTTTTTTGAAATTCATAGATATTATAATTATCATCATCATCATCATCATCATCATCATCATCAACCGTTTTCAATCCACTGCTGGATGTAGGTCTCCCCCAGATTTTTCCATTGTTGCCTGTCTAGTGCTTTAGTCATCCAATTAACACCGGCCACTTTTCTGATTTCGTCACTCCACTATTATATATATATATATATATATATATATATATATATAAATATATAACGCTCATATTTATAAATCAATTTTGATGAAACTAATTGTGTGTGTGTGTATTAAGCTCACCAATGTCTCGACCGAGTTCGTTGGCCAGCTTGGTCCACCATTTTGTTTCAAGATGGCGGCCACATAAAAATTTTATAAAAATTTAAAACTAAAATAAATATACAAAAAAGTTAAAAATTCAAATTTATTTTTTAATTAAGTGTTAGGCCTTGATACGAGGATTCCAGAGCATTTTTTGGTTTACCTCTTAAAAAATGTCTGAGATAGAGCAGTTTGAAATTCTATGGTGACTGACATTTTGAAACAAGACAGCACATTACAAAAATTTTCATTGTTGTAATAATTTTCTCAATCATACGCATAAAACTATATATTCATATCCGTTAGCGCCAAATTCTCGCCAAACTTGGCGACATTTGGCGAAATATCGCCAAATTTGGCGATCAAAATAAGTCTTTATAAATGAAGCCAATTTGGCTATTGCTCAAAAATTTGGCGAATTTCTTATTCAAATTCAGTATTAACGAATTTTTTGTAAACGTTTTCTTTGCATTTTAACTTGCTGTTTTCGTGTAAGATTAGCTAAAATTTTAAAATGAAGATAGAGGAAAGCTACCTTTTCCTCCCGGTACAGGCCGGAAGGACTTTTTTTTATTATACCTTATCTAAATACATCTGCTTTATACTTTATGAGCAAATATATTTAACTGCTTCAGCTACTTTTGAATACATAAATTCCGCACTCTCTAAACTAAACAATTCGATGAAAAAAAAATAATAAAGGATGTTATCTGAATAGTTACAATGAAGTTTAAAGTAACATCCAAGTTAAATTATACAAACATTTTTTTTATCGTGATTTAATGTCTGTGATATTTTGTAATAAAATCTTTATAACCTGCATAATTTTAACATAAATTATTTGCAAAATAATGTTTTAATTTTATCTTTTCTAAATTCGTTACCGTAAAATTTTTAAGCTAAAGCTATTTAATTGTTTCATTAATTTGTCAGTTGTGAATTTGGTACGTTCAAGAGTACATATTTCAAATAAGAGACAACAAATAAAAAGCATGTTTCCTAAATAATTACAAACAAGAGAGCAAAATCATGCATCAAGCATAGATTTTGATACACTTTCCCACACATTCAGAATGTTGTGAGATAACTTCACTGTTTTAATAAGATGAGGGAAAATGATATCTAAAAAACAATTAGGAAAACGTATAACACATTTGAAAACTCAATTTCAGAGATTCCCATCTATAGTCAGAAAAATATTCTTCTGTGAAGCACTGTATATGATGTATAGTTTTGTATATACATAACACAGTATGCTAACATTTAGTTCAATAAGGAAACGCATAACACAGTTGAAAATTCCCTAACAGCAATTTCTATCAATAAACGGAAATGTACTCATGCACTCAAATTCTTTTCTGCATTATCTATAGAATTTATGTATACGAGGGAAAGTCATTAAGTAAGTCACAAAAGATAATTAAATAATAACTTAGAATGATATTCACTTCAAAACTATTTTTATTTCTCAACATATTCTCCACCAATATTTATGCACTTATATCACCGTTTGATCCGTGCCCCAACGCCAGCTGCATAACATTCTTTGGGTTGTTGTCTAAGCCACATTAGGACTTCAAGTTGAACCTTTTCATCATCTGTGAACACCATCTTGCTTCCAAGATGGTTTTTTTAGTGGAAACAGATGAAAATCGCTTGGGGCTAAGTCGAAGCTGTATGGTGGATGTTGAAGAAGTTGCAAGATAATGTTCAAAGATGATGAAAAGGTTCAACTTGAAGTCTTAATGTGGCTGAGACAGCAACCCAAAGAATGTTATGCAACTGGTGTTGGGGCACTGATAAAACGGTGATATAAGTGCATACATATTGATGGAGAATATGTTGAGAAATAAAAATAGTTTTGAAGTGAATATGATCGTAAGTTATTATTTAATTATCTTTTGTGACTTACTTAATGACTTACCCTCGTATTAAGTAGTATGCAAAAGATTAGTTAAATTTTAAAAGTATACCACAACTGAAAACGTACTTCCAGCAATTATCGCTCACAGACAGTACTGCAATCGAATTCTTTTGGATACTTTTTAGGAACCAGCAACCTTTGGCGAAAGCTGTGAATGCTCTGCCAATTGAGCAATCCTGGACAAATCTGGCGGACACAATTCACCCAGAGAACCTCATTGATTACGCCATCTGGTCGGATACCTGAATCAGCACATGATTAAATTCGCAACTTACGCCAAAGGTCCCTTGTTCGAATCCTGACCTGGACACATTTCAATGAGTTGGAAAATTACAACTCGTGTTACTTATTTACGAACTACAGTAATTGTGTTAAAATTAATCTAGCATATTAAAACTATCAAGACATCTAAAAAAAAAGAAAACAAATTCACTATATCAGGGGAGGTTATATGTATATTTATACGCAAAAGATTTTTTTTAAAATTCTTCTTTCCTAAATTCATCTACTGCATACTTTTTACGCAAACAATTTTTTTAATTACTTCAGCCATTTATTAATAATAAATTTTATACATACAACAATTTGTATTTCCAAAAAAGAAAAAAAACGAAAAAAAAAACGAATAAAGAACATGTTATCGCAATAGTTACAAATAAGATTTATGTAACATCCTTTTTGTAATTTTTGGGTACATGCATTTTCTTTCGTGCCATTAATCATATCATGTGTTCTAATACCGGTTTCTTTTTTGTGAATAAACTTCCCGCAATCACGCACATATATGTCGTGACAGACACAAATTTTTGTCAGACAATACATCGAAAAAAGAATCTTCAAGATAAAGATGAAAATCAATATTTGCTGTTTCTTTTTGTGGAAATTTCGATATTAAAGGTAAACAATTTTCCTAAAGGTTACCGAATTTCTTCTACCGTATTAGAAAGTTGTTATTGATTTTGTTTTTATTATATGAAAAAATATTAAATATTGAAATAAGGAAAGTATTGTGTTAAATTTCTCATAATACGTGGTAAAAGGGGTAACCTTCAGCTAGTTTGTATTTTCGATAAAAACATATTTAGAAAGTGTATTATATAATTGTTAAATAATAACTTGAATACAAGCAATAGGTAAGGAAATGACATGAGCAGTTTTATTATAGGCCAAAGCAATCTTTTTAAGATGTAGTACTATTTAACTGTTAAGTAAAAAAATCAAATAATAAATATGTTAATTTTTATCTTGCTAACTAAGCGTAAACCAACAGAGTGAAAATGTGTAAGCCGGGAATCGAACTCTGACTTTTGGAATAACTCTCCAATGCTACGAGGAGCAATGTACATTGAGCTATGAGGACGATACCAACTTGGCATCTCTCTCATATATATGTTGATAAGGTTTTGGAAGCTCTAAAAATCGAAAGGCTAGTGGAACTGATCGAATAAATTCTGAATTATTTAAATATGCAGACCCGATTATAAAGATCAGATTGCTGCATCTCATTAACTTGTGTACTGGAAACAATGTGTAATTCCTGATGACCGGAAAATTGCTAAAGTTATCTCTTTATTTATAAAAGGAGATCGTAATGTATGTGATAATTACAGAGCCATTAGCCTACTGAACACTGGGTATAGGATTTATTCAAGAATTTTAAGTAACAGGTTGAGAAATATCTCACATTCTCTATTACTAGAGGAACAAAATGGTTTTAGGAGAAGTCGATCTTGTATAGACAGTATATTCACTCTGAAACAGATATTTGAAAAACGTCGAGAATTCAATTTAGAAACGCGGGTTGCTTTTATAGATTTCGAAAAAGCTTTTGAACGAGTAGATCAAGGAAAATTATGGGAAATTAAGGATTACATGGGATACCCTCCCCATCTCATCCAATGTATTAAGAGCCTATATAAAGAAACTTTCCTTGTTTTGGATCTGGGTTTTAAAGTTTCAGAGAAAATAATCGTTAATAGAGGTTTAAGACAAGGATGTAGCTTATCAATACATCTATTTAATATATATATTGATTATGTTATGAGAATTTGGAAAAATAAAGTAAAAACTGGAATAGATCTCGGGAACATTATGTTTAACAATATATTATTTGCAGATGCTCTTTGTATATTTGAGGATAATGAAGACAATTTACAAGGTGCAATTTTTACTTTAAACAAAATTGGAAAAGATTATAATTTAAGGATTTCAAAGAATAAGACGTTAGGTAATGACATTTAGGGAAAAAAATCCTATAAGAACAAAAATTATTTTAGAAAATAAACCAATAGAACAGATTTCACATTTTAATTACTTAGGATGTGATATATCGTATGACTATGACAACGATGTACAAAATACGCTTTATAAATTTCAATACATCTGTGGTACTATAAGAAGAACTCTTCAAAATACAAAAAAAGACACAAGAATAAAATTTTTTTAAAACAATGGCAATACCAACTTTACTATACGGAAGTGAGGCATGGACACTCACAAAAAATGATGAAACACAAATACAATCCTCAGAGATGACATTTCTGAGGAGTGTGAAGGGATGTTCGATAATGTACAAAATCAGAAATGACTACATCAGAAGAGAGCTTGAGGTTATGCCAATTTTGAATAAAATAGAAAATTACAGAAGGAAATGAAGGGACCACATGGAAAGGATGGATTCTGATTACATACCAAAAGTAGCCTCGAATTATAAACCAAGGGGAAAAAGAGAGAGAGGAAGGCCACGAAAGAGATGGATTGAGGCCGAAACAGGCTTATAGCCTTAAACCATGTTTTGGGATGATGCTGATGATGATGAAGGCTGCAATCGCAGCACAAGAAGAAAATGTCATCATAAGCGCGCAAACTCTGCGGCAAACTTGAGACAACTTATACAAAGCGCAACATACGACAACACATAAGTAATTTTATTTAATTTTTCAATTACTTTTCAGCTGTGAAATTTGCCCGAAACCATTGAATAATAACCATGGGAATTTTTACAATGCTAACTAAGCGTAAACCGACAGAGTGAAAAATGTTTACACCGGGAATCGAACTCGGACCCTTGGAATAACGCTCCAATGTTCTACCATTGAGTTATGAGAACGATAATATAAGTGAGAGATGCCAAGCTGGGTTAATCCTTGCAGATCAATGCAGAGCATCGGAGCGTTATTCCAAGGGTCCATGTTCAATTCCCGCTTTGGACATTTTTCAGTCTGTCGGTTTACGCTTAGTTAGCAAGGTAAAATTTAACATGTTTATTATTCAATGATTTCCGGCGAGTTTCACTGCTGAAAATTAATTGACAAATTGATTAAAATCAAATAATAAATTTAAAAAATCAGATTATTTTGAATGTATACCTCACAATTTTATTGGTAATAAACAATGTAGTCATCAAATTAGGCATTCGATATCTTACGTCGTCAAACTTGTGTTTCTAAATGGCATTGTTAAAATGTCAGCTGTATGTTTCGTATGTACAAAATAAATTATATATATTTTTTTCTACAAAATCCTACACATGTATATTGAAAAATTAATTATTTGAAATTATCTGAAAATATTTATCTCAATTTTCATAACTTTATCAGAATGAAATAAACTAGTTTGACAGAAGAAAAAGCATGCAACATTAAAAATGAAAAAATAATCTTAATTTATTCTCTACTAATATCTGATACTTAGTCACAGAATTGCTAAGAATATTAAAGTAATTATGGTATCAGGTCTAATTGTGAACTTATGCTAATATGTTTGTGTAAATTAAAAAATATATATATGTAAAAATAGGATTTTTGTTTTACCGTATAACTAAAATATTAGATAATTAGGTTGAATCAAGGATTCATAACTGAAGCGCGGCAAGTTAGCTTTTGTCTATGAACTTCAGAGAACATATCGCACCCAGTTGAAAGTTGCTGTTAAGATAATACGGAATTCAAAAGAAAATACTGCAGAAAAGTGAAATGTAGAAAAATGAAATACCACTAAATGTTTCCGTGTATCCTGAGGACAACTGAAATGTGTGAAGTTTTATTTAATAAAAAGGTCATACCGGAGTTTATTGTAAAGTTCAAAGACGTTTTAACTCTATATGTTTAAGAATAAATAACATCATCAAGTTAATTTTCAGCAAACGTTCAACGTTGAAAAATTAATCAAATAACAGATCAGTCCGTTTCTTGACACGTGAATAGCTAAATATATGTTAGTCCCAGTGCGCGTTCGTATCTACCAATGTCCCCGAAACTATTTTATGAAGTGTAAGTCCCTATGACATTTTTAATGATAATCTTGATAATATTTTGTTTTCCTTTTTCAATAGTTATTTATTAAGTTAGGTAAAATCTGCAATCTATGTTATAATACTCATAAAATATTCAAGATATTATAATATAAAAATAACACAATTTTCTCTAAAATGATTCCAATTCTCAATCTATGCGAGAAAAATCGTCTTAAAATCTTAATCCATAGATTCAACATTTTAACAATATTTCATGTTCTTTTTTAGTACATTTTTATATTTCAAGTGTCCTTTTTTGAGCTGTTTATATGTTTTGTTCAATCAACAAATGAAACAATAAAACTTAAATTCAAGGTTTAACAGCCAAAAATTAAAAAAAGGTAATTAGAAGAGATTTTTAAAAGCATGATAACTGAAATCCAATAAATTAAAAAAATAGTAGTGATTGGATTTTAGTAAATAAAATATGAAGCTACTGAAGGGTAAACTAATACGAAATATAATACGTAGAATGAAGCTAGATCTACGTAATTCTATACATGTAGGCGTTCAAATGGTAAACGCTTGGCGCTAGTTGGCGATATAATGTCATGAGGGCGAGGCTTAAGAATATATAATGGAGGTTTGAGACAGCAGATACGAAACCATGTACACTAATAGCGCCTGGTGCATGTAAAATCCGTCGTGGGTGCAAACCCCTCCAAGTTAACTATGAATTATACTTCTGGAGGTACCCAGTCAGGTGAAGGTCTCGTCACCTGATGAAGGTTCTAAATTACGAGACCAATTCCTTTCTCTTCATTAATTTTTCTTTTTTTAAATCTGCCAATTCAACAAAGTTAAATAGAAACCTTAAACCAGTCAAAAAAAAAAAAAAAAAAACTGTAGAAAACCATTAGAGAGCACTGCAGTGATGCCAACATGGCTTCTCGTCAGGTTGATCTCAGCCATACTGTGACCGAGCGAATATCACCCCGCGCCCAGGTACTAACTCGTCAAGCTAGGCACTCGTACCCGGCAGGTATGGGCCTTGTTAGTGGTACATATATATATATATATATATATAAAGGGGCTTCGAAAATAAATGTAATTATTTATGTTGTACTTGCGTTATATGTTTTGTGAGTAGTTCATATAATTGTGCGAGAATTAGGTTTATACTCTTTAATGGGAGGTTCAAGAGCTTTTTGTGTACTAAACCCTTAATTTGCCACGACATTTATCGAAAAATGAACGCTATTTAAAATGAGCAATATCTCCATTGAAAATCACGTGCAAAGAATCTGAAAACGAAGTCACAGATCTCACTAACTTCGTGAAGAGCAATTTTTAAACTTCTCCGCTTACGCAAAATTAAACCCCAATCGAGCAGTTATTTAAGGACAGTTGAGTGTTAAAAATCAATTTTACCATGATTGTCTGTGCAATATAAACCTTAAAAACAAAAACCGTACAGGACTCGTAATTCTAATTTGGGATATGAATGCAGTGGATGCATCATTAAAATTATACCCAGTGGTCGCAGAGTCGTATATTTTTTAATTATTACCGCCACTATTTTCAAAATATTTTTTTTCTGTAGCATACCATTGCACATGTTTAATAAATAGACTACGACGATAATAGTTTATTAGTAGCAAATATATATAAAAAAGTATAGGACGCTACGACCGCTGGTTATACCGGACACCAAACACTTACGTAGGTAGAGACAGTACAAATAACTATACTTCATTCCAAAGTTCCATAAACTATTCTGAATACTTTCCAAAGGAATTTTCTATCATTACAATACATCGAGAACGATTACCTCGTGTAACTTGCTTTTTGAGTAATCCACGTACAATGCAAAAATGTAAGTATTGATTCATATTCTATAGATTTTGATCTCATATTATTGAGTTTTTACCTTTTTTTCTGAAAGGACGAACTAGTCTACGATTTGAATACAAAAATATTTATTTTACTGAAAATCACCTTTTTAAAAACGCATTAAAAATCCAAATTTAGAAAATGAAATAAAGCGGACAGTAAGGTTGTGCAGATCACTAAAATCATAACTTATGTTCTTGTAGATTTTTCTATGCATTTGTGTACTGAAAACATTTTAATACAATATTTATTGTTATCAGTATATTATACTAAAATCAATAAGTTGTATCCCAGCTTTTGTGTTTTATATCCGTTCAAAGTATTTGGCTTTAAATACACATTTCTGATACTGAATGTTTAATGACTTTCTCCAAAGAAAGATTGCGGTAAAAATTAGATCTTCCCTAAATAAGCTTGATTTGATGTTTTGAAGATTTCCACGTTTTCTAGTTGTATGATTTTTATAAAATATTGATAATATATCCCTCAAAAATAATAATAGACTAAACGTATAACAAAAATAACAGATGCCTCCACAAAATAATGAATCTGAATGACACAATTTTCAAGAAAAGGTTTTCGCTTAGTATAATGAGGAATTTGCACACATGAGGTAATCGGCCAATTTTATATTTTTCTGATAATTCCAGGCTCATAAATTTCAAAAATGTTCTCAAAAATGTAAAAAAAATCGTTCAATAATTGTTAAATTAGGTTTAAAGTTACGAGAAAACCACGCGACTTGAAAACGCTGCGTGATTGGCTATGACGTCACTGTTCACGATGTGCCAATGTTTACATTTTGTTTGCAAGCGCCGTTTTAGTTCTCGGCTCGGGTTTTGCAAGCATTTTGAATTTTTTTATCTCGAAATTTATTTCTACTTTGGTCTTTACGATATTTTTATCAATCTCTCATTTTCGTTGTATCTCACTATTCTAAAAAAAAAAAGTACTTAACTAACGCTGATGTCGCTGACGTAATTGAATTTATTGTGACAGTTTGACTTTCTCGGCTTATAATACAGTAATTATTGCATATAACAATATGGAAACATGTAGTTTTGTAGGGAAATGTATAATAAATACGCTGAAGCAAGCAGTTTTTAAATCGAAGAATCATTTTATTAGCTATTCAATGCTAAAATTGGTCAAAATAGCTCATTTAAAAACTTTTATAGGATCAAAAACTATGCATGGCAATTTAATAATCTTTCGTAGGCATACTTGACTAGATTGTGGTGTGCAATATGCAAACATTTTTTTAATTTGTTAAATTTTTAAAGTATTTTTCAAAATTGTCATTCAAAATTTCATTATCAAAATAAAGTTTAATTCATAGTTTGAAATAACATTTTACTTCCCATTGTTACCCGTTTTAAAATAGCCTAAATATGTAATAACATTTACAAAACTTTTCAATTGAAACATTTATTTACACCCGATTGTAAAAAAAATAAAGAAACTTTAAAATAATTAAATTATTACGTGCGAAAAGCAATGAATGTTAAAAGTCACTCCTAATTTAAACGATATATATTTAATTCGTCATATTTACATCATATAAACGGTTTTCTTATAGCATGTAAAATAAAACTTTTTTCTAAGCATTATAAAACTTCGGGAAGCAGCGACAGTTTTAACATAAGACTGTTAAATCCAAAAGAGATACTTTCTGACACATTTCTGAATTCATTTTTGTTAGGAAACGCATGAAATAGGCAGGTGTTCTTATTCAGAAACTATGTAATCAAAGACGTTTTCTCTTTTTTTGGGAAAGGCAGAAGATCTTTCAGAAAACGCTGTCAAAGTCGGCGTTTTGAACTGAATTCTCGACACGGCAGCACGAGAAAAGGGAAAAACGTATGTCACGTGATACAAATTGGTTATAACTTGATAATTAATTAATTTATTAAAAAATGGAAAACTCATTTCGATTTCAAATAGCTTCAATAGTTATGCCTGCCAATTTCATGCTTTTGCGTTTAAAAATGAATCGCGTTGTTGAGAAGGCCATTTTAGAATCACCTTAACTATTTTATAACAGCTGATTTTCAAATATTTAATTGATCTTTCTTAACTAATCACGAAAACAGACGTCAGCTTTTGCGATAACAGTGGATGCGGTTTGGGGCGCCGAAAATCCCCACTCAAAGGGAAATAAACGGCAACCTGATTACAGGACATCGCCACTTCTTGTGATAATATCATTTAACCTTTCATAATCAGATAAAGTTTTTTTAACGAAGAAAATTAGCGTGTTTTTAAAGCCTGTGGGGGTCTGGATGGGAGTTGTCGAGCATAACTGTTAGGAGGGCATATATATGTATATATATTGAGAGAGAGATAGATAGATATGTGTGTGTGTGTTTATTTATATCTAGTTCAAATGCATAAATATCTTATTATTTTTCCTAATCAAAAGCTTATATTTTGATTTCTGCTAAAAAATACTGACGCGTCGCAGAAATACATTTTTTTTTCAGGTTAATTATAAATTTCAGTCTTTCTTTTATGCAAAAAAACATTAATTAGATACTGGTATCTGACTGTTTGGACACATCATATCAAATTTGTATATATATTATATATATATATAGGTTGTTGTATCAGTGCTTTATATATCTGTAAACGGATATTATAATTATGTTTAAATAAAAAGTGATAAAAAAGTATTTATACTTCTGAAATTATTTCCACATGGTTAAACAAACAAAAATATGAAAGGTACTTCAACATTGAGGTTTGTAATGTTATATTAAAAAAAAAAAAAAAAACTAGAATCAATACATCTAAGTTATAAATTAAAAGAAACCATCATGTTTGGTGATAAAATTTATCAACAAATTATTGTTTTGAGTTAAATTCCAATTAATTTATATTTTCATTCAAAAGATATTAATTTTATGAATTAAATTAATCAAAACAATCATTTCCTTACTTTATATTTTAATAATGTATATAAATGAATCAAGGAGTTTTGTAAAATTATTGTAACGTTAGCAGATTACCCTCAAATTCTCCAATATCTGTCACACATTACCAGAAATGCTTTTGCCTCTGTAGTATATTGAATGATTTATAAAAATCATTTTTTTTCTTATAAAAAATAATTATTCTAACACACAATATCGTATAACTTATAACTAGTATAAATATTTTATACTGGAATCATTTTTTTTCTTTCAAAATTTAAATGCCAATGGAGAAAATCAAACTTACTTTAACTGTTTTTGTATTATACTATTTTTTTAAAAGGTCTTAAAAAATTAAAGATAACTTTTTTGTAGTTTGCGAGTTGTTTAGGTCTTTAGTACATTTGTATTTTCTTAAAGATTCTATTACTTTTGATAATATAACCCACGAATTTTATTACAAGAAGAAAAGAAAACTCTCAAACGCGCTATCCAAAGCGTAAACAAATGCTGCGTTTCTCTGCTTGTCATGAACTATGACGTCACAAGACTGGCGTAGTAAAAAGTGTCGTTTTCGGAACACGGTAAATAGTGCGCTATAAAAACTGTCAGAAGTCAACAATTACAGCTCAAAATTAAAAAAAAGAAACATACTGTTCTTCTTATCTTTCTGTTTTCTATTATATAAAAATAAAATTAGAAAACGTGAAAATTCCTCATTCACAACCAGTTAGAAAAACAACTAAGCTTATGTACTAAAAATATTAATTGCGGTATTT
The DNA here is from genome assembly GCA_963931845.1 of Maratus michaelseni. Taxonomy (NCBI): domain Eukaryota; kingdom Metazoa; phylum Arthropoda; class Arachnida; order Araneae; family Salticidae; genus Maratus; species Maratus michaelseni. The sequence continues at coordinate 388,337,578 of OZ007588.1, forward strand.
ACAAGTCGTTTTTTAAAGCTACAAATAAACAAAAACAACTTATCTATATCTGATGCAAATAAATTAATGTAAAAAAAATTTCAAGGCTTTGGTAATTCCTCATATACATCAGATTTTCCCAACATATAATGTTAGAAAACAGTGATAAAGAAAATATTTTGAGTATTTCCTTGACTCACAATAGCTTCGAGTATTAAGTCTGAATTTTAAAGTATACACGTACTCATTTTTAAGTATACATTGTTTCTATATAGCTTCACTATTTTATACTCTCGCTTCTATGAATACAACAAATCACTACGCCACAAAAAATGTTGATAGAAATATATGCGCATAGCCACACACGGGTTCGATATATCAGCCGTAAGATATAGTTTGTTAAATTAGAAGAGACAAACTTTTGTTTCTCAAATCATTTTAATAAAATATCTTCGAAAATACATACATATTTTTAAAGTAATTTCTCACAAAATCTATACTATGAAATAATACAAGCAAATAATGCATAAAGGAATAAAAGTTTTAAAAAAATAATAATGCAATATTATATTTATATTTACGACAAGCTTATTTTTAAGTATATGACATATATATAAGTAACGTTAAGTTGGTGACTTAATTTAGAGCATGAATGACGTAAACACATTTTTGATACAAATGTAAAAAAAACAAACAAAAAAACATTAAGTTCCGTTTCACATTTTCAGTACCTTTTTTTAGCAGTGTAGTTACATTGAAGTATTTCCTGATTATCAATTCTACAAGTTTTCACATAAAAAACACGCGTTTGACACGCACTATTACATACTTTAATACTGCTATTAACTTCTCTAAATGATGCCAAAAATTTTCAACGACTTACATCCGCCAATCCATTTACGAACATAAAAGTTTTGGTGAAGAAATCAATATTCTATTTATTTCAGTTAATCTCTTTCAAAGACAAACTATTAAAGCTTATAAAACATTAACTTCAATGGAATTCGGGATTCCATTAAAGGGAATTTGCCGTGCATTTGCCAAATGTATTTAACAATTTAATGCTTCGATACAATAGTTTAATGCTGCAATTGCAGTAAAATCTCCGCATGCTTCTTCATGAATTTCATTGTAACAAAGTTAACCAAAGGGAAACGAGTAGCTTTCCTCCGTGACACTTCATATATACAGGGTGCCCATAAATGTCCTGTTCATCCCCATTAACTTCAGAATGACAACAGATAGAGATAATATGCATGCTTGTCAACAAACTGGCTTGTTGTGTGTCTACTCGACTTAACGTAAGCAAAAATTGGAGTTAAATGGCTCGAAAATTGGCTGAAATGCTCGTAATTTTCATGAAGTTATAATACATCATATTATGTGTAGGGAATAATACATTATAAATTACTAGCTCTGCGAAAATTTCCACTTTCTGCCTACACCCAGTTGAGAAGTACGTCTTTACTTGGGTGCGTGACGTCACATGCACATTATCTGTAGTCATGAATGTAGAGTCTAGATATAGTAATGTGACTAGGGCTGGATTATTTATCAATATATCGGTCAAATATCGATACTTTTTAAATATCGCAATAACAATATTTAAACTCTGACTCAGCCAATATATCCCAATAATAATAATATTCATGTTTTGTTTTACGATCACCGCAAAATCGAGCCCCGATAAACAGCCCCGATAAAAAATCAATCCCTTTTTCATTTGATCCATCTATTTATTTACTATCCTGTTTCATCAAAAACGGAAAATTACCTCCGCTGATTATCTCTCTATCATATATCAAAGTAAGGAATATTCCAATATATCCCAATACGTTCAGTCTTTAAAAACCACAAATTCTACTGTTCGTTACAGATAAATACTGAATAACACTTTCGCTACTGAATAACAATTATCGCGCGGTCCTTGTTTGGCTGCTGTGATTGGTCCAGACTTATTCCGACAACTCTGAGCTTTTGATATGTCATGACAAAAAGATGAGCGTTGATTATTGCGTAGTATTGATAATGCTTTATTTATAGAGTGCGGTTTCTTGGATTCGGAAGTAATTTATATCCGAGCTTAAAATGAGTGTCGAATTGATGTGATTCGGTCTTTTACTTACCCATCATACGTAGTATAGGGTAAGTCTTGTAATCGTTTTGAAAATCGAATTTTTTTTTTTTTTTTTTTTTTGATGGATTTACACGTTTCAGACACTGGAGATTCCGAAAAACATATTTTTAGAAAAAAAATTTGCCGTCCGTCTGTGTGTCTGTGTGTCTGTAAACGCTCTATCTCCCGAAAAAATTGAGATAGAGACTTGCAATTTGGTATGTACTTAGTATGTAATAATGGGAAGAAGCCTATTTCATTTCAATAACCTCAATTAACCGGAACTATTTTTTCGGACTCTTGAAATATTCGTTCTGATAAAAGGTATATAAAAATTTTCGAAATTGGTTATTTTAAGAAATAAATATAAAAGACAATAAAAAAACAAATTTTGCATAAAGCATGAAGTCGATCGGATAATGGGTTGCCAAGATATTTGGAATCCTATTTTCCACATTCTTCGATTTTGCATGACCCTGTATTTCATCCAAATTTCACTTCAAAGACATATTTTAATTGGAAATTTGACGCTTAATCAGATGCAATAAACCGCTAGTTAATAGGATTATTATTTTTGGAGTTATAAGGAGGTTTCTTTCAAGCAATTCAGTAATCGAGCCCTTAATGTTTATGACGTCATCAAGCCAAGATTTTATTTGAATTGCAATGCATTTTATAAGTAGTTTACACATTTTTATTTTAATATTTTACATTATGCATATCAGTGATGGGTAAGTATTACGGTGGCCCCCAACGACTAGTTTTGGTTGCACCGTTCATAAAAAAGGTGCTTTAAATACATTGAAAATTTTTACACTGAATTTCACTAGATTATCAAAATTTAACTTTTTGCTTATTCTAGTGGATTTTATTAGTAAATTAAATTTCTGAACGGATGTCTATCAGTTATTCAGTAAAGAATACTTTTTTTTTAATGAGAGATACTTTAAATAATTTAAACTATGTTAGATAATAATTAACGCAAAAAAATGAAACACAAATTGCATGGTTGCCATGATTAAATTTTGTAGTAAATCGTAAGTTTCTCAAAATATGCGATATTTTTTATATTTTTTTAATTCATATTTTTAGTCATCCAAGGTATTGCTTTGCTAAATTAAAAATAAGAAACGATAATGATAATTGATAAAATGAAGTTTTTCAGGATGGACTGATTTCTTTATGCCAAGATTAAACGAAGGATATATGACGAAAGGGATCGTGATGTATGAGTGGTTTGGCCCGGGCCCATTTCGTGTACAGAATAAACGAAATCAGACTCAGCCTCCCCCCCCCCCCCAAAACTGTAAAACCAAGTAAAACAAAGTTTGGTATTATTAAACAAATAATTAAATTCTATGAAACGAAAATTCTATACATTTTTATGTGGACAACTTTGAATTTCATTTTATTAATTATGCTTTTTAATCATATATTAATCATATCATAGTGGTGAAAATGAAACTTAAAAAAATATATTAATAGAATAAAATGAGAAGAAAAGGAGATATACTATCTTTAAAGAAAAGCTTTATGAAAGTAATGGTAATGCAAATAGTTATTAAACAATTAGTTTATTTCCTTTTAAATATTTTATTTTAAAAAACGCAAAAAATAAAAATTATGTTCTATGAGCAAATATGTATAAAAATTTTAATTCGTTGAATTCAACTAGGTTTTGTGTTTAAATTGTTGATACCATATCATTTATCTTAAAATAGCGAATGCTGTTGCTCTCCCCCCCTCCCCTTTAAATTAGTATCGCGATATATCAGCAATATCAATATTAACTTGTTGATATATTGCGATATTAAATTTCTGATATCGTCCAGCTCTAAATGTGACTATGCGCTATAAGATGAGACCACTTACAGCGTCACTTAGCGACAAACCACGGAGTTTGTGCGTTCCTATCTAGGAAAAGGCGAGATAAGAGAAAAAGTTTATTTACAAATATGTAGGGGGTGTTCTCTATTTAAAATGAAAAAAGTCTTACATATACAAATTACTAAAATGTAATTTTTCCTACATCAAACCACAATCTTAAATAGGCCAATAAATGACCACAAAGTTGTGGCATTATTATGTAGAGGCAGTTGTATAATTAAAACTCACATGTGAAAGCAAGGTATATTTATTTTTAATAGGAAAGTCAAGTTATATGCCTAATGTGTCTATCATCTGAATAGATCAAGAATGAATGATGCATTGGTGGACACATTGAGTATACATAACTTGATATTTTTATTATAATAAACTGTATCTTGCTCACATGTGTTTGTTTTATTACTAAACGTGCATTTACTTTGTAAATCCGCACTTCTGCATCCGATTAGATGCTACTTTAACAGGTGATTGAAAATTTAAAAAAAAATTACATTTTAAAGCTCCTAATTTTCATAAGACATTTCATGCTAAATCGGGGGAGCTCTAAAACTTTGTTATTGACTTTTTTCTTGTATCTCGTATCATTTTTGAAATAGGAACACTATATCCACAGTTTGCCACTAAAGGTATTGTAAGTGTTCCCAACACGTAGCACATAGCCACTTTAATATACCTAGACACTAGCAGCTATCGCCATTCTAAAGTTAATGGAAGTTGGCAGGACCTAAAGTGTTCACCCTGTATTTATCGACAAGATTATATTTAAGTACATTTGGCAATTTACATTTCAGCATGTCTTGCCTTCGATTATGATACAATTGTCATGGAAAATAAGAATATGTTCAGGTTGTCTTTTCTGAGTTGATTTCTTTTAAAGCAAAGTTAAATACTCTAGAAAAATTCCAGATTAACTATTCAAAATTTTCTACTTTAAGCACACGCGATTTCGACATTACTTTGTATAACTGTATTACTAAAAATAACTTCCTAACCATTTTCAGGGACTTAAATATTGTAATCCATTGACGAACATTAAAGTTTCGATAAACAAATCAATTTTCCATTGCATTCAGGGAATCGGTTTCAAACAAACTATTAAGTCTGATAAAATATTAACTTCAATAGTTTTCGGTGTTCCATCAAAGTGATTTGTCGTGCATTTGATAAGTGTATTTAACAGTATCTATTACATCAATGCAATCGTTATGCAATCACTAAATGTTACAATTCCTATAAAATATCCCGATGCTTCTTAACCCTTTGAAGGGCGGTGGTATATATTATATACCACCTAATTTTAATCCGATTCAAACCAGAAATTTTTAATTAAATTTTACTCTTTTAACTTTGACGAGAAAATGTTGAAAAATTGTTTATTCTTATTTTGAACTAAATTCTTTCCTAAATTCCGGTGGGAATTCAACGTTACAGGAGCACAAGTGCTTGCCCCTGTAAGGGTTAACCCTTTCGCGATGAGCGAACTATGCGTGATGCACAAAGTACTTGCACCCAGAAAAAAGTTTTGTTGAATCAACAAAAATTTGGTTGACCGAACAAAACTTTTCGTTTAAATATGGGTCAATGGAAATTTTGTTTGAATGAACAAAAAAAAATATTGTTGATTTTTTTTGCAATTCCAAAACAAATTTTCGTATCGTCAGCAAAAAAATGTTTTGTTATTTCAAGTAAAATGGTTCAATTTTACTTGAATTAACAAAATTATTTTTGTTACATAGGTATATGCTATGTGTTATTTTAACAATCTATTTTCTTTTATCAACAAAATATATTTTGTTTGTTTAAATAATAAAATATGTTATATTACGAACTTGTTTTGTTTATACTACAAAAACTTTTGTTAAATGAACCAATCTAAATAAGCAATTTTAACTATTTTTTAATTCATTTGTAGCAGTGATTTACGCCTGTAAACCTTAAATAATAACAAGAGAATTTTTATCCTGCTTTTTTTCAAGCGCAAACCGAGAAGGTGAAAACTGCCCAAGCCGTGGGTTGATCCTGGGTCCTCAGAAGAGCGCTCTGAGGCTCTACCACTGAGCTACAAAGAACGATACCTGAGCTCGTCATTTCTCACTCTTATATATGTCGGAACGGCTGCAACCGCAGCACAAGATGGAAATGTCATCAGGAGCACGCAAATTTCTGCGGCAAACATGAGACGACAATACAAAGTCTAGCATACGGCAACACATAGTTAATTTTTAATTCATTTTCTGCAGTGAATTACGCCTGCAAAAAGCAGGATAAAAATTCACTGGTTATTATTCAAAGATTACAGGCGTAATTTACTGCTGAAAATGAGATAGAGCTATTGCAAAAATCTTGAAAAATGCAACATAGAAGCGCCACCTGTTGCGCGATTTACACCAAAAACTAATCAGCAACAATTTATATCAGGAAGTAACTGAATACAAAGTTTTATTAAATTCCGTGCATTAGTTCTTGAGATAGAGTGCCCACAAAATTTTCGTCACGAACAGACAAATAGAATCATTGACAGTCATTTTCTAAAAACAGTCAAATCGTGTTCAGGACCTTCTAAAATACGTCGGAAACTGGAAGTCGAAAATTTTCATGATTCCAATACTTTCTTCTTGTAAAGATAGAAGAAAGTAGTAAATGGGACAGGGGGATTTTTGAAACTACCTTGGTCTATCCCAATAAAAAAAAGTTTTAATTGTCCAAAAATTATATTAATTCTTTAATTATACAGCTATATAAATCAAATAAATCTAGTTACGTGAGACAGTTATGGCTACTACACAACAATTTAAATTTTGCGAAAACAACAAAATTTTGCTGGAATTACAAAATTATTGTAAAATTAAGAAAACAGATTTTGTTAATTCAAGTAAATTTGATGAAATTTTGTTAAAATTTTGTAAGTGTTAACAATATTTTTTTGTCCAAGCAACAAAACCAATTTTTTTACTTCAAATAAAAATTTTGCTAAAACAACCAAAATGTACTCAACAAAACATGTTTTGTTGTTTTAATCAATTCCTTTTTCTGGGTGTGGAATCCTTAATTTTACCATTAATTTTTAATTTAAAATTTTGCCTTATTTAAATTTTTTCTACAATTAAATTAAGTAAAAATTTGTGTTTTGAAAAACCGTGATAAAATATTAAAAATTCTGTAAAAGACGCTCGTCGCAAGAGGTATTCGATTGTAAAAAAGTGACATAAAGTTTTCCTGATAAGCGAATTAATTATTGAAGATTCTAGGTTAATATTGTGATGACGATTTGTCACATTCTCGTCAGCAAAATAGGCAAAAAACATAAACTGCAGAGCCTAAATTTACAAGCTTTGTTATTGTTCTACGTAAAAAATGAAGGAAAGAAACGGCACAGTTTATTAAAATTAAATATAACTTTGATAGAATAACCACATTCCATTTTTTTAAGTACATATTTTCATTCTAAAAGTTCCTGGCATACCTTATTTTCACGGAAGTGATGATTTTTCAGCCTGTTTTGGGGCATGGATTTTAGAAGAAAATATATTAAAATAAATAATAATAAATTAATATTAGAAACAAAAGTGTTTCACGGTTCATAATTGAACATACATTCATTGTTTAAAATAGATTATTTTGTTGATAATAAACACACTTGAGGGGCGCACAGTGGAGTATTGGACCCAAAAACCTGGCCAAAAAGGCAAAAATTAAAATTTCGTCAACAATTGTAAAAATTATATTTCTTAATAGCTAACTAATTGATGCGTCGATCTATGTCTATTTTTGGAACCTGAGTTATATCTACTGGCTCCTGGCCTCAGTTGAAGAGGAAGTTTTTTTGTGAGAAGACGTGTTTTTTGTTGATTTTAGGCATTGTTGTTATGTTTAAATATAATTTTTTTGTGTCTCAATGAATTGTTGAATTGAAACTAATCAGGGCTTTCGTGTTTAACAAAGGTCATAGCTTAGTGTTAAACTATGTGTAAATTTAAATAGTTTAGTTTTGAATGTAATAAAATAATATTAAATGTGTAAAAGAATCATTTTTAAAGCGTTTTTTGCTCTAACATATTCGCTCTAACATTTAAACATATCGAAAGCTTTTTAAATATGTGCCGGGCTTTGCCGGACCATGCTTGAATTATAATTGTATTAGTTATAGTCTTGAGTGCCAGTTTCTGCAAAAAAATCTTCCGCATATTGTTGCCATTTTTTTATATAATTTTTTTTCGGGTGGACTACTTAAATCCCATTTTTTGCGGCAACCAAATTGAAAAGATAAAAACTTTATTTTTACTCTAGTATTGCAGGTTTTTAGCTTACAGGATATTGCCTGAGAGCTTTTGCCCCTACATATCCTGTATGTATGCATGTACGTACCTATGTAAGTACGTACATACCTACGCAACTCGGTACCTGTTGATAGAAATATCAGATCGGCTTCAAATTGTAAATACTACTTATTTACTGAAAAAGTATCGCCAATTAGTTTCGGAGGCTCATATGTAGAAAATAAGGGGAGAAAGGAGGGAATTAAAGAAGTCTGGAGAAGACGCAGAAATGATTAAAAGGTTGTAAGTAACATTGGAAGTCATAAAAAGTGGGCATCGCACTCACGAAAAAAAGTTCCAAACATCTGCTGATGAAACATCAAGACTGTACGTGAACCTTTACAATTGGTACCCCATGATTCTAACAAAGCACAAGGTTTTGATTCATGGTGGCACTGTAATTAAGAAAGCAGTCGTACCCATTGGCCAACGGTCAGAAGAAGCTGTCGAGTCCAGAAACAAACACTTTAGACAGTACCGTGCAAAGTACTCAAAAAGGGCAATAGAAAAGTTCGCAATAGAGAAGTTTGCTATAGAGATGTTCCAAATTGGCTTCTTTTAAGCAGTGATCCTTTTATAAACTGCTCTAGACAAGGACCAAGGGAAAACAGCAAGCCATACAGTAGCGAGACCCTACAACCTCTTCTTCAAGCTAGGTCTGATGGTAGTCTTGATAAAAGCCAAGAAAAGTGTGATGAAGAAGATAAAAAACAGAGTTCTGAAGAATCAGATTGAAACTGGTAATCTATTAAATACACTAAAAACCAGCATCTCTATACTGTAGAGACTCCACTGTATTAAATGTATTATCAAAGGTAAATAATCTTTATTAAATGTAAATTAAATGTAGTAATTATTATTAAAGTAAATTAAATATAAATAATAAATTTTATAGATAGTACAATTAAATACATTTAATTAAACATTACTAGTAAAAAAAAAAATATCAACAATTACTTTTCTCTTATAAACAGTAAACATCTAACGCTGCTAGTCACTCGACTTCCAAACTCCCTTCGGTAATGTTTTGTCTATGGGCATGTGATGTATTCGTAGTTTTAAAATATCTACTTAGTAAATTAATATTTTAACTTCTTTTTTCTTAGTTGTCAAAATATTTATAAAATGTATACATATTATTATGTGAAGTGTTAAAATTTTACTTACACTTCGTCAGCTTTTAAGATATAAAATATTAAACTAAGCTATGGATTTGCATGTATACTACATAGTATACTAAAAGTTAGTTCAGTGAAACGCATAACAAAGTTAAACATTTCCATTCAGCCATTTCATGGAATAAACGGAAATGTGCTTGAGAACTTTTGTGCAACCCTGTATATGATCTATAGAATGTATCCACATCAAGTAATATTAAAAATAAATTCAATTTAAAAATGTATATCACAACAACAAGTGCACTTCCAGCAATTATTGGTCATAGTTAAATTTATTCTTCAGCCAAATTCTTTTGTGTGTCCCTGTAAATGAACGATATATTCTATGCACACCATATTCTACAATAAGTGTCTTAATGCACCTTAGTGATGTATATAAATTTCAGTACGTTTAAAATAGTGTGATATCATTAAAATACAGAGCAAACGATTTTTTCCCATAGACATAATGTAAGGGAAATCTTTCGGGTGTCTCTGTAAATGAACCGTAAATGCTATAGACTTCATTTACAATACCAAACATGCCATATTGATACCCAATAACTTCTATCAATTTCAAGGCAATCGGACTATATTCACATAGAAAAATATTTTTGTCCAGGATTTCGGTTCAAATACTCCACTGTGGGGCGTTGCTAAATTTCTTCTGTTGATGTTAACATACTTTTACATATACAGCACATAAAAGCAGATTAACATGCATACTAAAAAATACATTTAGTAATTTAAACCGAGTTTGAAACTTTTATCAAAACAAAACTATGCTCTTTTTCAAATGAAAGACTATAACGTATCTTAGTTTTGCAAAAAAATCCCCTCATTCTAGAAAGTTTTTGTTAAAAAAATAAAACGCGAAATACTGGAAATAGAGCACTCTCAGACATAAAACACTCAATTTTGACAATTCGGCAATCCTTAAGCTGTATTACGTTATTTTTCACAATCATTTCGTCACAGAGTCACGTGGTTTTTGACGAAACGCGAAACCTCAAATATCTGACGAAACTGTTTCCTCACTGTCAAAAATAAAACTTTCACTTTTGACGATTCAGCAATTCTTGAGCTGTATTTCATCATTTTTGACAATCATTTCGTCTCAAAATTAAGTGATTTTTAAAATGGAAAATCTCAAATATTTGACAAAACCGTTTCCCCATTCACGGCCAGATTATTTTTGTTACAAAATCGTTCAAAAAAAATTAATAGCTTTTTCTTATTTAAGAAATATATTCATATAACAATCAAATTTAAAATATGCATAACTGATCCCTTTCCCCTCTATAAACAGTAACGTTTTAAAATCTTAACCCCCCATCATCTTTATAATTTCTGACCAATAAATTAACTATACCATATTCTAATCATTCATTGAACAAAGAAAATTTCTCAAATAAATTTTATTAATCAAGCAATATTCTAATTATTTATTAACCAGAAAAACCATAATAATAATCTAGCCTTACTAATTAAAACATGCAGAAATTATAACAGCACCGATAAAAATACAATCCACTTTCTAAAATTATAAACACACATCAACATCCGGTAGGTACATTTAAAATCAAATTCACGCAAGGTCCCGCTGGCGAGAGAGGTCTCCCACACCGAAGATCGCGCGTTCAAATCCCCTTGAAGACTTGAGAAAAGTGTCGTAGTTTTCCCACCCTGTCAATTACAGCTTCTAAAATTGTGAATAGATGACACCACAGGCCTTTTTCTACACTTTCGAACAAGCAATTTGACGAAATTAATTTCCTCACTTTTTTGAGGATACAAATTTACTCGATTTGAGGAAATATTCACTCGGAGCATTTCCCAGGAAACAGTTTCGTCAAAAACGAAGAAAATTTCGTAGAATTTGAGTATCCATTTTTGACAGTGAGTTACCTGACATCTTGCATGATTTCATGTTGTTTGCGTGGCTAATTGGAAAATTTCTGCATAATTGTAGTTCAGGTTGGAGCATTTTTGGTTGTTTTAGTAGAGACTGTTCAATCATTTGTGTGATGAATGGACAAATTGGGAATTTCGTCAAGAAACGAAAAACTACTGTTAACATATTTACCGCCAATCCTGCGTGATATCATCGAAACGAAATTTGATCTGAGAATTGTGTCTCAATTTTACCTTAGATTTAAGAATTATACGTGAAATTATACTGGAAAATGAACAAATAAAAATTGGAACCATTCAATCATTATGAACGGAAAAAACTATCAATTTCAGAGTTCAGGAATAAAATTAACTAGAATTATTTAGATTTAGCTGAAGTATTTCCCAAATAGAAATTCAACAATTTTTTTTCAAACACTAGGGCGCTTAGCCACCTACAAGTTATTTACGTAAACCCTCTCCCCACAGGCTCCGAAAACATGCTAATTTGCTCCGTTTTAAAAAGGTTACCCGATTACTGAAGCTTGAATGCTATTATCATGGCCAATGTTAATCGTCCGTAATCGGGTTGCTATTTATGTTATTTGACTCAGGTATTTTTCAGCTTCCAAGTCAGGATCCACAGCTGTAGCAATGTTTTCACGATTGATTAAGTAAGATCAATAACACAATTGAAAATCAGCTTTTATAAAATGTTTAAGTAAAAAATGACGTCGCCTCCCGGACTTTTGTAACGTTAGAAGACAAGTTTTCTCTTAGATGCTATACAAATAATCGCTTTAAATATATTGTTTTAAAAATGTCTGAATTTTCGTCATCAAATGTTTCTCGCAAGTAATAATTTAATTATTTTAAAGTTTTCTTTAATGGGAGAATAAATTATTTTGACTCATTATTATGTAGAAAATTGTCTGTGGAAAAATGGATTTTTCCATTCATGGGTTAATATTCACGTGTAAATATATTTTTTCAATTGAAAAGTGCTTGGAAATAGTACTATTTGGGCTTTTTAAAATCTGCCAACAATAGATAAAAAGGGCTCTTTCGAACTATGAGTTAAATCTCTATTCAGATAGTGAAAGTTTGAATACAAAATTGGAAGAAAAAAACCCTTAAAATATTAGATAAATTAAAAAAAAATGTTTGGACACTGGACACCCTAATCTAGTTAAGTATGAGCCTGAAAAATATGGTTAAATTGGTATGCATAGCTTTTTATACTATAAAACTTATTTAAATGAATTATCTTAACCGATTTCAACAGTAAATAGAGCTTAAAATAATTCTTCAATTTAAAAACTGTCTGCTTCAAAGTATGTATTAATACATTTCTCTATAAAACTACCAGTTTTCAAGTTTTTACGTACAATAGTTTTTGCAGGATAACCTGAGAAACTGAAAAGGTCACAATAAATTTAATTACAGCAGCTTTAGTTACTTTTTTTTCAATAGAGACACGCGAATCTAAGAAGACATTACATACTTTTAAGGTGTTGTAGGACTTTTAAAAAGTCGAAGAGTAAAAACAATAGCCATTTTTACCATTTTATATCTTAAAAAGTGTACATTACAAAAATACAATTTTTAAAAATCGTAATAAATACACGTTTCTTCTTTCTTTTCATATTTTTTTCAAATTATAATTGGGAAAATTAGTTGTTATAAGGTTTTTTAAACTTGTCGTGAAAAAAATTGCAATCACAGGTTGCGAACATGATTAGAAAATAATTTCTGCATGTAAGACAGAATTGTTGGTATATAATTATACTGGAGAGTCTTGTGCTTGCACTGAATCAAAATTTTTTTTTATCTATAGTATTTTTAGGTGCGCTCGTAATTATATAAATGCGTAGCACCGATAGTTGTTGTCTGGTCCGTCTGTCTGTCCGTCCGTCCGCATATAACAGCGCAAGAACGAGCCAACCGATTGTTTGAAATTTAATAATCATTGCAGAATTTTGTCGAGTCATTTCAAATTTTATGAAAATCGAATCAAAACTTAAAAAGATATTAATAAATGTTTTCTTTATTCTAGTAAATCCTACCATACGTAATCTATATAATAAAAGCGCGAGTCATGTGACTGAGGAAAACAAATACGGGCTAACCACATCTTGTTTCATATGCCATGCGGCCATTTTTATTAAAAATTATTTTTTCGAATAAAATTCCTTAAAAGTTACATTTTTAAAAAGATCATTTAATAATTGTTTGCTTGCGAGATGAGTTACATTAAAAAATGTATAGATTCTGAGATAACTTATAAATTCAGTGGAAATTAGGTTAACAGCCGAATATCTCAATCTATTAAAGTAAATAAACAAAAGGTATTTATTCATCTTAAATCATAGAAATATTAAACCATGGAAGTAATCATTATCAAAGCAATATCTCCATGGTGAATTTTGGAACGTTGTCTGGCGTCGAAAAAAAAATTCGCATCTGTAACCCTGGCATACATAATAAGAAAAAAAAAGGCATCCTCATTGTGTTCATAGCAGACGATATAATTTATTTCACTGAAGTAATAACGATGATTTTTTCACATTATAAAACTAGATACAGCACGAACGTACCTCATTTGTCACGTTTAACATACAATTTCCAAATTGTTATGTTTTGGAAACAAAACTGTATCTTGCTTATATAAAATTTTCAAAAGTTTAGCAATATATCACCAAGAAAAATATATTTTCAGCAAAAAAAAAGATGAAAATTTAGGTTCACTAAAATAATAACGATGATTTTTTTACATTATAGAACTAGTTATACCACGAGCGTACCTCATTTGTCTCGTTTAACGTACAATTTCCAAATTGTTATGTTTTGAAAAAAAAAACTGTATCTTGCTTATATAAAATTTTCCAAAGTTTAGCAATATAACACCAAGAAAAAATATGTTTTTAAACAAAAAAAGATGAGAATTTAGGTTCACTTTATAGGGCCTACCATACACTATATATCCTGAAAATTACATGAAAATATATGGAAAAGTTTTTAACTACATTACACGCAATGCCCCAATATCACATTTTGAGAAGAGTGACTTTAAAAGTTATCTCTTTGAAAATATTTCACATTTAACGACTATTATTAAGAGTGTCATTTATTTTGTTTTAAAGTGTTCAGAAATGTGTACTCTTTAATATATATATATATATATTTTTTTTTTCAAAGATTGAATATTTTGAAGACCTAAAAGTCCCTTAAACAAAAATAAGTTGTTTCAATGATCTACAGAATTTTCTGCAGTTAAAATATGTCAGTCCATTAAGAACGTCAATTTTGTTGAACAAATCAATTTTCCATTGCTTTCAGTTAATCCGTTTCAAAGCTAAACGATTAAGGTTGATAAAATATTAAGTCTAATAGAGTTCGGGGTTCCATTAAAGTGATTTGTCGTGCATTTCCGAAATGTTCTCAACAATTTAATGCTTCGATGCAATTGCTATGCAATAATTTGATTTTACAATTAAATTATCACGATGGTTCTTAGCTTGTTTAATGGACGATTTATTTACTGAAGAGTTCTAGAAACGGTACTGCATAGTAGCAAAACAATATTGTGCAACACTAATGGTGTGCTGGCTATATTTCGACCAATATTACTTGTACTGGCTATAGCTGGAGCGTACCTGGTAAAATTTTAATATTCATGAATATTAAAATTGAATATTAAAATTTTAATATTCATGAAATGTTGAAATATTTTCATTTATTCAATATTGCACTGATATTGGCAAGATATAGGTTGCATTTTCAATTATGATAATTTTAAAATTTCTGCAGTATTGGCGTTTTATTCCAAGGGGATTAAATGTAAAGCAAATATTTAATCAACAAACTTTCATTAGAAGTATTTCCAATGAATAGAAGTATTTCCAATGAATAGAATATTACTGCAATCAATACAATCAATTTAATCAATACAGACAATATAATCAATACAACCAAGAGAAACAATGATGCTTTGCACCTGTGATATTGTTATCGCACCTTTCCTATAGTCACGTGCGTAAGACTATACAAAACATATAAACTGAAAAGCTTATTGTTTTTAGCTTTGATATATATTTTATGTAAAAAATGTGCAGAAAAAAAGAGCACAGCACAATATATATATCTATTAAATATAACTTTGGAAAAACATCGGAATTAAATTTTTAATTAAAAATTTTTATTCTACAATTTTCTAGCTTGCCGCATGGCTCAGAAAATTATGTTGCTGAAACAACCTGCATTTCTGGCATGGCATTTAGATGAAAGATAGATATTAATGAGAATAAATTAATATAAAAATCCCTAGTTACTGACCTTATATATTGTATAAGGTTATTGTTACTGATCTTATATATTGTATTGTTGTTGAGGATCTTATATATTTAAATCAATAATTTTGTTAATATCTAATTTCCTTAACTGACAAAACTGAATTTATTGTATAACAATATAATAAATTATAACACCTTGTAATAGTAAATTACTTTTAAATGATAAAGGTGTAAAATTAACAACTATAATATAAATTAAAATAACTTTTATTAGTTTTTTTACATGTTTCGACTCTTTCTGAGTCATTTTCAAAAACAAAATAAGAATATTATAAAGCTGCACGGGCTTTGAAGTTATTATTTTCATGTACTTTTTTAAAAGTTACGCACTTTATCTATTATTTTTTACTTGATTGTTTATTTTCATATCTTTGACCATGGAGTAATTCTAGCCACAGTTTCGGTAAATTAAAAGATGCCGCATCGTTACATATTGTATTTTTGCGCGTGAGTATCTCTATGGTTTCTCTTATTATGGATGGATAGTATAGACTGGAGGGAAATATTATTTTACTCTCATTGAAATTTATTTGGATGGTTTCTTCTTGATATAATCTTGCCAGGGCTGTAGTTTTTCTATTGTATTTAATATCAGCTATATGCTCTTTTTTTCTGCAATTAAATTTCCTGCTGGTCATGCCTATGTAGTAATTCTTGGATCCGTCTTCTTTAATAAAAGGTATTTCATATACTCCTGAATAATTCTCAAAATTAATTGGGTCAATTTTACTGCAAATGATATTCTTTAATTTCTTAGGTGGTTTGGCTATTAAGCAGATATTGAAACGTTTAAGGCTGTGTTTTAATTTTTCAAAAAAGCTTGGATAATATTGCAGAGTATAAAGTTTGTATTTTTGCGAATTATCTTTCTTTTCTGGTTTCTTATTATTGGTGATATCCATGATTAATTTATTAATATGGTGTACTTTAAATCCATTATTATAAGCAATTTTTAAAGAATTATTAAAGAAGATTTTATTAAAGAAGACGGGTCCAAGAATTACTACATAGGCATGACCAGCAGGTAATTTAATTGCAGAAAAAATAGCATATAGCTGATATTAAATACAATAGAAAAACTACAGCCCTGGCAAGATTATATCAAGAAGAAACCATCCAAATAAATTTCAATGAAAGTAAAATAATATTTCCCTCCAGTCTATACTATCCATCCATAATAAGAGAAACCATAGAGATACTCACGCGCAAAAATACAATATGTAACGATGCGGCATCTTTTAATTTACCGAAACTGTGGCTAGAATTACTCCATGGTCAAAGATATGAAAATAAACGATCAAGTAAAAAATAATAGATAACGTGCGTAACTTTTAAAAAAGTACATGAAAATAATAACTTCAAAGCCCGTGCAGCTTTAGAATATTCTCATTTTGTTTTTGAAAATGACTCAGAAAGAATCGAAACATGTAAAACAACTAATAAAAGTTATTTTAATTTATATTATAGTTGTTAATTTTACACCTTTAGCATTTAAAAGTAATATATGAATTTATTGTTTATTTCACAACAATTTTTTAAATATACCGAAAAACAAAAGCAGTTAATAGGGGCAGTTTTTTTTTACAACTTTGTTTCATAAGCATACAATGTCTATCTTAAAAATCCCGCCTAATTTCCTGACTGCAATTCATGTTGTTCCAAAAACATTTCCATTAGAATACGTCAGTTTGACGTGAGCCCCGGTTATTATTTATCCAAAACTTCAGACTTGCTTGTTACCAGTTGTTATCTCTTGAAATTGTTATAATTTTTGCATTTAAATGCCATGTTTCGAAACGGAAGATATTAAAGAAAATATTCCCTTTTCCAGTAACAGATATATTCTGTATAAAAATTTATATGGTATACATACACCCACACATATTATTAACCCACTGACCACCGAGGAAAAGGGCGAATTTGTAATGTTGTTTTCTAATTTTTTAAAAATGTTGATGAAAGATTAATTTTGAAACTTGATATAAAATACTTAATTACGTATATGAGTATATTACTTGAGAGTATTAATCATTTACTTGATGTTTTAAAACTGTATTATATTTGTAGAATTAAATTAATTTAAACAATGGTTTGATTGCAGTGATATCTACAGTTTAGTGAACGGATACATCAGTTCTGGTTTTAATAAATATCTCCAACTGAATTAATTTACATCATATTGAATTCCTTACTTTTCTAACAAACAAGTTACTTTAGTAGTGCCTCATACTTTGTGTTATTTATACACATCAACTCATTTATAAACATCAAAGCATTCGACAACATTTAAATTATGCATTGTTTTCAGTGTATTTTTGGTGAAGCATGATGCCTCATGTGGTACCTTTTGCCATTAACTTCCATTCAAGCATTAAACCAACTATTGCTTTCAGTTAATTTGTTTCAAAGGCAAACCATTAATGATGATAAATAAATAATTTAGTTGAATGAAATTCTATATTTCATTAAAGTGATTTGTCGTGCGTTTGTTTGATGTATTTATGAGTTTAATGATTCGATTGAATTGTTATAGAGAAATTTATTGTTAAAAGTTCCATAATCTGTCACGATATGTCTAAATTTACTTCCATTGTCAGAAGTGAAACAAAAAAATTTGACTTATTCATTGAAGATCGACTTATTCATTGAAGAACTAAGTCGAAGTCGTTGTGAGAGTATTACTATAATTCACGTGAGCAAAATATGAATGAATACATGTGTGTGTTTCTTAATTTTTGCAAATGTAAATGAAAGAGCAAACAATGCATTTCAGTGAAATGTAACTATAAAAAACAAACTAACGTTATGTTTTTTAATCTAACAATATCCTTTTAAAGTAGTATTGGTGGATTGGAAATAATACCCATCTGTAAATTAATATTCTTAACCGTACAAGATAATAGACTGAAGGGATCTATACACGATACCATATGGAAAGAAAGAATACAACAAAAGGAACGTGGAGAAATCGCAAGATTATTATGAAAGGTGATATTTTAAAAACAGAAAGCTAGAGAAAATAGTTGTTCCATTGTTTGTACCTGACAAGGAAGGTCTCCATAAGCACATACTAAGAACATTTTGAAAAAATTACAGAATATTCTTCTCATGAGGGTTTATACGTTTATAAAATAAATTGATGCGGAACCTCGATATAACAAACGTAAAATAATTATGAAATTTTCGTTTTTTTTTTTGGCGATTTATCACCGGTTGGCGACAGATTAATAAAAAAAAAAAGCTTTTATGCCAAATACTCTTTAAGGAAAAACTTTTTCATGCTGAACTTGTTTAGGTAAGTTTAACTTACTTAATAAATACATTTTTATAACTACAGTTTTGTGTACACATTTATATGTATATATAATGAAATTTAATGATCGTATTTTACGATTTAAAATAAAATTTTAATTGATTGAAATTGTTCCAAGCTCAAAAATAAGCCTGAACATTGTTGGTTCTGAACATTGTCAATTAAAAAAAATGACGGTTATGATGGAAACAACGATTTCTTCCATATGGAAATGTATAACGAATGCGTTCGTCATCGAGCTTTTTTTTTTTTTTTTTACACTTAAAAATTACTTATATAACCGGTGAAGCCGTTTAAATTAGAAAAAAACGGTGGAATGAGGATAAAACAATGACAAAATTTCATTTAATCGGTAATAAGTTAGAGAGAAAAAAAAAGTGACTAATTTATTTAACCTGATTTACAGAATATTTTAAATTAATATAACTGCACATGTACAGAAAATTGAAAATGTTGAACCCAAAATGCAAACGATTGTTTGCGTTTGGCGAGGAGAAGTTGTTACTAGCCAAATCATGTCTTTTTAGCGCGAAATATTCGAAAGTATTTTATTTTTTTGCAGATTTTCTACTGGGATTCGCAGCTAAATTTGACTGTTCCGTTTTTGCATACATGAATAGTTTCATCAGCTTTTCTTTCAAAATTTTCTGTGTATGCGCTTTAAGGAGACTTCCTTGTCAATATGAAGGCTGATAATCCGATAGATATAAAATAAAGGATTAAAGCTGGAATTCTAGGTGAATTTTTGTTTATGTTTATAACGATATTTGCGTATTGATGGGTATGAAGTGTTGTGATCTCATCATCATATTGTTTTTTGAGTAAGTAATAAATATTGTTTAAAGTTAAATTGGAGAGCTATAGTCATTTATAGTTATAACACAAGTCAACATTTAAGCAACTGTAAGATTATGAAACAAAATCCTAGAGTATTGTATGAGTTATACATATGCTGTGATTCTGAACAGACATGGATTAAGATGATAGAAAGTACACGAGTCTTTCATCTTATGTGTAGTAAATGGGAAGTAAATGAAACCATGATTTTACTAGCGATTAAGATTAAAATCTTGACTAAATTTTAGATTCAATTACTCATCATTTTGAATGTTACATATTTAACAATTAATTTTGATCCTTCTCTTACTTGCAGTGGTGGGTCAGTACAAAAACAAAATTCACTCTAAATGATTGTTGTAGAACCAAATTGTTCGAGAAAGGAATAAAATTTTATCAGAAGAAATAAATTAATGTTATTTCTTATGGTCTTATTTAATAAACATATGATTCATTTCTCCCCACCTTCCAAGTTACTCCCCGTATGTTTCCTTATAAATGATTTTGCATATGTAATGTTTTTTTTTCCAATATTTGTCCTTTTTTTTTAATTAGGGACCTTGCGCCATAAAACCCTATACAACCAACCAACCAACCAACCATTTTTATTCAGTTTTCTTCTGAGGCATCTTGACTGATCGGGCAATTTGAGTAGGGTTACTTTACTTAAACAGAAATCAATTACGATTTACTTATATTGTGGAATATTGCCCTTGATAAAGTGTTTCGCAATATAAGTTTTCATTTTCTCCTTGTAATATTTTCACATTCTGCACGTAGGATTTTTTCTACACATACTTTTATTTATTTCTCCACTTATTTGAATTTGTAAACTTTACATTCTTGGATATATGTTTTTGTATTGTACTGCAATTATCGGTTCATATATTGTCGATTTTAAGGGGATTTAATGGTTGTTATTCCCAAAATGTTCATTATATATATATATATATATATATATATATATATATAGGATTAAAGTACAAATAGTCGGCCACTTAAGTGCCTTTATATATATATATATATATCTTAAAGTAAACTTTTTAAAAAATGAAACAACATTTTTAACAGTGATATAAGTTAAAATATACTTTTCATATTATGTTTCAGCAATTATTTTTTTTTTAAATATGGTAACAGTTTTTTAGAGAAAGTTAAATTCAAAAGGGGCAAGTTCTCTAGTAGTCGGCCGTTCAAATATAGTATTCAGCCATCACTGAATCAGTTGTCGGATACTTCAGAGTTTTGTTATTGTAAATCAGTTAAAATAGAACTTTTTAAGAACCACACAACAGTTTTAGCAGTGACATGTATTAATACATACTTTTCTTGTAATGTCTTAAAAATTATTTAAGAAAATATAAGTTTATTTTACTGGAAAGTTAAATTTAACAGTAGCAAATCCCATAGTAGTCGTACTTTCAACTTTAATGTTCAGCCATGATAGACCGACATGTGTTTTATGTTCCTGTGTGCCAGTTTTACTGAAAGAAATTTTGGATTCTGTTCAATAGATCCAAAGTACGTGTGTGTTTAGAACGTTTTCTACTCATCTCACCATTTTATATTTGATTTTTTAAAACCTATTCTGCGTGAGCATTTGCGACTTAAAAGTAACCCCGGTGTCAAATATGAAGTTCCTATTCCTATTAATTCTAAATAAATCATAATTTAGAATCATAAACAACAGTTTCTGGTCATTTCAACTTCTTAGATTTCGAATTTTTAGCGAGAATTTACACCTTAAAAGAAACCACCATGCAAAATTTGTAATTACTTGACCCAAGAGTATCACAGAATACTGAATTTTAGAACATTTGTTGTTCCTTTTAAATTTCGAATTTTTTATAAATTATTCGGGTGCGACCGCATACGTCTTAAAAATATAGCCCATGCTAATATCAAGTTTCTATTCCAAATTTCAAGTACCTACTCTACAATTAAAAAATATTTAATTTAGAAAGTTTTTCTCTCATTTCAGGGTTTTAAATTTCCAATTTTTTTAAAAACCTTTTTTAACGAGCATTTACATCTTACAAGTAGCCACCACGCCAAATTTTAAGTTTCCGGCCCCAAAAATATCACGAAATTTATAACTTTAGAAAGTTTGTTTGTTCCTTCCTGTACCCTTTTAAATTTCGTTTTTCTTTCTTTATTTATTTACTTATTTATTTATTTATTTATTTTAAGAATCTATTTTGTACGAGCGTTTTCATCTTAAAATTGACAGCCATGCCAAATTTTAAGATTTATCCCTAGTAATACCATATAAATCGTAATTTAGAACGTTTGTCGGATGTTCTCTGCTTTTTTCATTTTTTAAAATTTCATTTTTTAAAAACTATTCTGATCGATCATTTACGTCTTAAACGTAACAGGCATGTTAAATTTCAAGTTAATATTTCTAAAAATTCTACAAAAATTATAATTTAGAATGTTTTTTACACATTTCACAATTTTAAATTTCGAATTTTTTAGAAAACAACCACCATGCCATATTTCAAGTTACCAGCTCCTTCAATATCACAAAAAGGGCAAGTTTAGAATGTTTTTTGCTCTTCCACCGACTTGAGAGAAGTGGTTCTGACATAAAATATAGTCTATGTCAGAGCAAAGACTGTCACCCTCATTTTGCCACCTTTACTTTTGAAATTGGTTCGGTAGTTCCAGTAGATCCCCTACAAACAAACAAACAAACACGTTAAAAACGTTTATTTTTTAGAATATTAGTGTAGAAGTCGAAATAAAGCTATATCTATCAAATTATGAAAAATAAACTAAAAAAAGTAAAGTAAGTTATTTATCCAGTAGTCAGCTGCTGGTGGCCGACTACTGACACGTAAGAAATATATAATACCCAATGGTCGGCCAGATTAAAATTAATTAATACCAGATAATTTATTTAATTATTATACCCACAAACAGTAGTTTATTTATCCTGCTAATATTGACGACTTATAATTTTAGAAAGGAATAAAAAATAAATTAATACTTACCTTTTAAAAAAATTGTCATCAGTTTTCCAAAAATAGGAAAAATGGTTATCTGACCACAATCTTGAAAAAAAAATGGCTGATTACCAAGTCAATAAAAATACCCACAATTATTTGATGATGGTTTATGACTTAAGAATAATGACTGCGTATAGCGAAATTGTAATATTTCATTCAGAACCAAAAATAAGCTATTCGTAAGGCATTTTATCTCAATGTGTACCTTTTATTTCATTTTATAGAGAGCATTTCAATAAATGCTATATTTCATTATACATTATTGAAGATAATATATGAGAGATAACTATGTGAATTACCCGTTACATTTCAAGACTAATGTTGATTGAACTCAAGTAAATGTAATTTTTTTAATCAGCTTGTACTCAGACATTTACTTTTACTGCCAGAGAAGGACTGCTCAAACTACGAACCATGTCCGTAGCACATAGATGTCCCTCCCTGTCCCCTTTATTGAGGTTTTAAAAAAATTACAAAATCCCGCCGGTAAACGCGACAGAGGGTGAGATAACGAACAATAGATCAATGAATATATATGAATATAACGGAAACAATATTTGTGAAAAGATAAAAATACAAAATACAAAAATTCTACTCAGACTGGATTTTTCGTTCTTTTTTTTATATTTTGTTGATATTTCGTAGTTTTACAGATAAACCACCAGTGAACAATTTAACTATTATGGACTGTTTGAAATGGTGCGTTTTTTGTACATCTGAAAGAAAATTGGTATTAATTGCGAACAAATCATATCGAATCTATCTGGCAAAAAAATAATGTTCAATAATATTGCCATGCCAAAATCGCCAATAAATGCAGTAATCACTCCGTGTAAAGATAGGTATTTTTTCGTATGTGCGCTTGCGTCCAATTTTTGTTTTAAGGAGCAATGAAGAGAAGATTGACTTTTTCTTTATATCAAAAAGTTATTTACGAAGCAGCTTGATAAATTTACAAAAATACCAAACGTATTCTGTATGCAATAGAAAATAACTAGAGAGTATTACCGAATTTCCGAATAGTAGTAATTTTCGCTTCATTTAGACGCGTATATTATTATTCAGAAATAGTGGCGACAGATATCCCGCTGGCATACATGATCGCCGCCTCTGAACTAAATTATTTCTTTTACCAAACTCTTTAAAAAATCACACAGAAAATGATTGAGAAGTCACTAAATTTGGTTATTCGATTGTTTAACCACTGCTGACTCATACTGCATTATTTTTAGTCCACTGCACTTAATTCTAAATTTTCAACTTTTGTATTGTGAAATTTTGTTTAGTCTAGCAATAAATCATTTTTGAATTATATATTATTTGATTAGAAATTTCTTTAAAATCACAAGTCAGCTTTCGAGTTCTATTAGCTTCCATGTGAATATACCTCTTTAAGTACACTAAAAAAAGACTCAATGTTCTTATTTCACATAAAAAGCACTGAAAATTTATTTAATCCTTTTTCATATTTTATGGCATCTGCGAAAAATTCCGTGAAGGCCTGAAGCATATTCTACGCCATATCTTTAGAAAAATAAATGCAAAGTGTTGCCATGGCACCTGAGAACACAAAACCAAGGTCAGAGATGATCACAATATATTATCATCAAACAAGAAATTATTGGAAGGGCACACCAGAGTAAAATCTTTATTGATGGAGCATAAAACTATTAATGCGCTCTTTTATTAGTGAAAGGATATTTCAGAACTATTTATTATAATTTCTAAGTGCATTGTACTATTCATATCATTTTCAATTTTTTTTTTTTTTTTTTTACAATTATACAAAGTATTGATTACTGAAATATTTTTCTTGATTAAATTCTCGAATTATTGTTCAATTATGTTCGATGAAAATTTTATTAGCAGAGTTACAAATTACATAAAATATTTCCATAAAATAAAGATTGTTTAAAGTGTTATACAGTTCTTTTTTAGTAAACGGTTGAAGCATAAATATTTTTTCAATATTTTCCAGAACAGAGCAAACGTTCTCATGACTGTGATTAGTGTATTTTTGTTCGTATATATTATAATGATTCTGCGCCAATTCGTCGCGCACAATTCATTGCAGAACAATTCATCGTGCATAATTCATCGTATCGTCAATTCGTCGCAGAGGCAATTCGTTGTGGTGTAAATTCGTCGCGACGTCAATTCGTCGCATCGAAAATGTTTTTAAAGGCTATGATGAAAAATAAAGACAATTTAGTAAAACATTTTAATGACAATTAGTTTTTTTAGATATAGAGAATTATAACTAACAATTTACATGCGATTATATCTAAAACACAAATTATCATTAAATAATTTTACTAAATTATCTTAACTAAATTTACTTAAAGATAATTAGTTTTTTTTAGATATACAAAATTATAACTAACAATTTTCATGCGATTATCTCTAAAAAACAAATTATCATTAAATAATTTTACTAAATTATCTTTATTTTATCATCGTAGCCTTCAAAACATTTTAGTTGCGACGAATTGACGTCGCGACGAATTGACGCCACGACGAATCGACGCTGCGACGAATTGATGCTGTGATGAATTCTGCGCCACAAATTGACGCGACACCTATTATAATACATTTCAGTAGTTTAACTTTGGTAAAATATTATATTTATAGCATTAAAAAAATCAATCAATGGATTTTTGTATTTTTAATACATAAAAATTTTCGTTTGACATTAATTAACATTAATTGTATGTACACAAAATGGAGTTGCGTCTGTCAAAGTACATTCTTTATAATTGAGTTCTATACTTTAATTATTGCCATACTGTACTCGAATAATTTAGTCCAGCAAAAAATCCATTTTTAATATGATATTATTTGATTTGAAATATATTTAAGAACTTTAAACATAAGTATCTTGCTATTCTGCTATTAAAACTCTCTTTATAGCACAGGGGAGACTATGATTAAGCGTACTTTAGCCCTAATCTCCTAGGGGAAAAAAGTACAATTATGTCAATTACAAACAAACGTTGTAAAGCGGACTAATTTTCTGTATGTAAATTCACATTTTCTACTAAACATAAGGACTTTTCACTGGTAGAAGAATTTCCCCCTTCTGAAATTACATTCCTGTCTCATTTCCAATCGAAACGAAAAACTATTGAAATCATTAAGAGGCAACTGTATTTTATGAATTAAAATGCGTGCTTTTTTTCATTTATTTATTTTAATATGACTTCATTTTCAGAGACAGAATCATCCACATTTTAGCAATTAAATCTCTTTAATCTCGTTACAGTTAGATTTTTTAAAAAAAATGTAAATTACGTCATTCAGACATATTTAAGTAAATTATGGCAGTTGTCTGAGTGAAAATACAAGTTTCCAGTCAACTGATTTTTAAAATGATGTCATTTTCACAGGTGGAAGTATTTTAAATTTTTAATCTATAGATCATATTATTCAATTAATCTATTATTTCAGAGCTTATGGAATGAAAAATCTATGAAAATGATGTAATTCGCACGCAATTATAGTAAAATATTATCGTTTCATAAATTTATTTAGACGAATGAATTTATAAAATAAAAAATGTCATGATTTCAATTTTAGGTTCATTATGCTCTTTCACGTCTTATTTTATCTATTCAAATTTAAAATATTTTTCATTTTTATTGTAATGAGAAAATGGTTTCGATAAACATATGTTCAATAAAGATAAATAAACTCCATTATTTCTTTTTCTCTGCAACAATGAAAATAACCTAATTGACAACATTTTGAAAAAAAATCATTAAAAACTTTTAAAAGTACAAACAAAGCATAAAAATAGAAATATTTTTAAAAATTGTTATTGCGGGTACATCTGCAAATAAACAGTTTCCGATTTAAAAAATAATTCTTAAAATTGGTTCAGTAGAAATCTCAGAACAGCTGTTCTGACGAAAAAAAACATTATGCTTTAAATATATAAATTATTTTATTTGCATTTTCTTTGAAAATTCTAAAATACTCCATGTGTCATTTTTTTTCAGTTTCCATTAATTTCCCTCTGAGAATACCTCTTTAAATATACTAAAAAATGACCTTATTTCTCATAAAAATGTTCAAAATAATCTTTATTCCTTTCACCTATTTTATGGCATCTGCGAAAAATTCCTTGAAGACGCGAAACTTATTCTATGCCACATATACAGGAAAATGAATGGAATGTGTTGCCATGGCATCAGGGAACACAAATCCAAGGTCAGAGATGATCACGATCACACTACATTATTATCAAATGAAAACTTCGTGGAAGGACACAGCAGAAGAAAATATTTATTGATGGAGCATAAAATTATTAATCGCTATTTTGTAAACAAAAGGCTATTTCAAAACTATTTATTGTACTGTCGAAGTGTTTTGAACTATTTAAATATAATATTTTTAATTTAGTTCATTCTTTAAAAATATTATTTAACGTATTATGTTCCTAAAAAATGCAAGATTATATTTTTCTTCATTAAATTCTAGTACTATGGATCAATAAGGTTATATTAGATGAAAAATTTGTTAGTATAGTTTCAAATTGCAAGATAAAGTATATTTATAACAAAATAACTGTGTTCAAACAGTTAAATACTTGTTGTCTAGTGAGAGTTTGAAACATACGTTTTCGTTTAATACTTCCCAGAAAATAATCATTAATCAAGGTGTATGACAAGGATGTAGTTTATCACCACATCTGTTTAATATATATATATTGATTAAGTTATGAGAATTTGGAAAAATAAAATCAAAACTGGAATAGAGCTCGGAAACATCATGTCTAACAATATATTATTTGCAGATGCTCTTTGTTTATTTCAGGATAATGAAAACAATTTACAACGTGCTATTTCTACTTTAAACAAAAATGGAAAAGATTATAATTTAAGAATTTCAAAGAATAAGACAAAGGTAATGACATTTAGGGGCAAAGATCCTATAAGAACAAAAATTATTTTAGAAAATAAACCAATAGAGCAGATTTCACATTTTAATTACTTAGGATGTGACATATCTTATGACTATGAAAACGATATACAAAATAAGCTTTATCAATTTCTATACATCTGTGGTACTATAAGAAGAACTCTTCGAAATACAAAAAAGACACAAGAATAATTTTTTTTTAAGCAATGGCAATACCAAATTTACTATACGGAAGTAAGGCATGGACACTCACAAAAAATGATGAAAGACAAATAAAATCCTCAGAGATGAAATTTTTAAGGAGTGTGAAGGGATGTTCAATAATGGACAAAATAAAGAATGACTACATCAGAAGAGAGCTTGAGGTTATACCAATATTAAATAAAATAGGAAATTACAGAAGGAAATGGAGGGACCACATGGAAAGGATGGATACTGATGGTATACCAAAAGCAGCCTTTAATTATAAGCCAAGGGGGAAACGAGACAGAGGACGGTCGCGAAAAAGATGGATTGAGGCCGAAACAGGCTTATAGCCTTAATACATGTTTTGGGATGATGATGATGATGATGACTTCCCAGAATAGTTCAAAAGTGCTCATGGTTTCGACTAGTATTTCATCCGTATTTTCTGACTTATTACATTATACTAACTTATCACATTTCTGACTTATTACATTATACTGACGTATTGCATGACATTTCGAAAGCGCAAATTCAATATAATAATATATTTTTTACATCCTTATATTAAAAATTTCAAAATTTACGGCTTTTTAGTACTTTTTAAATGGAAGAATAAAAAAAATGTATCATTAATTTACCCAACTCTCTATCCAGAAGCAATGGACTTTCTAATATATCCATATTTTAATATGATACTTCTGCATGTTGTAAAACAGTGCATATGAAAGCGCGTTATTTACAGCTGAAATTACTAATTTGAACTCATTAAATATTTACTTAATATTATTTTCGAATAATTTAGTCTAGCTAAAAGTACACTTTATTATGATATATTATTTAATTTGTATGTTCTTTAAAATAGTCCACAAGTAAGCTTTTTTGTATATATTAGTTTCCATCTGAGAACATCGTATTAATTATACTAACAAGAACGAAAAATCATGCATCAAGAATAGATTATGTAACACTTTCCAACACTTTCAATATACTTTTAGAAATCTTCACCATTTAATAAGGTAAAAGATGATTTCTAATTAAACAAATTCGAAACAAGCATAACATATTTAAAAACCCAATTTCAGGAATTACCAACAATATTCAGAAAAAATATCCGAATTCTTTTGTGCAGCTCTGTATAGGATATATAGATTTATATACAGTGAAACTTCCATTTAACGAAGTCTCATCGTTACTCGTAAAAATTTCGTAATGAAGAAAATTCATTAAATAGAAATCAACTAAAAAGCCTGAAATTTTTCCTTCAGATATGACAAACAGGTATTGGATTCAGAAGCATTTGATTCGGTTTCATGTATCCGTCGTTTACAAAACAGCAATCTGTCAGGACGGTCGCTGAAATCACGTCACATTCCCAAGCTTTGGCTCAAGCTTTCAGCAACTCTGATTGTTACACATAGGTTCTCAAACTAATGTTTTCACTACATTCTCTTTTTTCTGTCTTTTTCGATAATGTACCTCAAGATTTTTTATTATTCCTTAGACTAATGGCTGAAGTTTAGAAGTTGTATTAGTACGAACAAAAATAACTTTGTTGTACTTTGATTTGAATTTTGAAGCATGTTCTTGTGGATGTACAAAGCAGTTGTCTATCAGCAATGGCAGGTCAGAATGGTAACTGTCTGACTCTAATTGATATTTTTTGCTTTAATGTATCTGACGCCATTGCGTCACTGCATCTTCTATATCATTGGATGCAAAAAAGGGATTTTGACTTCCCCCAACTGTCAGCGCTGGAGTCTCGGTGTGGGAGAGTAATGATAACAAGCGTTTTTCTTAGCTTGAAAAAAAAATTGTAACACCAAGCAGAATGGAAATTATTTAAAGGTGTTAATTTTCATACAATCCACTGAAATAAATTCGCGTATCAATCGCAACAGACCACTTAGTTTGGATTCTGTACACGTACAAAAGTGGAACAAACTTCGTTATATAGAATATATTTTTCGTAATATGGAGATTAATTTACATGCTAATGGTGTTCAAAGTCAAAGATCTGCAAAAATTTCGTTAAGTAGAAAACTTCGTTAAATAGGGACTTCGTTAAAGGGAAGTTCTACTGTATATACTACATAGAATGCTAAAATTTAGTTTATTTAGGAAACGCATAGCATAGTTTAAATTTCCCTTCTGGAATTTCCGTCAATAAACGGAAATGTGCTTAAGATATTTTTTTGTGCTACCCTGATCTATAGAATAATATAGTGATCTATATAGTGAACTATAGAATTTATTCGCACCAAGTAATACTTGAAAAATAAATTACATTTAAAAAAGCGTACCGCATCTGAAAACGTACTTTTAGCAATTATTGTTAACAGACAGTAGTTTAACCGAATTATTTTGTGTGCCTCTGTAAATGAATGATGGATGCTGTGCACACAATATTCTATCGTAAGCCCCATGTAATGCAACTCAGTGATATATATAAATTTCAATATGTTTGAAATAGTAAAACATTATTAAAATAAATCTCAAACCATTTTTCCCCATAGACCGTAATGTAACGGAATTCTTTTGAGTGTCCTTGTAAGGAAACTGTAAGTGCAATGCACACCATATTCTACAATAAGCCTCTTGTAGTGCATCTCAGTGATATATATAAATTTCGATATGTTTGAAATGGTATAACTGCACTAAAATAGTTCGAAAATTATTTGTCCCCATAGATCGTAATGTAACGGAATTCTTTTGGGTGTCCCCGTAAAGTAACTATAAGCGCGACACACTTCATTTTCAATACCGAACATGCCATACTGAACATTAATAGCATATATCAATTGCGTGGCAATCCGAGTATATTTACGTGAGTTAGAGCGCGGACAGACAGACAGACAAACCTAATTCATAAGCACTTTGTCAACTACATTGAAAGGGTTAAAAAGAAAGATGTATTCTATTTTGAATAAAAAGTAACAAACATATCTGTAATCCTTTTGCATATTTTATGCCATCTACGAAAAATTCCACGCAGACGCGAAACTTATTCTACTATCTTTTGAAAAATAAATGGAATGTGTTGCCATGACACCTGAGAAAACACAACCAAGGTCAGTGATAATTACAATATATTATCACCAAATGAGAAATTTTTGGAAGGGCACATCAGAAGAAAATATTTATTGTTGGAGCATAAAATGTGTAATGGGCTGTGTTATTAGTTAACGGATATTTCAGAACTATTTATTGTACTTTTAAAATTTTAATGAATTATTTAAATATATTGCGTTTCAATTTAGTTAAATCTTAAAAAATATTATATAACGTATTGTGTTCCTAAATGACTTGCAATATTTTATTTATCTTTATTAAAATGTAGTACTATGGGTCAATTAATTAACGTTCGATGAAACATTAGTTAGTAGAGTTTCAAAATACACAAAATATATTCATTAAAAAAGCCATTCTTAAATCTATTCTATAATTCTTTCTGGTGAAAGATTGAAATGTAATTTTTTTTAAAAATATGTTCCACAATAGATCAAAAGTGTCCGTAACTTTGATTAGTACATTTTCTCTCTATCTCTAATTTAGAAAAACTTCGATTGAATAACATTGGTAAAATAATATATTTCTAGCATTCCTTACATAAAAAAAATCTAACTTAATTGTTTTTAATTATTGTAACTTTGTAATTACGTGACAACAAGGTGGCATCTCTATTTAATTATATAGTGTTTTATTTGTATACATATTTGGAAAACGTGGTAAAATTCCCCCCCCCCCCTACCCTCTTCAAAAGACATATGTCTCTACAGTAATGAATCTGATCTAGCGATAAAGACTTGCATGCAATTGTCTAACAATACTTCCATTTAGTGACGCCATCTATGGTTTGTAACCCATTTTTATTTCATTGGGATATAACACCTCTCCCCTCGTAGTTCAAACGAACCACTAGTTTACTATGTCGACCACTTCTTCGGACTGCCTAACTATCCCATTGGTCCGTTTTTTACGAACATTCTTCTCTAAGTCGATATCACTGCTTTTTAACAGTCATAGCATTCTTCTCTAAGTCGATATCATCATTTTTAACAGTCATAGCATTCTTCTCTAAGTTAATATCACTGTTTTTACAGCTTGGCCTTTACATATTTCGCTATAGTATTTTCATAATCTTTATTTACAACTGTACTTATTACAATACCATGTGTTACAACTGAGATTGGTTAGAATTTACGGCATTCCCGTTATCAATTTGCGCTTTCATATTTTCATTATACCGAGATAACGCGTTTCGATTAATCCCTTCATACCTATCATAATCATTATATTGTTTAACATCTTGTCCCGTTTCTTTACCTTTTTCCTGTCATTTCATGACTTATTTCTATGCTATCCCAATTGATAATATGACGTTGACACATTATACAGTCAGATCTATTTATTAAAATAAATCTACTGCTCATTAATTTTATAACTTTTCCCTTTATCCATTTCTCCCCTATCCCGTAGTATTTAACGAAAACAAATTCATGAAAATTTTATTTTTTCAACGGTTGCGGTATCTTTATTTTTTATGGTAATATCAAGTGAAGGTTTGTGCGAACTGACCTTCCAAACATTAATTCTTTAGGTGCCTTACCAGTCACAGAATGGGGAGGGAATGATTTTCCAACAAAACTCATGAAATTGACAATGTTCTGTCACTTTTGTCAAGATTTTTAAGACTTTTTTTAACAGTTTGTACGTAGCTTGTGTGTTAGACGATATACAGTATGCCAACTAAAGTCCCTTGCCACCCTCTTAACTTCGGAACGGCTGGTGCTACATTCATAAAAGTGGTGTCTACATATATTAAAGTAGGCATGCGCTACTGAATAAAATCGCCTACGACGCCACCTGGTGGAAAACTGCGGAGTTAGCATTCTTATCTCAAAAACGGAAAGAGATAGGGAAAAAAAGTGATTTTCAAAGTTGTAGAGCATCATCGATTTAGTACGAAAAGACACCTTGTAAACATTAATGCAAAGAATAGAACGGTTAAAACGCGCATTTGTTTTTTCGTGATTTCCTACACTGTGACGTGACAAAACGATCTTAGAAAGAAAAAAAACTAGTCGAAACAATATACCTTTATTTGATATGTTCAAACTTCTCACCGTCAGCTGCAATGCACATTTGGATCCTTGTTTGAATTTCACTTTGCACACGTTGGAGCATAGAGGGTGACACGTTGGCACAAGCGTCCGTAATGCGACGTTTTGATTGGGAATCCCAAGCAATACCACGGTACCACATTGCAGTATCGTGTTTTGTTCGAAAGATAATCATTTCTCCTTCGGTTCAATTTCTTGACGTCACAGTGAAGGAAATCACGAAAAATCAAATGCGCGTTTTAACCATTCTATTCTTCGCATTAATGGCCACAAGGTGTTTTTTCGTACTAAATCGATGATGCTCTACAACTTTGTAAATCACATTTATCCCTTATCTCTTTCCGTTTTCGAGATAGGAATGCTAACTTTGCAGTTTTCCACCCAGTTACGCCGTAAGCGGTTTTATTCAGTAGCGCAGGGTTACTTTACTATACCTAGACACCACTTTTATGAATAAAGCAGCAGTCATTCCGAAGTTAAAAGGGTGGCAAGGGACTTTAGTGGACATATTGTGTAATATAGTGGAATAAGTGCATGTCTAATTTAATTTGATATAAGAAATTTTCGAACTTCATGACTTTTGGACGAAGTGCCCTTGTCATTGGCCGGTTCTACTGGTAATCAAAATATCGTAGCAAAAATTTATCCGTATTACACTGTTAAAAATCTGCAGCTTTTGCTGCAGACATACTCCAGCGCTTTTACAGAAAACGGTTACTTTACTATATTATGGAGCATTTTCAATAGTCAAAATAGAGATATTCTATAAAAGCGGTGGAGTGACCATGCAACAAAAGCTGAAGATTTTTTACAGTCTGCTCGAATAGTTAATTTACTATCAGTACAGGGTACCCCTTGTACCTCTAACCCTTTAGTATAAGAATCGACCACTGCTAAAAAGTATTTACCTTCAAAAACACCGGAATAATCTATATGGATTATTCACTAAACTAATTCTGATTCCAATTTTATAGGTTTTTAGGGTTTTTTAGGATAATCCCTAGCAAGCATCTAGGATCTACTACAAGAATTTACCATTCGTTCAATATCTGTATCCATATTACGCAATCAGATTAGACCTCGAGTTTTAGCGATTGTTCTGCATTTACCCCGATGAACCGAATGTTGTAAATTTAACATATATATTTGCGACCTTCATCTGATATAGTTTCTCTATGTCCCCATAATAAGCAATTTTCTAAACACGAAATTTCCTTGAGTCTACGGAAGTATGATTGTTATTTTTCTGATTCAATCTTTTGTGGCCATTCAAGTAAAATCCTTTCTAAAATTTGTTTTGTTACTGGATTTTCAATTATCCACTTTGCAAAAGTTTTAGAAGTAACAGGCCAATCATCACCATTTGAAATGAACATTGCTTCAGATAGATTACTCACTACATTTACTGTTTCTGGGAGAGGTAACCAACTTAATGCATCAGCATTTGCATTATTTTTACCTTCGCTATATTCAATAGTATAATCATATCCAGCTAACATTAGCGTCCATCTCAGTATTGTAAATGATAATGCATCAAGTATATTTTTAACATTATCAAACAATCTAAATATAGGTTTGTGATCTGTTATTATTTTACACCGTTTACAAGGTAAATATTGGTGAAATTTATTAACTCCAAATATTACAGATAAAGCTTCTTTACCTATCACTGCATAATTTCTTTTAATTTTTTTCATAGTTCTAGATGCATAAGCCTTTGGTATTCCTTTACTATCAACTATATGATTTAAAACACAACCAATACCGTATTCAGAACCATCAAAGTTGAAAAGAACTCATCTGTTAACATCATACAATTCTAAAACAGGATTTTTAAATACATTTTGTTTAACCTTCTGAAATGATTTTTCGTGCATTCTTGACCGAAACATTTTACATCATTTATTTAATAATTTATGTAAATGTTCTAATACATCTAAAATATTAGTCAGGGATTTTCTATAATTGGAAACTAATCCCAAAAATGAACACACTTGTGACACATTAGTAAGAAAAGTAGCATTCATTATCTCATCTACTTTTTACGAAATAGGATTAATTCCTTCCTGTGAAATTTTATGTGCTAAATAGCTAACTCCAGAAACCGTAAATTTTAACTTGTCCTTATTTATTTTTATACCATGCTCAGAAAAGAATTTCAGAATACATTCAATTCTTTCAGACTCTGGTTTAGCACTGATAATAATATCATCTAAAAATATACCAACATAATCTATTTTCTATTTTTCGCTGAAACATTACAGGTGCACATTTTATTCGAAAAGCTAATCTTAACATATTATATATGAGTATACACTGATGAGTATTAATAGTTAACATTTAATTATCAACAGGTTTATGCAAATATGCATCCTTTAAATCAAATGCAGTATAGAAATTCGCACCTGCTAATTCAGAAAATGATTCTTCCTCTCTTGGAAAATGAAAATTACTGTTCTCAGTAGTAGAATTAAGTGTTGCTCTATGACCACTTCATATGCGAACAGTACCATTTGGTTTTGAAACAATTACTGCAGGACTAGCCCATTCAGAATAAGCAACTGGTTTTGAAATATTTTCTTTCGTTAATCGTTCCAATTCTAAATCAAGTGTTTTTCACAAAGCAAAAAGAACATTTCAAGATTTAAAAAAAACTGATGTTTGCATAATTTCTGAAAATAATTAAAACGGGAGAGCCTTTTATCGTTCTAATCCCGTCAGTAAAAACATTAAGAAATGTTCTAAAAAATCATTTTTCGAAATGCTCTTAATCATATTTAAATTAGACCAAAAGAATTTTGATGATTTTAACCATGTTTTACCAATTAGACTCTGACTTTCATCTTTAATCCCTAACATTTTTAAATTAGGTATACAATTACTATCAATAAAAACACTTACTTTCAATACACTTAATACAGCTAAGGAATGCTTAGTATATGTTTGCACTTTGTTATTAGATTTAAACAAAGGTAGGTGGCTTACCTGAGAACGATTTGTCAGCAACATTTTTACTAATTATTGTATGAGCAGCACCGGTGTCTATTTCAAATTCAGTATTAAACCAATTAATTTTAACAGATTTTCCCCAAAACACATTATTGGAGTCGATATTCATGAAGAATATTTTTGATCTATCTACGAATATTTTTGAACAGTTTCAATTTTACTGTTCTTTTTTTGTTTCTCGCCGATTGTAGAAAACTTTCGATTACGGCAAAACATTTTCAATTCACTACTTTACTGAAAATATAAAATTCTTCAGACTTAAATAGACAGTCTCTAGGATTATGATTTTTAGAACATCGGTAAAAAGATTTCACTTAAAAGCTCTGTTTTCACTCTGTCTGTGTCTTTCACTCTGTTCTGTTTTGTTCTGTCTGTGTACTTATTTTTTTCTTTCGATTTCTCAATTCTCACAGAGCGAACTTTGTTCACGTTTTGTTCCTCTACCCGATCTGTAGGAAATTTAATCCAGTATTGCTGATTTAAAAGATTCAACTATCTCTACATATGTGTGAATGTTAGATTTTTAGTATCTAACAAATTTTGCTTTCTTTTTGAGTACCGAGAACAAACAGATCACGTAGACAATCACTTAACGTGTTTCTAAAATTACAAAATTCGGAAATCCTTTAAAAAGCAGATATAACTTCTACCTTGCTTCTGTAATCTTTCCTAAAACTGAAATCGGTCCACATTTTACTTGTGTGAGGTGAGAATTCTTTTTAGCATTCTTTAATAGATCCTTGTAACTAATCTCTTTTAACATACTCGGACAATTATATCTCTCATAATCGGGAACATGAAGTTCCAGCAGAACTTAACAATATATTTTTCATCTTTTCATGATCCTTGATGTTATTTGCCAAGAAATAAAAATCGATCTGAATATAAATATTCCGTGGAACATTCGAATGATACGCTTCCAATCTGCCTAATGCTTCTTGTTTCTCGGACATTCTATTTTTGCAGATTTCTTCATTTCTTTTAGAATTTGGTTAAAATCCGCTTTGTCGACATTATTGTGGCCTTTGTAATTATGTGACAGCAAGAAGACATTTTTGTTTAACTATAAAGAGGTTTTTTATACATATTTTAAAAACGAGGTAAAAGAGCCCCCTTCAAGTGACAGCTATCTCTACAATAATGAATCTGACCTGCGATCATGACTTGTATACAACAGTGTTACATTATGTCCGTTTAGTGGCATCATGTATGGTTTGTAACCATTATTGTTTAATCGGGATATAAAAATTGCTTTTGATACTTTTAAAATACCGGGTGATTATAATTAAAGTTACGATTTCAAAAATCGATAATTTTAAAACTACTGGTCAGAATGACTGTTTTTTACTCCTTATGATAAAAAATTCAACTATTAATGTTTTAAGTATTTATTTATATCGAAATAAAATTCTGTTTGTCAATAGTTTAACTCCCTATGCAAAAATACTGAATTTTCTTATAAAGCTTACCAATTCAATATTTCTATATTGCATGAAATTACTAATTACAATTCACATGGTAATTACTCTATATTTCATTAAATATATACTTAAGAACACTTTCAAACAACTTTGTTTAAAAAAAATAATTAAATATTTTTTAATTTAAATTTTCTTTAAAATAGTCTACGGGTCAGTTTTTCTGTTTCTATTAAGGTTCTGTCTCAGAATACCTCTTAAAATTTATATAAAGTGACATTATACACTGAAAAAAAGTGTTGATTTTACAGTATAATACTGGCATCCCAGCTGCTAGTATTATACAGTAAAATTAACAGTAATAAACAGTAAAATAAGCAGTAATACGCTGCCGCGCATGTATTCTCCTCTGCGAAAAATCCCGTACAAAGATGAAACATATTTTACTCAACACATTTTGAGCATATATTTTGCCGAACATATTTTGCCATGTCTTCTGGAAAACAAACGGGATGTGTTGCCATGGAATCTGAGGACACAAAACCAAGGTCAAAGATGATCACACTATATTATCATCATATTAGAAATTCGCGAAAGTGTACATACGACGAAAACCTTTATTGATGGAGCATAAAGTTATTAATGCGCTGTTTTATAAGAGGATATTTCAAGACTTTTTGTTGTGCTTTCTGATAGTATTAAAGCATTTAGATTAGACGTATTGTTTTCAAATTAGTTCATAAATAAAATACCTGACATACACAATTATAAAATAATATTTTTTCTTGATTATATTATCCAGAAATGGATCATTGTTTATGAAATGCGCACAATAAGAAATTATTAGTAGAAGTTTGGTCACGCAAAAATATATTCATAACAAATGATATTTATCAATGAAACTTTTAATTTTTTCGGATAAATTTTTGAAGATTTATTTATTTAACAGTTTATATAACAATTGGTGTTTTTGAATTCGATTACTGTATCTGTCGGTTCATATACACCATAGAATATTTTGGTAATAAAAATACATATATATATTAAGTATTTTAGTCTTTTTATGTTTTCCAAGTATTAATTGAAAATGTTCTCTTTTAAAATGGGGTAAAATAAGAGACTCCTGTCTCATACTGCCCCAACAAAAATGAAGAACGAGGCAATATTTTTATGGACTGAATGTACATATCCAAAGAAAGATCTTCATATTTTACAAAGTAGAATACGAATTAGCATTTTGTAGTCAAAAACTGAAATGTTAGTTATACCCTTATACATTTTAACACATTTTCTGCTGTAAAATTTTATGATGAAAATATCTTGAATTATTATGAGTAGTTCAAAATCCAGATAATTTTTCAAAAACAAAACATATATATATATATATATATATATATATATTTTAATAGAATAAGTAATAATGAGTTCCGCCAATCCGTGAAAGGACTTCCAAAAAACATATTTTTTAAATAGTAAATATTAATATTTTTAAAAGAGCCTGAAAAGTACCGTATTTCGACTCGAAAAGTGGATAAGATTTTTAAAATTTGCAACACGAAAAAGGCATTTAGAAAAAACGAAAAAGGCATTTAGAATTTTTTTTTTTTGAAACAGTAAATATTAATATTTTTTCTACAAATAAAACTGTTGGAATGGGAAAATGCCCCGAAAAGTGTTTTTTTTTCTTTTTGGGAGTGTATTTTGATCAGGAGGGTGGATAAGAACTTGTAAAATATGCCAAAGAAAAATAACCCAGAAAATCAACGTCTGGAGAGGAATTTTTTTGAAAGCGTTACTATTCTTTTTTAAAACAGAGACATCTTTAGAAAGGAGCAGGTACCGTCAATAAGGGGGTAATTTTTTGTTTTTCCATATTTCGGTTTGGTAAACGGATGCGGATTTGTAGAAATGTGAAAAAAAGCGATACTTTTTTCCTGATTTTTTTCTTTTTTGTTTCAAGATATGAAGATATATCGTTTTAGGCCAGGCAATAGCGATTGCGCGCTAATTTGAGATGTTCAGTATGGTTTTTAATTAATATTTTATGCTAATTATCAAAAAAGGAAAAATACGAGCATCAGGTGCATTCGGACTTTCCTTCGTCAAACCTCACCCAAATTTCCAGTCGGTAGATTCCAGAATGTAGATTCCAGACGTACGTGTCGTAGATTCCAGACATGCGTGTCATAGATTCCAGAAGTATTTTAGATTTTCCTGGCCATTGCGGACACACATATACACACATGGACAAACATTTTTCGTTTATAAATAAACATTTTATTGGTACGCTACAGCTATACCTTATAGCTAGATGTTTTAATACTTTAAATGCACTGGTAACATTTTCATTTATATTATGTAGAAAATTAGACATACCAACCGTTTTTTTAGAATCAGCTCTTTTTTCTTTTCAAACAAAACCTCATAACTGACGTTATGACTGAAAGCTTCTAGAAAATTACGTTGTTTTCATATATTCATTGTAGATTTAGTTTTTATAAATGAAAATATAAATTTTCATTTAAAAATAATGCCATGCAAAATAGAATTTTACTAAAAGTTACGCCGTTTGGTTGAATTTGTGTTTATTCCATGTTGTGCAGAAAATCTTATATTTTTCTGTTACATGCGTCAAAGGATACATGCATTTACATTTATAAGGCTGGGGAATTTTACTGTGATTGCGT
The DNA here is from genome assembly GCA_963931845.1 of Maratus michaelseni. Lineage (NCBI taxonomy): Eukaryota > Metazoa > Arthropoda > Arachnida > Araneae > Salticidae > Maratus > Maratus michaelseni. The sequence goes on from OZ007588.1 coordinate 388,377,779, forward strand.
CAAAGTAACATCATTATTTCTGATTGTCATTTTAACTATTTACGTGAGCAGGCCTCACACATAGTTAGCGCTGTATTTTTAGGATATTGAATTTTCATTTATTTTTCACGGAAGACCTCTACGGTTGACATGGTTTATTATGAAAATGGCTCATTATTAAAAAAAAGACGCTCACCATTTTGTCAAAATAATTATAAAACGGATAACAACAAAAAACTTTAAAAAAACAACAAAAATTTAAATGTATATATCATTTCTGTTGTCAACATCCCTTTTCCTATGCATTTGCAAAACACCCAACAATGAATGAAGTATCATTCGAAAGGTTTTTGAATCGGCTTCTGACATACAATCTATAAAAATCAACAACATATATACTGTGTCTTTTTCTAAACAGGTGAACTTTTTTAATTTTCAATGCATTAATACCTTTGAAATTGAATCTCTATCTTAAAATTCGCATTTTCTTAATGCAAGAAAAGAGCTATTGTTATATTTGTTATATAGTTTTGTTTTGTCTTTACAGGTGTCTAGTCGGGCTACTGGTCAGATGAACCGAACTCGATAGCCGTGCTGCTTGGAAGAAGCGGAAGAGCGCTGGGGCTCCAGACATGTTCGCTAAATTCAAGCCAGGTCAGCCCTCTGATACCAATCCCATCACGCAGTACTACGAGATCGGAAGACAGATTGGAAGCGCTGGCCCCGAGCTTGTCTGGAAGATATATGAGGCAGTCAGGAAATCGGACAAAAGGGTAAGCATAATAATAAACACAAAAGCTTTCTGATGACATTAATCTTTATAACTCAGAGCCATACTCAGCCTGCGGCCTTTCGACATCTAATATGTGATCCAAGACACACATTCATTAATCCATATTACAAAGCTGCAGTAAACTATCTTGTTTTTGTTTCATCAACTGAAACAAAAAAAATCATTAAATAAAAAATATATATCAGTTAAATTAATTATTAAGGTTAATTAAAGAATTTTAAAAATAGTGAACAAAAATATATTATATAAAATTTCAAATTATGTTCATTTGATTTAAAAAAAATGGAAAGTTGGCAGCTATATTTAAACAATTTGAAAAGAACATAAAAAATATTTAAGATCTCCACTATTGTTTATATATTTTCATTGGAAGATAAAATTTGAGCTTTTTTTTTTAATTTAAAATCATTTCATTTATTTTTTCAAAAACAAATTCTTACATATATTCCTGTTAGTGTTACAGTGGTGTATATATTTTTTAAATCATCATCACTAATCAAATATTATTTTAAATTAAATTTTCACTATGTATTTCACGTTTTGGATATATAGAAAGTTTTGAATTTTTCATTAAATGGGAAAGCAGAAAATGTGTTCTTGCCCACAATGTTTTTAATAAAAACATTTCAAATAGCATTAAAATGGCATTCCATCATTTCTGAACGGAAAAATCTAGCATTAAATTAGTTTTTTAAACAGCGAAATATTCGGTCATCCGGAAAGATCGGCGAAATACTTCTGTTGAGATAATGTTGAAATGACTGAAGTCACCAGAATTTAAAAACAAATTTATTTCAAAATAAGTAAAAGCAGTTTCTTCACGTACATTATAAAAGCAAAGTTTTATTCCCAAAGTCCGGTGGGAATGTGGCATTTATGGATTCAAATTATGTAAAAACAAGTTTGAAATTGTACGTCAAACGTGACAAATGAAGTGCGTTCGTACTTTAGCTAATTATATAAATATTAAGATCTTGATGATTTTTTAATTCTGTGAAATGAATTATATCGTCTGCATATTAATTTCTGTAATAAAATAAGTATTTTGGTCGCTTGACGATTAAACCTCGGAAGCTCCTGTAACAACAAAAAAAAAACACCGATTTTGTTTAAAAATTGAAATTTAAACAAAAATATTTTTATTAATGTATTTTTAAGTTTTTATTATATTTTCATAAAATTTGAAATGTCTCGACAAATTTCTGCAAAGATAATATATATTAAATTTCAAACCATTCGGTTGCGTAGTTTTTGCGTTGTTATATGCGGACAGACGGACGAACGGACCAGGCGACGATAATAGTTGCTACGTATTTATATAATTACAAACGCACGTAAAAACCACAGAACTTTCCGTATGACCTAATATATTACCAGGTAGCTGCTGTTAAAATATGCTATTACATTTACATTGTTGTGAATCAGACGGGAATTTTAGTCTACACTCATATTTTTAAGAAGAAACGTTTGTTTGTTTGTAAAAGGAAATCTGTCGAACTACCGAACCGATTTAAAAAATAATGGGGGCAAAATGTTCGTTACTATCGCTGCTCCAACATAGTTTATATTTTATGTTCATACCACTACCCTCAAAGATATGCAGGAGAAAAAAAGTTCTAAAATTGAGGTTTTTTTAATACTACTGCAGTTGCTAGAAACATGCAATTAGGCATGGGGATTGCTCTTAAAATGTAAACGTTCGCTATTAGCTATTTCTAAAAAATGCAAAATTTAAAAGGCCGAAATGAGCGGAAAATTTTCTAAAAGATGTGCTATTATGATTTATTTGGAATTGCTAGGGATAGAAACTTGAAATTTGACATGGCTGTTAATCTTAACACGTTAATGCTCACCCAGAACAGTATCTGAAAAATTTGAAAATTATAAAGGTGCAGGAAAAAACATTCTCAAATTGCGATTTCTGTGATGTGATACGATTGCGAGAGGAAAAGTGACATTTAGCATGGTGATTATTTTTAAAAAGTAGCAAAAAAACTAGCACTAAATTAGTTTTTTAAACAGCGAAATGTTCAGTCATCCAGAAAGATAAGCGTTATATACGTGTGTTGAGATAATGTTGAAATGACAGAAAGTCACCAGAATTTAAAAACAAATTTATTTCAAAATAAGTAAAAGACATTTTTTCACATACATTATAAAAGCACGTTAACTGTTTTTAAATTACAAAAATTTAAAAACTCAAAAACTTCACCTTTTCGAAATAAATACACAAATTAAAACTTCTTTTACGGTTGACGAGGTATCTACTTATGAGTATGGTGTTAGAATGTAAACCGAAACATGTCAAGTTTTGATATTTGTGTTTTTATATGTATGACACCTTACTTAAGTAAAAGAAGTTTTAATTTGTGTATTTATTATAAAAGCAGTTTTATTCCCAAAGTCCAGTGGGAATGTGGCATTTATGGATTAAAATTATATCAAAAAACCGCAGAACTTTCCGTATGACGTAATATATTACCAGTAACAGCTGTTAAAATATACTATTACATTTATATTGTTGTGAATCATACGAGAATTTCAGTCTACACTCATATTTGTAAGAAGGAACGTTTGTTTGTTTGTTGGTATATTTGTAGACGGAAATCTCTGAAACTACCGAAGAGGTATACTTCTGTTGAGATAATGTTTAAATGACTGATAGTCACCAGAATTTAAAAACAAATTTATTTCAAAATAAGTAAAAGCAGTTTCTTCATGTACATTATAAAAGCAATGTTATATTCAAAGTCCGGTGGGAATGTGGAATTTATGCATTAAAATTACATCAAAAAATCGCAGAACTTTCCCTATGACTTTATATATTACCAGTAACTGCTGTTAAAATATGCTATTGCATTATATTGTTGTGAATCATATAGGAATTTTAGTCTACACTCATATTTTTAAGAAGGAACATTTGTTTGTTTGTTGGTTTGTTTGTAGAAGGAAATCTCTGAAACTACCGAAGTGGTATACTTCTGTTGAGATAATGTTTAAATGGCTGAAAGTCACCAGAATTTAAAAACAAATTTATTTCAAAATAAGTAAAAGCGGTTTCTTCACGTACATTATAAAAGCAAAGTTATAGTCCCAACGTCCAGTGGGAATGTGGCATTTATGGATTAAAATTATATAAAAAAACCGCCGAACTTTCCCTACGACCTAATATATTACCAGTAACTGCTGTTAAAATATGCTATTACATTTATATTGTTGTGAATCATACGGGAATTTCAGTCTACACTCATATTTGTAAGAAGAAACGTTTGTTTGTTTGTGGGTTTGTTCGTAGGAGGAAATCTTTGGAACTACCGAAGAGGTATACTTCTGTTAAGATAATGTTTAAATGACTGAAAGTCACCAGAATTTAAAAACAAATTTATTTCAAAATAAGTAAAAGCAGTTTCTTCATGTACATTATAAAAGCAATGTTATATTCAAAGTCCGGTGGGAATGTGGAATTTATGCATTAAAATTACATCAAAAAATCGCAGAACTTTCCCTATGACCTTATATATTACCAGTAACTGCTGTTAAAATATGCTATTGCATTATATTGTTGTGAATAATACAGGAATTTTAGTCTACACTCATATTTTTAAGAAGGAACATCTGTTTGTTTGTTGGTTTGTTTGTAGAAGGAAATCTCTGAAACTACCGAAGTGGTATACTTCTGTTGAGATAATGTTTAAATGGCTGAAAGTCACCAGAATTTAAAAACAAATTTATTTCAAAATAAGTAAAAGCAGTTTCTTCACGTACATTATAAAAGCAAAGTTATAGTCCCAACGTCCAGTGGGAATGTGACATTTATGGATTAAAATTATATCAAAAAACCGCAGAACTTTCCCTACGACCTAATATATTACCAGTAACTGCTGTTAAAATATGCTATTACATTTATATTGTTGTGAATCATACAGAAATGAGCGGAAAATTTTCTAAAAAACGTTCTATTACGATTTATTTGGAATTGGTAGGATTATGAACTTGAAATTTGACATGGCTGTTAATCTTAAAATGTTAATGCTCTCCCAGAACAGTATCTGAAAAATTCGAAATTTATAAAGGTGCAGGAGCAAAAGAACGTTCTCAAATTGCGATTTCTGTGTTACTGTTGGAAGATGAAAAGTGAAATTTAGCATGGTGATTATTTTTAAGATGTAAACTCTCGCTAAGAACGGTTTCTGAAAAAATCAAACTTTAAAAGGTGAAAAGTATGCGGAAAACGTTTTGAAATACGATTTATTTCGTATTGCTGGAGATTGAAATTTAAATTTTGAACTGAATTTGATTGAAATTTAAACTCTAAAAACATAAATGCTTGTGCAGAACAGTATCTAAAAAATTCGAAAATTAAAATTGTGCAGGAGCAAAAAAAAATATCTAAAATTGCAATTTCTCTGAAAGTTTTCGAATCATTAAAAAGAACGCAAAAATTCTTTCAGGATAAATCTGATCTAAATCTGTGCTTAAAACTGGGTTACATTTGTATCTGTACAACTGCCCTCAAAAAGTTGCAGGAGTGACAAACTTTCTAAAATTACAATTTCTTTGAATACATCAAGGCTATAAAGAGTCATTTTGACATAAGGACTTCCTGTAAACCCTTGAAGGGCGATGGTATATGTTTTACTAGCCGGTCTTCTCCCATCTAACCCGTCGATTCTGAGTGGGGCGCAGATATGCACTGCAGCGCACTGCCTTGATTTCCCTCGAGGCCACAAAATGCATTTTACATGCAAACAGAAAAATATAAATGAAATACTTTATTTTAAACCATACGAAAATAACTAATAAAAAAATCAAAAAAGCACGTAAATAAATATTTCACAACATTATTCATATATTTTTATCATGAGTTCCCTGAGAAATTATTTCTGGAACTTGCCCGGGATTATCTAGGGTGGGAGGAGAGCTTTCAGATTAAAAAAAAATGAGATTGCCTAAGGAACATGGTGATCATTGTAAATGAGAACTGTGGTTTCACGCCCATAAATTGTTAATACGGTGATTAAAATAACAGGGCCCTGTGTATTTCTCAGTCATATATCGTTAATGTGGCGATCACTATAACGTAGTTCAGTTATTTTGCGTGCATAAATCGTTAAAATAAAGTCATTTTAACAGGGTCCATTGGGTTGCACGCCTGCAAAATGATTATACGACAATCACTATAAGGAAGCCTTTTGCATACCCGAGTCCATAAATATTGCGATCAGTATTTAAATCGCAAATCTTTACTTCCAAAAAATGTACTTTGAAAAGAGGAGGAAATGTATAATATTTTGTATAAAAATTTAAATAAAATCGCTAAAAGACGAAAAGTGCAAAAACATTTAATAAAATCTGAAAAAAATAGTGATAATAAATAAACTTTTCCTTGGAAAAATGTCACACAAAATATATAGTAAAAAATCAGCAATTAGACTCATTCGTCTAATCTTCAATAATCGGATTCATAGTCGATATTGCCCACAAACTCTCTAGCTCTAAAATCGTAGAAATACAGGTTTAACTATTTTTTAGTTGATTTGTAATACTGAATTTCACGCTCCTACTTCAAAGCGATGTCGAGATATGGCAAAATTACCCAAAAAAATATTCGACCCCCTATTTAAACCCCCTTAGTGGCTCAATTTCAAAAATTGCTGAAATACATGTTTAACAATTTTTTTAGTAGATTTGTTATCCTGAATGTGCTCCTACCTAAAAATGCTGCGGAGACATGGCGAAAAGGAGAAATGACCTAAAACGTTCAACCCCCTATTTAACCCCCTTAATGGGTGAATTCCTAAAATTGCTGAAATATGTGTTATCTTTTTGGTAAATTTGTTATCCTGAATTTCACGATCATACATAAAACTGCTGTCGAGATAGGGCGAAAAGGCGAAAAGACCTAAACCTTTCGACACCCTCATTTAAACTCTTTAGAGATTGAATTTTTAAAATCGCCTGAAACTAACTATCTTCTAGTAGATTTGTTATCATGAATTTCCCGCTTTTAACTAAAACTGCTGTTGAGATATGGCGAAAAAGTGAAATGACCTAAAACTTTCGGCCCCCCATTTATCGTTCATAGTGGTCGAATTTCTAAAATCGCTGAAACACTTGTTTAACTATTTTTTTACTCGATTTGTTATCCTGAATTTCACGCTCTTACATAAAACTGCTGATTAGATATGGCGAAAAGGTGAAATCACCGAAAACTTTTGACACCCCATTTTACCCCCTTAGTAGTTGAATTTCTAAAATCGCCTGAAATACATGTTTAACTATTCTTTAGTAGAATTTTTATCCTGAATTTCACGCAACTACTTAAAACTGCTGCTGAGATATGGCGAAAAGACAAAATGACGTAAAACTTTGGATCATCCATTTAACACCATAGGATGTGAATTTTCAAAAATCCTTTTTTAGTGAGTGCCTACATCGTGTAAGGAACATTACTTCCAAATTTCATTACCATGTTCTTTTATAAGTATAGATACCACTTAATTTTAATCACAATTTGTACTAGTATGCTTGAATAAATTTTACTGTGTGATAACTGTGGTGAAAAAAAAAATGTAAAATTCACCTTCCTTATTTTAATTTTTTTTGGCAAATTCTGGTGTGGATTCAACATTACAGAAATACACAATTTCTAGTCTCTGAGATGATTAAGATGTAACTGCTTGCTAACAGCGTCTCTAAAAATATCAAAATTTAAAAGTGTGAAATTAACTGAAAATACTCTAAAAGCGTTCTAAATTACGGTTTTTTCAAATTGTTAAAGCTATAAAAGTAAAATTAGACATGGCAGTTACTATTAATATAATCACTCAAAACTAAAAAATTTTAGTTTTAAAGTGCAAACTGAGCGGTAAACGTTCTAAAATCACGCTTATTTTTAAACTACTGAACTGATTCCCAACTGATCTTCCCCCAGGATAATAATATAATGAGGGATTCTTCTTAAAAATGCGCTATATTTTAACTGTGTACAAGCTTCTCTCAAGGGTTTGCAAGAGCAAAAATCATCGTTCTAAAACTCTGATTTCTTTGATTCTGTTAAGGCTAAAACATAAAAATTGTTAGAGTGGTTACTTTTAAGACGTAAATGCTAAGAGCGTTTGTTACAATATTCGAGATTAAAAAAGATGAAATGATAGGAAAGCGCTTTATTATCATAATTACTCTGAAAATACCGGAGCTAGAAATTTTAAATTTTAAATTCGGGTTTCTATTACGATAAGATGTCCCCAAAGAAAAAAAAAATCCAATTTTAAATAGGTGGAGTGTGGGGAGAAACATTCTAGAATTATATTTTAACTATCATTTATCTGAAATTGACTGTCCAGATACTTATTTGGCACAGACATTAAGTCTAAGAAGTTGATTTACACGAGCAATGTTTTATTATTTTTTTTTAATGGAAAATGAAGAAAAATCAATTATTTGTATGTTCATTTTAGATACAATTTTCCTGAGAATTAGGATAAAACGCAAGTACCAATAACTGCTATAATTCATTAATATGATAATAATAAAGAAATATGATTTCCAAGTAGGGAGTAAGTACTTTATATTTAGCTTTTTATCGCACAAAGATAATGGTTTAATATACTATACCAACGGTTTCCAAGATATTATTTTTATGGTGAATCAAGGTATACTAATACTGTAAAAATGAAAGAATTGTTTTTTTTTGTAAGAAATTGTCTCTGAAACAACAGGAATGACTTAGAAATTTTTTTCACTCACGATAGCTGACAACGGAATTCCCCAGTAGACTATATTGCATCTTTTTTTTGTTTGTTTGTTTCTTTGTTTGTAACGGAGTGGATACAGATGGGTTGGTTTGAAGATTTTCGCATTAAAGTCTTACGTATACCTAAAGCAGTACAAGAATGATGTTTCCTCAAAATGTGACATTATTAATAACTAGCCGCCACTGGCGACCAGTTTGGTCTCCCTTAAATGTATGTTAAACATTGCAACACGTTACATTTATTCATAATTTAATATTCTCTTAATCCTTCGCCAAATCGGAAGATTCTAATAGACAAATCATGAACTTTTGCGATCATGGTAGCATTTCGCATATTTTTTGGGCACAAATGTCACATACGCACGTTGGCGCGATTTTTCCCCCCGTCAATTTGGCGAAAACTTTGTTATGGAAAGTGTTGTTTATTTACTTTTATTTTTTATTTTAATTCTATAAATTATTTTTGATATGTATAGCAATATTTATTTACATGAAACTATCATTTATTTATTTTTATTTCCTTTTTTAATTATGAGCATTTTTGTTAGCCGGGAGCAGATGATAAATCGCCAAATATTGTTCCCATCACCATCATTCATACTATATTAATTTAATTTTAAATTATAAACCTGTCACTCATTTCATTTAAAATACTCAACTTTATTGTGTTACTAGCGGCCCTCCCTCGCTTTGCTTCGGGTTAACCTTGAAAACCTTCATCTCTTTGTGTTTTCTGTAGACCTTTTTAATGTGTACAATAATTAGTACATTATTTTGATAAATCTTGTAGGGTTCAGCCTGCGTTTGCAATGTATAAGCGGAAAAAATGAAATTATTTACGACATCACATTAAAAACCTCAAAAATAACAGTATTTCTCCACTATTTAATGGATATACATATAAACCTTCCTCTTGAATCACTCTATCTATTAAAAAAAACGCATCAAAATCCGTTGCGTAGTTTTAAAGATTTAAGCGTACATAGGGATATAGGGACAGAAAAAGCGACTTTATTTTATACTATGTAGTGATTTTAATTTGATTCCATATTATTCACCATTTTTAAATATGAGTATTTTTGTTAGCCGGGAGCAGATGATAAATCGCCAAATATTACCCATCACCATCATTCATACTACATTAATTTAATTTTAAATTATAAACCTGTCACTTATTTCATTTAAAATACTTAACTTTAATCTAAAATGCTTATATTACATAAATTTAAATTACATGCCGTTCACACTTTTTATTTAAAATAGAAAATAAATAAATAAATAAGAAATAATCTCATTAATCAAAACATTTGATTCCAAATCAAAGTATCGTTTCTAATTTGTACACGCGATAAATAAAAGCTGTATCAGCGATTTTTAAAATGCTAAAAATCTGATTCATTAAATATTATTACATGAGTTCAATTTACGTCAAGAAAAGATCCGGATGGAAGTTGAGTTGTATAGCACATAATTATGGTAAACTTTGATTATCTCACTGGTGCGAATTATTTTTTGACGCGAGGCAGCAGTCTAAAAATTCATTCGCGGAGAACTTGCTTTGCGAATGATTACCTCCATGGTTTAATATTCTAAATGTTCACGACGAATCAATCTTTTTTGTTGTTTACTTTCATGAATAGAGAATTTGAACTGCGAATCTAATTTCGACTGAAGTTATTGCAGAATATATACATAATTGAACGTAAGTCATCTCTCAAATATTAATTTATTTTGAACGATCTTTCTTAAAATGTAACTTTTATGCAGTTTTATTCGAAAAAATAATTTTGAATAAAAATTGCCGCCTGGCATATGAAAAAGTGAAACGGCCATCCCGGAAATGTTGATGACAGTCACATGACTTACGCTTTTATTTTAGAAGATATATACATAATTGAACGTAAGTCATCTCTCAAATATTAATTTATTTCGAACGATCTTTCTTAAAATGTAACTTTTATGCAGTTTTATTCGAAAAATAATTTTGAATAAAAATGGCCGCCTGGCATATGAAAAAGTGAAACGGCCATCCCGGAACTGTTGATGACAGTCACATGGCTGACGCTTTTATTTTAGAAGTAATTCAAATTATCTGTAACAGTATAATTTCTCAAAGAATGACACACAAATACCACACGCTAAATTTCAACAACCATGCAAAGCCACGGGTTTTGCTAGCAACTAATAAATGAATTGGATTGCGTGAAGTTAACGGAACGTTCAATTAACTAACTTTTCTTTGATAAAATAACTTTTAAAAATATTTATTTTAATATTATATAAATATGATGAAAACAATCTTATTCACAGCAAAGATTTTTTTTTTTTAAGGAAAGGCTTCCTTTGCCATATAACTATCTTTAAATGCATTTCAGTGAAAACTTTCCTCCAATAAAAATGAAAAGTATATAGAAATATCAAATCCAATTTATAAAGAATAGCAAAATAAAAGAGTTCTTAAACAATTTATGAAACCCATGGAGCAAAAAATCACATTGTTCTATATTTTTAAAACACACAGAAAACAATAAATTATATAATAGAGGAAAAAAAAATCTCCTATTACAGTCTTTCAATTTTATATATGGATAAAATTTCTAAACAATACCTTCAACGTTATTCCCAGTGAAGTAGCTTTCGAAAGAAATTGCATAATCCCATTTTGTTAACACATAATTTAAAAATGTATCAGACTTTTTGAAAGATTTCTCTTTTAAAAAAATTTACAAATGCTTTCTTTAAACTTTTTGCAAGCAGCCATTGATTAAGGATGATGTCCTCGAGCTATATTTTTGCAAATTCTACCAATATTTTAAAAACATACTGCATTACTTTCTTTTAAATTTTGATAACTTACACCTCGAATCGTTTTTTTTTTAAATACGTTCTGTTTGAACTATTTCATTTTTTTCCCTTTATGATAATGGCTCGAAAATTGATAATTTCTAAGCAAAGGTAAGCTTCTAATGCCTATAGAAAAACAATGACATTTTCGAAACTACCAAAAGTTTGGTGAGCTGTTAATCAGCGTATTTCATCGAAGAATATTCATAAAAAGTTCTATACTTTTTTTCAGGAAAATGAAGTGTTCTACAAAATAGTCCAGTAAATAAAGAATATTTGTCTGAACATATTCGTATAAAGCAAATTTATTTTTCCTGCGATAGACATTGTTAAGAGATGTATTTCCACCAAAATCCCCCCCCCCCCCATTTCCCTTCAGGTATCCCCACGGAATCCCCATCAAATTTTCAATATGCAGGGTTTTAGAAAATTGTTTATAAACCAGCTTCTAATGGCTTTCCAGACATTGGTCACCTTTTGTATTGTTTTTAAGAAAACTTTCTACAACTTATTTATTTACAATATGTTACTAAAGTTAATAGTCGAGTTGGTAAACAATTACAAATTCAAAGAATATGAATTTTTAATGGTGCAATTGTTAATTTTTCTATTCTGTTGATTGAATTACGAAAATTACAAGAAAAAGATTTAATTATAAATTTCAGAAAATTTCATTTCATTTCAGAAAATGTATAAGCTTTAAAATATTATATATATATATATATATACAAGGTGATTCAAAACTTATCGTTCAAATTTCGTGGGGAGGTAGGGAATACGTCAGGAAACCGACTTTACATAGGAAAGTATGTCCGCAAATGTATGCATGCGTATGTAGAGGGGGCACTGTGTGTACTCAACCTTCCATTACGTCCTAATCATTATTTGGACTTTCCTAAAGCTAGTATTATTTCTTCTCCTATTTCCACTTCTTATTTGGACTTTCAAGAAGCCTTTTACATCTTTAAAACTCCAAAAATATCTTTAATGACCTTTATTCAACGCCTTCATTATCTGACGCCTGGAAACGTCTCGTTTAATTTTGTTCTTTCCGGTTCTTTTAACCTTTTTTATTTAATTTTTTTTTTGGGGTGGGGTGGGGGCTTAAAAGACAATGTGTACGAGACCCCCGTCAACAGTGAAATGGACCTTGTTGCAGGAATTGTGGTCGCCGCAAGCATTGTCTGTGATATGCTTTACCATGTTTGAAAATGTTCAGCGGTCAATGCAACGGCGCTGTGAATCTTGTGTTCGTGTAAATGGTCGCAATTTTGAGCTCCTACTGTGAGGCTGTACTTCCCTTTCTTGGAATAAAAGTCACATTCGTTACCACTAAACTTTACTGTTTCCTTGTGTTCACTTTACTTGTCCATTTTGTTCATTTAGATGACATTTGCGGACATACTTTCCTATGTGAAATCTGTTTTCTGACGTATTCCCTACCTCCACACGAAATTTGAATGGTTTTGAATCACCCTGTATATTGTTGTTACTTATGCAATCGAGAAAGAAGTTGATATATATATATAGGTTGTCCGAAAAGTCTGAAAACGGTCGAATAACTCGAGAAATATACATGGGATTGAAATACGGAAAAATGCATGTTCAATATATTTGAAAAATTTATTTAGTGATATCAAAGTTGCCTCCCTGGAGGAAAGGAAGGGCAACTTTGAAATCTTACATAATAACCCCTATTTTATTTTTTTTTTTCAGATTTTAATTCTACGGAAAAAAATACGTAACTTCTGTACTACACGTTTTCTTCGGAAAATTGTAGATGGCGCTGTAATCGAAACAGAAAAATGCAGTGAGAATCATTTTCATTGAAACGTCTAGAAAAGGCCGAATAACTCCAGAAATATACATCGGATTGAAAAACAGAAAAATACGTGTTCAATATTTTGAAAAATCTATTTAGGGATATAAAAATTGCCATTTTCTAAAATATTGAACACCTATTTTTACGTTTTCCAATTTCATGTATATTTCTCGAGTTATTCGACCGTTCCCAGACATTTCAATGGAAACGATTCTCACTGCATTTTACTCGATTACAGCGCCATCAACAATTTTTCGAAGACAATATTAAATACAAAATTTAAGTATTTTTCCCGTAGAATCCGAATCTGCAATAAAAAAGTTTGGTTATCATTTAAGATTTCAAAGTTGCCCGCTTTCCCACCAGGGGACATTGGGGGGGGGGGAGACTTTGATATCCCTATAAGTGCATAGGTGCAGAGCATAAATATAAATAGCAGAACTTTTAGTTACAATTTTCAGGAAAATGAAATAGAGGCACACGATCTTTTGCGTTATTTCATAAAAATATAACAGTGCCGGAATGACATGGTCGTATCTCGCATTCACAATTTAATGCGAACTTCCTAATTAAACAGAGACATTCACCCAAACAAATCAACAAAGAACTGTATATATTTAAATCTACTTTTTCACAATTCCTGAAATAATAGGCATACAGACTCATACGAACATTCTATTAACTCGTAAGCACAAAATACAGAGAATGCAAATATGTACCACAATCTACATACATAATTAAGAATTACGAAAAAGGACAATTAATAAATATTCTATCACAAGTAAACAACTTCTGATGTTCAGCAAAGCAATAACCAACTCATTGTAATAAAATCGACCCTGTCGCCGAACGTTAGAGCTTTTTAACTATGCTCACAAAAGGCTATTTACGAAACAAAAATTAACAGGGTCATAAAATTTGACGGACCACCAGCTCAGCTGAGGGAGGCGAAGCAAAGCTAGAATCCAGAAGGAGGAGGTCCATTAACCAATCACCAGAGAAAGATAAACCTAACTCACGTTTGATCAAAGATTGACCATTCCCGACGAAGGCGTGGCGTAAAGCTCCACCATCTGAAATAAGATTGGTGGGCAGCAACATTGAGTAAAAATGGAGGAAAACAATTAACAAGTTTACTTCGACACAAATATTGTATTTTACATATCATTCATGCTTTAACATTACTGTCATGCGGATATATCTCTCTTGATATAATTCATGTCTTAATTTTAGCGAGAATGTCCCTCGCCCAGTACTTAATCATGTTTCTAACTTTAACATTTTGAGAGGATACCCTCGTCATTCTCATATATGTATACATTTACTTATATGCATTTTTTTAATTAACGCATTGTATAAACTTTAAAGTAAAAAATAACTTCAAATTAATAAGAAGAGTGTGTGTTGTGCCATGACGAGAGATGAACCACTGGCTGCCGGACCTGATGATCCAAACTGGAGTCTATTTAGTTCTTAAAAGAATTCAGTGTACCTATATGACACATTAATATGATGTGTCGGACTCCTTTCAAGATACCTAGCCAACCCATGGATGTCTCTACATATAATCTAAACATCGCACACATGTACAACTTCCTTATTAATTATAACTGCTGTATTTCATTTTCCCTTTATTTATATTATTTGAGATTTTAAAGAGAAATGTTTTCATTCCCAGGATCAGGTAAAATTAATTAATAACTAGATGGAACGCGTCAAAACTTGACGGAAAAAATTACTTTTATAACGTAATCCATCTTTGTATCCAATTCTACCTTACCCAGGTAGCTTGAAGTTATGGTCACAGTCAGACGGTAAAAATTCAATTTTGAGCAGAGTTGCACGTTCTCTGGCGATTCAATTTATGACGTCATACGCAAATATAAAAGTTTATTTTAAAATTACGGCTAATTAATAAAACGTTTGAACAAACGGATTCACGATAACAAATAGGTATCCAAATATCTTTCATTTAAAAAAAGAATGATAAAAAAAGAATGATTAAAAAAAGAATAATTAAAAAAAAGAATGATATATGCAGTAGTTTGCTCTCACGGACTGTCGAAAGAAAACGCTTAGCGTTTTAAATATATACATAATCTTTAAAATGTATTTTAATAAATATAATTAATGCTATACTAAGGCATATTCAAAATCCTCAATCATATAGTCAATAGTTTTAAAATCAACAATAAACAATGTTGAGTGTTTAATAGCATTTTTAATTTAAGCTCATTATGTATTTTATAATACAAACTGTCATGAATAAGCTATGTAAATATTTTTATAATTATTTTCCTTTATATCATTTGATCTATTTAAGTGTTTCTTTGTAAATAAAGTTTTTCTGTTTAATTTTAACAAAGACTCGTTATTATGTTTATTCAAGTGTGATGTTCATTTAATTTAATATAATTTAACAGGATTAAATAGCGGGCTTGGTGGTTAAGCCAGGATAAGTATTATGTTTAAAAAAATTACACAACGACGCACAATGGAGTATTTGGCGAAAAAGCCTGGTCAAAAATAATTTTCACATGTTTTAAAGTTAAAAACATTGTTGTTGACGTACTATTAGTAAATACACTTAATTAATGTTATGTATGCATAAATGTATGTATTTATTTAAATAAATAAATATATAATAATACAATGTTTACTTAATTGTTTATTGTTTATAAGAGAAAATTAATTGTGGTTAGGTTTCTTTTATTTACAAGTAATGTTTAATTATATGTGGTTAATTTTACTACACATAAATGTTTAATTATTTATAAAAATCAATGTATGTAATATATACAGGGTGTTTCATAAAAGGTGGGCAAAACTTTAAGAGGTGATAGTACACATCCAGACAAACAACTTTCATAAAAGAATGCATGTTCGGAATTAAAAGGCAAAAGTGCTAGCGGGCGCCAAATGTGATGTTGTTATACGGGGCAAAACACACACAAAGAACGATTAAGTGAAAGAAGCAAGTTTAATGAGATGTGATTACAATAAGTGTTCAAAACAGTGACTGCCAGTATCTATGCATGCGGTACAACGGCAAAGAAAGGATTGGCGAAGTTTCTGAAAAACAACAGACATATCGCCCACTTCCCTTGCAGCGGCCGAAAGTCTGGTGACGAGGTCTACTGCATGCTCAATGGGAGTCTCATACATAAGAGTCTTCAGTTGTCCCCACTAAAAGAAATCCAGACATGAAAGATCTGACGAGTGCGGTGGCCAAGCTACAGGACCATCTTGCCCAATCCATTCGTCGGGAAATCAACATTTCCTATATAGTATCCAGATAGTTTCGCCCGTCTCATACATAATGGGTTGGTGCTCCATCTTGCTGGAACCACATTACCCACCGAATGTGTGGGTGAACGACGTTCAGCATGGCTGGCAGAACCTATTGCAGAAACCTGGGGGTAATTTCCCGTCAAGGCGCTCTGGCAGAAGATACGGTCCGAGTAGATAGTCAACGATTATTCCTGCCCAAACATAGATAGCATAACGTCACTGATTAGCATGTGAATAAGTGGCATGTGGATTTATATCCGTCCGGAAATGTTACGTGTGAAGTTACATTCATCCGTGGAAAGCACAGTTGTCCCAAAATCCAAATCTGCCGCTTTTTGCTGCAGAAACCAGCTGGCGAATTCCACAATTCAATTCAATTCATTTCAATCAAGCAGGGAGGCCTTAAAAAAAATTACAAATGAGGGCATTAGGCTTTTGTATAAATACATTACAATAGGTTTACATTAGGCTGAGTTTTTGCGAGTTCATAAGAATTTATGATTGATTTAGGGTTCGCATTGGATGGTGCTAGTTATATGATTGTTTAAGTCCTATTTTAACTTTTGATTGTCATGAACAAGAGGATTTCATCAGAGTTGATGTCTTAAAGTTCACAGTGAATGGTGGTAGTCAGATGATATTTTAAGTTCTATTTACACTGTTGATTGTTATGATTAAGAGTTCACTATGGATGATGCATGTATGGAAGAATACCACACGACGAGGATAGTCGTGTGGAATTTGTGTCAGTTCCTGGACTCGTTGAACATGATAAGGATGCAAACCTTGATCCTTCAGTACTCGCCATGTCGTGGCGTATGATACATGTAATTGCCTAGCCCTAGCACGTGCACTTGTACTTGACTGATCAGCCAACATAGACAGGATGGCTTAATCCACAACTAACGTTCCGTCCGTCTTTGCACGACCTGGATGCGACCGGGAAGCAAGAAAGGATCCGTCTCACACAAGTGTGGGGGAAACGCTGAAATGTTTTAAGGTGGGGCAATCTTCTGTTGGGAAACCGCTCTCCGTGCAACCGTTGATCCTCTGAGCAATTTCCATTTGCAGTTCTGTAAATAAAATGCGTATCAACCTTTTTCCTATTAATGAAGGGCAACATCTTCCGACACGTTCCTACCGCGATTGACAGTGGCACACTCAGATCAGCTGCTTTTTTATGTATTAATCGAGGCGAAATCTTGCATATGCGTCCTTCTTCCCCATAGCACATTTGTATGCTGTTATTGTCGTTCTTCTCCCAATAATTCGCAGCAAGAATGGAATGGCAGCAAGAAGAACGCCAGCATCCTTGCGTTTTATTTCCGACCATGCATTCTTTGATGAAAATTGTTTGTTCGAATGTGTACTATCGCCTTTTAAAGTTTTGCCCATCTTTTATGAAACACGTTGTATATTACTTGCATTTAGTATTTACGAAAGTTGAGTCTCTATAGTATAGCGATGCTGGTTTTTGAGTGTTTTTAATAGGTTTGCAGCCCTCTCAAAAAACATTGACATCTGAAAATGGCATCAATATGCGGAACAGTTTTTTTTATAAAAAATTGCGTTCAAAACTATAATCAATAATATTTAATAATTAGTATTCTATCAGAAACAATATTTTTCCCCACCATTTCTATTCTTCGCAGGACATAAAAATGAGATTAAAATAAAAATAAATTTTTCGCGTATTATCCATTTTCCTTATTTTGTAGCTCGTAATAAGTTTTGTTAATCTTAATGTAGTTTAAATGATAAACGATTCGTAATGTGTAAATTTAATTGTGCCGGCATGTGTGAGTTTGAATTTATAAAATTTGCAAGCTCAGCTGATTTGTGAACCAGTAACAAAAGTTACAACGTGACAAAACCCACGATAGTGACATAATAACCAGTGAAACTCTCAAAAGAAGACCAAGATTCAAAATGTGACAACAAGCTCTAGCACAAGCTAGAGGTAACAATATTTCAAGAAAGAGACAATAACCCAATGAATGATTCAACCAAGCAGGGAGGTCTACCATATGGCTTTAGCCCCTGCAAGCCCTGTAGACAAAAACAACCCACAACAGGGGTGAGCCTATAAAAACGCCAAAAAACCTTGACAGTGACAAATACAACAAGAAGTGAAATCAGCCCCTAAAAGAGTCGATAAACATTACAGCGACAACCCACCATGAACGTGACAATCCAACAGACATGGTAAATATGTAATTCTATGTACGCTAATGGCACCTGGTGCATGTAAAATCCGTCGTGGGTGCAAAGCTTTCCAAGTCACTTGTGAATTATACCTCTGGGGGTGCCTAGTCAGGTGAGGGTCTCGTCACCTGATCAAGGTTCTAAATTACGAGACCTATTAAATTTGTCAATTGAACAAAGTTAAACAGAAACTATGAACCGGCAAACAAAGATAACTGTAACAATCCACAAGAGAGCAAGCACAGCAGCGATGTGAACAAATCTATATTCAGGTGGATCACAGCCATGCTGTGATCAGGCGATTTCCGCCACGCACCAAGGTACTAACCCGTCAAGCTAGGCATTCATGCCGGGGAGGTAGGGGCCTGGTTTGCGGTATAAAAAAAAGAATATATCATAGACATGATATAAACGTTTCATATTTTGAAATAACATAAAAGGAAACCTTAATCAAAAATTCAAAAGAGGGTACTCAAGCTTTAAATTTTTTTTTAGTAAACTTAAGTAAAGTCTGAAAAATAAACAAAAAATCCGAAGAGTTGTTCTTAATTTTTTTTAAAAATATAAATTTGAGTTTAGAAATACCTATCGAATTTACTCTTTAAATTGATTTATTAAAACATGTATTAAGTGAAAGTAAATACCTCTTTATCTTGTATTAAATAACTTAGGAACTCAAACAGAGATAAGTGATTTTTAAACATTTCAACATAAAATACCTTAGCAACCTTTAACTTTATTTTGGTAAACTTAAGAAAAATCTCATTACTAAAAACAAATCTGAACCTTAGAGTTGAATATTGCATTCCTATGTGTGTAAACTTTTATAGTGAAAACTAAAAGGAAAAACTTTCAATTAAGCCTCTCTTAGTAAAGTTTAACTGACAAAACTATCCGAAAGAAATTTAAGAGTTCCACGAAATCTCGTATTTGACGTAACAGACTAACATCAAAAGGAAAAAAATATATATTGAGGTGTACTTGATTTTGTGACATATCTTTTGGTTAGTTTAAAGAATTGAATTTGTGATATTACTTTTGCATTCCATTAGAAGTTAGAGGTATTCTGCTTTAGACGGTTTAATGGTAAGCATTCGGTATAATCCAGTTATCCATTTTTTAAACCACTATTTTGCAGCTGTTTAATTGTCACAGCTAAATATGACCTCCTTACCATCTATAAGACTTATCCCATCGGAATTCGCACTGCGCTGTGTATTCATGCGACTTTGCTGATATGAATCATCGACAACACATGGTATAATAACCAACAAAATTTATTTTGGACGAAGCATCATACCTCGTGTAATTGTTCTAATCGGAATGTATCCCGGTTACATACTCAAAATTGCTACAGACGACTAATTTTATATTCTACTAGCTGACTCTGCCGGCGTTGCCCGGAACTGTGCTAATAAACTTAAGCAAAACTCAAGGTTGTATGATTTTATATCTTCGGAAAATCTTTCAAATGAATCTAGTTTCGGGGGGCCTTCGGCAGCGTAGAGTGTTTCAAATGATATTTGCTTCCGGGTGCCCCAATGCTTTCGGCAGTGTCTAGTGTGTTCCCAACAAACCTCTTTCCGAACGAAATCCCTTATCATCCAGTTGGATTCCCCCCCCCCTCCCCAATTTTTCAATGAGCTCACTGTCTTGCCGATATATTTCTGAGTTTTCCCGATATTTGACTGGTCTTTTTATATGAGTTGCTCTATAGAATTTGCTACCAAATTAAAATAAATAATAATAATAAAATTAAGTATAGTTTGCGCATGTGCAGTTAAAAATTATTTCATGAAAATGCCCATACCTCATCAAATATTCAATACATCAATCTTTTAATTGCAGTATACTGTTTCTACTGTTCATGAAGTCAAACAGGTGCTTTACATCCTTGAAGTTTAAGCACAATTCTTAGATATTCGACAAACCGTGTAAAAAGTAAAAGGGTCCGGACACCGCCCCTTAATTTTTGGACAGCAGTGTAGAAAAATAAAAAGGTTTCAACACTGCGCTGTTATTGAAAACACAATATAAACAAGCTGTAACTTGTTCATTCGAAAGGTCAATCTGAGCATTGCTGTTTTCTTTTATTCGTGTTCAAGTGGAGTTGAAGTGTGTTTGTCGGTAATACTTCCAGGTAAATAATTCTATTAAAGTGTTCAGAAAAAATATAATTTTAGGGTGAGCGCAAAGCCTTGTCCTGATTATATATACAAGTATTTATTGTGTGAAAACTATTATAATTAGACATATGAGGGGGTTAGAATGACAGTGGAGTAAGTCAATATTTAGTAATTTGAGAAATGAAGGGTTTTGTGAAACTTGTTGTATTGCCGTAAAAAGTGAAAGCGTCCGGACATTGCCCCTTAATTTTTGGACAGCAGTGTAGAAAAATAAAAAGGTTTCAACACTGCGCTGTTATTGAAAACACAATATAAACAAGCTGTAACTTGTTCATTCGAAAGGTCAATCTGAGCATTGCTGTTTTCTTTTATTCGTGTTCAAGTGGAGTTGAAGTGTGTTTGTCGGTAATACTTCCTGGTAAATAATTCTATTAAAGTGTTCAGAAAAAATATAATTTTAGGGTGAGCGCAAAGCCTTGTCCTGATTATATATACAAGTATTTATTGTGTGAAAACTATTATAATTAGACATATGAGGGGGTTAGAATGACAGTGGAGTAAGTCAATATTTAGTAATTTGAGAAATGAAGGGTTTTGTGAAACTTGTTGTATTGCCGTTGCATTAAGTGGTCCAACTTGTTTTGCCCTCTAGCAACTCCCTAAGTGAAGTATGACTTATTTGACTGTCGCACTGAATAGAAATTACTATACGTTCAGTGAAAATATGGTTATCTAGATTTTTCAACTTTTTGACCTATTACACTGTCATTCTAACCCCCCCAATGGCTGTTTAGATATATTTTAAATACTGTTATAAGGATTTTATAAGCCCACATAGTACTTTATGCAATTTCAACGTGTGCCCGCTTTGTAGATAGATAATATCAACGCTGCATTGTAGCTCTCGTAACAGTACACATACCATCTTTTATTCTAGCCTCCAGTTCTTCAACGTCAGCAACATGCAGGTTGCTGACGTTGAAGAACTGCTTTCAAATCGTAAGAAAATGAAAGCAACAATTCATTGCGTTCTTAACCAAACGTAAAGTAAGCGAAAGAGGAAGAAAGTGAATGTAAAAATTCATAGTGACGCAGCATTATCCATCTAAGCATTATTTTTAGGTGCATTCGTAATTATATAAATACGTAGCACCTATAGTCGTTGTCTGGTCTATCAGTCTGTCTGTCCGTCCATCCGCCTGTCTGTTCGTCTGTCCGCATACAACAGCGCAAAAACTACCCAACCGAAATGTTTGAAATTTAATATATATAACTGTTGCAGAATTTTGTCGAATCATTTAAATTTTATGAAAATAGAATCAAAACCTAATAAGATATTAATGAAAGTTTTCTTTATTATATTACATTCTATCATACGTAATCTAATAATATAAAAGCGGATGTCATGTGACTGAGGAAAACAAATATGGGCTAACCTCATATTTTTCCATATGCCAAGCGGCCATTTTTATTCAAAATTATTTTTTCGAATAAAAAATGTTACATTTTTAGAAAGATCGTTCAAAAAATTTTTTTGCTTGAGAGATGAGTTATATTAAAAAATGTATAGATTCTGGGATAACATCAGTGAAAATTAGGTTAACAGCCGAATATCTCAATTCATTAAAGTAAATAAGCAAAATATTCATTCATCGTGAGTCATAGAAATATTAACCATGGAGATAATCATTCGCAAAGCAAGATTTACATGGTAAATTTACAGAGCTGTCTGAGGTCGAAAAAAAAAATAACGTCTGTAAACTTGGCATACGTAATAAGAAAAAAAAGGCATCTTCATTTCGTACATAGCACACGATATAATTTATTTCACTGAAATAATAACGAGGGTTTTTTTACATTGTAAAACTAGTTATAGCACGAAACGAACGCACCTCATTTGTCACGTTTAACGTACAATTTCAACTTGTTTTCCACGCCAATACACATAAAAACACAAATAGTAAGGTATTGTTAGGATACCAGACACACCTTGACGAATTGGGACATCATAATACTGAATACTGCGATTTTACCATAGATGCTACCACCTCCAAATAGTCAGAAAGTGAAGAAAAATACAAAAAAGAATATGACAGAGATATATTTTATGTTGTTTTCACCTTCTATTTCTGAAGATATAAATAAAATTTAAAAAATGTGGAAAAACGTCATTTTGCTAAGTGCATTTCCCATGGTATATCACTTCATAATTGTCCCTTTAAATAAAATATTTTGAACTATTTTTTTTCTGTTTCCGTATTTCTTATAACCTTACCTCACACATGCGCATGTTTAAGGACAGTAAATTCGTTTGTATATACCGTATGAGTCCTCATCCGTTGACTGACAAAACTATGCTAAAGAAATTTAAGAGTTTCACGAAATAAAAAAGTTGAAGTAACACACTAACGTAAAAAAATAGTGAAGCGCACTTGATTTTTGGTATTATATTTCTATTATTTTAAAGAGTAAGAATTAAGTTTGTAACATTTCTCAGCAATTACTTAAAGAATTCGGTGCTTCCTTCTGTTTTTAATTATATGCTATATTTTTATTCCGTTATTTTTGTAATGCAAATTTATTTGTTGAAAAACGGATGAATAAATAAATAAATCATAAAAACTGATTTGAAGAAATAAATGTTCTTCTATATAATTGTTCAGTTGACATAATTATTTTTTTGTGTAAATGGAAGGTACACAGTCACCATAATTATATTTGATAGAATGAGTTATTACACTGTCAAAATTCTATACATTGGATTCATAATTTTAATTTACAATAATATTCCTTAGAGGGTAAACAACAGTATCACACAGATATTAATTTATATAAAATTCAACATCGTAAATAATTAAAAATGTATTAAGTTCATTTCTAAGAATTTAATTAATGTTATTAACTTTTTGTAGTGATCGATGAATACATATTAATAAATATGCATAATAATATATTATACAGAAAATAATTTTTTGAGCACTTATATTTGAAGGAAGTAATAGTATTCAAAAGTAGAACATAAATTTATCTTTTTAGAACAAATATTGTAAAGGGCAGTCAGTATATATATACAGATGGGTGACAAAATAATACGAACACCCGTGAAAAAGGAACGGTCCATTTCAAAGAAGCAGAACGCGCATGTCACATTCCACTCAATTCTGCCACCTTGCGGTTATGAAAGGTAAGGTATCAGTTACTCAACATCAGTCGTAAGTTTTGCATGCTCTTACCATGCGCTCTGGAAAACTCAATAATGACTGACCTGTCAGAGTTCGAAAAAGAAATGATTGTTTGAATGCGGTGCGCTGGTTGCTCCGTGACGGAAACAGCCAATTATTTGGGGAGTGCAAGGAGTACTGTGTCAGCCGTTATGACAACGTATATGAAATGGGGTAAAGTGTTGTCTGCGAAGTACAACAGTGGGTGTAAAAAAAAACTTTTCTGTGATAAAAGAGAGTTGACCCGCATAGCGGTCCGAAAGCGCAAGCAATATTTATCCCAGATAACATCAGAGATAAATAGTCATCTCCAGAATCCTATTTCAGCAAGAACTGTCCAAAGGAACTTCATGCTTGAAACATTTATGGAAGAGTTGCAATTCGTAAGCCATTGGTGACATCACGTCATGCTTTACAGTGACGCCAATGGTGTAAAACACACAAAAACTGAGCTCCTTATCAGTGACAACAAGTCACGTGGTCTGATGAATCAATCTTAACCATATTTCAGACAACTGGACGCGTTTATGTGTGGAGAAAGCCCGCGGAAGCATTTTCTCCTGACTGCCTCTTACCGACTGTGAAGCATGGAGGTGGTTCCCTTATGGTATGGGGTGCGATATCTTGGCGTGGTCTTGGACCACTTGTTACTGTGCATGGGAAGGTTACAGCTGCTCACTATGTCAATATTCTGGAGGATCAGATGCATCCTTTTGTCCAGACTTTATTTCCAGCAGAATGCCCACTTTATCAAGACGACAAGCTCTTATCCACACTGCTAAAATCGTCCAAAAATGTTTGGAAGAGCATGAGGAGGAAGTAGGACATCTTGCTTGGCCCCCTCAGTCTCCTGACTTGAACATTATTGAACATTTGTGGGGATATTTGGAGTCAAAACTCCGTGCTCGATTTCCACCACTATCGACGCATTTGGAATTAGAGACTGCTCTCCTGGAAGAATAGCATCATATTCCTTTACATGTTGCTCATGACCGCTACGAATCTATTCCACGTCGCATACAATCTGTAATTAAGTCAAAAGGTGGTCCAATCCCCTATTAATAAAGCTTTTCACTTATTTCATAAGTGTTCGTATTATTTTGTCACCCGCATCTGTATATAAATATACCTACCTGTATTCGTAGATCATTTACGATACAGTCACACCAAAGGTAAAACTATACTCGGAATATAGTCTTCTTTCAGAGTATAAATGAAGTTTTTTAACTTTCCTAGTATCATTGGTGTATTATTTGACCCCATTATTTTTTTTTCGAATTTGTTGAAATTTCGAACCAGAAAAAAAAATAACAATTTAAACTTAATAAATAAAACCATATAAATATTTTGTAGAAAGAAGCTACATTTAATAGAATTAAATTTCTGGTTCAAATCATGCAAAACCAATAAGGGTCATCAAAATTTAAAACCTGGTACTATGAAGGTTAAATTGGAAATGTCTACATATTAAAAATTGCACAAAATGAGATTTTCAAATGGTAACACCCATTTTCGACACTTTATTCGTGTTCCTTGGATCAAACTATCCCGGAAAAGTATAAAGTTTACCTATTTTGTTAAACCTCCATGAAGTTAGAAGAGATCGAAATTTGAACATGCTGATGTTAAATTAACGTGACAGGCCTTAATTTATATCTACCTCAAAATCATCTGATTTAATTTTTTTTTCCATTTCGAGAGATATACATTGAAGGAACTCAAACATATTTTAGCCCTTTTTTTTTACTGAAAAACAATTTTAATTATGAAAATTATTAAAAAATTCATATTAAAAAATTAAGGAATAATGGCCTACATCAATTTTTACATAAACAGAATGGGCATTGTTAAAAACGTGGATACATACAGTTCGTTCATATCATTAATTTTCGAGATGTTATGGAAATATCTTTGTCGAAGGTCTATTCTGAAACCGTTCAGTCACATGTAATAAAATCGGAAACAGCAATCGGAACATTTATGTGAAAACTTGTGTTAAATAAAATTTGAAATATCAATGTAATGTATCAATTCCCTCTACAATATACCTTGTGTAAATCCGAAAGTTTTCCTTTGAAATCCTAACTTATTTTTTTTTTTTTTTTTTTTTTGTGGATTTAACCATAAACTTTATTTTATAACTCTATGAGGATTTAAAGAACGTATGTAAACTATAACCGTTTCTGAGCTACTTTGATCCAAGAAACTAAAATATGGTGTCAAAAGTGGGTGTTAACATTTAAAAAATCGATGTTGGGGCATCTTGTAATATTCAGTTGACTCCTATTTCAAAATTTTTGTTAATATTCTTATAGAAAGCAATATTCCGAGTCTAATGACACATTTGAAGTGATTTTAGCGTAAACATTCTGCAAATAAAGGCAGGTGTATCTTTTTATAATACTGACTGTACAAAAACATTTAATTCTTGGAACATGCAGCATTTTAAAGATGTTTCACCAACCATTAATTTTATCTAAAAAAACATAAATAAAATCTGGGAAATAAAAACTAATTGAAGAGTCATCATAGAACGCCTTTAAGTTGAAAAATTTCTATTGAGAAAATAATATGCCAAATATTGAATTTATCCATTTAAGTGATTGGTTAAAATATGTACGAAGCAACTCTCTCTTTATTTATGATTATAATTATAGATTAAATGACTTAGAGAGAGATGGTTAAACACAGATATTTAATTCTTAAGCATTTCATCACTTGCAATTATGGAGGATTTGAAACAGCTGCTTCACTATGTGGAAGAGGCTATGTAATCAGATTGTTACAACTATGACTCGGAAATACACTGCAAAAATTTTTTTGATTTTACAGTATAA
This sequence comes from Maratus michaelseni, assembly GCA_963931845.1. Lineage (NCBI taxonomy): Eukaryota > Metazoa > Arthropoda > Arachnida > Araneae > Salticidae > Maratus > Maratus michaelseni. The sequence goes on from OZ007588.1 coordinate 388,404,653, forward strand.
TATTACTGCTTATTTTACTATTTATTATTGTTAATTTTGCGGTATAATACTGGCAGCTGGGATGCCAGTACTATACTGTAAAATCAGCAATTTTTTTTTTTTTTTTTTTTTTTTTTTTTTTTTGGTGCAGTGTAGATGAAACAAATACTCTTTTTGAGGAGTTTGAGCCTACATGATTTTACATTTTTTTTTTTTTTAAATAATCTGTGATTTAAATAAACCTGTTTTTAAGATGTTTGTTTGGACATTTTATACTTCGTTTTTTTTTTCTTTTATTTATTTTTTATTAATCATTATTTTACAGATTGTACAGATTTTAACTGCAAAGATTTTCTTTGTGTTTTTTAAACATCACTAGGACTGCATTAAATGATTTTAATCACATATATCATCACAGCACTATATTTCACTAAAGTGCACTGTTTTTGTTCATCTAGTTCTTTTGACAAGGTTTAAGATAGCTTTTTTAATTTAATTTTATGTTCTTATTTCACTTTTTCTTGGCGCAGCATGTCACAAAAGGAACTTTATGCCATTAAACCCCATTCATCCAACCAACCTTCAACATTTCAACATAAAATACTTCAGCAACCTTTATTCTAGAAAAATAAAATTCCCAGTAATAATAATAAAAAACAAAGACTAAACCATACAGTTAAATATAGCATTCCTAAGGGTTTAAACTTTTTTATAGAGAAAACAAAGAGGAAAAAATTTCAATTAAGCTTCACCTAGATAAAGTTTGATTGACAAAACTACTAGCAAGAAATTTAAGAGTTCCACAAAATCACGCAGTTTAAGTAATAGACTAACATCAAAAGAAAAAAGAAGTTAATGCGGTGTACTTGATTTTATGACATTATTTTTTTATCACTTTAAAGAGTTAGACTTGAATTTGTGACATTACTTTCCAATTACTTTAACAAGTTTGAAATTTTCTTTACGTTTCATATTTTTAAATGCAGTTATCCTCTATATTATTTAATTTAATCATGCATTATTTAGACTACTATGTTTTGTAACACAATTATTTATGTTTAAGAATAAATAAATAAAAGAAAATGCAGAACTAATTTGGGGAAATGCTGCATCTTTATACGGTTTTGATAATGAATGGATAAATTTTTAACGGAAAATGAGTTTTATTTAAAATTTGCAGGTTTTACAAGTGAAAAGAAAGAAAATTAATGGATGTTTTCACAAAATATTTAACATTTGAGGAGATTACGAAATGAGCTTTATTTATCACTTGATTAAGATTGCGAAGAAGGAGTTAGTACTTTGAATTTTAAAGGAACTCTTTGAACGTACTTCTTAATTGTGAACGTCTTGTCTTCGGCAGTAATTATGTGTATGTGAATGAACGGTCAAATTGTATCAGCTTTAAGTGGTATGATAATGCAGGTATGACACGGGGTTGTTTGGTTGCTATTTAAGAGGCTACTTCGCACACGCGAAAACACCCGCTTGCTAATGTTAATCCTATGGGGAATTTTTTTTAAATATCCATTGCATTTCGGTATTTTTAATTAATATTTATTTATTTTTTATTTATTTATTTATTTTTTTTTTTTTTGCATTGGCTGGGATCAATCTCTGTAAAGGCCGTTTTTTTTAATTTTTCAATTTTGTTTACAGGTTTTTTTTTTTTAAATTTTTTATGAGGATACTTTCACTTTTGAAACCGGTTCCGAAAGTAAAAGTATCCTAATAATAATAATAAGAAGAAATCTGTAAAAACCTCAGCTATTTTAATGCAAAAAAAAAAAAATTAAAAAATATTGAAATACAAACGAGACATTTTAAAACATTTCTCTCATGCGATTAACATTAGCAAGCGGGTGTTTTCACATGAGTTTATTAACCTCTTAAGGTGCAGTTTCCTCCAAGATAGCAAACGTTTAGCAGTGAATGCTGAATACCTTAGTGAACAATTCGAATAGCTGTGTTTCCAGTCGCTAGGAAGGTGAGCGTTTTTACTCTACAATAAAGCGTGTTTTCAAACTCATGTGAGTCTGACAAGTTCATGAGATTCAAATTTTTAAATGCTCAAGTTCTTTAAGATATAAGGAAGTATTTTGATTCTATACTGGTTCCTTACTTACGGCGAACTCCACGACGACATATTGAACGCTTTGTGTTTAATTAATATTCATTACTGTCCGTAAGTACATTGTAAAGAAATCCAGAAAACGATAAATAGCTAGTTGCAGCAAAAATTCTCGAAAATTTTTGGAACATCCTGGTTTTTTATTCTGAGGCATTTCTGATGAAGTTTGAAGACAAAAGAAGAAATAAAATTGGTATGATCGTGTATTAGCTGCCTCCACAATTGCGATTATGCCAAGGTTGCAGCTATGATTTCGCCAAATCTTCACAAAGATTATGCATCATATATACGATTATATATATATATTTATATATATTCTCCAAACACACAGATATGTGCCATATACGTTATTATATACATATTATTTACGTCTTATATGTTATATATACACCATAAACGTCTTATAAACATGCTATGTATTTACATCCTATATGCGTCATACATGAGTATAACTTGGTCATATACGTCAAGAAATGTTATAAACATCATGTATTATTATAATGTCGTATATGCTTTATAATTTGGGTGATAAATCTCGGTTGCTTGGCGATTCATGCTTGTGTGCCGCTATAACACGAAAGTACCGTAAAATTTTAAAAGAAGTATGTCAAACGAAACTTCCTGGAAATTTCTAATATTTCCGGAAAAAAAAATTCTAAAAAAATTGTAATATTGTGCTTTCCCTGACATTTTATTGGAATTTTATTTAAATGTGTTTTTACTTATTTAAATTCGATTTTAGATTTAAAATATTTTTTATTAGAGAATAAATAAAATAATCAGTGATATTAAATTACGCAAAATATAGTGAACTCGTGACTAATTACAAATATAATAACTTATTTTGTGCAAATCGAATTTATATTTTGACATTATTTGTACCGAATACTTTATGAATGACTGCTATAAATATCCAAAATTTTACTAATAGTATAGTGAAAGTAAATTTTTATTAAGTATATGATTATACGAACCAATAAACCATATTTGTATAAAGTAATAGAACCGATATGTAGCACATAAATTTATCTTTTAAAATAAGATATTTTGTTATAGGAGATATTGGATGAATTTCAAACAGCTGAATTTTGTTGCATAGCTAAGGTAAAAAAAAAAAGCTATTTTTATATTGCAAAAGATAGCTTGCATTATACAAGGCCAGAAATCCCAATAAAAAGAATTCATTTTTTTTATCAATCTGCAAAATAAGAAATATTACTTTCATTTCTTCCAAAAATAAAACAATATTTATATCTATCTCTCTGTATGTTTACATTCATGTATCTAAATGCATATAAATATACTAGAATGCACTCAATGTTTTGTATTACAAAATTAATTATTATTTTTTAATTTCAATATATAGTTATAAATAATTTACTACACACACAAATTTTAAAAGACCAAGAAATGTTTTTTTAATAAAAAAAATCAATAGAATCATTAGTCTGTAGAATTTAATTCTATAAGATGTATAGTACCCTATAGAAAAACTGTTCTATAAAAAAAAATATAGAACTTCTAAGAATTCCATAGAAACATTTTCTTTAGAAAAAGTTTTCTATAGAACTCTTTAAAACTCTATAGAAATAGTGTTCTATAGAATGGCTATTCTATAGAACTTGTAAAGAATTTCGTAGAGTTCGATACAGCTCTATGAACTATTTTCGTAAGGGTGATCAATAGATATGGATATATAGTATGGTACAATTTAGTCCAATTAGAATATTCACATTCAGAAATTTTCACCAATCGATGGAAATGCACCCAAAATCTTTTGTACAGCCCTGTATATTATTTGAATAATTTTGTGCACACCACCTATTAAGCTAAAAGGCAACTTAAAACTCACTTGTAGCAATTACCAAACGTAAACGACAATGTATTTTTTTTCCGCAGCCATGTATATCAATTTATTTATATTCCACAAACTTCTATTAGTCTACTAAATATAGTTCAGCAGGAAAATGTGTAACACAATTAAAAACTACCCTTAAGCACTTCACTCCCATAATCTGTAATGCTTACGAATTCCCTTGTGTTGCCCTGTATATGATCAACCGAGTTTATAAACACACGCGTACTATGAAAGAATTTAGTTAAACTTAAAAACGCAAACCAAAGTTGAAAACGCACTTATCATACAGACTGTAAACATCGCACATGTATTGTAACCGATATATTTTGTGTGTCTCTGTAAACACGTTGCGGCAGATTAGTTCAGTTCAATAAGTTTTATTGAATGAAAAACTATTCATAGCAATTTAACCATCTTCTATAAGCATATACTTGATTAGATTGTGGTGTGCAATGTTCAATTATTTATTAAATTTGTCTAATTTTTTTTTTAATTCATTATATGAAAGAGATTTAATTTATATTTTGGAATAGCCTTTTTTTTTAATCTGAGGTTGTCAGATTTTAAAAAGCCAAATAATATATCCAAACACTTTTTGTAATTAAATTTATTGTTTATATTTGACAATAACATATAAAAATTTCAGAGCAATCCGAGCATATTTAAGGGAGTTAGAGCACGGCCAGACGGCCAGACGGCCAGATAAACTGAAGTCATAAACACTTTTCAACTAGGTTGAAAAGTGTTAAAAAGAGCATGAAAATTAGTAAAAGCAACGCATATATATGCTCTAAATTTAATGTGAATGTGCTTTTGTTTATGTTAGTTTATATGCATTACACATTCATCCTAAAACTAATTCTATATATACAAAACACTGTGTATATTTGTTTGCCAACATAGACGCCCACAGAACAAAATTCAAGAAGGGGCAAGATATCCGAAAGTAACTGCAATCCATTTTTTTCTTCTTTTAAATGGAGAATATAAACATGAAATAAATTAAACTGGGAATTTTTTATCAGAACTCAACATGAAAAACAAAGTTTCAGTATATCAGAATAAAAAGCAATATTGAAATATTGAAAATCCGTGACCGAACTTCCAAGAGTCCATGTTTTTAACACTTTTAAATGAATAGTAAAATTTTAAAATCCGTCCAGACGAAACCCTTCACCTCAGCTCAGATTATTAAAAAAACTATATTTATAAACTAGTCTTCCGTAACAAATACTTATATGAAACGTTAAGAAGAATATTTTTTTTTAAACTAAGGGGCCTTGCCTCCTATGAGCTACGCTCCTAAACCTCCGCCCAGACCATGTAGGTTGTAAAAGCACGCTAATTTGCTTTGTTTTAAAAAGGATTACCGATTACGGAAGATTGAATGCTATTTAAACGACCAGTGGCAATCTTCTGTAATCGGATTGTAATTAATTTATCTTTAATTGGGGAAATTTTCAATTCCCAGGTCCTCATCCACTTCTGTCGCGGCAACTGACGACTGATTTAGGGATTAAGTAAGATCTATAACACATTTGAAAATCAGCTTTTATAAACTGGTTAAGTAAAAATCGTCGCCGCCTTCCAGACGTTTTTAACAGCTAGAAGAGTAGTTTTCTTTTTTAGACGCTATAAGCAAATCTCTTAAATATATTGTTTGAAATATGAGATAATTTTTACCATTAAATGCCTTTCGCACTTTATAATTTAATCATGTTAAAGGTTTCTTTTATTTTAAAATCTACGTGTAAATATATTTTTCAATTGCTTCAATTACTATCTGCTTCAACGTGTTTATCATATATTTATGTATAAAATTTCCAATTTTCATGTTTTTATATGCAATAGTTTTTGCAGCATAACCTGAGAAAATAAAAAGGTCACAATAAATTTAATTACAAAAAGTGTTTGGATATATTATTTGGCTTTTTAAAATCTGACAACCTGAGATTAAAAAAAAAGAAAAGGATATTCCAAAATATAAATTAAATCTCTATTCAGATAACGAATAATAATAAAAAAAATAGACAAATTTAATAAATAATTAGACATTGCACCACACAATCTAATCAAGTATATGCTTACAGAAGATGGTTAAATTGCTATGAATAGTTTTCCATTCAATAAAACTTATTGAACTGAACTAATCTGCTGCAACGTGTTTATCATATATTTATCTATAAAATTTACAATTTTTCATGATTTTAAATGCAGTAGCTTTTGCAGCATAACCTGAAAAAGGAAAAGGTCACAATAAATTCAATTACGGTAGTAGCAGCGTTTGTTGCTGTTTTTTTTTCAGAATAGAGGAAAATTATAAAATAGCAATATACAATATTCATATAAAATTCTATACTAATGTTTCGTTCTACCACATGAACATCGTTGCTACCTATCGGACAGCTTTGGAATATTGGTCAGAGATTTTCAGCCACTTCGGGAATTGGTCGGCCAAAGCCAGCCATTATATATCCGTAAATGCATATTTTAATCCTGAATGTGGCACTCACATTTAGCAAAGTTTATCTTAATATAATATCGAGACAGAATATTTAAAAATGAAATTATAATATTTGGGAAAACCTTTATATCTTGTTGATTGTTTGTATGTTGATACTGATGTAATTTTTTAAAAGATAAATCAATAAGTTCTAAATGTTCTCGTTTCAGGAGGCTGCTGTGTTCTGTTTTGAGAAGAGATGTGCGGAGAAACTACATAAGCCCAAGCGCAGAGAGACGATTACGGAAATCCTAAGATTTAGCGTCAGACAACTGGACAGGTTCAAGCACCCGAAAATGCTTACACTCTACCACCCCATAGAGGAGTCGAGGTAAGCTACAATACTTCCATTCATTTTCAATAGACAGAATTTGTTATTCTCGGTTAAAGGATCGTCTATTAATTATACCACGCAAATGTCGTGTGTTTTAACTCCTCCTTACAGGAGGATGCATAGCACAGGTACAGTATATAGCACATGTTGTCACACACTCGAAGGCTATGCCTTCACCTGTTGTGACGTCGCATGTTTTGGAAGTATTGATTTAGAGCTAATGTGGATAAAAAGAACGTTGCTAAAAAGTATCTCGTATTCTCTTTAGCCGCAATACTTTAATCTTACTAACTCGAGAGACTTTCATACGAGACTTTGATGCGATATTTAACACTGCATGCAGCGTACTGTGTATAGGTTCCATGTGAATGACATTATCAAATTACCATTAGAGGTCAACAGGGCAGTTGCGATTGATGGCTGAAAGGATTGTGGCGTTGTTATAGGTCAACAGAGCGGTTATGATTGGTACAACATTGGTTTTGGTACAACGTGGTTTCAACAGTTCGATTCATTTGTTTATAGACGCAAAAATAATTTTCTTCCATCAGTTAATGCTTATATCAAAGGTGAAAGTTTCGTAATCGGGTTTGAAGCCTAGTGGCATATTTTACCGAGAATCACAAAGCGCAAATTTCATTTCATTTTTGTAACCTGGATTTCTTTTTTTTTATGTGTGTGTGTGTATGGGTGTGGGAGGAATTTACACTGGAACTTAAATATTTGACTCCATTTTTATATACATGATATTTTTAAACTTATTAGTACAGACCATGTTTATATTTCTATTTTACGCTTGAATATAAAACATTGCCTGTATAACTGGTGTCGTACACTTGAAACGACACCGTTCGGGATAAGGTCATGCTTATGCATTATTGGCATTAATTCACATTGTTTGGCAAAAAAAGTAAAATCGAAAGCGTAAATAAATAAACACCATGTATCCAAGGACAGTTATTTTTACAGTTGCATCTGCTAGTTTCTCCTGTAAGTCACATGATTGGGGAGTGTTTCGTCAGTCAGATATTGTGGAGGCTAACGAAACTAGTCGTTGGGGGCCACCGTAATACTTACCCATCCTGGATATGCATAATGTAAAATATTAAAAAAAAAATGTGTAAACTACTTATAAAATGCATTGCAATTCGAATAAAATCGTGGCTTGATGACGTCATAAACTTTAAAGGCTCGATTACAGAATTGCTTAAAAGAAACATCCTTATAACTCCAAAAACAATAATCCTATCAACTAGCGGTTTATTGCATCTGATTAAGCGTCTCATTTCCAATTTAAATATATCTTTGAATTGAAATTTGGATGAAATACAGGGTCATGAAAAATCGAAGAGTGTGGAAAATAGGATTACAAATATCTCGGCAACTCATTATCCGATCGACTTCATGCTTTATGCAAAATTTATGTTTTTTTATTGTCTTTTATATTCGTTCCTTAAAAATAAACAATTTCGAAAATTTTTATATACCTTTCATCAGAACGAATATTTCGAGAGTCCGAAAAAATAGTTCCGGTTAATCGAGGTTATTGAAATTCAATAAGATTCTTCCCATTATTACATACTAAGTACATACCAAATTTCAAGTCTGTATCTCAATTTTTTCGGGAGATAGAGCGTTTACAGATACACAGACGGACGGAATTTTTTTTTTTTTTTAATAGTTTTTTCGGAATCTCCAATGTTTAAAACGTGTAAAACCACCAAACATTTTTTTCAATTTTCAAAACGATTACAGGACTTACCCTATACTACGTATGATGGGTAAGTAAAAGGAAGGCTACTACGGTGCTTTACGCACATCTTTTTTTACAGACCGCCGGAGTCACGTGATGCTCGAATGCACCAACGTAGGTGTACAAAAAGAGCATAACGTCACTCTAGCGGTCTGTAATAAAAGATAAGTGGAATGTACCGAGGTAACCTGTCTTTTTCGCTAGCCTCTGATATTGTCCAAGCACTTACAGTAATGTTTTCATTTTTGAAGAATGAAAAAGGATTTTTATGACGTCATTTCCTACTGCGGGAACCGTTCCATATTTCTTTGTTTAGAGCCTTGGGCGTGGTATACGTGATATGTACTATTATTACGTACCTTGGATAACTATAGTTCGTAATGAAACTTTTCGTTTTTATCCACGAGAATAGAAGTTTTGTGTTGCACACGGCGTTATTCGTAGCAACCGAAAGTACTACGCTCTCAAATTAGTGTCATTGTTTTTCATTATTATTAAAATGATCTTATAAATATCAAAATTTGTAAAATCCATTTTGGAAGCATCAATTTTGATATTTTTACTCAAGAAATTAAGTTTTCGAAACAGTATGTAATTTCAAGCAGTAAATTTTCCCAATAACTTTTCAAATATCAATAGCCCGAGATTTAATTACAACTATTAAAATAAACTAAGTCTAACGTAATTTGTAATAGTTTAATCATTATAACTAATTAATGCATAAAATAGTTTAAATAACTTAAAATAATTCTGATAATGTCCCCCAAGAAATCCGCTGCAGTGACCACATTGGTTGGAGAATATGATGTTGAGTTAATGAATAAAAATGAATTAAAGATGTATGTAAAAGCTTTACAAGAAGAACATGAACGGATGAGAAAAGCCCGCAATTTATACCAAAAAGACAATAGTGAACTCAGACATTTCTTACATTCAGTTCAGGATGAAGCAACTCATAATAAGAAAATAGGCATGCAGAAGAATATACAGTTACAAGATCAGTTGCTGGAACAGGAAAAAGAATTAAAACTTGAAGACGAACTTGTTAAGGCTATGGAAATAGAAAATATTAACCAAGCTGAAAAAGATACATTGGAATCCTACATAAATTTAATAACAACAAAACACCGCAATAAAAAAGAAGAGGCTGAATTGCTAAAAGATATCAACGAGAAAGACAGGGAAATCAAACATATGCAATATATCTATGAGCTCATATCAACTGAATCAAAAGAGAATTATTTCGCGGACTACGAAGAAAGGAGTAAAACTTTCAATAATTCTTTCGAGAATCTGGTCAAAGAAAATCACAAAAGCCTTGTTGAAAATTTTGAATTTTTTTCTCAAAATAAAATTGAAAATCTGCGGGCTATTTTGGGGGGCATATCAATAGGAGAAGACAATCAATTTTCCGATGAAATAGCCAGAATGACAGATTATTTCGAAGATATTTTTTGGAAAAACATTAAAACAATTGATGAACTTAAGTCTACTATAGAACACCTCGAAAGAGATTTAAAAACCATAACCATACGTGTTCGTCGAGTGAAAAGAGAAAATGGTGAATTATCTTCTGGAAATCAACTCAGATCTTCAAGTCGATCATTAATCTCAAAAGATCCATCCTTTAGTGCAGATAAACAAAAGAAGTTAGAAGATTTAACTTATGAAAATTATCTGCTCGGCATTAAATTGGAAATGCTTAACAATGAATACAGCGAATTGCAAAAAAAGTTTGTATCTGCCATTCGAATAATTTACCAAGCAGCTGATTTTAAAGCCTTACTACTTGAAAAGAAGTTGTCTGCTTCTGCCCTCCAGAGCTATCTAGACGATTTCCCTGAATGAAATCACTCATTGAGTCATTGATAATGTAAAAAAGAAAAAAAGTCTCAGATGTTGAATGTGAATTGAAAACCAATAAATGGGGAATGTAAAAAAAATGTCATATGTAATTGCTTTTGTTAAAAAACTTAAGCCAATGAGAAATACCGGGAAGAATTCCGCATCATGTGCCGCTTGGCGCGGTTAGCTAAAAAATTCAGAATGGCACGAAAAGACCATTTTATCATATTTCCAAATTTTTATTTTAATTATATTTTATATATAATATATTTTCAGTAATTTCCGGTGTATGAGGCGCTGCTAAAGAAAAATCTGTTTCCAACCAGAAAATTTATTTAATAAAATTTAACCTATTTAAACATGGAACCTATTTGGTCTTTTTTAATTAAAAAAAATTCTGGTTCGTAGAAAATTTCTTTTAGCTGCGGCTTATACGCCTGAAATTACGGTATATTATTTATATATTATTATGTATTATTACATATTATATTTTATTATATTATAATATAATATGTAATATAATATTGTATATAACTAACATAAAAGTAAATATATTTTTTATAATATAATATAATATATTTTAATATTATATTATATATTATTATATTGTATTATATTATATTATATTATGCATAAATATTATATATTATTTATATATATTATTATTTATAAATTTTCCAAATCATCTTATCAAACGCGAAATTATCGCCACAGCGAAACATTTATCGCCAAATAATCCGGCACAAGATCCGAAATATCCATCCTTTCACATTTTTAACACTTTGCAACAGAGTTGTTAAGTCGTACCATAAAAATGTAATTTTTATATGTTATTGAAGTATTGAAAGCGTGTAGCATGTGTAATTCGTTTACAAGGAGAAACAAAATATTTCCATTACATTACGATCGATACTTACGTATTATCCGGGCCAGGAAATAGATCGCCAAAAATGGTTGCCAACGGATAATCTTTTTTTATCGTTACCAATAATTTTCAAAACAGAAATTTAACATTATTAAATACATAACATTGTTATAAATGATAAATAATATAAAATAAATAAAATATAATAAATGAACAAAAATAATAAAATAAGGTACTTCACCATTATCTCGTCGACCACTTTCCATAAAGAAAAAAACTATCGCCAAACTATAGGATTTAACGCTAAAAGTGCATAATCGTGACACCACATTCACTTGACGTCAGATGCGTTATACGATACGTGTTTGGTATGTCATGGAGTGATTTTTAATTCGACGTTTATCAGTATTTTTAATGATGTTTTACTGATTAATTAAGTATTTAGTTAATTAAAATAAAAATATGTCATTAAATAGCGACGGCATGATATTAAAAGAGAACAAGTGGGTAAGTGTTATCGAAGATCGCACAAAGGATTTCGTTTAATATTCCTTTCAAAACACTTCATCCTTCCTTTAATAAATCCAAATAAATTTAATTTTCAGAATAAAAAAAAGTCATGTTTTTTATAAAGTAAAAATTTACCGGTCTATTTTTCTCGTTTTTTCGAAAATCTGAACCGGTCCGATAGTGGGCGAAGCCCGCTATTATAGTCTGTCATAATAATATCTGTCATAAGGACTAAATGCGATATTAAAAAAAAATCTATTTCAAAATTAAACATGTTGTATAGAGACCTTCAAAATGCTAGACGTCAGATTAATTTTCTTTTTAATTCTCTAATGACGTCATATTAAACTGCTTTCTGTATTTACACATACTCATATTCCTTGTATTATTGAGAAATGTTTGAAAATATCCGTTTTATTACCAATATGACGTCATATTAATCTTTTTTTCAAATGGTGAAACTTTTTATCTCATTTTCATTTTTCACGTGGAAATCTTTCATTAGAAAATTAATTCTTGTATACAGAATTTTATTGTGGATTTTTAATTGTTGGCAACTGCTATAGCGAAAAATGTTTAAATTTAATAGGACAAGGCTAGACTTGTGACTTTTTATTTCTCTATGAATAAATAATACGATTATCTCAAATTTTATGATTTTGTATTCAGCTACAAGTTCTAAGCTTTATCGTTCATATACAGAGACGCACAAAGTCAGTTAAAGGACTGACAATGACTGATAATATTTATGGAAGTGCGTTTTCAGCTGTGACGTACACTTTTAAATTGGTATAATTTTTAGTGCATTAAGTTGTGTGTATAAATTGTGTATGTAATATACAGAACCGCACAAGAGAATTCACACAGAATAACGGATATAGACAGCAATTGCTAATAATGGATTTTTAATAAGTTATGTGTTTTCTAAATTGCTTACTTATATATTTGATTTCATTGTCTGAAAAAAGGAATTTGTTAAAAATTATTCTGTAAGTGTTGGAAAGTGTTTCATATTCTATACCTGATGCATGATTTTTCGTTCTAGTTAAAATCGCACTGGAGATCGCCAATCCTTGGCTTAATTAGTATTTGTGTTAGGAATGTAATAACACTGTTCTACCGGCTAATCTTTCTTAATCGATTCCACCTCCAATTAACGTATTATAGGAAGTATAGTATAACACTTCAGATTGTGTTATAATAACACTTTAATGGTATTCACAACAGTGTACATAATAATGGGGAAGATTTCCGTATCCTGCATAGTTTGGCGCGGTTGGCGAAAACATCCAAAATGGCGCTTAAAGGCCGTTTTAGCATCTAACCAAATTTTTGAAGATGGCGGAAAGAACAATTTTAGATACTTCTCTGTTATCCCGTCGACCACTTTTCATAATAAAAAACTATCGCCAAACTGTAACGCCAAATTAACAGGAGAACGTTGCCATTAGAATATCAAAATAAATAAATAAATAAAATATACGAATTTAAGGACACAAATGTTATTTTAATTAATAAAATCTCCAACTATAATAAAGAAGGAATTTTGTGTGTTTGTGCGTTTGTGTGTGTGTGTGTGTTTCTCGGTTGTGTTTTGAAAAGACTGCTGCATGGAGAGCTACAAAATTTGGTGAGAGTTACCTCTATGCATGTAGTTTTGCACATCGAAACCAGATTTTGGAATTTTTGAATAGTTTTTTTTTTATTATTCCTTTTAAATGCTAAAGGTGTAAATTAACAAAATCATACAAATTAAAATAACTTTTATTAGTTGTTTTACATGTTTCTACTCTTTCCAAGTCATTTTCAAAAACAAAATGGGAATATTCCAAAATTGCACGGGCTTTGAAGTTATTATTTTCATGTACTTTTTTAAAAATTACGCACGTTACCTATTATTTTTTACTTGGTTGTTTATTTTCATATCTGTGGCCATGAAGTAACTCGAGCCACAGTTTCAGTAAATTAAAAGATGCTGCATCGTTACATATTGTATTTTGCGTGTTAGTATCTCTATAGTTTCTCGTATTATGGATGGATAGTATAGACTGGAGGGAAATATTATTTTACTTTCATTGAAATTTATTTGGATGGTTTCTTCTTGATATAATCTTGCTAGGGCAGTAGTTTTTCTATTATATTTATTATCAGCTATATGCTCTTTTCTCCTGTAAATAAATTTCCTGCTGGTCATGCCTATGTAGTAATTCTTGGATCCGTCTTCTTTAATAAAAGGTATTTCATATACTCCTGAATAATTCTCAAAATTAATTGGGTCAATTTTACTGCAAATTTTATTCTTTAATTTCTGAGGGGGTTTGGCTATTAAGCAGATATTGAAGCGTTTAAGACTGTGTTTTAATTTTTCCAAAAGAGCGTGGATAATATTGAAGAGTATAAAGTTTGTATTTTTGCGAATCACTTTTCTTTTCTGGTTTCTTATTATTGGTGATATCCATGATTAATTTATTAATATGGTGTACTTTAAAACCATTATTATAAGCAATTTTACGAATATTATCTAATTCATTATTCAATTTATTTTCAGTACATATTATAAAGACTCGTCTTATGAGAAATCTGTAGGCTGAAATTATAATTTGCTGTAAAATTGACCCAATTAATTTTGAGAATTATTCAGGAGTATATGAAATGCCTTTTATTAAAGACTAGCGGCCCTCCCTCGCTTTGCTTCGGGTTAACCTTGAAAACCTTCATCTCTTTGTGTTTTCTGTAGACCTTTTTAATGTGTACAATAATTAGTACATTATTTTGATATATCTTGTAGGGTTCAGCCTGCGTTTGCAATGTATAAGCGGAAAAAATGAAATTATTTACGACATCACATTAAAAACCTCAAAAATAACAGTATTTCTCCACTATTTAATGGATATACATATAAACCTTCCTCTTGAATCACTCTATCTATTAAAAAAAACCGCATCAAAATCCGTTGCGTAGTTTTAAAGATTTAAGCGTACATAGGGATATAGGGACAGAAAAAGCGACTTTGTTTTATACTATGTAGTGAAGACGGATCCAATAATTACTACATTGGCATGACCAGCAAGAAATTTAATTACAGGAAAAAAGAGCATATAGCTGATATTAAATATAATAGAAAAACTACATCCCTAGCAAGATTATATCAAGAAGAAACAATCCAAATAAATTTCAATGAAAGTAAAATAATATTTCCCTCCAGTCTATACTATCCGTCCATAATACGAGAAACCATAGAGATACTAATACGCAAAAATACAATATGTAACGATGCGGCATCTTTTAATTTAACGAAACTGTGGCTCGAATTACTCCATGGTCACAGATATGAAAATAAACAACCAAGTAAAAAATAATAGATAACGTGCGTAATTTTTTAAAAAGTACAGGAAAATAATAACTTTAAAGCCCGTGCAATTTTGGAATATTCTCATTTTGTTTTTGAAAATGACTCGAAAAGAGTCGAAACATGTAAAACATTTAATAAAAGTTATTTTAATTTGTATTATGTTGTTAATTTACACCTTTAGCATTTAAAAGGAATAATATTATTACAAGGTGTTATAATTTATTATATTGTTAGTTTTTTCTGGGAGCACGGCAGTGCGTCCGCCAAGTTCGCACAGGCCGTAAGCTACCTTTTCCCTGACCATTTCGGCCTACTTTTCACCCCTCATAACTGCGTTTTGGGGAGATCTAGAGAGTTTTCCTTTTTAACACACATTAATATAATTAAACTGAACTAGGTTCCAAGATTTCTTATTTCTGTATTTAATATTTTTCGAAATATAAGATTCTGAAAAAGGGCTTTTTTGTAACTGACTCACAGGGGATCATCAAATAACTAAAAAGTTGGGGATCATCGAATAACTAAAAAGTTGGTGATCATCAAATAACTAAGGTACTTCTAACAGTCGTAGAATCATAAAATTTGACAAGTAAGTAGGTTTTGTCACACAATTAACCAGAAAAGTCTGAAAACATAGAATTTCTGCCTTTAAACCCTTCAAATAGGGGTGCTGATTTGGCTATATACAGTTCGTAACACATTCAATTGGCAAATTAAATTAATAATTGCATTGTTGCAACCATTTGTGTTTTTTGTTGTACGATAAACATTTAAGTAATAATAGTTGCATAGACAATAATTTCCTCGCTCATATTTGACGTCAGAGTTGGTCGGCAATGCCGGATTACAGAAAATTAGCCTGTGTTTGAAGGTGTTACATGGTTTCAAGCAGAATGAATTTTTTATATTATTTTCCGAAAATGTTGGGAAGGCAAATCTTTTAGTTTATCTGTCCGTTTTTCTATTTTTTACTTCCTTAAAATAAATTTTATTATAAATGTCGGTATTCTAATCGCAATAGCACTCAGTCAATCTGGCAAAATCCCAGTGGGTTGTTAGTTCTTTAAGTGCATTTTAATGATGTTAATAAACTTTATATATATATATATATATATATATACACACACACACTGGATTTTATTTGAAATATATATATATATGCATATGCATCACATATATAATGTATATGCATCACATATATAATACATATGCATCATTATGACGTCCACATAAACAGGGTATTTTTGTCGCCAAATTTGGCGATATTTCGTTAAGTGTCGCAAAGCTTGGAGAGAATTTGACGCTAGAGGCTATTTTTCATTGCGAATTTTTAGGGCGAGAAATCATCTATTAATATTATGCGGTAAATTAAATGGCATAACGCACGAATTTTAATAAAGTGTCAATCTTTCGTCACTACACAAGACCTCTGCTCTTGCTATTATATTGTATTGTTATTATACTTACTCTTAGTATATTGTTAGTCTTTATTCTCTTAAAAGTTTATTATAGAAAGAGAATGTTCAGAATTAAAGCATCGAAACTGCCAGTTCTAGATTATTATAATTTTATAACATATATCCAGTTTATCAATATGTACGTTAGAATGAATCTTCTATAATGGGGTTCCTCGCATTTTAGCTGCAGGTTTTCGAGTAAATTTAGCTAAAATCTTAAAATCAAGATATATTGACATATTATCTAAGAAGATTAGATGAGAATAATGGTAGATTTTCTAATGGAAGAACGGCAGTGCATCCGTAGATTTTCTAATCTTCCTTAATCGTTCCAATGTTAGAATGAAAGGGGAAAAATTAGCATCAATATGGTTTACTGTAAATATGGATAGCTTAACAGGCGTTTAACAAGAACCACTTCGCTTCAGTGTAAATTACAGAAGATTACTTAACAGGATTAAAAATCTCCGTATTAGAGAGTGTAACGATGCAAACAGACATGAAGCGTAAATTCCTAAGTAAATTCAGCGGTAATTGTCAATAAAGATGAAATGGATAACAACACAAAATATAAGATATGCTGCCAATGATCGCAAAGAGAATTTCTCTAACAGAAACTTCCGATTTGGCGAAGGGTTGAGCAAGTAAATCTAATGTATGAAAATGAAAATCTGTTTGTCTGTCTACACTTCTATACAAATCAACAGTTTGAAAGCCAGAATTGTGAAATGCTACGTGTAGGTGTATTAAAACACGGCCGAGGCAACTAAAGTAATCCGGAATCGAAATAATGTAGAGTTAATTTTTAAATAATAAAAAACCAAAAATCTAACAGCTTTTCCGGGAAGAGTTCTATATCCTGTGCTGGTTCGCGCGATTGGCAAACAAAATCCAAACTGCTGCCAAAAGGGGTGTGATGTCACGTAGATAAGGTCAATTCCAGTTGTTAAGTTAAAACTCCAAAGACTGAATATCGCAACAACCAAATCAAACATTTATCGCCAAAAACAACTCGCCATACCTACCAGCACAGGATATTGAACTCTTCCCGCCTTTTCCTATTAAATTTGAACATTTTTCGTTATAGCAGTTGCCAACAATTAAAAATCCACATTGAAATTCTTTCTACAATAATTAATTTTCTATTGAAAGATTTCCACGTGAAAAATGAAAATAAAAATAAAAAGTTTCAGCAATGGAAAAAAATATTAATATGACGTCATATTGGTAATATAACGGAAATTTTCACACATCTCTCAATAATACAAGGAGTATGAGTATATGTAAATACAGAGAGCAGGTTAATAGGACGTCATTCGATAATTAAAAAAGAAAATTAATATAACGTCACATTGGAAGTTTAACGGACTTTTTCAAATGTTTGGGAATCATACAAAGAGAGTATCAATATAAGTAATAGTGAAAGCAAGTAGGTAAGATGTCAGCAGGTGAGTACAACGTCATACGAGTTTGAGGAACGTATTGAATCATGATAAAAACACGATTATAGAAATATTGGTAATATAACGGAAATTTTCACACATTTCTCAATAATACAAGGAGTATGAGTATATGTAAATACAGAGAGCAGATTAATAGGACGTCATTCGATAATTAAAAAAGAAAATTAATATAACGTCACATTGGAAGTTTAACGGACTTTTTCAAATGTTTGGGAATCATACAAAGAGAGTATCAATATAAGTAATAGTGAAAGCAAGTAGGTAAGATGTCAGCAGGTGAGTACAACGTCATACGAGTTTGAGGAACGTATTGAATCATGATAAAAACACGATTATAGAAATATTGGCATATTTTAATATTGGCAACATGTTTAATTTTGAAATTGATTTTTCTACACAAACATTCTTTAAATATCGAACACCAGGTACTTCGGCTAGTTATGAATAAAAGTAATATGATGAAGTGCTTAGCATACATATAAGAAAGAATATATTGTTTGCCTGATACGGCTAGTATTTTGATGTAAACTACAAATAAAAATATAGATTTGTAAAGCATAATAAATTAATTTAAAAATTCTTCGACATTTATACATTTATTATATTTATATCCTTTATACATTTGATAAAACCTACAAAAAGCAGTGATATCCCATCAAAAATCTTTCTGTAAAAAAAAAAGCGCCAAGTTCTCCTTAATGTTTCGGCCATAAAAAGTACTGATATCTGATGTTCGCCCAAGTTAAAAGTCAAACATCCGAAATCTTTCATTCAAAATGGCTTCCTGCGACTTGGCCGTTAATGCATTTTAGAAGGTTTTTCAAATTCTAAAGAATGTATAATGATCTACATGTCTACTACATTTTTTTGAATATCTTACGCATTTTGTTGTACAAAGTACTAAAATATAATACACATTTTTAAAAACATAATTTCGAATTCACAGCTGTCGAGAATGGTCCACTTTGGTTCTCAACGTCTCATATAATGTAACACAATGTGAAATTTGATGAAAAAAATATTCATTGGAATTCGTGTTAAAGACAATAGACCGTACAAAATGGTCATTAAACCATGGTAAAACTAAATGGTGGTTAATCAAAACTAATGTTTCTTGAAACTCAATGGTATGTATCACAAAGCTTTTAATTACAATATCATCATACGAATTGGCCTATTTGCATTCCGATATTATTTTTAAATGCATAATTTCCAATCATTAATTTTGAAATGATTTATCGACGTAATTATTTATTTCAAATGAAAGATATGGCATGTTTAACATCAATCAGGGTATATTATGTATTCTAATTTATTTTTCTCAGTATAACATTCTTCTAATGTTTTTAACCTAGAATGCATTAACGGCCAAGTCGCAGGAAGCCATTTTGAATAAAAGATTTCGGATGTTTGACTTTTAACTTGGGCGAACATCAGATATCAGTACTTTTTACGGCCGAAACATTAAGGAGAACTTGGCGCTTTTTTTTTTTTTACAGAAAGTTTTTTGATGGGATTATTAAATTTTTTATGCGATTTTTAGTGATTTTTCACGTTTTGCTGCGATTTTCCCCACATTAGTAATGGGAATCCGGTTCCAAACTTTTAGTCCAACATAGAAAATTTTGTCCTCCATTCAATAAAGTTTATGAGAAATTCGTACAGCGATTTTTGAATTTTTGGCGAATTTTTGCCTTTGACGCTAAGAATTTTTGCCAGAATGCTTGATTGGATCGGTGGTTTTTATTCCATTTCAGTCTCAGATACGTTCAGAATCGTCATTTTTTTTTATTTTTAGCTTCGAGAAAGTTGATAATTCTTTACAAATAAAAAATCGTGATTTTAAAAATGTGATTTTTAGTGTCTTTTGACGTTTCGCTGCGATTTACCCACATTAGTACGGAATCCGGTTCCAATCTTTTAGACAAATATATTAAATTTTATCCTCTTTTCAATAAAGTTTATGCAAAATTCGTACAGCAAATTTTGATTTTTTGAATTTCTTCCTTTGACACTAAGCTGCTTACGGCATCTTCTGCACGCACTGTAAAAAATTTTCCTTTAGATTCCGGAAAAGAGTGGTGGCATTAAGATGCCATGGCTTTATGATGTTACGTTTCACAACAAAGTAGTGAAACATTCCAATTTTCAAAAATCAATATGCTTTTTATATTCAGTGTCTTATTTAAGCGATTGAATTTTAAAGTTTCGTATTACAGATAAAATGAAAATTCAAATAATGAAGCATAAAAAGATTTAAATTAGCTATTTACTTTATCGGTTGATATCCAAACAAAGAATGACATTTGTTCGAGATTGCATTCGTCTTTAAGTTCCTAGGCAGCTGCTGTTTTTTATTCTTCTTTAGTTATCAAAATGGCTAATCGAGCATAAAACATGAAGCACGCATGCGCAGAATGTAGTTTACGGAAAAGTTGAAACCTTTCGAAAATATTACACGAATTATTGCCGTAATTGACGTGGGACATAAAGAAATTCGAAATTCCGGTAAAATATGCGAAATGTTTCAGGATAATTTCCTGAAACGTTCCGAATTTTTTTTACAGTGCGGGGCCGTAAGCAGCGGTAACGAGTGCCGGAGTTTCGTTCGGAAATAGGTTTATTTTGAACAGAATGCTCCACCTAGTGGTAGAAACTGGAACTAAAAGATTTTGCAGCACTTGACTAGCACGTCTGCTATACACAGTATCGTAGGCAGCGGGGACAAATGTCGGATAATTTGTTTCTAACAAAATGCATCCCCTGGCGGTGGAACTAAAATATTTTCCTGCGCGTGCGCCAAACATGGCCATTTTTATTGGAACCGCAAAAGAAAGTTGCCATTTGATAATCCCAGATAGCGAAAATGTTTCATTTTCACTCATCCTCGAGTATTAAGAAAAGTATTGTATTATTTGAATCGAAACTCACAGTTTATTTTTCTGATTTCGAAAATGCAAATTTTGTGAAAATCAGACTGTAACCTTTTTTTAATTTTGATCAAAAAACTGACCCGTTTTGAATCAAATGACCCAGACATTTGGGGGAGTGGCATTAAATTTACTTCCGCTTCGGGTCCATCTCTCTATTTAATTTCCGAAAGACAAAGAGTTACCAGGGGAAGGGTTTCGTGCTGCGATTTTTAGAGTGATTTCGCGTTTCGTATTATTTTTTGACGAGACCGAGCAACGCCGGGAGGATCTGCTAGTATATATATATATATATATATATATATATATCAACATTTGAATGGAGGGTGGTTTTGGAGTCTGAGGGTCATGATCGGTGAAAATATATCGAGATTTTCCGGAATTGCTTTCCTCCGAATGGCTGCAATAAGTAGCTTTATACTTTTTTTGTATTGAAAGCTACCTAAAAGAAGAAGAATTGTGACTTTTGAAGATTTCTGCGAGTGGCTGGGCTGTTAAATTTGAAATATTAAACAGATTTTCAGGTGTATGACAATCACGAATCTAAAATGTCATTAACAATTTTCTGCTGTATATTTTTTATATCGTTCAGGGCGGCTATTATACACGAGTAAATACGACACGCATTCATTAAAAAATTCGAAACTACTTGTTTTTTTTCTTTTTTTCGCATAAAGATGTGCCTCTAAAACAATTTACAAAATACAAGCTTAGTTTGTTTTCACTTCAGAAATAAGTAACAGAAATGAATATATGGAGAGGAACATATTTCTTATACTTGAAGTCAGTAAAAGAAAGTAATAATAATTTATTTTTGGCAGTTATTAAAATTAGTTTGTTCTGAAAGCTTTTCACAAAAATTTTAATCTAAATAAAGCGGTTTTTTTCGGTTTAATTAAAAATACGATTATTCTAAAATAAGCTGGGGCAATCTGTAACAGAATTAATAAAAGTATTTAATCAATAAACCACACAAAACGACAGAGAAAATTATTTTCACGCTAGTGGTTACATGCAGTGGAAAAAAATGAGCTTATTGCGTTAATGCTAATTGATTAATCTGACACATTTTTTCCGTGGTCGTGAGCCACTAACTCTTATTTAAAAATAAATTACTTTATTATTGGTGAGGTACGTTTCACGTGAAAAAAATATTTTCAATAAAAATATTAGCTAAAAAGATATTACAAAATAAAGAACAGGTAAATTAATCTTAAAAATGTTAATTTATTTGTAGAACACCGCAATGTTGGAAGAAAGAAGAATTTAAGATACACTTCAAATTTCGCCGCAAACTGTCCATTCATTTGACCGTTTTTATAGAAAACTAGGGAATCGAACCCGGGCTACCCCGGTTACAGAACATCGCTGAAAACAATTTTTTTTATTTAAAATTCTAACAAATTTTTTACATTTAATATATATATATACTAAAAAGAAATGGCGCATCTAGTATTTGCCGAGAATTAAATAAAAATCATGCACTCGTGACATCATAATTTACTTTTATGTTTTAACAGAATAATAAGTCTATAATTTGTGACTCGTGCTAGCCAGTATAACGTCAGGACACAACGCCGTTAGCATTATCTTTTTTATGCGTGAAGGTTTCACTATGGTATTCCATTGTGAAATTTGGTAATTTTTGAAATTCAATATTTGAAAAACGGCATAATCATTAAATTTGAAATTTATATTAAGAAAAATAATTTTTTTTACCTTTCTAACGCAGTTTGTCTAACAATTTTCTGGCAAATACTTTTCGAGCTATTATTTTTTTCAGTAATTTCAGATTTTTCATTTTCTGAAATTAATCTATGGCAACGATTAGCGAAAATCCCAGTCGTCAGCAACGAGTAGTTTTTATTAAAGAGAATGGTTACATTACCGTAATTTAACTTTACTCTAACTATATTATTGGCCATATTAAGGTCAGAATAGAGTAACATTACGGTTATGTAATAATTTTCTATAAAAATGGTCAAATGACTGGAGGGTTTGCAGCAAATTTTTAACAGTGTAGGGAAAAGGCATATGTTTTGGGGGAAAAAAAGAGTAAAATTAAAGAAAGAACCATATTAGATAGAGATGTGTTCGGGGCTATTTCGAGAGCCCGAGTCCGGCGATTTGAAATTCGATCCCGCTCGAGCCCGAAAAATATTATGTCACCAGGCCCGAGCCTGCCCGAACTCGATACCGAAAGTATGCAGTAGAAAATTGTCAATAACATTTTAAAATTGTTTCAAGATTAATTTTCTCATTTAAAAATGTCTTATTACATAGAAGAAAGTATTAATCCTAAATATTCCCTCATGACAATCTTTCGTGATTTTCATGTCTGTTTAAAATAGCAAATTTGTTACTTAAACTCAACCACTGGCAGAAATCTTCAAAAGTCACAATTTGTATTGTTTTAAAATATCGTTCTACAACATGCAGAAAGACATGAGTGCTGTTTTCCATTAATTATGGAAAAGAAATTTAAATTGAAAACGAGGAGAGACAATGGATATCCCATGGCTACATTATGTTAGTAACACCGACCATGCGAAATCTTAAGAATCAGAAATAATTTTTCTCCTTAGATCTTAACAATAACAATTCGATTCCCTTTCAAATTGATTTTTAAAGGATGTAAAACACTTTAAGAAACCCAGACTATTATAATGTTGATTCTCAAATAGTAAGTGTTTTACCCTCTTTTTTTTAACACCTTTCCAACATAGTTGAAAAGTGTTTAAGAATTCGGTTTTTACTTCTGCCGTCTGTCCGGGCTCTAACTTGCGTAAATATAGTCGAATCACCATGCAATTGATAATTATATTAATATTAATGATGCTTACTAAGGCATGTTCGGTATTGAAAATGAATTACGTAGCTTTATACTTTATTTACAGGGACATTCAAAAGAATTCCGTTACATTACGATCATTGGGAAAAAGTCGTTTGCGGCGTATTTTAATGATGTTATACTATTTCAAACATATTTATATTGATATATATCACTCAAGTGCACTAAAAGAGGCTTATTATAGACTGTGGTGTGCATAATACTCATCGTTCATTTACAGGTATACACAAAAGAATTCGGTTACAGCGCAGTTTAAGAAAAATGATTACTGGAAGTGCATTTAAAGTTCTGATACGTATTTTTAAATTAAACTAAGTTTTTGCCTATTACTTGGTGTGCACAAATTGTGTATCTTTATTCAGGACATCCCAAAAGGTCTAGAATACATTTCCGTTTATTAACGGAAACTGCTGAAGAAGAATTTACAACTGCGCTATGCGTTTCTTAACTGAACTATAAATTATAGCATACACTGTAGTATGTAAACAAATCTATCATATACAGGGATTCACAAAATAATTCGGATACTTTTCCGTCTATTGACGGTAACTGCTGACACTGAGATTTCAAATGTGTTATAAGTTTTCCAAATTGTTCAGTTAGACCTCATATTTCCCCTTATTAAAAGAGTAAGTTTTGTCAAAGCATTCTGGAAGTGTTGAAAGTGCTTCATAGATGCTTGGCGCATCATTTTTCGTTCTTGTTTTTCTTTTTCTTTTTCTTTTCTATTTTGTAAAAGTTCTGAATAAAATAAATTCACTCTGAGCCCGAGCCCGAGCCCGAGGACTAGTATAAAAAATCTAGCAGAGCTTCACATTTTTCATGCTAATTAAAAATAATATGTAACTTTTATCTCAATGCTAAAAAATATATATCTAAATAATATTTGGCAATTATTTGATAAATATTGAAACCTCCTTTTTAAAGCGAATTTTCGTGCTTACCTGAAATAAACATGGGTAATCTGACAGTTTGCCAACAATTCAAAAGTTCGCTTTTTTTTTTTTTTTTTTTTTTTTTTTTTTGCAAATTTGTGGTTTGTAACTTAAGTATTTTATAAAAATTCATATTTTAATATAATAACTTGAAGTTTGAAAATACAATTCCGGGGCGTTCTGTCGGCTTAAAGATGTTGCCAGGCTCTCTCAAAGTTGCAAAAAATTTCCTTTTTTCTGCCTTAACTACTTAAGTATTGCATGAAAGCTCACAGTAACAATTTTTTGACATTTTTTAGAACCTGCACAACATACATTTTAAAAGCCAAGCTATTTCAGCGGTTAAATAAAGTCTGATATGGACAAAAATCACCGGACCCTTTCGGTTTTACACGTTTTCTCAAATATCTAGCGAAACACTAGACGAATTACTGTGGAACTTTGGAAATATAAAGAAAATATTTGACTTTCTATTCTTTAGCAAAGGTTTGATCATGGGAGGAAATAGAGGACCAACAGAAAATTGGAGAAAGAATTATATTTGGGATCACCTTGCAAAATAAAATGCTTGAAATGATCTGTAGCTCCAACACATCAATATGTGGATACTGTACAACGTTTGTGTTAATTTGTGTAAGGATAGTACATATATTCATAGAGGTATAAGGCTTTTTTTATTCAAGAAATTTTCACAGGTTTTTTGTTTATAACATGCAAAGTTTTCAACCAAACTTAACGACACTTTCCAAAAACTTGACAACGTACAGTAGAAAAATATAGTACAATCAGAATAAAAATATATTAAAAATTTCATGAAATATAAACAGTTGTATCAATATTTTTGCCTACGCAAGCGCGAACAATCCCAAATATATATATATATATTTTTTGTCATGATTTGGTAGTAAACTGTATAGTACAATTCATATCAAAAGACTAGTCGAATATCGTGAAAATTCATAAGGCTATGAGATTTGGTAGTAAACTGTATAGTACAATTCATATCAAAAGACTAGTCGAATATCGTGAAAATTCATAAGGCTATCGGGAATAGAATGAGCTGAATTTCAGTTGTTTTCTAAAAGTAGCTGGGTGATAAAGGGATTTTCCACAAATTGTAATTTAAAATTTAAAAAAAAAATTATTTTCATTTTTACTTACCCATCCAACGTAGCATACGGTAAGTCTTGTATACGTTTTAAAAATCGAAAAAAAAATGACGGATTTACACGTTTCAGATACTGGAGATTCCGAAAAACATATTTTTAGAAAAAAAAAAAAATTGTCGTCCGTCTGTGTGTCTGTAAACGCTCTATCTTCCTAACAAATTGAGATAGAGAATCGAAATTTGGTATGTACTTAGTATGTAATAATGGGAAGAAGCTTATTGAATTTCAGTAACTTGGATTATCCGGAACTGTTTCTTTTCGGACTCTCGAAATTTTTGTTCTGATAAAAGGTGTATAAAAATTTTCTACATTGTTTATTTTAAGGAAGGCATATAAAAGACAATAAAAAAACATAAATTTTGCATAAAGAATGAAGTCGATCGGATAATGAGTTGCCGAGATATTTCTAATCTTATTTTCCGCACTCTTCGATTTTTCATGACCCTGTATTTCATCCAAATGTCAATTCAAAGATATATTTTAATTGGAAATGAGACGCTTAATCCGACGCAATAAACCGTTAGTTTATAGGATTATAATTTTTGGAGTTACAAGGATGTTTCTTTTACGCAATTCAGTAATAGAGCATTTAAAGTTTATGACGTCATCAAGTCACGATTTTATTCGAGCAATGCATTTTATAAGTAGTTTACACATGTTTTATTTTCATATTTTACATTATGCATATCCATGATTGGTAAGTATTACGGTAGCCTCCAACGACTAGTTTATTGATACTTTAGTTTTTCTTAGAAAACCACCAGAATTAGTTTATTCCAACAAAAAAAAAGAATTATCAAAATCTGAGAATCTAATGTTACTTGTTGACATTCATTAAATACTGACTCCTTTGTTGGAAGTCAGATAATAAAAAATGACAATTCGCGGAATATGCCTTACCATTTGGATGCAACCCAAATTCAGCTCACTATACTGCCTATATCCATATGAATTTCCAAGATATTTGACTAATCGTATTTAATCTATGATCTTTCATGATGTCATTTTCTAACTTAATAATTCTCCGAACTACCTATCTTTACAGACATTATTTTAATTTTTCAACATATAGACGAGCATTGTACATTTTTCGAAAGTCTTAAAAACATCTCTAAAATCACATAAAACCAGTCATATGTTAAAAGTTTCTCAAAAGAAAAATATTTTCACCTGTAGTCCCAGGCATCTTCAGTACTGATGTTATGGTTTTCTGCTCTGTCGATCAATTTGTTTGAAACTCCCAGTCTGTCTTTTCATAACAACATCTGGGGCCATCTGGTATCAATTTTGGCGTGAGCTATGTCATTGCAAGTTTCTCAATTTGATGTGTATATTTCTATTGCTTCTCTCTGTAATGCGTTGTTTAAATTATTGTAATTAGCTAATTTTTCAACATTATTGAAGTCTATTTTAATTGGGGATTTATTGTTTAATTGGCTATTGCAGTGGTTGATTTACTTAGGTTTATGTCTCTTCTTTGTGTGTCAGATGTTGTTAGGAAAAGACAGACTGTGAGTTTCAAACAAATCGATCGACAGAGCAGAAAACCATAACATCAGTACTGAAGATGCCTGAGGCAACAGGTGAAAATATTTTACTTTTGTGAAACTTTTAACATATGACTGGTTTTATGTGATTTTAGAGTTTTTTTTTAAGACTTTCGAAAAATGTACAATGCTATATGTCTATCTATATGCTAAATCTATATGTTGAAAAATTAAAATAATGCCTGTAAAAATAGGTAGTTCGGAGAATTATTAATATTCGACTAATCTTTTTATATTAATTGTTCTATAAAG
Source organism: Maratus michaelseni (assembly GCA_963931845.1). Lineage (NCBI taxonomy): Eukaryota > Metazoa > Arthropoda > Arachnida > Araneae > Salticidae > Maratus > Maratus michaelseni. The sequence goes on from OZ007588.1 coordinate 388,432,387, forward strand.
TTAACTTCCTAACCATGATAAAAACAAAAGTCTTTTATATATTTCAGCTTGCATCAGGCATGAAAATTAAATTTTTAAGTATGTCTAAAATATTCATTAAAAAAAAATTCCAATCTATTTATTTATTTCATGCCTCTAAAAACATTTACAAAAAGTAAAAGCGTATTCTTTTTTCAACTTCAGCAATAATTAAGAAAAAAGTACTATAGGCAGAATAATATCAATTATTTTACTCGACGTTTTAGTTTAAAAAATACCTTATTATCAAGAGCTTAAAAAATTATTTTTTTAACCATTCCACAAAAGTATATCATCTAAATAAATTAGATTTTTTCTTTTTAATTTAATCTAAAATACGTACATTCGAGGATAAGCAGGTGCAATATCTTGTAAAATATTTTTAACTTACCTTACAGAAATAGAACTACACCAAAATCAATAAACTACACTTAACAAGAGAACAAATTATTTCCTCTCTGGTAGTTATACAGTGTAAAAAAAAAATAAGTTTATTGCGTTAATGGTAATTGATTTGTCAAGCAGGAGTGCAAAACGTATACCTTTTGTTTAAAAAATAAATTCTCTCCAGTAATGGGTTATGTTTCGTGAGAAAAAAAGATTAATAAAAATTATTAGCTGTTAGGAAAAAATGCACACTTGTTCATAAAGTGACAGAATTCAAAAAATGAGATTTTCTACGCGAAAAGCGTTTTTTAAGCAGGAGATTTATTTTGCTCTTATGTAAAGTGAAGCAGGTATATAGTAGAGTTTTTCGTTGGAGACCGTAATCCATAGCAAATATTGAGGGAGAAGATTTTAGATGCACCGAGGGATAGATTATGGAAGATTGCGTTCGTACAATAACAAAGGCACGTGAAGAGACTAATTTAGGAGAACTCAAAAATGGCATTTTAAAGATGTTTAGCACTTAGTGTAGGGAGATTACATGACCCATCGGGAGTGACCCGACCAAGCACAGAGAATCTTTTTAAGGCTACATTTCCAAGCGAGAACAGGAAGAGAATGAATGAATAATTACTTCAAAATCCTTGACAGCTGATACATATTTGGCGTGAGGTTTTCGCCAAATTGTTTTGAAGAATTACCGATTTGGCGATAATATATGCAGAGAGATACAGAACACATCGATGTTATAAAATAACCAAATATATATATATATGAAAAATTGCATCCTCAATGCATAGGGTTGCGAGAGGGCAAAAGTTAGTCATACTGGGAACAGAAAATTATCTCAAGGATTTAGACAATACATCCGCTGATTGTAGAATCTATGAACTAACAATAGACATATATAACGGCTACATTTTTAAGTGTAAATGCAGAAGTGCAGACATGAGAATGGATTATTCTTTCTTCTTTATTTTTTTTTAATTTACCAAAATTACATCTGAACGAAATAGAGTGCAGGAGAATGATTTTAAAATGAAAGATTTATCTTTAATAATAGAAAGAGATATATTTAAATGCAGGGAATGGGATGCACAGACAAATTAAATTTAGAATATAATTTTACAATAATTAAATTAAATGCATATTGAATACGAATACAGGGTTAACTATTAAGAAAAGCATATATAATGGAAACTCCATTATAAGGTATTAATTCACAACATTTATATATAGGTTTAAAAGTTAATTATTTGTTCCTACATGTGCCACGTTACAATCAATTATCTAAAGAGTTACGAGTATGTGTAGTAAAGTTTCATAAAGTAAATGTGTAAAATGAGTCAAACTCTCTAATTCTCCCGTTTTCTAAACGGCATTTAAGTATGCTTTCGATAATAAGCTAGGAAGTATTTTTGGTGTTTATTCATATTATTTAAAAAATATCATACTTTTAGTTGTGTCACAGACAATTACGCATTAAATGGGCTCGACTCTGACCGACTTTATTACCGCCCTAGGAAACTCTTGTTTATTAGGATGGTGGCTTAGGATGGAGTTCATGACGTCAGATCATGTGATCTCTGCCGACACAATTAGCCTAAAATACCGTCCTAGGGAGGGGGAAACAAACATGAGCTTTCTCAGCCGATTGCGTCGATCGTATATCATGTGACATGACGTCACAAACTCCGTTTTAGGCTGACGCATCCTCGCAGATTTGGTGCTCAAATTGAAGTTCAGTCGAAAAACCAAGCTAATCAGAACCGAGTCTTAGGCAACCCCAACTCCGGCTGCGGTAGATTGATGCTGAACTGAGCACCAATAATCTGAAACAAAATGGATATGCGTCAGCTCCTATTGTAGGAGTCTTAGGTGAGAGAAACAAGCAAGAGTTTTCTCGGTCAGTACCTAAGTTGGCCGTAGCTTGACGCCGCTTCGGTCTGATAGTATGCATTACATTCTGTATCCATTCCATCCCTTTTACGTCTTTTACGTAACGAATATTTATTGTAGATTTTCTGGTGGTTTCCTACTTACTCGGAGTATCTTTTTGACAATCTTCCGTAGTCTGAGTAAGCGGACCCGGCATTGCTGTGATGAACATGGGCATTGATTGATCCATCCGCCTTCCCCCGACCTTCTCGGTAACGTTTCATGTCACTTTCGTTTGATAGTATTTATTAAACGTCCCGTTACATCTCATCGTTTTATTTCAAACAAATTCGCTTACACTGGAAAAAAAAATGATTTTACGGTATTTAAATATTGATTTAAAATATGAAAATATGTTGATTAAAATTTGAAATATGTTGATTTTATGGTTTAGCAGTAATATGCTTCCGCGCATGCACGGCAGTGTATTACTGCTTATTTTACTGTTTATTACTGTAAATTTTACGGTATAATACTGGCATAAATTCTTTTTGAAGTATAGACGAGTTTGAGAAGTAAACACGCATTAGTTTGGAAATAATGGTAAGCGCTCCTAAATTTTATCGAAAATCCTGTCGAAGAATGGATATTTATTGCCCATATGTCGCCATTTTCTTATAAAGGCATTTTAATACAATTCGCCTAATCGTGCATCAAAATCACGTAACTTTCAAAATTTTATTTTCGGAATTTTCTGTTCATTTACTTCGTGAACATGATTTCTTGCTCATAATAAGAAATTTCCTAAAAATTTATTCTATAAATATTCTCTAAATGCCGAATTAAATTAGATTTATGTTTTCTAAAAGAATAGGAGATCTCATGCAATGCAAATGCAACAGATTGGGCTGCTGTGGCAGCTAATTAATATAAACACGTTGAACATTAGTTTATTTTTTTAAATGAACTGAAATTTCCGGTTTGATTCCCGTCTTCCCAAACCTGTGGGTTCTTTGTTTTGACACTTACACTGTAAAAATATGTCCTGAAATTAACAGGTGTTATTCTGTGAATTTTCCTTTTTTTACCTGAAAAATTCCGTTTTGGGTAAAAAGTGTAACATTTCCTGGAATTAACGGAAATTTTCAATTTACTGCTAGAGATATAACTGAAAGTTTCCGTAGGTCTCGGGGAACGGAGCTTTTCCGGCGAGACACGTTCTGTTCCGACGCTGATTGGAGGATATATTAGTTTGTCAGTCTGTGTCCTGTGTCAAAATCCCCACAGAACTGCGGAAGAAGCAATATGGCCGATACGGTAGTCCGAAGTAACTTGTGATGATAGCATGTGCTTTTTAGAATTTACAATTGTAATAATAAGTACAACTTTGGATGTAGACATATTTTACAGAATAAAAGTAAGTTTTATCTTTGTTTTTTATATCATTGTTTCAATAACATTATATGTATAATTTCTTTATATGTTTGTAAGATATAAATTTAGTTTTTAAACCACGTGTATATTACGATACGACAATAGCTTTCAATCATTTGCCTAGAATAAGTATTTTATCTCAAGTCATAAAAAAAGGATGATTTCGCATTTTATCTGATTTTTATTTTACTTCAACCTATTTCCTAACCGGACTTTGTTATTAATTTATGCGTAATATGTGTCTAAAGATAATCTTTATTCATGCAGATTTAAAAATGAAAAAAAGATCCCCGTTCTTTAGCTGTGCTTTATTTCGTTATTATATATTTTTTAAAATTCCAGTTTATCCGTTTGTATTCGAATATACTTTTTAAATCATATAATTATTTTACTTTCTAACAGTTTCTAATCATTTACTATGAGTAATATGGATGCACTGTTTTTTTTTTTTTTTTTTACTCTTAATTTTAAAGTTGATTTTATGGGGGCAGATTATTATTATTATTTATTCTCTTTATGATTAGCGAATGCTGATAGTTGTTTGATCTTATAAGTGTTTTTTTTTCTTTTTCTCACATATATTTTTCAATAGCACCTAGCGATATTTATAGAGTTATAGGTTGACTTGTAAAATTATTGTAGCATATTTTTTTCTTTTTTTTTTATTATTAAAATAGTTTCGATATGAACAATTTGAGTACAATAAGGCCTCGTTATTAATTATTTATATTTGTTGGTTTAAATACCAGAAAGTGTTTACATCTGCGTAAGGGGGGGGGGGGGGGTAATGACTACATTAAATAAACAAAAACTTTAAATAGGTAAAGAAAATGATTTAACGTATATAAATATATGTATATATATATATATATATATATATATGATTTAAATTAGCAAGTATTTTCGAATACAAACTAACGGATAAACGAATTAAAAGGTAAAAAACAAGTAACATTTTTCTTTTATGATTTACTGAAATACATTTTCATTCTCTCTCTAGGCAAATGAGTCCAATTTTTATCTTCAAAAAACGAGATTTCTATCTTACATATGTATAACAGAATTGATTATACATACTAATAATATTAAAACAATGATATAAATAAATAAGAGATAACACTTAGTGCCCCAAGTCTTTAAAATATGTCTCAGTATGAAATAAGAAAAAAATAAAATATACAAACAGTGAGGGGGGGAGGGGTAAAAATTGAAAAATATACATTAATAATAAGTGCTAAAAATTTTACAATTATACTGTTAGGAAATGAAAGCTATGGATATGTTTGAAAAACAATTATATATATTTTTTTAAATGCTGCGATTACATATTTTTTCTTTCTTCTTTCAAAATTTTTCACACAATGTATTTTTTAGTACATTCTTTTTCTGTATTTTCAGATACCAGTTTAGGAAAATTTTGCCTACTTAAAAGGACTGTTCACAATTTTTTTCCACCTCCAAACAGAACCTTTCACAAGTTTAATCATTTAAAAATAAAATCTGATCTGCCACAAAACAACTGAACTGATCACAGAACATATTACTTAGCTTTTTCATGTGTAAAGGATATACAGGAACCTGTATATAACGATAATTTCAAAATTTATAAAATTATAACTAGAATTTTCACAAATATAAAAAAAAACTCTACAATTTCATAAAAACAGGACACTCCGAGAAAAATCTGGACAGACCCCTGATTTTTATTTCTAGATCATAAAATTTTAGTCATGTTAAAGAATTTAGCTCCAGGGTTTGAATGCTATTTTAAATAATAATTAAAATTGCAAATTTTAGCATACTTTATGGAAAATTTGCAATATTCTTATAATTAAGCTTCAGATTTTTCCTAAAAATATTTTTTCGTATAAATATATTTAATTCTTTAATAAAGATTTTTTTTTTCATTTCTAAATTAAATCACATTTATTGGCTTTTATAAAATTTTGTATATTAAGTATAAGTCTCCTAATAATATGTCCTAAGAAATTAACATTTTAAACTTCTTTTTTCTGTGTACAATTATTACAGAATGTCTCTTTTCCTTTTGTTGTCAAAATATTTCTAAAATATACATTTAATTTTATCTGAAGTTTTAAAATATTACTTGGTTTTTCTAGGATTTTAACTCATAAAATTATAAATAAAATGTATATTTCAGAAATATTTTGACCACTACAAAAGAGACATCCTTTAAGTAGAGTACAAAGAAAAAAAAAGTTAAACATATTTAATTCCTAAGAATAAAAATATATATATATAACTGCCACAGATAGGTTTAACATAAGTGTGGGGAATTTGAGATATCACTTTCTCCTTTATGGGAGAAATATCGAACAGATAATAAAAACTGAAAATATCAGTTTTGTAAAACGGAAAATAACCGTCCTGAAAACTGAAAATGTCAGTTTCTAAAACAGAACATTTCAATCCTAAAACTGAAAATTTCAGTTTCTAAAACAAAACATTTCAGTTTCGAAAACGGAACTTCTCAGTTTCAAAAAACGGAACTTCTCAGTTTTGAAAACGGAAAAAAACCACGAAAGTGAATGCCTGTGAAAAAACAGAAAAGTTACGGCAACTCTGCTGCCAGTACCTTTTCCGTTTTTTTTCAGGAGTTTGTTTTTACAGTGTAGAAGTAATAAGTATAAGTGTTTCCAATACTTTAATGGATATTTTAATAGAAATTCGTATAACATGTTATTTTGCTTCTCCTTCATTTTACTTAAATCTTTATTTTAATTATTTTCGGAACACAAATTCTTCCAATTATGAAAACGATATTTTATATCGATGATCATTTACAAACATCTATGAGAATCTTCCCGTAAATTTTCTTTAATAAGACCTTGTATTACGCTGAATGATATCTCCAGAATTCTCATATATTCTTGATATTCAAAGTAAAATAATTTATCACGTCACATATCCTCTTACAAGGGAAAAAAAGGAAGAAGTACCGCTTTACTTACTTTAATTTATATTCTAACCCATATAAAGATTATTGATAAATTTCTTTTTAAAACTTTTGCAGTGTAATTTAGAAAAAAGTTACTACTTCCCTTTGTTATCGAATAGAAAAAAAAATGTATGTACTCTAAAAGTGAACCATTTTTTACTATACTAAAGGTGAAATTTATTCTGATATATATATATATATATAGCTTTTTACTTTTTGTAATGAAAACTACCTAAAAAACAAAATTACAAAGTAAACATTACTAATCATCTCAATTAAAGAGCTCTTCCGATCAACAGTTGGTAATCAATATTTAACTTAGAAGAGCTTAAGCAAATTATATTCGGTCCAGTGGTTGTCTAGTGCTAAAGAATTCGTCAATAAATGGGAAGAGAATCCAAGTCAAATGTAGTTATTCTCCGCTGATAACAATAACGTAATTCTAGGAAGATTAACATAGATAAATGAATTTTCTGTGAAAGTAAAGATTTAATTACGGCCGTAATGATGTGTTGAAAGAAAATAACTGCTTAATGAAACGTCTTCAAAAGATAATAATATCCAAATAGAATATTTTTAAATTACAAGAAAGGGGTTTCGTAAAGTAATATTAAACATACAAAAGTGAAACATTTGTAATTAACCTATATCAAATTTATTTTGTTCGGATGACATATTAAACACACCACATAGGCTATATTAGACTATTATTGTTTTTATTAGTTATTACCTTAGTTATATTTTGGTCAACACTGGAAAAATAACATAGAATATAGCCCAACACTAAGGTGGTTACATTTTGTTAATATTGTATATTTCCAACGGAAAGCCGATGCCAATATTGGCGTTTATGACCAATAATCGAAAGTCAATATTAAATCAATATTGGTAATTCATAGGAAGTTTGATGATTTCAACATTGGGCCCCAATTTAATTAGTATAACCAAGGTTGGTTTCCTCCCAATTTTGATATGGTCTAATTAAAAATATAAAATACTAAAAATATTATTAAAAGAGCAGATATTACATGAAAACTATTTTTCCAAGAGATGACAACCTAACAGATAGTTTTCTGTGCCCAAAAATTTCCCAATGCTTCATTTTCATGAAGTTTATTTTGTGCCGTTTTCAAGAACCTGAAAATAAATACAGTGAAACTTCTATTTAACGAAGTCTCATCGTTGCACCTAAAAACTTCGTTATGAAGAAAATTCGTTAAATAGAAATCAACTTAAATTCATGAACATTTCCTTCAGATATGACAAACAGGTATTGGATTCAGACGCATTTGATTCAGTTTCAATTATGTAGCCGTCTTTTACAAAACAGTTGCGTACGGTCGATAAAATCACGTCACATTCTCAAGCTTTCATCAGATCTGATACACAGGTTCTCAAACTAATGTTTTCACTACATTGTCGTCTTTCTGTCTTTTTCGATAATGTACTTCAAGATTATATATTATTCCTTAGACTAATGGCTGAAGTTTAGAAGTTGTATTGTCAGGAACAAAAATAACTTTGATGTTCTTTGATTTGAATTTTGAAGCACGTTCTTGTGGATACACAAAGTAGTTGTCTATCAGCAATGGAAGGTCAGAATGGTAACTGTCTGACTCTAATTAATACTTTTGCTTCAATGTATCCGACGCCATTGCGTCACTGCATCTTCTATATCAATGAATGTAAAAAGGGAATTTTGACTTCTCCCAACTGCCAGCGATGTGTGAGAGTAATGATAACAAGTGTTTTTCTTAGTGTGAAAATTTTTTTTTTATTTAGAACCAAGCAGAATGGAAATTATTTAAATGTGTTTATTTTTATACAATCAGCTGAAATAAATTCGCATATCCATCGCAACAGCAACCTCTTTGTTTGGATTCTGTCCACGTACAAAAGTGGAATAAGCTTCGTTATATAGATTATATTTTTCGTAATATGGAGATTAATTTACATGATAATGGTGTTCAAAGTCAAATTTCTGCAAAAACTTTCGTTAAGAAGAAAACTTCGTTAAATAGGGACTTCGTTAAAGGGAAGTTCCACTGTAAATAAATAATTATACAAAAATTGATCCTTTAAAGGTACCAGGGGATCCAACCCGGGCTTCCCGAGTCATAGAACGTACTGCTCAATGTACACAACATAGGTGAAAAGTTAAAAGCTGTTTTATATTACAAACTCTAAAAGATTTTTTCATTTAATATACTTTTTAGATTGCCCACTAATAATACCAAGAACCATTTTAAAATGAAGAACATCAATTATGTAGTCAAATAAAATTTTGTAATTTATTAAAAACGATACTTTTGTATTAGCCGCATGCCAGGTGTTAACAGCCGAAGAAATCGCCAAAGATTACGCTATTTAAAGAAACCTTTTCGATTCAGATTATTTCAGTGTTGAAGCGCCTAGTTCGATTACATATGTGTTAAGTTTATGTTTTATTTAGGTTATTATTTTATTCATTTATTAATAAAGTTTTAATTTCGTTATGGCATATTAGCCAGAAACAAATACAACAACAACAACATGAATTTCAGGCATGAAATTAGGCGTGATTTATAATATAAACATTGAATACTTATAAAAGAATGCTTTTAAGAAATACTATATATAGAATCATACTTATTATTTTGTATTGATTTTATCTATTTATCTCAAAAACGAAGGTATCAGTTTGATTTTAATATATGTTTACATTAGAATTAAAACGATTTATAAAACATTAAAATAAAGCTATACCTCAGTACTCGAAGAGAAAATCGTGTACAAAGCATTTAAAATTTATTATATTATAATTTTGTATATTTTTTGTACATATATTTATGTAAAATTGTAATCCTGTAGTGACAATAAATAAATCTCTTCAATGTAATATAAGTGTATATTAAACGATTTTCAGTACCTATTATTTATTATTTGTTTAGCATATATGCATTATGAATTATGCGTTAAATAATTCTTGATTAAGTTTTGTTAGTTAATAATTGTTTTTGACATAATAATCAATTAACCTTTTTAATCTTTTTATCACATCATTTTGCATTTCCGGTAATCTGAAAATTTGGTCTGTTGCATTACATTTTGGCAATATCGGCGAATAGCTTTTTTGAACCTCCGACGTTTATGAAGGTAAAAAGTTTCCTTACTCTTCATTATTATTGCTGACAATTTCTTGATCTTCCAATAACAAAAATTATGTGAAAGTTACTTCTGAAAAAAGATTGTACAGAAGCAGTTCCAATTCTGCTCGGTCAGTTTGTAAAAAAATATGTCCGCATTATCCGAATAGTAATACGCTTAAAGAGATATCTTTAACATTAAATTCAAATAGAAAATGATGTGGAAAACGAAATTGTCCTCATTAACCGAAGATACGTCTTAAGCGGATGCTCATTAACGAGAGTCTACTGTACAGTAGAAAGCACCGTATTTACTGTCGTAATTTGGGCATCCCATACTTTTGAAAGAAAATTTTGGTGAAAAAAAGATTCGCATAATTTTCGCATTAAAATTACAAAATAGCTTTAGATAATAAAACTCTTTAGATTTTACCTTTTCCAATATTGCATTTTCTTAGTCAGAATAAAATTATTTTTTCTATCGCGAAATCTTTTCTTGAGCTGCAACTCAACTGTGTGCAGATGGTATTATGATTGATAAAGCAACGTTTGCGATAATTCGAAAATTTCGTCTGTTGTATTACATTTTGGTAATATCGGCGAACAGCTTTTTTGAACCTCAAACGTTTTTGACGGGAGAAAGTTTTGTAATACGTATGTGTTGATTTATTTATATTGAAAAATTCTTACTCATCGTAGAGTATTTTTTTTAATATAACAGTAAAATGACCGAATGAGAAGAATTCAAAATGAATGAAACACTTATTATAAAGAACAGTAAACAATAATATTCACTATGAAAAATAATTGACTGTGAGTTTTCTGGCCGCAAATCTGAGAATAACATCATGTATGCATTGAATATGGTAAGGTGTTTTCATGCTTTAAAGAATAAAAGTTTTTTTTTTTTTCAAAACAATCTGATAATTTCAATGGTTTAAGCACGTAGTTTGATTACACGATTGTTAAATTTGTATTTTATTTAACTGCGTTTGAAAGTTTCAAATTTGTTATGGAATGTTATTCTGGAACAAATGTTAAGCTACTTATAGCTACTTATATTGCGCAAACCTGTTAATCTTTTTTTAATCGTCCGCGCCCGAGACAGATGATTGATTAAAAAAAACTCATGCTTGAAAAAAAAAATTCAAACCATTAAAAAAGAAAAAACAGTAAATTGTGTTACTTTTCAAACAAATGGCATTTGAAAGAAAAAAAATTCCTATTCGACAGTGTAAAAATTAAAATTGTGTGATGTTTAAAAATTAAAGAAATTACAATAAAACGAAATGTAATCGTCAGGGGTTGCCGACGTCAAAATGGCTCACGGACGCGTTTGTCCTTTATGATATAAATGTTATATTAATCTTACTCCTATATCATCTCTATCTCATTTCTCTTCTTTTCCTAAGGTGCCCTTCGTGAAAATTTAATAATATGAAAAAAAAACTCTTATTTCGTTCCCCTCTTACATTTAGAACCAAAGAACGGGTGAAAAGAATGTGCGTAAAATACGCGAGTAAATGGAGTACTCTTCTGAGCTAACTTGCATGATAAAGTAGAATCAATAAGCATATATCTGCAGACTTCTAAACTTGGATTATTGATAATGAAATCAGCATATCACGTATTCTCTTTTAAGAAAGGAAAGTTCTAGTTTCCTTTCTGTCTTATTTCCTTTTCTTCGTCAATAAAAAGGAAATCAATAAATTTCTTTTTAACATTCTACAGAACAGGCTGTACAAAAAAAAAATTTCTTTATTGTACTGAAATCGAAAACAAAAAACAAAAAAATAAAAATATATAGATTTTTAACACACTATGAAATTCTTTATACGAATTCAGAATTTTTTTCTAACATTCTACAAAAGAGTGTGTGGTAACAGTCAACTTTTTTTACGGTTGTTAAATTGAAAAAAAAAAATCTAGAAATGTATATATTTTAAATATATTATGATATTTTTAATATGCTAATTCAGATATTCATTATAATACTTATGTGCAAATAAAATTTATTTTTCCCCTACATAAGATTGAATTTATAATTATTTTCTTTAAAAACTTACCTATATTAACAGACATAGGCATTTCGCGAAATGCATTATCAGAAATGTTTAGAAAAACGTTACGGAAAATATTTAATGTAATATTAAATTTGTAAAAAGCTCATATGAAATTAAAATTTTCTTCTCAAGAAATATCTATCTTTTATGTTACTAATAAATAATGCTTACGATCATTCAGAACACGATAGAATTTCCAAATGAAAATTATAATTAAAAATAACTAAGCAAGCTCAACTTATTAAGCCTAATTCATAATTAGTTGTAGTAAAAAATTCTGTATAATAAATATCAGAAATATTTAAAAAGTCATTTTACCAAATATGTTTTAAAACTATTTACAAAATCTGTTTGATTTAACATTAAATTTGTGAATACAAAATATGGAACACAAAATTACCTTTAAGGAAGTGCCTATCTTTTCAGTTAATTATAAAGTATGCTCAAAATGATCAAGGAAACGATAGAATTGAAAATGAAAATTACTTTTCGCCTTAAGTAAAGGGCTCTTTCATTTCAACATTTGTAATTATTATTTAACTTGCAACAACTAAACAAATTATTTCCTATCCAATGGTTTTGTACTGCTGAAGATTTTCTCTATAAAGTGAAAAGAACTCGCGTCATTTGCGCTTACTTTCAGTGGATAAGAGTAGCGGTTATTGAAAAGGATTATTGTAGGTATATGAGTTTTCGCCGATGGTAGGGATTTAATTATGGTTCCGGCGATATGCTTGAGATAATTAATTGCTTAATGAAATGCTTTTCGAAAGAGAATACATGAGAAATATATTTCTAAATAACAAGGGAGAATCTTTGAAAATTATAAGAAACACACAGAAGAGAAATATCTATACTAATGTAGAGAGCTGAAAATTTGTAGAAGTCTGAAAATTTGTAGAAGTCTGAAAATTTGCATGAAGGTAGTCCAAGGCAGGCCCTGATGCACGTGAGCACATTAAAAAAAAATCCATCAAAAAAGCGATTTTGTTTTTCAAAAATTGGCAGACGCGTCCAGGCATGCTCAGTTCTTGCTTTCCGCAAAGCGTAGAAGAGAAAAACCAAATCCCTATTTTTTGGCATTTTGTTTTAACGCCCATCGGCTGAACTGTTTAAAATACGGAGAAATGGATATCATATTTTTAAGGATCGTACTTTCGCTTCTGAAATGCCGCAATCAGTTCGAAGAAATGTCGTTGTTAACTCATTGTAAAAAAAAAAATCAAAAGGGTCGTTTTTGCAGTTAAGTTTTTTTCTCTTTCGGCGCCACCGTCGTTACCCCCAGAGCTCTATTTCAGAGGTAAGGATAAAAAATATATATGTATTTAAAGCTAAGACCTACTTTTATTTGGACAGTACAATTTAAATTGATATTTCAAATTACACATTTTAACTCTTTCAATAATTCGCGGTCTTCGGTCACTTCACGCCTCTCGGAGACTATCTTTTTTCAATACTAAAAGTAACTAAACGTCCGTATTTCTACATAATCTTTTTAGAGTATCTTGGTAGACTGGAGTTTCATCACCTTCAAATATTTCGAAACGTTCGAACGAGTAGAATTATTTAAAAAAAGAATAATATCTGAGGTATTTTCGATCGTTTTGGTGCGTCTTCGCTCCTCTTCGTCCCATGTCTTCACTACTAAATATGCATATTTTTTCACGAACGTTTTAAGAGGGATTGTATACAGTTATATTTATAACCGATTAAAAGTTCAGAGTTCGGACAATCAGAACCTTTTTCTTTTTTAATTGTTGGTATATTAAAGAACCCGACGCGAAAGCAATAACAAAACAAGAACGAAAAATCGCCAAATATAGATTATGAAACACTTTCCAATACATTCAGAATCTCTCTATATTAAAAAAAAAAAGTAACCACCGCAGCAGCAGCCGCAGCAGCCGCCGTCAATAAAGATTTTGTGCCTTGAAGTCTTTCTGGACTAATAGCCAGAAAACTATTGCAAATAAAAATTTAAAAATTGGTGGTTTTATAAAGAAATGTTCAATAAATACGCTGAAGTAGACAGTTTTTAAATCGAAGAATTATTTTAAGAGATATTTAATATTAAAGTTGGTCAAAATAACTTTCTTATAAAAGTTTTATAAAAACGAAAACTATGCACAGGAATTTAACCATAATTTGTAAGGATATAGTTGACAAAGTTGCGGTGTGCAGACTGAAATTATTTTTTCAATTTGACTCATTTTTTGAGGTTATATTTCAATTTTTTATTCAACATTTTCATTATTTTTATGAAGATTTATTTCATATTTTATAAAATCCATTATTTGAATTGTTGCCAATTTGTAAAATAGCGCATATAATAATATTCCCTTTCAATTAAGAAATGTATTTATTTACACGTGACTATTAAAATCAGAAATAAAACTTTCAAATAATAATTAAAATAATTTTCGATCACGTGATAAAAGCAGTAAATGTAGAAAATTACGTAATAAAAAATATACTTGCGCGTGAAGGTTAAAACGAGAAATAATTAAATTATTAAGCGTTTTCAAAGCATTAAGTAGGGAAACTTACGTCATATTTAAAATGCTCAAATAGCAATATTTCCAAACAATTTCAATTAAAAATTATATTTACACGAGAGATTAATTTGTTTCGACAAATATTTTACCTGTTATTGCAAATTTTAAAACAGCGTAAATAATATTTCCTCTCAATTAAAAACTATATTTTAAAATTTAATAATTACCTATAAAATGCCGAAATAACTAATAAATTGTTAAAATATCATTAACAGTATGCTACCTCTCCTTTATCCCGACGACTCCTTTATCCCGACGATCACTATCGCCAAACTATAGGATTTAACACCGAAAATTATGAAAGTTGGCGTCACCATTCACTTGATGTCACAATACATATGTTTGTTATATCATCAAGTGGTTTTTAATTCGACATATACATATATTTTTCATTATGTTGCACTGATTTATTAATTATTTCATTAATTAAAATAACAATTTCATTCTTAAACGGCAGTGACCTGATATTAAAAAAGAAAAGGCATTGAAAATGTTGCGATGAACAGTTACATACAATAAATCAGTTTCAACTGACGTCACAAACATTTTTTCACTAGCTGAGAGAGATAATTAAGAAAAATAATGTAAATAAAGATCCAAGACTATTTTTTTCTGTTTTCATTATAGTCCAGTAGAAATATCATTTTACCTTACAAAAATTCGGGTAGTTCTGGTTTTTGGGAATGTTGTAAAGGTTGACCCTCTAATAAAAAAACCAAGTTTTCGACCTTCTAGACCTTGTGCGTTTTTCACAATATTGAAAAAAACAGTATTTTTCGGCACTTTTTTCGACTTTTCTTAAATAACTCAATTTTAATGCATTTTACAGAAAAAAGCACTGTTACTCTTTTGAAGAGCATAAAATTCTCTACAACATGCAGTATTCAGGTTTGTAAATTGTCCAAATATGGGTTAAGATACGGAGCCGGGAAAATAGGGTTAAATTTGGAAAAAATGCAAAAATCCACTAAAGACGTTAGTTTTTGCTTAATAACCCAATTTTAGTGCATTTTAGAAACAAAATTGTCATAATCAACTTTTTAGAGCATGAGATAGTCGATAGTTTCATTTATTATAGGTTGACCCTCTAATAAAAAACCAAGTTTTCGATCTTCTAGACCTTGTGCGTTTTTCACAATACTGAAAAAAACCAATATTTTTCGGCACTTTTTTTTTTCTTAAATAACTCAATTTTAGTGCATTTTACAGAAAAAGCACTTTCACCATTTTGTAGAGCATAAAATT
Source organism: Maratus michaelseni (assembly GCA_963931845.1). NCBI lineage: Eukaryota > Metazoa > Arthropoda > Arachnida > Araneae > Salticidae > Maratus > Maratus michaelseni. Next base: position 388,448,051 of record OZ007588.1, read on the forward strand.
CTCTACAACATGCAGTATTCAGATTTGTAAATTGTCGAAATAGGGGGTAAGATACGGAGCCGGGAAAATAGGGTAAAATTTTGAAAAAATGTAAAAATCCACAAATGACGTTAGTTTTTGCTTAATAGCCTACTTTTAGTGCGTTTTAGAGACAAAAGCACTTTCAACATTTTGTAGAGCATAAAATTTTCTACAACATGCAGTATTCATATTTGTAAATTGTCAAATAGGGGGTAAGATACGGAGCCGAGAAAATAGGGTTAAATTTGGAAAAAATGTAAAAATCCACAAATGACGTTAGTTTTTTCTTAATAACCTACATAAAAGCTTTAAAAAGTTGATTATGACAATTTTGTTTCTAAAACGCACTAAAAGTAGGTTATTAAGCAAAAACTAACGGCTTTAGTGGATTTTTGCATTTTTTGCAAATTTTACCCTATTTTCCCGGCTCAATATCTTACCCCCTATTTAGACAATTTACAAACCTGAATACTGCATGTTGTAGAGACTTTTATGCTCTTCAAAATGGTAGCAGTGTTTTTTCTGTAAAATGCATTAAAATTGAGTTATTTAAGAGAAATCGAAAAAAGTGCCGAAAAATATTGTTTTTTTCAATATTGTGAAAAACGCACAAGGTCTAGAAGGTCAAAAACTTGGTTTTTTTATTAGAGGGTCAATCTTTACAACATATCCAAAAACCAGAACTACCCGAAATTTGTAAGGCAAGGCCCTTTTTTGCGCTATTTCTACTGGGTTAAAAATCCCTCAATCAGTACTATTGTTGACACTTTGGTGAGTGGGGTTTTCCGAATTTCTTGTATTTTATTTATTTGTTTGTTTATTTATTTATTTATTTTTTGAGATTCCTATAGCAAAATTCGGCACAAATGTCATATACGCACCATGTTGGCACGATTTTTTTCAACCGCCGCGCCAATTTGAATTTGGTGAAATCTTTGTTTTTCAATATTAGTTTCAAATAGCATGCAATAATAACACTTGATTTTTTATTTGAATATAAAAACATAATCACGTAATAAATGAAATAGCTTCTATTATTTTAAAAAAGGAAATAAATAAATGATATTTTGACATAAATAAATATTGATATACATAATAAAAATAATTTATAGAATTAAAATAAGAAATAAAAGTAAATAGACAACAATTTATTCAAAAACAAAGTTATCGCCAAATTGGCGGTTGAAAAAAATCGCGCCAACGTGGTGCGAATATGACACCTGTGTCCAAAATTCTTCTATTTGTTTATTTGGCGTTACAGTTTGGTGATAGTTTTTTTTTAATGAAAATTGATCGACGGGATAATGGAGAGATATCAAAAAGACAAATAAACCTTGAATTAAAAATCCCTCAATCAAATAACTAATGCGTGTAACGCATCTGATGCCAACTGAATGCAACGCGACGCCACGACCATGCACGTTTGGTGTTAAATGATATATTCTGGCAACAGTTCTTTTCTTTTTATAGAAAGTAGTTGACGGGATAATGGAGAAGTAACCAATTTTCTATAGCATCGTTATAAAATTCTCCAATGCAGCGACATAGTTTACTTAACCATTTCCCACAAGTTGATTTTTAAATGTTTAATTCATCTTATTTAATAAATCAGGAAAACAGTTGTTAGCTGTTTCGAGAGCAGATGATTCGAACTTAAAATCCCTCAGTCAAAGGAAAATGAATGGGAACCCGGTTACAGCAGATCGCCACTGGTCGTTTAATCATAATACAATCTTCCGTAATCGTTTTAGAGTTGATCAAATCAGAGTCTTTTTAAATCATGCGGTGTCAGAACGGGGGTTGGCGAGCGTAGCTCGTAGGGGGCAGAGCCCCCTAGTACTGTAAATAAAAACTTCACAGTTTATTAAGTAAACAATTTAGAAAATCATAACACATTTGAAAACGCAATTTCAGCAATTACTACCAATAGTCAAACAAAACATCCGATTTCGTTTGCGCAGCCCTGTTTATGATCTATAGATTTATATGTATACTATATATATATATATATATATATATATATATAAGTATAGTATAAAAAACATAGCGCAAATGAAAATTCCCTTTCAACAATTTCCGTCAAAAAACGGAAATGTACATGAAATCTTTTGCACATATGATGATCCAAAGAACATATATTATCTATAGAATTTATTTGCACCAATTAACATACAAAAAATTAGTTCCATTTAAAAACGCGTACTACAACTGAAAACTAGCTACCGACATTTATTGTTCATACACACTACTGTAACCAAATAATTTTGAGTTTCCTTGTAAATGAACGATACATTCTATGCACACCATATTTTACAATAAGCGCCTTGTAGTGCATCTAAGGGATATGTATTAATTTCAATACTCTTAAAATAGTGAAACATCATTAAAATGCGCTGCAAATGATTTTTCTCCATAAACCGTAATGTAACGGAATCCTTTTGTGTGTCCCTGTAAATTAACGATACATTCTATGTACACCATATTCTATAGAAAGCGTCTTTTAGTGTACCTCAGTGATATGTATCAATCTGAATGGGTTTAAAATAGTGTAACATAGTTAAAAATTCCACACAAACGATTTTTCCCTATATACTGTAATGTAACGGAATTTTTTTTAGTGTCCCTGTTAAAAAAAAACAAATTCTACACACTTCATTTTCAATACGAAACATGCCATGGTAAACCGGCGCGGACAGACGACAGACAGACAGACAGATAGACAAACTCAATTCATAAATATTTTTCAACTATGTTGGAAAGTGTTAAAAAGCGAGAAGAAAAACATATTTATTTTACAATTAGATATCAGTATTTTTTCATAACATTTTTACACAGCCTACAAAACCGTTATACAGGGTGGTTCAGAAATATGTCAAAAATGTAAAGGTTGGTAGAGGAGACCTAAATAAGCAGAATTCGTATACGAATGTGTGTGCGGTAATGCCGCATAAAAGTGCTAGCACATAAAGCAGTATGAATCACAGGAAACGAAAAAGGAAAAAGAAAGCAAAAATTTATTAGCAGTTTACAAGAGCTGTTCGAAAGAGCGACCGCCAACAGTGATGCAATATTAACAACGGTGGTGGATGGAGCGACGTACATTAGAAAATACGTCAGGCATGTCGAGTAAATGTCCAACAGCAACAGACAAGTGGGCAACAAGATCTTCTACAGATGTGACGGGACTCTCGTACACGAAGCTTTTAATATGACCCCAAAAGAAGAAGTCCAAGCAGGTTAAATCAGGAGAACGCGGCGGCCAGGGAACTGGTCTGCTCCGTCCTATCCGATTCTGGCTATAGGCAGCGTCTAGGTGATTCCGGACGTCTCGGCTGAAGTGAAATGGGGCTCCATCGTGCTGGAACCACATTCGTCTGCGAACAGCTGGAAGAACATCGACCAGAAATGCAGGTAAGACCTCCTGTAGGAAGGTGCTGTATGTGTGGCTAGTCAAACGACTAGGTAGAATGTACGGCCCAACTAAGTTGCACAATGCCTGCCCAAACATTAATGGAAAACCTTTCTTGGTAGGCGTGTTCTATTGTGTCATGTGGGTTATCATGAGCCCACAGGTGAGAATTATGGATGTTAAACATTCCCAACCGCGTAAAGGTAGCCTCATCAGTGAATAAAACATCTGCAGGGAAGGTTTTATTGGCTGCAGTCTGCTGTATGTACCAACGGGCAAAGTTGAGACTTGGAAGATAATCATCAGGGGTCATTACTTGCACTCTCTGTAAAGGATACGGATGAATTCCGTCTTCATGTAAAGTCCTCAAAACAGTTGCACGGCTCACACCCAACGCACGTCCTACAGCTTGACGGCGGATTTTCCGTTACTGAGTTTAGTATTATTTCTTCCACTGCAGCAGTTCTGCGATATCTTACAATGCCAATATCCCGCCTGGAAGCATAAAACGCTCCACTCGTGCTTAACTTTCGATGCAGACGCTCGAATATTTGACGATCCGGTTGATTCCTATCCGGGATTCACTCCCTGTACATCCTTTGCGCAGCTAATTCATTTCTTTTTGCAGCCCCATACATGAAATGCTTGTCGGCAAGTTCCGCATTGGTGAAACGATGCATGCTGCTCGAGATCCGTGCAGGAAATGAAGAATCCAGCTAGCGCAGCTCTTTTATACGCCGCACTCATCAGCGCTATCTACCGGCTGAACGCGGATTTACTGCACACACATTCCTATACGAAATCTGCTTATTTAGGTTTCCTCTACCTGCCTTTAAATTTTTGACATATAGTTCTGAACCACTCTGTATTTATAACCGATAAAAATTACAAAGAGTTCGGACAACAAAAACTATTTTTAGTTAAACTATGAAACGATCCTTCGTGAAAAAACAAGAAAATATATTCTTACGAGCGCTTTTACCACTAAATATCAATACATTTTCGCGAATTTTTCATTTAAAATATAAGTTTATACAAAATCCGGTTAAGATACAAGATCATACAAATTTGAGGTTTATTTAAGGCTATTATCACTGTCCTCGTCAAAGTCGGGCGGATCAGCTATTTAGTAATAATTTGATTTTCTTTCGTTCTGGTGGCATTTTGAGTTTAATTTTTATGTTTATTATTTTTAAAAAATAAAAACAACATCATTTTTAAAATGAAATTTCTATTTAAATAGGTCTTAGGTAAGTTATATTTAACCATCGGCCAATTTAGGGTATACTATCACGGGATAAATGATGTCTTATGGGCTTTTTCCGGATTAAAAAAGGGAAATAGGAACTTTTTATTAAAAAAGGCAGACAAATTCTCCAAATACCTCTGAAAGACAAAGACATTTTCCCTTTAACACTTCCGATATTTAAAATACAGCTCAGAACTACTCATGTGGGGGGAAAATAAATGCTGGACTCAAACAAATTGATTTTGTTAAACAAAACAAAACATTAAAAGTATAATTAACTGCTATTGGCCAACTGAATATATTTGCAAAAGTGTCCTTCTAAATACTCATATCCACCATAGTTGTTTGCTTCTGAAAGGTCATAAATTCCATTGCTCTGATGTTTAACGCTGTTCAACATATATTTACAATATTTGCATCACGTGAATGCAGACATTGTAAATATAAATTTAGAATGCTTCAACTATGAGTTACTTGTCAACTTACACTTGAATGTATCAAGCTTGTTTATTATCAAAATTGATTCATGCAATGACGGCTTTGAAAAATGGAGAAAGTAAGACGCTACAAATGTCATATATGCAATTTCTTTGCATGTTTGAATACTAATCAATGTCAGATCAAAATTATTGACATGCTGCTCCTATCATCAAATTTTTAATGCCTAAATCTTAATTATTAACGAGCTCCCTACACTGTTAAAGATTTGCAGCAAACTGTCCAGTCATTTGACCGTTTTTATAGAAAATGGTTACATAACCGTAATTTAACTCTACTCTGACCATAATATGGGCAATAATATGGCCAGAATAGAGATAAATAACGGTTATTTAACTGTTTTCTATGAAAACGGTCAAATGACTGGACAGGTTGTTGCAAATTTTTAACAGTGTAAGAATACAAAAGCGTCATTATTGAATAAAAATGATAAAAATGGCATAAATATAAAAACAATGATAAAGTTTAACACATTTACTATATAATATAGAGCACCAACACACACTCCGTATTCTTTATTTTTTTAAGAAATTCAAAGAAAGTGAAAAATATACTTATTACTACCAGATTATCCTCATGGAACAAACATTAAGTGTAATAATTAATACACATTAAAACAAACAATCTTTGAATGAAAAAACCAGGATTACAATTCACTTATCCCATCAAAAATACAGAAATGTTACTGAAAGGCGAACTGAGATTTTCTTTCATAAACTAAAAATAATGAAGATATTTTAGCTAAATGTTCAACAGATTGATTTAGATTTCTATAAAATATGATGACATCACACGGAGAGCCGGCAGTACACTGTAATTCGATCAGTGACAGCATGCATATTGTCAATTATATTTCGAGTTATGGTGCATCTAGATTAGTATTCTTTGAACAGGAATGGTGCCAATGTCAAGTATTTTTCATGATGTTAACTCATATCATAAGGTAAAGTAGGATTATTGAAAATATCATTTCCATTTCTTCGTTATTGTTACAGTTATGAATAAATGTTCAGTGTCAGTTTCAAGTGAGATAACCTTGTATTTTTGATTGAATAAGTAGATTGTGACTAATTTTCTGTAAACAAATAAATAAATAAATAAATAAATAAATGTGAATGCGTGTGTGTATGTGTGTTTGGTTTGAAAAATATTATCAGCTCAATTCTTGTCCCATGTGTTCTAACTTGTAAATTAAACTAAAAAAATAGTAATAATATCATGATAAAAAATAATAGATGGTATAAAAGTGATATATTTAGTAAACCATTGAAGTCGTTCTATTTTATGAATAATCAAGTGTTTATTGAAATAAAAATATAGTACCTGTTATAAATATTTCATTTCTGAAATTCATTAATAATGCAACTACACATTTAAAAATATTTTCATAATTCATTGTTAAATATTCAAAACCCTGGAGTAAAATCTTAATTAATTAAAAATGAAACAAAAGTTCTTTATTTCTGAAGAACAGATCTGTTTTCCCAGCCGAAATTTTAATTAAAATCTTATTTTCTTTGAAGTACCAATTAATTCATTAACCACTTTAGAAAAGTGTTTTCTGCTGCTGTTGATCGTTTGTTTAGTTCAGAAAAGTTTAAAACAAATTGTATCTTCAAATACAAAGTTAAGTGTTTAGAAGAATCATTCTAATTAACAAAGGATTTTTTTTTTGTTGTTTACAAAAACATAACTGCATTACTTTTGGAATAAATACAGGGTGTCCAGAAATTTTTGTCGGAGTTTCCTTACCTCATAACTTTTGATTTAAGAACATGGAGAAAAATATTATTACATATTCGTAAAGTACAATTCAATTTTTTTTTATAACGCAACCAAAGTTATATATGTGTAAAATTCAACTCAAAGTGTTATTCAAATAAAAGTGTTTAACAAATGCATGTTTTGCCTTCGCTAACTTATGAAGCGGAAACATGGACTCTGATAAAACTGATGATACAACGTAGGTATAATTAAAGTTACACTACTCAGAACAATCTGGAGTCCATTCTAGTTGACGGATTTCGTTGAAAATTGGTATATACGTTATATGGAACGTGGGGAAGGGAAATATCCAGTAAAATAAATTAGTTCACATTTCGACCACCAGGTGCTACCAGGTGCTAGCAGGCTAAAGAGTTGGAAGCACAAATTGGAAAAACAAAACTGTATTTAATTCCACAGCATTTGTTCAATGTGCATTCCATTTGTGTCAATAACATATTCAAAGCATGTTAAATCATGTTCAACAGAAGCACGAAGTGATTCTTGAGTAATTGAAATGACATGGCGTGTTATTCTTGCTTTCTGTTGAACATGCTTTAATGCGCTTTGAACACCTTATTGTCACAAATGGAATGCACATTGAACAAATATTGTGAGATTAAATACAGTTTTGTGTTTCCAGGTGCCATCTTTTCACTTGGTTGTCGAAATTTGAACTATTTTTTATTGAATATTTCTCAAGGTCAGTTTCCCGGGCCTTATCTTAGGTGAGTAACTATGGTAACACCGCATTTGCCTGATTCGCCGTTCTACTTTTCCCCATGAGAACGAAGGGATAAAGTAGGAAGAACGGATGTCCTTGAGAAGCCAATTGAAATTATGTAGAGTCAATTATTGCATTGGCCGCGGTTCCCATGTTCTGCGAGTGTCAGGAAGTGATTATAAAGTTAATCTGCTTTAAAGGAAAATAAATTACCTAATTTGCCACAATTTGTTAAAAAACAAAAAAAATACTTTGAAGAAATAATGTATAAAACGTATCATATAATACTGTGTGTAGTTAATTTTGCTAATATGATAAAGCTAATATTTACTTAAATAAAGTCTAATCGATAAGCACGTCGAACACATTTTAAAATAGTAAGCAGAATTGTGCATAACATTTTCCTGTTATATCAGACACGTGAACAGAAATTAAATTCAACCTCGTAGTTAATTATACAATCCCGGAATATTTTTCTTTATTTTCAGATAGCATTTGAAGAAGGACCAATAAGGATCTCAGAAAACAACAGATTTCCGAGACTGTAGAAAAAGACAAACGTTTCTTAATCTCTGAATATATAATATAACCAAGAAAGAAAATACATAATAACCTCTTCCGAGTTATCCATGCTCAACTCCCCCGCTGAGTACCGACAAAGTAAAGTTTGTGTGTAACGGAGAAAAGTGATTTTCTCATAAACAATGTAACCTAATATAATCGCTATAGTTTTTCTGCAAAATTTATATAAACTTCTAATAGCCCTAATTTCTTATAATTTTAGTTTCTGTAGATTCGGAAATAAGAGGGTGGGGGGGGGGCATATTTTTGCTGTACATTTTTGAAGATATCTCTGAAAATATATTACCTAAAATTCTTAAAAATATTTTTGTGTTCGGTGTTACGAAATTTTTCGAATGATACACCCCAAACGATATTTAAAAAGAAAAAAAAATAAGTCACGTAACTAGCTTTCCTAAATGTTTCCTAAAAATATATGTGATGGGCTAATAATCTATAAATATGTGGATCAATAGCATTTATAACCTTAACAAGTTTGAACTTTCCATTTTCCATACTTTTCGAGAAAAACGGTTGTGACTGACAAACAGACACACGAGTTATCTTACAAGGGTTCCATTTTTACTTTTCTAATACGGAACCCTAAAAATACAAAATAAGATAGCGTAGGAAGAGTGTAAGGATCTTCTTACAAATATAATTAATTATTAAGGCTCCAACAACGAGACATCCTACTGATAAAACTGTTTTGTATCTTTCTTCTTTATATCAATAAGAGATAAACAGAACAAATATATCTCTGTCGTAAGCAAAGGAAAATAATTATTAGTATATTTACTTTATTTAAATATATGCTTAAGTAATTGCAACCTTAATTTATTCTACGTATTACAAAGATAATCCCAAAAGTATCGTTATTCCTGTTAACACATAATTCTGCAATTCTGCAGTTAATATTCTGAAACTTACAACACTTGTATCATGCTATTTAACGATATCCAATAATGCGAAACTGAATTAATTCGCAGTTTTAACCAGGCGAAAACTATTAATCTATTATTTCGGGATTACATTAATAACTAATGTTAGTATTGATGAAATCTTGTGTACGTTGTGTAAACAGTGTTTATAATCTTCATTAAGTTTATTTATATTGAATATTTAGTTAACTCTAAAGATTATCATAATAATAGAATAACTTGTACTCATGTGGTTCATAGCGGGTTCTTTAGCATAACGGGGTCATAATTTTATGTTTTAACTTTATATACATACACTGTATTGTATAAAATGTGCTGGAATGAAATCAAATTAAACATGTCAAATTATCTTGATTGAAAGTTTTATTTTAGTGTATAATAATTATATACTTTTAAATATTTAACTGATTTAAAAATTAAATTGCAGTTTAAACGAAATAACATTATTTTCTAGAATTTATAACTTTGAACTAAAAAAATTAAAACATATTTTTTGTAAAATGAACTTTAAGAAATAAGTTTAAGAAATAACGTTTTATCTATGTAACACAGGGTATCTTTTGTCATGTAGAGCTTAAATCGTGTATCATTGTCGTAATTTAAAGCTACTTTGGCTGTTAGAAAAAAATGAAATAAATAAAGCAATTGTGTTGCAATACTAAAATTTGGCTTATGTTAGAATTAAAAAAATGTTCGGCTTTACCTCCTTTTTAAATACAGGAGCTTTTTAAAATGGTTGTAAATACATGCACACACACATAAGAAAATCTCTCACAAAATGAGCCAACTTTTTTTATCAAGTTTTAACGCTTTCCAGCATAGTCGAAAAGTCGAGGCTAACGAAAGAGAAAGGCTACCGCGGTGCTTTACGCATATCTTTTTTTACAGACCGCCGGAGTCACGTGTTGCTCGAATGCACCAATGAAGGCGTACGAATAGAGCATCACGTCACTCTAGCGGTCTGTAAAAAAAGATAAGTGGAATGTACCGCGGTAGCCTGTCTTTTTCGTTAGCCTCGCGAAAAGTATTTATGACTTTGGTTTGTCTAGCCGTTTGTCAGTAATACATTCGTAATGCCATATAATAGAGTTATTTTATTCATGTTTACTATGATATGGTCGGTATTGACAATGAAGTGTGTAGCGTTTATAGTTCTTTTACAGGGACACTCAAGAATTGCGTCATTTTATGATCAATGGGGAAATATCATTTGCAATGTACTTTAATGATGCTACACTATTTTAAACATAACGAAATTTATATACATTATTCAGGTGCAATAGACGATGGATACTATAGAATATGTTTTTGTAGCACTTACAATACAGGTGTAGGAGGACTCAAAGGTATTCCGTTATATTATTGTCTATGAAAAATCGTTTGCGTCGTAGTTTAATGATTTTGATCTGTTAAAAAAATAATGAAATTGATATGAATTTCTGAGGGCACTAAAACATGCGTTTTGTAGAATATGGGATGCAAAACATTTATCATTTATTTACTGTGTCATACAGAACAATTCGATTATACATAATGGTCTACGGGGAAAAACTGCTCGCAGCGTATTTTAATTATGTTGAACTATTTCAAACATGATGAAATTGATATACATTACTAAGGCTTGCAGTATAATATGATGTGTATCGCATTTATCGTTCATTTAAAGGGACACAAAAATTATTTCGGATGCAAAGTGTAGTATTCGAAGCTTTGTCTATTAGGGATGAGATTGCTGAACGTGATTTTATTTTATAGTATTTTTTTTAAGTTTAACTAAATTTTGCATATTATGTGATGTGTGTAAATCGTACAGACCATTTACAGGCTATACAAAAGAATTTGCAAGCTTTACTGAGAATGAACGTGAATTGCTTAAAAGTTTTTTTTAAATTTGAGTTAAGTTGTGCATTTTCAAGCCAAACTACATTTAGTATACTAACAGATGTTTGTAGAACATAAATAAAATTATATATAGGGTGTAATATATGATTTGTATCATATAGGGCTATGCAAAGACCTGGATACATGACCAGCTATGGATGCTAATTTCTGGAAGTATAATTTCTGTTGTTTTAAGTGTATTTTTGTCTGTATTAAATTTCAGCTTAATGTGTGGCGTGTATAAAAACTTATAGGTAATATACAGGGATGTACAGAAGAATTCACGTATGTTTTCGCCTATTAGTAGAAAATGCTGAATTTCAACTGTGTTATGTGTTTTCTTACTATACTAAATTTTAGCATACGTTGCTTGTATAAGGTTTAGTGGCACAAGGTCTCATTGGGAACAAGCTGCGCCAAACATTTTAGCATACTATGTAGAATATACACAAAAATATAGATCATATACATCATATCATTTTGTACACAAAAGAATTAGTGGAGCTTTCCGACTATGGGAAGTAATTGCTAAAATCTGGTTTCCAAATGTATTATGAGTTTTCTAAAATGTTTAGTTAGGTATCTTCTTTACCTTACTAAACGGCGAAATTTTGTTACAGACTTCTGCAAGTGTTAGAAAGCGTTTCATAATCTATCCTTGTCGCATGATTTTTCTTGTTGTAAAACATAGTGAAACAAGGTTGCGCCAAATTTTGAAGAGAAAGTAATGGAACAATAAATCATTTTTATTTCCCCATTATAGTAAGAATTCTGAGACTTAAAGGGAAATGACTCGTCTCCGGCGCACTCTTAGGTAAAATGCTTCAAATCGTATATGAAAATGTAACTTTTCTTTAATAACAGACTCAATTTCAATGACGGATTTTTGCATTTAGCCCCTTTAATTGTTTCACAGTTTGGTTTAACCGTGGATATTAAATAGCTTTATCTTTGTGATGTGCGATTTAATATCAGTGTGAAATAAAGATAAAAGTAAAAAGTGTATCTCTTTTAAGTAATCATTGTAATGAGTTTCCCTTTTACAGATGAAAATTGTCGATATATTTTTACGCATGCCATTCTTATCGAGGGAAGCGTTGCATCTTTCTATATTAAGATTTAATGAGTATTTTTCTCGTTCTCAGCCGTTCAAAGAACTGTCTGTACGGCCGTCTGTCTCTCTGTCTGGTCGTCTAGCCATGGTCTAACTCGTGCAAATATCCTCGGATTGCATTGTAATTTATATATGTTATTGGTATTTTCTATGGTATGCTCGGTATTGAAAATAAAGTGTGTACCATTTATGGTTAGTTTACAGAGACACTCAAAATTATTCTGTTACATTACGGTCAATGGGGAAAAATCGCTTTCAGCGCATTATAAACGATGTTATACTATTTCAAACATAATGAAATTCTGATGCATCACTGAGGTGGACGATAAATATTTTCTATATAATATATAGATTAATTAGCAATTATAGATCGTTTACAGGGACACTCAAAAGTATTCTCTTACATTACAGTCAATGTGGAAAAATCGTTTTCAGTTACACTATTTCAATGAAATTGACATACATTACTGAAGTGCACTACGTCATGTTTTCGATATATTCTTGAGTGGTAGAATTTATCTATTATTTACAGAGACACTCACCAGAAATCGGTTGCATGACTGACTATAAGTCATAATTGCTGGATGTGCGTTTTCATTTGTGATATGCATTTTAAAACATAACTAATTTTTAGTGTATTACGAGGTGTGTAGATAATATACAAGACTGCACAAAAGAATTTGCACACATTACCGGCTGTGGACAGCAAATGCTAAAAATGAATTTTTGCTGCGTTTTGTCTTCTTTTTAATGTTTATTTAGATATCGCATTTTCATTGTGTGAACAAAAAATAAATTCTTAACAATATTTCGGTAATGTTGGAAATTGTTTCACGACTTGTTCCTTGATACATGTTTCTTTATTCTTTTTAATTTTTCTAACTACATTTTAATCTGTGAATCTAATGTGATATAAAGAACTACACTGAAAAAAAAAATATATATATATATATATATATATATATTTTACGGCGTAATACTGGCATCTCAGCTGCTAGTATTATACCGTAAAATTAACAGTAATAAACACTAAAATAAGCAGAAATATCGCTGGGGTATAAGCAGCATATCGCTGCCACGCATACGTGGGCCAGTATTATGCAGCTAAGATGCCAGTATTATGCCGTAAAATCAACAATTTTTTTTGCACTGTGCAGAGTGATTCAAATTGACCACATACAAACTTTAAAGGGCGATAGTTTAAAAAAAACACTTTTGGTACGGGACACTTCGTCACAATTCGTTTATTCAGTCGAAAATACAAGGTGACTGACGCCAATCAGAACTCCTGATGTTCTTTATAATGCTAATAAGGGTATTTTACCAACCATCACAACAGGTATTCTTTTCTTTGTGTGAAATGTAACAATATCACAAAAAGTTAGAGAAGTGGCCACCATTCACATCCAAATTCCACTCTAGACTCTCCATATTTACAAATGCAACTGACAGTAAGGTTTCAAATATCCCTCTTCTATCCCTTTTCACGATGTCATTCCATTGCACTTAAAGCAAGGTAAGTCTGTTGAAAATGTCTTTAAAATGTTCATTTGTGCTCAGTTATGATCAATAAATAGGTTCGTATTGTGATGAGTATACTTTATTTTTAAGTAAATAAGTGGAATACTACCCTAGTTTCCAATTAAAAACAAGGAAGAAAAATCCTGCGTCAATCATAGATTATGTAACACTTTCCCACACATTCAGAATACTATAGCAAAACTTCACCGTTGGTGAAAGATGATATCAAAGTACACAATTTGGAAAACACAAATTTAGTAATTACTATCTATAGTCTGAAAAGAATTAAAATTATTTTGTGACTCCCTATAGATGAGCTCTCTATTTGTATATACAGGGTGATTCATAAAAGATGGGCAGAACTTTAAGGGGTTATAGTACACTTAAAGACAAATAATATTAAATAGGAGACTAAGGGTCCCAGACGTATTCCCAAGGAGATAGGGGGCATTAAAGTTTAGGGTCCGAAATTTCAAATGATTATAAAACATGGAAAAATTGGTCGATTCGTTTGCGGTTTTTGCAAAAAATTTTCTTTATGCCAGTATTTTCTTGAAATAAAATTTTAAAGTTCAATTTCAAAAAATGCCGATAGGGGGCGCTTTAGACTTTGGAGTAACAAACAACTATTTTTTAACGTTATTTTTTGTATTTCTTTAAATGATTTCGAAAGCTCAGACTTAAACTTAAATTTTGATCTAAAAATCTGAGTCCTAACGAGTAGTTAAGTAGCGTAAACTGAAATTTGAAATTTGAAACCCTTCTCCCCCCAGAACAAAAATCAGTTATTCCCGATCTTTGTGTCGTAGATTAGGCTCTAACTACTGCCGCGTTTTGCTAAAATTATTCTTTATGTCAGTATTTTCTTGAAAATAAATTTTAAAGAAAATTTTCAAAAAATTCCGATAGAGGGCGCTTTAGACTTTGGAGTAACGAACAACTATTTTATACCGTTATTTTTTGTGTCTCATTAAATGCTTTCTAAAGCTTAGACTTAAACTTAAATTTTCAGCTCAAAATCTGAATCGCTGAGCGTGGTTCAGTAGCGAGGGGAGGGGGTTCAAATTTCAACTTCTGAACATAGTTCAGTTTGCACTACTTAACCATGCCCAACGATTCTGTGCTGTGATACGAGGCAAAAATACAACTTTCGTCAAGGACTGCATAGTCGGAATTCACTCATAAAGGCACTGGCACAGTTGGAAACGTCGCTCATGCAAACGTTAAAGCTCCATTCCTGACGCTAGTCACCGGGTGAAGAAGGAAACAGAAAGTATGCAAATGTCAAATGGGGAAGAAGAAGAACACGTATGCAAAATTTCGACACGATTCAGGCATAAAAACCACTGAACGGTGAGTCAAGTGTAAGTCGCTGTAGTAATGAATCGGAAGATGGTGCCCTTCACGAATAAGGAAAAGGCTGAGATGCATTTAATTTACGGAGCGGCAGATGGAAATGGTGCAGAGGCACAATGAATGTACGGAGAGCGATTTCCTAACAGGCGGTTGCCTAACCGCAAAACTTTCGAGCGCTTGCACAGACAGTTGTGTGAGACGGGATCATTTCTCGCTTCCCGGTCGAATGCAGGTCGTGCAAAAAAGGACGAATCAGTAGTTGTTGCAGAAGCCATTCTGGATGTAGTAGCGGCGCAGCCAAGTACAAGTACACGAACAGTGGCTAGCCAGGTGGATACCTCACAGTCCACGACTTCGAGGGTACTGAAGGATGAACATTTGCTCCCGTTTCATGTGCAACGAGTCCAGAAACTGTCTCCAGGGGATTATCCAAATCGTATTGAATTCGCCCGCTGGTTTCTGCAGCAGAACGCGCTAAATCCACATTTTGGACGAACTGTGCTTTTCACCGATGAATGTACCTTCACACGTGAAGGTACATTTAACACACACAATGCACATGTATGGGCGGATGTCAATCCACATGCTACGTATCCACATGCTCATCAGAGACTCTTTTCCATCAATGTTTGGGCAGGAATCCTCGGAGACCACCTAATCGGACCGTACCTTCTTCCTGAACGCCTCAACGGTAAAACATACCTCACATTTCTGCAACATGTGCTGCCAGACCTGTTAAACGTTGTTCCTCCACGCATCCGGCGGGTCATGTGGTTCCAGCACGATGGAGCGCCAGCCCATTACGTACGAGACGTCCGCAACTATCTGGACATCACATTTCCGAACAGATGGATTGGTCGAGGTGGTCCTGTTGCTTGGCCTGCTCGCTCGCCAGATCTTTCACCCCTCGATTTCTTTTTTTGGGGACGATTGAAGGCTCTTATGTATGAGACACCCATTGAATCCCCCGAGGAACTGGTCGCCAGACTTTCCGCCGCTGTAGGGGAAGTGCTCGAAAAGCCTGATGTTTTCGCGAATGTTCGCCGTTCCATTCGTCGCCGTTGTTCTGCGTGCATAACCTCTGGTGGTCACAATTTTGAACATTTATTGTGATTACATGTTAATAAATATGCTTTGGTAACATAATCCTAATTTGTGTCTTTTTACCTCGTATCACAGCACACAATGTGTGGACATGGTAAACTGAACTGTGCTCAGGAGTAGAAATTTCAAGCCCCTCTCCCCAGAAACTAAACCACGTCTAACGATTCAGATTTTGGGCTGAAAATTTAAGTCTAAGCTTTAGAAAGCATTTAATGAGACACAAAAAATAACGGTATAAAATAGTTGTTCGTTACTCCAAAGTCTAAAGCGCCCTCTATCGGAATTTTTTGAAAATTTTCTTTAAAATTTATTTTCAAGAAAATACTGACATAAAGAATAATTTTAGCAAAACGCGGCAGTAGTTAGAGCCTAATCTACGACACAAAGATCGGGAATAACTGATTTTTGTTCTGGGGGGAGAAGGGTTTCAAATTTCAAATTTCAGTTTACGCTACTTAACTACTCGTTAGGACTCAGATTTTTAGATCAAAATTTAAGTTTAAGTCTAAGCTTTCGAAATCATTTAAAGAAATACAAAAAATAACGTTAAAAAATAGTTGTTTGTTACTCCAAAGTCTAAAGCGCCCCCTATCGGCATTTTTTGAAATTGAACTTTAAAATTTTATTTCAAGAAAATACTGGCATAAAGAAAATTTTTTGCAAAAACCGCAAACGAATCGACCAATTTTTCCATGTTTTATAATCATTTGAAATTTCGGACCCTAAACTTTAATGCCCCCTATCTCCTTGGGAATACGTCTGGGACCCTTAGTCTCCTATTTAATATTATTTGTCTTTAAGTGTACTATAACCCCTTAAAGTTCTGCCCATCTTTTATGAATCACCCTGTATACTGCATGTTATGATAAAATTTAGTTCAATTGGGGAACGCTTAACACGGTTAAAATTTCTTTTCAGCAATTTCCGTCTTTAAACGGAATTGTATTCGAATTCTTTTGTGCAGCCCTGTATCTGTATAATTTATGCACACCGAGTAATATGCAAAAAGCAAATTACATTATAAAATGCACACCAGAACTGAAGACGCAAAACCACACTGAAAAAAAAATAAAACTGTTGACTTTACAGTATAATACTAGCATCCCAACAGTAAAATAAGCAGTAATACGCTACCGCGCATGCGCGGCAGCGTGTTACTTCTTATTTTACTGTTTATTACTATTAATTTTACGGTATAATACTGGAAGCTGGGATGCCAGTATTATACTGTAAAATCAACAGTTTTTTTTTCTTTTGCAGTGCAGTGAAGCAATTATCGCTCATGGATAGTATTGTAGCCGAAAACTTTTGTGTGTCGCTGTATACGAACGATAAATGCTATGTGAACCATCTTAAAATATAAGCATGTTTTTATGCACCTCAGCGATATAAATCAATTTCAGTATGTTGGAAATAGTGTAACTTTATTAAAATACATTGCAAACGATTTTTACCCATAATATAACGGAAAACTTTTGAATATCCTTGTGAATGAACTATGAATGCTACACACTTCATTTTCAATACCGAACATGCCATTAGTAATTCTCAATAACATAGATCATTTATATGGCAATCCGACTATATTTACGCGAGTTACAGCTCGGACAGACAGACATGAAAACCGAATCCATAAGCACTTTTCAACTGTGTTGGAGAGAGTTAAAAAATATATTTTTAGCATTGTCGAGAACTCCTTAAAGTTTATACTTGGAACTTTGAATCGTCATGTATATGTATACCAATGTGTAGACCTTTCATTCCTGCCTAAGAAGTGAATTTTTATATCAACAGTAAATAGATAGAATTGATGAAATAAACTCTACATGTCTCATAATCCGAGATCACCACAATGAAGGAAAGAATGTGTCTGTCTGCGGACTGTCTAGCGCTGTTACAGAAAGAGCTACAGTTGTGAAATATGGCACAAAGACACGCAAGGGACGAAACATAAATGAAACGAAAATATTTTGTTTCCAAAAATCACGTCCTTTAAAATAAAGCTAAGGGATTTCTTCCTTACAGTTTTCTTTTTCAATTGTCATCGTTTTTATTTTGCATACCTTCGTTTTTAAATATCGTAGAGGTACTGGCGTAGCTTCGTTGAATAAGTCACAAAATATAAAATAGTTTTGAAACTGTAGCGTATTTTTCTGACTTTTGAGGATTTCTTAATTAAATGTAAAACATATTTTTTTAATATAGATAAACTGCCATTTTGCTAGTTTAGTATTCACAACATTTCTAATCATCCTGAGAAAAAAATTAAACAGTAGTGTTTATATATTCTTTTATTTTTTTAACTTATCTTGATTCATGCATATGAAGGTGGAATTTTGTAATCGATTTTTACTCACTTCAGGATGTGTCAGAATTCTAGAAATAAGGTACAGTTGTGTGGCTTCAATGACAATATAAAATTTTCATATTTTCATAATTTAATTATTCATAATTAGATTAATTTTAATTAAATTTTGATTATACGTTGAAAAACAATTTAGGAACAATAGATAGTTTAAAAAGTAATTTTTAGACATGTCGTTTTAGAGTCTCGTTCCTCTGACGAAACCGTATTCGTCTCGCTCCTCTGTCTGCTACACAGTACTCGAAAACTGTATGTCAGAGACTTGGAATTTTGCATATTTATAGCTGAATACCTTTTATCACACTACGAATCATAAAATTTTGAAAAAGTCTCATATTATTTTAATTAAATGAATTAATTTATTGACATCCGAATATTTCTACGATTTTTCTAGATCCTAAAACAGAACCTTAATTTCAGTCTCTTTCGCGTAGGCTAGATTGTTCAGGGGTAGCGCGTTTTTCTCCTAACCCAAAGGTTCGGGACAGTTAGACGACGGAAGTGGAAATTTTCGATTTCTACATTTCATTGTCTGATGGATTTAATTAAATGAACTTTCGTAATTTTTTTTGTCATTTTAAGTTTTTTTTTCTTTTTCTTTTTAGCTACAATTAAATCTTGTAATTAAGTATGCTTTTCAGATACAAAAATATATGTTGTTACAGTTGTTTGAAAAGCAGTTCTTGAAAATTTTTATTTTATTAAAAAAATAGCTTCCTCTTGTTATCATTTTATTATTAAATTTAAAAGTGCTGCCATCTTTTTGACAAAGTGTATTAATAAATGAAATAATAGTTATAAGTTAATGATTTGGATTTATAAATTAAAGGTAATTGAAGTGTTTTGAAAGGAATATTTAACGAAACTCTTTGTACGATCCTCGATCACACTTACTCACTTGTTTCAATCTATTACCGCGTAACTTAACAATAAATATTTGTTTGTTACAGTAATATAAAGTAATGTTTTGAGTCATGCAATTTTTATTTCCTGATGCCATATCTTAAAAATAAAATTTAATTATTTTTTTATAATAATCCATTAATTTTGATACTTTTTATAAAAAAAACACTTTAAAATTTTTTTACTTTTATTTTACTAAGCTGTTTAAAAGCTAAAACTTCAGATTTACATCCAACAATTTAGATTACTTTTACGCATAATGGAACACCATATATATTTTTTAGGTATTTCTGAAATACACCAAATCTAAGTAAATTTTAAGAGAGTTTTAATTTGACTGTTTCTTTTTATGCATTATGTAAACACAATCTAGTGTTACTACACTCGACATTCTGAATACTTTACAGAACAGTATGCGTTCAAATAAGTAGCATAAAAATATATAAAAACTTGGATACTCATTTTACAAAAGTAATTTTTTTTTCACTTGTGAAAATAACCGCGTGTTCTAAAAAAAAAAAAAATAAATAAAAATAAAATAAATAAATAATAAAAAAAAAGGCTTTCATTCATATGGCTGAAACATTTTGCTAAAATTACACATGGCGTAATTTTCAGCGATTTTGTAATTCGCCCTCCTTGGGGTAATGACCTATAAACTAAAATAAATATTGAAATTAATAATTTCAATCATCTTTATGATATCAATCATTATATATTAATTGTTCTCCTTTCATTTAATTATAATTCTCAAAATTTCTCCTAAGTATAAGAAAACTATATATATAATTTCCTTTTAAATTATTATTTGAATTATTATTCTATTTAAGGTAAATTTATTTTTACAGGTTCCTTTTCAAAAAAAGCGCAAGCATTGCACATCTATTTCAGTTAAAAAAGGCAACAGCTATCATAGAATATTTTCCGTTGGAAGAGATAATTATATATATAAAAATAAATAAATAAACACAATTCATATATGGCTTATATATATATATGGATTATCTATAGGGGTTATCTATATAGCTTATATATATGGATTATATTATTTACATTATTTACAATTCATCTTTCAAACGGTCAAGAAATATGTAATATATTTAAATTTTACTTGTTTAGAGATCATTAAACAATAATCTGAACGATTTATTATCCATAAGGTAAATTTATTTTTACAGGTTCCTTTTTCAAAAAAGCGCAAGCTTTGCACATCTATTTCAGTTTAAAAAAGGCAACAGTTATCATGGAATATTTTCCGTTGGAAGAGATAATTAGATATAAAAAAATAATAACAAACACAGTTCATCTTTCAAACGGTCAATAAATATGTAATATATTTAAATTTTCTTTGTTTAGAGATCATTAAACAATAATCTGAATGATTTAATATCCATAAGGTAAATTTATTTTTACAGGTTCCTTTTCAAAAAAGCGCAAGCATTGCACATCTATTTCAGTTAAAAAAAGACAACAGCTATCATGGAATATTTTCCGTTGGAAGAGATAATTAGATATAAAAAAAATAAGTAAACACAATTCATCTTTCAAACGGTCAAGAAATACGTAATATATTTAAATTTTCCTTGTTTAGAGATCATTAAACAGTAATCTCAACGATTTATTATCCAATTTTCCGACCATAAATAACTCATTAAAAATATAAGCATTCTCATTTATACTAATATTAAACATTTCCTATAATAATCTTACTTTCAAACGATGAATAAATTTATGAAATAATAGATTGAATATGCAGAACATGATATCAGTACACCGTCATTGATATTTCTTCAAAATAATTCATGTCCATAATCTTCCATGTCCATAAATCTTATAATAATAATTATCTATCAATAAATCATGAAATTATCTCTTTAATGTGCCCGTTATTTCACCTGAAAATAATGCTGATGCCATGGGTTTCATAAACATGTCAAGTGATATCATTAATTATTTTCTAAATTACACTTTCGATTTGGCAATAACATATTGCAGCTAAGTGCGCCAACATGGTGCTGACAAACAATGCATTTTCAAAATGTTAGCAGCTCTATTGAAAGGAATCCGCCAAATAGTGTAACCTTTGGTAATTTACTGGATTTTTTTAAGTTTAGACAATGTCTTATTGAAACACGTCTCTGCTTGCTCTCGATTTAGGTCAGTATTCTGTGATTTGACCCCTTCTCGAAGTCTGATACTTAATGTAAAGTAAATTTAATTACCGGCAAACGCCCGGTATTAAAAATTGAAATATGTTATCTCCCTAATCTATTGAACTATTTTCCTTGAGTAAATAAAATACCTTCAGCCAAATCTGCTGTTAGATGCCTGGGACTTTTAACTTCATTCCACCGTCTTATATGCCACTATACAATTTTTCTACCTTTAGATCAACTCGAGTCTTCAATTACAATCTTCTATTAATTTTCTTTCATCCATCAGTATATCATTTACATATCTATACTAATGGATGTTTTAAGTTGTTTTAACACTTTCAGGGGCAATGTGTTACGGGGGCAATACGTTGCAAAAATGTTGAAATGATTGAACGTCACCAGAATTTATGAAGAAACTGATTTGAAAATAAATATTTTTTTTTCTTCAGGTACAATATAAAAGCCACAATTCTGGGATCCATTTGGCAGTTTGGAAATAAAATTAAGTGATATTATACCACCGCCCATTAACAGGTTTTTTTCCTTCAACAAAAAGCATTACTTAAATTTCTAATTTGTTTTTATCGAAAACAAAACTCAATGTATATCAACCGGTTCCATCAACAGCTTTTTTCTCTTCAACAAAAGGCATTACTTAAATTTCTATATGTTTCTATAATATATATGTTTCTATAAATTTCTATATGTTTCTATAATATATATGTTTCTATAAATTTCGATATGTTTCTATAATATATATGTTTCTATAAATTTCTATATGTTTCTATAATATATATGTTTCTATAAATTTCTATATGTAAACAAAACTCAATGTACATTTTTTTGCCCCTTTTTATAAAAAAGAGAAAGTTTTACTGAAGTCATTCACTTTCTATAGAAATATTATTATTATATCACTATAAAATGTTTGTAAGCAATAAAAATATTTAATTTAATAAATGAGTTAAAAAGAAAAATACGGTACTTCTCTATTATCCCGTCGACCACTTTTCATAACAAAAAAACTATCGCCAAATTGTAACGCCAAATAAACGGGAGAACGTTGCCGTTGGAATATGAAAATAAATAAATATATAAAATATCAGAATTTAAGGACACGATTGTTATTTTAATTAATGAAATAACTAATAAATCAGTAAAACATAACGAAAAATACACGCAAATGTCGAATTAAAAACCACTTGATGACATAACAAACATGTATAATGCTTCTGACATCAAGTAAATGGGAGTGCATTTTTGACGTTTAATCTTACAGTTTGGCGATAGTTTTTTGTTATGAAAAGTGGTCGACGGGATAATAGAGAATTACCGAAAATACTTATCGGTTTCTTTGGTCTTAAAATGGCTGAAAGAGGATTTTAAAACATGTTAGCTATCAAAATCAATGTACGACTTATTCCAAAATGTATATATTTTTTTGCGGCAATGGCCAATAATATATTTGCCAAATGGGAGATCAATCGAAACACTGTTTGGCTGCTATCGTATTAATTCACACGCACATATATATGTATCAGGATTACAATGCTTTGATTACACTATATGTGTCCGAAAAGTAATAAGTTGGTTTTCCAAATGTGACTCTAATTTATTTTTTAATGTATACTTTAAATATATATATTTACAATTTTAAACTAACAATGGTTTTTAGATAAGTTTTATAGCAGTTTATATAGCTGGTTTGATGAAACAAATTGTAAAATACTGTCAATATATGATGGAACTTATCTAAAATTTTAATCGGTAAAAATACAGGGTGTTTCTAAATAAATATTGGGGTTTTTACGCTTTGTAGTATCTATTATATAAAACTTAAAATTATACTTAATACATAAAATGAAAGAGCAACTCAAACAGTTTGTTGGTACCTGTGCATGCACATGCGTAAGCAATGTTTCTTCCGTCATCTGTTAGAAAGCGCTGGTAGCAAAAAGGCGACTAGTGAACAGAAAGCATTTTGTGTTCTGCAGTTTGCAAAGACCAAATCTGTAGTTACCGTGCAACGTGCGTTCCGGATAAAGTTCAAATGTGATCCTCCAGCCAGCTGTTGCAACAATTACCCCACAAACATTAATTAACGTTTGAGAAGAACTGAGCTTTCGACAAGATGTGTGCCGTGTGACGAAAGCTATTGGAGTGTTTATATATTAAGTTTCTATATTAAACTATATTAAGTTGTTCACATTGAACACTTGTAAGCTTGTAGGTAAAACTGTTTGAGTTGCTCTTTCATTTTATGTATTAATTATAATTTTAAGTTTTATGTAATAAATACTACCAAGTGTTAAATCTCCGATATTCATATAGAAACACCCTGTATAATAATATGAGAGAATTGTTTCTTTTTAGAAAAAACAGGGGTGGTAGATTTATAAGTAGAAATTCTTTAAAAATGCCTTAGTTTTTTAAAGTAATTCTAAGAACTTATAAATTCGATCCGTAACGTTGCATTCTTTTCAGTGAAATAACTCAAAATAAATAAAAGAGAATGCAATACTTATGTAACAAATAAGATTCCATTAAAATAGTTTCATAGTTGTGTTTTCAAACCATTTTCAACAATAGTCAAGATTTTAAATACCTTTCTCGAACATTTCCAATTTAAATAAATGAAATGTAAACAAAAAGCAAATGTTTAAAAACATGCTTTCATTAAAATTTACAAAAGATAAGCTTATATTAAAAAGCACGAATGTGTGCTTTGCTCAATGCTGACATCATAATGATGCGGGTAACAATGTGGTTAAAATGGATGAATGTTTCAACAATGGAGTTATTTTTTCAATTAATATTAAACAATCGTAACGTTATTTCTATGGCGAAAATGCAAGTTTTGGGCCGACGTTGCCCCTCCTTAGGGATTGAATTTTAAAATTCAATGCCCAGTTCATGTATTGCTCTCAGTAATCCATGTATATTCTAAATTTCAAAGCTCTATGCCAACAGGAAGTTGGTGAAAAATGAGTAACAAGATTTGACTGCCACATACACACCGAAATGGAAGTTAAAAAAAGCCTGTAAAGAAGAAAGCAAAATTGATGTAAAACTTAACAGTTTTTATTAAAACTTAAAATTAGTTCAGAAGGTGAGCCAACAGGTTCTAAAAGTCCCTGAACTCCAAAAATGATTGATAGAATGTACTCAGAATGTAACACAATCTATATCTTTTAAGTATTTCTTTAAAAAATTTCATTTGGTTAACATACGAGGGTTGGAACCTTAATAGTGGCAACAATTTATTTACAACTGATAAAAAATAGATACATGTTACAAAGTTTTACTGTCCTTCAATGTAGTCACCATCGTTGTGTACAATCCATTGCCAGCGATGTGGCTATCGTAGGATATCTTTAGCAGCGCTTGTTGTGTTGATAGTTCGAATGGAGCGGTCTACCGCTTGACGAATCTCTGGAACAATTCTGAAGCAAATGCCACGAAGTGGTTCCTTTATCATAGGAATCAAGTCAAAGTCACAAGGAATTAAGTCCGGGAAGTATGGTGGATGGTACAGCACTTCGCAGCCCCATCGACCGAACAAATCAGTCACAGCTTGCTCTGCATGCGGCCAATCATTGTCATGCAAAAAGATGAGTGGGTTCTGCAAAAAGTGTCGCCGTTTTTTTCTCAAAGCTGATTGCAGTTTGTGTTCTAAAAACAAACGGTAATACTACGCATTGACGGTCTGTTGTGGAGGAACGTAATACATGAGGATAGCACCATCATTGTCGTACACGAGAATCACTATAACTTTCGAATTGCTGGGGTTCTGACGAACTTTCTAATTTCGTGGTGACCCATAATGGCGCCATTCATTTGATTGCGATTGGCGTTTCAGTTGTGGCTCGTACCATTTGTCCTATGTCTCATCTAGTGTAATGATATGGCGTAAGAAAGCCTTTCCTTTGCGCTCATAGTACTCCAATGGTTACGAACAGCATTGTATCGTAACTATTTCTGTATTTCCGTCAAATCGTGCAGAACCCATCGTGATGCAGTTTTTCTCATGCCCAGGCATTCCTGCAGAATGTGAAGCACAGTCGTATGTGCTAATCCGCGGTCTTTGGCCAACTCACGAATAGTAATGGCGTCGATCACTGTCCACTAACGCGGCAAGAGCATGCACTTCTTCTAGTGATGTACGACCACATTCAATCTTTATCCAACTCTGTTGTCTTTGTTTCGAAAACATCGTGACAACATTACATTAGACCGCCAGCTAACCCGAGGTTCTATTCCTCTCGCCAGTTTGCCTGCGCATGATGTGGGAAGGGCGAGTCCATATGTTCTGAGGTAAGGTAGTTATCTAACTGACGTGTGCTATCAGCGACATCATTAGGTCCCGTCTCATGGCGCCTTTACAGCAGTGTTACCACTATTAAAGTTCCAACCCTCGTATATGGTGTAAATATATTTTTTAAGAAATATTTTAACACCATCCTTTAAGAGTCGAGGTACAACCGTTTAACAGATCAAATAGATGTCTTGTTGTTAAGTACTTCTTAAAGACACGACATCTAAGAGAACTTTTAACCAGTTCTACCTGGACGGTTTAATTTTAAGTATTATGTAAAAGAAAAAAAAATATCTGAACACTTTACGTTCTACACTATGCAATCAAAACAGAAGTAACATAAATATAAAATAAAACTTAGATCTTAAGTTTGTAAAATTTAATTTTTTCGCTGGTGAAAATGACTTTGTATTCTAACGAAAACATGTAATTTTATTCATAAAGCTGAAACATTTTTCTAAAATTTTGACGTGATTTTCAATGAATTTTTAATCATCACTCTGTGAGATTAAGGACTCATTAAGTCAAACAAATTCTTTCCTTAAATTCCAATCTTGACTCTTTGCTGAAAATATAATGTTTAATATTAAAAAGCATGAATTCCAAAACAAATTTTATTGTAGAAACGTTTAGCTGATTCTAGAAATGAAAAAATCTTCTAAGCGGTAGCATATAACTTATTTCGGTTCAAGAGTCATTCATTCCCTGGTATGAACGAAGATTTCAAGATTTTCTCATCTTTTAATACCTTTTTGAACAAAGCGTGCCCATCTGCCATGTCATATATCGCATTTTTCTGTAAAACCCCATTCTTTCGCCAGTCTAATCCATATTTACTCATTAGCGAAATAAGTAATCATCTAACTTATTTTGGTTCAAGAGTCATTCATTCCCTGGTATGAACAAAGATTTCAAGATTTTCTCATCTTTTAATACCTTTTTGAACAAAGCGTGCCCTTCTGCCATGTGATATATCGCATTTTTCTGTAAAACCCCATTCTTTCGCCAGTCTAATCCATATTTAATCATTAGAGTATCTTTATAGGGCAGAGTTCCGCCTGCGTACACAGAGTTAGTTTACGAACACACACGTCAACTCTACATTCATACAAAATATTCTAAAAACTCTTTTATTACAGAGTATGTAAGTGGAGTAAAATTAGAATGATTAAAAAATCGCAATTCAAGGCATTATGTTCACATAGAAAAAGAAATAATGTGAGCTTTTTATATTCTACCTTCGAAATAAAAATCCATTAAAAATTCCATTTATACAGAAAAAAAATCCATTTTCGCGCTTTGATGCACTTTATTTCAATCCTCATAAAAGCCATTAATAATTTTCAGAGGTGCTTTTTTTTATGTGACAAGGTCTTAATTTATCCTTTATTATGTAACTGATTGTAACTTTTTTTTTATTCATACTGTACTGATTATAATTCTAGAATTAAAAAAATGCCTCAAATTAGGAAGAAAAATCTCTTTTTAATTACTTATACTTTTTCTTAAAGAGT
Source organism: Maratus michaelseni (assembly GCA_963931845.1). Lineage (NCBI taxonomy): Eukaryota > Metazoa > Arthropoda > Arachnida > Araneae > Salticidae > Maratus > Maratus michaelseni. The sequence goes on from OZ007588.1 coordinate 388,475,447, forward strand.
CCGTGTGAGTGATTAAGAAACTGATGCATTTTAAAAGGACCTTCTTTTTTCGTGATTTCTACTTAGTGTTTTATTAGCGTAATAACGACACCATATTTAATTTATTTCTCTTTTCTTAAGGAAAAAAAATTTCTTTTTAGGATCGAGGTGGGAAGTTAAATTTTGCATTCGCTTTTTGTAATTATATCAGACTTGTTCTGAACATATAGTATTTCATAAAATCTACAGATTATTATTCTTTTGCATTTAAGCTGTAGTGGGTTAATATTATTTCAAACATTCTTATTTTAAAATTGTATAGTTTCTTTATAGCGTTCCTCATTTTCTGCGAGAGGGCGGGAGTTTTTCTCTACTCACGAAGGCTAAACAAACCGATACACCCAATCCATCAGTAACTTTCAAGCCTGCACCCGAATTGTATTCTAAGAATATTGTGACTACCAGCCAGAGACCTAACTGTTTCAAAACGTAGACAGGAAAATGATAAGAGCCAAATGTACTTTGATCTTCTTGCATTATAACTATTTAAGTCTAAAATGAGTTCGATTTTGGTTAGTTGTGTCCAGAAACTTAACCACTAAACAAGATAGTAACAAGGATGAAACATATTTTAACATCCAATTTCTTAAAATACATTACGAACATCCAAGCCTGAACTGGGATTCGAGTGTGGTATATTCTGACTAATAGCTACAAACTTAGCGACTAGATTACTTACGAGGACTAAACAGACAATCATTCAACATATTACAATACATTTCTAAAATGCAAGCTTGAATCGTAATTCAATTTTAGTACGCTGTGATTAAGAGACAAACCCAACCATTAGCCTGAAGGGTTATGAGCAAAGTAAACATTTTGGCCTTATTTTTGTAAAAACCGTCTCAGTTTTCTGAATCTAATTTATTTTTAGCCTTTTATTGTTTACAGGCTAAATATTAAAGAAATACATTGAATAGATCTTCTAGGGTATTTGTTCCCAACAGATGGCGAGAAAGTAACTTTTAGTGAAAGACTTTACTTTCCGCTTATTTTCAATCTATATTTAACTTGAAGTGGTTTGGAAAATCAGTATAACTTGTTACGAAAGCTAAATAGATTGAAACATTAATCTTGTTCTAATCTATTACAGATATTCATGTCCGAGCCGAAATTCGATTCCTATGCATTGTGACTAACAGACAGATATCTAGCCACCAGCTTAAAAGGACTACGATAGCTAAAGAGGCTGAATATCCAATTTATTTTAATCCATTACGGATATCCAATCTCGGACCGGCATTCGAATCTGGAACATTGTGACTAGCAGATAGAGATCTAACCACTAACCTAAAGATCAACCAGAACTAAACAGACACAAACATCCAAAGTATTCTAATCCATTACAACCATAAAAGTCTAAAACGGAATTCGACTTTGGTTCATTGTGACTAGCAGCCAAATATCTAACCACTACACAGAATAGTTATAATGGCTAAGCAGATTGAAACATTTCATCCGGACCGGATTTCCGTCTTATGCACCTATGCACCCAGTGCAATATGATGCTGTTACTCTTTTAAATTTCTTCCCAGACCTAAAAAGGCAATACACACAATTAATGCTAATAAAGACATACTCCAGCATTGAGAAATTATTATTTTTGACAATATATAATATGTAGCATGTAGATGAAAACTGAGAGAACATATGCGTGTAGTAACATGTAATCCGTACGAAGTGATCGTTACATATGAATTGTAACAATCATTATCGGAAAAAAAGTCTTTTTGGTTTATAGTCTGAGCAGTCGCTCTCGAGAAGTAAAATAAATTAAGGGTGTATTCAAATCCAAACTGCTTATTTTGAGACACATTTGTAAATTCATTTTTGCTCTAAAATGCATTCAATTTTCAGGTTCTCTTATTCAGAAACTTTATAATGTACGTATTGTCTCGATTTTTTGAAAAAGGCAGAATATAGTTCAAAAAATGCTGTCAAAGTGGACATTTTGAACCGAATTTCCCGAAGCGATAGCGCTGGAAACAAAAAAAATGATCGTACTGTGACAATAATTGTCTGTAAATCAATTTCTAATTAATTGAACGAAAAATAAAAACATGGGGCCCTTTTAAATGTCTTTATAAATCACGCCACCAAGTTTCCTGTTGTTACTTTTAAAAATGAGTCTTTAAATGTGTCTCAAAATTTTTAGTTGTTGAGCGTGGAAAAAAATATTTTTTTTAATATCGCCTTAAGGATTGTCTATGTAAGTAACGAATTTTTAAATATACTACAATGAGTAATTGCCAAATATATTAGCAGCAATAATGTTTGATCGTTTGCAGAAGTCAAGAATGCCTTTTCTGTATGCAGAAAATAATGTTAAAGAGCAATTGACTAGTGCCTTGCTAATACAGTAAATGACACTTAATGTAATCATCTCCGAACTACGAGTTTTGATAACAATGTCCGATTGATAACAATAAGCAATTTGAAAAATACTTAATGCTAACATCTAATATAACTAAGAAAATTCTGACCTAGCCGTGCCAAAATTATATTATATACAGGGTGTCCTGTTCATAAATTTTATATGGGTTTCCTTACCTCATAATGCTTGCTTTAAAAACATGATGAAAAATAATATTATATATTCATAACGTACAACTCTAAAAATTTTTAATAACACAAACAAATATATTGGTATATATGCGTAAAGTTACATCTCGAAACGTTATTAATCAAACAACGATTATAATCAAATAATATCTCATGTTATAATTTTATCAAATTTATCAAATTGATCTTTCTTGTACATACTCCTGAAGGGACATGGTGTAGTGGTGACTTGTTGAAGAACCACAATACACAAATTGCTTTCTATTGTGCTCTCGCCATTTTAAATTCTCACGTCTCAGTCTTCCACAATGCGATGCCGCTATAGTTACCGCATAAATTGCAGGGTATGCTTAACTTTGTTTCTGTTATTAAAAACCTTCTTGAGTTGTACTTTAACGTATATGTAATAATATTTTCCGTCACGTCCTTAAATCAAAAACTATGAGGTAAGAAAACTCCGACAATAATTTATAGACACTCTGTATAAAGATAGAAAATATTATTGAAAAAATTCGGTATAATTCGTTTATGAAAATTGTTTTCACGTTAAAAGATCACAAAATTAATTGTTCATACTCAAATTATTTTTTTAATTTCTCCAAGCAGTGTTCTACAGTTCATTTCAGAATTTTTAACACATTTCTCACTGACGCATCTGTAGGTGGTTTTTCAATAATTTTTAATCGTATCGTCTTCTCAATCCTAATCTTTATTTTGTATTTTTCAGAATCCTCTTGACAAATTTTGATCATTATCTGATGCAGGGGCATCTCTGTCGAACACCATCGAGGCCTCATAATCATCTTTCGTTATATAAGCGGGGATTGTTTTCTAAAATAATCAGTTCATCATATTTTTCAACTTAACAGAATTTTGCTTTAATAATGCAGATATTAATTGTAGTAGAAATATTCGATGCAATGCTTTTAGGTGCGTTCGTAATTATATAAATACGTAGCACCTATTGTCGTCGCTTGGTCCGTCCGTCTGTCTGTCCGTCCGTCTGTCTGTCCGTCCGTCCGTCCGTCTGTCTGTCCGTCCGACCGCATATAACAACGCAAAAACTACCGAACCGAATGGTTTGAAATTTAAGATATATTATCTTTGCAGAATTTTGTCGAGACATTTCAAAGTTTATCAAAATCGAATCAAAAGTTTAGGAAATATTAATAAAAACATTTATTAAGAAATTTGATTTTTTTTAAATCGGTGTTTTCTTGGTTATAGGAGCTTCCGAGGTTTAATCGTCAAGCAATCGAGATACTTATTTTATGACAGAAATTAATCTACAGACGATATTATTCATTTCACAGAATTAAAAATCATCAAGATCTGAATATTTATATAACTAGCTATAGTACGAACGCACCTCATTTGTCACATTTGACGTACAATTTCTAACTTGTTTTTAACTGTCTTTATAATGGAGCGTCGTTGCCAATTGTACACTTTTAGCAAATGATCTGTTAAAAAAATATAACATTAAACGAAAATATGGTCCAACAAAGTACTTTATTTTAGTGTAAAGTTTAATATAGGTGGCCGTTCTCGGCTGATTTCGATAACATTAAGCGACTGATAAGAATAACCGGGATTACATTAAGCAGCGTCTACTCTATTTTAGAGATTGTAAAAGTTGTTCATTTGGATTGCATTTATTATTTTACATATCTGAGCTGGAAAATCCATTTATCATTAACGTGTGATATCGGGGAAAAGAGTTGGGTAGAATCTAAAATCATAAAGAAATACTTAGAATATTTCAAGTACTGAAGAATAAAATCAATAACACATTTCCTTTATAAAGACTCGATTGCCTTTGAACTACTTTTTTATTTGACTTATAGAATATCCTTTTTGCATATTATTAAATGGCTTTTTTAAAAAACTTGATTTTATCAAGAAAAAAAGAAATTCTTGTAATAAAATTTGAAAATTTTAATCATTTCGTAAATATTGAAACCCAATTTCTGTTACTCATTTCTCTACAAGATTTATTTAATCCTTTTCTTAGAAGTGTGTTCTATTACAGTAAGGACCAGTTTTCCAAAACGTTTATTAGAAAATAAATAAAATGTAATGACATATGTAAAAATGTGGTAAAAATTACTATTTACTTAACATTTTAATAAAAAAATAAGTTATTTATATTTCACAATATTTTATACTTAATTTTATGAAATCCAACTTAATGGCCGACCTAAAAATAGCAAATTAATTGAAAAATATTTGTTGAGGTTTTTTCAATTTGAACATTCTGTTATGTTGAACTAGTGTGTTATGGCTATCACAAAACTTTCTTTTAAACCATTCTAATATATTAATTTATAATAGAATCAATAATTATGAATTTAAAGCAAATCGCATTTCTTTGAACTTAACACGGGGTGGGGTTATAGTGATCAGGGAATTAAAAGAACAGTACGAAGCGTCCGTCCCTTGTTGAGTATTAAAATTACATCAACTTATACGTTTTTACTTTTCTCTATCTATAATAGAATATAGTTTTGTAATCAAAATTTTTTTCGACATCCGGTTTTCGATGGATTTACACTTTTTAAGCGTCAGAGATCCCGAAAAACATGTTTTTACAAAATGTGTGTCTGTCCGCGTGTCCTCTTTGTATCATCGAAAATTGTATGAAGTTACGCATAGAATAGAACCAAATTTCACATATATGTTTTTGGTTATGACCAGCTGGTCCCACTTGAATTTGGATGTACTCGGCCAGAAAGGGCAGCTGTGATAGAGATTTTATGTGATTTTCTCAATTTTTCGTAGTTGGGATGTACATCGGCTGCTTGTGCAGCGAAGGTGCTTCGCATCCATGTAACTCGACGATTTGCAAGCAGCTGACGTACAACAGAATGACGAAAGATAATGAGTTTATTGGTGCTGTGATATGGAATTTTGAAGTAGTAACGTGTATGAGACAGAAGAAAGTGTTGAGTATGGCACATCCGACTAGTTTTATCATTGAATTGAGATATAAAATCTGGTGCATTTCTACACAATAGAAAATAAAATAGTGTTCTTCCCAAAACGTATAGGCCTGATATTCCTTAATGGGGTCCACAGACAAAAACTAGCCTATTGTAGGATCTAGGTGGTTAAAGCGTATGAGAATTACAAAAATTGGGTTTAATAATACTGCACACTAGTTACATTAAGGTCGTCCATTAAGGTACGTTTAAAAAGTGGTTTTCGACCAAATTTGTCAAAATGATTTTATTACATTTTATTAAAGCCCAACTTTTTATCTTTCCAAAACTGTTTTTATTTTTATTGTACAATAAATAGAACCAGAGTTGTAGCGGTTTTTAAAATACTCAACAACTGTCACTCAAACCGAAAGTACTGTTTAAAGGACCGGAAGTACTATTTAAAGGTACTAACTGGCAGGGGGAGGGGAGCCAAACTATGGCCTTCTAGAAATAAACAAAGGCTCAGTTCTTAAAAAAATGTGTATGGCTCATAAAAACAGTGAAGTTTAGATGCATATTACTGTGTAAATTCTTGCAGTAAAACACAAATCTAAACTTTAAATGCATTTCTTGGAAAATGTAATTTTTGGTGAAAATTCCATACGCAAAACAGGATTTCTCAAAAAAAGTTATTAGAATATCACTATGACATTTAAATTGCGTGTTGTTTTCACTATTATGAAGGCAATGAACTAAAGATTTAAATTTAGAGTGAATATTTTTTGTTTTATGGATGTTTTCGTGGAAAGACATAGATGAATTTTATGATAATCAGCATGTAAAAAGGTGCGATATGCTATAAGTTTTGAAACATTTAAAATATCTCTTAGATTTTAGTTCATTGCCTTCACCAATGTCATAATTAAGAAGTGTAAAAAGGAAATTAAGATACATACAATATATTTTTATGTAGAGCGTTTTGCGTATTGGGCCATATTTCGTTAAATTTTACCACACAATCCCTCATTTACCAAAATTTCATCAATGAATGAAATATTTTTTGCTTTTTTCACAGTTTCTAGTGATATACTTCATAAAGATAAGTTCAAAAAATAATTAAATAGCTTTTTTGGAAAATATTTCTCAACACTTTTTCACTCATCAAATCACTTTTTTTTTTTTTTGCAGTGTATTGATGTCAAGGTCTAAGAGATTATGCAGTTTGAGGAAAATCCGTGCATTAATTTTTAACATATAGTTATAGCGCAAATCGTGAAAACAGAGCATAGCAGCGCCACCTGTTGGCCGATGTATACTCCAACCTAAGCAGCATCTTTTTATGTCAAGATCTAACAGAGTTTCAAGTTTGATAAAATTCCGTGCAATTGTTCTTGAAATATAGGTATCACTGAAATCGTGTATGTCATTATTTGGGCAATATACACAAACTTAATCAGCTCCATTTATGTCAAAGTCTAACTAAATATGAAGTTGGATTAAATTACGCACATTAGTTCTTGAGGTTGAGCGACCACAAAATTTGTGTCACAAACAGACTAAGAATTGTATACCAGTTTTAACAACAAAATGGAGTTAATGATGCGCCAAACAAACATCACTAAAATATGACAACAGGCTGTGAAACTGCAACAATAAAATATTTCAAACACTAAAAAGTAGAAAATAAAATATAATTACAAAATAAAGAGTTTAAGAATTTTTTTAAGAACGCTTTTATCAATTAATAGTTTGATATTAATTAAATTATGTTGAGAAAACAACTTAGTAATCCTGAAAAGATAGTTTAACCCTTTCAGGGGCAAGCAATTGTGTTCCTGTAACGTCGAATTCACACCGGTATTTACGAAAGAATTTAGTTCAAAATAAGGAAAAGCAATTTTTCAACTTTTCCCCGTCAAAGTTAAAAAAGTAAAATTTTATTAAAAGTTCCTGGTTTGAATCGGATTAAAATTAGGTGGTATATAATATATACCACCGTCCCTCAAAGTGTTAAATAATGTTTTTTTTCTTGCCAAAAATTATATTTAAAAAAAAATAAATTCAAGAGTTCGCGCTTTCTACTAAGCGTACATCAAGTCGGTAAATTTTCTATAATCGGACTCTCGCCAAAGTAACATATAACTGAAATGTTTTGAAACAACATGAATAGCAGTCATGAAATTAAGCGTGATTTTTAAGATAAACATTGCATGCTTATAAAAGAGTGTGTTTTTTTTTTTTAAAACTATTTTTACTTTTACTTATTTTAAACTACTATTATTACTTTCCCATCATACGTAGTATAGGGTAAGTCTTGTAATCGTTTTGAAAATCGAATTTTTTTTTTTTTTTGACGGATTTACACGTTTCAGACACTGGAGATTCCAAAAAACATATTTTTAGAAAAAAAATTTTGCCGTCCGTCTGTGTGTCTGTGTGTGTGTCTGTGTGTGTGTCTGTGTGTCTGTAAACGCTCTATCTCCCGAAAAAAATTGAGATAGACACTTGCAATTTGGTATGTACTTAGTATGTAATAATGGGAAGAAGCCTATTGAATTTCAATAACCTCGATTAACCGGATCTGTTTTTTTCGGACTTTTCGAAATATTCGTTCTGATAAAAGGTATATAAAAATTTTCGAAATTGTTTATTTTAAGAAATGAATATAAAAGACAATAAAAAAACATAAATTTTGCATCAAGCATGAAGTCGATCGGATAATTAGTTGCTGAGATATTTGTAATCCTATTTTCCACACTCTTCGATTTTTCATGACCCTGTATTTCATCCAAATTTTACTTCAAACATATATTTTAATTCGAAATTTGACGCTTAATCAGATGCAATAAACCGCTAGTTAATAGGATTATTATTTTTGGAGTTATAAGGAAAAACCTCTTTCAAGCAATTCAGTAATCGAGCCTATAAAGTTATGACGTCATCAAGCCACGATTTTATTTGAATTGCTATGCATTTTATAAGTAGTTTACACATTTTTGTTTTAATATTTTACATTATGCATATCCATGATGGGTAAGTATTACGGTGGCCCCCAACGACTAGTTTTTATACTTAAAATGGAAAACAATATACAATTTAGCCGAGTTTCTTTTAGCCTAATTTAAAGAACACATTTTTTTATTCGAATAATAAATTTTTGCTTTCTCATAAAATATTTGAATCTGAATATAATTCTAATGTTCGTAATTGATTCATTCAAGATGAATTGGTGATAAGGAGGTGATTTTTTTTTTTCAAAAGTTAATAAGGAACGACGCGTAACAAAGCAATGAAAAGATTTTAATAAATTTATTAAGCTACACTCAGACTCTATAAAGCTGAAAAGTGTCAACTCTTATTTTGTATGTGAAATTTAATTTATTTTATCATGTCGTTAAGAGGAGCAAGTAACAATATTTATAGGAAACTCGAAAGTTAAAGCGATATAATTTGGTATAAAATCATAAATAAATGACATATTTAAAATTAAAATCAAAATAGATTATGTTTACTTTGCATGCAACATTTTAATTCAATTACTTTTTGAAATATTTATCACTTTTTTCTATATTTAAGAGAGTTTGATTTTCAATTACGAGTACGATAAGATAACATAACAAACATGCATATTTTAAGTGCTTTATAAGCAACTTTTGACTTAGAAAAATAAATTAGATAACTAAAATATTGCATTAAAATTAAAATGCATTTTTTTTTTACTTTGTTCAGCATTTCATCATCACTGTATAAATACGATTTTTTTTAAATTATTATAATGTAAAAATGGAATTATTATTTTTATACTAAAATTTTCGTTTTCATGTAGAAAATAATACGATGAAAGGAATTTTAATATTCGTAACTGATTCATTCATAAAAGATAATCGATTATCAACTCAGAAAGAGCATTTCGAGAGGTTAATAAAGAATGACATGGTATAAAGCAATTAAAATAACTTTGGCTTAATAAGATCATTAAACTGCACTTAGCGTTTGGAAAAGGTAAAAGTGTCTGCTTGTATGTTTTAATTTGGACTCCATTTGGTAGTATTTTGATTTTTCAAAAAGATAAGTGTTATGCAGGATGACATAGGATAATTTCGAAAATTAAAAATAAAAGTGATTAAATTAAGTACATAAATATTTGAGTTTTGGAAACGTGTATTAAAGTGAATAGTTTTTTTTTTTTTTTTTTTTTTTTGCTTAGCATCCATGTTTTAATTTAATCATTTTTCTAAATATTTATCAAAATTTTAGTTTCTCTTTATGTGCACATCAGACAATATCTAATGATAAACATAAATTTATTTCATTTTATTTATTGTATTTATTTATTGTATTGTATTTCATTAATTTACAGTGTAATTTCCGCTCTGCTGAAAAATTAATTAGTGTAGAAATATTCACCGATACTGGGTTTAATTTGTCTCATGCATGCCAACGGTGTTGTGCTCATGATTGACTTCCCATCTTGTGCTGCGTGATTGTAGCCTTGACATATAAGAGTGAGAGAATGCTAGACTGGAAGTCGTCTGGATAGCTTAATTGATAAAGCACTTGGCGCGCTATACCAAGATTTCCGGGATCGAACCCCGGTCTGGACGTTTTTTCACTCTATTGGTTGTACGCTGTTTAGTAAAGTGATAATTCACATCCTTTGTATTTAATTAATTTACAGCGTAATTTCAGTTCTGCTGAATAATTAATTAGTGTATAAATTTAACACTTTTTATAAAGTGAAATATATTTTGATGGTAGAAAAAAATGAACATAAATAATATATCTCCGTTTTAAACTTAAAATACAACTCTTTTTGTTCTTCTTAAATTATTTTTTAATTCTAAAAATATCGTGTTTGTTTAGAAATGATTTATGTTCTCTTCTAAAACAAATCTATGTCCTCAAGCAAAACCAAATAAAATAATTTGGGATACATTTAAAATAAAATATATGTTGTTTAATATAAAGCTACATTTGCGAAAGGTATAATATTTTTTATCTTATACTAGTGGAAGTGCCCGGCGTTGTCCGGGATTTTAAGAATCTTTGTGTAGAAAAATGAATTTCAAAATTAAACATGTTGCACAGAGAACTTCAAAATGTTAAAATATGTCGATATTTCCATAATCGGGTTTTTATCATGATTCAAAACGTTCCTCAAACCCATATGACTTTATATGCACCTGCTGACGTCATATCTACTTGCTTTCTCTGTCTTATTGATACTCTCTTTGTATGATTCTCAAACATTTGAAAATGTCCGTTAAAATTTTAATATGACGTCATATTATTTTCTTTTTAATTCTCTAATGACGTCATATTAACTTGCTCTCTGTACTTATACACACTCATACTCCTTTTATTATTAAGAAATGTTGAAAAATTCGCTACCAATATGACGTCCTATTAATCTTTATTTCAATTGTTGAAACGTTTTATTTCATTTTCATTGTTCAAGTTGGAAATCTTTCAATAGAAAATTAACTGTTGTAGAAAGAATTTTATTGTGAATTTTAACTTGTTAGTAACTTCTATAACGACAAATGTTTAAATTGTATAGGAAAAGTCTGTTAGATTTTTGGTTTTTTATTAATTAAAAATTAACAATACATTGTTTCGATTCCGGATTACTTTAGTTGCGTCGGCCGTGTTTTAATACACCTATACTTAAAATTTCACAACTCTCGCTTCCAAACTGTGCATTTGTATAGAAATGCAGACAGACAGACAGACAAATTTTTATTTTTATATATTAGATATACTTAGCCATAAAATCTGTCAACGATTTCTATGACCCTCCATCCGTGACTCTGGGTGTTAAAGTCAATTGAACACTTACAGTTCAATAAAATCAGAGATTTATTTTAGCATTTAGTGTAGATTATCCTGAAGTGACCAAGTAACTCTAAAACTATTTTAACACCGAAAACTTAACAAAATCTTAACTTTAGTTAGAAACCATAATTTTAATTTAATTGTAACATTAAAAAAATTATTGCATCCTATTAAAATTTTAAATCTTTTGTAGAAGATATATTTACAAGGTTACAAAAATCTCCTCCTTACGAAACATGTACTATTCCACCAGAATATGTTGTCCAACTATGATGTATACTCCTTGGAGTCTCAATATACCGGGTGAACCAAAAGTTCGTTAAAACTTTAAAAGTTCATGAAAAAGGAAGAAAGTATGATAAAGAAGTGCGTTTTGCAAGAAAGGGCTCACAAGTAGTCGGATTTTTTTTAGCAGAAAAAACAATTTAGTTAAAAAAGTCACCTGTAGATGGCGCTAACATGCGAGAGATTCATCAGAATTCTGCAAATTAATCCTGCAATAAAAGACAGTGATACACGAGGATTTCTCATTAGCTTTCAGAATGTTATCATTACCCGATCGAGCGTTGTTGGTGAAGTTGTTCTATTTGAACAGAGAGTCAGCAACTGTTGCGTTGCGAAAATTTAGCAATGTCGAAAGGACGGAAGACGAAGAATGTGGTCTGGAGGTCATGTTGAGCAATTGTTATTGCAAGAATAAATGGATGGAGCGTACTCTTGTCCTGTTCATTGTGTTTTGGGTCGTCAGTGCCCTCTATCAGTGATATTTTAAACTTTTTTTTTTTTTTTTTTGCTGCTGCTGCTGCTAAAAAAATCAGACTACCTTGTGAGCCTTTTCTTGCAAATCGCACTTCTTTATCATAATTTCTTCCTTTTTGACGAGTTTTTAAAGTTTGAACGAACTTTTGGTTCACCTGGTATTTTATTTAACAGCATGTTCAAGAACGTGAACATACGTAAACATCAGCTTTGGTTATCGATTTTCATTTGTACTGCTTAGGAGCTTGTACAAAGTTTGAAAACATCTACTGTATAATTAATTAATTATATGATATAAATTTCGTGTTTTAGTTTTATTAAATGTCTGATATCAAAATGTCTTTCTAATTTTAATAATTTCATTCGGATGTAATAGGTTTAGTTATTTGATATAGAAAGAAATTAATATAAATGACTGATGTTCATTGCAATTTCTATAAAAAATGGTGTGTGAAATTTTTATGTTTATTTTAGATTTGTTTTTCTCATTATAATGATAATAGGATTTTTAGTAGAAAGTCGTTTTAATATGACCGTATGTTTAAGATTTTTACAATATTTTTCTTTATGAATATAAAATGTTTAATAAAACAATTATATTGTTAAATTAACCCTCTGAGCGTCTTGAAGGCTTTCCTGCATTTTCATAAAAATATTTGTAAAACTTAAAATAATTTAAATTTTCTTTCCCCGTTTGTTTCTAAAATTATGTTTCATATCTCTTTATTTTACATATATCTTAAAATAAAATTTAAAAAAATATATTTGTATCTAGAGCCGATTTAAGTTGATTTTGGGAAACGGAAAAATACGGGCAAAACGCTTAGAGGGTTAAAATAGTGTAAACTATTTCTCCAAAGTAAAGAAGAAAAACAAAACATCCATAACCAAATGCTATATGGAGTCAACTAAAAAACATTGAACATTAAAAGTATTCATATTTGACATCATAATTCATTATTTACATTAGCAATAGCTATTAAACATAACATTCGATATTGCGAAATTGTTTTCTTTATTAAATATTGAAAAGCTTTTGAGACTCCCATGTTTGTTTTCTTGTTCCGTTATATAAAATACACATTTCCATGGCTTTCTCTTTTATTGTTGCTTGAATTTAACCTTGTCTTTGCTTTTGAATAAAGCTTCAGAATTAATGAAAAACGCAGCATTAAAAAAAAAAAAATGAGAATTGGGAGAATGTGGAGTAAATAAGATACAGGAATAATACGAGACGAGCTAACCCAAATACTTTTAATATATACTTAATAATATAACAAAAATGTTAAAATTTTTAGTTTTATCTTTAGCTTACTATTAAAAATTATCATGATTTATATATATATATATATATATATATATATATATATATATATATATATATTTGTTTTTGAAAAATGCCTTCGCTTTAAACTATTCAGAATAATTCAGAACTTTTTCCCAATAAAATGTTATAGCTTAAAATGGGATACAATTTTAGATATAAATGATATTTCACTAACAAAATACAAATTTATATTCTACTTTATAAATCATTAAAGGTTTTTTTAGCGTACTTTCAACCAAATGTCTCTTTTTACCTCGTTTTTCATTTTAGCTGGAGGTAATAAGAGACAAGCGTTTCTTATTACGGAAGAGATAACTGTAAACACACTGCATGTTTTTGCTGAGTTAAAAAATAGATTTTCCATGCTATTTAGTAAAAATGTGCTTATTTTGGCCCTGTAGTGTGCCTTTATTTTAAAATACTCATAATAATTTAGTGAAAAAATTTGCAAGACTTATATAAGACTTATGTAAGACTCTTATAGAGAACTTTGGAATAATAAAAGATAGGAATAAAATATTTCTGTGTAAAGTTTCCAATTTAATCCTTTATTTTAGTCTAAGCTTATACATTCATTTTTTGCATCAATCATGTCTGAAGCTGTATGTTAAATTGTAGGATAAATAAATAAAATTTGTTGTATAATTCAATAAATTTACATTTCAACCTACTGTAACTCAAAAACAAATTTCTACTCTTTTAATTTGACAGGCTGTGCTGAAAGAGCATTTTTAGATTTCCCCAAGGTTAACCTCCACACTAACAAAAAAAAAAAGGAAGTTTTTTAATCTAGGTAAATATTATATGATCACAAATGGAAATATACAGGGTGATTATAAAAAAAAACTATCCCGATATATGAGTCCTTAACTATTATACCGTTCACAGAAACTGACTGAAATTTTGGTTTTAAGTATTTTGAGATTTGCACTCAACAATCGTATGAAAAACAACAGTTAAACTCTAACAGTTACTGTTACAGTGACAAAATTTCGAAAATTTCAAATGGCAACACCTACCTTTTTTTTATTGGAATGTGATCTTCATAGTGAAAAACCATAAAAAGCGTTGAAACGGTACCTGTAGCACGAAAATTGCCGGCGCTAGAGAGACTAAGAAGAAAAGTGAAAAGAATCAATAAAGGACAGAGAAGCAACAGAAAGTAAAACATTTTATTATTCAGTGCTATCCACCATCTTCCGCATGCAACGTGTCTTCGTGTGTGATGTGAAAATTTGTGAAACACAATAAAATGTTTTGTTTTCTGTTGATTCTCTGTCCTTATTTGTTGTTTTCACATTTCTTCTTAGTCTGTCAAGAGCCGGCGATTTTCGTGCTACAGGTACCGTTAAGGACTCATATATCGGGATAGTTTTTTTTATAATCACCCTGTACAATAACCTCTTTTGAGTCATCCGACGATTCCGTAAAGTTTTCTTTATCTTTAGAAACCTGGGAAACTATTATATATTCTAGATTTTTTAAATGCTTCTTTAAATCTCGAAAATATATAGGTTTATGCGGTTTCTAAAGATACAAAACGCTTTTTGAAATTGTGGGAAACTCAGAAGAGATTATTGTATATTTTCGTACGTAGTCATAATATTATATTTTTGTAAATGAAGAAACATTTGTCTTTTTCACAGTGCATTCAGTTTATAATTGTCTTTGCATGAATATTAGAGACTTAAAATCAGCGCAGTCTACAGTATCTTTGGTAAGGACTGTGACTCGGTCTATGTTGGTGGAACAGAACGTATACTTGCGTCATTACCCTTGGTGAACAGAAGCGTGCCTATAAATCTGGAAGTCTTCAATCGAAACTGGTACAACATTCTTTGTACGCTGATTACAATCCGGAATTTCGCAAGTATCGTAGTAATTAAACCAGATGCAATTACGTTAGACTTTTTCTTGAGGGTTGGTTCATTCGGTTGCAGAATTCGCCGATGAAAGAATCTTGTATGATTCCACCTGAATATACAGTCTTACTTTAACGTAAGCTCAGTAAAGTTTTAATGAATCTAAATTTTGGAATTTTTTACTGTAAGCATGGTTGAAGATAGTGTGGTTACCCTATGTTATTGCACTGAAGAGGGGCTGAGTCGTATCATGAAACGTTTGCATCAGTTTTTTTTTTTATTGTTTTTACATAAATATGCGTGTTTTTAATTTTATATTGTCTGATTAAATGTAACCTTTAATTGGTAATAAACATTAGAAAATTTCTCAAAAAAATAAAAATATTTTTTAACCCTTTCGGGTATTGCATACTATTAATAGTACATGTATTTCTATTGAGTATTATTTTGTCTTCATAATTATTTTCGTTGTAACCTTTCTGTAATAATAGTAGTACATGTCTATACATTTATTATTATGACTTCTTTTGTGCTTTAGCATTCAGTTATAATAATAATAATTATAGTTTTCTTAATTCTCTTTGCACCGTTGGCGATTCTTTTATTTTAACAACATGGTTTACTCTTTAAATTTAAAATTGGGGCTATTTTTCCGAAAGTATAAATTGTGATGAAATATAAAAAACTAGCTGTTACCCGTGACTTCGTTCACGTAACATTAAAAGAAGAAGAAATACATTAATTAAGCAAAATATTTCACTCCCGATAATTAAAAACTTTAATAATTAACTAACTATTTATCACATTTCATAGGAGGCAATAAAGTATATTTTGTTATAGGGACCTTGACATAACTCAGTCTTAAAAAAGTGAAATTTTGTGTCAAATAATCGCGAAAATGAAATTACAACCAATGCTAAAAGGAGGGCCAAATACAATTGTGGAAATAGACGAATTGGGTAAAAACAAATGTCAATTTTACCTGATAAACAGTTTTACTTTTAACGCCTTTGTGAAACGTTTTAACAGCCTTCCTTCAAAAAAACATTAATTGGAAAACGTATATGCTTTTTCTTTAAATTCAATTCTGCCTCCTTGGTTTAATGTATAGCTGAAACAAATCTTGTTTTCTAAATGACAGTATGTTGACAGGCAATTTTTGTTTTCCAGAATAAATTGATTAATGAAGTTTGAATATGTGAAATTATGTTTTTATTTTTCGGATAATTTACTAAAATCAAAATTTTGTTTCCACCATCTATTCAAATTGAAAATAAATTCTGTTTTTCAGTTTTAATGAAAAAAATGGTGTAAAAAATATAACGATCTGTTTTATTTCTCCTTTTTTATACACAAATATGGAGTAATTTACTTTTCGTTTTAAGAGAAACTTCGTTAAAGTTTACAAAAAAAAAAAATTCTTAATAATCATGTTTAATAATCAGTATAGCTAAAAAACATTTAAATTTTCCGTCATAAATATGGCGTGAAACTCATCTACTTTCTATACTTACTGATCCTTGTATTATTAATGTAAGGAATTGATTCACTCTCATTTTAAAACATATTGGAAAATTCCCGTTTTATTTCAAATATGCCGTCTCTTTTTCCCCAGAAAAATCCCTTTTTAATGATATAATTCTTCTTAATATTCGTGGAATGTAAAGTATATTTTATAAGACCCTTTTCTCATTACAGAAAGATTATTTTTATTTTGTCTTGTTTTAACCCATTTGTCTCCTTATTACCTTATACCTTACTCATAATTTCGTCTCTTCAGTTTTATCAGAAAACTAAATAAATCGTTCCTCCGCCTAACGTATTTCAGAGAAGATATGATTTATAAATAAGTGACGCGGAAAAATCAAGTTCGGAAAAAAAAACATTAAATGAAAAGGCATGTCTAAACTGACTATTGCCATCCGCAGAAATCCGGGAGACCAATCGATGCGTTAAATGTTGTGAAAAGCAAGGGAATTTATCGCTTGCGATAAATATTTTAAATGAAATAAAGTCAGTCGATTGACGTGGAATTTTCGGTATTTGTGCTAACAATGGAGAATAAATTCAATTATGTGAGTGCGAAATAATATTTGACGGAGAAATTATATTTGCATTTCAAACAATTGTTGCTTCATCAATTTATGAAAAGAATGCAAGAAATAATTTCTTGCAAATACAAAACCAGCTGTATTTTTTACTACCAGCATATTGTTTGTTTCTGAAAATATTATAATATTTTTAATTATTTATTTACTTTTTTTATATTCACGGAATCTTGAAATTAATGCGGAATATATTTTATTCATTTTAAATTAAAAGAAATTTCTGGTTCAAAATATTGTTTTTCGATCTGCCTTCTCTTGGAAATGTTACTGGTACTCAAGGTGTTATGTTTTTATGAATGTATCGAATCTTTTAACATTTTATTTAAATACTTAATGTTTAAAAAATAATGACATTATTATATTAGAATACTGTATAACATTACCCAGGAAAATGAAGCATAAAAATCATACGTGCTGAAACATTATATGTATTTAAATTATGAAAGTAAATAAAATTATGAAAGTAATTAAAATTATGAAAGTAATTAAAATTATGAAAGTAAAAGTAGTTTTATTCGGTATAAGAATTCATAGCATTCAATCTCAACAAATATACTCGATTTTTGTAAAATTCTTGTATTTGTTAAACATGAAAGAGTCTTGAAAAGCTGGACGCAACTTGTTTCAACCCCCACTCTCAAATAAAATGCATATTTTCTTTAAAATATTTATTTTATTAATTTATTAAATTTAACTCTCTTTTTATCTGCTAAGCTTTTAAACAAAAGTTTGTAAAAAATAAAATTTTAAATGCATTTTTAAAGAAAAGTGACAAACTAAAATGAAATTCGTTTTTCTTATTTTATGAAAATCCTAAATAAAAATTTCCTCCGCCTAACATATTTCAAAGAAGATGTGATTTATAAATAAGTGGCGCAGAAAAATCAAGTTCCGAAAAATAAATATTAAATGAAAAGCTATAGCTAAACTGACTGCCATCCACGAAAATCCTCGAGATCGATTGATGCGTTAAAATGTTGTGAAAGGCAACGAAATTTATCACCTGCGATAAATATTTTAAATAGAATAAAGGCACTCGATTGACGTGGAATTTGACGTCTTTTTGCTTACAATGGAGGATAAATTCAATAATGAGAGTGTGAAATAATATTTGACAGATAAATTTAATTTGCGTTTGAGAAAATTGTTGTTGCAGCAAATTGTTATATTTGAAAAAGTTCCATAAAGAAAATACTTGTAAAAAATAAACCGACGGTATTTTTAGTATAGAAGATTATTACTTGTTTTTATAAACATAAATTATTAGCGGACGAAGTTGATTATGACTTTCAAATACCGAAACACTTTGGACCATTTTGATAAAAGCACACAGAACTTGAAAAACATCTGTTATAGCGTTTGTTGTGTTTTGTTTTCAGATTATGGAATACTATTTATCCGTCACTATTACTTTCGTTTGATAAAAAATGGGTTGTTTTATCTATTGTACAGGCTGTTACAAAAACCGCTAGTAGGAATTTCAATAATCCATACGTTAGTAAGGCAAGCGCAAGTGACTTTATAAAACCCCCAGATGCGACACAGAGCCTGCTATATTATTGGTTAAATCAGTATAGCGATCGGAATTTAAAATAAATTATCAGTATAATAAATTATAACACCTTCAAATCCTTCAAATTTCAAATCCATCTTCCGGGCAAGAAAGAAATCGATCAACGTCCGCAACTCACATCTATTAACCCCTGGACGGAACCGGAATTTGGCGCACTTACCAACCATGCAATAGTTCCATCGAAGAGCACCAGCTTATTTCTGAAGCAATCAATGACATTTACGTGATCATATACGTCATGACAGTTACGTACCCTTGTTGGACAAATGTTTTTGCTCCCTAAGGAATGACGGAAGAAAATGTCAAATATATTGTTTACAGAATATTGTATTGTCACCGGAAATACGTCACACTACCGAAAATTAGGTCAAGTGTGTTAAAATCGGATTGCAAACTTTGAGCCAAACGGACACACAAGGCAAGTTAAATAAAAGATGGTACTAATAATATTGAGAAATATGCATGCGTGTGGTACGTTAACATGATATTTTTCCCGGAAGGGTGTTATTCATTAATCAAAGTTTATTTTTAATACAAGAAATTGTTCAAAGAAGATTGTTTCACGAGATATCTTGTGAAAAGTATAAGAAATTCGACTCAACAATTTGTCAAATAATGCAGCGATTTCATAATGATCTTATAATAACTTGACAATGCTGAAATGATTCTTGAACATTGTTAGTTAGGTATTAAAATGCGTGTCTAGCAGTTGGAGGACGTTCAAGTTGAACATCCAGTGTAGTTTATAACAAATAAATTTGTTTATGCAATTTCTTGGTATTTTTTCGAAATTTCATTAGCGGCGGGGGGAGAGAGCAGCCTATACACACAAATCCTCAATCATAGAAAATAGACATAACTTATAACTTAAATTTCTACTGAATGAATTTCAAAAGGCTTTACACTGTTAGCTTGATAATTTTAAGAGGAATATAATTTCGTAATGATCGTACAATAACTTGACATGCTAAAATGATTCTTGAATATGGTTAGGCAGTAAAATGCGTGTCTAGGATTTGGAGGATGTTCAAATTGAACATCTTGTGTAGTTTAGAACAAATACATTCAGTTATGAAATTTCTTTGTATTGTTTGTTTTTGTGTTCTTGTATTTTAATTTAATTATTTACATTATTTTTGTAAACATGCACTCCTTTGTTATTGCATACGTTGAAATGTGTCTTGAATATTTACTCACGGCAAATTTTAAATTGTAATGTAACTGCTGTTGTAAAGTCTCCAAGCCAATACATTTTCGAAAATATCCAATAAACTGTTAAACATTAGAAATGATTAGACAGCTTAATTTTTTAAATAAAAAGTCTTTTAATTATGTACGAACTAAACTAAGTGTATAAGCAACTACTATTAAAGAAGTAAAAAAATATATTAAAGAAGTAATAATAATAATTGAAATAAATATAACATTAAGGCTGTTCTCAAATCTAAACTGGCTACTTTCTGACACATTTTTTAATTATTTTTTGTTCGAAAACACATGAAACTGGCAGTTGCTCTTATTCAGAAATTTTGTAATCGAACTTTTTTTTTTCCATTTTTCAGTAAAGGCGAAAAATCTTTCCGAAAATGCTGTCAAAGGTCCCACTTAGAACCGATTTTCTTGACGTGCCAACGCGGAAAGGGAAGAATACTGATGTCGTGAGACGTAAGGTAACACTCGCTTATAACTCGAGATCTTATTTATTTATCAAAAAATGAAAAACTATTCGATATACAAATCGCTTCAATAATCGTGCCTGCAATTGTCATGCTTTTGAGTTTAAGAATCTGTTAGTAAATATCTTACAATTTTTCGCGTTGTTGAGTAGGAAAAAAATAACTATTTGAGGACCGCCTTAAATTTAATTTTTATTCAAATTAAATGGACTACAAAATTTTGCAAACACATAATCATTAGTTATTTTGTTTATAAACAAGCGTATTATTATAAACAAAAATTTCGCCACTTTAGATTAAAAGACACTAATAAGTAATTTTTTAGAAAGAAAACAAAACAAAACAAAGGGATTTGTCTTTCTTTTATTATACTTATAGCTTGCAAATTTGCGTAATTTAGCTAGACTAATTTGAAACGATAGAGTGCTATATGTGTATTAAATCCCATTGTAAATCGTCTCTTTTGGCGCCCATTAGACGATCCTATATTAAAATACTTTAAATGACTCTTTAAAAAGTATACACGATACGACTGCTATTTTAGAAACATACAGTAGTACAATATACCTTAATAACATAATCAAACTTGGTGGCTATTGGCCAATTTTCACGAATATTATATATTAGAAAATCAAAAAAGCGACAAAATCAGACGGAAAGACAATTATTCCATTTTTACTTTCGTCCGTCTTTACAAAAAGAAAGTATTAGATTCATGAAAATATTTGACTTACCGTTTTCGACGGATTTATACGTTTCAGAAGGTCCTAAACACGATTTGGCTGTTTTTAGAAAGAGTCTGTCTATATGTGACAAACATTTTGTGGACGTTCTATCTCAAGCACTAATGCACGGACTTTAATAAAACTTTAGATACATTTAGAGCTTGATATAAATTGGTTCTGAATACGTTTTGGTGCAAATCGCCCAACACGTGACGCTGCTATGCAGTATTTTTCACGATTTCTGCAATATCTCCGTCTCAAAAACTAATGCACGGATATTCATCTAACTTCAGATTCAGTTACATGCTTACATAAGTTGTTTCTGATTATGTTTTGGTGTAAATAGTCCAACAGGTGATGCTTCTATGCTACATTACACACGATCATATCTCAAGAACTAATGCACGGAATTTAATAAAACTTCAGATGCACGCGATCTCCAGGAATCTGGTTTTCACGGTTACTTCGAGCAATAAATTGGTAATTAGATTCTGTGGTAGTCTAGCTCTTATATATACGGTGGTAAAATTTGGATACAGGGTTTTTCGTCTTATCTCGCCCATTTTAGAAATCAGCACTAGATTTGGGCATCGTCGAGCTTCCCACGTGCTGTGTTTTCCAATGGGCCGTGTTTTGAAGAAGAATATTCAGTTAAGGGTTATACAGCGTAGTAAGTTGTTATAATTTGGTATTTTTAAAACAAAAGAATATTGGAATCCACGAGGTTCCCTTCGTAGTGATATTGTGGTGTTTTGAAAGTAACATTTTGTAATGACTTATGCAGAGTCTCTAGTTTTATATAATGCTATTTCAGAGTTTCTATTGATATTTTTGTCTCGAGATGGAGTGGAATTTCTTAAGTTCCGACATTCGATCAGCGTAGCCATTTTATTTTCGAGCTAGTGTTAAAATTTTGGGAATTTCTGTGCGATAGCATTCCCTTTTTCATTCTGTTAGTGTTTAATATTATAATTTGATCATCGATTGTGTAATTCTGCCCGCTCCACTGCCATCTGACTTTATTATTGATTTAAATAAACAATTGTTATTGTTTAATCACATGTCATAGCAACTTTCTGAGCATGCGAGCTCGATTGTAATGGTCCATAGGATTCATCCATTTGTTATTTTATGTGAAACCTGGGAAATAAAAGGCAAATCCTAAAATGAGCATTTTTCAACGGCTGCGGTGAAGTTCAGTAACATACTGAAGTCCTGTCTAAATATTTGCTTGTATGTACTTTGGAATACGTTAACAAAGTTAGCATTATCGTAATGAGCATGTTTTGTAGGTCCTTCTCCGTAGTCAGGCTTCACCGACGCGACGTCCGATATTCTTCCGCATTTGGGGTTTCATTCGAATGCAGAAAGGTCATTTATTAATGATTATTGCCTTTCAATAATTATTGCTTTTTAATGCGAAATGAAATGTCGTTTAATCGTTATCTAAACTTTGCTTCCAAAAGTCACTAAAGAATTTTCAAAAGGGAGCGTGTTCATATCAATAGGAGTATTTTTTGCTACAGTTGAAGCCAGGATAAAGGAGCTATCAGACTATGAAAGTAAGAAACTGAATTCATATTCACTTTTAAATCAGCATAGTAATTTTTTACGGAGACTGAAATGTGTTAAAGGCATTGAAATACATTTCACTCAGTAGAATCCATAGACTGTAATGTATTCGATATATTTTGAGTGACCCTGTAAACGAACCGTAAATGCTACAATGCCTTTTTTCAATGGAGAACTTGATAGCGTACATTGCAGTTAGATATGTTAATATCGGGTGTATATGACTCTTTTGACAAGAGTAATATAGGCCATTTATTATTTTCCTTTTTCGTTTATAGTAAGTATAAAAATGAAATACTTTAAACTTTTATATACTAAAAAGTTACCTTTTTTACGTGAAATTTTTACAGTTTGAACTAGTCGTAAAAACAAAACACAGTAAAACACGCAAAAAATGCAGTAAATACATATCTCTGTATCCTTGTCAAAAATTTGGGCTAAACATAAAGCAAAAAAATTGAGAAAAATGGAAAAATGAACTTTTAAAATCACATTTACTAAAACCTGTTCGTCGAATTCAAACTCACTTTTGGTTACTTAGTCACTTGGCATGTCCCATTTCACAGAAATAAGAATTTGTTCCTATAATAAATAGAACGCAAGTTATAGAGATGTCAAATCCCTATTTTGTTCAATCTGAAAAATATAAACTAGGCACAGATATACTAAAATTGTTTTGCAACAATTGGTGAATATTCATTTCTTTTGGTGTTCATTGAGTTCATGTTTCTTGTGTTTATCGAGAAACTCTATCAAATTTCTATGATATTCTACTGTGTATTGCAATAACATTTTCGTCACATATTTGTGTATGCATATTGCATTATAAAAGTACAACTTTTATGTTTATATTTCATAATGTAAGATGAAAAATCGTATGTTCCACAAAAATTCTATTATAAAATATTCCTTACTGTGTAAATATCCCTGAGAAAATATGTGGAAATTTCCTCTTTGTTGAATTTGCCACGTTGAAAATATTTTCTGACAGATTTCAGGATATAATATGGATTAAGCAAACGCTAGCCGATTTGTTGGAAAATTTGAAATACAAAGAATAACTGTACAAATGTATGACTTACAAATTGAAAATGCTTTTAGTGCATTAATTTTGCATTTTAAGATTGACGCACGTTATGCCTACATGACGTGTTTAAAGAAGTTGTTTTCAAGTAAAAGTTAGCCGAATATTACATATAAAATTTACGAAACATTGTAAAGAATAATAGTTATCTCAAGGTGAACAATTAGACATAAAGTATTTCGCTAAACTGACCACCAATCCTCAGTTAGTTTTCAAGCCAGCTCTTGGCTGTTGTACCCTTACAATAACAATTAGGGGATTCAACCCCCACGTTCTAGATCATAGGTGAAAATCCCTTCTTTAACTTTAATAGACTTTTTTATATTTCATATAAATTTTTCTAGATTGCCCATTAACACCACCAAAATACATTTTTATATGAAAAAAGTCCTTCGGCCTGTATCGGGAGGAAAAGGTAGCTTTCGTAGTCCATGTTTTTAAAATTTTACCCCTTTTTACTTATTCACATCCGAACCTAATTCAACACACAAAGTTAAATTGCTTGGAACTCGATTATAGAAAATTCAATCCCGGTTTTCGTTAATACTGAATTTGAATGCGAATTTCAGCATGAGAATAA
This sequence comes from Maratus michaelseni, assembly GCA_963931845.1. Lineage (NCBI taxonomy): Eukaryota > Metazoa > Arthropoda > Arachnida > Araneae > Salticidae > Maratus > Maratus michaelseni. The sequence goes on from OZ007588.1 coordinate 388,500,073, forward strand.
CAGCATAACAAAAATCAGATTGTTTCAAAATGTCAGCCACCCTAGAAGTTCAAAGTGCCATATTTCTGCCATTTTTGGAGATAAAGACAAAAGAAAAAATGGTCTAGAATCCTTGTATCACGATCTAACACCTAACAGTTTATAAATTTTTGTACATCTTTTTGAACTTTTTAAATGTTAAAATTTTTAATTTGTCGCCATTTTGAAAGAAAATGGTGGATGAAGCAGCTGGCCAAAGAACTCGGTCGAGACCTTTGTATGTCCTATACACATACTCAGTCACATCCAAATCGGTTCATAAATAAGAGAGTTACAGCATGACATATGTCATATATATACAGGGTGTCCAGCGAATAAGACCCTGATTTCAGAATTAAATATCTCAAAAACAAAGATCAATAGAATTATACGGTAAACGGTTTCTTTGTTAGCTAAGCTGTAAAAATGTTACACAGAAGTTCCGAAAATTTAGTTACAAAAACCGTTAACAGATGGCGCTGTACGTCGAAAACTCGTTCTCTGCAAGCAATCAAAACAAAAAAAAAGTCAAGTCAAGCATTATTTTCAATCAGAACACAATCTTTTCAAAATGTTCACCATTCAAAACAATGAGGTGGCGTAAACGAATAATGAAATTTGACATCACATCCTGCAATGTCTCAACGGAAATGGAATCGCATGCCACACAAATCGACGGTTCAAGTTCATCCAGCGTAGTGGGGTGGTTCCGGTAGACAGTGTCTTTCAATGCGCCCCACAGAAAGTAGTCACAAGGAGTTAGATCGGGCGAATATGGAGGCCAATCCATTCCTGTGCCAGTAAATTTGGGATAATCCAACGCAATTACTCTACTCCCGAAGTACTCATCAAGAAGGCGAAACACCTTTTCTGTACGATATGGTCGAGCCCCATCTTGCATTAACCAATTGATACATGGTTGATCCTCCAACGCTAGTTGTGTGCTGACAAATTGTTCCAAAATTGTAAGGTAACGTTCACTAGTGATTGTTTGTCGCATGAAAAAAGGGCCGATAATGCCTCTGGTGCATACCGCAACCCAAGCAGTAACTTCAGGCGAATGCAGTGGTTTATCCTCACACAAATGAGGATTTTCGGAACCCCAAAATCTCCAGTTTTGTTTATTCACGAATCCATTCAAGTGGAAATGTGCTTCATCTGTGAAACAGATGCGGCCAACATCAAACCCTTCATTATCAATCATTGTGAAAATCTGGTTCGCAAAGTCAACCCTTTGTCCCAAAGCTCTTGTGGGTATAGTCTGATGACTTTGGATTTTGTATGGAAACATTCGTAGGCTGTTTTTTTCAATATTTTTTGCGTACTGGAACGCTTTAAACCACTCTCTGATGCAATTCTTCGCACACTCTTCCTTGGATTTCGCTGAACAATTCCAGAAACTTTAGCGACATTTCCAGGAGTGACTACAGTTTGCCTGGGTCCAACGTTTCCCACTCGATTATCATCCACGCTGCCAGTTCGTTCGAATTTGGCAAAGAGCTTGCGAATGACTTTCGCATCGGGTCCTTTCGGAAGATTAAATCTTTTTTGAAAGCTGCGCCGTGTTGCCGTAGGACTGCGTTCTAATCTGTAATACTCCAGTACGAGAAAAACACATTGTTCAATGGAATACATGATTTTAATCTCTACGCTAACCTCCTTTCACGAGTCGAACGGATTCAAGTTCGAACTGATCGCTCTGGACTACAAAGCACAATTTATAGGCATTGCGATTACAGCGCCATCTGTTAACGGTTTTTAAAACTAAAATTTCGAAATTTCTGTATAACATTTTTACAGCTTAGCAAACAAAGAAACCGTTTACCGTATAATTCTATTGATCTTTGTTTTTGAGATATTTAATTCTGAAATCAGGGTCTTATTCGCTGGACACCCTGTATATATATATATATAAATGAACATTTGAACGAGGGTGGTTTGGGAGTCTGGTGGTTATGATCGGTGAAAATATACATATTTTTTTTTAATTGCTTTCCTCCGAACGGCTCTAATAGATAGCTTTTTGTAATGAAAGTAACTTAACATCAATAATATTTTCAAATAAAGTTTTGAAATTTAATAAGAGCGATACTTTCATATTAGCCGCATGCCAGGAGTGAAGAAATCGCCAAAGATTTTGCTACGTATAGCAACCTTTTTGATTCTGATATTTTCAATGGTTTAAGCTCTTGGTTCGGTTACATGTCGGTTAAATTTGTGTTTTATTTATATTACTTTATTCATTTATTTGCATACATTTATTGATGAAGTTTAAATTCCTTTTTAAAATATTATCCGTAAACAAATACTGAACTATTTATATTGTTTTAAGTGGAAAAGGTTTAATCTGTCGTAATCGGGCAACACGCGATAGAGATAGATTTTTTAAAAATCCAACTCGAAAATTATTTTAAAAACTACAAAATAAAAACAGTAAATTAAGACAAAGTTTTCCAACAAATTGCAATTATTATTTTTTTTTTCATATTCCGCAGTGCAAAAAAGAAAATTGTGTTTAGAAGTTGAAAAAATTGCAGTAAAATCGAAATTTATTGGTCAGTTGTGGGAACCGTCAATATAACGTCAGCGTTACTCAAAGACATGTTTTTGCTTTATAATATAGATTTTCCATTAATTATAAAATATGTTATGTATTTATAGTTATAAATTTGTGAGGACACATCGGTGTCATTTACGTTAAATTGAGACATGAGAAAATTTGTACTATGCAAAATTTAATATTCAAACAATTTCATTTGATTTTATGGGATATGATTTCTGTTTGATCTGGTTATTGAAAATAGAAACTCTATTTAGATCTGTTGGTCTAATGATCTAAATGTGAGTTTGACGCACATTACTTCTTATTCTGTTAATACAGGCTCAAATGAAATGTACTTTAACCCATTTATTCATAAATTGTTTATTGAGAATCTTTACATTTTAAGCATACAACACTTTCATTTGTCATCTGTTATTAATACGTGAGGAGGCATTACGTGAGGAGTTTAGCATTTATAGTAGAATTATTGGTAGTTTTTTGCCTGGCAGAAAAACCTGATATTGCAAAAGCCTCAGCTCCCAACCTGCCAATTTTTTTTTTATCAAATAAACACAACCAGAAATTTTAATTCCTAAATTAACTAATAAAAATAATATATAAAACAACACGCATTTTCTTAAATAAATTTCCTGGTAATACATGTTTGTTTGACTTGTAAACGCCGCATATAAAACGGACATATTTTGCTACAGAAATTTTACAGGAAAGAATATCTCTAATACGTACGACACCATATTAACTAACATTTTTTCTATAATATAAACTCAATACCATATAAACTCAATATGGTCAGTCTTCTATGTACTTGTACTGCCGCTTTGCTTTTTAGTATTTAAGATTTTGCTATCAGCTCTATAGGTGTGCTAATCCCCCTTATCATACCTTTTTATGTGGCAAGGATGTATAGGGGTGACTATAGGCTAGAGAAATCTATCGCACATAGTCCCAACGCACTATTGGCTCAAATTCTTACTTTTGGATAATTAGCCGAGACATTAATTAAAATCCTGATGAACGGGCTTCAATTTTCGCTACGTTAAACTTGTTTCACACATGTGTGGAGAATCTGTGATTTTCAAGCAAACGAAAGGAATAAGGTTTTCTCTTTTATTCATTTAGAAACTGCCACTTTGATTTCCTAAATAAAAATACAAAAAAAATTAAAATAATTAAATTACCCCCTTTTACATTGTACATTTACGGTTGCAACAATATCTTTTGTTTTTTAAAAATTATATTTATTATTTTAAAAAAAATATTTTCTGAACATCCATTTTATAAAAAATTGTCATTGAACGCCAGCCAATAAAGATACTTATTTATTGTACTTAATTATTGATCGCTTCTGCACAAGCTCGGGGAATTTTCAACACTAGGAGGTATCATTTCGTGTTTTAAAAGAGAGCTAGGGATAAAGGGAGGGGATTTTCTTCTTTATTCTCGTCGTGTTAAAAAATGTCATAACTTAATACTTCCACAACTACGTGACAAATTTCAATGGATTTTTGTTTTACCAATTTTATTTATTTAAAGAGAAGAAGAGAATAATGTACGTTACATTGTTTTTATTATTTAGGTTTGCCTCAGAAACTTTTGATCAGAATTCAACGTGTAATCTACTATCTACACCCAGAAAAATAAATTGATTAAAACTACAAAACATGTTTTGTTGAGTACATTTTGGTTGTTTTAGCAAAATTCAAGTAAAATTGAACCATTTTACTTGAATTAACAAAACATTTTTTGCTGACGATACAAAAAATTTTTTTTGGAATTGCAAAAAAAAATTTTTTTTGTTGATTCAAACAAAATTTCTATTGACCTATATTTAAACAAAAAGTTTTGTTGGGTCAACCAAATTTTTTTTGATTCAACAAAACTTTTTTCTGAGTGTACTATATATATAAAATAGAAATGGGAATTTCGTTCCGGCTGCTTATAACTTCAATTCTGCTGAATGGATTTTAATAAAGAGTGGCACTGTTAGTTAGATAATTTTTCAGGGAATATTTTAGTATATAACGTATCATTTTACGCTGCTGAGTTATACAATTATGGGGGAAAGTTCTATAACTCGGTATGGCCGATATGAAAGATTATCCTTTTAAAAGTTTCTGCCGAGTGGATTTTGACGGAACTTGCATTGTTAGATAATTGTTCATAGAAGGTTTAGTATATGAAATAACTTTATACATTGCTTTGTTATATAATTATGGGGGAAAGTTCTGTAATCAGGTAAACCCAATGATGAAAGATTGACCTTTTTAAAAAAATCTACTGGACGGATTTAGATGAGACTTGCATTGTTAGTTCGATAAATTTTCAGGATTGGTTTTAGTATATTGAACATAGTTCTATCGTTCTTTATTAAATCCTACTGTAAATAATCAACTAAAAGAGTTTGTCTTTAACAGCGCAAATTTTGTCTGACACATTATGAACTATAATTGCGAAATGGCGTTCGTAATTTTTTTAAAACCCCACCAGTGGTTGAGGGGTTCTGCTCTCAAAGCTGGTAGACGGGAAGTGCTGGTTTCAAACCCCTGTCGCGCTCGTCTATCTAACCGTTTGGAGTTTTCCATGGTATTTTTTCGAACCGTGCCGTAAATACGGGTTAGAATCCCTTAGAAAGACCCCTACGGAGTACACTCCCTCCTAGGGCCAACATCCCTAGATAATGGGCCGTTATAAATCAACCAACAAACCAACAAACAAACTAACCATCGTATTATTTTCAGCATTGCGGAAGAACATTCCAAGTAGAGGTCCATATTGCTTTTCAAACACAAGGTCGAATTCCCCAATATATTTCGTTTGATTGAAGGTTTATTGTTTGGAGAAACTAACAAGCATAGCGGGCGAAGCCTGCCAATCTATATTATAAAGGACAAACGAATCCATGCATAACACTTATTTTGAGGTTGGCCTGAAGTTATTTTGAGGACTAAAGATTAAATTTTGGTTTTTCAATTTTCGCTACTGTAATTATTTTAGTCTTCTAAACCTCTCAAATTTTCAAATTTTACACCGTCCTATAAGGAATTAAACGTACTTTTAAATGCTATTTGTTTGAAAACTGTATCGCAATTTACTTTTTTGCTGTGATTTTTAAAATAATTTTCAAGCATGATTTTTTTAAAACGATGACCATTGCGTGCAAGCTTCATTACAGAAGAATAATCTCCCATTTGCACTTAAAATATACAAATAATTTAGCATTTGCCTAGGACTAATTTTCCATAACGAAATTAAAACTTCATTAACAACTGAATTAATTAATAAATAATAAAAAATAAAACAAAATAAAATAAAACACAGATTTTGCATATATGTAATCAAACAATTTCATTCTTTACACCACCAAAGAGCAACGAAAGTGTGCTTTCATATAATTTTTTTAAAAAAAACTATCTCATTCTGCTTGTTTATGGTTTCTAAAATAATTTTCAAACAGGAATAATTTTTAAATATTGCGTGCAGCCCGATTAAGAAAGATGGATCCATTTGCGCTTTAAACAATATGCAATAGTTCAGCATTTGTTTCCGGGTACTATTACCTGACAAAATTAAGACATCTGCAATTAAGGGATAAAAAACAATATAATATAAATAAAACACAAATTAAACAAGCATTTTTTAAATTAATATAATTTTACAAATATAATGCACTTTTAATAAATTGTGTTATGATTGATACCCTCAAGGTTTACAGTCATATATATAATTAAGTTTTTTATATAATTTTGGAAGTCATATTTGTTTAGCATTTAAAATAAAATACAGAGAAAACAGCATTAAAATTTTGCCCTTTTGCTGGACAGTCAGAGGGTTAACAGACATGCAATCGAACTACGACCTTAACACTGAAATTATCAGAATGCCGAAAAGCTGTTGTAAGCAACGAAATTAAAAGTTCTCCAATCTATACTAATATTATAAAGGAGTAAAGATTGTTTGTTTGTTTGTTTGTAGGGGGTAATCTCTGGAACTACCGAACCGATTTCAAAAGTGATGGTGGCAAATTGATGGTGACAACCCCTGCTCCAACATAGGCTATATTTTATGTCGGTGCCACTAACCCCAGGGGGTGCAGGAGCAAAAAACGTTCTAAAATTGCGATTTTTTAGCTATCAAACTGGCTATCAAGCCCTGAGAGCTTGCCAGCCGGTTCTGTATGTATGTATGTACGTACGTAATGCGATAACTCTTCATAGAAATATCCGTTTTCCTTCAAATTTTGTTTATAGGTTCACTGTGTTAAGGCGCTTCCCTGATTAGTTTTCGGGATTGATTGGTTAAGTATAAAGGGGAGAACAAGGGGCTAATTCCCCCCCCCCTTAATTTATATAAATGGGTTTTTCATGCAGAATTATTCCGTTTTCCTTCAAATTTTGTTTATGGGTTCATTGGGTTAAGACGCTTCCCAGATTACTTTTCGGGATTGATTGGTTAAGTATAAACGGGGGAACGGGGGGCTAATCCCTCCTTAATTTATATAAATGGGTTTTTCATGAAGAATTATAATTCCTTCAAATTTTGTTTATAGGTTCACTGAGTTAAGGCGCTTCCCTGATTAGTTTTCAGGATTGATTAGTTAAGTATAAAGGGGGGGGATCGGGGGGCTAATCCCCCCTTAATTTATATAAATGGGTTTTTCATGCAGAATTATTCCGTTTTCCTTCAAATTTTGTTTATAGGTTCATTGGGTTAAGACGCTTCCCTGATTACTTTTCGGGATTGATTGGTTAAGTATAAACGGGGGAACGGGGGGCTAATCCCTCCTTAATTTATATAAATGGGTTTTTCATGAAGAATTATAATTCCTTCAAATTTTGTTTATAGGTTCACTGAGTTAAGGCGCTTCCCTGATTAGTTTTCGGGATTGATTGGTTAAGTATAAAGGGGAGAACAAGGGGCTAATTCCCCCCCCCCCCTTAATTTATATAAATGGGTTTTTCATGCAGAATTATTCCGTTTTCCTTCAAATTTTGTTTATAGGTTCATTGGGTTAAGACGCTTCCCTGATTACTTTTCGGGATTGATTGGTTAAGTATAAAGGGGGGAACGGGGGGCTAATCCCTCCTTAATTTATATAAATGGGTTTTTCAAGCAGAATTATTCCGTTTTCCTTCAAATTTTGTTTATAGGTTCAATGTGTTAAGGCGCTTCCCTGATTAGTTTTTCGGGATTGATTGGTTAAATATAAAGGGGGAACGGGGGGGGGCAAATCCCCCCCTTAATTTATATAAATGGGTTTTTCATGGAGAATTATCCCATTTCCTTCAAATTTTGGTTAAAGGTTCACTGTGTTAAGACGCTTCCCTAATTAGTTTTCGGGATTGATTGGTTAAGTATAAAGGGGGGAACGGGGGGATAACCCCCCCCCTTATTTTATATAAATGGGTTTTTCATGCAGAATTATTCCGTTTCCCTTCAAATTTTGTTTATAGGTTCACTGTGTTAAGGCGCTTCCCTGATTAGTTTTTCGGGATTGATTGGTTAAGTATAAAGGGGGGAACGGGGGAGGGGCTAATCCCCCCTTAATTTATATAAATGGGTTTTTCATGCAGAATTATCCCATTTCCTTCAAATTTTGTTTATAGGTTCACTGTGTTAAGGCGTTTCCCTGATTAGTTTTCGGGATTGATTGGTTAAGTATAAAGGAGGGAACGGGGGGCATATCCCCCCTTATTTTATATAAATGGGTTTTTCATGCAGAATTATTCCGTTTTCCTTCAAATTTTGTTTATAGGTTCACTGTGTTAAGGCGCTTCCCTGATTAGATTTCGGTATTGATTGGTTAAGTATAAAGGGGGGGGAACGGGGGGATAATCCCCCCTTAATTTATATAAATGGGTTTTTCATGCAGAATTATTCTATTTGCTTCAAAATTTGTTTATAGGTTCATTGGGTTAAGACGCTTCCCTGATTAGTTTTCGGAATTGATTGATTAAGTATAAAGGGGGGGGGACGGGGGGCTAATACCCCCCTTAATTTATATAAATGGGTTTTTCATGCAGAATTATCCCATTTCCTTCAAATTTTATTTATATGTTCACTGTGTTAAGGCGCATCCCTGATTAGTTTTCGGGATTGATTGGTTAAGTATAAAGGGGGTAACGGAGGGCATATCCCCCCTTATTTTATATAAATGGGTTTTTCATGCAGAATTATCCCATTTCCTTCAAATTTTGTTTATAGGTTCTCTGTGTTAAGGCGCATCCCTGATTAGTTTTCGGGATTGATTGATTAAGTATAAAAGGGGGGAACGGGGGGATAATCCCCCCCTTAATTTATATAAATGGGTTTTTCATGCAGAATTATCCCATTTCCTTTAAATTTTATTTATAGGTTCACTGTGTTAAGGCGCATCCCTGATTAGTTTTCGGGATTGATTGGTTAAGTATGAAGGGGGTAACGGAGGGCTAATCCCCCCTTATTTTATATAAATGGGTTTTTCAAGCAGAATTATTCCGTTTTTTTTTTCAAATTTTATTTATAGGTTCACTGTCTTAAGGCGCATCCCTGATTAGTTTTCGGGATTGACTGATTAAGCATAAAGGGGGGGGGAACGGGGGGATAATCCCCCTTTAATTTATATCAATGAGTTTTTCATGCAGAATTAGTCTATTTGCTTCAAAATTTGTTTATAGGTTCATTGGGTTAAGACGCTTCCCTGATTAGTTTTCGGGATTGATTGATTAAGTATAAAGGGGGGGAACGGGGAGCTAATACCCCCCTTAATTTATATAAATGGGTTTTTCATGCAGAATTATCCCATTTCCTTCAAATTTTATTTATAGGTGCACTGTGTTAAAGCGCATCCCTGATTAGTTTTCGGGATTGATTGTTTAAGTATAAAGGGGGTGAACGGAGGGCTAATCCCCCCTTATTTTATATAAATGGGTTTTTCACGCAGAATTATTCCGTTTTCCTTCAAATTTTGTTTATAGGTTCACTGTGTTAAGGCACTTCCCTGATTAGTTTTCGGGATTGATTGGTTAAGTACAAAGGGGGGGGACGGAGGGGCTAATCCCCCCCTTAATTTATATAAATGGGTTTTTCATGCAGAATTATCCCATTTGCTTCAAAATTTGTTTATAGGTTCATTGGGTTAAGACGCTTCCCTGATTAGTTTTCGGGATTGATTGGTTAAGTATAAATGGGGAGGGAACGGAGGGGGCTAATCCCGCCTTAATTTATATTAATGGGTTTTTCATGCAGAATTATCCGATTTTCTTCCAATTTTGTATATATATTCATTGTAATTAGAGATTTATTTGATTAGTTTAAGGGGTTCATTAGTTAACTATGTAGGAGGGGGTAACGGGGGGATGACCCCCCCTTAATATATTGTTTATTTCTTTATTTTTCGATGGGCTTATTTCAAATTCTTTGAAATAAGAGTATAATATACAATTAGTGTGAATAGCCTGTGAGCTCCATGCCCTCAGTTTAACTGGGCAGTTTTATTTTTATTTTTTATACTGAAGGAGCTAGAAATTTGAAATTTGTCATTGTAGTTACTTATAAGATGTAAATGCTCTCTAAGAACAAAATAAAAAAGAAATTTAAATTTAAAAGGGTAAAATGAGCGAAAAGCGTTCTAAAAACAGTCTAAATTACAATTTCTATAAAATCTCTGGAACTACAGTACCGATTTCAAAAGTAATGGTGGCAAATTGATGAGGACAATCCCTACTCCAACATAGGCTATATTTTATGTCGGTGCCACTAACATCAATGGGGTGCAGGATCGAAAAATGTTCGAAAATTGCGACTTTTTTATACTGAAGGGGCAAGAAATTTGAAATTTAGCATTGTAGTTACTTATAAGATGTAAATGCTCTCTAAGAATAAATTTTTAAAAAAATCGAAATTTAAATGGGTGAAATGAGCGAAAAGCGTTCTGAAGTCATTCTAAATTACATTTTCTATGGAATCTCTGGAACCACGGAACCGATTTCAAAAGTGATGGTGGCAAATTGGTGGTGACAATCCCTGCTCCAACAGCCTCTTTAATAAAAAACTATGCGTTGCTGACGACTGGGTTTTTCGCTAATTGTTGCACCAGATTAATCTCGGAAAATGAAACATTTGAAGTTACTTAAAAAACTGATAGCTCAAAAAGTATTTGTCAGAAAATTGTTAGACAAACTGCGTTTGAAAGGTAAAAAATTGTATTTTTCTTGATATAAATTTCAAATCTAATGATTATGCCGTTTTTTAAGTATTAAATTTCAAAAATTACCAAATTTTCCAATGGAGTACCATAGCGAAACCTTCATGCGTAAAAAGATAATGATAAGGGCGACGTGTCCTGACGTGTATATTGACTATAGCACGAGTCACAAATTATAGTAGCCTTATTATTCTGTTAAAATATAAAAGTTATTTATGAAATGTCAATATTTTGTTTGATTAAAGATTCGTTAAAAGAAATCGACCAGCGTAGCGGGCGTAGCTTGCTAGTTAATACATAAAAAAACAATATAAAATAAATAAAACACAAATTTAATTCACATTTGATCAAACTACGCCATTAAACCACTGAAATTATCGGAATCCAAAATGCTGCCGTAAGTAGCAAAATCTTAATTTCAAAAATTTCTCAAAATTTTCTTAGACTGTTTACTCATGGCATGCAGCTGATACGAAATATCATATTCAATAAACTTGAAAACTATATTTGAATATATTACTGATATTTTTCATATAAAATTTTTTGGAGTTGTTAACAGGAAATGTAAAAAAATGCATTAAATTTAAAAGATGTATTAAAGTTTTAAAAACTTTATTTTTACCTACGTTCTGCAACCCGGGAAACTCTGGTCAGATCCTCTAGTACAGTGGGTGATCAGTTAACCAACTGTTTGGTTTACGAACAAATAGGTTAACGAACACTTTTCGCGAGAGATTTTTATGTTCGGATAACGAACACATGTTCGGTTAACGAACACCTCACAAAACAAAGCCAAGAAGAAACAATGCTGTGTTTCAGATTTGCACAGCTGTATTTAATTGCATCGACTATTATCGACTTGGAGAACATTTTAACAGTTGTATATTTATCGCCTAATTAATTCAGGGGTACCGGGAGTTCAGGCTCTACATTTATAGAGCCCTCAAATCGAATGAACAGTAGAAAAACATTAATTTTTATATTTTGTGTCCCTTTTTAAAGAAGTATTTTTAATTGGAACTTAATTATTTTAACTGAAATTTAGTTCCTAAATTATTAACAGGCTCTAGGCTTCACTTGAGCTTTACCGTGCTCTGCGGTAAACATGATATTTTTGAGAACTAATGGAGCTTTTGATAGGTCAAAATGATAAGCTGATATCATTTAATGCTGTAGTCAATGAATGTGATCCTGAAAATTTTTACAAAGGGCATGTCATTTATTTTTTTAAGTAAGGCACGACACGGACAAAGCCATGAAACTGCGATCTGTCCATATTAAATACGGACGTATATTAACCCTATTAATATGCGAAGATTGAAAACTCCAGAAAGAAAAAATAACCTTTTGTCAAATATTTGATGCCATACAATAAAAAAAAAAAAAAAAAAAAAAAAAAAAAGCATGGCTGAAGGAAGGACAAGACTGTATGTATGTAATATATGTTTTATTATTATTACATAAATAAATTTAGGGGGAATTTATATTATTTTGTATTTATTATTTAGCTTTTAAGAACGAATTGATTGAATTGCCATACAAATCTATACTAACTCTAGGATCGGATAAGGAACAATTCGGTTAGCGAACATTGTTTTGCAACGGATTAAGTTTGTTAACCGATCACCCACTGTATATCTAAATTCCAGAAAATATATCGGCAATAACACGGGGGGCCCCTAAGCTCGTTTTGAAATATTTTCGTTTAAAAATATAAATGCATACAAAATCGAAGTTTGTTTGTAAAAACAGGTAAGAGCGTAAGTAGCACGGCCGGGTGAATGTCGCCGAAGATAGTGGGAACCCCTCACACTATATCTCTACCGGCGCGGCGAAACATTTCCGAAATCCAAACTGAATTTAGACGTTTTTAGACACTTTTTTAAAATGTATACTTACGATTATACACTAGGCCCGGGCAACGCTGGATAGGCCAGATCTTATGTTTATAAAAGAAAGTTTTTGTCTGTGTGTATTTCTGTGTGTCTGTTTTTACGCGATGATTACTAAAATCTATCGCACGTAGAGGTCTGAAATTTTGGATAAGGATAGACGAATACGTTCGCTTGGATAGATTTTCGTTTAAAAGTATAAAATCATACACGTATGCAGTTTACGCTGCCGAAGTCAGTGGGTCCCCACCATTAGGTTCCTTTAAAAATATAAAAACATACAAATTCGGGGTTAGTTTGCAAAGACAGACAGGAGCGTACGTGGCACGGCCATGTCTGCGCTGCCGAAGGTAGTAGGACCACGAACTCTCGATTACTCCACGAACTCTCGATTCTTTTTAAAAAATAAAATCTTATAAATTCAAGGGTGTAGGCTGCCAAACGCACTTGGGCTCTCAACGCTAAATCTCCTTCAGGAGAAAAATGTCTGAATTTAACACTGATTTTAGGTATATAGATTTAAGAATTTAAGATAAAGTTTATAGATTTAAAGAACTATAGATTTAAGAGTATTATCCCCACGCAGGGTACTGCCAGGTGGGTCAGATTTACAGAATAATTCAAGAAAAATCTCACCAAATCAGCAGTAAACATCAAGAACAGCTCAAATCTCGAGACTGATTTAAACCATCCTTGCACTTGATTTTATATTACACAATCAATTAAAATACTAAAATTTGCATAGGTACAGAAAAAAAATCTCTTTTGCATTCACTCATAGAAAGTTAAAAAATAAATAAAAATCATGAAAAGAATAACTAAAGCAAAAAATGGATTAGAATAGCTAAATTTTAACTAACCTAATTTAAATAAACCTAACACTTCAAATCTTCAATTTTTAATACATTTAGAACATTACTATTACTTTCGCAAAATTTCGCATACTCAATCTCGGAAATCAAGAAAATATCGCAACTCCACTGTCGGTGTGCAGAAAAACTTGAGATCTCAATTATTCTTGAATAAAAAACTTCGATCGCCCACTGTCAAACAAAAACGACTTCGTATCGACAAAGACTTCTAATTCAGTACGAACTAGTAATGACTTCTCAACATCCATATATCACCTGTTAAAAAAATATATATACTTAGATACGTGTGCTTTTTCTGATAACATTTAAGACAGTGCTTCAAACTTAAGATAATTATCAGCTTAATTAAAATCTGAGAGAATAAATTTTACCCAGAACCGCAGCTCAACAGAATTTTAAGACTTCATTAAGAGTTTTATTAAGAGAGGAAAAATTTTCATGTGAATAATTTAATGAGTGTGGCAAGAACTTTTCAGTAAGCATGGAGATTTAAAAAAAAACGATTTATAAAAGGAAGTTTGATATTAAATGCTCTTACATATTTAGAGTTTAACAGATAGAAAGATCTGCTGCTGAGAAAATTGTATTTGAAATCTAAGAAATTACTGAAACCAGAGAAAGTGTGAAAGCTATTATTGGAAAATCGTCTTACGTTATACGAATATATTGAGATGTATTCACAGAGAAATACTTTTAGCACATTTACAGTTTCACTAAAATATAAATAAATTTCAACACCCACTTTAATTAAAAAATTTGTGCAAGGAAAATGAGCAGCGATCCATTTATTCAGTCAAAGATACAGGGTATCTCATTCTAACCCGAACGCAACTATTGTTCATAACTTTGGCAATTACGTAAATAAATTAACAACATTTTCAACAAACTCATTTTGCTTTGTGTGAAATGTAGTAATATCACAAAACTTTTTAGAAGATTCCACTATTTGCAACCACACAACGAGGAATTGGGTAGGTCGGAATGTAATAGACATTGCATACGGTGTCACGAACCCAATAACTATGCTCTTCTACCGATTTCCATCAAACATCGCATTTAAACAAAGATCACAAAACTTTTTAGAAGATTTCACTCTTTACAATCATACAAAGAGGAATTGTGTATGTCGGAATGTAATAGACATTGCATTACAGTGTCACAAACACAATTACTACGCTCTTCCACCAATTTTCGTCAAGCATCGCATTTCACAAAAAAAAAAAGATCACAAAAAGTTTTGGAAGATTTCACTCTTTGTAATCATACAGCGAGGAATTGGGTATGTCGGAATGTAATAAACACTGCATACAGTGTCACAAACCAATTACTATGCTCTTCCACCAATTTTCGTCAAGCATCGCATTTCACAAAAAAAAAAAAGATCACAAAAAGTTTTGGAAGATTTCACTCTTTGTAATCATACAGCGAGGAATTGGGTATGTCGGAATGTAATAAACACTGCATACGGTGTCACAAACCAATTACTATGCTCTTCCACCAATTTTCGTCAAGCATCGCATTTCACAAAAAAAAAGATCACAAAAAGTTTTGGAAGATTTCACTCTTTGCAATCACACAGAGAGGAATTGGGTATGTCGGAATATAATAAACACTGCATACGGTGTCACAAACCAATTACTATGCTCTTCCACCAATTTTCGTCAAGCATCGCATTTCACAAAAAAAAAGATCACAAAAAGTTTTGGAAGATTTCACTCTTTGCAATCATACAGCGAGGAATTGGGTATGTCGAAATGTAATAGATATTTCATACGATGTCACAAACCTAATTACTATGCTCTTCCACCAATTTTCATCAAACATCGCATGTCACAAAAAACAAAGTAAGTCTGAAAATCTAGTTAAAAGTCTTCAGCATTGTTAAACTTAGAAACAAATTTCCTGGTTCGGATTTAAATGAGATACCCTGTATTTATCACTGGATAAATATATTGTGACTCTAGCATCCTATACAAAAAGTTGTTTGTGTAATGTGATTTATCATATCTTAAAATCTTGATTCTGTATATGTTTTCGCTATTTAACAGACTGCGGTTGCTTGATAATTAATAAATAAATTAAGAAAAAACTAATAGGGAAAATACTATAAACATCGTTCTTTTAGAGAATATACTTTGCTATATCAAAGAATTTACGAAATTTCTGTGATTTCAATCAATGTCTCATTAGAAACGGAAATTTGTAATTAATTGAAGTAAATCCAACACGCGGAAAATTTGAAATGCTTGATATCACTAATTATCTGTACTAATTATTGGAATTTAAGACTCTTACGGAAAGGATTAAGATCTTTAGTTCGCTGTTTAAATTAAAATGTCAAGGATATCTCAGAAGATATCGAGGGGGATATCTTGCTTTGAAAGGAGTGAAACATCAAGGGGTACTTATTTTTAAATAGAACTGAGTATTTGGAATTAATGGAAACGGAAGCTAAGTTTGCGATGCTTTCTATATTTGCTGTTTATGGATTAAGTCATTTATTAAATTCATTTGATTATGAATAATAATTTATGAGCTTAGAATTTTTAGAAGCTTTGAACAATTTTTAAATTAAAAAATACGAAATAAACTTTGAAAGACTTTTGTTAAATCCCAATTTCCAAATTATGTAAAACAGCTTACAGTTTTCTTTTTCAAATTATGTAATTTATTATTGCAGTATGAGACACAAATATACAAATGTCATCACAAGGAAAAACTAATCTCTGAATTCCTAAATTACTATTATTATATAGTTTTTGCATTATAAATATTATTTTATTCCTGGCTTTAATATTTTGTCTTACTTTTAATCCTAGAACCCTTACCGAAATGTACTTGGACCGGACAAAAATTTTAAACAACCTCAATTATTACGGGTGAACACAATTTTTATCTCCAACTAAAAGAAAAGTGGTCAGGATTAGTGATGGACATAACAATTATTTTGATTATTCGAATGAATCATTCAGGCATGCGCAGAAGCATATCTGTCAAACTTCAATTTTTTTTTATTCAATTACTACCAGAAAATTTGAAAAAAGAAGTTTGATTTTAATTAGATTAGATGCCAGATAAAAATGAAAAATGTGTTTCGAAAATGAAACACATTTTTCATTTTTGTCTGGCTCTAGTGTAATTCTAATTAAAATCAGAAAATTCTTTTTTTTTAAATTTCTGGTAGTAATTGAATAAAAAAAAATTGAAGTTTGACAGATATGCTTTAGCGCATGCCCGAATGATTCATTCGATTAATCAAAATAATCGTTATGCACATCACTAGTCAGGATTCTAACTTAAAATCTCGGGATTAAAAATTCTGTTATTTCCATCAATGTCTAATTAGAAACTGGAATCTTTAGTTATGTGAAATAAATCCAACACGCACAAAATTTCGAATACTTGATATTATCTATACTAATTATTGGAAATTAAGACTTTTAAGGGTGTATTCAAATCCAAACTGCTTATTTTGAGACCCATTTTTAAATTCCTTTTTGCTCTAAAATGCATCCAATTGATAGGCTCTCTCATTCAGAAACTTTATAATGTCCGTATTGTCTCGATTTTTTGATAAAGGCAGAATATATTTCAAAAAATGCTGTCAAAGTGGACATTTTGAACCGAATTTCCCGAATCGATAGCGCTGGAAACAAAAAAAAAATATTGTACTGTGAAAATAATTGTTTGTAAATCAATATCTAATTAATTGAACGAAAAATAAAAACATGTTTCCTTTATAAATCAAATCACGCCGCCAAGTTTCATGTTTTTACTTTTAAAAATGAATTTGAAAATGTGTCTCATAATTTTGAGTTGTTGAGCGTGAAAAAATATTTTTTTTTAATACCGCTTTAAGACGCCACCGCTGTCGCTATAGATGATGACTCTTATCGTAAGTAAGATCAATTACATTTTTAGAGATAAACTAGAATAAAATGGTTAAAAAGTGTCCCAACTGAAAAATGTCGCTGTCTGCCGGACTATTAGGAATATAACTGACAATACATGCGGTGCCTCTCATTTAATTTAAGTGATATTTCAGTACTTCCCATGACGGCATCACATGTCACACAAAACAAAGGTATTCTGAGTAAAATTTACTAAAAATATCTTCTTTAGTATTACAGTTATGAATGACAATCCGTATTCTATTTGGAGTCCGTCACCTTGTATTTTAGTTGGAATAAGTATATCTAGAGGTTTGCAGATTTAAACTTCAGCTAGGGTGTAAAGTGTCTCCCATAGTTTTAGTTGAATTTAGTTTTAATGTACTTGTTTGCAATTTAGTTTTTATTTCACCCTAGAGTATAGTATTAGTGTGCGTTATGAAACCCTATAATATGTATGTGAAGTCAAAAAAGCAGATTACACCTCTACCCAGGAAATGTTGCACCGCGAGCAAGTAAAAAGAGTGATTTGAGAATTGAAACAAATCATTTTTAAACAAGAACAAAAAATCATGCGTCAATCATAGATTTAGAAACACTTTCTAACACATTCAGAATACTGTAAAAAAACTTCACAGTTTACTAAGTAAACTATTTAGAAAATGCATAACACATTTGAAAACCCAATTTCAGCAATTACTACCAATAATCAAACAAAATATCCATTTTTTTTTTGTACAGACCTGTATATGATCTATAGATTTGTATGTATGCTACACAGTATGCTAAATATTCGTTAGTTAGGAGGTACATACCAGAAATGAAAATTCCCCTTCAGCAATTTCCGTCAGTAAACGAAAATGTACATGAGATCATTTGAGAAGCCTTGTATATGATCTATAGGATTTAGATGCACCTATTAATATGAATAAAAAATAGTTACATTTAAAAATGAGTACCACAAACGAAAACGCACTTCCAGCAATTATTGATCATAGATAGTACTGTAACCAAATTCCTTGGAATGTCCCTGTAAATGATCGATACATTCTATGCATACCATTTCTACAGTGAGCGCCTTGTAGTACACTTCAGCCGTATGTATCAATTTGAATATGTTTAAAATATAAACATCATTGAAATACGCTGCAAGCGATTTTTTACCATAAACCGTAATATAACAGAATTCTTTTGCGTGTCCCTGTAAATGAAGGATACATTCTATGCACACCATATTCAACAGTAAGCACCTTGTATTGCGCCTCAGTGATATGTATCAATTTGGATATGCTTAAAATAGTGTAACATCATTAAAATACGCCGCAAATGATTTTCCTCCATAGAACGTAATATAACGAAATTCTTTTGAGTGTTCCTGTAACAGAACCCTAAATGCTAGACACTTCATTTTTAATACCAAACATACCTTAGTAATCTTCAAAAACATATATAAATTTCAGGGCAATCTGAGTACATTTACGCGAGTTAGAGCACGGACAGACGGCAGACAGACAGATAAACCGAATTCATAAACACTTTTCAACTACGTTGGAAAGTGTTAAGAACGGTTTGGGTGTGTTGTTTGTTAAGGTGTAATAGAGTATGTCGAAGTACTTTTCTGACATGTTATGCTTTAAATATTGACAAATAGCTATTTTAACTCATTTAGCTCGTGGCGTTCCCCTCTGACTCGACCACTGAAGATGTAGTGATTGAGACAATATTTAACATAAAACAAACTTCAAAACAATAATAAGATAGAGTGAGAGAAATTTTACTACGATGCTCGAATTCAGATTCAACTACTCTTAAAATAACTAAATGCAAATTCTCGAATTTAAACTCAACATGCGTGAGTTAAATGGCTGCTCAAATAACTCACAAAAAAGATTCTCCGGATGTCTGATATGGCAGGAAACATTCAATTACAACGTCACTTAACTAGAATCCCGTGGATCCTAAACTATCTTTATTGAAATACTAAATTTTTATCTTCTGAGGACGATGCTGAAGCACTTCGAAGATTCTAAAAACAGCTCAAACGGACACTGGCTAAACCACGTCCCATATAGCACGAAAGCTCCTGAATACTTCCCTGGGAGCTCCAAGTCATCCCAAATTCCTCCCGCTACTAAAATGACAGGTTCAGGACTTCCTGGAGAAACGTCCTCTAAGATTTCCTGGGGAATATGCTCCCAGTAACGTCCTACGGAGCAACCTCCCTTGGCAGTTGTTCCTGGGGAAATACCTAGGAAGTCGTTCCTGAAAACGTAAAAAGTCGTTCCTGAGGAAGTCACACTGCTGGCGCCATCTCTTGAGTGATTCTGGAGTACAATACTCATTTTTTTTTTTAAATAGTGAATTCGATTTGATTAACCTCAATTTTTAATGAGTTAGTTTTATATTACAAATTATCCATTTTTTAGTACACCAGATAATTCTTATTAACTATTAATTATTTTTTATTATTGCAATATCTTTTAACATTTTTAAATTTAATTTAATATTTTAAATATTTTAGCTTAATATTTTAGTTAACTTTATTCATATTTTAAATAATAATAATTATTATTTATCTTTAAACTCAAATGTTATTTATTTATTATTATTTTATTTTATTTTTAAAACTACCATATGCTTTCATCTATTTTATTATTATTACTTTTCATTAATTACGGAATTATTTTATTAATTTTAATTTATTAAATAATAAATTTCTGAATTAATACAATAAAACCTATAAGCGATTCATGTTACGTGACGACACGTTTTCCTCCTTTCTCGTGCTACGGCGTCAAAAATTCGGTTCAAAACACCGACTTTGACAGTATTTTCTGAAAGATCTTCTGTCTTTACCAAAAAACGGAAAACGCCTGTTGATTACAAAGTTTATAAATAAGAATACCTGCCAATTTCATGCGTTTCCGAACAAAAATGAACTGAAAAATATTTCATAAAGTAGCCAATTTGGATTTGAGAACAGTCTTAGGCATGCATAAACTCAGAAAAGCTTTTATAAATACATTGTTTAACAACTTACATATGGTAATATCAATTTTAGAAATCAAATTGAGTTTTTCTTATTCTCATTCTAAATTTAAAATTGTAATCTTTCTAATAAAAAAAAATGCATTTTTAATTTGTTTTTTAACTTTCGGTTTACCAAAAACTCAATTTTTCTCTTACTTTGTTTAATTGTGATTATTTATAATTTATAATTTAATTTATCTAATTTTAAATATTTTTATTTAATTGGCCCCCTTATCATAGACCCCTGACCCTCATGTATGTGGCTTCTAACTAAAATGATAAAACGCAATGTTTTAGAAAATGTCTCTTCCATTTTCCCTTTTATTGTGACGCCGCGTAGGGAATTCAGTTCAAAACGGTGACTTTGACAGTATTTTCTGAAAGATCTGTGTTTACCAAGAAAAATGACAAACTTCTTTCTATTACATAGTTTCTAAATAAGACCACCTGCCAATTTAATGCATTTCTAAACAAAAATGAATTTAAAAATGTGTCAGAAAGTAGCTTCTTTGGGTTTGAGAACAGCCTTAAATAATTATTGAAAGCTTTTTATCTAGTTATCAATTTAAAATTGTATTGAATATATATCAAAGGGTATGCATTTTCATTTGCAATAAGCGTTACAGAATTCCTGCTATACGAAGCGCAAAAAATATGCATGTTTTCTATTTACTGACTTTCATAAGAGGGGAAATAAATACTTGAATACCTTATAAACGCTTCAGGTACAACGGCTCAGTGGCGTAATCGCTAGAGTCTGTCTTTCGTGTTCGTAAGTATCCAGGTTCAAATCCGGGCGGCGGCAACAACGTAAAAAAATTTATTCCGTAAAATGACGACCGTAGCTTTCATATGATTCCGTGTGCGTGATTAATAAAAGCAAATAAATTGCTATACGAAGCGCAAAAAATATGCATGTTTCTATGTACTGACTTTCATAAGAGGGGAAATAAATACTCTTATACTATCTTATACTCTAATAGGTACTGCCTATTACAAAAAAAACCAATTAAATGCTTTTTATATTACGTCAGATAATGATAACTTCGGATGTTTTTTATGCACATTATGTGACCTTGAAGTGTCCCAAATTCCTCCGGTATTACTTCCTGAAATCTTCCCTAGAACATCCTGAGGAGGAACCTGAAGGAGGTCCTGGGGAGCTCCCCAGGATGCTATGAGGCGGACATTTTCGGTTCCTGAGGACCACCGGTGACAAATTTTTGCATCCTCAGGGATGCCTGGGGGATGAATGTCAATCTTCCTGGGGATGTCCTAGGGAAGCACATGTGCTATATGGGGTGTCACTATTCTCCTTCAGAATAAAAGAACACATGACTGCTTGGTTTCGAGTTCTTCGACGGAGAGATCTGATCACAAATCCGCTTGTTTCCACTATAGCCAGCATATTTATACTCACCAGCTGACAATCACGACCTTATTATCACACAACCGCATAAAAGAACTGTGAAATTCAAATTCAGGGAGGCACAATCGCACTTGTGAAAATTAGAGAAACGACAGATAGATGTCACTTTTACGCACACATACAAAACGCTCACAATCAAACCAGACTGCCTTTATAAGCGAGGAGCTAGTTCTTGCCATAAGCCTATCGTTTAATCACATATTGCTTACTATATAAATATACTATTTGCATTATTAAATGTTTGCGATCGTTAAGATTCGGCGTCATCATTGTGAACATATTGTGCTCAAGTTATGAAGTTATTAAATAATCCCGCAAATGTATGATGCGTAAACTTTATATTTTATTCGATAAATAAGGTGCAGAAATTTGCAATATTTACACTTAATATAATTTCATATGTCATGTTTTCACTGACTAATTCAACTGGGCCGTTTTGTCCGAATTTCGCCTAATAGCTTAATGCAACTCGAAATTCGAAATTGCAGTAATTTTCGACGTTATTAATGTAATTATCCATCTGTACGAGAATTTCTACTCAGAAATATGTAAAATACTGTCATACAGCGCGTGTAACCATAGAAATAAATTGATTGTTCACTTTATGTGTCAAAGCTTCATAATGCGTTCGGAATTAAATTTTCTGTTATGCTGGATATTATTTAAACAATTTTAATATTAAATAAAACTATAATTATGTTTTAAAGGCTTTGAAGTCAAAGTTAGAATAAACTAAAAAACTTTAAGAGATTGAGCTTTTCATGAAGAAATAATTTTCAGCTCCAAAACTCATTAATTTATTTTTTTATTAGAAATGAGTTAGTTGAAACGACTACATACATAATTATACCCAGAGGTCTGTTTCGTAAGATTTGACTCGGAAAAAAAATAGCCAATAAAAATAACTCAATGGTCATAATTTTTAAATTTTCATTTTCATCGTTTTAATAGTTTCTTTCTTTCTTTTTCTACGTTAGATTCTTTCTTCCTCTATTTATTCTATCCATATCATAGATAATATTAATAATAAATAGCTGAATTTGTGAGCTATTCAATTTTCAAATATATGACTCATAAATGAATTTCAAAGAATTTTAACAACAAAATATAGCCTCAAAAACCTGTGTTACTTAAGTTAATCAGCGGATGCGTTTTCTGTCTAAAAGGAATTCGTGTTATTTACTTGGCACTTAAAAACTCTTATTATTTACGTAAAATAGAAGAATATATTTTTATTTAAATTTTTGTAACATCAGACAAACTTCCAAAGGAAAAAAAATAAATTGTGTCAATTCTTCTTATAGCCCCTGTTTTCCCTAAAGGAATTTTGTGGTATTGAAGACTGTTTCCTATTATTTCTATTCCGTGATTATATATATTTTTTAATTCTGATATCTATATATTTAAAACGCTAAGCTTTTTCTTTCGACAATCCGTAAGAACAAACTACTGCATCAAATTACATAATTCTTTTTTTAAATGAAAGATATTTGGACACAGATTTGTTATCGTGCATTCGTTTGTTCGAAAATTTAATTAATTAGCCGTAATTTTCAATTAAACTTTTACATCTGTTAATGACGTCATAATCCGTTAACGCCCACTGTTGCGAGATACAGAGTTTATTCTCTAAGCTCTGGGGTTCCGAGGATAAAAGAGGAATAATAAATATTAAAAGCACGTGGCTTTTAGGCCGAATTTTTTAATTTGTAAGTTAAATTTCGGAAAAATATTTATCCGCGTGTTTTATAAGCGAATAAAAATTCATATTTATTCTGACGTCACGGGAATATTATCCATTGGGTTTATTTTATCATTATACATTATAACTTTCTTGATGCCATTTTTTTATTACCATTAAATACAAAATATATTTTTATTTGTTAACATGGTGTTTAAGCATAAAAGTAACGTATACAAAGGAAAATACGTAGAGTTTGCGCTGGTGAAAATGATGTTATGCTTAGCTTGAAATGCATTTTAACATTGATAAAAGTAAAAAGAAAAATTTATATGATTGTGTCAACATGACGTATTTTTAACTGATTTTTCAATTTTTTATTTTAAAGATTAGAACTGGAGCCTTTATTGGTTGCTTCATCTTGATTGCATACCTTGATTACCTGTTACCAATTACTTTTTTTATTTTAAATTATAGATTAGAAAACTTCATATTTTAATTTAAAAAAAATCACAGAAGTAAAGGTTTTCAGGAAATTTTAAATTATTAAAAATAATGTTATGGTAGAAAAAAAACTTGAAATAATGATTGTATTTTTAGGTAGAATAGACAATGTAAGACTAATATTACATAGGAATTATTTTGGTAGATTTATTATAAATCATTTAACAGTTCCTTATTAGCGCAAAGTCCTATTTCTTTCGCTGTGAATTCCTCTTTCGATGTCAAAAAATGATTTTCTACTTTTGGTCGCCAGCCAAAATACAGCGGCAATTTTTTAGAAATGTACAACGGTTGTCACAACAAACGACGCTATCGCTTTAGCTTTCATCGCGCTTACATCACTTCTAAGTACAACAAATTTCTATTTTTTTCTACATTTGACTACATTTTACAATTTCAATTCTTACATCATCAATTAGAAAAAAAATTAGCTTTCGAATGAAATTTATTTGAAAACTGCCGCTTAATTTAACGACTTTTTAAATAATTTTCAAGCATGAACAGTTTTTTAATTCTATCTTATCAGTAATCACCAGTTTGCTTCAATAATGTAAAATAGCCCCTGGGAAAGTTGCCACAATTGAAAATAGATTTGCCTAACCATCATAAAAAGTGAATAATAATAATAATAATAATAAAAACAGTGATAAATCATAAGATCAGATTATCCATAAGATAGAGCATTTTGGCGCTAAACGAAAATCTGTCAAAAAAATAAGAAACTAACTTTAGTTTATGTTGAACATAAAATTGATATGCTGAATTCGTTGATGTATATGTTCCAGCAAATATCAGAATATGCTAGAAATTGCATTTTTTTTTAATCCATTTGCCAATTGTATTAGAGGGAAAATATCCCCGACTATGATGGAAAAGGAATAATAATCCTGATTATGTAAAAGAACCGAAAAACCATACAAACAAATTACACTTGAAAACTTAGCTTAAAATAATGGATGCGTTTTAGAGGATATGGATTTGTAACGAACAATGATTAAAGAGGACATTTTAAAACTTTTAATTTAAACATTTTAAAACTTTTTTAACATCGAATTTCTATGGTGTTGTTGGGCAGATACAATGCTCATGCGCATAGGAGCTCATTCGGTTGCATTATCACAGGGGGAAGGGGGGGGGAGAGAGATGTGTGCTTTATTTACTATGTTCTTTTATTTACTGAATATAAATAGAAATATACTGAATATGAATAGTAGGAATAGTCTATTTGTATGATTCTTCATAGGTCCATGAATTTTTTTTTTTTTTGCCGTGGGGAATATGGCGATAATGTCACAGTTGTTTACGGATTGTTTGTTTGGAGTTTGCATCGGAAATAATATAATCGGAAATAATATGAACTGCATTTGACTGGGAAAAAAACATTTAAAATGTAATAATTAAGAGACTGTTTCATACGCACCCCTTCTTAAATAATAAAGAAGCTTATTTTACTGATATTGTTATGGTATTTTTTTTTCGTCAAGTTTTGACGGGTTCCATCTAGTTTAATTTATTTTTTCAATGATTCTTACTTAAACTAATTGTAAACTAGCTATGTTTATAATATTTCGTATAACTCGCACTCTTTTGCTAAGCAGATATTTCAGTTTTGCCTACGTAGTCCCGTTTTCATTAAAAAAAAATATATATATTATACCAGAATTTCAGCACAGTAATTTTTGATTTATTTAATCACCGAATGTCTCTCATTAAATAGTACAAAAAATACTATGCAGAGATTCTGTAGCATGGTAGTTTTTAACACTTTCAATTTGATATATATCACTGAGGTACACTACAAGAGGCTTACTATAGAATATGGTGTGCATAGCACTTACAAATCCAGTACAGGGACACTCAAAAAATTCCTAAAAATGTCATAATAAATGTCAAACATAATGTCTCTACTTCTTTGGGTCTGTCCAAGATACAGAATATTTCCAAGTCTTAATATTATTTTATTTTATTTAATACTAGCTAATTGGTTTGTTTGTTTATTTGGATTTTTTTATGATAATGTCTACACTGAACTATTATTGAATCTGTATTTGTGTTTAATTATTTTAGTATAACTATGTATTCTATTTAATTTGGTAATTCATTCATTTAAGAAATTCAACATTTTCTTAATTATGTTTTCATTATCTTGTAATTACGTAATATTTCATTAGTACTTTGTCTATAAGCAATTCGGTCTTAAATCTCAGTACAATGGTTTTTCTAACTAATATATTGGAATTAGTATTCAATTTAGAATCTTTATTTAAGGTTAAATACCACCAAGTATTAAATATCGAATATTTTATTAAGTATTGCATTTCAATTGTACAGAGTATTGAACAGTAATTTGTAACGTGAAAGAATTTATTTGTAGTCGAGCGTTATTGTTATATTGAAAAACACGGAATTTTATTGAATTGGGTTGAATTGGGTCTGAATAGGCTTATCCCAATGTGAGCAACCTCTTGTTTAATTTCGTAGTACTAAACACACCTCTGCTGGGGGGGGGGTGCTAGTTGAACTTAAGCCGAAAGGTAGGCTTCCCCGAACGATTTGACTTTGTTTACTTAGATATAATCTTTCACCTTATTAAACTGTAAAGATTTGTAAAATTATTTTGGAAGTGTGGGAAATTGTTACATAATCTATGCTTGATACATGATTTTTCGTTCTTGTTTTAATGAAAAAAAATAGGCCAACCACATGCCCCTTTTGAAGTCTTCCATATCTGACATTGTAGCGCCTCTAAGAGGAAACTATTTATATATGCAGTACCTAATGACAGTTGTTGAGAGACTGATACCTTCTGTGTCACTACCAGAAGATTTCAGGCTTCTATTCCCCAGGTGGCGCTCATGTACTGTAAGTGTGATATGTGGCTTAGTTTTACTTTCTTCTATCTTTACAAGAAGAAAGTATTGGATTCATGAAAATTTTCGACTTCCGCTTTTCGACGGATTTATACCTTTTAGAAGGTCTTGAACACGATTTGACTATTTTTAGAAAATGTCTGTCTGTGACTCTGTCTGTCTGTATGTGACAAAAATTTTGTGGGCGCTCTATCTCAAGAACTAATGCTCGGAATTTAATAAAACTTTATATTCGGTTAGTCCCTGATATAAATTGGTGCTGATTAGTTTTTGGTAAAAATCGCCCAGCATTTGGCGCTGCTATGCAGCATTTTTCGCGATTTCTGCAATAGGTCTATCTCAAGAACTAGTGCTCGGAATTTAATAAAACTTTATATTCAGTTAGTCTCTGATATAAATTGGTGCTGATTAGTTTTTGGTAAAAATCGCTCATCAGGAGGCGCTGCTATGCAGCATTTTTCGCGATTTCTGCACTAGCTCTATCTCAAGAACTAATGCTCGGAATTTAATCAAACTTTATATTCAGTTAGTCTCTTATATAAATTGGTGCTGATTAGGTTTTGGTTAAAATCGCCCAGCAGGTGGAACTTCTATGCAGCATTTTGCAGGATTTACACGATTTTAGGGATAGTCATTTCTCAAGAAATAATGCACGGAATTTAATAAAACTTGAGTTTCAGTTAGACCTTGATATAAATTGATGCTGATTCTTTTTAGAGTATGCGAAACCTGTGTGAGAGAGGAGAAAATTTTGGGATTTTGCACATCCGAATAGTTTTACAGTTGTTCGTATTATTTTGTCCCCCATCTGTACCTATGTTTAGACACCACATTTTATAACTGTAGCTATACATTCGTTCAAAAATTAAATACCTGCGTAAAATATTCGCTTTTCATCCTGTATATTTATTTATTTATTTATTTATTATTATTTTTTTAATCTTAAACAATTTTTTAAGTCTTCCAGATATGAGTAATTACTTTAAACACGCTAAATACGTAAATGTTATGAATCATCGTAAATTGTCAGAAGCCTACATATTTTTAAATAAATATCGAAGATATACGATATTGTTATTTCTGAACCACTGTCTATAATATTTAAATCTTTGCACGTGTTTGGAGGATTTGAAAAGTTTATTACGAAGGAACTTTAAAATGTTTAGCAACTTTAATAAGGATTGGCTGCTGGGGGAGATTTTGATTCAGACTATGAAATACACTGTTACAGGTGAACATATTATCTTCATTTGCAAGGATTGAGTTCAGGTTTAGTATTTTTTAGTAGTTCTTGAAATCTAGAAATTAATTTGTTTATTCCATCTATTTCTATTCGTGTACCGCGATATTAAGTATCCATATTTTGTTGAGATAGACTGATGTTTAATTTTAGTACGATAGGTGTATAGAGACTGTATATAGGTGTAAAAGTTAGACTTGTTTTAATCAATGTTGGTTGGTTTGTTGCAATCTTCAGGCGTGATTCTTGCGCTGGTTCTTTCTTAGAATAAGTTTCTTGGTATATTAGGTTCTAGACTTGAAAAATTCCTGTTGAAGGAGTCTCTTTTATTGGGTGATGGGAAAAGTTATAACGTATAACTGCTAACATTTAAGATTTTTGTTACTACTATTTCCGGATAGTAATATTATTCTTTTTTAGAAGTAGAATTTATGCGATTACACAAAACAACGATTGCTATTAAAAAATAGCTGGAACAAAAAAAACGTAAAAGTTGCACCAATGTGACAAAACCCAACATACGTTGCTTTGTTTTTATTTTAAGTCTTGGGTTTGTAGTTAGTTACTATTGTAGAGTATTGTAGACTGTTACTATTGTAGACTATTGTAGAGTATGGATGACGTTTTTAACTCTTTCCAACGCGGTTTAACCCTCTGAGTGTTTTGAAAAAGGGTAAAATTGTAATGTTGTTTTCTCATCATTTTCTTTTAAATGCTAAAAAAATATGATTCTTTCAGCATTATAAATAAAACTTAATTACAAATATGAATGTAACCTTTGAGAGTATTAATCATTCTTCAATGTTTTGAAACTTCATTAAATCTATAGAATTATATTATTTTAAACATTGCATATATTGCAGTGAAACCTGGAGCTTAGTGAACGGAATATTACGTTCTACACGCTTAGAGGGTTAAAGGTGTTTATGACGTCACTTTTTCTGGCTAGCTGGCTTTCCGCATTCTAACTCGCATAAATATACTGGAATTGCCATCTAATTGATGTATGTTATTAGGGTTTACTGTAGCACGTTCGGTATTGAAAATGAAGTGTGTAACGCTTATATTTTGTCCACAGGGACACTCAAAAGAATTCCGTTACATTATTGTTTATGAGAGAAAATCGTTGTAATGAATTTAAGGTTGTTACACAATTTCAAACATATTGAAATTGGCCTACATCACTGAGGTGCATTACAAGAGACTTACTCTAGAATATAGTGTGCATAGCATTTATCGTTCATTTACAGGGTCACACAAAATAATTCAGTAACAGTACTGTTTATGGGCGATAATTGTTGGAAGTGCGTTTACAGTTGTGGTGTGTGCATTTTTTAACTTAACTAATTTTATTACTTGATATGTATAAGTTCTATAGAGCATATGCAGGGTTGCACAAATGAGTTCGAGCACATTTCCGTTTATTAACAGACATTGCTGAAGGGGAATTCTCAACTTTGTTATGCGTTTCCTAACTGAACTAAATTTAAGAATACTATAGTATATATATGTAGTATATATAATTCTATAGATGATATACAGTGCTTCACAAAAGAATTCGAATATGTTTTTAGACTATGGATGGTAATCGCTCAAAATGGGATTTTAAAATGTATTATATGTTTTCCAAATGTGTTGTATGAAATTATATATCATTTTTCAGCTTATTAAAAGGGTGAAGTTTTGTTACAATATCCTGAATGTTTTGGAAAAATTCTATACTTTATGAATGATGCTTCTTTCTTCTTATTTTTTTTTCTCTATTTCTAAAGTTACAATGTTATTCGCATGTTTAGCACAAGGTTTTCGTTTGTTTTGTATTTTTATGTTTCATTTAAGGTACAGTTCTTGTTTTCAGCTTAGCGTGGATATGTGTCTTTTTTTGTGTATGGTTTTTAGTTTCCGTAACATATGTGTCGGAGGTGGAGCCGTAATGACCTCGAATAAATCCAGGCCATTTCGCAAGATGCAAGCATTGACTGTATGCTCTAAATTAAATTTGTTTATTTTTTGATTCGACTGGAGGCGCTCTGGTTTGAAAATAACTGATGTGTCGTTACGCTTAGAGGGTTATGGACGTTGACTTTGATAGCTCATGTGAGCTGAATGGGGCGATGATGTGTCAAGGAAAAAGTTTTTATGTATAAACGTATTATTTTAATTGTGTGTTGATTAGTTTATATGTTTGATATGAAGAAAATAAAAATTATGTGCGTAATTATTACAAATTGTTCAAAGTGCTAAATTATTACACTTTGTTACTGGGTGACGAGACGTTACAGAGCTCTTTAATACATCATACTTTTCTAATGTAGAATTTATCTAAAAAATTTTACATCGGATCAGTATATAATAAATGCATTATTTTCCCAACCTTCTTTGCCAGACTTCTACTTCATTAATTGATTGAATTAAGTAAGAGTCATTAAACAGCTACACTAATTAGAAAAATAAAATTGTGCTATCTTATTTTTGTTCATCTCTTTTTTTAAATGACACATGAATAAAAAGTACTGCAAACAGATTTTAAATTCTAGTATCATCACTCGTAAGATTAAAAAGAAAAATTGTTTACATTAAAATACTCCTGCTAAACAAATATTTAACCTCTTAAAAAATCTTATATATACTGAAGATTAATTTATTTACGTATGATTACATAAAAGGTGTAAAAATGCCCTTATGTTAATTTAGAAGAGTTTGTTTTAACGTTGATGATTTAATATAAACGTTGATGAAAATACTTTTCCAGGGTTCAGTGCTCAAATCATTCATTAAAATATGCTTATGAATTAAACACTTATTCGGCAGTTTTAAAGTTGCTATCATAAATTATAAATAATGATTTGCGTTAGTGTTGAAACAAGTGGATACATTTGAAAGAAACTGAAGTGGCAATAATAAAAGCTTGTTTGTTTTTTAGATGTTACGGTCATACTTAACAAATGAAAGCTAAATTGACAACATGATTACAAAGGAAAAAATTCTTATTGTAATTGTATTAAATAATAGCTAATATTTATACAAGTCTGTAAAGATGGAATCAAAATGATCGCCATGATTACAAATGACAAGAACTTTGTTGTAAATAATGATCGGCAGAAATGTTTTAAATATAATATAGAGGGAACCTTAAAGTTTTGTTTCTGTATTTCTTAACTGTTCGATAGGGCTCCTTTAAAACACACAGGAGATATCCTTGAGATAGTCAAACACTTTCTTTTAAATATTCCCAAAGATTAACATGGGATTTTGAGATCGGCGAGGGTGAAATCATGTATCGGTTAAACTAGGGCTATTATAATACAGGCTGAATCATCAAGCATTTTGATGCCGACATAGACCAATCAGCGATTGTTGCCCACTCGGCGCGAAGCGGCGTGGCCAGTCGTTTCCTACGGGCAATTAAATGGCGGCGTGAGTCAGCCGGATTGTAGAATACATAAGTGAAACGTCACCTTAATGCTGCGCAGAAAAAAATGGCTTGTTTGTTGTTGAGTGTCACGAGGGCTAATTAACGTGTGTAATCTATTTCTTTATCCAAGTCTTATCATGAATACGCTTAACTGGTAAAACGGATGGGTCATCTGTGCTAATAAGGAAGGGTTCCAGAAAGGTTCTATATACGCCGAGTTTTCTTGACTTGACACCTTGTGACCTCCTGATCGTGTACAACGTATTATGATAATTACATCAGGCAAGGAGTAATCACATTTTTAAATATTCCCAAAAAATAACACGTGATTTTGTGATCAGCGAGGGTAAAATCCTGATCGGTAAGAGCCCCCTTAATGATGCGTAGATTGGTACGGCTTGCCTGTACGTTAAGTTTCTGAAAGTCAGGCGGCCAAATTATCATGTGTAAGACATTTCTTAATCTCAGTCTTATCATGTGTACCTTTAACTTCAAAATGCTATCAAGACGAGTATATAAACTATGCATTCTGTAAATATTTTATTCTATAAATCTGCTTCATTTCTCTCCTTTCTGTGAAAAAACATCTTTCTTACTTCATTAGTTTTACGGGTTATTTTTACATTTTATGGTTTTGATATCATTTTGTGGTATCTCAAAATGAGAAAAACTGCAATTACGTACTTGTGACAGAGTGTATAAACCACTGGTATCTTAAATCGGTAAACAAAATCTTGACAGTGATAAAATATGGGCAAGCCGTCTAGAAAACGTTGGCGTTCATAAATTGCGAAAAATTATATAAAGCATGAAGACATATCTTTCAAAGCGCAGTTCTGAAAACACAGCATGTCAGAAAATTAAAGCCAATAAGAAATTCAGACTACAAAAATATTTTTCGTATTGATACAGTAATAAATAGTTTTAACATATACTGCGTTTTATGTGTAAAATGTTTTAGATAAAGTATTAGCAAAGCTTATTCAGCTTAGTTAGCTGAAAACGCTAGTTATTGGCGCTATCACACGTACTCTCATATCATAGTCAATATAAGATATTTTATCCGAAACACGTTTTTCAAGAGGAAAAAGCTCGAATTCGTCCCGTTTGATAGATTGCCTCTCGTAATTTCTTAAAGATCTAACTTACAGTAGTTTCTATCCTCTACGATAGGTATCAGCTCGAAATCTACCAATCAGAGCTCTCAAAAATTCCAAGATGGCCACCGTCAGTAAGCCAACATCTTACGTTTAGGTCGTCGCAAATATTGAAACCAAAAATACAGAAGAATTAAGAAAAAAGGAAATCTTTAGTAACACAGGGACCAATTATACACGAAAAGAACTTTAAAAATGTGCAGTTATTTTGTAATTAAGGATTACATATGCGTCGATTGCCTCTTCGGAGTTCGTCGGTATTTACACTCCCGATAAGAACTTTATTTACTAATTTCAAGTTATTTATTGCGATTATTTTATTTCAATTCCTTATATTATTTGCTATATGTTATAATTGTACTGTCGTAGTCAGTTATTTACTTCTCAAACTGTACTAGTTTAACTATTTTCAGCAGCATTTTTGGCGTTATTTCGTACTTGATGCCAAATTATGTCGCCAAAGATAAAAATGCAAGCAAACATGCATCAAGGTATTTTATTGCAATACAAATTATTGCCTCCTTTTAGCATGAATCAGAATCCAAAAGCATCCAAATTTCGTAGTGGAGGGAGGGGGGGGCAGAAAATGTTCTTATACTTTTAGAAAAATAAAATTTAATAAATGAAAATTTAATCTAGCAGCTATTTATAGTTAATTTTATTTTACCTTTTAATAATTTTCTTTTAAAACAATCTTGATCATCTTTTTTTAAAGATATACAACTATTATACAGACATACATATTTATTTGTAAATCGGTGGAATAGTAAAAATATATTCACAGTTGTTCGATCATCCAAGACTGTCTGCTAGATGGTTGGCGACTTTCTCTCCAACATGGTTTATTAGTGAAAAATTGCAAATTCAGTCTCAGCCGAAGTAGCTCAGTGGTCAGAGCGATAACCTAGAACGCTGTGGACACAGGTTCGATTCCTGGCTCTGGCTAATTTTTCACTTCATGTTGGATTATTGTATTTAATGTATGTGGGTGATAATGTCCTTTTCAGTCTATTTTTCCTTTTTAATTATGGAATTTCAACCACCCTAAAGTTTTGTTTCCCCCCTCCTAGCGGTGTATAAATTTTAAACCTTTATATGTGTTTCTATTTGTTAAGTAAAATGTGCCCTTTTTTTATTTTGTATTAATAATAAATAACAACGCATATAACCCCCCCCCAAAAAAAAAAAAAAAAAAAAAAAAAACCCTCCAGTTAAAATATTTTGTTTCCCTTAAAAACAAAAAAAGAATTAAAATTTATATATTTTCGGAAACAAAAATGAATTGTAACGTAAAACTTTCCTAACAGAAATAGATTTCTAGAATTTTCAAATATGCAAACCCAAAATTAAAACTCATTCCGCCAAATAATTTTTAAGTTTTGCTTAAAAAGCACTTGTCTTGTAATCTGTTTTGCGACGATCGAACATTTATTTAACATTAGGAGGTACAAACATAAAATCTGCGTAATTTCTAAACTACTTTAACGAGTGACTTTCAGTTTGATACACGAAGGTAAAATTTACCGAAAAATATGATGTCGAAATTAGGGTTTAGTACTAAAAGTTTTAGAATATGTTACAATTGCTATACGTAACTTCATCCTCCCCCCCCAAAAAAAAAAAAAAATTATGTACAGCATTATTATTAAATGTTATTACTAATCTATTGTTACTTGTGACATTTTTATAA
This sequence comes from Maratus michaelseni, assembly GCA_963931845.1. Taxonomy (NCBI): domain Eukaryota; kingdom Metazoa; phylum Arthropoda; class Arachnida; order Araneae; family Salticidae; genus Maratus; species Maratus michaelseni. The sequence continues at coordinate 388,534,506 of OZ007588.1, forward strand.
TGATTTGCGGCAGAGTTAGTAGAGGGTATAACTCCCCCCCCCCCAGGACTGTAGACAATATATATGAAAAAAAGGATTGTGTTTTTGAAATGAAAAATATCAAGTTCATTTAAACTTTCGTAAAATGATTAAAATCATCAAAACCAAGGAAGAAAAAACTGCAAAAGAGTGGGAACTATATCTAAATTCTATTACGTATTTCATTTCTATATTACATTCAATATGTAACATGAATTACATTTAAAATATGTAAAATATATTAACCTGAAAATGTCATAATAGCGATTTTGGCAAAATAACTAAAACTTAATTTAACATCTTTCTTTGCGCTACAGATTTCGGCTTAGCGATAAAATGCGGTTCCAATACACGTGACAAAAACTAGTTTTAATATACTATTTTTTTTCTAAATAACTTAATACTAATAGTTCAGAATTCTTAACATTTACAGGTAATGAAAGACGTAAAGTGAAGATATGGACTCTATAATTGAGAATTTTAATGTTATATTAGTGAGACTATTGTTTTTATAATCTTGGAATTTTAAGTAAAATGATCACAATATTATATATATAGAACAGATACGAAAAGGAACTGCAATATACAAAATGTGAGTACGCTATAATGCTTCCTGTGTATCAATCGAACTCTACACTAAATATTAAAACACCTGCCGCAATTACTCGCCAAATGTTACGCCCTCTCCTTACATTAGCAGATAACTTTCAGTAGGGAAAACAACCCTAGTTGCAACGTGAAAGTGTAGCTCGAGAGGCAATAGCATATACTTCATATCGTATGGTCGTCCGTGTGATAACAGCTTAAGTATATTTTAAGTTCAGTTGATGTAACAAACATTAACAATATTGAAGACAATAATATTGAAAAAAATCTGTGGAAAGTACTGAAATTGCGCATTCCATGTTTGGAGCATTTCTAATATAAAGAGATATTTCTACTATTTTTTAAAAAATCACACTTTAGAATGGAGAATCACAAATATTTATATTTTAAACTCGAATAATTCTGTTACTATTCTATATCTATGCTTTTACATTATCTGGAATGTACAAATGCATTGCTTACACAACTAAAAAATATGAATGAATGTATATTAATAAATCAGAATGATAAACCGATGGAAAAATACCATGTAGCAAAAACAAAAAGATGCGTAATAAAAGGGAACAGTTAAGTAATCATAACAAACGATTATAATGAAATATGTTCTGAAATTATTTTTAATGCGTTGTTTCTCATCAATATTTAGAAGCATTAAGCTTCCAAAGCTGCCATAATTTTTTATCATAAATGAAAACTAATGACTTTTACTTAAGATAAACAGCGGTAAAAAACGTAACTTGGTATGTAAATGGGAATCATAATTTACTTTGAAAACTTGCCGATTGGAGAATTATCTTTAAGATAAACTATTAAGATAAACGAGTTTAATTAATTGTACAAGAAACAATAAACGTATTTCGAAAATTTATCATCTACTTTTATGTCAGTTAAGATGTTAATGTCTTTCTCACGATATTAATGAACATGTAAAATCTTTAAGACTCACAAAATTTAAGATATATAAATACTTTAACAATTTTTACATATAAATATTATTTCATTTTATTTTCCGGAAATATTTAAAGTTTTATAAATTTTATTTAAAACTAGCAGACTACGCCCGCTGCGCTGGTCGGTTTCTCCAAAAGAACCTTGAATGAAACGAAATATATCGGTGAATTTAACCTTGTATTTTAAAGTAATCTGTACCTTTACCTGCAATGTCCTAAAATAACATAAAAACGGATACTTATTTCACTAAGTTATGTTTTTTTAATACGGTTTATTATTACGTTTACAATTTATTACTTACCGTTACCATTGATTTATATGTTTTATAGCTACATTTTTTAATAACGTGAATTAATCTATATTATTCACAACTAAAAATAAACGGTGCATCTAGTATTTGTCGAGAATTAAATAAAAATCACGCACTCGTGACATCATAATTCACTTTTATATTTAACAGAATAATACGGTTACTATAATTTGTGATTCGTGCTGATACATTGCTGTTATTATTGTTTTTTTACGCGTGAAGTTTTCGCTATGGTACTCCATTGTGAAATTTGGTAATTTTTTAAATTCAATATTTGAAAAATGGCATAATCAGTGGATTTGAAATTTATATCAAGAAAATACAATTTTTTACCTTTCTAACGCAGTTTGTCTAACAATTTTCTGACAAATACTTTTCGAGCAATTAATTTTTTCAGCAACTTCAAATGCTTCATTTTCCAAGATTAATCTGTGGCAACGATTAGCGAAAATCCCAGTCGTCAGCACAACGCATACCTTTTATTAAAGAGGATAATCGTAAAATATGATAATATTTAATTATTTAAATAGTAAGCAGCATTCATGTACACATAAATCTGTTTTTACAAGATAATAGGTTTAAAGGTTTACATTACATTGAAAACCACCATTTTTTTCATACTAATCTTCGCCTTATTTAATCGCAGCTCTCTGCTATTAAATAAGGCATTTAATAACTAAAGGATTATAGTTGATTCATGACCAGTTTTTCATATAGCTGAAGACCAATGACCGTTGACTAGGAAAATACATCAACTAAATAGTAAACTATTACCTGTTTTAGCAAAACAATACACACAGAGTTATGAACTTAAGTGTATAAGTGTGCAGGGTTAATAATCTGGATTTTCTAATAACAAAAACGATACATCATGCGTTAAGCATAGATTATGAAACACTTTCCAACACATTCGGAATACTGTAACAAAACTTCATAGATTAAGAAGGTGAAAGGTGATATAAAAGTAAACATGGTGGAGGCGGGGGTTGCGTTCATTTGGAAAACACATTGTTCGGAAAATATTGACACATTTTCGATAGAGCTAAGTATCGAACGATACCTCGGTAAGAGACTTTGTGCTTCGCAGTTACTTGAGCATATGAAGAGACTTCGTAAGTAATCTTGGGTTTTCCTGCATCCAAGGACATTTCGCAGTTTGAATGTTTAGTTTATTCTCTCTTTTTGTTAACTGTTAAAGTTATTTTTATGTTATGTTTTCAGTTGAGAGCAGAGAACTCGTGTGTGTTGGTTGGCGATCGCTGCCTAAGTTTAACCAGGAGGGTTGTGTTTTAATTAAAATTTTTATGGTTCAATTTTTACATTGTATGTGTGTAATCAGTGTTTTTCTTATTAAGTTTAAAGTGAACCAGCCGAGCTATCACACACAGTTGTTGTTTGAAAACACAGTTGCCTATGAAAAAACATCAGTAACTATCATTAATGATCCGAAAATTATCCGATTTTTTTTTTTTTGCAGCCCTGTATAGGATCAATAGATTTGTATGTATGCTACATATTTTGATAAAATTTAGTTCAGTTAGAAAACGCACAGCACAGTTAAAAATTTTTATTCGGCAATTTCGGTCAATGAACGATAATGAACTCAACATCTTTTGTGCAGTCCTGTATTTGATCTATAGAATTTATACATACAAAACAAAAGTAAAAAATTTAGTTAAATTTAAAAAGGCGTGCCACAGCTGAAAACGCTCTTCCAGCAATTATTGTTCATAGGTAGTACTGTGTTGAATTCTTTTGCGTGTCCCTGTAAATGAACGATGAATGCTATGCACTCCATAATCTATACTAAGCATCCTGTAATACATTTCAATTATATATATATCAATTTCAACTTGTCTGAAATATATTGACATCATTAAAATACACCGTAAACGATTTTCCCCATAGGCCGTAATGTAAAAGAATTATTTTGAGTGTCCCTGTAAATTAAGTATAAATGCTACTTCATTTTCAATACCAAACATGCCATAGTAAACCTGAATAACATAATGAAATACAATGGATGTGAATTATCACTTTATTAAACAGCGTACAACCATTAGAGTGAAAAAATGTCCTGATCGGGGTTCGATCCCGGATCCCTTGGTATAGCGCACCAAGTGCTTTACCAATTAAGCCATCCAGACGACATCCAGTTTAGAGTGACTGGATGTCATCTGGATGACTTAATTGGTAAAGCACTTGGTGCGCTATACTAAGGGATCCGGGATCGAACCCCGATCAGGACATTTTTTCACTCTAATGGTTGTACGCTGTTTAATAAAGTGATAATTCACATCCATTGTATTTCATTAATTTACAGCGTAATTTCAGCTCTGCTGAAAAATTAATTACTGAATAACACATTTTAGTTGCATAGAAATCCGTGTTGCGCGACATAGTGCACGAACAGACAGACAGACAGATAAACCGAATTCAGAAACACTTTTCAACTTTGTTGGAAAGTGTTAAAAAGCTTTCTCCTTGTCAAAAGCACTAGTGAATTTTGTAATTTTTCTATTCATTGGGCAAAACAAAAATTTGAGTTATTTTGAATGGGACATGATTGGGATCAGTGCTGATTCCATTGTGTATAAAATTAGAAATTGCTAACAGTCTTGGATTTTCTTGTAACGCAATGTCTCAAATTTTCAAATAATGACAGTAATGCCAAAAATTTCAAGCGAAAAGTGACATAATGGGCGAAAGTCGCTAGTGAACGATAGGTATGCCAGGCGAATGACACTCGTTGTGTGCAGCAACAGAAAATCTAAAATGCAACAATGTATTGTGCAATACAACTCACGATAGTCAGCACATACATTGTTAAAAAAGACAGACGTTTCTTAATCTATGAAAATGTAATAAAACCACAAACGAAAATGTTCAATAACCTCTTGCGTGTTACTCACGATTCCGAAAAGCATTTTTAATCTTTAGAACCCTCAGAAACCAATATTTGTTTTAGATTTAAAGAAGTATTCATAAAAACAAAGTTTATTTTCCTACCGCGGATTTTTATCTAAAAATATCTGTTGTCATCAGAGCCAGAGAACACACGATATTAGTATTACTTGGGAAGGGGTACACAGAGTACAATTAAGAGCAACGGAATATATCTTGAATCACAATATGAAGTAATATCCTTAAACAAACATGTCGAACTCGCTTATCGCCAAGGGCTAAATTAAACACTATATACAAAGCCACATAAAAGAAAATTAGATATATATTCTTACCCTCACCCAGAATAAAATTTTTACATACAAAATGCAAAATGCAACAATGTTAAAGAAATATTCATGCGATGTTCCAAATTTATCAATTATTTATGTTTTACCTTGATTTAAAAAAAAAAAAAAAAAAAAAAAAAAAAAAAAAAAAAAAACTTCTTGACAATACTTTTAATAATAATAATCAAAAAATAAATAGTCAAATAAATCTAAAAAAATTAATTGAATTTTCTAAATTGTATTCATTTTTAAAGTTTCGCGATTACACTGGTTTGCTAATCTTGATCCTTCTGCGCTTTTGTTATTCTGTAAAGTTGTAAACAGCAAAGGCATAGCCGTCAGTCTTCTGCTTTAAGTAAAAGTAAATAAATGGCTGTGATTACTTATTGGGTTTCATTTATTAAATACATTTTCTGGTTGAAGATTTGTTTGTTTGACTTGAAAAAAAATAAACGATGGTTGACAGCTAGACAAACGTGCGCTACCAAACAGAGCTTAAATAAGCCTAATTGCACACCATAATTTGAGAAATATGTCGACTGTCAAATAATTACTGAAATTTGGAAACTTAACATGTTTATATTTTTGTTCCTATATGGAATCACACTGTATTAAATTATTAGTATTTTTACAGTGATTAACTGCCATAACATTCAATCCTAAACGGCAATTTTTACATCAATAATTAGAGGTGAAATAAATAGATTATATTGATATTCAGGTTTCTGAAAATTAAAAAATCTTCTTTTAAATTTATTTTTTAATATAATTATTAAAACTTAATTTGTATATTCTAAGCAGTTACATTACGATCAATTTTGTAATAATAGCTTATGCCTGGAAACATTTAAAAGAAAATAATTTTTCTTGTTGAGAAATGTTTTCAACAAAGTAATAAATTTTAATTGAAAGGGACAATGCTATCAAATAACATGATAACTTTATGAAATTTACTAAGATAATTTGTAATGAAAACTCGAAGTACTTTCTCCATTGGTGGTATTTTAATAATGCACATTCATAATTTGTCGTTTTATAAAGAAATGATTAACCTGGTGCAATGCAACATTTCTAAATTTACAGTTAAGTCATTACGACGGAAAAGCCATCAAATTTCTGTATAAGAATGCAGATCTGTTCATCTTCATTACCCCAATCTGCAAGATATTTACTAGATTAGTAATAATGAAGTCCGTCCGAACGAAAGTAATTGAAAACTTCAAAAAGTTTTAATCACAAATCCAGGTTTTAAATATTTAAATTACACTCAAAATTAGTGCATTTTTATCTTTGGTTTGCGTTTTTAAATTTATCTAAATTTTTGCATACTACGTGGTGTGTATAAATTCAATAGATCATATACATGGCTACACAAAAAAATTTCGAACGCGTTACTCTATATGGGAGTGAATTGTTTAAGAGTGACTTTTTGTTGTGTAATGCATTTTCCATCTGAATTATATTTAGTACACTAAAATATGCGTGCAGACTCTAAATAAATTCATATACAGTGCTACTTAAAAAATAGGACACATTGCCCTATATGGATGGTAATTGCGATAATTGCGCTTTTAGTTATGCATTTTGTACAAAAAAATACTGTATAATAACCACCAAAATTGTTTTTTACAAACAAAAATAAGAAAAACGTACGATTTCTAAATTAGTGTTAAATTCCGTAAGAAGGGGGGGGGGGATTCCATTTTTATATGTATTTTGTTATAAGAAATTTTGTCCGATTATGGTATTCAGATGCCGATATTTCGTAGTTGACAGATATGGCAGTATTTTATTAGGAAATGATAAAATCTCATGTACAACGCTTAATGTAATAAAATACAGCTTAAAATGTATTCGTACGTATATATACTAGACACTGAAAATAGTACAAATTATTGCAATAGTCAACATAAATTCAATGAGACGTCCAGAGGTGTGTATCTTTATTGTAAAGAATTCTTATAACAAGCAGTGGAAAAGCATAATTGCATGAAATCATCTTTAATTTAAACAGCTCTTAAAAAGTTTGATTTTCTGAATCTTATGTAAATTCCATATACTTAGACATAATACAAATAATCTAACATTATTAAATTGGATATTTCAGGATGTTAGATATCGTGTAAAGTGGAATGAAAATTAAATTATCTTGTAAAATTGACGTTGTGCCCCTTATCTGAAGATTTCCTAATAATATTCGTTTAATTTCAAAAGGATATTTGAATTCCATAGTCTAAAAAAATAAAATCTATTGCACACGGATCTTACTCCGTTGTCACAGACAGTTTTATGCTGGAGGCATTTTTCTCGACGCTAGCATCTTTAAAATAGAGTTCTTTTATCATCAATACCTGAAAAATATGGAAAAGAACTGCGAAAAAAAGTAGTGTTGATATAAAAAAAAAAAAAATCTCAGTTTTTAGTTTTTCCAAACAAGTATATAAAATGCAGAAATAAACATATTAGAATCGTCGTATTTGCTGTATAACTTACAATTGCAGAAAACTAAAATAATGGAATTAGAGTTATAAAATAAACATGCTATGCTAAATATATTCGGGGTTTAATTAATTAACCTCAATATTATTTAATCGTAATTATAATCGATTAAACTTAATTAATCATATATATCACATAAAACTCTCCTTTAAAATACATTGCGGCATGCAATTTATGTTGTTTTAGTATAATTATTTCCATATTTAATAATATGTAATGTAAATATTTCATAATAAATAGAGCGATCTCAAGAGATCGTTACTTAAAAGTATATAACAGGCAAAAAGGAATAACGGAAAATTAATTTAGGCACGCTAATACATAATTAGATACGAAAACTAATAATACTATTTTATTACATGGGTATTCAAATTTAAAGTCACAAATACAAAATCAATGACATCTCGAAAAATAATTGATTTATTGTAATAAAATTTCGTACACAAGTATGAGACATATTAATGAGACGTAGCAACATAACAAGTTGAAAAAGAAGTATAACAAAAGCATTGCAAGACGCATCATATCCCCATAACAGACAGACTAAAGTGTAGTATAGCCAAAATACACAGCTACACAGGTCCTGGAACGAATTATCATATTTATTGAAGAATAATATGAATATAAATAACAGATTGTAGAAACAAATCCCATTCATCGAAAAGCACGTATTTTATTTTCTGTTGTGACTGAGCTTCTACACCCTACCAAGGATCTTACTGTAACATCCTAAACAAGGTCAATAGGATTAAATCGGGCGTGACTTTCTGACCGTCGACGTGACGTGACATGACGTGGATGTGAAGTCATTGTGATGCCAATATGAAGTCGTTTTTTAGACTTTCTGTTACGGCTCGTTGTGACCCCTTTGAGAACTCACCATTTGACTTCAATGTGGAAAATTTGACATTTGTGTCTATACTGCATTTGGTCGAGAGACGAAATTTTACCCGAATCTCATCCGTTTAGTTCGGGTCGACTTTTAGGTAGCTTCCAATACAAAAAGTAAATAGCAACCTATTACAGCCGTTTGGAGGAAAGCAGTTGCAGAAAATTTTGTTATATTCACACCGATCATGACCACCAGACCCGAAAACCACCCCTAGTTGAAATGTTGATTTACACACACACACACACACACACACACACACACATATATATATATATATATATATATATATATATATATATATATGTCTAATATTTGTCATGCTGCAACTCTATTCTAGGGGGCCGACATTTTGAAAAATCTGATTTTTGTTATGCTGTAACTCTTGTATTTATGAACCCATATGAATATGACAGAGTATGTGCACAGGACATACCAAGATCTCGGCCAAGTTCGTTGGACAGCTTCATCCGCCATCTTATTTCAAAATGGTGACCACTTTAAAAAATTTAAATTTTTTAAAAATTCAAAAAGATGGATTTATAAATATTATTTATAAAAATTTATTTAAAAAGGTGTTTTTGTTGTTAAATCGTGATACAAGGAATCTGAAAATTTTTTGTTTTGGCTTTATCTTAAAAAATGGCTGAGGTATAGCAGTTTGAACTTCTAGAATGGCTGACATTTTGAAACAATCTGATTTTTGTTTTGCTGTAACTTTGGTATTTATGAACCGATCTGAATGTGACTGAGCATACCAAGATCTCGGCCGATTTCACTGGCCAAGTGCATCCGCCGTCTTGTTTCAAAATGGTGGCCCCTTAAAAATTGTTGAACATTTATTATTTAAAAAGATGTGCAAAAAAATTAGAAATTAGAAATTATTTTTCTTTAAATGTTTGACTTTGGTACAAAGATTCTGGAGCATTTTTTGTTTCGCCTTCATCTTAAAAATTGTCCGAGATATAGCATTTTGAAATTTTAGGGTCGCTGACATTTTGGAACAAACTGAATTTTGTCATGCGATTGCACTCGCTTAACCATGCGATTAACCAATTTGTAACCAATGTTGTTACTTTCATACGTTTACAGCTACTTACCCGTATTCGTTAGCGCGAAATGTTTGCTACGTTCGGCCATATCTACGAAATATTGCCCCATTTGTCGAGAAAAAACAATTCGCCATAAATGAAGTCAACTTGGATATAGCTGACGTATGTGGCGAAATTCTCATTAATTTCAGTGTTAACTAAAACTTGAATTGAATCTTCTATAATCGAGTTCCACACATTTTAGCTTTCTGTGTTTGAGTGAGATGAGGTGAAATTTAAAAAAGAAATGATATGGATGCTTCCTTTTTCTAACGGTACAGGCCGGGATTCATCGACACTATTCCGGACCCGAAATCCGAAATCAATGAATATAGATCTACAATTTAATACAATTATAGAAAAATAGTGTATAAAAATATTTTTCATATCAATTTTATGGTTTATATAGAAAAATAAACATGTAAAAAGACTCATTCATATTAATTTCTGTTGAAAAATCAGGTTAACCCGCACCCGAGCTGCAATAATAAAATCTTAATCCAAAATCTACCTCAACCCGAAAAAATTAGAGTCAGCTTGACTCAAACCGCAAAAACAGCAAACCTATTATTTTAAGAATTATGATAAAAATTGTTATTGCATTGCATTTTTAATTTTCCATTAAAAACACATTTAAACTAAAACTTTTAATAGAACATTTATTTAAATTTTAAAATAAATAATAATTATTTTTAATTGCTTATACTTTCTAAATATTGGCATTTTTGATTTTTTTTTTTACATTTTTCATATGCTACAGAAGACAGTGCATGGATTTTTAGATACGAATTATATTATATTTAATATAATATTTTTACGTCATGTATATTGAAAAATGGTGGAATCTAACGATAATATAATTTTATTTATTAAAAAAACTAAGATTCACAATACAATTTAATGCACAGTTTTATTACATACATGATAAAGAACAAGTACAAAAACTGCAAAGCTCTATCTCAAATACATAAAAAAATCTTTTGCGTTTTTAAAGCACGTAAAAAACAAAAAAAAAATGTATATGGATAAAAAGCTATTTAAAGTTTTCTTTTGTGTTTGAACAGGTCTCCCACTGGTCCGTTTTGTCAGTACCAGTGTTTGTGAAGAAATTTTTTTGGTGTTAGATTTTTAGAACATTTACATAAAAAATTTCGATCTACAAAATCTGTAAGAAAAACCTAAAACAAAGATTTATCTTCAAAAAACCTACCGAGTAGGAGGCTGTCTCGAACTGCAATCTTGTACGTATTAGAAATATAGTAATGTTAGCTGCAGATTTGACATTTAATCACGCGTACAAAAATGTTAGATGTATAATTTGAGTTCATAATTTAAACAAAAAACCTTTAATTTATTAAAAGGTGTTTCTGAAGAATAATTAAATAAATTACCACTTAAAAAGAGAAAAACAAAAATTTAATCTACTGAACAAGATATACTATAGAATTTACATTAAACCTCTATTTTATACCTATGTTTTAATTACCTTTACTCATGTGTTTGACTGCAGTTATTTTAACTATAAATCTTACGTAAAACAATCTTTTGCTTTTTTAACAAAAACTTTGCTGATTTCACAATTATACTTTTATTTATGAAATTATTATCTTTTTATATACTAAACCTTGCGATGTATGTTTTTTGTTTGTTTGTTTGTTTGTTTTTATTAATTGTTGATTTTATTGTTTGTTTTTTTATTAATTGTCGATTAATTGTTCATATTACACTGCGAACAGCTACTCTATTTAGCATCTGATGTGAAGAAAAATGCACATGTTTATATTGATTTACGATTTATCGATAGTAATACACGATGACGCCGATGACATCATGTTTACTTGGCGTGATGTCTGATTCCGGGGCAATAGCCACAGTAACCTTTGCTGTGATTCTGGTATAATAATTCATTGTACAGGCGGATTTGAGATCTACTGTATATGTTTTAGAATACAGTGTGGTGAAGAGTTTTTTTAGAAATACAGGTAATCATATTTATATAATGCAATAAAAAATAAATGATGAACATAGTATCAAACAATTAACCATCTTTTAATGTGAATAAAGTATACAAATACAGACCATAATCACAAATCTTAACTAGATTCTTTATTATTATTAATATTTTATTTACTGGTTTAGATGGTAATTATAAGTAACAAGCTCCTTTTAATCATACTGTTCGTACTAATCATATTTTTTATTTTGTATATGGTATAGATGTTAAATGCATATGCATACATTGAAATTGATCAGTATAAAATCATTTAGGAATTAAAATAGTGAGTAGTGTAATCCAGAGTATTAATTTTTTTAATTATATTTTAGTTTCATTTCTTCGATTATATGTATTATTATTATTATTTTGTTAATTAAAAGTTTTCAATAAAATCTCTGCCCCCCCCCTCCCTTCCCATCTGTATATTACTTTCAGCCATCTTTGGTTGTACGAATAATTACACTGCAAAAAATAATTGTTGATTTTACAGTATAAAACTGGCACCCCAGCTGCCAGTATTATACCATAAAATTAACAGTATTAAACAGTAAAATAAGCAGTAATACGCTGCCTCGCAAGCAGTAATACGCTACCGCGCATGCGCGGTAGCGTATTACATAATCAACAGTAAAATCAACAATCCCAGTAAAATCAACAATTATTTTTTGCAGTGAATAATTAACAAAACAATTAATTTTTCATATCACACAAACAGAAAACTTCCTTACTTTAAAATAGAAACATTTGTTTTCGTAGAGTGCATGCAGAATGATGTATTTTAGTCATAATTTCCAATTACATATTAATTGAAATTGATCTATATAGGCTAGTAAATGAAAAAGTGAATGTAGGTTAATTTACGAGGGGCCCACAATGTGATCCAAACCTCCAAAGGCATTGACGGGCCCGGTTCTCCTCATTTTCAATGATTTTTAAAATTCAACTTTTGGTCTCAATGTTGCTTCAGAATAGGGTGATTTTTTTATTACACATATGACGCGACGTAAGTGATTTGCAGTGATGTCACAAACATTAAAAAAATTGCGAAAAATATTTTCACAATGAATTACATGTTTTGAAGCGTTCTTCTACTTTAAAAAAAAATTCTAAACAGGTCACATTTTAGTAATAATGTGACGTCACTGAGTGGTCGTACTTTGATGTTAAATTATCATTGTTGGTTCCAGTTATGTCACAGTAACGTTACTCACACCATATTTGCTATACGAGCACTAAGCATTTGATAAGACGAATATTTTTGCTTTAAAAAATTGACAAGTTGTGCTCTGTTTGGCCTCGTCCAGAAAGATCAAGACTGGGAGTAACTACACCAGAAAAATATCACATTAGGTTTAAGGACCACATCCCTTTATAATTCCTATACCCAGTGCAGTTTTGACATATGAGGAAATTTTTTAATCAAAATATCTACCCCTTTTATCGATTAGTAATCTTCGTTTTACTTAATCATAGAATGTCTGTCATTAAATAAAGCGAAGACTATTGTTTTGAAAAAATGGTAGCATTTTCAATAACAATATCAACTTGGCAACACAGCCCAGCATCTTTCATACTGAACCCTTAAAAAATCTCCACGAAACTAATTCTTTGATTATTTGGATTCGACCACTTAAGTGCGGTAGATGACAGGAAGCCAAGCAATGCGCATAGCAGTGCTGCTTGACGGCAGTCGAGAACAGAATATTCTCAACCTGCTTGTGGTGCCCAATAGAGAATGATCAGGTCCATCCCCCCTTTTCACCGGTTTTAGAGCTGTAGGTGGGGCTACGCTCTCTGTGGGAGTACGTACTCCGTAGTCTGAGCCCAGAGCCCGGTTTTAGGTTAGGGATGACTCTGCGGCAAGGAATAGCTAAACGAGATAGGACTGTATCCAAAATTTGATCTGAAATCGAGGCAGAAGCGAGAAAATACTCTGAAAACAGGATTTGTTGTGTGGTTCCGTAGTGTCGTTTAGTCAAGCAGGTGGCGGCGATCCGCAGTTCACAGTTTGACAAAAACGGCGGAAAATAGAGAGTGGCGTCCGAGAGATCGATGTGCGACCACTCATTCCTCAATAAAGACCTATGGTATCACGGTAGCTAGAATACATTCTAGTTACCGTGTATGGTATGGGTAATCGTAGATCGTCCTCGAAAGCAGGTTGCCTGTTTGACAGTTTTTGACACGTAGCCACTTCAGTGGCAAGCTGTCGAGTATTGCTCACTCTGGAAAGAAATCTACGCTTCTTCCTGGATTGGTTGCCTAGATTGTTTCTGAGCCAGATACTTCGTCATGTGTAATGGGGACGCTCAGACCAAAGTCGTACCTTCGGGTTGTAAACCAGTTCAGTGTGTCGATGCATTGTCGGAGTTTTCTGCGCCGGCGGTTAACCAAGCAGACTTTTCTTATTAAAACTTTCATACTACTAATTATCGAGGGGGGGGGTCTACACTGTTAAAATTTGCAACAAATTGTCCAGTCATCTGACCGTTTTTATAGAAAATGGTTACATCACCGTAATTTAACTCCCCCAGACCTTGGGGATAGGTCTCGAGCCCAAGAATGTACAAATGAGAAACATATGATAGATATACACCACTGTATAATATAATATTTTTAAAAATAAAGTACATATGTTTCAAAAATTCGTATTTAATTCCAAATTTCACGCTACGAATTCAATTATTTATTGTGTATTAAGATACAGAAAACAATTTTTCAATATTTTTATAAGAATCTCTTTCAAATATATTCTGATGATATCATAATGATTTATTTTTTCTCTTTTCAGTGAGTTAAATTCCTTTCTTTTACCAACGTATTTGAGTTTCATAAAATAAATAATAAATTCCATCGCAGAAGGAATTTATTATCCAAACTCAAACATATCTATTGCTTTTGCATTGTTGACATGAATTGGGGATTTTGAATACTGCTATTTCTGTATAAGAAATTTCGCCTTGTTTAATAGCAGAATTCTATGGTTAATGTAGGTGAAGATTTGTGTATAGAAATAGTGGTATTCGAAATTCGTAATTTTTGGAACTTATGATTTCGCAATCAACATCTTGAAACTCTTACGTTATTTGATAGTGATATGATTAAATCATATACAAAGTAATTTTTTAATTACATTAGTTTTGTGGCGCCTACTCATTAAAGTGGTTAGCATGCTGGCCACAAACTGAGAAGCCTGAGACGAAGTTCACGGGTTTGAAGCCAGCATGGACTGTGCAAGGTTTTCACGGTTTTCCTTGTACAAAAACGATAATTAGAGTCTCTTTCTTTCAAATGTCGTCCTCGAAGGCATGCCTCTTATAGCAGTATGGTCAGAAGCTATGCTTCATAAATACACATGCACATTTCAGTTTCATGAGTAAAATGTATATTTTCTTTTAAACATGAGGTCATTGTCACCCATTCATACCATCTATTTAATTGAAAAATATATGTTTTCTTTCCAATTGCGATGAGATAAGGGCATTAATAAATATATAATAATCATCATAATCTCGCTTTTCCTCCCTTTTTTCCGCAACAATGTATTCACATTATCCCTTCTAATTGAATATACTATGATATTTTAGTAAAATACAATTTTTATTACATCAATACATCTATACTAATATTATAAAGGAGTAAAGATTGTTTGTTTGTTTGTTTGTAGGGGGTAATCTCTGGAACTACCGAAACGATTTCAAAAGTGATGGTGGCAAATTGATGGTGACAACCCCTGCTCCAACATAGGCTATATTTTATGTCGGTGCCACTAACCCCAGGGGGTGCTGGAGCAAAAAACGTTCTAAAATTGCGATTTTTTAGTTATCAAACTGGCTGTCAAACCCTGAGAGCTTGCCAGCCGGTTCTGTATGTATGTATGTACGTACGTAATGCGATAACTCTTCATAGAAATATCCGTTTTCCTTCAAATTTTGTTTATAGGTTCACTGTGTTAAGGTGCTTCCCTGATTAGTTTTCGGGATTGATTGGTTAAGTATAAAGAGAGGGAACAAGGGGCTAATTCCCCCCCTTAAATTATATAAATGGGTTTTTCATGCAGAATTATTCCGTTTTCCTTCAAATTTTGTTTATAGGTTCACTGAGTTAAGGCGCTTCCCTGATTAGTTTTCGGGAATGATTGGTTAAGTATAAAAGGGGGGGGGGACAAGGGGCTAATCCCCCTTAATTTATATAAATGTCTTTTTCATGCAGAATTATTCCGTTTTCCTTTAAATTTTATTTATAGGTTGACTGCGTTAAGGCGCTTCCCTGATTCGTTTTCGGGATTGATTGGTTAAGTATAAAGGGGGGGGGACAAGGGGCTAATTCCCCCCCCTTAATTTATATAAATGGGTTTTTCATGCAGAATTATTCCCTTTTCCTTCAAATTTTGTTTATAGGTTCACTGAGTTAAGGCGCTTCCCTGATTAGTTTTCGGGATTGATTGGTTAAGTATAAAAGGGGGAGGGAACAAGGGGCTAATTTTCCCCCCTTAATTTATATAAATGTGTTTTTCATGCAGAATTATTCCTTTTCCTTCAAATTTTGTTTATAGGTTCACTGAGTTAAGGCGCTTCCTTGATTAGTTTTCTGGATTGATTAGTTAAGTATAAAGGGGGGGGGGACTCGGGGGGCTAATCCCCCCCCTTAATTTATATAAATGGGTTTTTCATGCAGAATTATTCCGTTTTCCTTCAAATTTTGTTTACAGGTTCATTGGGTTAAGACGCTTCCCTGATTAGTTTTCGGGATTGATTGGTTAAGTATAAAGGGGGGGGGGGGTACGGGGGGATAATCCCCCCTTAATTTATATAAATGGGTTTTTCATGCAGAATTATTCGGTTTTCCTTCAAATTTTGTTTATAGGTTCACTGAGTTAAGGCGCTTCCCTGATTAGTTTTCGGGATTGATTGGTTAAGTTTAAAGGGGGAAACGGGGGGCTAATACCCCCCTTAATTTATATAAATGGGTTTTTCATGCAGAATTATCCCATTTCCTTCAAACTTTTTTTATAGGTTCACTGTGTTAAGGCGTTTCCCAGATTAGTTTTTCGGGATTGATTGGTTAAGTATAAATGGGGGGGAACGGGGAAATAATCCCCCTTAATTTATATGAATGGGTTTTTCATGCAGAATTATTCTATTTGCTTCAAAATTTGTTTATAGGTTCATTGGGTTAAGACGCTTCCCTGATTCGTTTTCGGGATTGACTGGTTAAGTATAAAGGGGGGAACGGAGGGCTAATCCCCCCTTATTTTATATAAATGGGTTTTTCATGCAGAATTATTCCGTTTTTCTTCAAATTTTGTTTATAGGTTCACTGTGTTAAGGCACTTCCCTGATTAGTTTTCGGGATTGATTGGTTAAGTATAAAGGGGGGGGGAACGGGGGAGCTAATCCCCGCCCTCCCATAATTTATATAAATGGGTTTTCCATGCAGAATTATCCCATTTGCTTCAAAATTTGTTTATAGGTTCATTGGGTTAAGACGTTTCCCTGATTAGTTTTCGGGATTGATTGGTTAAGTATAAAGGGAGGGAACGGAGGGGGCTAATCCCGCCTTAATTTATATAAATGGGTTTTTCCTGCAGAATTATCCGATTTTCTTCAAATTTTGTATATATATTCATTGTAATTAGAGATTTATCTGATTAGTTTAAGGGGTTCATTAGTTAACTATGAGGGGGGTAACGGGGGGATTACCCCCCCCCCTTAATATATTGTTTATTTCTTTATTTTTCGATGGGCTTATTTCAAATTCTTTGAAATAAGAGTATAATATACAATTAGTTTGAATAGCCTGTGAACTCAATGCCCTCAGTTTAACTGGGCAGTTTTATTTTTATTTTTTATACTGAAGGAGCTAGAAATTTGAAATTTGTCATTGTAGTTACTTATAAGATGTAAATGCTCTCTAAGAACAAAATAAAAAAGAAATTTAAATTTAAAAGGGTGAAATGAGCGAAAAGTGTTCTAAAAACAGTCTAAATTACAATTTCTATGAAATCTCTGGAACTACAGAACCGATTTCAAAAGTAATGGTGGCAAATTGATGGGGACAATCCCTACTCCAACATAGGCTATATTTTATGTCGGTGCCACTAACATCAATGGGGTGCAGGATCGAAAAATGTTCGAAAATTGCGACTTTTTTATACTGAAGGGGCAAGAAATTTGAAATTTAGCATTGTAGTTACTTATAAGATGTAAATGCTCTCTAAGAATAAATTAAAAAAAAAATCGAAATTTAGATGGGTGAAATGAGCGAAAAGCGTTCTGAAGTCATTCTAAATTACAATTTCTATGGAATCTCTGGAACCACGGAACCGATTTCAAAAGTGATGGTGGCAAATTAGTGGTGACAATCCCTGCTCCAACAGCCTCTTTAATAAAAAACTATGCGTTGCTGACGACTGGGTTTTTCGCTAATTGTTGCAACAGATTAATCTCGGAAAATTAAACATTTGAAGTTACTGAAAAAAATGATAGCTCAAAAAGTATTTGTCAGAAAATTGTTAGACAAACTGCGTTTGAAAGGTAAAAAATTGTATTTTTCTTGATATAAATTTCAAATCTAATGATTATGCCGTTTTTCAAATATTGAATTTCAAAAATTACCAAATTTTCCAATGGAGTACCATAGCGAAACCTTCATGTGTAAAAAGATAATGATAAGGCGACGTGTCCTGACGTGTATATTGGCTATAGCACGAGTCACAAATTATAGTAACCTTATTATTCTGTTAAAATATAAAAGTTATTTATGAAATGTCAATATTAAGTTGGATTAAAGGTTCGTTAAAAGAAATTGACCAGCGTAGCGGGCGTAGCTTGCTAGTATTAGATAAAAATAGATACATAGACAAAGTTAGAGCTGAACTATGTACAGATGAACAGCTTTAAGTTTAAAAAGATTAAATGACATGGATTCAATAGAAAACGAACTTACAAATAGAACGGTATATATATATGTAACATAAATATATGTTACGAAAATTTTTATCTAATTCAGAGTCTGAAGCTAAGAATTATTTTACTTATTCTTTATTAAAATACCGAGCATTTTAAAAATCTTTTTAAATCTCTTAAAGATATATTTTGAAGATACCATGAGAATTGAATTTTATTTTCTTTCAGAGGTTAAATTCCTTTTCTTTTAACAGCCTATCTGAGCTCCATAAACTAAACGATAAATTCCTTCGAATTTATTGTTTGGATAAAATATTTATTCTTTTAACACATGGAGATTTATGTGCTATATTATATACTGTGTAATAAAAACAATTCAGGTTTATGAATAAAATGAATATTTTCTTTAAAAATGAGGCCCGTTTTCTTCAAAGAAAGCACTGATCTTTTCAAAAGCCACGAGAATAGTCTTAAATACCATCTCTTTAAATTAAAAATATACCGTATTTTTAATTGTTGAGAGAAAATCAGATTAAAAAAGATATGATAGTCCCACATCAGACCCCTTTTTCTATTTTTTCTTCACAACAATGGAAATAACTTACTTCTACCACTTGAATTTATTATAGAATTTTATTAAAACTAAAATATTAATTGCATGAATGCAAACTTCTAGTGCTGACACATCTACAAAAGAACAGATTCCACTTAAACAAAATAAAAAACATGGTTTCAGAATGACAAAAGCAACGACTTGTATTATAAATATTGTTGTGAGCTCGGGGTTCGAAAGGACTGATGCCAATATATAAGAACTATAAAAAGGCTTTATTCACTATAAACAGTGCAATACGATCACAAATATCTTCTGAAAATTACAAGATATTCAGTAATTTTCAAATCCAATAAAAGCGCAGCAAAATTTCACACAGAAACAATGCGTTCAATACGACGTATCAACGACAAAATCGATCAGAGTAACACAGTTCTCAATGCAAAGCCTCTCGTATGAATTCAATCGCAGTTGACAGACAACTCCCTAACTGAACTGATGGAGGTCCTTATATAGGTTTCAGAGATCTTTCCAGATTATTCCAGAGCCTTCAGATGCTAGAAATTACCAGAAAGTGCTTTAACTTTCGATAGAGAACCCAAGCAAGAAAGGATCCCAATGTATAGGTATAAGAGGGGTGTGGTTGCACAAAAAGTCGCCAAATCCGTCGCAACTTGGCGACATTTGGCGATATATCGCCAAATTTGGCGACAAAAATAAGTCGCCAAAACCATCGCCAACTTGGCGATAAACCCATTCCTTGGCGATATTTCAATAGACTTCCATTATAAAGATGAGGGTGTAAGGTTGTTTTCCTTGCAAACCATCTGAGGCCTTTAGCATTGAGTTACATGATGCTCAATAGGAAATACATTAATAATACTGCAATTTTCACAATAATCAAATAAAATAAATTTAAACAAATGGAATATTTACAGATATATACAAAATTCATAACATTGCCCCCCTCTCAAGGACTGCACGTCCCGGGCAGTTCAACCTTTGATCGGAAAGCAAACCCGTTACCAACAAATGCTATACTATCCAAAACACTTAAAGCAAATATGGAAAATAACAATTAAACACATTCATAATGCTGAATTATAAAGCATAGACACCATTACATACAAGTATTTAAATAATAATAACAATAATAATGATAATGCTAAGCAAAATAAATAATTACATTAATTTATATACAAGACCATGGTCATACTAATTTACATTATTTACATTGCACTATTTACAATCAATGAACTAAGTACCATGGGAACTATGTACTATGGGAACTATGTACTATGGGAACTATGTACTATGGGAACTATGTACTATGGCCATAGTATGGAGCCAGCCTGTCGTAATGAACGACTCTAGGCTTCGAATTTGGTGACTTTCGGATCCGAATTACGACATCGTTCAGTCTGTTTAGGACTGCATAAGGACCGTCCCAGTGCGATTGCAGTTTGGGAGAAAGTCCTTTACGTCGAGTCGGATTATAAAACCAAACCTTGTCACCTTCTTTGAATTGATGTCCCGTGGCTTTCGTGTCGTACCTGGTCTTCATCTTCTCCGTCTGTATATTGATCCGCTCTCGAGCCAAGTTGTGGACGTCTTCAAATCGTGCCTGGAGATTCTGCACGTATCCCTCTGGCGATGAAGGCGCATCTGGAGGGCGACCAAAAATCAGATCACAAGGTAGACGAAGATCACGACCGAAAAGCATCTGAGACGGGGTATAGCCGGTTGTTTCATGGACGGCGCTGCGATAGGCGAGAAGAAACAAGGGAAGTTTTTGGTCCCAGTCTTGTTGATTTCTTGAGACTAGCAGTGAGAGATTGTTGAGGATGGTACGATTCAATCTCTCAACCATGCCATCCAATTGTGGATGTAAAGGCGTCGTCCTAGTTTTGTCCATTCAGAGAAGTTGACAGAGACCCTCAATCACAGCAGAGATGAAATTTCTCCCCTGGTCAGAATGCATTTGAAGGGGGACTCCATACCTTGATATCCACTGGTGTACCAAGGCATCCGCAACCGTAGAAGCTTCTTGATCAGGGATGGCATAAACTTCAGGCCATTTCGTGAAGTAGTCCATGACAACAAGGAGGTATTTGTTGCCATCAGCACTTCTTGGCAGAGGGCCTAGGATGTCAAGGGCGATGCGTTCGAAAGGTGCTCCTACATTGTAGAGATGTAGTCTTCCTCGGCTACGTTTCTTTGGTCCTTTTCGAGCTGCACATGCATCGCAAGATTTGCACCATCGTTCGACGTCAGCTCTCGCTTTTCCCCAGAAGAAGCGCTCTCGGACTCTGTGTAATGTTTTCATGACTCCAAAATGGCCACCAGTGGGACTGCCATGTAATTCTTCGAGGACCTCTGGGATTCGAGATCGAGGAAGTACCAACTGACACCGAGATGTCTTCCCATCTTCCGATTCGAATTTTCGGAACAGGACACCATTCCTGACGTGGAGAGAGTGCCAAAGAGCCCAATATTGCTTCGTCGTAGGACTGTAAGTCGAGATGTCTTTCCAACTGGGCTTCGTGCTAGAAGATTCTAATAACTCCAAGATTGGTTTGATCTCAAAGTCTGCCATTTGATCTTCTCGAATCTTCTCATCACTCCAGGGATCTGGTGGCGTCAATAGTGAAGTCTTCGTCTGGCGTATGACATATTCGGGATTATACTTGCTCTCCGCTCTGGAACAATAGCGACAGCTCTCGGGACACGGTCTTCTTGATAGGGCATCGGCGTTTCCATGCGATGAGCCTTTGCGATGCCTGATGTCAAAGTCGTATTCCTGGAGTCGTTGTATCCATCTGGCTACTTGGCCCTCTGGGTTCTTAAAATTCATCAGCCATGTTAGGGATGCGTGGTCAGTACGAAGGAGAAATTTCCTGCCATAGAGATAGTGATGGAAGTGTTCTATGGCTTTCACTATTGCTAATAACTCCTTACGAGTGACGCAATAATTCCGCTCTGGTTTCGATAAACATTTGCTCCAGTATGCTACGACTCGTTCTTGGCCACCTATTTCTTGGGAAAGTACAGCGCCGACACTTTCCTGACTGGCATCCGTGTCCACAATGAATTGTTTGTCGGGGTCTGGATAGGTGAGGACTGGAGAGGATGTGAGAGCTTCTTTCAGCCGCTGGAATGAATTGTCGCATTCTTGTGTCCATAGAAACTTCTGTTTGCTTTCAGTGAGCCTATGCAAGGGTCTTGCGATGTTAGAGAACCCCTGTACAAACTTTCTGTAATAAGTGCATAGTCCCAGAAAGCTTCGCAACTGATGGACATTTTCCGGACGTTTCCAGTGCTTTACTGCAGACACTTTTTCAGGATCTGTTCGAACACCTTCAGCTGAGATGATGTGTCCTAAATAATTTACTTCGCGTTGGAAGAACTTGCATTTCAGAGGGTTCAGCTTTAAATTCGCCGCTCTTAGCTTCGTTAACACTTTTCGAATATTTCCAAGATGTTCTTCAAACGTGCGGCCACCAATGACGACGTCATCTAGGTAGATGAGACAAGCTTCAAAAGTCAGGCCTTTTAACACTGTCTCCATGAGGCGCTCGAACGTTGCTGGAGCATTGCAGAGTCCGAACGGCATAACTTTAAATTGCCAAAGTCCTTGTCCAGTAGTAAATGCAGTCTTCTCTTTGTCATCAGGATGGATCTCTACCTGCCAATATCCACTCTTCAAATCCAGCGTGGAAAACCATTTATGTCCTGAAAGAGTATCTAGCGTTTCGTCTATTCTCGGTAGAGGATAGCTGTCTTTCTTCGTGATATCGTTAAGTTTACGATAATCCACACAAAATCTTGTGGAGCCATCTTTCTTTCGGACCAACACGATGGGAGAGGCCCACGGACTTGATGACGGTTCGAGGAGGGATGACAACATCTGCCTTGGCTGTGATCCGTTGAATAGACCCGGACTCATTTCCAAGTTCGAAAATAGTGACATCTTCTTGAGCAGAGCGTAACTCATTATTCTTAAAATCCAGTGTAAATCCATGCTCTTTTAAAAAGTCCAGTCCGAGTATGAAAGGGTCTGAAATATCGGCCACATAGACTGTATGGTGGTAAGCGGCGTTCCCAAACTTTATTTTCAGTGTCATTCTTCCATGTATATCGATCTTATCTCCGGTCACAGTTTGAAGAATAACACGCGGCGGGGTCCAGAAGAGTTTTTCTTTCAGCCGCTGAGCTAGATCTTTCCGAATGATGGTCACATTGGCTCCTGTATCGATGATCATATTACAGGGCAAATCATTCACGCTTCCGACTAGAAAAACTCCGTTCTCGCCGCAACTTCTTGCAGAAATTTCACATACTTGAAAATGGAGCTTCTCAAAATCTGGCAACGTCCGCCCCGCAAGATGGCCATTAATCAGTTTTCCTGCTCTTCCTTTAGCGGGAGAGATATTACCTTCGGTGCTGGGTCGTCTTGGGCAGTCGATTTGGATATGGCCTTCTCCACCGCATTTCCAGCACTTGATCTTCCTGTAAGGTTTGTTGGCCATTAAGGAGTTCATCTTTCTCATTATGTCATTCATCTGCTGCTGTAAGCGCTCCACAGCTCTGGTAATCGGCATTCAATCCCACTTCTGACACCAAATGTTGTGAGCTCGGGGTTCGAAAGGACTGATGCCAATATATAAGAACAATAAAAAGGCTTTATTCACTATAAACAGTGCAATACGATCACAAATATCTTCTGAAAATTACAAGATATTCAGTAATCTTCAAATCCAATAAAAGCGCAGCAAAATTTCACACAGAAACAATGCGTTCAATACGACGTATCAACGACAAAATCGATCAGAGTAACACAGTTCTCAATGCAAAGCCTCTCGTATGAATTCAATCGCAGTTGACAGACAACTCCCTAACTGAACTGATGGAGGTCCTTATATAGGTTTCAGAGATCTTTCCAGATTATTCCAGAGCCTTCAGATGCTAGAAATTACCAGAAAGTGCTTTAACTTTCGATAGAGAACCCAAGCAAGAAAGGATCCCAATGTATAGGTATAAGAGGGGTGTGGTTGCACAAAAAGTCGCCAAATCCGTCGCCAACTTGGCGACATTTGGCGATATATCGCCAAATTTGGCGACAAAAATAAGTCGACAAAACCATCGCCAACTTGGCGATAAACCCATTCCTTGGCGATATTTCAATAGACTTCCATTATAAAGATGAGGGTGTAAGGTTGTTTTCCTTGCAAACCATCTGAGGCCTTTAGCATTGAGTTACATGATGCTCAATAGGAAATACATTAATAATACTGCAATTTTCACAATAATCAAATAAAATAAATTTAAACAAATGGAATATTTACAGATATATACAAAATTCATAACATTATATACATACTATATATAAGAAAAATACTTATCTAATTCAGAATTTGCAACCAAGAATTTGATTAACTATGCTTTATTAATACATTGAAGTGCGAGGAATTTTATACCAATTAATTTTAATCAAAATTTGCACACGATGTTTTGAGCAAAATTTTACTTTTATAGCATTCGTGAAAAAAGTTGTAAAATTGCACTTCCTTATTTTCAAATACAGTAAAACCTCCATAACGGACACTCCCGAATAGCGGACACCTCTATTTAACGGACACTTTTCAAATCCCCACTCCCAAAATCTAAATTTTTGTATGTTTAACCTCTGAATAGCGGACATTCCGAATAGCGGACAGTAGTTTTGGCGATCAAGGATGAAAAATGATTTTTTAACGAGAAACAAAATGAAAAAAAAAAGTAAAAAGCCTCAAAATTTATCAAGAAAATGTGTCACAAATTCTTTGACCACAGATAAATGTAGGGGGTGGTCTCTGGGAAAATCCTCAATGGCCTAGGGAATCCCCCAATATCGTATATATTTTGTATCGATTACTGTTTGAGTCTTCAGATTTAATTGACATACAATATTCAAAGCTTCAAAATATGTTAAAACCATTTTTATCGTTTTCTGAATATATTGAGTTCTGCGTATTCTGAATTTAGTGTCTTGTTTGTGATTAATGTTTCGAAAATGACCTCAAAACGAAAGCGATTAACTTTAAAAGAAAAATTTGAAATTGTAAATGTAAGTGAACCTGAAAAACAGAAATAGAGTTTACGGATACTTGCCGAATGTTTTAAAATAGGTAAAACACAAGTGGGAGAGATTTTACGAAATAAAGAATTTGTGGATTATTAACTCTAACGAGAACACCAAAAATGTGAAATTGAGGTATACTGATTCCATTGAAATTAATTCTATATTTCTGAATTGGTTTACGTCACTTCGTTCAAAAATTCCTATCAGTGGGCCTCTGATTCAGGAAAAGTCTTTAAAAGTCGCCAAAGAACTCGGATTACATTATTTTAAGAGTTTGTGTAGATGGCTGGAAAAGTTCCTGTCTCGGCACAACATCTCTTTCAAAACAATATGTGGAAAAGCAAAATCTATAGCTCTGAAAAAAGTTTCAAAAATCTGTGAAACCCATATGTTTCTCAAAGAACATTCAATTAAAAAAATTTGGTGTTATAGAGCGAATAAAAAAGCGTGGATAACCAGTTTTTTAGTGATTAAATGGTTAACTTCCTTTGATAATAGGATGAAAAAACAAAGAAAAGTTCTGTTGTTTTTGGACAGTGCAACTTCTAATCCAAAACATTTTAAATTGGACAATGTTAAAACTGTGCTCCCCCCCTCCCCTTCAAAGACAACTTCCGTATGCCAGCCCCTTGATCAAGACGTTACACACAATTGTAAACCCGGGTAGAGAAAACTTTTATTAAGCCATATTCTTTCGAAGTTTTATTCTATGAATACAGTTGAGAACAGCCTAAAATTAGTTAATGTTCCCGATGCTTTCAAATTCGGATTTCTTCAGCTGTAAAAAACATATAACTGGAATGCGTACGACAATGTTTCAGAAAAGCAGGCTTTATATTAAAAAAAAAGAAACACTTATTTCCGATAGAAATGAAGAGAAGAACTATCACAATAAGTAAAATATTGAAATGGATCAGAAGTGAAGAAATACCGAAATGTCCATCAACATTGATGATGACCTACTGAAAAAAAATCAGTTTACGTAGGCGATTATATTCCTTCAGAATCTTCGACAAAAACTGAGTCTATTAGTGATATGAAGCAGGTACTAAAATGTTTTTTTTTTTTTTGGGGGGGGGGAGGGGGGATGGCAATAATTGCAAATAATGGCAAATTATAATGGCGATAATTGCAAATAATTTCCTACAATATCGAGAATTCCAAAGAATCAGCAAAACACAGTGAGCAGTTACACATTTTTTTTTTCTTTTTCCAAAAAAAGATGATTCAGAAGGATTAAAACTACTGATAGCATTAAAACGTCGCATAGAAAAACTAACTACATGTAATCGCAAGAAAAAGCAAACTTTTGCAACAGATTTTTTCCTTAAGAATGTAATAAACAGTGGAAAAATGTGTGTACAATTTCATTTCAGTACTAGCAGACTACGCCCGCTGCGCTGGTCGGTTTCTCCAAAAGAACCTTGAATCAAACGAAATATATCTGTGAATTTAACCTTGTATTTTAAAGTAATCTGTACCTTTAGCTGGAATATCCTAAAATAATATAAAAATGGATACTTATTTCGCTAAGTTATGTTTTTTTAATACGGTTTACAATTTATTAATTGCCGTTTTCCATTGATTTATATGTTTTGCAGCTACATTTTTTTAATAACGTGAATTAACCTATACACTACTAAAAAGAAATGACGCATCTAGTATTTGTCGAGAATTAAATAAAAATAATGCACTCGTGACATCATAATTCGCTATATTTTAACAGAATACTAAGGCTACTATAATTTGTGACTCGTGCTGACACATTGCTATTATCATTTTTTGTTTACGTGTGAAATATTCGCTATGGTACTCCAGTGTGAAATTTGGTAATTTTTGAAATTCAATATTTGATAAATGGCATAATCAGTGGATTTGAAATTTATATCAAGAAAAATACAATTTTTTACATTTCTAACGCAGTTTTTCTAACAATTTTCTGACAAATACTTTTTGAGCAACTAATTTTTTCAGTAACTTTAAATGTTTGATTTTCCGAGATTAATCTGTGGCAACGATTAGCGAAAATCCCAGTCGTCAGCAACGCATAGCTTTTTATTAAAGAGGACTAGCCGCCACTGGCGACCAGTTTGGTCGCCCTTAAATGTATGTTAAGCATTGTAACAAATTATTTTTATTCATAATTTATTTTTTTCCTTAATCCTTCGCCAAACCGGAAAAATCTAATAGACAAATCAAGAACTTTTGCGATCGTGGTAGCATTTCGCATATTTTTTGTTGTTATGTATTTCATCTTTCTTGACAAAAACCGCTTAACCCACTTTATAATAAATTAATCATTGTGTGTGTGTTTTTAATATAAAATAAACTATTTCATAATAAAATAAAAGTATATGCTGTTTTAGTAATCTCTAATAGGTACCTGAAAATGGGATTTTCTCGCCAAAATGGCGCAAAACAAAAATTCCGCCAACCCTGGTGCGTCCGTGACAGCTGTTCCAATTTAAAATACATGACGTTCACATTTTTCTTTAAAATAGAAAATATATAAATAAGAAATATTATCATAAATCAAAACATTTGATTTCAAAATTAAAATATCGTTTCTAATTAATACACACGAAAAATAAAAGCTGACAATTTGTTTCGAAATTTGATCCATTAAATATTATTACATGAGTTCAACCACGGAGTTCAACTTACATCAAGAAAAGATCCGAAGGAAGTTGAGTTGTATGGAACAGAATTATGGTAAACTTTGACTGTCTCACTGGTGCTGATTATTTTTTTTTACACCAGCAGCGGTCCAAAAATTCATGGTTTAATATTTTAAACGTTCACAACGACTGAATCTTTTTTTTTTGTTGTTGTTTACTTTCATGGATAGAGAATTTGAACAGCGAACCTAATTGAAACTGAAGTTATTGCAGAATGTATACATAATTGAACGTAAGTCATCTCTCAAATATTAATTTATTTTGAACGATCTTTCTAAAAATGTAACTTTTATGCAGTTTTATTAGAAAAAATAATTTTGAATAAAAATGGCTGCCTGGCATATGGAAAAGTGAAGCGGCATCCCGGAACTGTTGAGGACAGTCACATGACATACGGTTTTATTATATAGATTATTATTATTGCTTAAAAAAGTACTTTTAATTTATTAATTAATCATATAATAGAAGTTCTCGGACATATAAAAGCCAATTTTTGAAACGTTAAGCATTTTTTAGCGATTTTGTGAATCTCTGAAGTTTTCCCAATAGCGGACACCTCCGAATAGCGGACAATTTCTGCGCTCCCGAGGTGTCCGTTATTTAGAGGTTTTACTGTATATATATTTTTTTGAAAATTCAGGTGTGAATTCAACATTACAGAAACACAATTACTTGCCCTGTAAGGATTAAAATACCAAAAAAAATTAACCTTTATATGAATCTCTCATATAAAGATTCAAAGCAACCGTATATATATTAAAAAAAAGTACAATGTATTTTTTACTTACCCATCATACGTAGGATAGGGTAACTCTTGTAACCGTTTTGAAAATCGAACAAAATTTTGACGGATTTCCACGTTTCAGACACTGGAGATTCCGAAAAACATATTTTAAGAAAGAAAAATTGCCGTCCGCCAGTCTGTCTGTGTGTGTTTGTAAACGTTCTATCTCCCGAACAAATTGAGATAGATACTTGAAGTTTGGTATGTACTTAGTATGTAATAATGGGAAGAAGCTTATTGAATTTCAGTAACCTCGATTATCCGGAACTATTTTTTTTTGGACTCACGAAATATTCGTTCTGATAAAAGGTACATAAAAATTTTCGAAATTGTTTGTTTTAAGGAGTGAATATAAAATACAATAAAAAGACATAAATTTTGCATAAAGAATGAAGTCGATCTGATAATTAATTGCCGAGATATTTGTAATTATATTTTTCACACTCTTTAATTTTTCATGACCCTGTATTTCATAATAATTGTTTAAAAACAACACAAAATGTCACAAAAACATATATGCATCATTTATTAAAAACTTTTAATTTAGGTGTTTTAAAAATATACAAAACTGCATTTCACATTAAAAACCTAGCGCTTTCGAACCGTCCCGGCTCATCATCAGGGTTAAAACATCACCACGCATATACACACAAAAAACACAACTAGTCTGAAACACTGTAAATTTGACACATCAATGTCTGCTGAAGACAAGGTCAAACCATTATAAACAGGGTGGGAAGAATAGGGAGGGATGTGCCAATCTTATTCATTCTTGAACTATCTGTAAAAGTTTATACCATACTTTAGGGATATTGTACGAAACTGAATCATTGCATGTTTTATTTTTCCTGGTTAAAATTTCTATTGATTCACTTATTATTGCTTCAGAAAAAGAGGATGTGGGTTTAATAATTTTAGCGTTATCAAAATCTATTATAATCGACTGCTCTTGTTTTAATCTGGAAAGTGCCGTTTTACTTCTATTATACTTGACATCTGCAATATGTTCTTTTAACCAAATTTTAAATTTCCTTAAAGTCATACCAATGTAGTCTTTAACTTTATAAGATTTTATCCTATTTTCAACTATTTCCATAATAACTGGGATTCTATAAATTCCTGCTAAATCTTCAATCTGTATGGGATCAATCTTCTTATGCAATAACGCATTCAATTTAACTGGAGGGGATGCTACCAAATTTATTTCATATTTCTTTAAATTATATTTTAATTTTTCAAAAAGTTTCGGAATATATTGGAACTTGTAAAATTTAGTTGGTTTTCCTGTTAATTATTTTTGTTTTTTACCCTGATATTGATTTTGACAAATTAACTTATTAATTAACCTCTCTGAAAAACCCTTTTCATTTGCTATAATTTTAACTCTGTCAAGCTCCTCATTGATATAACTATCAGTACACACTGAAAATGCTCTACGGATGTAAAACCTATATGCAGCCAGTTTATAACTTAAAGGTGATGAAGCATCTCTGGAAATAGTATTATTTGACCTCATATTTTTCCTATAAACTGTCCGATCTATTGTTAAATTACTGTTTTTTATCAGCTCTACATCAAGAAAAGGTAAACGATTCTGTTTTTCCAACTCCAGGGTAAATTGTATTTTTGTATCAATTTTATTAAGTTTAACCACAAAGTCCTTCAATAAATCTATGCCATGCTCCCATATAATAAAAATATCATCTGCATATCTACACCAATATGCAGGTCTTTCTCTAAAATCATTCATAACCATATTTTCAATGGGTCTTAATTTAATCTCCGCGCATAAACCCGAAATGGGGGAGCCCATTGGTGCACCATCCTTTTGCTTATAATAAATATTATCAAACTGAAAAACGTTATTGTTTTTAATTAGATTAAACCCGGAAATAAGTGTATTTTTTGTGCTCATGCTAAAAGAATCATTACCATTAATAGCTTCTTCCACGAACAAACCTACATCATTCATATCTACAGATGGATATAACGATACTACATCCAAACTCGCAAAAATGCTGTTCTCAGTAATCTGAAAAAGTTTTACTTGCTTAATAAATTCCATTGTCGATGAAATGACGAACTCTGACTGAGGGAGGATAGTTTTTAATAAGACAACATATGCCTTTTCTAGATAATATGTAGGTCCTATACATTTAGTTACAATTGGTCGAAGAGGGTTTCTTTCTTTATGATCTTTTAAGCGTCCTATAATCCGTGGGGTAACTGCTGTTTTATTAATCCTAGTCAAGTGTACCATTTCATTTGGCCAACTTCCATTATTTACAATCTCTTGTGTTTTCCTTGCGATCAAATCAACTGGGTTCTTATTCAGAACACTTACATTTAAATCACTTATACAAATCCTCATTTTCTGTATGTAATCTTCCCTATCCATTATAGCTAATTTATTTGACTTATCTGTCTGCAATATAATTACATCATTATTTTCACGAAGTTTTTTAATAACTTCATTCCTGTCTTTAACCAATTTCATGCGTTTTAAATTACTTGACTTTCCATTATTCACGAACTTATTTACATTATAATACATATTATTCCGTATTTCCTCCTTTAAATGACATGGTGCTGAATTAACAATACTTTCACAATTAGCAATAATTGATTTAATATTTACCTGATTTTCAAACATATATTTGGGTCCAAGTGATAATATACGGTGTTCATATTCATTCGGAATCCAATTTGAGAGATTAGTGTATGGAACTTCTTTTTTCAAAGCATTAACCTGTCTATGTGATAAAATTAAGTTGTTTAGTTTCTTCCTTATGGTGACTCCTCTTTTTTTTTTTTTTTTTTTTTTTTTTTTTTTGTATATAACGATATACCTGCAATGTCCTGAAAAACATATCAAAATCCTCTCTCTTAAGATTAAAAGTCAGCTCATGGTAAAGCCGATATAAGTCTCTTGAAATGAAATCGATTAACTTGAATTTTAGTCTAATAAACTTATCCAAACATGCTAACTCATATTTCAGCTTAAGCTTCGTAAAAACACTACCGATAAAATGATTTTTAGTAACGAGGAAATGAGGTACAATCTTCATATATTTGCATGTCTGCAAAAAGTTAACACTGATAATTTCACGATCTAGTTTCAGCCTTTGTGACTTGTATCTGCGCTTCAATATTTCAGTAGATTCCATATTAACCAGTATACGTTATAGAAGCAAAATAAACATGAGTCATGAAAAACACAACACTCAATTGAATCAAATTCACCTCTGTACTATAATAATTGTTTAAAAACAACACAAAATGTCACAAAAACATATATGCATCATTTATTAAAAACTTTTACTTTAGGTGTTTTAAAAATATACAAAACTGCATTTCACATTAAAAACCTAGCGCTTTCGACCCGTCATCATCAGGGCCTGGCTCATCATCAGGGTTAAAACATCACCACGCAGATACACACAAAAAACACAACTAGTCTGAAACACTGTAAAAACATCAATGTCTGTTTCAGACTAGTTGTGTTTTTTGTGTGTATCTGCGTGGTGATGTTTTAACCCTGATGATGAGCCAGGACGGCTCGAAAGCACTAGGTTTTTAATGTGAAATGCAGTTTTGTATATTTTTAAAACACCTAAAGTAAAAGTTTTTAATAAATGATGCATATATGTTTTTGTGACATTTTGTGTTGTTTTTAAACAATTATTATAGTACAGAGGTGAATTTGATTCAATTGAGTGTTGTGTTTTTCATGACTCAAGTTTATTTTGCCTGTATTTCATTCAAATTTTAATTCAAAAATATATTTTAATTGGAAATGAGACGCTTAATTCGACGCAGTAAACTATTAGTTAATATAATTTTTAATTTTGGAGTTATAGAGCATTTAAAGTTTATGACGTCATCAAACCACGATTTTATTCGAATTGCAATGCATTTTATAAATAGTTTTACACATGTTTTATTTTCATATTTTATATTATGCATATCCATGATGGGTAAGTATTACGGTGGCCCCCAACGACTAGTTTTTAAATAAAAGTATATAAGTATATCATTTCCAACATATTTTTAGGGGGAGAGTCCCGACCCTTCTCGGCTATAGCCTTGGTGTGAGTAAACTAGCGATGACCATCGCACAAACTCACGTCTCGCAACTGGAGCCAGTTCTCATCGTTTAAATTTATTATAAAATTTCATTAAATGTTTAATTATATAAATCTTTTTTAAATACGCAATAATTAACAACTTTCAGGTACAAAGCGAGTTGTAATATATATTTTATTATATATATATATATATTACATGAATCTTATCGACTCAATATTTCTGTGATGATTTACAGGGCCGAGATGATTGAGCAATAGCAATACCATTTTTTATTAAATGGTTTTTTCAATATTAGATGTTCTTTTCAGAAGTCAACAGAGGAAGTTTCCGCACTAGGATTCACGGCAGTCGTATTATCCACAGTAGATGGCGCGTGTGAGTCTGCATAAGAAGAAACTTCATCCAAAAACGCAAACAAGCTTTTATTTTAGAAGTTTAAAACGACATCATGTGCAGATCTGGTTTCACACGAGTCATTTTTTTAGTTTTGATGACACGGTTTTCATTACAGCAGAAGCCGGATGGTTAGCTTTTGTAAATATTCATTCCGAAATAGTATTAGAAAAGACTATAGTACTTCGCCAATACGAGGAAGAGATTCGATTTAACAAACCAAACACCGATCCAGCGTCCCTCTTTCGAATGCTCTCCGAAGCGAGAAAGCGGCGATATATCAATTTCAGTAAGAGTAGGAATACGTGGGTCATGTGACGGCCTGTGCGCCAATCGTGAGACGGGATCTAACCAGGATTCTATGCGACGGCTCCAGAATATTGGAATAAAATGGTTTCCGCTAATTTTTTGGCGCCAAGGAAATTTCCAGAAGATTCCATGATGTTCGATGATTTAGCTATGACCCAGAGTGTTTTAGTTTAACTGATTACCGTTAGTTATTGGTTCGAGAATATGGAGTGATTTTGGCTTTTAGGGAAAGGAAAAAAGAAAATAAGAAAAATGGTTTATCGAACTTGGAACACAGCTAGAATGGAATTAAAATAAATCTTTTTACATTTTAATATAAGAAAAAGATTTTATGATCTGGTGAATTATTTTTAATATCGGAACTTATTAAAATAAATAGTCTTTTTAGGAATTTAGAAAATTAAAAGGGGATTATGCGGGTTTTTTTAAAGTATGAATATTAGGAAGTTTTCATAATTTAAAGATAAAGACGCGATTTATTGAACTAATTAGCAGCCATTAAAATATTGAATTTAGATATGAGGTTTTTGGAATACTAGAGTTAAAATACATTATTAAACGGAGGAAATAAATATTATAGAGTAAGTTAGAATAGGATGGAATAAAAATACTTTGGCTTATCGCGATAAATTTTAAATTTTGTGTTATATATATATATATATATATATATATATATATATATTATAAATATAAATAATGCATTTAACAGAAATATGTAAACAATTCGTAACTTAAAACTAAGAATATCTATTATTTGTCTTGTGTTAAAATATCAAACATTTTTATATTTTTATATTAGAATCTCTTAAAAATACATTCAGGCGGTATCATGAAGATTGAAGTGAGTTTTCTTTCAGAGGTGTAAATTCATTTTCTTTCAACAAGGTATTTCAGTTCCATAAACTAAACTATAAATTCCACCGCTCACAAAATTTATTCTGTTTACGCAGACAGCTTTGTGCTTGAGGCGTTTATCACGATTCTTACACTTTTAAAGTAGTTTTCTTAGAATTCAAAGTCTGAAAAAATTCCAAAGATATAGAAAAAGTATTTACAGAACAAAATTATACGCTTTTCCATTTTTCAAACTTGCAAATTAAATGCAGAAATAAAAATATTAGAATTGCACTCAATATAACTTACAGTCTTACACAATAAACATTCAACACATTTATAGTTATAAAACAAAAAGTACAAATAACATAACAATCAATATATGGTAATTTTTACATTAGTCGATAGTGATATGTTTATGTGTTCATATTTATGAAGTTTCTGGGAGGCACGTTCAGAATTTTGTATAGAGTTTTACCAAACAACAATGTGCTGCTTAATTATATTGGAAGAGTTAGAATATTTGAATACTGATACTTTTCTAATAGTTGTGCTCGTCAGATATTTACAGTGAAAAATATTGCATTGCATAACAAATAAGTTGGTAATATAGCATTTTCCTTTTATCCTTTAATCGCTGTACATTATATTTGTTTACTGTTACGCGTAAATCGCATTTCTTTCGCCCAAAGAAGCCCATTTCATTTACATATTCCGTACCAAAAATGTAAATTAAAAAACGACTAGATAGTACCTGTCAAGGTCTGACGTCAAACAACATTAAAGTTACATTAGAATTATGTTTGAATTTTTAAATAGTTGCTTTTAAATTAATTAAGTAGGGTAACGGTGGTTAATTTGATGCTTAATTTTTAAACTAAAGAAGAAGGCAAGACATACCTTTTTTCACGGACAAATTCATAAAAGAACAAGAACGAAAAATCATGCGTCAAGCATAGATTATGTAACACTTTCCAACGCTTCCAAAATAGTTTTACAAATCATACCGGTTAATAAGCTAAAAGATAACATCTAAGTAAACAATTTGGAAAACGCATAACATATTTAAAAACGCTAATTTCAGGAATTTCCAACATATACAACATTCGGAAAAATATCCGAATACTTTTATTCAGCCCTGTATAGGATCTATAGATTTCTATATATACTACATAGGATGCTAAATTTTAGTTCAGTTAGGAAACGCGTAGCACAGTTTAAAATTCTCCGTCTGGAGTTTCTGCCAATAAACGGCAATGTGTTCGCGAACTAACGTGCTTCCCTGTATAGGATCTACAGAATTTATACACACCACGTAATAGACAAAAAGCGAGTTAAAATTAAAATCGCGTTCAGCAACTTAAAACGCACTTCCAGGAATTATTGTTAACAGACAGTAGAGAATTGTTTTGTGTGTCCCTGTAAATGAACGATGACTGCTATACATACAATATTCTGTAGTAAGCCTCTTGTCATGCACCTTAGTGATATATATAAATTTCAATGCGTTTAAAATAGTGAAACATTATTTAAATAAACCGCAGACGCTTTTTCTCCATAGACGTAATGTAACGGAATTCTTTTGAGTGTCCCTGTAAAAAAAAACTATTAGTGCTAAACACTTCCGTTGAAATAGGGAACATGCTACAGATAACGACAATAACATATAAAAATTGCAGAGCAATCCGAGCATATTTACGGGAGTTAGAGCACGGACAGACGGCAGACGGCAGACGGCCAGACGGCCAGACGGCAGACGGCCATCCGGCCAGACAAACCGAAGTCATAAACACTTTTCAACTAGGTTGGAAAGTGTTAAAAAAGGAATTTTATTCAGTACTTAGTAAGTTAGAGGTATTTCTTTTTAAAGAAAAAAACAGGAAATACCAAATTACGTACCAAAAATGTAAATTAAAAAACGACTAGATAGTACCTGTCAAGGTCTGACGTCAAACAACTTTAAAGTTACATTAGAATTATGTTTGAATTTTTGAATAGTTGCTTTTAAATTAATTAAGTAGGGTAACGGTGGTTAATTTGATGCTTAATTTTTTAACTAAAGAAGAAGAAAAAAACTATAGGTCTTTAGTAAGATTTAAATCTACAAGGCAAGACATACCTTTTTCACGGACAAATTCATAAAAGCAAAAAATAATTTTATTCAGTACTTAGTAAGTTAGAGATATTTTTTTTTTAAGAAAAAAAAAAGGAAAAACCAAATTACCCCTCAAGGGGATTTTGGTGTCACATTACGGATGGTTAAAAAAAAGAGACACAATTTCTTAATTGTGTGTCTTAAAGTGTCTTAAAATGTCTTAATTTTTAAGACATTTGTCTGTGTCTTAATTTCAGAATCGCCATTTTTTTAACTGAGCAAACAGCTAGGGAAAAACTGCAAAAAGGGTGAAGAGCCCGTGCTGCCATCTATGGAAGAACTTCGATTTTATGATACGGGAGAATTACTTTTTCCGCCAAGGCGGTATCGAACCCGAGACCTAGCGGATAGAGGTCTAACGCCTTTAGCAAAAATTGTAGATCAGTTCAATTTATTTAATCGGTAATTACATGCAATTTTTTTTCAATTTAAATATTTTTAATATAAAACTAAGTAATTTTGAAAAATATATTTGGGTATTAAATTTTACTTAATTAAAGCATTCGAATAAAAAAATACAAATTGTATAAACTCCTCCCCTTGAAGTAAATTATGACATCATTGAAATGAATTATCTTATCGACAATAAAATTTCAGAAATCATTCTGTCCAAAGTGGGGATCAAACAGGCAATCTCTGCAGAGAACTGCTGCTTAAACACGGCGTCTGAAACGTCTCAGCCACCCTGACCTCGTTCTACTTACTTTAAAACTGAATACGTTCTAGATTTAATTTTACACATACACAGTTATGTGCATTTCGGGCTGAATTTTGCTCTTAAATTCTGAGACTTGTGTTTTAATACGTACGACTTGTCAATAGAAGAATTGTAGTCTTTTCTAGCTAAATGCATTTTTTAGTATAATTTTTTGCAAAGCATAAATCCTCAGATGCAATTTAAAAAATACTCTTTTATTTTCTTTAATTTGTTAATATTTGAAATTTTCTTGATTAAAATACTGCGATTAAACATTCAATGTATGGTTTTTACTATTAAAAATTTAACCTTTTTGTTTCGGAGTTTCAACAGAAGTTTTTTCTTCTTAATTTAACAGCATTTTTTGTAATATGGGATTTAATTCTTGAAATAATCCTTGCAGTTGCATTTTTTAAAGACGCAAGAACGTTTACCGTTAATTGATTGAAGCAAAATTTTCAAAACCTAGAATTTTAAACTGTTAAGCTGGTTGGCACTGTCAAAATCATTACTGGTGGGTTTTAAAAAATTTCAATCGTATTAAGCTATAAAACAGGTAATGCTACAGACCATCATTCGCTAACAATAAGATACAACAGAGATATATCTAGAAAAAAATAACTGTTCGTACTGTAAACAGTTTTCTTCCGGTACAATTTCGCGAAAATTATAAGATGCTAACATCGGAGAATCAAAGAGTTTATTAAACCTAAATAACTAAATGAAAATAAAAATACGAAATGAACACGTAACAAACCAGAATAAATTAAGATAAAATGAGAAAATAGCTAATAATATAATTTAAACTTACCAAAACAGCATGTACGCCTGTAGCGGTAATATGAATGAATGATGCATTATACGAATCGACAACACCCTTCTAAAATGATTAGTGTGCAAACTTTGGACAAAAGAGCTCAGGCCCGGAAGAGTTGACGCTTGCGCAAATAGGTCGATTTCGTACTGGTCTTAAAATTTTACCTTTGCGTTTTAATATAACATGATGTAAAATAAAAACAACATAACAATAAGATAAAATTCGTTAACTAAAGTTTCTGGTTGAAACTGGCATCTTATACGGAAATCTTGAAAATTGGCACCGTACTTAAAGTTGGCTCAGTAAACAAAACTTTTTTAAATATTACGGCAGTCAAGGTATTGAATAATATTGTAATATGAAACAAATCAACAAATCGATGTATAGTAAAACCTGTAAAAATGGCGCCTTCCTTTAAAATAATACTGCTTCAACGAAAAGTTTTCATTGTTCTAGCGAAAAGACTACAAAACAATTATAATTGAAGGTCTTGTTGCTATGACGAAAACTTGTATAAACCAGACTTTATCACCAGCCGCTTGTGATACAGCTTAAAAGTACTTATAAAAAAATACTGACGTTGATGTAAATATAATTTTCTTTCTCAGAAATTCGGTACTTTTAATTCTTAAAAAAATATGGTAGGGTGAAACCCCGAGATATTAACACCTAACTAGTAATTGACACTTCAACAGAAATCTAACTCACATGAGCATTTCTTGTAAAAGTCTGCAAACTAATGTCATCTAGTGGTAATTTATTTGTCTTAACTGTTATAACTTATTTTTCAAATATGGGTTTTTCAAAAAAGGGATGGTGTCAGTTACTGGAGATATTGACCATATTTATGACAAAAATTAAGTTTTAGTAATAAAAAATAATAATATTTAAAAAAAAATTGTCAACAATAGTTTTTTAATGTATCTTTACTATACTTTCAAAAACAAAGATAAGTATAAAATAGATTTAAAACTTTGTAACAGTGATTTGAATAACAAGAAAAAATCCTTAAAGTATCAGTTACTGGGGATTTCACCCTATATACGAAACATTTTATGAAAATTTTTATAAGATATATTCTGAGTACATCGTAAGGATTGAATTTTGTGTTATTTCATTGTGTTAAGTTCTTTTTCTTTTAACTGTGTATTTAGGTTTCATAAACCAACTGATAAAACCCACCGCACAGACATTTATTCTGCTAACACACATATTTTTATGCTCGAGGCGTTTTTCGCGATGATTACATCTTTAAAGTGGTTTTCAGAGAACTCATGGCCTGAAAATATTTTAAAGATATAGAAAAAGTATTTACATAGCAAGATTTTAGTATTTTCTATTTTATCAAACATGCAAATAAAATGCAGAAATAAAAATATCAGAATCGTATTCAATATAATTTATACTCTTGCAGAATAAACATTCAACATATTTGCAGCTGTAAAACAAAAATGTCAATTGACATAAAAATCGACAACTTATAATTTCTACATTATTCGATAGTGACATGTTTGTGTATTGATATTTACAAAGTTTGTGGGCGGCATGT
Source organism: Maratus michaelseni (assembly GCA_963931845.1). NCBI lineage: Eukaryota > Metazoa > Arthropoda > Arachnida > Araneae > Salticidae > Maratus > Maratus michaelseni. Next base: position 388,573,986 of record OZ007588.1, read on the forward strand.
TCACTTGTTTCGAATGTTACTGAATAACAATGTGCTACTTGGTTATAGAGTAAGAGAGAAAATATTTTAATACTGAAATAAAATATCTCGTCAGATATTTACAGCGAGAAAAAACTTGCATTGTATAAAAAATAAGTTGGTAATGTTGCATTTTCATTTTATCCTTTAATCGCCGTCTACTATATTTTTTTCACTATGTCTTGTAAATCGTATTTATTTCGCCCAAAAAAGCCCATTCCATAAATATGCTCCGAACCAAAAATTTAAATTAATAAACGATATAAAATACATACAGCATAACCATCAGATAAATTTTGTTAACTAAAGTTTCTTGTTGAAATTGGCGTTTTATGTAAAAATCTTGAAAATTGACGTACTTAGAGTTGGCTCAAAAAACAAAACTTGGTTAAATATTACGGTGGTCAAGTAATTAAATGATATTGGAATATTATGAAATGTACCAACACTGTATAGTAAAATTTTTGAAAACGGTACTTTCCTTTAAAAGAGATTCAACGAAATATTTTCATTCTTCACGTGAAAAGACTACAATAAATTATAATTGAAGGTACAGCTGCTAAGACGCAAACTTGTAAGTTTATCTACAGCATCTTGTGATTCTGCTTAAAAATATTTATTAAAAATACAGGTGTTGATATAAATATAATTTTATTTTTCAGAAATTTGATGTATTCAATTCTTAAACAAATCGGATGTGCCAATCCCAAAACTTTCTTCTATCTGTATCATACATGTCAATACTTCAAAATTCACTATCCCATCGTGTATAAAATCAGTACTTTTCGTAATTTTGTTGCACGTCAGCTGCTTGAGAATCGTCGGATTACGTGGATGCGAAGCATCTTTCGTTGCACGAGCAGCCGATGTACAACACAACTAAGAAAAGTTCTGTCCTGTAACGGTGGGGAAAAATAGCCTCCCTGTTCCTTGGTTTTAAGATTTTAGCCAATTTTACTGGAAAACACGAAGCTAATATGCGTGATCCCGATTACAGAAAATTCTTTTCCAGTTCCCGTCGATATTGAGTTTGAATCAGAATTTCGCCAAATTAGCTGACTATAGCCAAGTTGGCTTCATTTATGGCAACCAATTTTTGTTGCCAAATTTGGCAATATTTGGCGAAATATCCCCAAACTTGGCGGGAATTTGATGCTGACGAATATGAGTATATAGTGTTAAACATATAAGAATTGGAACGATTGTTAGAACAATGAAAGAAAATTTGCCAGAAAGCATGCTCACTAAAACTCACAAATTAAACCATTTTATGTTGTCTTGTTTCAAAATGTCATCCACCCTAAAATTTCAAACTGCTATATCTCAGCCATTTTTTTAGATAGAGGCAAAATATAAATTGCTCCGGAATCCTTGGATCAATGCCGAACGTTTAACGGAAAAATATTTTAGGACTTCTATTTTTTTTGTACATTTTTTTAATATGAAATCTTTAAATGACTATCACAGCGCCATCTTCCGGGCCACCTTAATATCCCCAAATTCAATTAGAACCTGCAGGCCATAGTCAAAAACCTATACAAAAAAATTGGATCAATTATCTGCATAACTTCAAAGACTTTTCGATTATACAAGAATGAAAACTGAACGAAAATCGCTATCACAGCCCCCTTTCGTCGGTATATACCCAAATTGTGGGACCTGCTGGCTATTGCCAAAAACCTATAAATAAAATTTGGTTCAATTTTAGGCACAACTTCATACATTTTTCGATGATACAAAGAGGACATACACACGGATAGACAGATATTTTGTAAAAACATGTTTTTCGGAATCTGACAAGGAGACCGCAAAACATGATGCGCACAGATTTTGATGATTTTAAAGTATGTTGTAAGGGTCATATCCCTAACTATTCAGATCGAAGGTTTCCTTCAAATGGGCTTTAGTTTTCGAGAAATTTCGGGTTAAAGTGCAGCATGCGTTTTGAATACCCATTAGTTCGCAATCTTAAACGAGGTCTTCGTGGCTCTGTGCTAGCGCGCGCGATTTGAGAGCCGGAGATGAGGGTTCTGTCCTCTCATGTGACTTTTACTTTTTTTAATAAATTTTATATGTTTTTCGCGTTATAAGTTTTATTCAGATTTATGAATTCTGCATCTTTGAACTTTTTGATATTTTCCTAAAAATTCCATTTACATTTTTGAATTTTTCGTGAAAATTTATTGTTTTTGCGCAATTTTTATTCCAATATTTCTGTTGATGAAAATCCAAACTATTTTAAGTCTTGATATCTCGTCTTTTTAAAATGATTCTTGTTTACATTTATGTATATTTAATTATTTATTTCTCGTATTTATGAAATAATGCATTTTTTTAGCTGCATTTTGTATTTTAAAAAAATTAAATGATTAAGAAAAAATTAACAAAATAATGTATCCTTTTAATATTGGATTTGTTCTAAATATATTGAAATATCTTAACTGCTGAAATACTAAAATATTTATCATTACCGACATCGACATTTTTAGTTTATTAAATACTGAACTAATTGTGTGATACATATCGCAAAAATATTCTAAACAAATTTCGTATTAAAAATCGCCTTTAAATATATTCTTTACGTATATTGTTTTAACAATATTGGAAGAATGTATAAATTAGCATATTATATATTCTTTTAAATACTTAAACTGTGATAAATATATTTAAAAATGCATTAAATTTGGAAAAGAAATTATTTCAAACGTGGTAATTGTCTTTAAAAATACTTAAATTGTGATAAATATTAAAAAATGCATTAAATTTGGAAAAGAAATTATTTCAAAACGTAGTAATTGTATGCAAAGGATTAACCCTTTCCGGCACAGTGGTCCTACTCCGGGCACACCTAATTTTAATTCTAAACTTGCATTCGGCACCAAGAATATTTTAATAAAATTTTGCTTCTATAATGAAAGCTTAAAATAAGGAGTTCTTTTTTTCTATAAAAGTCGTTTGTAAATTCCGGTGTCAGTCAGAAATTTCGCATTTTACGAACAGAATTTGTCTGCGCTGGAAAGGGTTAAACGAAATGGATAAAAAGAAAATTTTATTTATTCTGATATTACCGTAAAAGTCATTGCAGACGATTTTTTTCAGGTATTTTTATATCTATTGTAATTTACAAACGATTTTTCATTTCTAGTTGAATTTTTCTGTATGGCATCGACTTGTTATAATTTAAAAAAATTAATTGTAATATATTATTTTTTATTTGTGCAAATCAAAAATGATGTTGAGTTTGAACTTTACAGTTAAATGTATTTAAATAACAATATATATATATATATATATATATATATATATATATATATATATATATATATATAGACATAACTGGCTAAAACTTGGATATAAGCGTTATTGTTTTAATATTTTATTACTCCTTTCAAGATATGTTGTTGAAATTACCTAATCATACAGACCTTTAGAAGATTTGAAATAAAAAATATTTTGTATAAATTATAAAATAATATAAAATTTTATTTAAAATTTCATAAAGTTAAAAAGAGTATTATTTTAGAACGGTTATTAAAATATAAAAAGTACATAATGATAAAAAAAAATAAACAAAATCTAGACATAAATTAGTTTGGAATTTCGCGAAATATTAACTTCAAAACTGCACACAAAAAAAAAATGTAAATTATTATGAAAAATTTGAAAATGTAAATGGAATTTATTAGGAAAATATCAAAAAGTTCAAAGATGCAGAATTCATAATTCTGCATAAAACTTATAACGCGACAAATATATTAAATTTATAAAAAAAAAGGTAAAAGTCACATTAGAGGACAGAACCCTCATCTCCGGCTCTCAAATCGCGCGCTCTAGCACAGAGCCACGAAGAGCTCGTTCAAGATAGGGAACTAATGGGTATTTGAAATGCATGCTGAACTTTAACCCGAAATTTCTATAAAACTAAAGCCCATTTGAAGGAAACCTTTGACCTGAATAGTTAGGGGTATGACCCCTACAACATACTTTAAAATCATCAAAATCTGTGCGCATCATGTTTGGCGGTCTCCTTGTGAGACCCCTAAAACATGTCGATCCGTCGAAAACCGGATGCCGAATAAAATTTCAATTACAATACTTTCTTCTATTATAGATAGAAGAATAAAAATATAGTATATACGAAACATTTTATGGCAATTTGTATAAGAATCTTTTAAAGATATGTTCTGAAGATATCATAAAGAATGAATTTTGCTTTATTTCAGAGGGTTAATTCCATTCTCGTTTAACAGTGCGTTTGGCCAAACGATAAAAACCACCGCACACGAAATTTATTCTGCTAACACACATATTTTTATGCTTGAAGCGGTTTTCGGAATGATTACATCTTTAAAATGGTTTCCTGAGAACTCAAAGTCTGAAAATATTTTTAAAATATAGAACGTATTTACATTAGCAAAATTGTAGTATTTTCTATTTTATTTGATATTCCAATAAAAATGCAGAAATAAAAATATGAAAATCTCATTCAATATAATTTTTACTCTTACAGAATAAACATTCAACACATTTACAGTTATAAAACATAAAGGTCAACTAAATATAAAAATCAATATCTTGTAATTTTTACATCATTCGATAGTGAAATATGTTTGTGTATTGATATTTATAAGGTTTGTGGGAGGCATGTTAACTAGTTTAGAATTTTGCTAAATAACAATGTACTATTTGATTATATGGAAAGAGAGAAAATATTTCATTACATAAATGTAATACATCTCTGTATATTTACAGCGAAAATAATAAATTTGTACACAACATAAGTTGATAATATTACATTTTCAATTTCACTTAATCCTTTAATCGCTATCGCATGCGATTCACACTAGATTTGTTCACTGCAACGTGTAAATTGCATTTGTTTCACACAATGAAGTTCTTTTTATAAATTTGTTTTGTACCAGAAATATAAATTTGTAAACGATATAAAATAAAATCTACACGATGCGATACGATAAGCGCCTTTAAATGAAGTTTCTGATTAAAATTGGCATCTCATAAGGAAATTTTTTAATTGTTTTGGTGCCCAGTGCTGCTTGTACGCTACATTTTTTTTCCTTCAGAATATTTGATTGCCACCTCTTTTTTTAGAGTAGCAATATTCAACTTATTTAATGAAAAATTAAATAAGGTGAATTATACTATTTAAAAAATGGTGGTAATAAAGAAATCCGAATTAGAAAAAAGTAGTGGACTGGCAACAATTGTAGCACTTAGAAACAGCTCTGGGAACTAAACTATTTAACCCTATCACTATGCCCTGTTGTTGCCCAGGACAAATATGCTATCTATTTACAAAAAAAAAAAAAAAAAAAAAAAAAAAACAAGTACCACTTATATTTGTGCAGTTTAATTTTTACCGTGTGTTACAAACATTATGATATGAGATGTCACCGGCTGAAACTACTCAGTGAGTGATAGATTTTTTGACAACTTGTTGAAAGTGCTTGGGGTCCGCGTGGACCCCAGGACATAGTGATAGGGTTAAACATTACGGCGTTTAAAGAATTGAATAACATTGACATATTATGAAAAGTGTCAACAGTGTACATAAAAACCTACGAAAACGGTACCTTTCTACAAAAAAAAAAAAAAAAAATCCTGCTTGAACAGAAAATTTTAATATTCTTAGAAAAAAGTTTACAATACTATTAAAATTGACGGTGTAGTTGCTAAGATGAAAATCTGTTTAAAACAGAGTTTATCTTCTGCTTGTTCCTCTTTAGTTGCTTATATTGGGACAATAGAACAATGTAGCCTTCTTTATGGATTCCCTAGTTGCGAAGCAACTTAACCTCCAGGCGATATGTAAGTGACTTGGAGAGACATAAGGGAGTAATTAAAAAAATTAAGTTTAACTTTTGTAAAGAACTAAATGGGAATGAATAATTATTATAGAAATTAAAAGTTAAAATGTAGTAAAACCTAAAAGAGAAAAAATAGCAGAATAATAAATTCAATTAAGTTTATAAATAAAATTATGATTAAGTTTACAAAAATAAACAAGAAAAAAATCCATTAGTTCCTAAGCCAAGAAAGACGAACAGCATTGTCCCTTATCCTCCCCTCATCCCCAAATATAAGGACACTTTTCCGTTACCATACATTTTAATATAGAAATAAAATGTTACAAAGGTAGCAGACTAAAAAATATATACAATTTTCGAATGAAAATGACAACAAATGTATAAAGTATATAAATTAAATAAAGAAATTTCTATTAAAAAATACTGGTGTAGCGTAAATATAATTTTCTTACTTATAATTTCCATATCTCTAATTTTTAAACTATATATATATACCACAGATTTTATAAAATTTTGTATACGAATCTCTTAAAGATAGATTTTGAGGCCATAAGGATTGATTTTTATTTTATTTTAGATAATTAAATTACTTTTCTTTTAACAGCGTGTTCGAGTTACATGAGCCAAACGATAAATTCCACCGCACACAGAATTTATTCTGTTACCACAGACAGTTTTAAGCTCGAGGCGGTTTTCTCGATGATACGTCTTTAAAATAGTTTTCTTAACATTTTAAATCTGAAAAATTCTCACATAGAAAAAGTATTTAGATAACAAAATTACCCGCTTTATTATTTTATCATAACGCGAATAAAATGCAGGAATAAAAAAATTAGAATCGCATTCCATTTATGCTATCTATATAAATTATACTCTTGCAGAAAAAAAATATTCAACGCATTTACAGTTACAAAACCAAATGTCAAATTATGCAAAATTCAACATCTTGTAACTGTTGCTATATATTTATACTGAAATGTTTAAATCACGTATTTTAAATTCTGCATTATTTGCAGGTTTTTCAGTACTTTTTTATATATAAATGCATATACACAAAAATGGTGGGGTGATAGGGGAATAATATTTGGCGTAGAATTAACTGTCTCAATCCACTTAATCAAAATATAGCATATTGCACATCAAAACCGGTGTATCCTTTCATAATTTAAAATAATGAAAATATGAACTGAATTTTAATTGTATTACCAGTAATTTGTGTTAAGTATGATGCTATGATGAGAAGTTCTAGAAGTGCACATTAATTGATAAGTGGCACTGTATATATATTGCCGGCCACATTCCAGGTTGTGGAGCATCTAGCTCAGTGTTATTTGGATGCATATAGTACCATTTCCCGGGCTTGTTCTCACGTTATTATGTTTTACATAAACGGCGTTGCTGAAACATTTCTTACAATATATTCGTGTCTTCCTATTAAATAGCTATCAACGAAAACGGTGACACGAATTTATGTGAGACACAAGGTGCGTACACGGGTTAGAATTTCTAAGGAGTCTGCCACCACAATTTCAGAGTAGAAATTTTCTATTTAGTATTTAAATTGCAGAATTCGTAGGGACCTTGCTTAATCGCAGAATTTTTAATATTTTTCATTTTTCCGTGATTAAACAAAACGAAAATTTCTATTAAAAAAATGGTGCAGCTGTACGCACCCTGGAGACACCCAGTACTTTTTACTGAATAAGTGAATTGCGATACTAATTTCTAGAGGAGTGGTTCTTAACCTTGTTGATACCTTGGAGATACCGAACTCCGCAAGTTTCATGCATGCATTCACCGAATGTTTTATACTTGGAAAAATATTTTTTTTTCAAATTCGATACATGGAGATGCTTCTATACATGTTATATGTGCTCAAAATGATCCATCATTTGCACATATAATCAGTGTTCAAAGAACAAAACCAACAAAACATAAATGTCATGCAAAAAAAATAATAACTTAATGATTATTTACTGCAAATGAATGTGACAATTGTTATTGTCTTTTAGTGACAAGTTCAGAAATGCGTTACTTCAACTTGGCAAGTGTCACTCTCATATCATTTTCGCAACAAAGGGTGTTCTTTTTCTTCATTTTTATGTCTAACATCCTCAAAAAAGATTGCTCACAAAGATAGGTTGTATCAAACAGTTTGAGGATCTGAAGGGATTTCTTAGCAATAAGAAGAAACGGTACGATTTGGTGACACCAAAACGTTGTGAGTGTTGTTCTGAAGAATGGCTGTTGAACATGGCTTTGCTGAAATTCAGTGGTTTCGTCGAGATGCTCATCAATGAAATTTGCTGTCGCAACACTAAACGTGAACGGTTGTCTCACCCATGCTGGATTGACTCTCTAGTGGAAAAGTATCCTGAGAGACTTTGTAAGCTCATCTAAGTGCATGGCAATTGCGTTCTTTAGTTGCCCGAATACAGAAATGTATCCGATTTCAAACTCATATTTGACTTTACTCACACAGTTGGCCAGCAGGGGAAAGTTTGGAAGTTTTTCATTCCGTGTTCGTCGTTCCCATAACGGTAGTTTTTTTTTTTTTGAAAATCCTTCAGGTTTTCTTCCGCTTCGATGATGTTGAATCCACCCCCCTGCATATGTTGATTGAGATGAATGAGAGCATCGAAGATATTGGTCATGTGCGCCAAAATAGGAATGAGCTCAAAATTTTCGAAGTAATCTGCATGACAATGTTGCTGCTCTCTTAAAAACAGGGCTAATTCCACACGCATGGCAAAAACACGATTCTGCATCTTTCCCCGAGATAACCACTGAATAGGTACAGAAGTACCTAGAGTTCAGAGCCCATTTCATTACACAGCTCTTTGAAGATGCGGTGCTTCAGACCACTACGTATTTCTCATGTATAATTTGAGCAATTCCACTACAATTTTCAATACTTTTGCCAATTTTGGAGGCAAGGTTTTTGTTGCCCATGCATGTCTGTGCAGAACATAGTGCGAGACAATGATGTGTGGTGCAGCGACGTTCAAAATCGCACCAAAACCAGAGTTTCGTCCCAGCATGGCAAGAGCTAAGTCCAAACAATTTGCAAAACCAAAGTTGGCAATTTGCGACGATTGTTTACACATGGTGATAAGGAAAAATTCGTTATCAGCAATGAATTCAGAGCAATATCCCCGAAGGTCTGCCGAACCTCCTAAACTCACTGACCGAACCCGCGGGGTTCGATCGAACACAGGTTAAGAACCAGTGTTCTAGAGCAAATGTTTTTTTTTTAAATGTGTACTATCTTTGCATCATTTTTGTAACAATTTCGAATATCCTCTAACTACAATTAAATTCACAATAAAACATACGTGTACACTGTACACGGTGTAAAATAAAAGAAACACTGTTAACTACTTTAGTTTTAATTGAAGAAAAAGCATCGTGGAAGGTATTTTTAATAGAGTCTTGAACAAGTTTTTTATGAATGTTTTTAATTTATTTTGTAACAGGATGTTATAAAATTATTAAGATGAATCCTTACTTTTAAAACTAACAACCGTAATTTTTCTATATACGTTCATCTCATTAAAAAAAACAGATAATTAAATGCAATTTTTAAAGAATTTTGAAATGCTTATTATTGAATAATATATTGATAAATTAATTCATTAATATATTTAATATAATATATTTAATAATTCATTAATTATAGCTGATGACTGTGGTACCGACAAAGAAGATTAAAACCAAATGGCGATACACTGTAACGAAAATAATGTTAATTATACAGAAAATAACTGCCAAACAGGACTTCAATAGTTAAAATATAATTGAATCCTAAACGTTGTGAAAAATATTTAAATGAAATCTTTCCTGATTTTCCGACTTCTAGATTTATTTTGTAAAGCATTATATGCAAATTTTCTCCATAATACAAAATAAAGCAAGTAAAGTTTCTATGTCTCAGTAGGCGATTCAAAATTTGTCTATTTTACAGAAAAAAAATGTCAGACAGGATGCCAGTAAAAGACTATACTTTACAAAAACAAAATCTGTAATTATTATGAATTTTCTGTTACTTTAACAGGTTTTGCTCGTAAAATAAACAATTTACAGATTTCTTTCGAAATAAACCTTTATTTATTACGAACTTTATCTTATTTTAATAGATTTTTCTGTAAAATTAACGGTTTACAGATTTTTTTCTTAATTTTAAAATTAACGGTTTTTTCATGCGTCCTGACTGAGAGTTTCTTACTGAAAAATCAACAGTATTTTTAAAGTATATTTCTCTCTTATATAAATAAATATACTTGCCTGCTGTTATTCCTTATTGCCTTTGATATCTGTTGTGAGGATGTGTGCTGCTTCTACCAGGAAATTTTAATTCATTTTGTAATTGCATCAGTTGCTTTAAAAGCCCAGAAACAGCTGTATAATAGTATTGTCGTATTTGTTCCAGCTTTTTTTTTTTACTTTTGTTATTTCAAATAAAACATTAATTTTATTTCTTGAATAACTTTGATGACTATTAACATGCATTTGTTCTTCTATTTTTTTTTTCTTTTAGTGAGACATTAGCGTTTGCCACGGAGCCTGTCATGGCCAGCCTGGCTAACATTTTAGGATACCTCGAAGACAGACTGCCTCAAAATCTTCCCAACTCAGTTCGGGAGTACACATTCCTTGACATTGAAATAAAATACGGTTTATTACAAGTAAGTATATTAAACAATAATTCTTCCCTAAGGTAATTGTTGAAACTGAAACAATTCAAGACAGTAATTGCATAAAGCACAGCGGATTTTCTTACAGGATTGGTCCATAACACTGTACAACAATAAAATTCGTCTGTAGTGAAAATGTGCAATTCTGTGTGAAATTAACCCACTAAATACGAATATTACTATGAAAACACTTCACTGGCTCTCGTTTTGGAAATATACGTGGGTCATTCCATGTCAAGTGACCTAAGTTTGGATGTGCTTCCAGGCTCCATCAATTTTGATGTAATTCGTAAGTGAACTTACATATAAGTCTAAGATGGACATCTGCAAACTAGCAGTCAGAAGTAGCATAGTTGAGTCACCAGGCGTCCTTCTGTAAAGTACATTATTTCTCAATCGCAGAAAAGCTATCAAGTCATCATGTTTGTCACCTTATTGCTCATGATACAAGAAACCTTACCTATTGAAAAAAGGTGATCTAGTACAACGTTTTGAACTAATAAACATAATTACAGTATTAAAGATCACAAATCAATTCCTTCGTCATTACTTGGCCTCAAAGTAGGCCACATGGCCTGTTGCCAAGAATTTTAACCTTACTTTAACAAGTTGTAACTATAGGAAAAATTATTTTAAAAGAAAGTCACTTTTCCAATTAATTATATATGAAGATGTCATAGAGTTTCTAAAGTTCTTTCTCTTCTACTTAAATATTCATTAATTTATTCATTTTTGAAATCCCTTCAAAAAAAATTTTCAGAAATTCAATCCCATTTCCAGAAGCCGATATCTCAAAAAGAAGACTTCTGGTTTGATTATAGTTTGTACCATTGAAACCAACATACCTTAATTGACAAGAAAACTTTTATTTAATATTGAGCCTCTTCGGTATAAAATAAATAAAGCAAGGTTCAAAGCATCTGGTTTGCGTAACATTTGCAACTATATCCTCAGTAGAAATTGACTCTAAAAATATATCTGGAAGACTAAGAGCACTGCAGTAGAGAAAGGATAACAGAAAATTATGCGAAATAAGTGCGTTATTCCATGTCAACTTACCTATGGGGTGCAAAATAATCTCCCAGTAAACTCAAATATATCTTCAATGCATATATCTAAAATAGTGGAACAAGTCTGTCTACCTATAATAAAACAAGTATGCGGTATTATATTCAAGTGGTTTCAGCGTCCCCTATTGGCTAAATGGGAACAATGTCGAGCATATCTCGAAAACTATGACAGATAGCGATACAATGTCAATCACAATAGTTTAGACCTTGCTTGATTTCGTATAAAATGATGTATTGCATGTAAAAATAACTGTATTATGAGCTCAGAAATGTCAATTTTCCGATAAGCAATCACCGGTTAAAATAAGTCACTAATCGCTCAGTTAATTTTAGAGCTTCTAATAAAGATATTTTTACAAAGTAATTAATTACCTACGAAGAATGGAGATGTGATACAGCGGTCGCTTTGATAAAATGCTTAGTAAATGTAAAATTCATAACAGCAAAATGTGTTATTAACTCAATCTATTCTAAATAACCTTTGAGTAAACACATAGGGGAGACCGGGGCAAGATGAAGAGCGGGGCAAGACGACGAATGTCTTAATTGTTCCGTTTTCCACTAGGTGGCAGCATCAACCGGACACTACTGGCTCTCCTATCGGCCGTTCGTTAAACAATAGTATCGAGACGCTGAAATCGCCATTTTTGTGTTAGTTGTAAAGCTTTGTTTACCGCTGCCACGTTATAACTTTTATGCATGTGTAAATAAGCTCTGCTACAGATACAGGTAAGATATGTCGTTTCTCTTTAATATTTATGAGTAACTTAGTTTAAATACTACCTATTACCATGAATAAATGTCAATTAATCGCCTTCCTGCATGGCAATGAAAACGAATATTTTTAAACAGGCAGTCCGGTGCAAGATGACGAGCTCGTCATCTTGCCCAGTGTTTTGGAATTTATTAAACTAACTATGTTGTCCATTCTATTCAAATCGCTTGTTTGTCTGTGTGTTTGTCCGCGCGACCTTGCGCATCGAATCAGGGGAGGTGTCTTTCGAAAGGGGGGGGGACCAGAGGAAGACATTTTTGGCAACCGCTAACCCCCCTAGAACAGGAACGTTTAAAAAACAGAGAAAAGAAGCTCGTAAAGCTAAAAAGGGAGTAAAAAACTCAAACTAAGTTCCTATAGGCCTAAATCTATTAAATCCAGGCCAAACAGTCCAGTTGCATCAACTTCAAAGGATGGTGTTTTCAGATGTCCTGCTTGTGACGATGAATATTGTGACCCACCAACAGAAGAATGGATCCAGTGCTGTAAATGCCAAGTGTAGTGGCATGAGGAATGTTCCAATTATGAAAGTGGCATTTTTATTTGTGACTATTGTTAGCTGCACAACTAAACACTTCAACATTACGTTACAATGCATTATGCTTAGTTTGATACTTTGTAAGATGTAAAAACACAGTTATCATTTGTTAAACCATGTAACATATTCAAAAGATAAAATATGTTCAACCTTTTTCAGTGTTGTCATTTTGCCCCAAGGCCAAAGTCATCTTACCCCAGTACTGGGGCAAGATGACGATTTGTTAATGTTATAAAAAATAAAATTATTCTTTACTTTTTTTTATTTGAAAAATTAAATGGTAATATATTTAATACTACAAAGGAATACTCTAACAGTTCATGTAAAATTAATTTTACTATTACTTAAAAATAAATTAATAAACAACAAAAATTGTTAACATAGTCATCTTGCCCCGGTCTCCCCTTTACATTATTTGAATATGGAGACAGTCCCTAAGTTCTGCGGAATCTTTTGATAGTAGAAGTTATTTCCAATCGAATGCCACTGGTGTCATTTTTCTAACGTTATTCCTCGCACAATTATTAAGGGATGCTTTATGTTTCTTTCTGTAACAGTAGATCTTTGCATACAACGTCTTATGTTTAAAGCAGATAATTTTTCTAAGTATAAGCTCATGAAAAATTACTCAGCGTTGGTTTACTTATAGCTTATTTATGATCTCATAAAATCGTAAAATATTTTGTTAAGAAAATTATTAATGAACTTATTTGTGTAAATTTAATGACCAATTAGCAGATATTACATGAAACCAAACTCCGAAAATAATTTGTAAAACAGATTTGTTATAATTGGAAAAGTTTAAATCTACTAAATCGCTTCTCTAATTAACAATACATTCAAATTTTAAGGCTTTTCAAATTACCTAATAGGTAATTATAATAATAATAAAGAAGCATTAAGGGTATAATTTCATCGAAGTTTCTAACTTTAAAATTTATTCATATAACTGAATCTTAAATATTTTTCAAAAAATAACAGTAATATATAATTATGTATAAAATCAACCTATTGTAAAGAAGCGTCTGAAAAAGGGATATACAGCAAACTCTTGTGTCATCCTTATGTAAAAAAAATCGGTACTTCTCTATTATCCCGTCGACCATTTTTCTTAACAAAAAACTATCGCCAAACTGTAACGCAAAATAAACGGGACAACGTTGCCATTGGAATATAAAAATAAATAAATAAATAAAATATAAGAATTTAAGGACACAATTGTTATTTTAATTAATGAAATAACTAATAAATCAGTAAAACATAATGAAAATACACTCAAATGTCAAATTAAAAACTACTTGATGACATAACGAACACGTATAATGCTTCTGACATCAAGTAAATGGGACTGCATTTTTGGCGTTTAATCTAACAGTTTGGCGATAGTTTTTGTTATGAAAAGTCGTCGACGGGATAATAGAGAAGTACCAAAAAATCACTTAACGTGCCAAACCATATCTATTAAATTGTTTTATAACTGTAAAGCACATTATATTCAACTTTTAATTCTTCAATTTTATATTTTATTATACCTGCGGGGAAGGCCGAGCTCAGCTTGGTTAAAATTTGCTTTGTGTTCAACTCGATATAGCAATAAATTCTCGCTGTATTATTGTTATAAAGCATGTTATTTTATCTTCAGGGTTCACAATAGTGCCTTCTTTTCTTGCTGTTGGAAGTTAAAAATTTTCCACTTCGTAGGACGTTGAAAAGACATATTTCAGGAACTCCAGAGCAGTCTTCACAATACAACAGAAAGCACGATTCTGCTAGTTCAAACCAGTCTTCATTGTACAGTAGAAACTGCGAAACTTGGGCACAAGTTCCATCGTTTTGTAAACTTCTAAGTCTTTTGCAGATTGCAAGATCCACTGTCCAACTTTTCAGACTTTAGACTTCAACCGTAGCACTTCCTTATATAGGTGTGAGATTAATTGAGAGAAAGTTCTGTGTATCCTGATTGGTTGAATTCTTTTTGCGAGAAAGTTCTATGGACTTTGATTGGTTGAATCATGTAGCTTGTCTCTAATTGGGAATTTCTAGAAAATTCTCTCTGATTCTAAAAGCCAATTTTTTCGTCAAATGTCGCAAAGAATTTACGAAAAGTCTCAAACTGGGCGACAAATTTTTCATTTGGCGCCAAGCATGTGTTTTAGCAATGGTAATCTTAAAAGTTGATTTTCCCGTCAAATGTCGCCAACATTTCGAAATATAGTGCCGAATTTTTCGAAATGTTCCCAACTTTGTGACTTTGTTTACTGCCAACTGGTCAAGAACTTAATAACTATTCCAACCTTTATTCTCATTGAAAAGCCCCGTGATCCACTAATGACCCAAAGTGTAACCCAAAATGATGACCCAAAATGATCTACCAATTGAATTTTCTAGAACATGAGAACTAACCCAATGGTCTTCTCGTACCCCAAAACGGCACGATACAAAATTTAGTCAAAATCGTTACATCTGTTTTTTAGATAAAATTTGCATGTACACACACACAAGATTTGCTCGGATTATAACATATGATAGCATTATATTAGCACAAATTCTTAAGAATATATGCATGCTATTGTAAAAGTACAGTTAAGTATGTAGCTAGTATATAGCTAGTTAAGTATATAGCTAGAAGAACGTATCATAAGTTTGATAAATGAGTCCTATTCGATCAATGCAAACTAGTGTGAAAAATAAAAACTTTAGAAAGAACAACAAACCAGCTGTAATTATATAATTCATCTAAATTATTGAAAATTGCATTCCGAAGTACGGTATAAGCTCGATTTAACTATGATAGATTTAATGTTTCTTACAATTGAACGAAAACTTTCAATGGTCCGGATGCCCCTGTAGTTATTTTTTAGTTGAACAGTCCTTGATTTAACGATAATTGCCCTCTACTTAACAATAATTTTAATAAATTTTGAACAACATCATTTTTAGTTACAATAATTTTAAACGTTTTCACTCTGTTGTTTATTTTTTGGCCGATGTGTGGCGATGAAGTATTGGATTTAGGGGAATTGGAAATATCATTTTAGTATAGCATTTCTAGCAAGAATTTTTCATTTAAAAATTATCAGAAGTATGATTCAGATTCGGTTCTGCATTACAGATTATACAATAATATTGTGACGAAAACAAGCAAAATGCATCTGATTTAGATTATGATTCTGACACAGAATATAATAAAATCTCAAAACAGTCGCTTCAATTGAAGCAAATGCTGGATTACATTCATCGAAAAAATACCCGAGTTTTAAAAGTGAATGGACTTTTATATAATGTTTTTGGGACAACTGAAAATGCTTTGTCATCACATACAGTAATACGCTACCGCGCATTAGCGCGGTAGCGTATTACTGCTTGCGCGGCAGCGTATTACTGCTTATTTTACTATTTAATACTGTTAATTTTACGGTATAATACTGGCAGCTGGGGTGCCAGTTTTATACTGTAATATCAACAGTTATTTTCTGCAGTGTAATTTTTTTATTGCTCGGCAATGCTCAGCATGAAAACAAAAGTGAAGTGTAATTAAGATCGGAAAAAGGGCCTATAGGGCCTAAGTGCTCAATATACCGCTAATAAATGACATTAAAAGTTTTCCTCTTTTCTGTAAAATTTTAAATTTCTGACATAGGCGCTTATTTCAGACAAGCATTCAATTATCAATAATTTTTCATTTTTACAAGTAAATATTTTATGTACTAAAATGAATTATAATTTAATACGAATGGTAAGTAAATTTTTGAAAAAAATATTAATATAATGATTTTTCCGATTTAACAATAGCTTCGATTTCACGATAATTTTCAAGAGATCCTTTACGAGTTAAATCGATGTTTGACTGTATTAATAATACATTTTTTTAGTACAAAATAATATAAAATATTAAACAAGGAAAAATAGGAAACAAAAAAATAACAGATCATATTAATATTTAATCTTAACTATTTATCAATTAATATGAATTAATATTTATCTATTATCCCTGCAGATTTTTGTTTAGCTTAAAGAAAAAAAATCGAAATTGAAAAAAATACTTTCTCCGTATTAATAATGTACAGCCTGTTATTAAATATACGACCGCGTGCTATATTTGTTAGGCATTTGTAAGTAGTATATCCCTGGCCTAGAAATACAAGAACAATGAATACTGAATAATATTTTTGACTGTAAAGAGTTTTTGAAAAGCAAAGTAACTAATTGCATTGTTAATTGTTAGAAATTACTTCATTAAACAACGTTAATCAAGATTAACATTGATTTATAGTTATAAGCTATCCAGTCCACACTTTAAAGAAAACTTTCGTTGAATTATTTTTAAAATTTAAATAATAAAAATTTATTAGAATAATTATCCTTGAATAAAATTAATTTTAGTGAAAAGGTGCTTAGAATTATGGTGAATAATGAAAATTTATTTTCTTAACTTTCTCATAAAGCATCATTCACAACAAAATTAACAAAATATATTCATTAATAACAAGTATTCAATTCTGAAAACAAGCAGGGTAGATTAAAATAATATCTTGCATTACTTGGAATTACAAAACTAGTGAAACATTTCCATATTTCTTGTGTCTTTTATTTTAATTCAACAGTATTAATTAAATTTCAATTTAAAGAAATTTGAAATAAAAAAATCAGAATTGCAACTGCATAATTTCAAGTTTTATTTTAAATAAATTTTATATAAAATGAATCAATTAAATAAGAAAAAATGAATTGAAATTGAACTTATTATTTTTTATTTCATTTAATTTTTACAAGCAGAAGAATTTTAAAAGCTATTTCCTATAAAATTACTGTAGTCATTAATAAATTACATTCTCCTATTCTTTTTTTCTAAATACTCAACAAAATAATTAGTAAAATAACTTAGTAAAAGAACTACTTTTTGAATTTTGAATCTTCAATGATTTATTATAGCATAATTATCATGCATTAACTTCTGAAACAGAATAATTTGTACTAAAAAATAATAACTGTAATTTGTAAATGGAAGAACACTCATTATGGTAATGTGTGCCATAATTTATTAAATTAAAATTCATTATTGATTCACCTTATGACCATGTGGCAGTATCTGGTACTTGCATTGTAATACATTTTGCTAATAGTCCGGAAAACAGCGTCACATATTTTAAACCAATTTCAGCGTCGATAAATTTTGTATGTATGGAAAATTAGATGGTTCAAATAACGAATCTGCTAGTCATCTGACGCACAAGCGGGGAGGTATTGACGTATCGTACTCTGTTATAATGTTAAAAGCCTCCGAGTCACGGCAACATCAATAATTCGGTTGTCATTCATTTAACATTGTAGCGGAGTGGGAGACGTTGTTATAGCACGCCCCCCTCCCCGCTGCTGCTTCAGATGACTTGCAGATTTTTTATATGTAGTACATAATGTCCGATATATATTAAAATTCTCACCGCTAAAATTGGTAACAAAAATGAGATTCTGTCTACCGGACTGTAAATACGAGTATGTTTCTTTTTCATTTTGACCCTTTTCAAAGAGTAATTTTATATGTAAAATGAAATTCGTGAAAACAGCTGAGTAGATAAGCTTTGTTTTTTGGCTCTACGATAGGGTCAATTTTTTTTTTCTTTAAAGATATTTTGATAGTTTTAATTTAATTTATTATATATATATATATATTGATCATCTGATTTATTCTCTTTAAAGATTGTTTTAATGTGTTATACAAGTTCAGAAACATAGTTTTATTTAACAACAAATTTAACGTATTTTAATTATAGGGATTTGATTTTTTTTCCCGATAAGAAGCATTCGTAATACAATCGCTGTTTTTCCGTATGTTTTACTTTATATTTCACATATTAACATGTAAAAACTATGATGGTATTAGAAGCGCTGCATATGAAAAAGAGAATATCAAATTAATATAATTAAAATGCATTAAAGTTTGCTAAATAAATATATGGTTATGATCTTGTATATTACATTTAAACGAACTTCAAACACAAACTCAACCAGAGTGGCAGCAAATATAGTAGATCCTAAAACAATCAACCACGTAAAAAATAATCACAAGGAAAAAAGAATTTAAATAAATAAAGACTTATTGACAAAACGTTTAGAAAACTAAATACTTATTAAAGTATTTACTAAACTAAAGTATTTTGATTACAGACATTGTATTATTTTTAAAAACGCACTAAAAAACAGTTCACCCGTCTAAAAGATAAAAAAAGTACCTTCAAACGACACTAAAAATTAGTCAAGATGTACAAAAGTAAAAACTATTTTCACGTCTTGGTCCGAGTCATCATGAGTTACTGTTGTTCCGTTTCTTCGTCGCTAGTCATTTTCATTGAAGCCTTCCTTATTTTTCCCTATTCTTAATAATATGTGGCGCGATCTATTATTAATTTTTGCATGCATCATATCATTACATATTTCAGATTTTGCTGTGATTATTTTCTATTATTTCTTCCCTTAGTAATGCGTAGTTTAAAAAATTATAACTTGCCAGTTTTTCAACATTGCTGAAATCTATTGTAATTGGAGATTTATTCTTTAACCTGCAGAAATGTAAGCCTATAGAATTTACACTTAGCTATGAGCTATGTGGTGTGACTATTTCTCGATTCTACGAAAATTTTTAATTTAATTAAACACAAAATGGTAATTCCAGCAATTATCATAATTCAGTCTATGTAAATGACTAAATCCTTCTGTATTATTCAAGCACTAACGGTCGGAAACACACAACAGCAAGAGACAAAAAACTAAACTGGATATCCTACGAACGACAAGACCTTGCAGTAAAAACAACTGTATAATCTGTACAATGAAAACACACATGTTAAGTCCACAGAAATAAGACGCAAATATCAATCGCGTTAGTGTATAGCATATATTAACCAATAAGATAGAACAGTTACAGCAAAATCTGTAATGATACTGTTAATTAGCGTCACTAGTGACAAGGTGGAGGGAGATTAAGAAGTTTCCGAAATTTACCTGTGTATATGAAATTTGTTTATGCTCTATGCTTTTTAATATCTATTCTTTCTTTCTGTTGTATTCTTTTTGAGCAGACTATTAATCGGCCTATAGACTATTAAGACTATTAATCGACTCTACACCCAGAAAAAGGAATTGATTAAAACAACAAAACATGTTTTGTTGAGTACATTTTGGTTGTTTCAAGCAAAATTTTTAGTTGAAGTAAAAAGTTGGTTTTGTTGCATTGACAAAAAAATATTGTTGTCACTCTTACAAAATTTTAACAAAATTTCATCAATTTTATTTGAATTAAAAAAATCTGTTTTTATAATTTTACCATAATTTTGTAATTTATAATTCCAGCAAAATTTTGTTGCTTTTACAAAATTTAAATTGTTGTGTAGTAGCCATAACTCTCTCACGTAACTTGGTTTATTTGACTTATATAGTTGTATAATTAAAGGATTAACAAAATTTTTGGATAATTAAAACTTTCTTAATTGGGACAGACCAAGGTAGTTTTAAAAATCCCCTTATCCCATTTATTACTTTCTTCTATCTTTACAAGAAGAAAGTATTGGAATCATGAAAAATTTCAACTTCTGGTTTCCGATGGATTTTAGAAGGTCCTGAACACGATTTGACTGTTTTCAGACTATGACTCTGTCTATCTGTATGTGACAAAAATTTTGAGGGCGCTCTATTTCAAGAACTAATGCACGGAATTTAATTAAACTTTATATTCAGTTACTTCCTGATATAAATTGGTGCTTATTAATTTTTGGCATAAATCGCGCAACAGGTGGCGCTGCGATGTTGCAATTTTCGCGATTTCTGCAATAGATTCGTGATTTCTCAAGAACTAATGCACTGATTTACATAAAAATACAGATTGAGTTAGACCTTGACATAAATAGAAGCTGATTACGTTTTGGTGTCAATAGCCCAAAAGGTGGCACTGTTATGTTATATTTTTTCATGATTTTCACTGTAACTAAATCTCAAGAACTAATGCACGTATTAATTTTTAAATCATTTTCAGCAGTGATTTATGCCTGTAATTCTTAAATAATAACCAGTGAATTTTTATCCTCCTTTTTTTTAAGCTTAAACCGACAGAGTGGAAAATGTCCCAAGCCGGGAATCGTACCCGGATCCTCAGAATAGCGCTCTGAGGCCCCAGCATACAGCAACACAGTTAATTTTTAATTAATTTTCTGCAGTGAATTATGCCTGTAATCCTTGAATAATAACCAGTGAATTTTTATCCTGCTTTTTACAGGCGTAATTCACTCTGAAAATGAATTAAAAATTAACTATATGTTGCCGTATGCTGGGCTTTGTATTTTCGTCTCATGTTTGCCTCAAAAATTTGCATGCTCATGCAGGGCCTGTTTACCGAATAGTCCCGGGAAGCCCGTGCTTACCCAAAGAAATACAAAGGTGCCCCCAAATTTACTTTTCAGAATAACTTTTTACAAAAAAAAAAAAAAAAGAAAAAAGAAAAAAAAATCAGTCAGGGTAAGAAATACATTTTTTCCTTACGAAATTTTTATCTAAGAAGCTCGCTCTTTCTAAATTGTTGTTTACTCGAAATTTTGATGGTAAAATTTCAAATTGTTGCAGCATACCAAAAAGGTATTTAGTAAATAACAAATCAATTGGTAGAAGGGGGCCCCAGAGTAACGTCGGACTTCCCCTACTTTTATTTCTTAAGCAGGTACTGTGCTCAACAAGCGTCTACACCGCGCCCCATCACAACGGCTCTTATCACAAATGCTCCTGAGAAATTCCCTTTGCTCCGAGAACTTCCCTTTTTGAAAGGAAAATACGGTAGCTTGCTCAGCTGTTTTCCCCTATTCCATATTTTGCGCACACTACACTACACGTGGTCTAAAGTTTAAAATTAAATAAACGAGTTTAAATAAAGAATCCCGACGATAGTACAAATAAATCCAAAAGAAAAAATAAACTTATTTTATTCTAAGATTCCTCCGGATTTTTCAATTTTTAAGGATTTTTAACGATTTTATAGCGTTTTAAAGCAAATTTTTAACATCCAAAAAACAATTTTTAACATTAAAAAAACATCACTAGACACACGAAACTCGCTTTGCAGCAATCTCTAGAATGCACGAAATTCATTCAAGCCGCGGTCAATAACTTGTGTATGTACGCTTCGCGTACATTAACCGAAAAAAAACATCACTGGACGCATGAAACTCGCTGTACAGCATTCTCTAGAATGTACGAAATTCATTTATAACCAAATTTCATATTTATTTCCATTTTGTTTCAAACTTTCCATTGCTTATATGTTGAAAAATGTAAACTTTACATTTTTCTTATTCAAATTATTTTTTATAACTCAAATAAATACTGAAAAATAAAATGGAAACTTTAAATTTTTTTTATTCAAATTATTTTTTATAACTCATGAAAAATAAAACTTTCCGCCACTGGGATTCGAACTCAAGATCACAGAACTGAAGAGAAATGACATACCACAGTGCTATACGCACTCATTTTGAAATGGCTTAGAACAGAATTTTAAAGTATCAGACAAGCACGCATGTGCGCAGAGTGATCCGTTTTTTGAAATCGAGACTGCGCGCTGTGCTAGGGAATTTCTCGGGAGCATTTGTGATAAGAGCCGTTGTGATGGGGCGCGGTGTAGACGCTAGTCTGTGCTCATGATGACATTTCCATATTGTGCTGCGTTTGCAGCCGGTCCGACATATATAAGAGTTAGAAATTTCGAGTTTGGATATCGTTCCTTCTGGCTGAGTGGTTAGAGTGTCAGATCGCTATTCTGAGGACCCGGTTTCAATTCCCAGCTGGGGACTTTGTTCAAACTGTAGATTTACGCTTGAAAAAAAGCACGATAAAAAATCACTTGTTATTATTCAAGGATTACAGGCGTAATACACTGCTGAAAATGAATTAAAAATTACCTAAAAAAATAGTTAAGTTTAGATTGGTTCTAATAAAAAATATTTTTAAAGTAAATATTATAATTGTTTATGTAACAAAAACATTTTGTTGTTAAAACAAAAAAATTCTTAAAATTACACAAAACAATTGTTCTTTAAACAAAAGTATTTGTTGCCGAAACTGAAAAGAACTCTTAAAGTAACAGATAATTAATTTGAGAAAACTTTCAACAAAATAATTTTGTTAATTCAAGTAAAATTGAAACATTTTTACTTGAATTAACAGAACATTTTTTTGCTGACAATACAAAATTTTTTGTTGGAATTGGAAAAAAAAATCAACAATATTTTTCTTGTTGATTCAAACAAATTTTCCATTGACCCATATTTAAACGGAAAGTTTTGTTGGGCCAACCAAATTTTTGTTGATTCACCAAAACTTTTCTCTGGGTGTATAAATCGGTCGTTGACACGTTGTTTAAGCGTCTTTTTATTATTATTAATTTGTATTACTAAGGAAGTAGCTGTTTTTTTCAGAGCTTTTTTAAATGTTAAAATATGTCAGGCAGAAACTTGTATGTATATAAATCCTGAATTCGAAAATTTGTTTTTTCTCTTTTCCTGTAGATAACACAAAACTGTAAGTACTTTGCTATTTTTTTTGGTCGAATATTATTTGCATGCTTTATATAATTCAATATGTTAATTTATGTAGCACACAATTAGTTTGTATGCTTTTCTGGTGAGCATGTAGTTAATTTAAATAATCTGATACGAGATGAAATATATATAATTACATATTTATGTAGTTGACATGGTAAAGTTAAAATATTCATGATGCTCTTGCGTGCAACTATATTAATATTATACTTAACCATGGTAAATTTACGTACATTACGATATTAAATTCATATTTGGCGATGCAAATTAACAAAGACAGCATAATATGCAAGTTAAAAAAAGATTACTTGAGAAAACCATAAATGTTACTTAAGCATCAAGATAATTCAATACTTGTTCTTTTACCTGACATCCAAATAGCCATTTTCCTCTTAAAATATTATTTAAACGTGTGTGCTTTATTTTCATTAAAAGCATATTTTTCTTTTTTTCTCTGTAAAAACTTTTGTTGTGACAAGTATTTTACATTAAGCTTCATAAATTCAAAAACTATCCGCTCAAATTTTTTTCCATCGAAGTATGTGACTGTTTATTTCAAAAATTTCCTATTTTTTGTCTGTATTTTCTGAGAAACATAATAAAAAGAAATTTTCTGGGATTAGTAGAGCATATTACTTTGTACATTTTTATAGTATACCATTTCTTTATCTTCGTTTTTTCCAATTATATCGTATTTACTTGATTAATAACATTAAATAAGATGTTTTTAGCTTTTTTTTCTTTTTTTACTAATATTGTTAAAAAAAATGCTTTTGTTGAAAACATAAGTAACATTTAAAAAAAGAAAGATCACATTGAGGTAGAATCTCAGTAGCAGAAATATACCATCAATCACAAGTTTCTTCCCCCTTGTCACTATAGGCACTGCAATCGTTGTCTAGTTACCATTACGTTCTAAGGATAGCGTCCTACCTTGTTAGATAGTCGGTGTATACGCACGGAATAAGCAGAGGAAGGAATGATTTAATCGCAACGTGTTATGAACCATTAATATCGAAGACAAAGCACATCGAAAGAACAGTTCACGAGGACTGTAACAAGATCGGGGGAGCATGGTACAAGACCCTCCCCCTAATAGCTTCATGAGGCCCCTAGCCCACATATTCAATGTTAATAGCTTATATACTATTACATCTAAAAATTTTTAAGAACTCCAATTTTGTAAACACGTCTTAATATTATCAAAATATTAGAAGCATAATAACTGTGCCAAAAACTAAGAGAAAATCTTTATAGTTGTAGTGTTTTATTGTTATTCATAACCAGGGCTTGACAAATGCGTACGCCAGTCGCGACCAAGTTTTTTAACCTAGTGGTTTCTTTTTCTTTTTTTTTTTTTATTTGTACAATAATTGACCTAAGAAATGAGCTCAAATAGCATTTAGAATAGTTAGCAGAGAGTTCTTACCGCTTCAGCTATAAATCGTCAAAAAATTGCCCCAAAACGCGAATAAATGCTAAAAAATCCAATAAAAATTCTGAGAAACTTAAAAATCACAAAAAACAAAATTTATTTTATTTGACTAAAAGATAGAAACCCAATTTCTTTTACAAATGTCCAACAATCGCTGCAAAAGTTGAAAAAAAGCAAAATATCGTTAAAAATTCAAAAAATCGCGAGGACAAAATTTACTATACTGGGATAACAATTTTAAAAGTCAAAGGGAGAGAAAAAAGCTACAAATCGCATAAGAAATCGCTAAAAATTCAAAAATTTCAGAGGACAAAATTTAATTGCTCTTTTTAAATATATTAGGTTAAAAGACTGAAACCAGATTCATTTTACTAAAGTAGAAAAATCCCAGCAAAACGAAAAAAAAAATCGTTAAAGAGAACAAACAAATTTACTATATTGGGCTAAAATATTAAAACAGGATTCCTTTAAAGAATGTTAGAAAATCTCCGCGAATCACGAAGAAACGCTAAAAATCACATAAAAAATTAAATTAAAAAATTAAATTAAAAAATCTAATTAAAAAATCCTGTACTATGTAATTAATAATTCCAAAATATGCTTGTTATTATTTTTTCTCCATTAATTCTCAAAAAACGTTTGTGTTTTTCTAAAATCAATGATGGGTGAACAGATAGGGGCGTATATATGCTTTTTTTTTTTCCTGGCGACCAGAATTTTTTGCTGTCTACCAGATTTTATCAAATTTGTAAAGAGCTGTTCATAACAAATGTTTTCAAGATATCCATGAATCAGGATCAATAACATTTTCTACCTTCAAAAGGTTATCAGAAAATTAGGCAAAACTAACAAAATCTTTCAGTAGGTGTATTAAAAATTTCTAAATGTTTTTTTTTTCTTTTTTTTTAAAGTCATCATTATATAAGGGATTAACACTAGTGCACCTTTTCCCGAAAGGTTTTCATCGTTTATGGGAAAAAAAGCATTTATTAAATAGTATTTTTAATAAAATAGCTTTCTAAAATTTGAGAAATTTTAATTGTTTTCTGTAATATTTATATAATTTTACACCAAACATAACAGATTGGGACACGTTCACTCTACTTCTGTCTACATGTGATGAACTTTAAAGTGGAAGAAAAGAGAAAGGATATGAATTAACCGCACCAAAAAATTTCAAAGCGTCGCCAGACTTTGCTGACTGGTTACTGTAGGACACGAAATTTTTGCTCGGTAGCTCGCCATTGGCGAGCAAATATTTAAGGTTGGCGAGTAAGTTTCGTCTTTTGAAATATTGTGCTTCAAATCCAATTGTATACGCTCAGAATATTGTGCCTCAAACTAGCGACACGCGGAAGTGTTTTAAATCAAGCGACGGCATTTATCTTCCAAAAGAAGAAAAGTGTGGCGTCACCCACTTCCATTTTTCTCCTACGGAGGAAGGAATTTCCCCCGACTGCATTATTTTCCCCACTTTCGCACCGCGCAAGCGCCAAGGCTGCTTTTTCGCTTCCGAGGCCCACTCTGATCGCTCTTCACTCCTGTGCGAAGTGAATCAGGTTTTGCCATTTAAGCTTAGCTGCTTGAAACACGGTAAAAATTATTCGCTTTATACCGAGTTTTTAACATTTTAAAAATTGTTCATATTTATCATGAATGTAAAATATTCTGGATTTAACAGACAGCTCCTTCTAACTATGGTCAATTCAGTTTGTCATAAATTGTTCATTTTCTGGGCAGGTGTGGTGGCCGACGTTACTGTCTGAATGAATGTAAAATAGTGGCGAGCAAAAATTGTAGTCTGGCTAGTACCTTTTCAACTGAAATTTCATGCCGTGGGTTACTGCCTTAGTACAGATAAGACATTTATGAAACTTTGGTTTCATAAACCTGCACAATAGTATATAGTCTAGAATTTTACTAATAATTTTAACTAATTGCAATATTACTGACATGTAACACTGAAGAAGATCGGTATAGGAATCTGTATTTTGAAATCAAAAGGCCGAATTTGTGTATTGCATATCTGAAACAATGTACTGACTGAATGACAGTTTTACTTATAAAGCTTGTTGCTTAGTTCTTTCCATCGCCGATAAAACGTCGAGTCATTTATGTTACAAGATCCCCATGGTAAAAAAAAAAACATTGTTGTACTCTAGTTGTATTGGGAAATATAATGTATCACGAATTTTTGTTTTGTATGATATTCACCTCATATAAAAATTTAACGGTACCAACTTTTGGATCAACCTAATTAATAAACTTCATAAATAAATGAATTAAATTTTATTTGAACCATGATTATAGAATAGACCTCATTAGCCGCAATTACGCACTCCCAATTATGGAAAAAAGAGTGTTTATATCTATTGTAGCATTTGGAATTTGTTGCATGGAATTATTCAAGACGTATTTATATTATATATGTTATTATATATAAACATGTAATTTATGAAAAGATGCATGTAAGCATAAAGACATCGTATTAAGTATGAAGTGCAAAGCAAGAGGATAATTTAAAAATTAAAAAGTATTAAATAACACATTAGGTTAGCGTTACTCAGTATGTCATGTACAAAAGAATTGCAATAATACAGTTAAGTTTTATTCTTGAATTAGTGTCCCATAAATCCGTATACATTTTTTTTTAATTCATAAAAATGTAAGTGCAGTGTGCACCTTAAAACTTGAATAGTGTTTCCGAAAGTGTGGTGCGCGAAGCCTTTAAGGGTACGTGAAGATGTTCTCGGGGTTACGGGATGAGTACGACAACATATGACACGGTGCAGCTAAATGAGTCATTGATTAGAATTTTCATCTCATTCGTTAACTAAAATATAACAACACACTAGGACTAGATGTTAAAGATGACTTATGAACGTACCTCATCAAATAAACACCAAAAATTAAGAAATATATTTGCAGGTAAACAAATAACACCGTTGCATTAAAACACTTGCTACCTCTACGGTCTTTCTACTTGATTACACTGAATCTAAACATAAGTATTTTTATTATTTGTATCCATTCGTTGTTATTTCTGTTTCTATTTTTCTATTTATGACTCCCACATGTTTTAAAAAATGAAGATACGTCAGGTACATGTAATTCTTTAAAGGGGTGCACGTAGCATTAATTTTGGGAAACACTGCTTTAAAAAAACTGTTTTTTTTTAGCGCAAAAGTCTTTCCTTAAGGACTTTTTAGAAACTGTAGTCCACGTCTGGACGGCTTGCTAAAACGAGTTGCTATTACTAAAGTGCTATTACACGAGGGGTCAAAGTTGCCACTACTGACGGGCGACACCACGTTAAGAGCCTACATCAGTCACGCGAAAAAACGCTCCAGCGCTTGTTAAGTATATGGGAAGGTTATCGCGCAATTTCTCGCTCGAATTTTACTATTTTTAAATGATTTTTTTCATAGGATAGCTGAGGTCGATCTCTAACGTTGTTAGTTTTTACTTTTTCGATTTTGGTTCCAGTTTTTTTATATAAGGGTAATTTCACTTTCAGAACCGGTTCCAACCGGTTTCAAAATTGAAAATGTCCGCTTATAAAAAAACCGTAACCAAAATCGAAAAAGTAAAAACTAATAACGTTAGAGATCGGCCTCAGCTATCCTATGCAAAAAAAAAAT
Source organism: Maratus michaelseni (assembly GCA_963931845.1). Classification (NCBI taxonomy): domain Eukaryota; kingdom Metazoa; phylum Arthropoda; class Arachnida; order Araneae; family Salticidae; genus Maratus; species Maratus michaelseni. Next base: position 388,602,559 of record OZ007588.1, read on the forward strand.
CATTTAAAAATATTAAAATGCGAGCGAGAAATCGCGCGATAACCTTCCCATAGACTTAACATTAGCTGGAGCGTTTCTTCGCGTGACTAGCGTAGGCTCTTAAACCTACGGCTTCAAAAAGAGTTGCTTGGAAACCAAGCAATTTTTTATTGTCGGAGCAATTTTGTCGCCTGTGTTGCTTCTTTGTTTTAGGATCTTCCGGAACAGCCAATGAAATGCTTCGAAAACTGACAAGTCGCTTCAATTTCTGTCGCTTCAAATTATCACTTGTAATAGCACTTAGAAATGCACATGCACAATGGTTGTTCCAACGATGAGTGCTATAGCTGTCACTTTTACCCTTCATATATCATTTCTAAATATTGCATAATTTTAATCTTTACATAGTCGAATAGGGAAAAAAATGTACTTTCAAAATATTTTTTTTAACACACTAACACAATTTAGTGACTATTTTATAACTTTTTAAATACATTTCAAGCAGGAATTAAAAAATGTATCGCAACAAAGAACATTAGTTTGTTACCATAATGTAAAATTGCTATTACACGGAATAAGCTGCAGCGACAAAAAGTGCTGCTAATCTTCAGTTTTCCTAGCATTTCATTGGCTGTTCCTGGAAAAGCTTTTTCCTCGTCAGATTTCCAAGCATTTCATTGACTGTTTACAAGCATTTCATTGGATATTTAAAAAATTAAGCACCACAGGCGACAAAATTGCTCCGACAATGAAAAATTGCATCGTTTTCGAGCAACTATTTTGAAGCCGTAAGTTTAACTTGGTGTCCCCGAAAGTAGCGGCAAATTTGACGTCTCGTGAAATAGCACTTTAACATACCCAAACAGAACCAGATTTGATGGCCCGTCGCTGACAATTTGTGGAAACGTTGAGAAATGTTTAGAAAATGGTAAGCACAGAGACTCATCTAATTCGAAGAATATATAAGCAGTATTCTGAGCAGCTAATGGTTGGACCACAGTTGGGCCTTTGTTCACAAACGGTTCGTTGGTCAATGGTATGGCAAGGTGGACATTTCTTACTGTGGGATAACGTGGAACAACCATCAGCCAACAATTTACCAACGTTCACCCAACCATATAATGTGCTATTTTGGTAGATAGCAGGGGAGAACCAGAAGGCCATTGAGGTACATATAAATGGAAATAGAGAGCAAATTTAAAATAAAAACATAGTAACCGTAAGTTACAGCAACTTTGTTGCAAAACTTAAATCTGTCACCGAAAAGACAAATTTGTATTTTATCTCCAACATGAAATTAATATCAAGTTAAGCTTGAATTGGTTAAACGATGTGTTGTATCAGAATATGCTCCAAATTTTATTTTAATTGTTATTATAATGTATATTACTTCAGTTGTCAACATTCCTTTTCTTATGCATTTACAAAACGATGAACAACGAATGATATACAATTCGAAAGGTTTTTGAACTGGCTTCTGACATAGTACACTTACAACATGTTTTTTTAATTAAAAATTGCTGTTAATAAAAAATTAAATCAGCATTGTTTTCATAAATGAAATGAAAAGTTTTTTCAAATCAGTGTTGTCACAAAAATAAAATACCGTATTATATCATGCTCAACAATGATTATACAAAAATAAATAGTACAACAAAGATAAAGTGTGATGCATGTGTACGAGTTTATTTTATATTTATGATTAAAAAATAAAACTGAAATTTAAATGTTTAGAAGAAAAATTCACCATCGATCGATCGTAGCACTAGTATTTCACATGCAGCCTAAAACGTATGCTTTTTATAATAGATTAAGCTGTATGTTATATGTATTTAATTTATTTTTCTTTGTCACAAGTTCTTCCCGAAGCGAATAACCTCATCCTCTAATGCAATTAAAATACGATTGTTATTTTTTTTTTCTCGCGCGTGCTTTTTGCTATGTTTGATCAGATTTTACTGTAACTTTGATGGGATACATGAGACGATATTCTGGCTTTACTAGTGTTGTTTGCAGTTGTTTTTATCCTGAATGTTTCTTTGAAAGTTTAAATCTGGATCTAAACAATAATAATTACATATTGCTACAAATTATTAGACAGCAGTACGAAATTCTCGCACGGGTCCACTGGTTTCTTTTTATTACTTTACTATATTGCATGTGACATTTTGCAAGAATTATTATAAAAATTATTATTATTGGGTTTTTTTCTCTCTCTCTTTCTCTTTCTCCCTCTAGATAACAGAAGCTCTGACCTTCTTACACTATTCCTGCAAGTTAATCCACCGCAATATATGCCCCCAGTCTGTCATCATCAATAAGAGGGGAACATGGAAACTAGCAGGTTTGGAGTTCGCTGAGAGGTGCAACGAGTCTGACCTAATGGTAAATATGCATAATTTTTACAATCGCATACACTATCCTACTTCGCTCGTCACTTATCTACACTGCAAAAAAAAAAGTGTGGATTTTATAGTATAATACTGGCTGCTGGGATGCCAGTATTATACTGTAAAATCCACATTGTTCTTTTTCAGTTTGTGCTGTAAAGCTAAAACGAGTAATGCTGATGCCCTATTGACGAAATAAGTTTCACTTTTACTGCCTTTTGTTTTTTTACTTCTAAACATCACATAATTTTAAATTTTATACCATCGGAAAAAAAAAACTTTCAAATTTAATTTGTTTGAAAATTGTATGTCAATTCACTGAATTTTTATGAGTTTTAAAATAATTTTCATGCATGAATATCTTTAAATCTTTCGTGTAACCAAATTACAGAAGATTTTTGCAATTAAAATAATGTACATAACTGAGCATTTGTTTATTTCCGTGTAATATTACATAATGGAGCAAAATTAAAAACTCACAAATAAATGAATAAACAATAAAATACGAATTCAACAGGTATGTAACCGAAGCGAAGTACGCGCTGCTTAAAAACTGACACAATCAGCATAAAAAAGACTGCTGTAAATAGTAATATGTTTCGTGATTGACCACTGGCATGAAGTTCATACGAAAGTGCTAAAAATGCTTTTGGTGTATTGTATTGTCCTCTAAAAAAAAAAAAAAACCTAGAGTGAAATGTTTCCTTAAAAGAAACCCCACCCTAGTACTTCATCTAATATTTCACTAAAGTCAGTTTTTTCTTTTGTACTGTTTTTATGCAGAATTTAGAATAATAAAAATAGTTTAAAATACTTAAGGAGTGCTTATTTAGTTTTAAAATAACTTAAACTAACAATTGCAGAATTTTGGCAAAACATGAGTTTCCTTTTTACAGATTTTCTTCTTATAATCGAATTTTAGAATGATTTACAGAAATGTTTAATTGTTTTTATGTTAAACAATGACTATGTAATAAAATGCTTCATTTTCAGCTGATTATGTCAGGTGTGGGTTTCTTTCAGGTAAAAGGGGTTATTTTTTGGAAAAGTGGGGTTTTTTGGAAAATGTGGTTTTTTTGTAAAATAAATTCTCGCTTAATTGGCTGCCATTTTGTAACAAAGTGATGAAATGAAAAATGCTCGACATTAAAATAATAGGCAGAACAAGCATTAAAATTTAGCAATGTTTAATTTTCAGGCATTCTTTATTAGACTTTATGTAGAGAAAATTTATAAAAATGTTTTCTTTTTTTTTTTTTTTTTTTTTTTTTTAAGAGAACAGCACAGTAAGTGGTGGTGCGCAATCTAAGAAAATATACTAAATGTAAAAAATCTATTAGAGTATTCAATTAAAAACAATTTTCATGTACGTTCTGTACTTCTGCTATTATATCGGGATGTTTAATTCGAGTAGATTTGGTTGGATTACTTGTTTTTAGGGTTCCCTACTCAGGGCCGAAACTACGGGGGGGGGGGGGGAGGCATATGCCCCGGGCGCCAAATGAAGATTTCGTTTGTCGTTTAGTACAAAAATGTCTATATGTAAATTTAAAAAAAAACGTGTGTAAAAAAAAACAAAAACGGAACCAAATGCATTAAAATGGACAAATAGATAAAAGGATTCGTCTAAAATACTAGATAGCAAATGAATAAGATGAAAAAACTGTTCTTTTAGGCTATTTTTATCCTATTCCAAATACACCATGTCTATGTCTCCTATCTATCGGGGAAATCACTTCCCGTGTAGTAAGTAAGAATCACTGACATTTTTCAAGGTCAGTCTCATGCCTTTGTGTCACTGTACGACAAGGATAATTGCCAAGCGATTCCCTGCGAAAAAAATCCAAGAAAGGTGTTATATTTCTTTTTTCTTTCTCGCTGATCAGCGTGGAGCTTTCTTTTATCCCGTCTTGTTATGGGGCGCGGTCGGGCCATCGGGCAACTGTCGGGACAATAAAAACAAAAGAAATGCATAAAGTAAAATACTTAGTAAAATCATTTTCTAAAAGGAGTATAGCATTTGTTAGAGGTACAGTAAAAAACCTCGCCTTTATCCTCCAAATTTTTTTCTCCTCTTTTTACATTTCTGTGCATTTTGCCCCCGTAAGCGACAACTGGAAAATTCCGACCCATTACTTTTGCTGCAATTATATTTTTGAATCCAGATCCAGCCTTGGAGCTTAGAGGGGGTGAGATCAGGTGACTGCTCGGGATACTAAAAACAAAAGTGTGGAAAATATATGCAAAATAAAATACTTAGTAAAACCCTTTTCTTTTTTCTTTTTTTTTAAATATATTATTTGTAGGGGTGCACAAAACAATCCCGCCCACGGTGCTATGGCTAGTAAATCGCCCCTGCCTATATCTTCCCAAATTATTATTATTTTTTATCCTTTTTGCCATTTCTAGAAGGTGACAACTGAAAAATGCTGCCCATATATTTTACTACAATTACTTTTTTACATACAGATCCGGCCTGAAAGGGCGCGAGGTCGGTCAACTGCCAACGACACTAAAATCTAAGAGGTGAAACAAATACAAAATAAATAATAAAACCTTTTTTTTTGTTAAGAAGATACCTTTTGTAGAGATGCAGAAAAGAAGCTAGCACAGGGCGCCATGGCTAGTAAACCTGCCCCTGCCTTTATCTCCCAAAATTATTTGTCCTCGTCGTTTTGTCATTTCTATGTGTTTTGCTACCCTAGGCGACAACTAAAAAATGCCGCCACATTCTTTTTGCTAAAATTATTTTTTTGCAACCAGATCCTGGCTTAGAAGGGGAGAAGTCGGACGACTGATCGAGATACTAAAAGCAAAGGAGTTAAAATATATGCAAATTAAAATACTTAGTAAAACCTGTTTATTTTTGTTTATATTTTTTTCGGACATATCATTTGTAGGGGTGCAGGAAAAAAATCTCGCCCAGGGTGACATGGCTAGTAAAGCCGCCCCTGCATTTAATCTGTCAAATTACATTTTCTTCCTTTTGCCATTTCTAGGTAGGCGACAGCTGAAAAATGCCGTTCATGCGTTTTACTACAGTTACGTTTTTACATACAGATCTGGCCTTAATGGGTGTGAGGTCGGGATGTATTATTTGTAGGAGTTCAGAAAAAAAATCTTACCCAGGGCATCATGGCTAGCAAAGAAGCCTAAGTGCCTTTAAAATATGTCATTTTATGCCCTAGATGTCCATGTAGTTTTGCCTAATGGTAGAAACAGCCATCCATTTTGAATTTTAACAGTTTGCTAATTGATTATTAACGATTTGTCGCGTTCTGCATCTCTATTATCGTCTTAAAATGTAAAGTTTAACAACATTTTCTAAAATGAAAAACCCTATTCAAGTTTTCGGTATTTAAAATAGAATTAGTTTTATTATAAATGTCCTGTATATAATGATAAAAGTAAGAAACTGGCATAACAATAATAAGAATGGTTATTACACGTTTTTTAATGAAAGAAATAACCACATTTGCTTAAACCAAAGACAAAATAGAACCATGTTTTAAAAAACTAAAAGGTATAGAAAATATGTATAAAGTATCTCAAAAATATGATTAAAGTTTACAACTGTAATTCGGAATATGTAAATTATTAATGCAAATAAAAATATTACAAAGGTTACTTTTTATAAATGTTATAAATATTTTGTGTATTCGGTTAACGTAATGAAAATTAGTTTTATAAAATATTGATGTACTTTTCTACATTAATTCCAATATCCTTTAGTTAGTTTATAAATTTATATCATTATGAAAGTCTACCCCAGCAAATATGACCTGAGTTGAGAATTTATGATATTTCTTAGGTTTAAGAAATAATTATTTACTCTTACCGAGTATGTGGAGATAAGGCACACATGCAAACAAGTGTCTAAGTAATGATTTGTGAAAGAACAGCACACACCTGCTGAGAAGATATGTAAATGCTTTTTAAATTTATTGATTAAGGAACATGACTGGTATTGCGAGAAATAAATAACAGGAAAATGTCAAATTAATGTACATATTTTTATTTTTTCTGCGAAGTGTACTTAATTAGAGCAAAGGTAAATAATAATATTTAAAATAGAAATACAGGGTGTCCAAAAATTATTGTCGCAGTTTCCTTCCCTCTGAACTGTTTATTTAAGAACATGACAAAAATGTTATTAAATATTCATAAAATACACATAAAAAAGTTTTTTAATAACAAAAACAAATGTGTAAACTTGGAACACTTGGAACTCATAATGTTAATAATCAAATAGTACTTCATATTAAAATTTTATCAAAATTATCATAAAGTTATTGATGAATTATGAACACAAAGTTATATAGATGTATATACATAACTCATTAATAACCTTTTAGCAAAATTGACAAAATTTCAATTTTGATTATTATCTCATTATAATCGTTATTTTATTAATAACGTTTTGAATTGCATATTTACTCGTTATTGATCGTAAAATCTACTGTGAACGATATTTAAAAATATATATAAAGATGTCCATGGCCTTCAGGCCTTGCCACGGTCCGAAAGACTCCGGAAAATGACTATTCGTGTAAACAGAATTATCAGGAGAAAAGCAGTAGATGATCCACACACAATAAAAAAACGGCTGCAATATCCCGCGTTTAAAATATTGCTGAAATAAGTCGATCTACCGTGTCCAGATACTTACGTGACGTAGGACTTTATTGAAGAGTCGGTGTTAGAAAACCTTTCATACGTAAAAAAAAAATCAGCGGGCCCGACTGGCGTTTGCCAAGGAACACAAAGACTCGACAAGTGAAAACTGTAAAAAAGTACTATTTTCACACGTTGCCCTTCACAGTGAAATACAAGTGCATTGAGTGCACAATTTTAAATACACTTGTGTTTTATAATACGAAGTTTGAATAATAAAACATTTATATAAGCAAATGAATCCTTTTTCAGTTGAAATAATTTATAGTGTATCAGTCACAACAATCATCTTAACTAAAGTATAGATATATAAAAGAAAATCTTTAGTGTTGAAATATTCTTTTAAATTATAATCAATTATTAAGAATAGCGAACAATATGAAACTTTGCTCATTAACATGTAAGCTCGCATAAATGTATAACATGAACATGAAATTGAGAAAAAAGAGTTTCTATTATGTGAATTTTAAGCAGTGTTTAGTAAAAGTTCTTAATAAAAAAATACTTCCCATACAAAACTGTAATTAATGATTACTTGTGTTTCCTATATATTTTTTAATTTAACGAAATTTGTTTTATATTTTAAAAATCATGTTTTTTTTTAAAGTTTCAAATACGAATTTTAAACTGTATGTCAATTTGTAAAGCATGTGTGGCAAGACAGCAAGTATGATGAAGTATCTAACTGTTATGCAACGACTCAATGGAGTGAACTGTAGCTCGAGTTATCATATGAGTTCGTTCAGGAGGATGAATGAAAAAGGAGTTCTTGAGATTTTAGCCGAAGGAAGAGGTTGATTTTCCACCAAGGCTTAAGTAGTTAACCATAGTTAAGGATACACTGTAAAAAATTAGAAATGTTTCTTAATCTACGAAAATATAATATAATCACGAATAAATTTATAATATAAACTCATCCTTGTTAACCATGATTCTGAAAAGTGTTTCTTTTCTTTAGCAACCTCAGACATCAATGTTATTTCGAGATTTAAAGAATCATTTATAAAAACAAAATTTCTCTTGCTGCCCGTAATTTTCGAAACGTTTACGAGTAGATTTTAAAGTGTATTAATCAGTTTTCTAAGCCCGGAATATAGTTTTTTCCGATGCTATCAATCCTCAAATAAACATTTTCATGTTCAACAAATGTGTTTAACACTAGAGCGGCCATGAGCCGTCATTTTGATGGTTATCAATTGAATACATTCCGATTCGAATAATTCTGGTGCGAAATAATTTTTAAAAAATCCCTGACGGCTCGGCCTACAGGCACAGGTACATTTCGAAGACGCAGACCGTGGGGCACCTGTTTATTGGGAATTGCAGAAGAATCTATACATATTTGCCATGATGTGGCAGTTGGGACCACCCATTTCAAAATATATCTCTGCCTGTAGGCGGAGCCATCAGGGACTTTTTATTAGTATTTTTTTTACCGTAAGAGTTAATCCTAAAAAAACTTGTCAGTATAAAAGTTCTAGATAATATTAAGAAGATTTATAATAAATTTAAGCGGATTTGATATCTTGGGAATTGACGAAGTTGAATTTTTTTCTTCTGAAACCCCTATTCCCCCCCCCCCCCATTTTTAATTAAATCAAAAATCCGCCATACATAAGTTTTTGGACCCTTTCTTAGAAGTAATAATAATTTTTAACGGATTCGATATGTATAAAAATTAAGAAGTTATGAGTTTTTGTCTGTTTTCACCTCTGCTTGTAGGCGGAGCCAGCAGGGATTTTTTTGCTTTTAATTTTTTTTTGCCGTAAGAGTTGGTTCTATAAAAAACTTGTCAATATAAAAGTTGTAGATAATTTTAAGGAGAATTACAATAAATTTAAGCGGATTTGATATCTTTGGAATTGGCGAAATTAATAATTTTTTTTCTTTTGAAACCTCTATTTCCCCCCACCCCCTTGGGGACATTTTCAATGAAATCAAAAATCTGTCATACATAAATTTTTGGCTCTTTTCCTAGAAGTAATAATAACTTTAAACGAATTCGATGTGTATAAAAATTAAGACGTTATGGGTTTTTTCTGTTTTCACAAAAAGCCCCTCCCCCCATTTGCTCCCCTCCCCTTGGTTCGATTTTGCCCATTAACGAACTTGACCGAGATTTTATGCCGCTTGATTTTATGTATCAGTTTGGAAGATATTTGTGCAGAATTATGGGAGTTATCGTGTCCATAAAAAAGTGACATAGATAGATAGATAGATAGATAGATAGATAGATAGATAGATAAAATTTTGAACTGGGGGTGGTTTTGATTTTTGGGAGTCATGATCGGCGTAGATCTGCAAAATTTTTTTAAAAATACTAACTTAGGGGAGAATGTAATAGGTAGTATATCTTACGAAATCTACCTAAAACTTGAGTAAAATTTCCCGTCGTTCTAGTGTGAACAGACAAACATACAAAATTAACAGCGTTAACATTAACATTAAAATTAAGATTATTTCTTTACTCTTTCATTTATAAATGAACTTATGCAGCTGAAAACATTTAATTGAGAATTAATGACATTCACAAAACAGGTATTCCAGGCTGAGGAAACTGATTAATACACTATACAAACTATTCGGAAACTTTTCTGAAAAATACGGGCAGCAAAAAATACTTTGCTTTTATAAATAATTCTTTAAATTTTGGAAATGTATTGGTTTCTGAGGATTCAAAAGACAATGGAACCACGCTTTTTCGAATTTTGGATAACTCAAAAGATTATATTATATTTTCTTACGTGGTTATAGTATATTTTCATAAAATGAGAAACATTTTGGTCATATTTTACAGTGTAGAAAGCATAAGTGCGTCTTTATTGCATTATTAATGTTTAATAGAACAGCATTTATTACACAACTATACAAGTATTTTATAATAACTTCAATGAATTTGAATCTTAATAAATGTTTGTTGTTCTTTACATTCAAAGAGCAGTATTCATTATGGTTAAGATCGTATCGTTTATCTTATTCCCACACATATATGCAATTATTTAAAATCGTTTACACGACTTGGATTGAACTTGTAAAAATAGAACAAAAACTGTCCTAATAAAGCAGAAACGTATATAAAAATTCAATATAACCTCGTCCTTACACGGAATTCCAGAAACGTTTCCGTTACCTTCAGAAATTACTTACAGAAGGGCGAATCATAAACTTTAGAAAAAAATGTAGGTTTCGGAAGTTACAGAAACATTTCTGAAATAAAAGGACCATTTTGCAACTAGAAAATTTCAGAAACCTATTGCTTTTTGCTGATTCTTTTTCGTTCTTCTCCTAAAGATTTTTGAAGATACGGGATTTTTTTTTTTTTTTTTCAGGATCGTGGGTAACTACAAAGAAACGGATTTTCGTATACGTTTCTTCCATATCAGAAAATGTTTCTAAATTTTTTGTACAAGTATAATTTCTTTACCAATTTGAATAATTGTGTTAAAATTAATCTAGTGTAATCACGAATTCAGCGTTTACTGGAGTTCCATTACGTCCGATCTATTCTGTTGAGCTGATTCAAATATCAGACCAGATGCTATGATCAATTAGGTTAACTGGATGAATTATGTCCTCCAGATTCGACCGGGATAGCTCAGATGGTAGAGCATGGCAGCTTCAGCCAAGAGATCCCAGGTTCGAATCCTGCCCCGGACATTTTTCGTCCAGTTGGAAAATTACAACTCATATGATTTCTTTACCAATTTCAATAATTGTGTTAAAATTAATCTAGTACAAGTACATTGTGTAAAATAATACAAGCAGAGCCCGATTATCGCCGGGCAAACGTCCACCACATTTTTCGAATAACAGTTTTTGTCTTTTTAATGATATAAATTCTGCGATTAAATAAAATGGCGATTACTGTTCAGAAATAGTGGTTGGAGATTGCTCCTGCGATAACGAGGCTCGGAACATGTGCATTAAAACTGTTCTTAATTTAAAGTTTAGCCTATATTATTCGGTGAATAATTTTATTACTTTCGTTTATCCCACATGACTTGACGCAGAGTCCAGTGCCTTGTCAACCTTTCACCTCAAAGCTGCCCAAGATGGGTCAGCCTGATCTGGACTTTACTGCCCCAGAGGTACAGGCCACGTCGACTTGCTCACCACTCAGTGACATGTTCTCTCTAGGGATGTTAATATGTGCCATTTTTAACGACGGGCGGTCTCTTATCGATGCTAATCATTCCGCAACAAATTATAACAAACAACTAGAACTGGTCAGTATCATATATATTTTATTACTTTTTTCATATCAATATTTTGTTTTCCTCTGTTTGTTTCAAACTTCTTTGCAATTAGATATTTATAGAGTGCATACTTTTGTTAGAAGTAGATGTAGATCGCGATAACTTTAAAAATATATTCAGAATATTTTATGTATTATGTTTTAAAATTTTCACTGCGATTTATATTTTAAATTTTCGTCATTATTTAATGTAAAAGACTCTAAACACTTTTCTTTTCAATTATATTTTCATATGATGCACCGTTTTATTGGAAGTATATGTAGATCACGATAAATTAAAAAATATATTGAGAATGATTTATGTCTTTATGTTTTAAAATTTTCCCGATGATTTATATTCTGAATTTTCTTTGTAATTTAATGAAAAAGACTCGAAAAAACTTTTTTTTTTCAATTAAATATATCCGTGGGGTGCACATTTTTGTTGGAAGTACATGTAGATCACGATAAATTAAAAAATATATTGAGAATGATTTATGTCTTTGTTTTAAAATTTTCCCGATGATTTATATTCTAAATTTTCTTTGTAATTTAATGAAAAAGACTCAAAAAAACTTTTTTTTCAATTAAATATATCCGTGGGGTGCACATTTTTGTTGGAAGTACATGTAGATCACGATAAATTAAAAAATATATTGAGAATGATTTATGTCTTTATGTTTTAAAATTTTCCCGATGATTTATATTCTAAATTTTCTTTGTAATTTAATGAAAAAGACTCGAAAAAACTTTTTTTTTTCAATTAAATATATCCGTGGAATGCACATTTTTGTTGGAAGTACATGTAGATCACGATAAATTAAAAAATATATTGAGAATGATTTATGTCTTTATGTTTTAAAATTTTCCCGATGATTTATATTCTAAATTTTCTTTGTAATTTAATGAAAAAGACTCGAAAAAACTTTTTTTTTTCAATTAAATATATCCGTGGGGTGCACATTTTTGTTGGAAGTACATGTAGATCACGATAAATTAAAAAATATATTCATAGTGATTTATGTCTTAATGTTTTAAAAAATTTCTCGACGATTTATATTTAAAATTTTCTTTATAATTTTGTGAAAAACACTTAAAACAATTTGTTTTAAATTAGATATTCATAGGGCGCACCTTTTTGTACATGTAGAACACGATAAATTAAAAATATATATTTATAATGATTTATGTCTTATTGTTTTAAAATTATTATTATTTTTTTTTTAATTTTCATTTTAAATTTTATATTTTAAATTTTCTTCATAATTTAATGAAAACCACTTTTTTTAATAAATTTTTCATAGGGTGCACTTTTTTGTTGGATGTACATGTAGATGACGATAAATTAAAAAATATATATTTAGCATTATTTATGTTTTAATGTTTTTAAAAATACTCGGCGATTTATAGTTTTAATTTACTTTAATTTTGTGAAAAAACCTGTAAACACTTTTTGATCTAATAAATATTCATAGGGTGCACCTTTTTTTTTTTTTTTTTTTTTTTTAAGTACATGTAGATCACGATAAAATTTTAAATGTATTCATAATGATTTATGTCTTAATGTCTTAAAATTTCCACGGCGATTTATATTTTCAATTTTCTTTATAATTTAATGAGAAATATTTCAACGTTACGCTCCGTCTGTCTTAAATTTGGGTATTCATTAATCAGTCACAATAATTAGAAATGATTAGAGTTTATGATGATTAGAGAGAGTCGATTATGGGTAAATTTAGACTGTATCAAAGACCTAATCTTCCAGTTTTTGATATACACTTAAAGTAATGCATACTCTTATAAGCAGTGTTGCCTTTTTTTTTCATTTAAATTACTTAATTGATACCTTTTTTTTTAAATAATAATTCTTGCATTACTTAATCTGCCATTAAATAAAACGAATGTTAACTCCAAAAAAGTGGTATCAATCAAGCCTTCGGAATAAAAAATCCACACAACTGACAACATTGTTTATAAGAGAGTACAAGCGACATACATAAAATAAAAGTTAATTAATCGAGAGAAATTTGCACAAAGCCAGATATGGCCTTAATATTAATTATAAAGCCTCAAGGATTATGCATTAGATCAAATTTTCAACACAAAATTTTATGTTATTTTACATTAAGACACATTATTTGTAACAAAATGAATAAGTATATGGTTTATAATCATTTAGTTATAATTTTACATGTAACAAAATAAAAATCTTAGTGGGGTAACATATGACCCCAGTGGTACTTAATGAAAAAAAAAGTTGATATTTTATATTCGTTTATATTATTACGTTATTTTATGATTTTTGTATTACTTTATATTAAAACATGTTTTTAGTAACAAAACGAATAAATTTAAGGTTTATAATCATTTAGCTATAATATTACATATAACAAAATGAAAATCTCAGTTGGGTCACATATGACAGTGGTACTCAATGAAAGAAAAAAAGTTGGTATTAGGAGGGTTAAACTGTTTTACAAGAGCGGGGAATCGGCAACTTGTGCATTCCGAAAATTCTGCACGGCAAAATGGCTGAAGATGAGAAATGAAACTGTTTCATATGCTGGGATACTGAAGCTTGTCAGACAGATTTCTGAAATGGGTCTTTTACTATAATCTTAATTTGCATATGTTTGCTTCATATTATGCATGCCAGTGCCATCTATGGGAGATTTTTTAACCACAACTTTTTTTTAATTAAAAAAAATCTCATCTCCCTCTAATTCCATTCCTGCAAATCGCAATTTTTTAGCATATTTTTTTTTTCTTTTTAAAGATTTTTTAAAGTTTTAACGAACTTTTGGCGCACATGGTATTTCTTTCATAAACAACAACAAAAAATAAATAAACAAGTTCCTATTTAAGATTAGTACATTTAACAAAATTTTTCTCATAGGTTGTAAGTTTTTCTAACACTATTTGAGCAAATATGTTCAGCAGTCTTAGTTTTTTAGTTCAAATCCGTTAATGTTATCCAATGACCGCACCATAACATAAAGGTTTTGTCTTGCGTTTAATATCTCATCTGATGCAGGTGTTTGCGTTGTAATAAAATGGCAGAAAACAATTTTTCTCGCCAGAGAGCCATCAAAATCTCATTAACAACCTACCAACAGTTTTCCTACCAACAGTTTTAATGCATGAGAAAGCCACGTAATTTAGTTATGTATATATATAATGAATAAATCATCTCTTACAATATTTTATAAGAAAGTTTTGTTATCATGGGCGAAAAAAGTAGTATTTTTAATAAATCACGCCGGAAGATTTTATTTCAGAAAGTATTTTTCAACACACGTTGAGTTTGAAATTTATATTTTGATTGAAGTAAACAACAAAAGAAAAACCTCGATAAGTTTTCCTTTTTGTTTTGTCTGATAATTAAGTAAACAAATATGGAAGGTTTTTCTTTTATTTTTATTTCTTTTTTAGGTGCGTTCGTAATTATATAAATACGTAGCACCTATTGTCGCCGTCTGGTCCGTCCGTCTGTCTGTCCGTCCGTCCGTCCGCATATAACAACGCAAAAGCTACCCAGCCGAATGGTTTGAAATTTAAGATATATTATCTTTGCAGAATTTTGTCGAGACATTTCAGATTTTATGAAAATCGAATCAAAACTTTATATGATATTAATAAAAATATTCATTAAGAAATTTGAATTTAAAAAAATCGGTGCTTTCTTGTTATAGGAGTTTCCGAGGTTTAATCGTCAAGCGACCGAGATACTTATTTTATGACAGAAATTAATCTGCAGATGATATAATTCATTTCACGGAATTAAAAATCATCAAGGTCTGAATATTTATATAACTAGCAATAGTACTACGAACGCACCTCATTTGTCACGTTTGACGTACAATTTCCAACTTGTTTAAGTAAATTTTCATTCATGGCTATCGTTTCCGTCTAGAGAAATTAAAGACAGAAAATAGAAACTTGTTGTCGATTATATGGATTACTAAACTTTTAGAAAACTTTCTGTATAAACATATAAACATTTTCTCTTTACTTTCCAGTCGTGTACTGATCATCCTACTTTTATTGAACATGTATTTATTGACTGGAAGTACTGAATAGTTACACTATATAGCCAAAATTACTGCACATTTTCAATTTTACATCTTTTTCCGAAATTTTAAAAAACACTAGACTTATTATTCGTTAACTTCAGTCACGTTAATAAGATGCACTAACTCACCCTTTCCAGTGAGGATTCAGTTATGAGGGCAATTATGTGGCCAACAATGAATTGAAAAAAAAAATATTACCCTGTATCATAAACTACTGAAAATGATCTGTAACTTTCAC
The DNA here is from genome assembly GCA_963931845.1 of Maratus michaelseni. Taxonomy (NCBI): domain Eukaryota; kingdom Metazoa; phylum Arthropoda; class Arachnida; order Araneae; family Salticidae; genus Maratus; species Maratus michaelseni. The sequence goes on from OZ007588.1 coordinate 388,618,147, forward strand.
AAATAATTTAACGTGCTATTTTTTGTGCGTACGGCGCACTCTCGACAGTTGGAACTGTGTTATTTCGAAAATTGTAGTCACTAATCTTGAAATCCCGCGAACATTGAATAAGAAATAATGTTAAAACTAGTCCCTTAGTTGTAACTTATTTTTATGATATTAACTAAGTAAAATTTGTACTAAAAACGTGAATACCATCAAACACTTTTGTCAAAAAGAACAAAATTGCTGAGCTAATATTAAAGAAATTTAAATCACTATGTTAAACCGTCACTCACTTAAAATGTCACGCCGCATATACGTCATTTTATTAAACTTGCAGCCGAACAGATAAGGAAATAGATAAAAAAAATTCTAATAAACCTGCACTAAAACAGTCTATATTGTCACTTTCAATTTACAATTTCCCTACTTTTAATATTTCTCTTCTAGCTAAATGTATTATAAAAACAAATTATATATGTTATCTTTTTTATATAACGTGGCGTATTCGGAAAGTACCGTTTTGAAAAAAAAAACTAGTAAAACATTTTTTTTTCAAGACAATTTTATTTTTACATGAAAGAGCATACCTTAAACTATTTATCTACGTAGAGTTTCCGCCAATGTTCAAACACTTGTCGTAGCGAGTGATCAGCTTATCTATACCTTCTTCATAGAAACTTCCCGCTAGTGACGACCACATAGTAAGGGGATGTAAACAGAGACCTAACTTCGCCTGAAAAGAGCGACTGCAGCGGATTACTTAAGAACTAAATCATGGTTTTGGCGATTTTTATCTTCGTGATTTCCGTTTAATTGTAACCCTATTCTGCTAGGCGTCTTTTGCTGTTGTCATTTGCACATGTGGAAATTTTCGGCGTTCACTATTTGATTTTTGAATCTTGATTAATATTTATTATTTATAATATTAATAATATTTATTTCTTTGAAGATGAAATGGGTCATTATAACTCTTCAAAATGCTACGAACAGATACGTGTATTGTTTATAAGAACAAGAGTGAAAATTAATTTTTTATTCCCAAGGATCGGAAATTTGTGATTTATTTTCATGTGTTATTTTTGTGCTTATTTTTCAAGTTCCATAATTTATGAAATATTTCATATATATTCAGTGTTGACATATTTTTGCCAAAACGTCATGTTAAGGCTCACTGTGGAGATGCGAAAAATTTTTGGTTTCCGCCTGTCTGTCTGCCGTAAAAATGGTCCGATTAAGTTGATGTTTGGTAGGTATATTGGCGAGGTATCCGGAATTAGCTGTATAGTTTTTGGTTAAATTTGGTTCATTCGTTCGGAAAATATAGAAATTTATTTTTAGGTCATCATGCTTTCCTATGGGGATGCAGACGATTTTTCAAATTTCATTTTTATCTGAAATGAAAATGGAACATTTGCATAATGGATTTAGACGTAAAATTATGAATGCTAAATTTTCGACACGGCTTTCCAATAGTTTTAAAATTTTGCCGATAAATTTAATAGAATTTAGAAATTAATTGCTTAAAATATTTGAAAATGTTTTTGCATCTGTTCGGGAAATATAAACATCTTATTTTCATATTTTTTACAATATTTAAAAGCGTTTATTTTTACTTTTCATTTAATTTATTCGTTGCTTAGCAACCGTATTTCAAAGAGTATAAATAATAAAATTCAAGGAATTCGCACATTTTGATGAAATATCTTTTTTAATCAAAACGAATGTAAATTTAATGAGACTACGGGGAGATGAATTTGTTTATTTAAAAAAAATAAAAGAATAAGCAATTCATCAGAATTTCAGAATATCATTGTATAACACCATGTTTAATTTAATGATTCTAATTTCTGGAACATTCGAAGAATTTTACATGCTTATAAATATGCAGGCAGTTGAAAAAATAATAATTGCGGATTGTGCGATGTTAAATGATATCAAAAATAAGATTTAAAAAACAAGCAGTCGCCGTTTTTCCCCCTTTCCCTCATTTGTCGCCAAGAAAGCGATATATAGCCGTATTAGAAACTTCGCTTCTGTTATGGCCGTAGTTTCCGCGTCACCCGCAGCAATCGCCACTGTCTATGTGTAATCCCATGTTAAAGAAGTTGTCATTACAGTGTATGAAAGATGATTCTCTGTTTAAATCTCCTTACTCTGTGGTGACGACAGCCAACACTCCAAACAGTTCATGAAATTTACGGAAATTCGTCTGAAACCGTTGTCATTCTGAAACGTCTGTTCTCATGGATTTTTTCATCAACTTTCCTTACGAGATCAACGTTGACAACAGAAGGCCGCCCACTCCGAGCTTCATCGCGGATATTTGTTCGCCCTTCATTAAACTTTCTAACCCACTTTCTCACCATTCCATCAGCCATCGGGTTTTCACCGTAAACATTTTTAACTTGACGATAAATTTTGGCCGGTTTCACATTCCTTTTGTTCAAAAATCGAATAACAGCACGATTTCACGTTCGATGGGACCAGTAATTGTCTTAAACATTTTAAATGTGCACAGCAAACTGAAAACACAACGTAAAACAGTAAAAATGCCGTCAGTTAAGAGCCAGTGAACAAGGAAGACTAGCGCGCATTCGCGGAACGCTCACCGCAGTGCTGCGGCGGCGGCGGCGGCGGCGCTAGAATGAAACGGTACTTACTTTCCGAATGCGCCTCGTATTATCAAATAAACTAATTTTAAATCTCATAAGTAATTTTCAATATCATGTTCATTATAAGTTGACAGAACAATTTAATTACAATAAATTATATGTAAAAATAAAACAAAAATAATATAAAATAAAGACAGGCTTTTGTTATAATGTACTAAGAAGAAACAAAAAATTTGAAGGACAATTGATTGAAAGAAATACCCTATTTAAAATAAATAAATTAAATTGTGAGTGATTTTTCTATCAGTTTTTTTTTTAAATTATAATGATAAATTGGATATACAATTTTAAATTCAGCTTCCTAGCAAGAAAAAAGAAATCGATTAACATTTTCCTATAGATCGAACCCACACCCATTCAGTCTCTGCGCGAAATTGAAAGATGGCGCATTTACCAACCATGCTACGGTTCAATCGAAGATCATCAGATTTTTTCTGAAGCAATCAATGACATTTACGTACATTTATTGGACAAATATCGAAAAATAGGTTTGTTGTGAAAACCGGCAAATTTTGTCTTTAAATGAAGCAACACGTGTCTTCATATTTTATGTCACTTGAATGCTGTACGTTTTGTGTATTTCCATTCTAATAGTACATCCACAAAATTGCAATCGATGGATCAAGTTATAACCCAAAACTTCAGAATAAATTATTAGAAAAAAAGTCCTTCCGGCCTGTACCGGGAGGAAAAGGTAGCTTTCCTATATCTTCGTTTTAAAATTTTAGCTAATGTTACACGAAAACAGCAACTTAAAATACAAATAAAACGTTTTCAAAAGATTCGTTAATACTGAATTTGAATAAGAAATTCGCCAAATTATTGAGCAATAGCCAAGTTGGCTTCATTTATGAAGACTTATTTTGGTCGCCAAATTTGGCGATATTTCGCCAAATGTCGCCAAGTTTGGCGAGAATTTGGCGCTAACGGATATGAATATATAGTTTTATGCGTTTGATTGGGAAAATTATTACAACAATGAAAATTTTTGTAATGTGCTGTCTTGTTTCAAAATGTCAGCCACCCTAGAATTTCAAACTGCTCTATCTCAGCCTTTTTTTAAGATAGAGGTAAAACAAAAAATGCTCTGGAATCCTCGTTTCAAGGCCTAACACTGAATTAAAAAATAAATTTGAATTTTTAACTTTTTTGTATATTTATTTTAGTTTTAAATTTTTAATTGGCCGCCATCTTGAAACAAAATGGCGGACCAAGCTGTCCAACGAACTCGGTCGAGACATTGGTGAGTTTAATACACACAATTAGTTTCATCAAAATTGATTTATAAATACGAGCGTTATCGTATGACATAGGTCAGATATATATATATCAACATTTGAACGGAGGGTGGTTTTGGGGTCTGGGGGTCATGATCGGTGAAAATATATCGAAATTTTCCGGAACTGTTTTCCTCCGAACGGCTGCAATAGGTAGCTTTATACTTTTTTGTATTGAAAGCTACCTAAAAAACACTTAAAAGCAGATTATTAGTATTTTTTTCATGGACTGTGATGACAATTAAAGCAATGCGCTGTTATCGGCCATTAATGGTCGATATGGTATGTGAAATATTGTTAAACAGAAAACAATAGATTAATTAATTAAATGTATTTTTTTTAAAACATGCTTTCATTAAAATTCACAAAAAAGTCAACTTGTATTATAAAGCATAAATGTGTGCGTCGCTCAATGCTGACGTCATAATGACGCGGGCGACAATGTGGTTAATATGGATGAATGTTGCAACGTGGAGAAATTTTTTCCATTAATATTAAACAACCGTAACGTTATTTCTATGGGGAAAATGCAAGTTTTGGGCCGATGTTACCCTCTCTTAGGGATAAAAAAAAAAAAAAAAAAAATCAACGTCCAATTCATGTATTGTCCTCAGGAATACATATGTATATTCCAAACTTCAAAGCTGTATGTCAGCAGGAAGTGGGTGAAAAATGAGTAACAAGATTTGACTGCCACATACATACAGAAATGCAAGTTAAAATAAAGCATGTAATAATAAATTGCTTTCACCGAACTACATTTACAAAAGGTACACTTGATACACAACATTATGATGATGCTTGATGCCAGAATTTCTCACCTTCAAAAAAAATTCTGCTGCGAAAATATTACATTTTCCACTGATAAAGAATAGAAAATTATATTCTAAATATGAAGGAAATTATTATATCAACAATGATATCAATGATTAATATAGCAACAATGATGTTTCAAATACAACGTAATCCGTGCATTTAATGTTTTTTTTTTCTATTCAGAAATTCCGAATTCATACCAGAAGTTCTGAATTATAATTTTTGCTTTATTTGACAAGTTGACAGCCACACAATGTGACAAAGTTTTTTTTTTTTATCAGAAAATTGCAAAGCACGTTTTCAGTTTTTATGGAGTCGATTTACAATTCCCAATTGCGGCATTGTTTGTTAGTTTTATACAAAGTGTTAATTTTATACATTTTAAATTTAAAAAAAACACAAATTTTAGTTATTTTTATACGTTGAACGGCAAACTGAAATCACTAAACATGCGTTAGGGGCCACGGTGTTCTTTTTTTTTTAAATACAAGATGATAAATTATCAATAGTTTCATAGCAATAGATTGTGTTCAATTAATGTGTTGATGCCACACGTATATTTGTGTGGTATGGCGCCTCGGGACCAGTGTTGGACAAACTCACTGAAAACATGATCTAATTCAAACTCAAATTCAACGTCTCAAGTCGAGTTCACGCTCAAATTCAAAATTTATAAAACGAATCCGCTCAATTCAAACTCAATTTTAGGGTTCTGTACCTAAAACGTAAAACCGGAACCATTATAAGATCACTACTGTGTCTGTCTATCCATTTGGCAGAGGCCTTTTTCTCGTAAACTATATAGTACGTGGAAAATTCAAACTTGAGAAAGTTATAGAGCCTTTTACCCACATATTTTCAGATTATTAACGCCATTCACAAATATGTTTAGGAAAAGTTTATGGGGCTTATTAAGTTACTTGAAGTTAAAAAAAAGTTTTATTTTTATATATCATATGGGATATGGCGTTAAAGCTCTCGTAATATCGAACACAAAAATATATTTGTTTTAATTTTAGGTATTATATTTTCAGAGATATCACCAAAAATGCACTGGAAAAATATGTCCTCCCCCCCCCTTTATTTCCGAATCTACTAAATTATGAATAAATAGGGCTAGTAGGAGTTGATTTAGATCTTGCAGGAAAACTACTGCGACTTTTGTAGGTAACAGTTTTTGAGAAAAACACATTTTTCCGTTACACACAAACTTTACTTTTCTGACGGTCAGCGGGAGAGTTGACAGCACTCGAGGTATCTTATTGACGCAGAATCATCCAAAGGTATTTGATAATGATTTTCGAAAATTCTGTCGGTAATTAGCCGAGATATTAATTAAGTTACTGGAAAAAAACTTTCTTTTTATGTATCGTGTAGGCTATAGTTCGGAAGATCTCGTAATACTGAACTGAAATATATGTATTTTTTTTAATTTTAGTTTTTTTTTTGTATTTTTAGAGCTATCGTCGAAAGTATATTGATAAAATATGCCCCCCCCCTCCTTCTATTTGCGAATCAACTGAAACTAAAATTATGAAAAAATTAGGGGTATTAGGAGTTTATGAATTAATAAATATTAATTGATAAATTTAATGTACGGAACAATTTGAGCGCGAGTTGTACACGTACTTGGCCTTACTAATTTAAAAATAGCGGAACTCACTAAGGATTCTTTTTTAAAGAATAAAATATAAATAAATAAGAAAAAGAAAATTAAGAGAAAAAAGGATAAAATTTATATTTACGCAATATTTTATGAATTTACTATAGTCATGTCAAAATTTTTGTAATTAATTTGGTACTGGAAGAATAATTAAACTCTTTAGGTGTAATTGAAATATTATAATTAATATGATTAATTTCAGCCAATTAATATTAAATTCTAAAATACTTGTGTGGTTTTTAGCTGTCAATTATCAGGGTAATGTCGTCTTCAAAATGTGACTTATCATTAAGAACAATACAGAATATATTTTTATTTATTTTTTTAAATTAAGGTTGTTTACCAGTGAGATCTCAAATTCCCTTCACTAATGTTAAATCTATTGATGTGAAATGCATTCTTATTTTTAAAATATCTCCTGATAAAATTGTTATTTTTAACTTCCTTTTCCTGTGTACTCTTCTTAAAGGATGTCTGTCTTCTGTTTTAGTTTACAAAATATTTCTAAAATATAGGCTTAATTTTATTTGAAACTTTGAAATGTTACTACCAGCTCGTCAGATTTTAAAACATAAAATATCAAATTAAGCATATGTTTTAGAAATATTTTGCAAACTAAAAATAAGAGGCATCATCTAAGTGTGCGACATTATACATAAATACATTACCGCACACATATCTTCTCAGTATTCTACAATGGAGTATCGCTAGTTTGTGGGAACTGGCATTTAAAGGCGAAAAAACATGTTTTTAATGTCGAGAAAACTTTTTAGGAAATTATGAAAAAAAAAAAAAAAGAATGAGTTTGAGTTGTAATTTTTACTCAAACTCGCCGATTTTGTAAGCTCAACAAAACTCACGTTGATTTTTCTAAAAGTTAATCAAACTCATTTCAAAACTCACAGAAAGTGAGTCAAACTCAAGAATTTCAATTGAATTAGTTCGTTTAGTTACAATACTACTCGGGACATATTTCTGACATACGTATTCGTGTCCTATGGCTGTCACTGTTTTAATGACAAGCGTTTCGTAATTACATAAAGTAAAAATTCTCGTTTCGGAATTTCCGGTATATATTGAAAATTCTTGAATAAAAAAGGAATTCCTAAAATGGACGCATATTAGCGTCTAGATGCAGATGGGTTAAATGGGAACATCTCTTGCGAAACCCACTGGAAAACGGCTGATATTGAAGTACTTTTTCTACTGAAGGACTGCTGAAGAAATTTCAATAAGCTTTTCAACAGTTTTAGCTGTAGCTAAACTATAATTTGGTCTTTAAATAAAATATCACATTTAATCAGACATGAAAGTTACATAAAATACAATTAAAACATTAAAAACATCAAAAATTATTACTGCAAACGTTTCAGGCTATAATTTAGCCCCTCATCAGTGCGACTACTTACGTTGACCAAGGAATTTTCACCCATGTTTACAGTTAATAAAGTTAACCAGTTAAAATTTGAAATTTTTTTGAGGAACTTCCATTAGAGCAAGATCGTGTACTCAGGTGGAATAGCACAAGATTCATTAATTGGCGAAGTCTGTTTACCAGTGAACCAACCCTCAAGAAATACTCTACTCTTAACGTTATTGCAGCTGGATCTGATTACTGCGATATATGCGAAATCCGGAATATGGTCACTGTCCAAAGAATGCTGTACTAGTTTTGATTGAAGGCTACCAGATTTATAGGCACGTTTATGTTCGGCAAGACGAATGGCGCAAGTACGACCCGTTTCACCGAAAAAAATTTCAAGTTTTAACTGGTTAACTTTATTAACTGTAAACATGGTTGAAAATTCTCCGGTCAACGTACGTAATTGCACTGATAAGAGACTAAATTATAGCCTGAAACGTTTACAGTAATTTTTAATGTTTTTAATGTTTTAATTGTATTTTATGTAACTTTTATGTCTGATTAAATGTGATATTTTACTTAAAGACTTTTATTTATCAGACATTAAAAAATGTTTAGTTATTTTACTAGTATAACTTGGTCGTTTGGCAAGAAACACCAAGAATGAAAAATCATGCATCACGGCATAGATTATGAAACACTTTACTACGCTATCGAAATATTGTTAAGGTTTTGTTCCTACAATGAAATGAGATATTTAAATAAACCTTCAGAAAAAACGCAACTCAGTAAAACAGTTAGTTACTGCTTACGTCCAAAGCTGGACATCACAAGAAAGAAAACTGATTTCGGTCATAACGAAGCTTACCTCCGCACTTGGCACCTGTCAACGCGGTAAAAATCCCTTTTTCATCAATTACTATCCATAGCCGATAATGTACACAAATTCCTTCGAGCATTCTTGTATATTATATACACACTTCGTAATACATTAAAAATTTGTTGAGTTTTAAAATTCATACCACAGCTGAAAACGCACATTTAACAGTAACGGCTCATAGTCAATCCTGTAACCGAATTATTTTGAGTGTCTCTGTAAATAAATGATAAATTTTACGTACTCATTAATCTATTGAAAACTTGTTGTAGTGCACCTCAGTTAGAGTTTATCAGTTTCATTATGTTTGAAATAGTGTAAATCGGTTTTTCCGCATAGACCATTGCACAAAACTAGCATGTATCCATGAGAAATAAATAGTATGTCCACGAATTCAAAAGATGGGAGAGCACATTATAATAAGATTAATATAGTTTATTAAAGAGATGAAGTAATATATATATAATTCCATGCATCATGAGAAATTAACCATTAGAGTTATATTTTCTTCATATCACATATTCTCAGTATTAAACAGAGCCAAGATACATGACTTCTCTGCCTGGTTGCAGAGTCAAGACTGAACTTTTTAACAAAAATCAAGATAAAATTACAATATGCATGATTATAATCAGTTTCAATTCCAATATCATAAAACACATTAAATTAGATCAAAATTATTATAAAAGGCTATAAATCTTCATTTCAGTGACATCAAGTAATTATAAAACTAATAAATCTCAAAATGAATTTATATCAAGAAATCCCAAAGTTATTAAATTACTAATAAATCATCATTAAGATTCCAAAATTAGTATAAAGCTAATAAATCTATATTAAATTACCTTCAAATCATTATATTTCTACTATTATAAACATTAAATTATATCAAAACATTATAAACAGTAAATTAGGTGAAAATCATAACATAATAAATTATATGAAAGTCATTATAAGGTAATAAATTATGTGAACATCATTATAGAATAATAAATTATCTCTATTAGTTTAAAATGTATTTACATGAGGGTTTTTCCCATCATAATCAAATTATAAACAAATAAATTATAGTATGCATAAAAAAACTGATATTACATCCAAACATCCTCCGCCACCATGAACGGAGTTCATCAAACATTAAAACTTAAATAATTAAATACGAGATATAAACTGAAATAAAACTTATAAATTTTTAAACATTTTACCTTTAAGTTTCATTATTAGTAAAGTACTAAAGTATAAGAATATAATAATTAAAATATACTTCAGCCATAACTATGCTTCATAATTCACTACTGAAAATAGAAAAAGAAAAAGAACATTAATATACATAATTCAAAATTTACAATATTTGACATGTACAAAAAAATAATAAAAACACATTGTTCTATTCATCATCATTGTCTATGGGCAGTGGACAAAGTTTTGTGATCGGACGTTTCATTTCTCCATAGGCAGTTCTTAATTTAACCACCCGCACATGGTTATCATCTCCAGGAAACAGTTCGACTATTCTGCCTAATTTCCACCTTAATGGGGGCTGATTTTCTTCTTTTATTAACACTAAGTCATTGATTTTCAGGTCCGGCTTACTTTTCAACCACTTAGTTCGTTGTTGAAGTTGCGAGATATAGTCACAAGACCACCTTTTCCAAAAACTTTGGAAAATCTTTTGCAGGAGTTTCCACCGTTCTAAAGGGGTTATATAGGTAGAGGACATATCAGGTTCAGGCAAGGAGGTAATTGAAGTTCCTATAATAAAATGCCCTGGTGTTAGAGCAGTCAAGTGCCTAGGATCAGAAGATTCAGCCACAAGGGGTCTTGAATTCAGGCATGACTCAATTTGAGCAATTAAAGTTAGAAATTCTTCATAAGTTAGGATTTGTTCACCAATAGTTCTTTTGAGGTGATTTTTCATTTGTTTTATTCCTGCCTCCCAAAGGCCTCCAAAGTGAGGGGCGGAAGGTGGATTGAATTTCCATATTATCATTTCATCGGTGAAGTATTTCTGTATTATTTCGTCAGATGCAATTTTAGACATCATTTTCTTTATTTCTCGGTCTGCCCCTACAAAATTTGTACCTCTATCTGAAACTATGTCTAGAAGTTTTCCACGTCGAGCAATAAATCTTTTTAGAGAAGCAAGAAAAGTTTCAGTTGTAAGATCAGTGACAACTTCAAGATGAATGGCCTTTGTTGCGAAACAAATGTACAAACAAACATAATGCTTAAAAGGTTTCACACCTCGTCCTTTACGAGGTTTGAAAAAAAAGGGGCCGGCTAAGTCGACGCCTACTTTTGAAAATACTCGAGCTTGGGTCACACGTGCTGATGGCAAATTTCCCATCAACTGAGATGACAAATTAGATACGTTTCGGAAACATATCATGCATTTCCTTATTTCTTTTTTCACAGCTTCCTTAGCATTAATTATCCAAAATTTTTGTCGAATAGCTGATATGGTTAATTGAGTGCCACTGTGCAGATGCTTTTCATGAAAATATTTTATTAGCAAGTTTGTTACATGATGCTTTTTAGGAAGAATAATTTGATGCTTTTGGTATTCAGACAGATTGGCATTTCTTAACCTGCCTCCAACACGAAAAATACCATTCCCGTCAGTAAAAGGATGTAAAGGAAGTAGCTTGCTTTTAGAATTTAAGCTATTTCCTGATTTTAGAACTTTCAGTTCTTCCGCGAATTCATCCCTTTGAATCAAAATTCAGATGCAGAGCAACCACGAGAGAGAACATCTGCAGGATTTTCTTTTCCCTTACAAAATTTCCATTGTACTGGAGCAACAAGATTTTGTATTTCACGAACACGATTTGCCACAAAGGGCTTCCAGTTATTAGCACTACCCTTAATCCAATGCAAGACAATTTGTGAATCACTCAAACAAAATATATTTTCATTCAAGATTTTTAATGTTCCCTTTAAATAATTAGCTAATCTTGCAGCTGTGAGTGCTCCCAGAAGTTCAAGTCGGGGTAGGGTTATTTTCTTGAGAGGTGACACTCTGGTTTTAGACATAACAAATGAAGTTTCATAGGAGAGAGGATCACGAATATAAACAACTGAACCATATCCCTTTAAACTAGCATCAGAAAATGCAAAAAGTTGAACAGTTTCAGGATTTAATTTTGCAATGTTTACAAAATATTTTCTAGAAATTTCAAAATTTGTTAAGTCCTTGATTTCATGATACCATTTCAAGAATTTTTCAGCTAAAGGATCTGGTAATGCAGAATCCCAGTCAATCCCATGTTCCCAAAGTTCTTGCATTAAGAATTTAATTCTTATCACAAAAGGAGAGATTTGACCAATAGGGTCATAAATTTCAGCCGCAGTTTGTAAAACTAGGCGTTTGGTGATAATCTTATTATCAAGTCCTACCAAAAGGGGTTGTATATCTATTTTCAATGTGTCATTATTTGTTATCCATATAATACCTAATACCTTTGAAAGGTTTTGTTCAAGAGTGTCTTCCTTAAAGTTTATCCCATGTTCCTTCCATAAAAATTTTAAATCTCTAGAATTACTCTTAAATTTTCTAAGTTTCATGTTAGCCTCACCCAATATCTTTGCACCAGTTGATAAAATGAACGCTTCATTTACTGAATCTGCACCATGGAACAGATCATCCACATATAAAGAAGTATCCAGCATATTAACTATTTTTTCAAACAAATCTTTATACCCCTTAATATGATGTTTGATGGTCGCAGCAAGGAAAAATGGTGAGGTTGTTACACCAAAAGTTACACGGGTCATGCGATAAACCTTCAAAATGGGATTGTTACTTGTTATATTGTCAAACCATAAGAACCTCAAAAAATTTCTATCTTCATCTTCTATCTGGATTTGCAAGAACGCTTTCTCTATATCTGTTGAGAATGCAAATTTGTAAAGGCGGAATCGTAAAATAATGTCCAAGAGATTGGGATTTAAATTAGGACCAGAAAATAAACAATCATTTAAAGATTTTGCAACCTTATCTTTAGATGAAGCATCAAATACAATTCTAACTTTAGTTGTAGATTTATCTTCCCTTATTACTGGTCTGTGAGGCATGTAATAGGTATTTATTTCATTTTCATTAAATTTACATTCTTCGATTATACTCAAACCAGATTGTTCATTTATTATTTTCTCATATTCATTAAGTAACCATTCATTTTTGCACAATTTTGACTTTAATCCCCAAAGTCTATGTTTAGCAATATCAAAATTGGATTCTAATTCATTTTTATTTAACTTCCACAAAAGTTTTGTTTCATATCTTCCGTTAACAAAATTTAAATTTTCATTAAAGAAATCAATAGCATCTAAATCCTTTTGTGAAAATAGTTCACTTTTACTATCACAAATACCCAAAGATTCTAAATTCCAAAACTGCTGCAAATCAAAATTTTCTGCTTCATTAACCGATACAAAATGAGCATTAATTCTTTCAGTATTTTCAGAGTTTATTTTTCCTACTATTGTGTAACCAAAAAGTGTGTTAGCTACATATAAATGATCGTTAATTTCTTCAACGATTCCTCTCTGAACATTCCAAAAATAATCAGCTCCAAGTAAAATTTGTACTTCTGATTCATTGGGGGAAGGATCTGCTAATCTCCATCTCTTACCTTCGACATATTTTTTGATTTCAGGGTCAGAATTAGGAACCTTCAACGTTGTTGCACTAATCAAGTCGGTAGCTAATACCTCAACATTTATGAAACGATGATAATTCATTTTGCTTCGTAATTTAATTTTAAAAACATCATATTCTTCTTTGCGACCTTGATTAATGCCAAAGGCAAAAACAGTTAAATGTTCTTTCCTCAAAACAGGCAAATTTAATTCACTAGCTAGTTCTTTTGTTATGAAGCTTTTTTCACTTGCCGAATCCAACAATAAACGAACTACTTTTGATTTTGAGTTACCTTGAGCTGTTACGCAACATGTTTGCAATAAAACAGCATGCTTAGAATTTTTCAAATTACAATGAGAATTAGAAACGATAGTTTGATTTTCCGAAAGTTCTGGTTTCAAAGTTTTCTTAAAACAAAATAATTTATTATGTTCAGTACTTTTGCAATTTTAACATGGTTGTAATTTTATTCGGCATTGCGATGATAAATGCGATTTAAGAAAGCATCGATAGCATCTTCCTTCCTTCTTTAACATTAATCTTTTTTTATCATCAGCTAAATTTTTACACTCAGACGATGAATGATCATTGGTTTTACAAAATACACAGAAAACTTTAATATTAGCATTTAAAGTACTGGCATGATATTTATTTAATATTTTCCTTTCACGATATTCAGGTTTGTTTTTATGTGCGAATGAAGAACTTGAATCATTTTTAGAACTAGTCACAGACAAAGCCTTTTCTCTACATTCTATTTCGCATTTAAGAAATGCAATTAAATCGGTTACATCTGATTCATGACTAAGATCCCTTTTTCTATGATATTCTATTACTAATTCATGGGGTAAAAGCTTTAACAAAATAGGATTTAGCAATTGTCCATAGGAACTGGATGTTACACCTAGATTTCTTAAACTTCTGATATTAATTTCACACATATCATGCAACTTTCGTAAAGCATTTAAATTCGAACAATTTTTAACTGGTTCCATAGTTAACAAATTAGTCATATGTTTATTAATAATAATATCAACTTTACCATAGCGATCTTTTAGTAAATCAATACAAGTATCATAATTTTGTTCTGTCAATGGAAATCCTTCTACCACATTATAGGCCTGATTACATAACAAGGATTTGAGATAGGCAAATTTTTCTACTTTAGTTAATGATTTATTCTAGTGAATCGATGTTTCAAAACAGTTAAAAAATTCTACCCATTGTTCAATATCACCAGAAAATTTAGGAATATTTAATTTAGGCAATTTCATTGTGCACGAATTTATTTCTGTTCCACTGACCGAACTATTCAAACCATTTATACAACTACCAGTTATCATAGATGTAACATTATCTTTATTACATTTAATTAATCTATTTCTTATCTTAAATTTAGCACTTATCAATTGATCATTGTACGTTTCAGTACTAGCAAGATCTTTTTCATATTCTTTAAGATCAGTAAATTGTTCTTCAATTTCATGATTCAAACTTTGAAAGGTAGATTCTTTTGAACTTAATAGTTCTTGAATTTTTAGTAAATCATCTACCTTTGTATTGTCAACATCATCAGCTAATAAGGTTTCCATTTTTGTTATCAATTTTGAGAAACTTGTTCGCTCAACTGAGCGCTTTGACTTAAGCTTCTCAAGATTTTCCATTTTAATACACAATTTTTATTTTTCAAAAGATGAAATATAATATATAAATGAAAGAATCTTTCTTACCTGTTAATTCCAGGTAATATTGATTCAAGTGTTAATTCCAGGTAATGCTGACACAATATCTCTAATAATCCATCCTGTGGTTTCTGACACCAAAAATGCACAAAACTAGCATGTATCCATGAGAAATAAATAGTATGTCCACGAATTCAAAAGATGGGAGAGCACATTATAATAAGATTAATATAGTTTATTAAAGAGATGAAGTAATATATATATAATTCCATGCATCATGAGAAATTAACCATTAGAGTTATATTTTCTTCATATCACATATTCTCAGTATTAAACAGAGCCAAGATACATGACTTCTCTGCCTGGTTGCAGAGTCAAGACTGAACTTTTTAACAAAAATCAAGATAAAATTACAATATGCATGATTATAATCAGTTTCAATTCCAATATCATAAAACACATTAAATTAGATCAAAATTATTATAAAAGGCTATAAATCTTCATTTCAGTGACATCAAGTAATTATAAAACTAATAAATCTCAAAATGAATTTATATCAAGAAATCCCAAAGTTATTAAATTACTAATAAATCATCATTAAGATTCCAAAATTAGTATAAAGCTAATAAATCTATATTAAATTACCTTCAAATCATTATATTTCTACTATTATAAACATTAAATTATATCAAAACATTATAAACAGTAAATTAGGTGAAAATCATAAGATAATAAATTATATGAAAGTCATTATAAGGTAATAAATTATGTGAACATCATTATAGAATAATAAATTATCTCTATTAGTTTAAAATGTATTTACATGAGGGTTTTTCCCATCACAATCAAATTATAAACAAATAAATTATAGTATGCATAAAAAAACTGATATTACATCCAAACAACCATAATGTAATGGAATTCTTTTTAGTGTCACTGAAAACTTTTTTTGAGTGTCCCTGTAAACTAACCACAAGTGGTACATACGGCATTTCCGATACCGAGCATGCCGCGGTAACCCTCAATAACAGTATCAATTAAATGGCAATCTGGGTATATTGACGTGAGTTAGAGCACGGACAGACGAACAGACAAACCGAAGTCATAAAGTTTTATCAAATACGTTGGAAAGTGTTTAAAAAAATGCAATAGTTATGCATCTATTATTTTAGTTTTTTTTAAATTAATATTAAGAAAATGAAATTTATTTTCCCCAAAACAAAACGATTGAAATATAGCTAATTATAATACTACAAATTTTGATTATGATTAGATAATTATAACACTAAAAAGACTAATTTCATTAATTCAGGAAAATAAAAGTTGCCGCCATATCGGCTATTTTTCTTAAGATTTCCCAAATGCTGTTGCCTCCTTAAAGAGCCGCTTCACAGAAACTCCCCGATCGTAAAATTCCATGTTAACCTATGGGAAAACCTAAATGCGTGATTACACATTACCTAATATAATTAACAAAATACATTTTTCACCATCAGAAAGAAGACGTCAGATGCATACGAGATGCTATTTTTAAAAATGTCTCTTTAAATTTTACGTAGAAAGTCTCGTTAAATTTTAAGTTTGTAATAAAACACATCATAAACTTTAAAATTTTACGATCTTCATAAAACTTAACACTTTGTATCACCACGTTGCATGTCTGCAACATACCCAAAACGCCAAAAGTCAATGCTACTTATACAGGGCTTTAAAAAAACTATCTCCCAACTGCTGCTATCTCCCAATACAGTAGTTATTATAGATTGTTCGTAGAATTCTCAACATACGGCGATACTGAGATAATTTTTCATACCAAAGTTTTATTTAGCATTTCAGCATTTTCGTATCGTTATTTCTGAAATAAACTTCGTAAATTTTGTAAAATTAAAAAGGCTGTATACTTTATAATTTTGTACTAGAAATTTGACAATATTTGTGAGAAGAAAGTAATTTCCTGTTCATTGCACATGGGAAAAAAAGTATATTTTAGTCAATATATATATAGAGAGAGATAGATAGATGAAATGATTTCCATTTCAAAGTGAACTACACCAACATATCAATTCTGGCAATCGACAATCCCGTAAAACATCAGATGCTTTGCTGTCGAAGGCTCCAGATGGAAGACGTTATTTAAGAAAAACAGGAGTTTTCCCATTGAAATAACAGAAAGCTGCATTAGTATCAATAATTTTTACTGACACTTCATCAATCAAAGACAATTCCACTAAGTATCAAGTTCAGAATTCATAACTGAATTATGCTACGCCATAGAAAACAGCATGAAGATGTTACATTTGTTAGAGAATTACACCAATTTGCAGACACTTCTCCTCCAAGTGACGGGTTTTGTTTAGCAATTGAAAACACGTAAAAATTCTGTGCTCCGGTACTGCGTAACTGCGTTTTAAAAGCAGCGAGGCGATGAATCTTTTCGCCAATGCAGCGGTAAATTAACAAATGAGCGGCTTGCAAGGCTGCGGAACTTAATTTTATACATGGCTTAATTTTGAGGTGAAAAAGTTACACGCACGAGTCGAAATGAATTATGGGATATCGAATGATAATTTTAATTAAAAAAATGATACTAAGATACGTTCTAAAGAAATAAAAATTGGATGTTTCAAAAGAAGAAATAAATTAAGGGTTTTTACAAATAAGTGTAGCTTTTACCAGATTAAGATTTTTAGAATAAGAATTAAAAGAATATATTGATTAAAGGTATGGAGTTAAAATATAATTTAGATTTAAGATAGATTTAAAAGACAGGGAAAAAAGTAGAATTGTAAGAATTTGGAATAAATTAATTATAGAAAAATGGCGAAAATGTTTTATTAATTACATATATATATTATGTTCTATTTTTTTACATGCTTAAAATGATGCATTCTAACATCCGAGTAAATATTTTCCGAGTTGTTGAGTCACAAAGGTTAAAAAGAAAAAAAATTAAAAACACACCTCATCGACATCTCATGTCTAACTTTCTAAAGGTGAAAACTGTATTTCGATAGTTATACTACGTAATGAGTTTTTCCGTATTTAAATTTTTCCATAGGTTGACATGAGAATTCGTGATCGAGGAGTTTTACTGAAGTGGCCCCTTAAATGATGGAGAGGTTATTAAAACTACTAAAGACAAACAGCCAAAAATGAGAATGTATTCAGGAAATGATATTGGGTCACATGCCTTTGGCTGCCCGAATTAAAAATCAACAGTAGATGCAATTAATATTTCGGAAACTTTCCTTTAGACACTGTCTCTGGCAGACAAAAAAAAAAGTGAAATGTTTATTCCAAATAGAAATATGAGCTGAAAAAAAAAGTAGAAATAAGAAATTATAACAAACCCCATTTGATCTATTTATTTTTCCATAAA
Organism: Maratus michaelseni; assembly: GCA_963931845.1. Classification (NCBI taxonomy): domain Eukaryota; kingdom Metazoa; phylum Arthropoda; class Arachnida; order Araneae; family Salticidae; genus Maratus; species Maratus michaelseni. The sequence goes on from OZ007588.1 coordinate 388,636,503, forward strand.
ATTTGTATTTCATTGTTAATTTAATAGAAGATAATTTGTTCTTCAAGCAATATTAAATTTAGAATGAAATACGTTTCCTTTCTATAATTTAATGTGTTTAAAATAATTTGAAACATTGTAAATGCATCTTCTTCTAATGCCAGATAGATATATATATCCTTTAGTGATGATATAGAAAAACACTTTCTGTTTTAGTATCGGATAATTCGAACATATTTCTCGGGTCCCGAGAGTTCGAAGAATAATCGTTCGTCGACTGTATTTCCGCAAGAAAAGCGCGTGTATTCATGAAGATATACACGTTTCTTCTTAAAAATGCCATGTTTCCCACTATGTATTTGCTTTGTCTGTCTGTTTGTTGTTCTGACGTCTGTCTGTCTGTCTGCCAGTCTATCCGTGCCCTAACTTGCATAAAAATACTCGGATTCCTACGCAATTCATACATATTATTGAGGCTTAAAGTAGCTTGTTCGGTATTGAAAATAAAGTATGTAACGTTATTACATCATTTACAAGACACTCAAAATAATTCTTTTACATTACGGCCTATGGAGAAAAAATCGGTTGCAATGTATTTTAATAATGTTACAGTATTTATTACATATTGAATTATATATATATATATATATATATATATATTATGGAGTACAAAACATTTATCGTTCATTCACAGGAGCACACAAAAGAATTCGGGTACAGTACCGACTATGAACAATAAGTGCTAGGAGTGCGTTTTCTGTTGTTGCATGCGTTATTATATGTAAATACTTTTTGCATATTGCCTGGTGTGTATAAATTCTATAGATCATATACAGGGCTGCACAAAAGATCTCGAGTACATTGCCGTTTACTGACGGAAATTGCCGAATAATAATTTTCAACTGTGTTGTGCGTTTCCTAACTGAAATAATTTTTAGCATTCTATGCAATATATATACAAATCTATTGCTGATATACAGGGCTGCACAAAAAAAAATCGGATATTTTTCCGATTATTAATGGTAATTACTGGATTTGGGTTTCAAAATATGTTATGAGTTTTCCAAATAGTTTACTTAGATATTATCTTTCATATTATTAAACGGTGAAGTTTTGTTACGGTATTCTGAATGTGTTGGAAAGTGTTTCATAATCTATGCTTAACGCATGATTTTACGCTCTTGTTTTTTACATATTTTTTAGTTTGTATTCGTTAATGTCATCCAATGACTAACTATCTCATGACAAAAATTTTGCCTACCGTTTAATATCGCACCCGATGCAGGTGTTTGTATAAAAATGACTGACAGTTAAAACAACATTTTTCGTCAGAGAAACATCAAAATCTCATTAACATCACATCAATTTTCCGCCAACGGTTTTAATGCATCAGAAAGTTGAGTAATTTCATTATTAATATACATGTAATGAATAAATGTTTTCTTATGCTAATTTATAGTATATGTTTTTATTTTCTCGTGTACAAAATAATAATGCATTTTATTAAATTAGGTTCGAATATTTTAAATAATAAAATCTTTACTTTCGGTTTTAAATTTATATTCCGATTGAGGTAAACAAAAAATAAATAGTCTGGAAAATTTTCTATTAATCTTGACGAATATATTATACGAGGAATAGATTTTAGTGTAATAATTAAATAAACAAGCACAGAGGTTATTTTATTTATTTATTAACCATTGGGAAAATGGTTGTTGTTTTCGGTCGAGAATGGACCTCTTAGCGTCGTTTACTTTATTTTTTTAAGCGTTTTTAACGAAATTATGTAACTTTAGAAGAATTATTCTTTGAATGGGCAACAAAAATGCATAAAATCGTTACAAAAATATTAAAGTTGCAAAAGGGATAGATGCAAACTATCAGATATGAAAAAAAGCCGAATTCAAAAATTGACGTCGGATGAGAAATCGTTTTAAAAAGCTAAAAACGTGGTCTTCAACTTTAATTTCCTCAAAATACCTTTAGCTCAGATACCAATCTAAACAAGAGTTAAAGTTTTTGTAGGAAGGATCCGACAAAATATTAAGGCATGTATTAAGGATAAGGTATAGTAATGGAAAATGCGTTTCAATAACTGCGGCGATGGTTCAAACGAATATTTTTGCGACGACAGAGAATGCCAGGATCTCTCCAACTGTTTTAAAACTCACAGTACTGTCAGAAATTTGTGGTAATGCAAAATGCGTTTATTTGTAGTTGATTCCGATGAATATTTTTGAATAATTAATATTTTTAATTAATTTGATTTTTTTTTCAAAGCTTTCGGAACATTTTCCCAACAGTTGTTGTAATTTGTTAAATTACTTTCTTTTTTTTTTTTTTTTTTTATAAAATTTTATCAATGCCTTTAATTTTTTCTAAAGTGTATGACGAGGGAAACAAGATTCTGTTGAAACTTTTATACCTATTCTGGCCACTGTCCAGTGGTATACTAATTGCCATATTTCTTTTAAAAATCCTCAAATTGCCTATAACCTTACTATAACTACACTATGTAATGAAAAGTCACTGGACACTATTTAGATTTTAGAAATTTTTTGGAATTTCTACAGAAAATTAAAGAATTGTCTTTCAACTTCGACCTTGTAAAAAGAAGCTTAAACTTACTCTTTTCAGTCAAGTATCAGTCACGAGCACATCAGTGGACCAACAACAAATCGAACAAGTAAGAAAAATCATGCATCAGCACAGATTATGAAACACTTTCCAACACATTCAGAATACTGTAATAAAATTTCACGCTGCTTAATAAGATGAAAGATGATGTCTAAGTAAACAATTTTGTAAACGCATAACACATTTAAAAAACCAATGCCAGTAATTACCATAAGTAAATGGAAAACTATCTGAATTCTTTTGTGCGGCACTGTATGGGATCTATAAATTTTTATATACACTACAAAGTATACTTAATTTACTTCAGTTAAGAAACATATAGCACAGTTGAAAATTCCCCTTAGCAAATTCCGCCGATAAACGGAAATGTAATCGAGATCATTTGTACAGCTCTGTATAGGATCTATGGAATTTATATAAACAAAGCAATATTCAAAAAATGAGATCGCGCACCACAACTGAAAATGCACTACCATCAATTATTATTCAATTATAATTGATAGACAGTACTGTAACCGAATTATTTTGTGTGTCCCTAAAATGAACGATAAATGCTATATACACCTTATTCTGTAGTAAGCTTCTTGTAGTGCACCTCTGTGATATATATCAATTTCAATATGTTTGAAATAGTGTGACATTATTAAACTATACCCGAAACGATTTTTCCCAATACACCATAATGTAACGGGATTTTTTTAGTGTCTAGGTAAATCAACCATAAATGCTACACACTTCATTTTCTATGCCGAACAAGACATAGGAAACCTCAATAACATATATCAATTGCATGACAATCTGGGATATTTACCTGAGTTACACAGAAAAAAATTAAAAACAATTTGAGTCGAAAGATTCTTAGGTATGTGCCCAATTTGGGTCATGCCTGTTTTGGTTTCCACTGTGTATCCATATTGGGCACTGTTAAATACCCATAAACAGGCATGGCCCAATTTGGGCACATACCTAAGAGTCTTTCGACCCAAATTGAGTTTTATTTTTTTCTGTGTAGCACACGGACATACGGCATACAAACAAGACAAGCGACAGATAGACAAACCGAATTCATGAACACTTTTCAATTATGTTGGAAAGAGAACATATGTGTGTGTCGTAAGCAGCCTGAAATAATCTATTGCTCTAAGAAAAGATTTTACTAGCTATCTGAAACGTTTGTATGCTTATTGTATGAATAGACCACATAAACACGAAAATGTAAAAGTTTCTTTTAAAATTAAATTTTTTCATGCAGGTTTTTTAGTTCAGATACGTTAATGTCACCAACTGACCACACCCGGATTTAAAAATTTTCTCTTGCGTTTAATATAGAATCGGATGCAGGTGTTTGTGTGTAATAAAAGGAGAGTTCAAACAATTTTTCTAGGCAGAGAATCATCAAAATCTCATTAACATTGTATCAATTTTTTACCAACGGTTTAGATGCATGAGAACACTGAGTAATTTAGTTATTTATAAACATGCAATAAGAAAATCATCTCTTATGATATTTTATAGAAAAACTGCACCCAATAAAATACCGCGTTTTTTTTAAAAATCAGTCGCAATTTTTTATAATCGGAAAATTTTCACATTACGTTCCATTTAAAATCTATATATTTTGAATTGAAATAAAGAAAACAATTCAGATAAATGAGGCCCATATAAGCCAAGGGGTACAAGTGACAAAATTTTGATTTCGAATAAATTGAGTTCAAAGTTTTGAGTCAATAGTAATTGATTCAAATAATTATGCAACTGTTGCTTATTTAATAGTGGTTGCTTATTTCATTCTGTCTTTTTTCAATAACCGTGCAAAGAATGTGGACTACATTTTTTTAATTAATCAATATTGATAAAAAGGGTACAAGTTTCGAATGCTTAAGTAGATGACCTCCAGAAAGCAGCACATAATTAAAAAAATCCCTGACGGCTCGCCTACAGGCACAGGTAGATTTCGAAGACGCAGACCGTGGGACACCTGTTTGTCGGGAATTGCGGAAGAAATGACCTTTTTGCGATGATGCTGCAGTTGGAACCGCATACTTCGAAACCAAACTTGTTTGCAGGCGGAGCCAGCAAGGATTTTTTTTTTTGCTATAAGAGTTGGTCCTATAAAAAACATGTCAATATAAAAGTTTTAGATAATATTAAGAGGATTTATAATAAATTTAAGCGGATTTGAAATTTTGGGAATTGACGAAGTTATGAATTTTTTTTTCTAAACCCCCCTCCCCCCCCCCTTAAGACAATTTTTAATTATATCAAAAATCTGTCATACACACATTTTCGCCCTTCTCCTAGAAGTAATAATAACTTCAAACGGATTCGATATGTATCATAACTAAGAAATTATGGGTTTTTTTCTGTTTTCACAAAAAGTCCCCCCCCCCTTGGTTCGATTTTGCCCATTAACGAACTTGACCGAGATTTTATGCCCCTTGATTTTATGTATCAGTTTCGAAAAGATGCGGAAGTTGGAACCGCCTACTTCGAAAAATAACTTGTTTGCACTCGGACCCGGCAGGGATTTTTTTGTTTTTAATTTTTTTTTTGCTATAACGGTTGGTCCTATAAAAAACTTGTCAATATAAAAGTTTTAGATAATATTAAGAGAATTTATAATAAATTTAAGCGGATTTGAAATCTTGGGAATTGACGAAATTATGAATTTTTTTCTTCTAAAACCCCCTTCCCTCCCCCCCTTAAGGAAATTTTTAATTATATCAAAAATCTGTCATACATAAGTTTTTGGCCCTGTTCCTAGAAGTAATAATAACTTTAAACGGATTCAATACGTATCATAATTAAGAAATTATGGGTTTTTTTCTGTTTTCACAAAAAGCCCCCCCCCCCATTTCCCCCTCCTTGGTTCCAATTTGCCCATTAACGAACTTGACCGAGATTTTAAGAACCTTGATTTTATGTATCAGTTTCGAAAAGATGCGGGAGTTGGAACCACCTACTTCGAAAAATAACTTGTTTGCAGGCGGAGCCTTCAGGGATTTGTTTGTTTTTAATTTTTTTTGCTATAACGGTTGGTCCTATAAAAAACTTGTCAATATAAAAGTTTTAGATAATACTAAGAGGATTAATAATAAATTCACGCGGATTTGATATCTTGTGAATTGACGAAGCTATGATTTTTTTCTTCTAAACCCCCCCTCCTTTTCCCCCCCCTTGGGGCCATTTTTAATTATATCAAAAATCTGTCATACATAAATTTTCGGTCCTTTTCCTAGAAGTAATAATAACTTTAAATGGATTCGATACGTATAATAATAAAGAAATTATGAGGGTTTTTCTGTTTTCACAAAAAGCCCCCCCCCCATTTCCCCCCCTTGGTTCGATTTTGCCCATTAACGAACTTGACCGAGATTTTAAGCCCCTTGATTTTATGTATTAGTTTCGAAAAAATGCGGGAGTTGGAACCGCCTACTTCGAAAAATAACTTGTTTGCAGGCGGAGCCTTCAGGGATTTTTTTGTTTTTAATTTTTTTTGCTATAACGGTTGGTCCTATAAAAAACTTGTCAATATAAAAGTTTTAGATAATACTAAGAGGATTAATAATAAATTTACCCGGGTTTGATATCTTGTGAATTGACGAAGCTATGATTTTTTTTCTTCTAAACCCCCCCTCCTTTCCCCCCCCCCTTGGGGCCATTTTTAATTATATCAAAAATCTGTCATACATAAATTTTCGGCCCTTTTCCTAGAAGTAATAATAACTTTAAATGGATTCGATACGTATAATAATAAAGAAATTATGAGGGTTTTTCTGTTTTCACAAAAAGCCCCCCCCCCCATTTCCCCCCCTTGGTTCGATTTTGCCCATTAACGAACTTGACCGAGATTTTATGACCCTTGATTTTATGTATCAGTTTGGAAGAGATTTATGCAGAATTTTTCGAGTTATCGTGGTCAGAAAAAAGTGACATAGATAGATAGATAGATAGATAGATAGTTAGATAGATAGATAAAGTTTTGAACTGGGGGTGGTTTTGGGTTCTGGGAGTCATCATCGGCGTAGATCTGCAAAAATTTTTCAAAATTTCCAACTTAGGTGAGAATGTAATAGGTAGTATTTCTTACGAAATCTACCTAAAAATCACTTATATTTTTTACGTATAAATAAATAGCCTTATTTCGAGATCGCCTGTGCACATAACTCAGTTTTTTCAATTTTGTCACTTATACACCTTGCCTTCTGGGGTCCTCAAATATATATTTTTAAATTTTTCATTAGTCCAAAAGGATATATTATAGAGAAAATATATGTTTCCGGATAATAAAGTAAACCTATGTTGTTTATTTTTTTCTGTTCTTTTCTTTTCTTTTTTGTAAATTTCCTTCACAGAATTTATTTGCTTCTAAAGAGTTTGTGAAATGAAAATACAAATATCGCTGATTTTGTGTGTGGGTTACTAAGCGATTAAAAATAGTCGGATGTGCCAATCCTAAAACTTTTTTCTATCTCATACATGTTAATACTTCAAAATTCGCTATCACACCACTAATAAAATCAGTATTTTTCGTTATTCTGTTTTACGTCAGCTGTTTTCGAAACGCCAGGTTAACTTTGCTACAGGGTTTACAACAGAACTACAAAAAATCGAGAAATCGCACAAAAATAGCTATTACAGCGACCCCTTCCGGCAGAATATCTCAAAATTCAAGTAGGACCTGCTGGCCATAGCCAAATACCTATTAATGAAATTTGGTTCAGTTCTGTGCATTACGTCATACATTGGATGGTACAATAATTAAAATGGCACAAAAATGGCTATTACAGCGGCCCTTTTCGGTGGAATTTCTCCAAAATCAAGAAGGGACTGCTGGACATATTTACAAACTTATTTTTCTTAATGGTTCAAATTTATGCATAGCTTCTTACACTTTTTGATGATATGATGAGGACAGACTCGGGGACATACAGATAGGCGGTCAGATAGACATTTTCGGAATGTCTGACCCCTAAAAAGTGTAAATCCGTCGAAAATCGGAAGTCGAAAAAGAAATTCGATTACAATTCTTTCTTCTATTATAGATAGAATAAAGAAAAAAAATCTGTCCTAAATTTTCTGTCCAGTGGTATACTTATGCATCGAGACATTTTGAATGAAAATCTCCAAATTGTGCAATAACCAATTGCGTTTTTGTAGATACACTATAAAGACTACAGATGCTAGAGTTTCAGATTTTCATTCATATTTTTTCGAATTTCAAAGTAAACAGTAGGAGAGTTGCTCTTCAACTCCAGCCATGTAAAAAAAAAAAAAAAAAAAAGTTTGAGTTTATACTTGCTAGTGAAGATTCAGTCAAGGTATATTAGTGGATCAACAACAAATTTAATAAAAAAAAAAAACTATCACAACTCTATATGATCTACAGGGCTTGACAAAAGTGGTTGTCAGTGGTTGTGGCAACCAAGTTATTTAATCTATCGTTTTTGTTTTGTTTTTGTACAAAAATTTACCTAAGAAGTGAGCACAAACAGCATTTTTTTTATCTCCCCCACTCCTACTCGTACGCAGCAACTAGTGATCTCTCCTACAGTGCTATTTTTCTCTGGCACTTTTAATGGAAGAACAACGTTTAAAAGGCATTTTCCATCTCATGCACAGAAAACGCCATTCTTTGCCTCTCTAGTCAGCTATCATTTCAAGTTATTAGAATGTGGAGGACTGGTGAATTAAACAGTAAGAATAATTGTCCATCCAGCCTCAGTGGCATCTAAATTTGGAGACAATGTTAAAAAATGCTAAAGTTTTTTTGTAAGTTTAAAATCAGATTTTTGCGATCAAAATTAAAGCTGATCAATCTATCACATTCATTATAGCGAATAATAAGTAGCATGTAAGTGATTGTAAGTAATTCATTTGAAGTAAATCTATAAATCTAAATTTGGTACTATTCTAAACAATGTAACTTATAATTCTGGAGTATGCTTGTTATTGTTTACTTCAATTGATTCATAAAAAACTTCTGTGATTTCTGAAAATCAATGACGGAAAAAGAGAGTAAATATTCTTTTTCTTTTTTTTTTTTTTTTTTTTAGAATTTTTTGCTGGCCACCAGATTTTATTAAATTTGTAAAGCTCTATAAACAGAGCTGTCGGAAATCATCTATTAATTCAAGAAAAGATTTTTATTGGTGTCTGCAGTATTTTTATGCATATTTTAAGGATAGCCCACAAAAACACGAATACATAAAAGTTTTTTTAAAAAACTGCATTTTTTTGCGCATGTTTTTTCTTGTTGTTGAAATTCGTTAATGTCAACAAACGACCACATCTTGACATAAATTTTTCCCTCGTGTTTAATATCTCATCCTATGCAGGTGTTTGCATGAAAATAACTAACTGAAAAGAACGTTTCTCGCCATAGAGCCATCAAAATCTCATTAACATCTCATCAATTTCCCACCAACGGTTTTAATGCATGAGAACGCCGAGTAATTTAGTTATTTATATACATATAATGAATAACTCATCCTTTATAATATTTTATAGGAAAACTGTTGTTGTCCTACGCAAAAAATAATTCATTTTTAATAAATCAGGTGCGAAGTTTTCTAATCAGAAAATTTTCTTCGCTATTCGTTGAGTTTGAAATTTGTATTTTGATCAAAGTTAACAAAAACTAAATATTTAAAATATGCTTTCCATTAATTTTGAAGAATACATTATGGGAGAAATATATTTTGTATGCAATAAGTAAGAAAAATGTAAAGATCTATTATTACTTTTTTTTTTTTCAATTTAAATTCACGACTGTCATTTTCATCCAGCGTTTTTAAAGATTTTATCGAAAGTAAAACCCCTGTCACTGATTATGCATACAGAGTAATACCATTTCCAGAACAAGGCAAAGAAAATGTCTTGTATGAAATACATTTAAAGAAATGTGGTATTTTTTCTATTATTTCTTTAGAAAACCTTTCTTTAAAAAACCTTTATATCAAATGCCAAGTCAAATATCAAAAGTTTTTAGATGGAAATACTCTCGTAAAAGTTTAAAATACGCATACGAAGACCAGGACAAATGTATATATCCTCATGCTTTAAACTTATTTTTCAGAAAGGACAAATTTTGAGTGAACAAGTAGGTAAGTGTGATCGAAAATCGCAAAATCGGGTTTCGTTTAAGTATCGTTTTAGCGGGAGTTTAAAAAAAAAATTACTTTCGAAATTTCTTCGAAAAAGAAACTTTGAATTCAAAAAATAATTGATAAAATATTTTTCAACAACTTTTGGACATTATGATGTAAAATAAAAAATTATAATAAAGAAATCTATGAAGTAAACGTTAGCTGAACAAAGCCATTTTGAAATACTTTTATTGCTTGAAAGACAATCGACTAGTGCTACCATCTTTTGGGAAATCCAAAAAACATATTTAATTGCATGAATTTAATATCTAAAAAAGGGAAAAAAAGAAACAAAAATCACGGCATAAATTACGGTTGCTTTTAGCAAAATAAGTTACCAAAATTCAGTAAAATTGAATTTATTGGACTATAAAATCTATTTCAGAGTTAAAATTGAAAACTCTGGTGTGGGTCCTCAATGCAGGAGCCTTTAGGATAGAAAACAAACGCGCTTCCACTGGGCCACCAAGTCTAAGTGAAAAAGATTAAAATTAAGGTTCTGTTTTAAAAACAAAATTGCAGAAATAGTCGGATGTCATCAAATTAATTCATCATTATTTTAAAAGTAAGACTATTTCAAAACTTTATGATTTGTCGTGTGACAGGAGGTATTCAGATATAAGAAAGCAAAATTTGAAGTCTCTAACCTATACAATTTCCGTGAACGAATTCTGTGACAGACACACAGAGAAGTGAGATGAATAGGGATTCGTCAGATGAACAAAACCTTAAACAAACAAAAAATTAATGCTATGATGTTGAATCATATATATCTTATATTAAATTTATATTCTAAATTATATTTTATTTGTCATCCCTTCTTTCCAAATTGGAATCCATTATTCTTAAAAGAAAAAGGTCATTTTATTTAAACTCATTTTATTCTGCTAGGCAATCTCTTAGATCCGTTCTTCTGTCAAGGCGACCACATATTATACCAATAAAATAATGAAAAGGAAAAGTAAAGCGCAATAGTCATAAAGTATTGATATCGGCATTCACCATATGTCTGCTCCGCGTTCAAAATGAAATAATTTATAAAAACAAAGGATGTTGTGGCACGTCACTTATATGTAATACCCTAAACATTAAAGATCGCAGACGCCTTCTTTCGATAAACTTTCATATATAAGCAAATGTTCTTTCGGCCTTTCCCATAAAGTAGAAAGAACTAATGTTATAAAATTCATGGTTATCATCGCTCCTGGTAGCTTAACGTCCCGCCAAGCAAATTCGAACCACCCCCATTTGATTAACATTAACGAATCTTTTTCTGTTGTTCTTTGGCACATTCAAATCTTGGCTGTTAAAATGTAACCGCGATCCTATAATCACTCCACCGCTTCTGCTCATAGAGGTAAGATCTAATTAACAAATCGTCAGAGGCCATCAGAGGCTTGTATTGTATTTATATCCCTTGACTTCAAACTTTGCTTTACTGTCTTACCAATAAACGATAAATATGCAAAGAAATCAACACGTTTGGACTATTATTTACATCTTTACAGGATTATTCATTTTCAGGATCTACGGACGTCTGATGGTTAATCGCGGAAACAACTACTTTCAATGTTGCCCTACGATTCGACCACATATCTAACGCCAGTAAATGAAATCATTTCATGAAAACTGAAAATCTATCGGCACTTCAACATTACAAATGCTATGCTTATTCGATTAATTATAAATGTAAATTTCAGTGCTTTAGTATTATGTCACGCAAGCCGCCATAAAACTGTAAGGCGAGAAAATTTAAATATATTCGAGATGATTTATTTAAGTACCATAGTTTAGTACATAATTCACATTCCTATGGAATGAGTTGTTGTGAACTTGCCCAGGAAAAATCAAAGCACGCGCTAAAACCAATACTCTAACTTAGAGAGTAAATTACTAATACTATAGTGTTGGTGCTACATATGTATAGCTCGCCTCGAGTTTGAAGAGTTATTGAATAGCTCGAGCTTTAGTGCGAATAATTGTGTAAACGTTCAGAATACTATGATATTCTATATAATGTTAGAAAGCTGCATGAACCATGTTGATTTTTCTTCTTTACTCTTAAAGTTGATTGGTTATTATAGCGATATGTAGAATACATGAACATTGTTATTCAATCTACCTTCACCCTCCAGCCACTATAAATTCTGCAGTGGTATGGTTTAACCTTCCTCCGCAAATTCTGATACCAGTCATTCTGTATACAAATGATTGTCAACGCTTATCATGTAGTTTGCTTACATTAACAAGGGTCAAAGAATACCTCAATAAAAATAAAGTTCTGCAGTTAACCCCTTGTACATTAATCACCAGTGTGACTTGTGTAAAGCAAACCAGAGGATCGCAGCGCTTCTAAAATTTCATCACATTGCTAGCACTATTTTTAAACGATAATCGTTACTGCAGACTACTATTATTGCAGGTGTTATAGGAAACTACCACTATGATTTTTTATTTGAAATAGGTGTTGGAATTGTAGTAAAAACTTTAGGAAGGCTGTGAGTCCCGAGTACAGTATTTCTTATGAATCAATCACGAGTGGGATTCGTGGTAATTAAAATATTTCTTGTAAATCAACGAACGAGCGTGACTCGTGATTAATGTACAAGGTATGGGGCTAAATAATCATTCTAAGAACATAACTAATTTTCATAAATAACTAGTCGTATGTGCCAATCCCAAAACTTTCTTTTATCTCATACATGTTAACACTAGAACGGCGGGAAAATTTTACCTACTGGAAAGGCGGGAAGGGGTCATTTTGACCCGTCGATGAAACTACTGAAATAACAACGACAAACTAATTATAAATGAAAATATATTGGAAAAAATATGTAATTTACGTGTATTTCATAATTTTTATTTAATTTATATTTAATATTACTTGATAAATTATTGAATATTTTAAGTACTGTAATTGTAACGCCTACAGGGCGATCAATTGAATCATACTACAACTACTCAAATAACTCATTAATTTGATATAAAAATTCATTATTTTCACAAATTAAAACTAATTTTAATTAAAATAAAACACAATTTATAAATTAATATTTTTTCATCAATATTTCATATATATATATATTCAATATTCCCAATATTTCAAAAACTAATAAATCTAGAATGCTGATTTTTTTAAATACTTGTTATCTATTTAGGAAAAGTCAAAAAAGTTCAGAAAATTTCTTCCAACCAAACAAAAGTAATCAGCGGGAAAAAGTGCTGAGGGGTCAAAATGACCCCTACCGGCGTTTTAGTGTTAATATTTCAAAATTTATCACAGCGCCAGTAAAATCAATATTTTTCGTCATTCTGTTGTACGTGAGCTGCTTGTGAATTGCGTTAGCTGGGTACGAAGTATCTTTTGCTGCACGAGCAATTGATGTCCAACACAACTACAAAAAATCAAGAAAATCTCTATCACAGTGTCCCTTTCCGGTGGAATAGTCCCATATTCAAGAGGGGAGTGCTGGTCATAACCAAAAACCTTTAAATGAAATTTGGTTCAATTCTATGCGTAACTTCATATACTTTTCGTTGATACAATAATTAAAATGCCACAAAAGTCACTATTACAGCGCCCCTTCTGTCGGAATATCTCCAAATTCAACAGGGATATGATGGTCATAGTCAAAAACGTATTAGTGAAATTCGGTTCAATTCTATGTATAATTTCATACACTTTTCGATGATGCAATGAGTACAGACACACAGACAACGGATACACGGACAAACAGACATTTTGTATAAACATTTTTTCCGGATCTTTTACCCTAAAACGTGTAAATCTGTGAAAAACCGGAAGTCGAAAAAAAATCAATTACAATAATCTCTTCTATTTCAGATAGCAGAAAGAAAGCACAGAAAGGGTTAAGAAACTTGTGAGATAAATATGAGATTAATACATCTTTAATTTTTCAGTTGCTAATTTATGGGTTTTTTTATTGGATAAATATTTCTCTTGTCACTTCATTCTGACTAGTTGTATCAGATTTTGCTTTTGCAGTACATGAAGATATCTGGTGAAGATCGCAAAGACAACAGGCTGAGATCGTGTGCCCTCTACCAACTGGAACACGCCCTTCAAGACCTGTTAGAAAGGGTGCCTCTTAATTTAACGGAACCTCTGCAGGGTTTATTGCAAACAGATCCTTGGAGACGGCCAAACGCACAGAATTTTTCTATGGTAAGCGAACAGAAATTGTTTGACAGAATGTAACTTGTTTTAGATGTAGTTTAATTGTTCTACATCTTTTTTATTCTCTTAACTTATCTCTCCCATTCATGAATTATTTTTAAAAAGAAGAACAGCTGATTTTGGTCATAAAATAATTTTAAAATGGATTACGAAGAAATTATATTGAATTTATTTTAAAATTTTACATTTATTGTAAAACTAGCATAGCTTGGCTCGCTTTGCTGGTCGTTTCTTTCTGAACAAACCTCTTTCTAAGCAAACCTGTGTTTAGGAGCCCTACTGTTCCTCGGAAGCGTACACAATTGATTACTTTTTTTCTTATTAAATAGTAACTTGTATATCTCAAAGGCACGCGCAGATCCACTCAGATTAAATTTTAAGCATCGTCGTCCACGTAGTTATAAAAACGGATTTGTCAGTTTTCCAACATGGATTTAAACACGGAAGTAGAAAAAATTACAGAAAATTTCTTCTTTTCCTTTCAATAATAATAATAATAATAATAATAATAATAATAATTGCATTATTTTCTTTAATAATTAATCTTAAAAAGCTATTTAATATTAATTGATTTTTTTCAATTCTCATTTTCGACAGAAAGTAGACTTAAAAAAATGGCGAAAAATTGAAAAAAATCGTTGTACCAAATAAATTTTATTGGAAAGAGGACAGAATTTGCTATATTGGAATAAAAGATTTAAAGCAAATTTATTTTACGACTGACGAAAAAAAATCGCTGCAAAATGCGCAAAATCGTTAATAATCACATAAATTAATAAAAAAAATTCGCGATGAATTAAAAAATCACTGTACAAATTCCAAAAGAAGTTAATTGAAAAGAGGACAAAATTAACTGTATTCGGCTAAAATATTCAAAACGGATTTCTTTACTAATGAGGAAAAATCGCCAGAAAACTCGAAAACACGTTAAATATTGCATAAAAAAAATAAAAAACTATTCAAAAATCCAAAAACCGCATTCGAAGTACACAATTTCAGAACATACAGGTACATTCCTTCTACCATACAGGTACATTACTGTCATATCGTGTAGCTCTGCGGGTAGCAGTCTCTTTATAAAACAGCAGACAGACACACACACACAAACATGTGTCTTATTATTATGTACGAGGGTAAGTCATTAAGTAAGTCACAAAAGATAATTAAATAATAACTTACAATGATATTCACTTCACAACTATATTTATTTCTCAACATATTCTCCACCAATATTTATGCACTTATATCACAGTTTTATCAGAGCCCCTACACCAGCTGCATAAGATTTTTTGGGTTGCTGTCTCAGCCACATTAGGACTTCAAGTTGATCATTTCCATCATCTGTGAACATCATCTTGGAACTTCTTCAACATCCACCATACAGCTTCGACTTAGCCCCAAGCGATTTTCATCTGTTTAGTCCACTAAAAAACCATCATGGAAGCAAGATGATATTCACAGATGATGAAAAGGTTCAACTTGAAGTCCTAATGTGGCTGAGACAGCAACCCAAAAAATGTTACGCAGCTGGTGTTGGGGCACTGATAAACCGGTGATATAAGTTCATAAATATTTGTGGAGAATATGTTGAAAAATAAAAATAGTTTTGAAGTGAATATCATTGTACGTTAGTATTTAATTATCTTTTGTGACTAACTTAATGACTTTCCCTCTAATAAAAATAGTTTTGAAGTGAATATCATTGTACGTTAGTATTTAATTATCTTTTGTGACTAACTTAATGACTTCCCCTATATTACAAAACAAAGCTCACACGATGATTACAAGCCTTAAAAATGATTATTAACAGTAAAAATAATTTTTGCGATAACTTAACCTTTGGATACATTGACAATAGTAAGACATTTAAAAACCATCTTTAGTCATATTCTTCTTTAGAGATCCAGGGGCTGAAATTCTTTAATAAATTCCTCTCACGTACAGGACCGAAACGAAATCGTCAAAGACGACTTTTTCCAACTTCATGTTCGAAATGAAAATCATTCTGCCACCTATTGTTGTAATTCACAAGCATAATTAAACTTCGTGTGAGATTTAAAAGTAATAAAGTAGCAAAAATAAAATACGCAGAGATCTTTGAGGGTTGTTTTCAATACAACTTTATATAACAATATTATCATGCATAAAGGCCTTAAGCAGACCAGTCCCTTATTTTGTTGTGCGTGCCCGGAGATTAAAATAGAAACGTGATATAACCGAAGAAAAATAAGCTATACTTTATTTTATACCTGTTTGCAAGAAGTAAATCTATATACATGTTAACATTTTCTTAATAAAATTAACAAGGGAGCATTGCAGATACCTATGCTTATCTCATTATGCATGTACTTAAAAGCACAGAAAATGGAAAGAATAATAGATCCAGGAGATAATGGAGCTAATAGATAATACGACAGAGCTAATAGATAATAGAGCTAAAAGATAGAAACTGAGTGCTGATAGCTCTAGGGTAAAACCATATAGCTGGATAAACTAATATATCAATTTTGACTCAATTTGAGCAGTCCTCTAGCGGATAATGATTCATATAATTAGCTTAAGGTCAGAAGGTGAAGCGGTCATTGCGATATCTCCATACTTGCTCTTATACAGTTACTGTTTTTAAACGATTATTTTATCACTAGGCGCCACTGGCGACCAGTTTGGTCTCCCTTAAATGCATGTTAAGCATTGTAAAACGTTACTTTTATTCAATTTTTTTTAAATCCTTCGCCAAACCAAAAGATTCTAATAGACAAATCAAGAACTTTTGCCATCATGGAAGCATTTCACATATTTTGTGTTGTTATGTATTTTATCTTTCTTGACAAAAACCGCCTAACCCAATTAAACATTTATGCTTCATGACCGTTTGCTTATCAGTTGCAATATATTCGCAAATGCGGAGATTCTTAAACATATTAAGTAATTTTCCCTAATTGGGTCCATTGCCAATTGGCGTATTTTAGTTAATACGATTTGATGCAATGAAGTCTATTTTGTGAAAGTTTTTTTTGAAATACCATATTGTTGCTAATATTTTTTTGTTTGTTTGTTTCTCGCTAACTTTGGCTGTAGACTCGATTTCTGAAGATTAGAAAATCTATCATTATTCTCATCTAAAACGATTTGAATAATTTGCCATAATCGGGCTGCATATTATTACACGTAAATTTGGGTACAGCTGTTGCAGACGCTCCGGCGTATCATTTTGGCGCACAAATGGCGATTTTATGCGTGGGCAACCCGACAGTTTCGGCTAGATTTTGCTTGGTATGGCAAGCCGATAGAGCTGATTCCGTGTGTTTTATAAAAAATAAAATATTGTGCATTTAATAATAAATTGATCACTAAAAATTCATTAAGATACAACTAAATGTAAATATATTGCTTGAAGGTGCTAAAAATATACATAAAAACATTTAAAAGCACATTAAAGTTACTTTTAAAAATTCCAAAACGTTTTCAACCGAAAACCCGGTCGTCATCAGTGGAAAAACTAATTCTGTTTTTATTAACAGATTTTAAACAGAATTAGTTTTTCCACTGATGACGACCGGGTTTTCGGTTGAAAACGTTTTGGAATTTTTAAAAGTAACTTTAATGTGCTTTTAAATGTTTTTATAACAGAATTAGTTTTTCCACTGATGACGACCGGGTTTTCGGTTGAAAACGTTTTGGAATTTTTAAAAGTAACTTTAATGTGCTTTTAAATGTTTTTATGTATATTTTTAGCACCTTCAAGCAATATATTTACATTTAGTTGTATCTTAATGAATTTTTAGTTATTAAACAAGGTGAATTTGCACTGAAATTTTAACTTTTATTGAATAAATTGATCATTGTGTATGTTTTATAATAAAATTGTGTGTTTTTCAATATAAAATAAAATATTTCATAATAAAATAAAAGTAACATGCTGTTTTAGCAATCTCTAACAGGTACCTGAAAATGGGGTTTTCTCGCCAAAATGGCGGAAAAAAAATCGCGCCAACCCCGATGCGTCTGCAAAAGATGTTCCATTTTAAAAATGCTATTGGCAGGATTTGCGCCCAAATAACATAAAATTACTTAATGATGTTATGTATTTTATAAATGTATATTAAATTACTGTTTTGAACGCGATTGGTCATTAACAATGGTAAATATGATTGGTGATTAACAATCATTTTCGGTGATCGCTCTTCCCGACACGTATAATACATAAATACCAAATTAACTGACAAATCGTTTCGAAATTTGATTCATTAAATATTATTACATAAGTTGTATTTGTTTACATTCAGCTTACGGCAAAAGAAGATCCGGAAGGAAGTTGAGTTGTATAGCACATAGTTATGGTAAACTTTGATTGTCTCATTGGTGCGAATAATTTTTTTTTTGACACCAGGTAGCGGTCCAAAAATTCATTCGTGGAGAAGTTGTTTTACGAACGATTAGCTCCGTGGTTTAATATTTTAAACGTTCACGACGAATGAATGTTTTTCTTTTTTTGTTGTTGTTTACTTTCATGGATAGAGAATTTGAACTGCGAACCTAATTTTAACTGACGTTATTGCAGAATATATGCATAATTGAATGTAAGTCGTCTCTCAAATATTAATTTATTTTGAACGATATTTCCAAAAATGTAACTTTCATGCAGTTTTATTTGAAAAAATAATTTTGAATAAAAATGGCCGCTTGGCATATGAAAAATGAAACGGACATCCCGGAACTGTTGATGACAGTCACATGACTTACGGTTTTATTATATAGATTTTTTGTACATTTTTTCGAGTTTAAATTTTTTTTAAAAATAGGAACAATTTGAAGTTACTGGAACTTTTTATATTATTAAGTGTTGCATATTTGAAAATGATTTATTTCCCACATTGAAAATGTTGCTAGCATTTAAAAGGGCAATTTAGCATCTTGTTTTTTGTTTTACATTTTTGGGGCGTAAGAGAAGATACCCTCCGTGAGATAGAAAAAGGATATTGCAAAACAACAAATGTAAACAATGTTTCAAGAAAAGGCAGTCAAAATTACATGGATGATTATGATTTCTATAAAGCTGATAAATAGGTGAACTTATTTTCTGGATTTTTTTTTTAATTTTAATGACTATTAATTTTAATGACCATTTTAATTTTAATGACTATAATTATTCTTGTGTCCATAAATATTAAATCCTTAGATTTATTATTGAAATATTATTAGACTAGTCTTTTAGTTAAAGTTGTAAAATAAACTATACCATTCTGTTTTTAAAAGAATGTCTGAATTTTTTCATTTCGTATAAGATTGATATATCCTTGAGGTTTTACCCCACCGGTGGAGTAATACCGGATCATTTAACTTTTTATAAATAATCATTTATTATTAATAATGTGCTGAACTACTCATATATTTAAAACGATATTGTGGTACAAGGATAACTGTAGAGTATGTATACTAGGGGGAATGAAAAAAATAAAGTTTGCAATTTCGATACAAAATAGTGATTTAAATTTTCCTTTTCACTTACTATTTAACAAAAAAAAATTTCAGGCCAATTGATTAGTGTCTTGAACCTTCTAATACTATACAGGACTATAATTAAGAAAATTGACAGTAAATTGTGACGTATCATGTAAAAATACAGTTTATAAATTCCAAATACAACAGTCATCAAAATTTGCTTTTTTACTTCCTATTTAACCAAAAAAAATTCCAGGTCAATCGATTAATGTCTTGAGCTTTCTAACAGGAGTATAATTGCAAAAATTTACAGTAAATTGTGACGTATCATGCAAAAATACAGTATATAAATTGAAATATAATAGTCATCAAAATTTGTTTTTTTTTACTTCCTGTTTAACCGGAACAAAAATTCCAGGTCAATCGATTAATGTCTTGAGCCTTCTACCAAGACTATAATTGCGAAAAGCGACAGCAAATGGTGACGTATCATTAAAAATACAGTTTATAAATTCAAAATATAACAGTCATCAAAATTTGGTTTTTTACTTCCTAGTTAACCAGAAAAAAAAAATTCCAGGTCAATCGATTAATGTCTTGAGCTTTCTAACAGGACTATAATTGCGAAAAGTGACAGCAAATGGTGACGTATCATGTAAAAATACAATTTATAAATTCGAAATATAGTCATCAAAATTTGCATTTTCACTTCCTATTTAACCGGAAAAAAAGAAAAAAATCAGGTCAATCGATTAATGTCCTGAGCCCTCTACCAGGATCTGAAACTACGAAAATTGTGACGTTTAATGTACAAATAAATTTCACAATTACGAAATACAATAGTCATCGTAATTTCAGGGCCTGGTAGAGGGCTCAAGACATTAATAGATTGACCTGAAATTTTTTTCCGTTAAATAGTAAGTGAAAAGTCAAATTTTAATCACTATTGTATTTCGAAATTATAAACATTATTTTTTATTCACTCCATACTAATGCACAAAATATAACATTAATTTCTGTTGGATATTCTCGCTTTAAGAAGCATTTTATAATAAGATATGCTATTTTACCTTACTTTCCCTTGGATAATGCTTATTTTTTTATGCCTTGTAGGACCAATTTTTTTCTAGGATGCTTTAGTTACAATGAAAACATTTAGGATCTATATTTACTGATTCTGTGATTGATTTATTTCTGAAGATTGTTTAAATATGTTACATACGATTCGAAACTTGGTTCATTTAGCAAATTCTAATGTATTTTGACTTGTTATAAAATCAGTATGATGTTTTACAATACGAAGTTAGCATAAAATTAACCTGATTTTGAGATATGTTTTACCGAAATTATAAACATTATTTTTTATTCACTCCATACTAATGCACACAATATAACATTAATTTCTGTTGGATATTCCGACTTTAAGAAGCATTTTATAATAAGTTATACTATTTTACCTTACTTTCCCTTGGATAATGCTTATTTTTTTATTCCTTGTAGGACCAATATTTTTTCTAGGATGCTTTAGTTACAATGAAAACATTTAGGATCTATATTTACTGATTCTGTGATTGATTTATTTCTGAAGATTGTTTAAATATGTTACATAAGATTCGAAACTTGGTTCATTTAGCAAATTCTAATGTATCTTGACTTGTTAAAAATCAGTATGATGTTTACAATACGAAGTTAGCATAAGATTAACCTGATTTTGAAATATGTTTTACTTTATTATTCAAATATAACTATAATCTGAGCACTTTCTATAAAAAGTAAAATCTTTAAAAATCAGTCCAAATTCCCTAAAACTTGCTAAATAACCAATGTTTTAAGTCTTTTATAACATATGTTTTGAGAAAAATTAGTTATACAACCAATAAATGTAAATTCTAAATTTTATCAAAATATCTTATAAGAAAACTTAATTTTCTCTGTCGTGGAACCAAAGATAGGATTTATCTACCCATCTTCTTAGTTATTTCGTTGAATAAGAATCCAAAATCATCTGTTATTTTTTTAACGCATTCCAACATAGTTGAAAAATTTGTATGAATTCGGTTTGTCTGTCTGTCATTGTTCGTGCTCTAACTTGCATAAATATACTTAGATTGCCATGTAATTGATATATGTTACTGAGGTTTGACATGGCATGTTCGGTATTAAAAATTATGTGGATATTATTTTTAATTCGTTTACAGAGACACTTAAAGTAATTACGTAATAATATGTTCTATAAAGAAAAATCGTCTGGGATGTATTTTAATGATATTATGTTATTTCGAACATATTGGAATTGATATACATCACTGAGGTACACTGCAAGATGATTATTGTAGAATATAGTGAGCATAAAATATTTATTGTTCATTTACAGGAACACACAAAAGTGTTCATTAACAGTACTGTAAATGATCGATAATTGCTGGAAATGCCATTTCAATTGTGGTAAGCAATTTTTTTCTAATATTTAGCACATTACTTTGTGTGTATAAATTCTATGGATCATATGCACAAAATTATTTAATTACATTTCCTTTTATTGACGGAAAATGCCTTCAACTGTGCTATGCGTTCCTTAACTGAACTAAATTTTAGCATATTTTGTAATAGATATGCAAATCTATAGATAATTTACGGGGCTGTACGGAAGAATTCTGATATTTTTCCGAATAGAGTTTCATGATCTATGCTTGACGCATTATTTGTCATTCTTGTTTTTTCTTCAAAACAATCTGTCCATTTGAAATTAATGGCCGATAATACACAAATTGCGTTGCGATTATATGAACGAAATTTGACAGTTCTTATGCAGCGTCGGCGTCCTCTGACATTCGAACCATCTGTTTGATTGTAACAGTGCTCGGCAGAACTCATTCTTTTCATTATCTTTACATATATCTAAATTGTTTTAACCTTGGTATTTCAGCTATTTGTTTATTTTGCCATCAGAAATTGTTTCAAAGTCGTTTATTACCGTCCATAGGAACTCATAGTTTTAGTTCACTTAACTAATGTGTAAACATTTCGATATCTCGGAACACTCGAAAAAGTACGACATATCCAAGTATGAATTTTGAAATTATTATCAAAATATACAATGTGTAATGAAATTGTATTTCTTTCTATTCCTTTTTTAGTCTTTTTTCAACCTATTCTGAACAATAACTTGAATATTTATGTCTCACATTTTTATTTGCGTATAAGTGGCATTATCACAGTTATGACCTGATTCACATTAGCTTTATATTTAAATCGTTTTCTTATACCGCTAACCAAGCCCCTATTTGCTCGGCATTAGTGCTTAGCCTGACGAGTTAGTACCTGGAGCGGGGCGGATATCGCCTGATCATAGCATGGCTGTGATCCACCTAATTATAGTTTTGTTGGCATAGCTGCAGTGCTTGCTCTCTAGTGGTTTGCTACTGATCTCTTTGTTTGCCGGTTCAAGGTCTCTATTTATCTTTATTCAATTGGCAGATTTAAAAAAGCAAAAATTAAGGAAGTTATAGTAATTGGTCTCGTAATTTAGAACCTTGGTCAGGTGAAGAGACTAGTACATGACTAGGCACCCCCAGAGGTATAATTCATAGGGAACTTGGATGATTTTGCACCCACGACGGATTGTACATGCACCAGGCGTCTTTAGCGTACATAAATTTACATATTTGTCATCTATGTTGGCTTGTCACGCTCATGGTGGATTGTCGCTGTAGTGTTTATCACCTTTTTTTTTTTTGGGGGGGGGGTGATTTCACTTTTCGTTTTTATGTCTCTGTCAGGGTTTTTTGCGTTTTTATGGGCTCACCCCTGTTGTGGGTTGTTTCTGTTTATTAGCATTCGTTGGGTTTTTGTCTCTTTCTTGTTAAAATGATATCTCTAACTTGTGCTAGAGCTGGTTGTCACATTTTGAAACTTGGTCTTCTTTCGGGAGTTTCACTGGTTATTATGTCACTATCGTGGGTTTTGTCACATTGTAACTTTTGTTACTGGTGGTTGTCACATTGTAACTTTTGTTACTGGTGCTTGTCACATTGTAACTTTTGTTACTGATGGTTGTCACATTTCTGGATGTTGCACAGTCATTTTTGTTGTCTTTGTCACTTTATCTCACCCAAGCATTGGGGGTTTTGATTTCAATTTTTTTTCCTTCGTGAATACGCGTAATGCGATCAGTCCATTGAATCGTAATGGCTGTTATCACTGCTTTTGAATTTTATGAAACTTGTTGATTTGTTATTTGAGAAACTTGTCGCACTAAAGGAGTGGGGCTTGTTCCGTAGCCGTTGTCCGTCATATATCTATGAGGCTGTATTCACTTGATGAGAAATAATTTTTTTTCCTATTCACTTTCTTTCGCAGGTGTGCTTTGTACATTCACTAATTAAATACTTTATTGTGTTTTGTTCACTTTTTGTTGGTTATTTGACTTCATCAGTTGGTGAAATTCAGTCCGTCACAGATGACTTCCACTTCTCACTAGTGCTGAAGAAAAAAATCATTTTTTTGGCGTAGCAAAGAAGTTATATTTCAATCATTAAAAAACAGCTTGCGTCAATTTTCTTGAAAGTTTTTTAAAAAACTGTATTCATTTGAGTCACCTGTCGTATGTCTTTGGTACAGTTCTGGAAAAAAAGTGACCAACCTTTTATTAATTCTGCTGCTTATTATCGTAAAAATGTGATTGGTACCAATTGATAAGTAATAATTTCTGCTAATTAATCATTCATTAATTCGTTTAGTTCTACTTCTATTAATATTTAGACTGTTCAACTCTAAAAAAAGTACAACAATGATTTTGAGTTGAATAAATTGAGTTTCAGAAGTAGTTCAGCATTTAAATCCTGTGTTATTAATTTTTTTTTTTCAGCTTTATCTAAATGCATAAAAGGAAATTTAAAAAAAAGACATACGTCAGAAAACATACATCACATACAAAATTATTCTGATGTATTCTTTCTGAGCTAGATTTAATAACTTCCCTTCCTCAACTATAATAATTTTCATTTATGAAATTTTCTGAGATAAAATTACTCACATTGTTTCAGGGTAATCCGATTATACGTATCGGAAACAGTTTAATACATGTATTTCATTACTCATTTTCCTTTAGGAATTCATTTTTCTTAATTATTTAGTGGAGAAATATTCAAGAATTGTAAATCAAATACATATATTTTTCTTTACTTACCAGATTAGATAAAAACGGCAGATTAGTAAATATTTGATAATGACAATATGATTTCATTTTATTCTAATAAACATTAATTTTTTATTCATAAAAACGAAATATATAAAATTAAGGACATTAAGAATAAATGTGTCTCGTTACTACATTTAATTCAGCTATTATCTATGCATATTTTTTTTATAACATGCATACTCATTAAATAGGTTATACTATTAATCAAACTATTAATAATGAATATTCAATACCTATATTTACACAATAACATTTTGATTCAAAGTGTTTATTACAAATACATTCTTCAATTAAGCTGCAACTATTCTTAGATCAACTATTCATGGTATTTCTATTCATGGAACTCTAATTCCTATTGCAGAAATATTTTCACTTCACTTTCATTTTCAATGCAATAAAGTGGGTAGCTTATTGATCCCGCTTACTTCACTAAATGCTATTCACTTATCATAGGTTCCAGACTTTGAAAAGTCCCGAACATTCAATATCGTGGCACTTACAGAACACAAATCGATAGTGTTGATCAAGATTAATTCTTGTTTATGACGTTACTTTCGATAAATGCTTCTAACAGATGGCAAGATATAAATCTAAAACTGCACTGAAAAAAAAATTAAAAAATAGCATTCACATCATGTCTAGTTTGAACGTTGAGAAAAAAATAAACTTTCAAAATAAATTTGTACACAGATACTGAAATACAACTTTTAATTTGAATAAAATCTAGATTTTTAGATACCAGGAGTATTAAGTAACACGGAAAATATATGAAAATTAAAATGAGAGGTATTTAAAAAAAAAGCAGTTAAGACACCGTACACTGTTTCAAATCCTCACAGTTTAATGCCATATATATTTCTTAGATTTGAGATCACTTCTTTAAGAAATAAGTTATTGTTCAAAAAATTATCACTACGATATACAAATGAAACTTAACATTTCTTAAATAAGAAAAAAAATATTTCAAACAAATGAATAAACTAATCTAAGAATTGAGCATGCCAATAATACATTTTGTTAAATCCTTTTTCATCACATAATTTCGACTTAGTTTTGACTATACCAATTCATCTCAACAGAATACTTAACAAGAACGAAAAAACATGCGTCAAGCATAGATTATGTAACACTTTCCAACGCTTCCAAAATAATTTTACAAATCATTACCGTTTAATAAGCTGAAAGATAACATCTAAGTAAACAATTTGGAAAACGCATAACATATTTAAGAACTTAATTTCAGGAATTTCCAACATATGCAATATTCGGAAAAATATCCGAATACTTTTATTCAGCCCTGTATAGGATCTATAGATTTGTATATATACTACATAGGATGCTAAATTTTAGTTCAATTAGGAAACGCGTAGCACAGTTTAAAATTCTCCGTCTGGAGTTTCTGTCAATAAACGGAA
Source organism: Maratus michaelseni (assembly GCA_963931845.1). Taxonomy (NCBI): domain Eukaryota; kingdom Metazoa; phylum Arthropoda; class Arachnida; order Araneae; family Salticidae; genus Maratus; species Maratus michaelseni. The sequence goes on from OZ007588.1 coordinate 388,662,522, forward strand.
ATGTGTTCGCGAACTTTTGTGCTTCCCTGTATAGGATCTACAGAATTTATACACACCACGTAATAGACAAAAAGCGAGTTAAAATTAAAATCGCGTTCAGTAACTTAAAATGTACTTCCAAGAATTATTGATAACAGACAGTAGAGAATTCTTTTGTGTGTCCCTGTAAATGAACGATGACTGCTATACACACAATATTCTGTAGTAAGCCTCTTGTCATGCACCTTAATGATATATATATAAATTTCAATGCGTTTAAAATAGTGAAACATTATTTAAATAAACCGCAGACGATTTTTCTCTATAGACGTAATGTAACGGAATTCTTTTGACAGTCCCTGTCAAGTAACTATAAGTGCTATGCGCACCCTATTCCATATTAAGTTTCTTCTAATGCACCTGAGTAATATATATAAATTTCTATCCGTTTAAAATAGTGAAACATTATTTAAATAAACCGCAACTGATTTTTCCCCATAGACCGCAATGTAACGGAATTCTTTTGAGTGTCCCTGTAAAAAAACTATAAGTGCTACACATTTCCGTTGAAATAGGGAACATGCTATAAATAACGACAATAGCATATAAAAAATTGCAGAGCAATCCGAGCATATTTACGGGAGTTAGAGTACGGACAGACGGACAGACGGCAGACAAACCGAAGTCATAAACACTTTTCAACTAGGTTGGAAAGTGTTAAAAACTGCTTTTTTTTTCTTTCAATTGGTTTTATTCTATTATTTTTAAAATTGAATCTTTATATCTTTATTTATAAAACTTAACATTTTGTTACATATATTGAGCAACTCTATGTTTTTTATGCGGGGGGGGAGGGGGGGGGGCTCTCTAAATTACAAATCGTGTCTAGGTTTTAGAGTTGAAATTTTTTGTAAGTCTATGGTATTTTTATGTTATACCTATTTAAGAAAATTTTTGCCTGTTGTAAACAACGTTGCTTTAGACAGAAAATTACATGACTATGAAACATACCATAAAGATATTCTCAATATTCTTAGTTATTTAAGTGATTTAATTCTAAATTGAACTAAGCATATTGTGAAGAGATTTCGTTTTGAAAAATCCAGAGATTCTTCTTATTTTTATTTCTTAACTTGTGGGAATTTACTTTCTGAATTTTTACACGCGGAAACGCTTCTGATCGCATTTACAATCACTTATTCCCGATATATCTTAACGAACTATTTTCGGAAACAAAGGATAACAAAGTAAGTCTATGGTATAGGGTAAAGGGACAATGATTATACTTCACCACATATGTGCGTTAAGTATTATTGTTCTCATTTCGAAAAACAGCATAATGTTTCTTAATGAATATTTATATTTTTCCCTTCAACACCAATTAAATTAGCACGGTAATATACATGTTAATAATATACAGAGTGGTTCAAAATATTAGACTCGGTTTCATGCAGATATTCTTCCTGGGCTACATTACATGTGAATGATGTATATTGCAACTGATTAGATTCATATAAATGTTTATAGATGTGCAGTCAGTACCTCTCCCGCTTCATGTATTGTTTATTCTAAATGAAGATATAGGTAAAATAAATAAAAACTCCTGTGAATTGGCAGCATCTATCATGCGTTGGCTACAATCAACGCCATGCAAATGTTGATAATCATTTTTTTTTTGCTATAAAAATAATATAGTTTGTTTTCTGCTTTATTAATCAAAATTTGCTTATATTGTTTAAAATAGATCCAGGAAGAAAAAAACTAAGCCCACCACCGCACCACACCCACCCATAAAAAAAAGGCAAAACAAATCACACTTATAGCAAAACTAAGAAAATGTGATTTTAAATAGTTATAAAATAGTGTTACAACTAAATCCTAAAACTGCAATAATAGATGTCAATCATGTTTTGCTGAAAGTTTCACAAAAAAAGCTGAGATAAATGCTTGATTTATGTAATTAATGTATTAATAAAATGCAATTGTTAATTGAATTAGTTAAATTTTAAACATAAAATATTTGTCAACCCATTTTTTCTTAAATTTTCTCCTTTTTGGTTCAAAATATATATATATTTATTTTATATAACAATGCCAAATAAGCAAAAAAAATGCGCAAACCTGAACTCGCTGCCGTAAATTGGCAACACGTATGTATCCTCCAAATCTGAACCATAAACATATAGAATATCTCTTATGCGCCCATGAGTTGAATTTATTCCACACAACATGAAGAATGTATTCCATCATTGAGCTGTGATTCAGTTTTTTAGATCATCCAAAGTTCTTGCTAGATGTGGTACAGAACTTTTGACAAACCATCACTAGAAAAAAAACAACATATTTTTACTAACGAAAGCAAAATCTTGTGTTGTGTAGAAACTATATTACTCACAATTAAAGTTGTTGTGCAGAATATCTTGTTAATGTTGTTTTTAGGATGTAGTACTAACAGCTGCCGACTTCAAATTTTTTTCAAGTCAAATAAACATACTTTGAATCAGATAAAATGAAGCAAGTTTCACATAAAAGCAAGATACTCTTTATTAAATAAATTTTATAGTCCAAAACATATTTAACTGACTAAAATTGGAAGTTGGTACATCTGAGTACAGCGTGATTCAAAAAGTATATGCATATTTCAAACAAGTATATTTGAAAAAAAATAGAAGCAGTATAACTCTAAATGTTCGAAAATATTTAAGAAAATCATTGAAAACAGACAACGTTGTCGTTCGCCAGGAAGCACCGTGATTTACACGGGTGTCCAGAAATTAAAGGGCAGCCGATTTCAGACGTTTTGTCGAATATCTAATGAAATTCGTGAGGAAATGCCCGAAATGCCCTTGCACTTTGAAGATGTAAATAACATGTTTGACTACCCTGTTCAACATTTGTGTGCATTTGTGTAAGCATAGCACGTATATTCGTGAAAATGTTAACTTTTCTGTGAAAATTTTAAAAGTTTTTTTTTTTTTTTTTTTTTTTTTTTTTTTTTTTTTTTATAGCGTGCAGAATTTTCAACCGAATTTAACACCGCTTTCCAAAAATTTTAGAAAAAATTGCAGAAATAGTGTACTGCATTTAAAATATTAATATATTGAATATTTGATGAAATATGAGTATTTGTATTAAATAAATTGAAACTGCGCATGCGCGAACTACAGCAAACATTTTTTGTCATGATTTGACAATCAATACTATAAAGTAACTCATATAAAAAGACCAGTCAAATATCGGGAAGAACTCAAAAAGTTAGAAGCAATACAGTGAGCTAACTGATAACTTGAAGAGGAAATACCATGTAATCCTATTGCAATTCTTCCCCGATTTATCAATTAGCTCACTGTATTCCTTGTAACTTTCTGAGTTTTCTCAATATTTGACTGGTCTTTTTTATATGAGTTGCCCTATAGTTTTGACTATCAAATCAAGACAAAAAATCTTTGAATCGGTCGCGCATGCACAGTTAACATTTATTTTATACAAATACCCATATCTCATCAAATATTTAATAAAATTAATATATTTTAATTGCAGTATATTATTTCTACAAGTTTTTGTCAAGTTTTTGAAAAGCGGTGCTAAATTCGGTTGAAAACTCTGCATGCTATAAAAAAAACTTTTGAATTTTTCACAGAAACGTTAACATCTTTACGAATATACGTGTTATGCTTACACAAATGTTCAACAGGAGCTACATAGTCATTTGATACAGTGACAGACTATTTTTAGCAATTTCTGTTACTGAAGACTTCTGTTACTTTAGAAATTTCTGTTCTGTTCTGCAAGTTCTGTTATCATACTGATTAGAAACAGTACGTAGGGGAAAGTGAACTAAAACCGCATACCTTATTATTACTTACTACTTGAAGTCAGGATTTCTAGCAGAATTTAAGGTAACTTTGTTTTCAATACAATGCAATTATCCTTGTACCATAATATCATTTTAAAGTTATGATTAGTTTATCTTATTATTTTTAACCCATTAGGCGCCGCTATATATATTAAGCTATTTTTTAATGAAACAGTTATTTTTTTCTTTATGAATAGAAAGTCTTTAAAGTATTTCTGAAGAAAAAAATTTAAAAAATTCGAATATTTAGGAAAAATAGCATGTTCCCAAAATGGGAGCAATGGCGTCTAACGGGGGTAATTTTTTTCAAAAAAAAAAAAACTTATGTCCCCGTGCATTTATGTTTGTTATTTCTCAGTTCTTATCTATGAAAGGGATAATATCATTCTGAAACTGATATTTTACGAAGAATCAATATAAATTAGTCCAACATCTACATTTATAATAAAAATTTTAATTAAATTATCGATTACATGAGCATTTTCATTATCCACCTCTTTATTTTTCTTCATTACATATTTTTGTCCTACTATTTTACATGAAAATGATTGAACACTTTTTATGCAGCACTATATTACATTTTTTTCATTTTCTGAAATTGGTTTTTTAACTTTTTTTTTTCCATATTCCAGTTTGAAGATTCGTCTGAACTTTTATCTAAAATATCAAGCCTGTGTTTAATACTTTATCTTTTTTAAACACTAAATCAGATATTTCTTGATTGTCTGTTGATTTAGAATTTACAGAAAGTTCTACTCCACCAAATATAAAATGGGATAAATCGCCTCATAAATTATTTTCTATTACATATGTAATAGAAAATAATTTATGCGACATACATATGAGGAAGATATCTTCCTCATATGTTACAATACTGCAATCAGGTGGCAAACAAACAATTCAAACATCCGAAAAATCATCCAAATCTAAAAAAAATGTTCAATCCTCTCCCATGTAAATTAGTCAGAAAAAAAATGATGTAATGATGAAAAATAAAGAGATGGATAATGAAAATGCTTATGGAACTGGTAATTTCATTTTGCTTTTTATTATAAAGTAAAAGTTGGACTAATTTATATGCAATCTTCTAAAAATATTAGTTTCAGAATGATATTGTACCTTCTATATCTAATAAATTGAAAAATAATACCACAAATGTACAGAGGCATTGTACAAGTTTTCAAAAACATCACCCCCATTAGGCGCCATTGCTCCCATTTTGGGAACAACTTATGTTTTCGGTAATTATGATTGATCTATTATATATATTAATTCCGGATTGAAGTTGTTTAATATAATACACTGTTATAAACATATTTTAACTAAAAGATATAATTTTTATTATAAAGTTTTTTTTTTAAATATTTCTTTCGAATACTGCCAAAAAGCTATTTTTCGCCTTTTTTAACACGTTTTATAAAATAGAAAATTCAAATGAAACTTTAAAAAAAAATTCAGATGTCATCTAATATTTTCAAAATGCAAATAACATGAAAATTTTAACAATTTTTAAAATACGCACTTTAGAAAAAAATCTTAAAGCAATGTTCCCAAAATGGGAGCAATAGCGCTTAATGGGTCAAATAAATGATTATTTATAGTAAGTCGAACTATACGGATTTACACTACGAGTGTTGTTAAACCACATAGATCTGTTAATCTTATAGAAAATGAAATAAAATTAGACTTTCTTTAAAAATGAACAATATACTTTATTTTACAACTTTAACTAACGAACTAAGCTAATAATATTCCAATTATAAGTCCAATTATTTAATATTTAACACGTTGACGGACACTTGCGACTATAGCCGTCAAAGCGAAGTTCACTATGTGACATGACGGCAATAGCCGTCCAAAACGAAACTGTCGTTTTTAAACACTACGGCTATAGCAGCACAAATGTGCATTTACCGGCGTACAAGTAGAAGTGTCATGTTTTGGAGACAATTTTTTAGGTTGAAGTTCGTTTTCCACCTGTTATACGAGTTGCAGCTTCAGTATGCACGTGCAGGGTGGCTAGTGGTCAGGGAAAAACACAGTAAAAAAATGATAATTACCGGTGTATTCTTATAAAAAAATTCAAATTGATTATTTGATCGAATAATCAACATAAATTTTTCTATAAGAATATACTGGTGTTTATCACTTTTTTGACTGTATTTTTCCCTGACCACTAGCCACCCTGACGTGATTGTGAAGGGAGTAGTGCAACCTAATTAACCCCTTAATCGTCGTGCCCGAGACATTCACGGGCAGCCTAGGCTACGCCTGTTTTATTCAGATTGTTTCATTCCCACCAGTTTTTTAAAATAGTATAATTGGCTTTATTCTCGCATTATTTTATCTGCCTGTTAAATAAGGCGAATATTTCTACTTAAAAAAAACTGGTGGTAATCAAGCAATCTGAATTTTAAAAAAGTAGCCTACACTTTTCGGGCGCGACGATTAAGGGGTTAAAGGTGCTGAATTAATCAAAATTAAGTTTATTTAAGCAGAAAGATTAAAACTATACTTCTTATATTCTAAAAATTACAAAAACATATAGTGTCAATTTTCGAACTTCACTTGTTCCTACCGTCAATGTGTTAAAAATAAAAGTACAATTATCGACATTAGATCGTAAAGCGAATGCAAAAAACTTGTTTAAAAAATGTCTTGCAAACCACGCCTAAAATCACAACATAAACAGGTTATAATAGATTGTGCTCGAATGTACAGGTCGTACGGGGACAAGAGTCTCACCGCATTATTCAGCGACAGAAAGAAATGGAAAATGGATGGAACTGGTGGCTGGAATTGCTACTGGCATGACCTCAGGAAACAGCCACATACTTTTTAATGCTGTAGTCTCTGATTGGGAACCAATTTGTTCTGATGGTCAAATCACCCTGGCCTTTCCCAGTGAGAAATAAAATTGAACGAAGTATCTAGAGACACTACAGACACATCTACTCCCATTTGTTGATACCTTAGGGGATCCTAGAAGGAGATTTCAGCAAGACAATTCTTCAATTCACAGCTCTCGCATAGTACAAAACAGTATTATTTCCGCGAAAAATATTAACATTTGAGATTGACCGGGTTTAAGCTCAGATATAAACTTAATTGAGATCATTTGGAGAATCGTAACCCGTGAAGTATATAAGAACAGAAAGTAATAAAACTCTACTAAATAACTAAAAGCAGACATTGAAAAAACATGGTATTCCCTGCCAACAATAGTATTTCAAAAAGTAATTGATTCAATAGAAAAATTTGAAATTATCCCAAATCTGAGAATTACTATTAATAAATAGCAACAGATAAAAGTGTTAAATGATGTGCCCAAACTTTTGATGCACTATGTAGTTACAGATTTTTATGATATTTTATTAAAATCATGATAATGTGAACATTTATTCATTCTTATACGATTTATTTGAATACTTTTACAAAATGTAATTAGTAAATAATACGTTTTTTGTTTAATTTATTATTGTTATTTGATAAACGGCGTTTTCTGGCTGTGCCTAATCTTTCGAGATAGGCTGTATGAGTTTGATCTAAGCAATAAGGCAGCCAATTTGGCGAAAAACTTTGTACCTATTCCCAAATATTTTGTCTATCTGATTTTATTTTCAGATGTTTTATCTGCATATTTAAAATTAGAATACAAAACTAATGTTTTAACATGTCAAAAAATTCACCATATTATTGAAAATCCACAATTAAAAAACATATTGTAACGAAGTAGATATTTACATATTAAAAATACGTAAATCTGCCAGTGTTCACAATGACCGCACATTTGTGTTTACATAACAAAAAACGAATGTCTGTACATAACGATTCAGTAATAACGATGTAATTTTATCACATATCAAAATAAATGCAAAATATCATGTAATCTAATAATTTATTACTATTGAATATTAATTGCAAATTCATTTCATTATTGCATCTTATGGAACGCTCTTTGACGCTTGATACTTTTATATTATGTTTAATCAAATCGCAAGCTTGTTTCTATTCTGGGAATTCCAATTCCAATTTAAGAGATATATCCCCCTTTGCTTTTATTTTCCAAGCATTAGCGTGGAGCTTATCGATTACGTTTACTTCACTAAATACTATTACCCATCATAGGTTGCAGAGTCTGAAAAGCATCGAATGGTCAACATTGTTGCACTTAGACAAAACAAATCAATATCATCCAAGATTAGTTCAAGTTTATGATATCACTTTCGATAGATATTACTAACTGCTGGGAGAGAATATATTTGTAATAGGTACAATAAAATGAAACTGAAGAATGTAGATTTTCTTTTAAAATATGTCTGCTGCGACTGCGGATGTAACAACAGACAAATAAAGGATGTAATAGGAGAAAAATGATTTAGTTCAAATAATGTAGAACATTCTATGTCTAAATTCCTAAATATCACAAAAAAAAAAAATCGGATTTTAATATAAAAGCACCAAAACAACATTAAGATAAATTAAAATAAAAATTTAAATCGACGTTCCGAGCTATAAACATAGCACCTTATCATTAAAAACATCAATATCATAAACAATTGCAAAAGAGTCGGTCATTCAGAGTTAAAATTAAAATCTCACACATTGAGCAAAACTGTATATTCTTTTGGAACGGCGGGCGCAAGCCTCATTCAGCGGTGATTTCTCTAATTTAGTATACCATCCCCACAAAAATATTCTACTTGGATATATTAGAAAATGTGAATTTTTGTACATTTATATTTCAGTATGAATGAAGAATTACAAAAAGCAAAATGGTGTTCATTAAAAATAATATTCAATTTAGTCACTATTAATATGTTATTAAGAATTATACTATATATATATCTATATAATGATGAGCTGTTGGGTTGAGAAAGACAATAAAAGATTTTTCCAAACCTTCAACATATTTCTTTATGAACCAAATATACCAAATATTTGGTTCAACCATGTATATGTTGAACCAAACGAAAATACAAAGTCGAATGAAATTAAACGATGCAAATATTGTTTTCAGTTCGTTAATCTCAAATAGTTCAATTGCGATTAATTTCGTATAATCTAAAAAGAAAATTTAAGCGCAAAAAAACAGCTATATCTGTGTATTATATGTGGTGTATATAAATTCTACAAATCACATACGGGAATTCCCAAAAGAATCCGAATTAATTAATTTCTAAGTACGGGAGCTGAAAAATTTTCAGTTGTTTTATGCATATCCCAGTTGCATGATAGTAATCTGTGGCGTGCATAAAGTATGTATGTGGCTGCAAAAAATATTTACAACACATTAACATTTAGAGGCGGTGATTTATAAAAATGGGTTTTAAGCTGTGTTTCTATATTTTCTTGTTCTTTCTTTGCTGCGATTTCTAAATTGTTTATTTAGATGTTGGCTATCAATGTATGAAAATTGAATTTCCGAAACAACCTTCTGGTAGTGTTGGAAAATATAGCAAGACCTATGCGTGCAGAATGGATTTTTTTTTCTTGTTTTTATTGTAACAATGTTTTTTTAAGTTGTTGAAATCAGTGCCAAATTTTTAAATACAAAGTAAGCAAATGCCTTTGCGTCCTGAAATTTTTAGGTGCCGGTATGTCCTGAGGAATGCAAAAATATCTCATACACCCCCCCCCCCCCCCTTTCAATTAATGTTTTAAAAATATATATTCTAATAATGAAGCATTGCTACAGGTAACAAAGTCGAAATATAAGGTTTATCAAACATTAAGCCTTGAAGTAAATATATGTATATATATATATATATATATATATGTCAGAATTTTTATTTGCAAGACAGAAGACATGAAAAACAATCTATACTAATAAAAGAAAGTTTCGCTCTGTGTGTGTGTGTGTCTGTTGGCGATGGCTAGCAAAATCTAGTCCACCTAGAAGTCTGGAAATTTAGGTGTGGATAGTCCAAGGTCTGACCATGTGCACCTGAGTCTCAGAATTTTGATATTTCTATAATTACTCTAGATATTAATTAGAATATCATTAAACATCGCATTGAAAATGCCCTCTTTTAAATCAAAATGGCTAAAGAAAAGAACTGTTGTTGTGGATTTGGAAGCGGAAATGAACGAATTCGAAATTATTTTACTAATTAGCGAATTTTAAGAAAACTAATTAAGATATCAATTTGAAAATTTATGAGCATATGTAAAAAAAAATTCTGCATCCGTCTATGCAATTTTTGAAAAATTCGGCCGGTAATTTTTCTTAATTTATGCAAAAAACTGCTAAAAATCTGCTGGCGCCAGTGAAATAAATCCCAGAAAGTTTCAGACAGGGATCTGCTTTCATTAAAAACTGAACTACAAAGAGATCTGTTTCTCGGGCCGATCCCTTCATTTAGCTTGCGAAAATGAAAGGAAATAATTGCCAATTTTTACTAATGAACAAAAATTTAAGTAACTAATTAAGATATAGATTTGAAATTGAGGTCGGGAAGGGGTGTCATCTGCCGGCTATTTTAGCGTAGAGTCTTCGTTATGTTCTAATTATCAGAAAAATGTAATTATTTTTTTAATGATCGCGTTAATGTAGGTGACGGTGGTTCTCTTGAACAAATTATTCATTATATTTGCGGATATGGGGAGGGAGGAGGTTAACGCCTTTCTCTGAGATTTTAATTATCTCGGGCCCGGGCAACGCCGGGTGGGTTAGCTAGTAATAAATAAAATAGCAACAAAAAAATAATAAAACCCAAGAAAACAAATATCTATGTATCATTATCATTTTTTTCCCTAATTAAATACCTCCTACATGATTAATATTATATATTTTTGTAAATTTATTAAAAAGCTGATTCATTAATAAAAAAGTAAGTAGATTTTCTAATTGTTGTTGTATTAGTAGTAGTTATACGTAATGGACAAAACATTGCGCTATCTACTTGCATAATCAGAAGTATAGTTTATATCGATAATTTTTATATAATTTTATTTTATAAAGGTTTTATTTTCTTGTAATTTTTCATAAATATTACCAAAATGCCCTCTTCGAAAAAGCTGAAATCTATTTTTTAAAAATCTATTTTGTCTAATATAAGTTACTTGAGAAAATAATACGAGGGACAGTCGGAAAATAAGTTTCTCCTGGCGACTGTGGACAGAGGTGTGTATGAAAGACAAAAAATGTGATGAGTAATTAAAGATAAAACATAACTTTATATTTCCGCATAAGTACCAAGTACATTAAGACAATTGTCATACCGCTTTATAAGCTTCAAAAAACCCTCCAGGAAAAAATCAGGGCTTTGCATACGGACGAAGCGTTGAACTGCTATGGGCGAAAGACGACACAGCAGGTGAACGCGAACGTGCAAGACACCGATACACCATTGGGCAGAGGTCTACCACGATCAAGCAGATGACGCTGTTGAAGCGCCATCAGCAACAGCACATTGCAACAGTGCCATCTGCACAGGCACTGCAACAGCGCCATCTGCTTGATCGCGTGTAGACCTCTACCCAATGGTGTATCGGTGTCTTGCACGTTCGCGTTCACCTGCTGTGTCGTCTTTCGCCCATAGCCGTTCAACGCTTCTTCCGTATACAAAGCCCTGATTTTTTTCTGGAGGGCTTTTTGAAGCTTATAAAGCGGTATGACAAATGTCTCAATGTATTTGGTACTTATGCGGAAAAATAAAGCTATGTTTTATCTTTAATGTCACATTACATTTTTTGTCTTTCATACACACCTCTGTTCACAGTTGCCAAGGGAAACTTATTTTCCGACTGTCCCTCGTACAAAAACAAAATATTAAAATCAGTGCAAGATAAAATATGGTTTAGAAAGTCGGCTATAGGCAACAGTGCCCCGAGACTTGACTTGACTAGGCTTGACCCTAGGGCTTAGCCCCGAGACTTCGCTTCTTATGTTGCCCTATGTGTAAGCCTTTTTAACAATGAAAAAGGTATGTGTGTATATATATATTTGAATTACAATGAAATGTTTTTGACAGATGATAACTCGTTACATTAAAGTAAAGTAGCTATTATTTGGGTACTTTTCCGTTATACTAACACCATTGTCATCCAGCGAAATAGTTGGCACCAAATGGAATATTTAGAAAAAAGTAACATTGTCGTTGCGAAAGTGATTATGTAAAAAATATATAAAATTTCAAAATCACAGACTTTCAAGAGCCATTTTTTTATGTCAATACAAATATATACTTAAAATAAGTGACTAAAAATATATTATGCAATAAAATAATAAAATAAAACTAAATTTAAACTACAGGCATGAAATTGCAGTAAACATTTAATTGACAAACAGTTCCCCGATGTCTTTTGTTACGTGATTTTGCAATGCCTCATGATCACTCAATAGATTGGGTATGACATCCAGTGTCAGGGTCAACAAAATTATATTTGTGATTTACTGTGAAATTTTTGTAGTCTGCACCTGCAGTTGAAAAAAATCTTTATGCATAATTCCATAGCTCTGAAACAATTTTATTGTAGCTTCCTCATCTTCAGGTAGTTGTCAAATGTTTAAATCCGTCTCAGCATCAGCGACAAATGTAAGTTGTAATTTAATAAAAAATATTTTCCATTCAAAAATTAGCAAATTAAGATGTTTTTCGTGATTACGATTAAATAATGATATTAAAAATGATTCGCGTTTAATAAATAGCCAGTCAGCAAAGCAACTTATAAAGTACTCTTGCACTAATTCATAAGTGGCTTTGGTCAGAAATGGTTTGCAATAAAAATCTTTTGCACGGCCAGTGTTGAAATAAATGGTGCATTAGCAGATATTTTGGTATAGTGTTGGTATAATGGAAAAGTACCGTTTTTTGAAAAATATTTCGTAATACTTAACTATTAGCAAATTTAATATGCTATTATATGTTTCGTTCCATAGTTATATAAATATATTTATAGTGATAAAATAAAGATTTGCCTCCGGTAAAATGTTTGAGTAAAAAGTTTTTTTAATTAAATGCATATATAACTAAATTATCCTTGAAGTAATCTTTCAAAATAGCTTAATGTTTGTTATCTTTATTGCAAATAAATCTGCATAAAATATAATTCTTTTTCTAATTAAAAGTATATCTGACATGTACTACATTATTCCATTCAGAAATCACTTTATATATATATATATATGTGTGTGTGTGTGTGTGTGTGTGTGTGTGTGTGTGTGTGTGTGTGTGTGTGTGTGTGTGTGTGTGTGTGTGTGTGTGTGTGTGTGTGTGTGTGTGTGTGTGTGTGTGTGTATGCATATATATATACTTTTTAATATTTTCTTTCAAACTCTTCCAAAAGAGAAATTATTTTTTGTTATTTAATGCTGAACTTTAGTTTTAATTAAATTAAGCTTTTATTAAAAAATTAAAATAATAGAAAATTCTTTTAAGCAGTTTTTCTTTTGTATGCCTGTGGTTTTTTACAAGCTAAGAAAATTGTATTTAAAAATTTATTTAAGAAATATTTTCATTAAATTTATCAAAAATGTTAACTTTTTTTTCTATTTCTTCTATTATTTTAATATGCGCATTTTTACATTTACTTGATCTTCCAGTTTTTCACACACCATTAAAAAGAAACTCTAAATCGTATTTTTTCTGTATGCTAATTTATTTAACCGAATTTCCTTAAATTTTGGATGCATCGCAGCTGACGAAAGTATGGTGAATTCGTGATGTATATTTTTAGAATATTTTTGAGTTCGGCAAGAAAAATTCTTAAGTAGAGGTGTGTATGAAAGATTTAATAAATGCATATTCTTTATATGAAGTATGTCAAACCCAAACATTTTCTGCTCGATTATTTTTTATTTTTACAAAACATCTTCAGTACAAAATGAATACTGATTGTGTTGGTGATATAACAATATAACATTTCTCCAACCATTGATACTCCAACCATTGAATATAATATTTGTCTTTATCTTTACTTAACCCGTCAGCACACGCGCTGGGATAAAATCTACCCCAGCTTACAACTATTACTTAAAAATGTGTGAAAATAGTTCGTGATCATTCTGAGCTTTATAGTACCTTTCAAGCTGAATGATATCAAGATGTGGCCAAAAAGATTTTACCTCCGGTTGTGTATTTTCCAATCTTTTGTTATAAAAATGTCACGTAGGAGGAAATTTACCCCACGCGTGTTATAACTTAACCCATAATGATAGGAAAATGTTAATGCAAATGTTTATGTATAAAATATAGTGTGCAAATAATAATATAATTTTTCTTTTAAATGTTAACAACTCTTTCACATACAGTTTCTATATATCAGTTTTATACTTTTTTGTATTTTCATGGCTGAATTTGGATTGTAAAAGCTTTGTATGTAATGATATGCAGAAAAAAAATTTTAGTGCGAGATTTTTTTTTTTTTTTTTTTTTTTTTTTTTGCTTTAAATATAAAAGAACTTTTATTTTAAGTTACATTATGTCCTTTATTGATTTACAGTTTATTTCAAAATATAAATTTTTGTTTATAATCTAACCGGGGGGAAATTGACACTAGAAAACCCATTGGGGTAAAATTTATACCGCGCGTGTAGTAACGTAATGGAAAGGGAAGCGTGTGCTGACGGGTTAAACTTAATAAATCTCATAAAATTTTCTTACCTCAGATCGTGGTTTCAAAAGAAGACTTTTAAAATGGAGGATATCGATGACAGGTATTAATTTAGAGAAAATGCAATCTTAGAAGAATAGAAACATTGAATTGAGATAAAACGGACAATAGCACAAATACGGACACTAAATATTTACGATTCGTTTTATACACAATTTCATTGTGCCATCGTTCTTCTCGAATTACAAAAATATCATAGAACAAATTCTTTCATAAACAAAAAGTCTTTTCAGTTCAATTCGCAGATTTATCGTCTGCGCGCCAAAGCGTCTGCAACTGGAGTCAGGAAAACATCAGTTGGCTCTACCAAGGCGTATATTACGGATTATATATTAAGGAAGTATCATATATTCTAATACGAGCAACTCTTGTGTGTGGTTATATATATATATATATATATATATATATGCAAATTTTATCTTAAAAACGGCTCTAACGATTTTGACTAAATTTCATATCCTACCGTTTTGGTGCACCAGAAAACCATTGGGCTAGGTCACATGTTCGAGAAAATTCGATTAGTGGGTCATTTTGGGTCATTTTGGGTCATGGTCTAGCTAATAGTATCTAAAAAACGGTTCAAACAATTTTGACGAAATTTTGTATCCGACCATTTTCGGGCACGAGAAGACTATTGGGCTGGGTCACATGTTCGAGAACTTTCGATTAGTGGGTCATTTTGGGGTCAACGCGGGTCAAATTAATTTTATCTAAAAAACGGCTCTAACGATTTTGATTAAATTTTGTGTCCTACGAGTTTCAAGCACGATAAAATCATTGGGCTAGGTCACATGTCCGAGAAAATTCGATTAGTGGGTCATTTCTGGGTCATTGTGGGTCAAGATCTAAAAAGCGGCTCAATTTACACTAAATTTTGCATCCAATGGTTTTCGGGTACGAGAAGACTGTTGGGCTAGGTCACATGTTCGAGAAAATTCAATTAGTGGGTCATTTTGGGTCATGGTCAAGCTAATTCTATCTAAAAAACGGTTCAAACGATTTTAACGAAATTTTGTATCCGACTATTTTCGGGCACGAGAAGACTATTGGGCTGGGTCACATGTTCGAGAACTTTCGATTAGTGGATCCTTTTTGGGTCAAAGCGGGTAAAAATAATTTTATCTAAAAAACGGCTCTAACGATTTTGATTAAATTTTGTATCCTACGAGTTTCGGGCACGCGAAAATCATTGGGCTAGGTCACATGTTTGAGAAAATTTGATTAGTGGGTCATTTCTGGGTCATTGTGGGTCAAGATCTAAAAAGCGGCTCAATTTACACTAAATTTTGCATCCTATGATTTTCGGGCATGAGAAGACTGTTGGGCTAAGTCACATGTTCGAAAAAATTCAATTAGTGGGTCATTTTGGTCATGGGTCATGATATTTAAAGTCAAATTTAATTTTGACCGAGCATGGCTCGGTCTTCCCTGCTCGTGTTAATAAACACAAGATATCTTCATATGTATAGAGATGCGTATATACAAACCAAGCACGTGAGCCCGAGCTCGAACCCGGGCTTGAGACAGGCTCGGGGATCAATTTTTATTCCAATCTTCGGACTCGGGCTCAAAGTAAAAATATTATTTATTCACAAGTTGAAAAAAAAATGTTATTTGAGAAGCAAGAATGTTGTCCGAATTTCTTAACGTGTTTTACAATCCTTTAAAAATCAATTTGAAAGGAAATTGAATCGTTATTGATGAGATAAGGAGGAATATTCGGTCTGATTCTGAAGCCTTTGCACGGTCAGTGTTTGTAACATAAAGAAACCTTATGATATACCTGGTCTATCATCGCTTCCTGTTTGGAGTCCTTTTCCAGAATTTCTAGAAAACAGAACTCATGTCTTTCTGCTATATAGTTGTATATAGATATTTTAAAATAATAAAAATGTGTATTTTGCAGACTTCTGCTAGTGTTTGGGTACTTTAACAAATTTGATACTTTACGCAGATTTTCAGAGACATGAAAATTTCGAAACGTTGTCACGAGAGCGTAATTAGTATTAATACTTATTTCTATGTAAGGAGAGATTCTTAAATGAGATAATTAATCTTGAAACAATTTTAAAATGTTATTAACAGTTTTGTACTACGTACTTTTTCAGTGTACAACAGTTTTCTACTGCGTACTTTGTAAAAGTGAACTAAATTGTCATTGATGGGATATAAAGAGAAATATTTTATCTTATTCTGAAGACTTTGTATGGTCAGTGTTGAAACCTTGTGAAGAAAAGAAACCTTGTGATATACCTGGTCTATCGCCGCTTCCTGTTTGAAGTCCTTTTCCAGAATTACTAGAAAACAGAATTCACGCCTTTCTGTCATAGTTAGAACTCTTCAGAATCAGATAAAATATTTCTGCTTATATCCCATCAATGGCAATTCAGTTCACTTTACTGTTGTACGCAGACAAGTACGCAGTAGAAAACTGTTAATAACATTTTAAAATTGATTCAAAATTAATTATCTCATTTAAAAATATCTCCCGACATAGAAATAAGTATTAATCCTAATTACCTGTACGTAATTGCGTTCGTCTTTCTGCTATAATAATTGTTATTTTTGCTGATTTCTCCTAGTGGTTGGGTATAAATAACAAATTTGATATTTTAAACAGATTTTCAGGGACATTAAAATCAGGAAACAGCGTCATGAGGGGGTATTTATGTTTAATAATTATTTCTATTTAAGAAGAGAATTTTAAATGAGAAAATATAATTTTGAAACAATTTCAAAATTTTACTAACGATTTTCTACTGCATATTTTCGATATCTGTCTCAAGATGGCTCGGACTCTGATGACACAAAATGTTTCAGGCTCGGTCGGGTTTGTATTTCAAACTGTCAGGCACGGGCAGGCTCGGGCTCCGAAAAAAAGAGCCAGAATTTATTTCTCTATATATACGCATATATATACGAAATATCTATACGCGAGCACTTAGACGCTCACACCTAAATTTATTACATATTTATATTATTATTATTTTTTTAATTTGAAATTCAAGGAAAAATATATTCATAAATCTGCATTTTCTGTGCTATGAATATTAAATTTCACACAAAATCATAAATCTTTTAAATGTAGCCTAATCCAGCATCGGATTTACCAGTCTAAGTGATAAATCACCCACGTCAAAACTTGTAGCTTTTCGGTGAGTTTTAATCCTAGTAGAAAACCAATTTGTTAATGAAATAGTACTGCTGCGAAAACATTTACTGGAAATTAAAAATCTCTTATATAAAGATTGTATATATTAGTTAATTAATTACATTGGATACAATTTATGACAAAATTAGCATGTTTGAAAAGCCGAGTCGAGACTGTTAGAAGCGTGAGCAAGAATGTAATTGCGAAATAATAAAGAACTGGAGGATAGTTTCAAAAATACTTTGTGAATGTTTTGGAAGTAACGAAGAAATGATATGGAGTTGGATGAATGGTATGGAAATGATATGTATTAGAAGACGTAAATGAAGATGGTTTCAAGAAAAAGCAATATCCAATGAAAACTATATACGATATATGTGTACGCTATATTTAAAACCATATGCTGAAGCGCTGAAGAGTAAACTTTAAAAATATATATATGAGAACATAAATTAAGTATTATACAGGGTGTCCCTTCTTATCGTTGACCAATACTTAATATCTAAACAGTTAGTTTTAGAGGTATAGCTCCAGTTACAGAAATGTTTCGAATGTTGTTCATAATCATATAAAAATCGAAAAAGATGTTTTTATTTTTAAAGCTATGATTTGTAGGCGGCCCAGGGGTAAATGTAACTTATAAGTTATATTAAATAAATAAAGAAAAAGTTTCCCTGTTCCAACAAGTAAAACAGTTAAACGTCCTATTTTTTGCGACTAAAATTTACCTAGTTATGGTACTTTAAATCTTCTGATTTTTCGGAGTTTCCTGGCACTAAAAACGAAAAATTGCGTTTTGATTTCCTCCGAAAACGGAGGAAATCAAACACACACCACACAATCACAATCAAACACACATAAATTACACCACCCAGTTTCTAATGCTGTTAAAGAATTTTTTTTTTTTTTTTTTTTTTTTGCATAATTTTGGTTTTGTATGTTTTAAAATATTTTGTGGATTTTAATTCAATAAATCGTCTCTCTTTACAAGTTTTTACAACGCACTCTTATTATTTTCCATATAAGCGAGCTATTGATATTTACTTTTGGAGTATTTACGTTATTTCACATCTTTAGTTTGCTTCATTTTGGATAGTAAGGAAGTCATCCTTTATGAAATGGACAAAGGTGAATAATGGAAAAAAATGTACCAATTGTCTTAGATTTGCTTGTGTGGTGTGTGCCAAAATTAACAAAAAAGGGGAGGAAACCTTTGTAAATGTTTTTTTTATTTAACAAACAAGATATTTTACTCTTTTTTCCCGTATTATGGTGCATTACAGACTTCATGTAATATTCTTCAATATAATATGTAATTAAAGCAGTATTGATAAACTAACACTATGTTTTATCTCAGCCGATAAATTCCAGTCAAATATTAGGAGCCTGTACTATCCGATATTGAACAATCTTTTTAAAAATAATAAAATTAGGTTTATTTATGAATCTTTTTATATTTATTTTATTGCATTCAAATAGTAACATTATCAAAATAAATAATACTAGTTGCTTGGTAACCAGATGTATTGCATTTGCATTGCATGAGATCTTTCCATTTCTTGAGAAAAAATAAATCTCAATATTATTTTACGTTTAGAAAATATATACATTGCATTAATTTAACTAAACACATAAATTTCAAGCAAGAAATCATGGTTACAATATCAGGTAAATAAAAATTTCTAAAATTACATTTTTCTAATTACATAATTTTTTATGCAAAACGTCATTTGTAAAAAGTATAATGTTCTTTCAAGATTCAATTTCTATTTTCGGAGCTGGTGGTATGAAAATGACGCCACTATGACGAACTTATAAAAAAATGTTCTAGCTTTTTGAAATAAAATAAATGCTTTACAAGGGAAAAAAATATGCCATTTTTACCCGATAAACCATTTTACTTTTATCGTCTTTGTGAGGCGTTTTAACCGCCATCTCTAAAATATAATTAATTGAAAATAGTATATGCGTTTTCTTTAAATGCAATTCTTGTAAATATCGGTCAATAACTGTCCACCTAAATGCAAGGAGCTTAATCTGCCTCCTTGGTTGAATGTGACGCTGACAAAAATCTACGATGTCTTAATACAAATAATGTATCGGCAGACAATTTTTGTTTGTGTAGAATACATAGATTCATAAAGCATGAATATGTGAAAATATATTTTCATTTCTTCGGGGTTTTCCTAAAACATGCAATTTAATCAATTTATTTTTTTCATCATGTATTTAAATTGATTTTTTTTTCGACTTCTGGATTTTAATGAGAAAATGGCGTCCATAAAAATCTAATAATCCCCAATATTTCCCCCTTTCTGCCTTTATAAACAACAATGGAGTAATTTAGTTACCACCATTACAAACACTTAATTAAAAGTTGCAAAAAAAATTCTCGGAAATTAATTAAAATTTTAAAATTTCAGAGTTATTATGATATTTACGGATCCATACGAATAACTGGTGTTAATTTGATCGCCTAGAATTTCATATTCTAGGAGGAAGAGTTGTGAAATACAAACATACAGGCGGATTTTAATATAATTGACTAGCTGCGTCGCAACCCCATGTGTTGCATTTGCATTGCGTAAGATCTTTTGATTTCTTGAGGAAAAAATAAATACAAAATGATTGTACATTCATGAAAAAAATTGTAGCATTACTTTTATTAATTATTAAATTTCAAGTAAGAAATCTATTTACAATGTATTTTAAATAGGAATTGCGAAAATTACATTTTGCAGATAAAGTGACTTTGATGCTTTTTTTTCCAGAATTATGTTATTTTTTAAGATTCGGTTTCTAATTTTGGAGCTTGGTGAATGAAAACGTCGTCCTTTTCGCGAATATATAATAGAAATATTTTAAGTTTTTTAAATAAAATAAATGCTTTAAGAGATTTTTTTTAAATGTCATTTTTATCCGATAAACTACTATTTTATTTTTAGATCCTATGTGACATGTTTTAACGCCATTTTTTAAAAGTAATGAATTGAAAATAGTATATATTTTTTGTTTAATTCAAATCTTGTGCATAAGGGGCATTAGAATTGTCCACTTAAATGCAATGAGCTTAAATCTTCTTCCTTGGTGAATCTTAAACTTCTATGATCTTCTAAATGTCAATATGTCGACGGACGATGTTTGGTTCTGTAGTGATTCATGGAGCTTGAATAAGTGAAAATATGTTTTTATTTCTTCGCATTTTTTCGGATAAATTAATTTAATAAACACAATTTTTCACCCTTTACTTAAATTGAAAAAAAATTCTCTTTTAAATTTTAATGAGAAAATCACACCGAGAAATGTAAAATAATCCGTTTAATTTCCGTTTTCCCTATTTTATCCAAAAAAATTGAAGTAATTTAGTTACTACTTTTACAGATATGTCGTTAAAAAATACAAAAAAATTAATATCTCGAAAACTGATTCGAAATTTAAATTTCCTAGAGTTATTATTACATCCGTGCGAAAAACAAGTATTAGTTTCAGCCCGCTGCGTTTCATATTCTTGAAGGAGTAGTTGTGAAATATAAAAAGGACAATCAGATTTTAAAAAATATATTCAGAACCTTTTGAGAGTGTTTGCTTTAAAAAAAAATCCTAACATTAATACATTTTATTTATTTTTAAGAAATTTTATCCGATATTTGACACTATTCTCTTAAACTTTTCTTCTAGTATACTGAATATATATATACATATATTTTCATTATGTGACAGACATACAGAATTTTGCTTCTAGTTTAGATGAAAGCAAAAGTGTATTACCACAATTCTCTATTTTCTACTTTAGATAAAATACTTCATGGACCCAGCTGTCCATGCGTTGCAGTATTTAGACGTCATACAGATGAAAGACACTACACACAAATCGCATTTCTACCACAGCCTTAAAGGAGCTTTAGCGAGTATTCCTAAGGTAAGATTTACTTCCTTTTCACTTATTTCTTCACAAGTCATTCTCACGTGTCTTTCTGTGGGAATATCAAGTATCCTTAAAGTTCTATTTCGATAAATAAAGGAAGTAAAGTGGAATTCTAGAATCGGACGTATTGATTTGCAGATACTTTGTTTCCGACTTGATTTGGTAGAAAGTCTATAGAGGAAACATTTTGGGTTGTTTTACGTGTATTTTATAAGATTCTCTTTCTAAGAAAATATATTAAATAAGTGGGAAGAACTGTTTATTTACTTTTATCAAGAAAGAGAAAAATTGGATAATTACTTTATAACACACATATATTATATTGTATTATATAATGAAATACTTTATAAAACACAGTGTACAACGAAAACTGCAAAGAATAATGGATGTACATTTTCAGGCAAAATGTAATAATTATAATGTTAGATCAACTAATAAACAATGGTATCATTTTAGAAAATAGGTAATAAACAATGGTAAATAAACAACAGTGCCTTCTGTTAGTCGCATTTAATATTTCCAGATGTCCGATTTTTCTACGCGCCATAGAGTTGGCGCCGAATAACGATTGCGTGGGACGCAAAAATTCCCAATTTTCACAATTCAAAATTCTATAAAATTTTCACGCGTATCATAGTATTTCTAACTCTGTGTTGAGTTTCTATTAGAGTCCTGTCTCGGGAGTGGTAACCTGAATTTAATTGACCGAACCCGACCTTCGATTTGGGTCGTGTGTGATTTTTGTTGAGGGTTGGATTCTGGTTGACCCAATTTTTCAAACAAAAGTCTGAAATATTTTTTTCAGATTAAAAAAAAATGAATATGAATGAGTATATATACGTTCATTTTTCAATATAAAAGATAAAATTGGTATTAGAGATACAATTGTAGACAATTTGTTTCAAAATTGTATTAAAATATGGATTGATTTTCTTCCATTTCGGACTCAGTTGAATTTTGGGTTGAATCCAGCCTCGTAATCAGATGTGGGCAGGGTGATATGAGACCCCACTTTCCAACCCTAGCAACTTCTTGAGCTCTCTCGAAATTTCATATTTTTTTAATTATTATTAACTTCTACATTACATTTAATTTTTTTAAACTTTGTAATCGAAAATGTTATGAGAGGAGAGATTTTCCTTCTGCTTCTGTCTATATTTATATATTTTTAAAGTAGATGGAAAAAGACAATCTGTGAATTAGCCCCACCAACAAATTTTAAAGTGTAGTCTGACTTTGTCGACTGATTACGGTCCTATTTTGGTTCAGATCAAAGTGCGTCTGAATGTTTCATCGGTTAAGGTTTTGAGCTGACTTGAAATAGAACTCCTGGGTTCGAATCGGAAATAATCCGACCCGTGAAGGACTCTAGTTCCTGTAATAGCGAAATTTTCGCAAAACAATATAAGTAAGAATCTTTCCAAAAATACACTATTTACTAAACTTTTGAATTGTCTGTTAAAGCAAGTACACTATAGTCTCAATGTACGACCTGTCTATCTTTAATATATATTTTTAAATGAAATTAAGATTCGAATGTGGTATAACATAAAGTGTGGCGATTGCTTGGACATTTTAAATTACCAGTGATGAATTTTAAATTGTAACCTATAAAACCCTTAAGTGATAATTGCTAAATGAGATCTCGAGGTGGTTTGAAAAAATGAGTAAAAAAAAAAAACAAAAAAAAAAAAAGTTTTTTTAACATTTAAAGAATAATTATTCATTCACTTTATTGAAAAAAATAAGAAAAATAAATCATTGTATGGGTAAATGTAAATAAATATTTCAGAAAATGTCTTTTACACTACATTTTACTGTAACCATATTTCAATAAGTCTTGGTGGATGATTATATTAAACCGATAGTCTGAAGAAACATTTAAACATGATATAAACCGAGTATAATAAATTTCCACTGTTGTTAACCCGTTGGATCCCAGGGACTCCAACGTATTTATTTCATAATGCACAAAAAAATTGATGACCCAACTTATTGGTACTAAACGGGTTCTCTTTTTACTAATAGTCCTCATGAAATTTTATTATAGAAGCACGACATTCATCTTTTATAAGAAAAAATATTTCAAGGCTACATCAGTCTCGAACCTGTTTTTATCGAACCTCTTTGCATAAGTAGTAATAACTGATGCTACTGTTGAAGTACTTAACTGGCTTCGCACCTATTGCAGGAACAGCAACTTTGTTGCAAGTAATCGTCTTGAATACATTTATACTTTTTATAGATTTTTTATAAAACCTAGAACCGAAACATACACCGCACTACATTTTCTCATTAGTAATAATAATATTATTATTATTTCATTGCTAAGTTCTTATATACTTAGAAAAAAAACGAACGTTTTTTGCTTATAAGTAATTATTTTTGCAAATTGCAACTTTGCATAATAAAAGACTCATTCAATGTTTTATAGAAACTGTGGTACCTCCATGTTCTTCCCTCCTTGAATTCCGAGTTACAACAACCAGAAGTCCTAGCTGCCGCCCTCCAGCCTATGCTCTTCATGATCGAGGAATCGACGCTAGAGGAGTACACACAAATAATCCTTCCTGTATTCAGAGCTGTTTTTGCCATGCCTAAAAGTGTCCAAGTAAGAAACAAATATAATTTAGCTTTATTATTTCGAATAAATCTTTTCGTTTAATTTTTTTCTGTAATACAAGTAAAAATTAAAGAATAATTTCCATTTTCAATTTTTTTTTAATTACACACTTGTTAAAATAACAAATTAAAATAATCTTTAATAATGCTTTGCCGTCTTATTCATATTTTCTTCCAGGTCAATATTGTTCTATTAGAAAACATGGACATATCATTAAATATTGGGTATAGTGTCCAAGAGATATAGTGTAGCCACCGGCTGTTTCAGTAATGTTTTAAAAGTGCTAAAAAATTAATCTTAATGTTGAACAATGCTGACCGATAAATGTCGATCACAGCGACATCTGCTAGCTCTCCACCAGCCGAAACGCTTTCTCAATTCAATTATACAATGTTTTCGTGCTACCAGATGTCGCTGCGATCGACATTTCTCGTTCAGCATCGTTCAACATTTATCGAATTAAACTTTTTAGCACTTTTTGGGTCGGCTGCCGCACTATATATTTCAGACGCTATAATTGGGTTGTCTTAGGTAGAACTCTTATACTACAGGCTGAATCATATCGCCATTTAATAACCCAACGAACCAAAAACCAAGCTAAAACCGGTTAGCTTACACTAGTAGTTGACGGCGAGTGACAGTGACAGGAAAGGCAAACACCTGCTCGGGGTTACAATATGGCGGTTATTTTGGGAAACAAGATGGATATGTGTCAGCTCCTCTTATAGGAGTCTTAGTCTTAGGCAAACCGCACACTGAGATGACACAAGTAACATGAATAACATGACGCAGGTCTTAGTGGAAGGAACAGGTTGAAAAAATGAAGAAACCTTTTCAAACCTGTTTGTTTACCTAAGGTGTCAGACATGTTGCATGTGACGTTATAGTGGGAGGTAAGGCTCCTGCAATCCGGGCTGATTCACGCCGCCATTTAATTGCCCGTAGGAGAAGCACGATTGGACAACAATCGCTGATTGGTCTAAGTGGGCAACAAAATGCATGATGATTCAGACTGTATTGTAGTAGACCTAGTGTGAGGCTTCCCTTAGAAGTCACGATGTATTCTTTCAATATTTTTCAAGGGGTATTTATTTATATAAAAGAAAATAGATTAACCAATGATCCGTTTGGTCCGATGAATCTTTTTCAATGAGAATACCGCTCAGACAAATTAAGGCCTGTTTTTGTTGGCGAAAAATTGAACAAGATGCTTATTTGAAACCTCATCTGAATTTAATGTTATATTAAGTATAGAGTTTTGAAGGGAGCAAAACTCTTGAATGTTGGATAATTAAAGTTCACCTAGTATGTTTGGTGAGGTAACAAATCCCATGCAAATTCCGATAGTCTTTAGCGGGCGATCAAACATGTGTGGTCTGACGATGTCGTGATGAAACACAACTCAATTATGGTTAACGAGAGATGAACATTTTTCTTTATTCTTCATATTCACTCATTTAAATTTCTTATTTACTTAAAAAATATATTTCTATTTTCTTTGAAACCACTGTTACTTTCTTAGAAAAAATTATATATTGCAGTAAATTCATACACTATAAAGGAATTTTCTATCGCTTATATAGTTTTTTTTTATTATTTAAAATATCGCAATGCATTTTCCCGTATTTTATCTTGCAGGCCATTTCTTTATGTTTGTGAAAACGTTGGCATAGCATTAAATTGAAGTAGTATACACAATAACATATCGATTTACATTAAATCATTTAATTTTCTTTTTTATTTCAACAATTATATGAGTTTCTCCTATTTATGTTTTATTTTATACCATTGTAGTGCACTTAGAAAATGTAGACATAACATTTAATTTAATTACTTTAAGCAAATTTAGTGGGAATTACATTATTTACATTTCACTATTCAATTTTGAAAACGGCAATATGGTTTCTCACTTATACTTTTTTCCGGCCAGTGGTATTCAATTATTACAGCGGTGTACATAGAAATAAATTTAAAGACTTTAAAAATATTATGTTGTTAACCAATTATTTATATAAATCCATTGCTTACTTCCGCAATTATAATATAATTTCCAATTTCTTTTTTATTATTCAAAGTAATGTTATTCTCTAAGAGAACGTACGCACAGTAGCAAATTGAATTAATTAAATAATTTTACGTCGTTTTGCGTTAACAAATTTTCATTTTACCATTTATTCGAGCTGTTGTAATCATTTTCTGTACTGCAAAAAAAAAAAAAAAAAAAAAAAATTGTTGATCTTACAGTATAATACTGGCATCCCAGCTGTCAGTATTATACCATAAAATTAACAGTAATAAATAGTAAAATAAGCAGTAATACGCTACCGTGCATGCGCGGCAGTGTATTACTGCTAGATGTGGAATGCCAGTGTATACTACTACTGTGGAATGCCAGTGTATACTACTACTGTGGAATGCCAGTGTATACTACTACTGTGGAATGCCAGTGTATACTACTACTGTGGAATGCCAGTTTTATACTGTAAAATCAACAATTTTTTTGCAGTGTAATAATTTGTTTTTTTTTTCAGGCCACTGTTACTCTCTTAGAAAATATGGACATTATAATGAAAAAAACACCTAAAAGTGATCTGAAATCAGAAGTCCTGCCTATGCTTTACAGCGCATTTGACTCTACAACACCACAGATTCAGGCAAGTATTTTTTTTTTATCTTATTTTAACACCAGATTAACGGAACGAGTGTGGAATTACTGCTTACGGAACTTACGATTAGTCGTTTTTTACCCAGCTGATATTAAATTTCTAAAACAATATTGTGTCTTTTAAACGCATTTGTAAAAAAAAAAAAACTTTAAAAATCGGGATAATGCGAGTGGGACATCCTAACGCTATGTTATATTACCTTTACAAAAAATTCCGTTACAATGCGTTATTTTGGTGTTAGTACCGATTATGGAAATTCATGAGTTTGTTATGTAATAAATTGACATAAATTTGTAAGTAAAATCTAGAGAAATGCTTAAGTGATACACAAAAAAACAACGAAAGGCTTATAAAAACCTTTTAATGATAAACATACGTTTCAACAATCCTACGGCGCCATTTTCAAGAAATATAACGATAAACAAAGTATTCTCGCAAATTTGGAAAATAAATTTGAAAACATGAATCACGAGATCATATATGTAAAAAAAAGCAGGTGCTTGAAGTAGCCAACTGTAATCGTAAAAATTAATATTTCGTTATTGCATTTTAAAACGGAAAAGTACCTCGTGCCAAATTTTAGGCAATTCAAATGAGGCGGATTCATTGCAAATGTTTACGTTACGCATGTAGATTTCTATTGATTCACGGATAATAGATGGGAAGTAGACTCTTGATGGATAAATTATTTTACTATTTTTAAAATCAATTTTTACTGTCTCGGTGCTATGTAGTCGTGCCAGTGCTGTAGTACTCCTGTCATATTTGATATCTGCCATATGCTCTTTCAATCTTGTTTGAAACTTTCTAGTAGTCATTCCTATATAATATTATAACGTTCCATCAGCTCTGGTGAACGGGATTTCATAAACACCTGATAGTTCATATGGCTCTATTGGGTCTGTTTTCTTTCAAACTACACTTTTTAATTTTATGGATGGTTTTGCGATAAGACATATATTGAATTTGCTAAGTTTATATTTCAATCTTTCAAAGAACCCAGGGAAATATTGTAAAGTAGATAACTTTGAATTTCGTTTATTGAAGTTTTTCTTCTCTTTCTTCTCCATACTCGTAATTACTTTATTAATAGTGCTTTCTTTATATCTGTTGTCTCTTGCTATTTCGTGTATTTTATTAACTGATCTGGAGTACAATCTATAAAGGCTCTCTTAATAACAAGCACTTTGGTATTTTTTGGTATGATGTTGATAGTTAAAAGGTTTCTATAAGCCTTTTGTTCTTTCTTTGTGTATCACTCAAGCCTTTCTCTAGATTTGAATTATATTTAGTGATCTTATTTTGTGATTATAAAAATTTATAAATTAATGATTTTCCGATTTTTTCTATTGCATTTGCTATAAGGCCTTCTTTCCTGAAAAACTTCAAGGCTCTAGGTCAACCGGAAGTACTCTATAGATTTTACTCTCAAAACTCCGAAAATCCTTAATTTATAATATTGTGGGTTTTTTTTTTACAGCTTTATATACAGGGTGATTATAATTACAGTACCACTTTCAAAATGCTGTAAAAAAGGAACCACTGGTCAGAATTACTTTAAATTTGAACTGAATAGACTGGAAGAAGGGGGAACGGTATGGCATAAGAAAGAAAAAGTCCCAAAGTGTATAAATAGATGGCGCTGTAAGCGGCATAACGAAAGTGGATTCGACTACAAGTAATATTTTTAATCGAAATACGACGGCTTTGGCATGAGACATCGGACCACAGTCTTTTTTCATAACCCTTTAATGACTTTAATTTCTTTAAAGCTGAAAGCGCACAGTCGCTGTTCTCGTAAAAGAGCTTCACCAGCAGAGCGCGATCCTTCAAGATGACAAGCTGCTCAGATGGAATATGAGGGGAACGCCACAAATACCCCGTGTTTTTATACCACATGCAATGTGTCGTGCGCATGAGTGTCTTTCAATTTGCCTAGTATGCCGCTGACAGCGCCATCCATTGATACACTTTGGAACTTTTTTTCTTATTCCATCCGTTTCCCCCTTCTTCAAATTTGAAGTCATTCTCACCAGTGGCTCTTTTTTTACCGCAATTTGAAAGTGGGACTTTATTTATAATCATCCTGTATATGATCAGTAAGTCCGATTATGGAATTCATGAATTTGTCACGTAATAAATCGACATAGATTTATAAATTGATGAATTTCCTTTAGAAGTTTCCGGTTAGATGTTAATACCTTAAATTGCGCCAAATTTCAATCTAGTAGTCAACCGAAAGAAAGTTGTGCTTTTCGCAAATATCGCCGGTTCGCGGCTCAATAATTTTAGTACTTTTCCTACCGCATCAACTATACGACATTCTTAAAGGTATCAAACAATTCAAAGAATTATAATAACAAAAAATATATTTTTTCATTATTTCAAACCTTTCTGGTCCTTTTCAGGACCTTTAAACTTTCCAAAAATCAATTTTCATTTTTTGTTTTATTCTGAATGTTTGTGAGTATAATTGAAGGTAAGTGAATATTGAAATTTTAAGATGCGTTTTCTCAGATTAGTAAATTTTGAGTATGCGCGCACTTTTACTTTCCAACTATATAAACTACTTTTTTTTAATTTTAATACGTTTCTTTATAGTCTACATGCTAAAACCAAAACAATTGACATATTTTGTTTATTTATTTTATTTTATTTTTATTTAAATTTTAATACGTTTCTTTATAGTCTACGAGCTAAAACCAAAACAATTGATATATTTTGTTTATTTATTTTATTTTATTTTTATTTTTATTTAATTATTTATTTATTTATTTATTTTTGCACTTGGGGAAAACATTATTTATTTTTTTGGAAATTTTGAGTTAAAATTAAAGTTATTTTTGTATATACAGCATTTATTTTTCTGCGTAAATACCGAAGAATTTATACTTTAGGTTAGAATACTTTAGGTTAGAATTTATACTTTAAAAAAAAGAATAAAATCCTTATTGCATACTTTTTGAGCAATAAACATACGAATTTTAACATTGCTATTTATTTATCATTCCACATGTTTATTATTCAATAATTGCGGGCGAATTTCACTGCTGATAATTAACTGAAAAATTAATTAAAATTACTTACTATTTGAATTTTGGTATACTTTGTAAATGCCGATGCTTTTGATCGTTTAGACCAGGCATGTAAAACACGTTTACCGCCGCGGGCCAAATTAAGCATTATATACAAGGCCGCGGGTTACATAAAAGAAATTGATAATAATCTTACCATTCCACAAAATGAAATTTTTACGTACAAAACACAGACATGTTAATGAAATATTCACGTAAAGTTCCAAAGTTAGTATTATACATAGTT
The DNA here is from genome assembly GCA_963931845.1 of Maratus michaelseni. NCBI lineage: Eukaryota > Metazoa > Arthropoda > Arachnida > Araneae > Salticidae > Maratus > Maratus michaelseni. Next base: position 388,692,660 of record OZ007588.1, read on the forward strand.
TTTTTTTTTTCAAAAAATGTTAAAAATTACTTTTTATCAACGAAATCTATAAAATTTATGGAATTTTCTAAATTGCATGTAATTTAAAAATTGATTGTACATGCTGGTCTGTTAATCTTGATCTAGCAAAGGTATCTCAATCAATCTTCCGTATTTCCTTCAAGTAAAAAATAAAAACAAACATACTGTGAATCAGGAAATTTATTTAATAAAATGTGGCGTATCTATTCGCTACTTATTTGATTTCATTTATTAAATATATTTTCTGGTTCAAATTATGATTGACTTGAAAAATAACAAAAGTTTAGAAGCTACTCAAAGCTGTCCTATAAAACTGCGCTACCGAACTTAATTAAAACTAGATGGTACCCGTCAAAACTTGACGGAAAAAATTACAATAACAATATTAGTAAAATAAGCTTCTTTATTACATAAGTAATGTTACATAAGTACACTTATGAAACAATCTTTCAAATATTTTATTTAAAAAAAAATTCCCCCAGTGAATTACGTTATTATTTCCGATGCAAACTCTAAACAAACAATCCGTAAACAAAATGGAAATCAGTTTGACATTACCGCCCTATTCCTCACGGCAAGAAAGAAAATTTCCTGAACCTATGAAGTATCATACAAATAGCATATCCCTACATTCATCTCATATTCAGTCAATAAAAGAACATATTAAATAAAGCACACATCCCCCCTTGTGATAATGCAACCGAATGAGCTCCTATGCGCATGTGCATTGCATCTCCCCAAACGCACCGTCGAAATTCGACGTTAAAAAAAGTTTTAAAATGTTTTGATCAAAATTTTTAAAGTGTCTTCTTTAATCATTGTTCGTTTCAAATCCATATCTTCTGAAACGCATCCATTGTTTTAAGCTAATCAATTTTCATGTAAAGATGAAGAATTTTTTTTACAATAATAAATCAATCTGCAGATAAGGAGATTTTTAATGTTTTCAAGTGTAATTTATTTGTATGGTTTCTTCATTCCCTTACGTAATCAGGATGATTATTCCTTTTCCATAATTAAGAGAAATAATGTAAATAAATAAATATCCAAGATTATTTTTGATTCTGTTTTCATTAATATATTGTAAATTTTATTGTTAAAAGTTACTGATAAATGATACTTTAGTAAATGGGGCTTTTCTTTATTATTATTTTTTATTATTATTATTTTTCTATTTTTGAGATTTAATGGCAACATTCTTCCGTTTGTTTATTGGGCGCTACAGTTTGGCGAATTATTCGAGGTACTTTTCGGTTAGCAGGGCGCAATGAAGTATATATGTATATATATATATATATATATATATATATATATAGTATATATATAGTATATACATACATATATACAAATATATATAATGTATATAGTTTTGTTTTTCTAGTATTGAATTTATGTGGTTTATAGATTTTGGTTGGCTTTTGTGATAATGATTCTGCAAGTAATTTTCGATTGGAGTTTATTATTATGTATATATATATATTACTGGCGCCGGCTAACCGAAAAGTACCTAATTTGCATATAGTTTTTTTTTCTTAATGGGACGACGGGATAATGCACGGAATTTCGACGGGATAATAAATATTTTTGATGGTACCAGAATATTTTTCTGTATTTTATAGTTATATTAAGAAATACATATTTTATGATTTGCTGAATCCCTTATTTGTTTACTTTTTCATGCATTATATTATTGAAGGTTGTTAGTTCTCTTATTCGTTTAAATATACCCTATACTTATATAAAAATAGCGTGTGTTCTCTGTGGTGTTTCGCATAAACGTTGTAAAATTCAGGTTATTAGATTTTATCCAACTTTGCTGTCTTAACAGCTGATGAAGCAGCCATTTTCGGCGATTTTTTTGTTACCTGTAAAATGTTTGTTTTTGTTATAGCCCTAACTAAGAAAAAATTGAGTACTTTTCCATTATACGGACACCATTGTCGCCAAGCAGATATTTACATGTATGGCATGGTGTCGGAATAACGGAAAAGAACCAAAATTCGCGATCGATCAAATAATTGAATTTCGTTAAACATTAAATTTTCTGGTACTTTTCTACTATCCGGTCGGCCACTTTTCATAACAAAAAACTATCGCCAAACTGTAAAATTAAACGCCGAAAATGAAGTGCGATTTACTTGATGTCAGAAGCATTATACGTGTTTGTTACGTCATCAAGTGGTTTTTAATTCGAGATTTGCGTCTATTTTCCTTATGTTTTACTGATTTATTAGTTATTTCATTAATTAAAATAACAATTGTGCCCATAAATTCATGTATTTTATTTATTTATTTATTTTGATATTTCAATGGCAACGTTCTCCCGTTTATTTGGCGTTACAGTTTGGCGATAGTTTTTTGTTATGAAAAGTGGACGACGGGATAATAGAGAAGTACCAATTTTCTTATTTTTAATCTGAGAAAGAAGCAATAATCATGGATTTAATTAATTTTGCAATATGTGGTGCAACCAAAATAATTTTGATTAAATCAGTACAGATATCGCAGACGCACCTGGGTTATTTTTTGGCGCCTAAATGACGATTTTTGCTTTGTATGGCAACCTGGTGTTTTATAATAAATTTTGTTTGAAAACGATAATACTATCAAATAACGACATAGCATTATAAAATTTATCTTAAAATTGAAGTTTGCTTAGGTACTTTGTAATTTAAAATTTAGACTCCAAGTACTTTGTCTATTGGTTTTCTTTTAATAATCCATATTCATAATTTGCCAATTAAAATAAAAATTTTAACATTGTTTAACAGTTCGACATTAACAGTTAAAACTTCATAATGGAAAGCCATTAAATATCTTTATAAGAAGGTATGTTTATCTTCACTACCCATATTTCCAAGATATTTCCTGGATCGACGATGATTAAGCATTTGCGTACAAATATAATATAAGTTTATAAGCACTATAAGTTTTTAAGCACATATTAGGCTTTTATAAAACTATCCGCTATATATAAATCTTTCTAGCAATGCTACCTATGCTTATAGTATTTTCAAACTTCTTTAACTGCTCTAGGCATCATTTATTCAATTTTGTAGTGAATGATTGCGGCTGTCAGTAAATTTAATATAATAAAGACAATACATAATTAGTTTTTAAAGCAAATGCATTTTCTTCATTAGGCTTTGTGAAAGCACTTTGAGAAACATTGCAGCTCGGACGGTTCATTTTAAAATTTCAACCTCACATTTTGGTCTGCCCGAGATTACAACAAGGGATCAGAGACGGCAATTTAATCTCGGCTTTGCCGTTTTTTGGTCCCTTTGTCAGGTGCCAAGCACATGCAGACGTCTGCTTTTCATCCCCAAGTTAATGGATTGATAAAAAACTGGCATAGCACTTTAAAATCTGCACTTAAAACATACCTGCCGAAAAGGTGGACGCAGATACTCACTGCAGTCTTGTTGTATTTGAGAATTTGCGGCAGGATTTAAGATGGACACCCTGTGACCTTGCATAAGGGAAAACGATTCGGCTTCCGGGTGAATTTTGTTTTATCGTCCGTAACGGGTAATTCATATGAATTCATCAAATATCTGAACCATTTTATGCAACATCTAAGACATTCTGCAACTAAAGTGCAAAAGCAGAAGCACATTTTCATGTCATTTGAATTAATCCATTAAGCGCCAAGTCTCCCATTTTGGGAACCTTTGTTAAGATTTTTTTTCTCCACAAGTAATTAAGACACATACATTTTATATTACTTTTATTGAATATTGAAGTACTTAGCATGGTTGGAATTTTTTTCAAAAAGTTTGTAATTTAAATTCTATTTTTTAAAATTTTTCAAATTTAAGGAAAATTGACTATATTTACTTCATAAGAAAAAAAATCACTAAAAATAATTAATTCGACGGCGAAAGTTTCGAAACATTGAATATGAAAAAAAAAATAGTTATTTTAAATCATAACAAACATAGATCAAGAAAAATAATTTAAAAGGGTTTTACAGTTGTTTATTTAGAAAGGTCCCAAAATGGGAGACTTGGCCCTTTCTGACTAGCAAAATAAAGTCCTCACCCCTTTTCCATGAATACATCTGTTGACCTCTCTGCTGTTTATTCTTTACTGTTGAAGGTCAGGCTCTTTTGTTATTGAACATAGTAACCCCTCTTTTGTTGCTGAAGTCCAGGTGTTTTTATCAAAACAGTTGATTCTATTCATAACGTTCTGGAGAATGTTCTAGATAAACGTGTGATAAATTCTTGGTCAGCAGTCTAAGCTAGGGGCTCAGTAAGCAAGGTTCATTTTCAATAGAGAAATTTCTGTACTTTTATTTAAAGTGTAAAAATGGCGTCTAAGTTTTTAACTGTGCAGGAATCCTTAGACTATATGGAAACATTAGATTCGGACGAATTCTCAGCACATGAGTGTACAATCACTTGTTTGCCACCAAATCCTGATCAGATAACTGATGAGGAAAATTTTAATGAAAATTATTTAGATGAAGTAGAACCAGTGGATGTATGCGGAGAAGTCGAACTTAATTTAAAACGTCGTGAAACACTAGATATTTCAAAGAAGAAAGTAACATATAAAAAGAGGAAGAGGTGTCCAGAAGAAAATTATTTTTCAAGTGATGAAGATGACTGCAACAAAAGTCAAAACCAACAAACAGAGTCCAAAAAATTGACAAAACGGAAAAAAAAGGTTAAAATAAATAAAGCTATTAGGACAAAGAAGGAGAAAGAGCCAAAAACGAAACCATATGTTTGGAAAAAAGTCGATAAATTAGATCCAATTAAGTCTGAAAAAACACCAATTTTAGAAGAGATCCATCCTGAGTTAGCAAGTAAAACTCCTTATGAATTATTCAAAATGTATTTTGATTCTGATATCATGAATCTTATTTTAGAAGAAACTTTAAGGTATGCTACGCAAAACAATAATTATACCTTTTCATTATCTGAAAAGTTATTGGAAGTATTTCTCGGAATTCTGTTGTTTAGCGGATATCATTCCTTGCCTCAAGAAGATTTATATTGGAGCAATTCAGGAGATTGTAATCTGCCTTTCATACAAAATGCCATGAGTAGACAGAGATTTAGAGATATAAAGAAGTATCTCCATTTATGTGATAATAATTCTATTGATGGCTCTGACAAGTTGGCCAAAGTTAGATGTTTTATAGAGTTGTTTGGAAAAAAACTGCAGCAATTCGGAACATTTTCTGAATCTTTAAGTATTGATGAGGAAATGATCCCTTATACAGGCAGACATTCTACCAAAATGTATATGCGTGGAAAACCAATAAAATTTGATTACAAATTATGGATTCTTGCTTCTTCTCAAGGTTATCCATTCAATTTACAAGTTTATGTGGGAAAAGAAACAGCAGCCGAAGACAAAACTCCCCTTGGAACAAGAGTTGTCTTGGATCTAATAGAATGTGTAGAAAACTGTAGAAGACACAAAGTGTATGTTGACAATTTTTTCAACTCTCTGCCATTGCTTGAAGAAATGCGAAGAAGGGAATTCCGTCTAACTGGAACGGTGAGAGAGAACCGACTGCAGAACTGTCCTTTACAAGATAGTAAAGTTTTGGTAAAAAAAGAAAGAGGGACATTTGACTACATTATAACAAAGGATTTAAGTGTAGTAAAATGGAAAGACAATAAAGTTGTATGCTTAGCATCGAATTTTGAATGTATGGAGCCTATGGGGCAAGCAAAGCGTTGGTGCCGAAAATCTAAAAAGAAGATTGATTTGCCTCAACCAGGAATAGTTGGATCTTACAATAAAAATATGGGCGGCGTAGATCTTCTTGATCGATTTTTGAGTAGTTACCGACCCAGAATAAAGGGTAAGAAATGGTGGTGGCTATTTTTCACCAACACACTGAACATGGCTGTGGTAGAGGCTTGGAGAATCCATCGTGAGATGAATGGACAAATGTCTCAGTTAACATTTTTACGAGACATTGTGATGGGTTTGATGAAATCAGACAGACTGCAATCGTTGCCAATACCTCAACTTGGACCACACACACCAGTGAACTGTAACATACGCTTTGATGGTGTAAATCATTTTATCACACAGGCAGGAAAGCAATCAAAATGTAAACTTTGTAAAAAGAATACTCGTCTGTGGTGCGAGAAATGTAAGGTAATGCTCCACAAAAATTGCCTAATACCGTTTCATACAAAAATGTAAAAGAAAAAAAGATATTAAAAAGGTAAGAACATTTACGAGTTCTTCATTTTATGGCTTGAATATATTTAATATGCAATTAAGGTATTGATAATTAACTTTATTTACCATATACAAATAAATTTGGGGATTTATAACTCGATTTCAAAATATTTTAAAACTAAACATTCAACTCTAAACATTGTGGTGGAGGTTTCTATTTTATCCCCATTAGGCGCCAAGTCTCCCATTTTGGGACTATATCATATCTTCTAACCAAATAAAGATTTCTTAAAAATTTAAACTGCATATGATTAGAGACGTATATTAAACCTAAAAAAATATAAAAATTATAATTTTTGGGATGCGGTTCATATAGCGGCGTTTAATGGGTTAAGTAAATGCCTTCATTTTTTTTTCGACACGATGATGTTCGTTCCCTCTTACGACCACAGTAGGACGCACCATTTTTGGTTATCGACAAGACTGATCAAAAGCAAGACTGAGTCCAAAAGGACGGGAAAGGGACAATTATGTCAGTCGACAGATAATTAGTCTTTAGTTTAATGTAGATTACATTCTAATACGAACACCATCAGACGAGATAATGGAGGAAAACGCTGAAACAGATGAGCTTACTCATCGGAAAACAGTTTGCCAGAGGCGGATTACAAATTAGGCTGAGTAGGCTGACGCCTAGGTACCCGGAAGGAAAGAGACCCCGGCGCTAAGATTTTCTTTAAAGTTTTTCCTTCATATCGGGCTAATATTTTACGTAAAGAGAAATGACGTGCAATATTCTTTGTTTACGACTTTTATTGAATATTGTAGGTAATTAACATATAGATGGTATTCCAAATGCTACTCCCCTTTTAATTTTTTCGATATTCATGAGAAGAAAACATTAGATTCTTGCAAGTTTTTGGCTTCCAGTTTGTGATGGATTTACACAGAGGCGACTTTTGTAGCCACAGCATCTTGGTCGAGATTTTGTCAGCACGTCTACAAATGATGGTCTTTTAAAGAAGCTATCAAGTTTTAATCAAACATTTTGTCTATTTTTCACCTCTTAATTTTGAATAAGTTATATGTGAAAATAAAGAAAAACATTCCAATTTTTTTACAAATGCTTATGTAAAAATACATTAATTTGTAAATTTACTTGCTGTAAATCTAATCCGAAAGAAAATGTATGCAAATGTTCTGAGAATTGCATCATACTGGAAGATTCTAATAACTTATATTTAGAAAAATATTTTTCTCAGTCTAGGAAGGAAATTTTAAAAATCCCATTTTTTTTACGACCACGGCTTACCGAATTATGACACTTTGAATTTTAGGAAATATCAATGTTTACCTGCACTAAAAGTACTTCTTTACATTATTAGTGCCAGGAAACTGTGAAATATATCACTCTGAAGGAGGGGAGGAAGTCTCCAAAAAAGTCAAGCCTAGGGGCCCGGGTGGTAGTTAATCCGCTTCTGCAGTTTACAGGTCTGAACGTTCAGTTCAGACCTTTCTCTTAGCGCGTTGGTAGGGGGAAAGAGGTATCTACTAACTATATTTAAACTAACATTACCTGAACTTTGATTATGTGAACATAACTCTTATTATTTGCACTTTATCAACATGGATTTCGTAAGTTAGCAAGCACCCACATCAACACACTAGTGTTTTCTAGCTTCAGCATCGGTAAGTCGATCGAAGCCAGTGTGCGTCCCGCTTTCTTGCCATTTACACGCATTTATAGATCGATATCGAAATGTTAATGTAATGTTTTCCAATTTGATGTTTGAAACGGTAAGGTGCAAATATTTTGTTTACTAATAACTAACATTCTCTGGAATCATATCGTTATTTATTTAAGCACATTGGTGTATTTTACACTCGATGAAGTTAAATAACTTTCTACAATACTCGCACAATATGGAAGGAGCTCAGACTAGCTTCTTCAGATCCTTGTGGCTTTTTCGAAAAAAATGAATGTTTTCTATTTATCTTATTTCAAACAGTGTGCTGCGCTGCATGCGGTGGCTCAGACAGCTGATTACCTAGAAGAGAATGCAGTTAGAAAAATGGTGCTGCCGCGTACGAAACAAGTCTTCGAGAATAACAATGGGATCAAGGTAAGTTCCAAATTTAGTTAAATACGTGTGTCACACAGCGGTCAGTTTAATGCCAATATACAGGGGTACATAATTAAGGTTCACTATCTGTAGTCGAAAGTATTCATCAGAAAAATATGAAATTTAAAATGCCTCTAAATGAAGGGATGCCAAAAAAAAATGAATTTCAAAAATAGCCACAAGAGGGCGTATTACTGATTTTTTCAACAATTTAACAAAATACAAACTTACATACACTGTGAAATTGGAAATTTCGCAAATCTTCTGGAGCGGTATCGCCATTTTGATGAAAACGGTTCACCTGTAAAACACGATCTTAAACTGCACGATATTTTCTGTGGAAAAGACATGAGACCGACAAGAGATTCATTGCGTCTTTTTATTTAAGATTTTCACTGTGGACGGGCATATATAACATGTGGTTACTAAAATTTGCATATATGCCAAAATGTTAAAATCTGAAAATGACCTCTGGTGACAGTTTTTTTTTCTGCTGAATGTTTTTCGCATCTCTTCATTTAGACGCAATTCAAATTTCATTTTTCTGATGAATATTTTCGACAACAGATAGCTCTGATTAGTGAACTTTAGTTATGTACAACCGGTAAATCGGCTGTCTTTTTTATATAAATATTCAAATATTCGTCTAGGACAGAATATGTTATTGAATTTTGCGTCTTTACATTTTATTAATTTCTAAACTAACTCTTAAAATTTAAATTTGTTATAAAAAGTTTTTCAAGCATAATAAAATTTGATTTCGTTCACTCTACTCGCGCATTTTCAGACTTTTTTTCCCCCATTTTCCCAATGCCAAAATGTAGGGGTGCATAAAAAAGCGATTTTTTCGAATATTCCTTCAGGGCATACCATTTAGAATATTCTTCTAAATAACAGAATGGAATTTAGAATCTTCTTCATACTCAATCTTCCGGATCCCGGGTAAACTTAAAGTCTAGTTTTGCTAAGTCATTAAAAACACTTTTTCTACATCAGACATCTCGCAATACTCTAAAATAAGTAATTTTAGAAATTTCTAACATTAACACCTATCCAAATTATTTTAATCTTTAAAACTGTACTTAAAAGCAGCTGCTTCTAATTTTGTATGTTTTTTTATATATATAATAATTAAACATAATGCAACTTTTGTCATTTAATAGATATAAAGGTTTAAAATTTCAAATAAAAATGTATGAAGCGATCTAAAAGTTGAAAATTTGTTTTAAAGTATTCTTTTGTTTTATGTTAATACAGTCAGTTAAAATTATGACCATACTTTTTCATCCTCTTTAATAAAAAGCTATGCGTTGCTGACGACTGGGATTTTCGATAATCGTTGCCACAGATTAAACGCGGAAAATGAAACATTTCAAGTTACTGAAAAAATTAAGATCTCGAAAAGTGTTTGTCAGAAAATTGTTAGGCAAACTTCGTTAAAAACGTAAAAAATTATATATTTCTTGATATAAATTAAATTTCAAACCTATTGATTATGCCATTTTTCAAATATTGAATTTCAAAAATTACCAAATTTCACAAGAGTACCATAGTGAAATCTTCACGCGTAAAAAGATAGTGTTAACGGCAACGTGTCCTGACGTATACTGGCACGAGTCACAAATTATAGTAGCCTTACTATTGTGTTAAAATATAAAAGTGAATTATGATGCTACGAGTGCATGATTTTTACTTAATTTTAATATAATAATCTTAGAAACAAGGTTTTGAAAAAAGAATTCGAATGGGATTAATGAATTGGCCAAGACTGTATATTATTTTGAGTTTAAAAGAGGAAAGGATATTATTTAGATTTCCTTAGGAACTTTTGGTCAGAATTGAAAGTTTAATATCTCAAAACGTCAGAAATTAAATTGACATTAAATTGGCCATAACTATAACGTCTGTCCTTCAGTTCGTTTGAATAGATTTGCATTTAAAAATATAAAATCATTCAACATTGATTTTAGGTAATTTTAAGATTATAATCACGGGCCCGGGCAATGCCGGGCATGTCAGCTAGTACTTTTAATATTTATAAAATTTTAGGGGAAAATCTAGTGTTGAGTAATAACTATAGACATTTAAAAAGTTGCATTCGTAGCTTAAATATTTATATTGTTCAATTAATGGAAATATATTTTTTTTCATTTTAATATACTCCTATGAATATATGCCCAAATTTATAGCGCTGATTAAGTACTTTTATGTAATGCCATAAGCATAATAATAAGAAAATTTTAGCCATATTTGAATGCATGTTTAAATAAATTAATTTCATAATAGTAAATGGATAAACCATGTATTAACAAGCTATTAGATTAAACAAGATCATAAAATTGCAATTTGAATTTGGTTTCTATATTCACCATACGTGAAATAATTGTTAACAAACAATATTCAGCAAATGTTTATTTGTATTATTTAAGGGCAATATGAATGTCCAAACAACGTCAAAAATTACATTGTAATAACAAATTATTTTTATTTTTATTTTTATTTTTAATCTTGTTCGAAAAATGTTATATTTCAAAATAATATGTATGAATATATTTTGCCTGCTGTTTTCTTTCAGGTACAGGCTAACGCTTTGACATGTGTGGAAAAAATTATTGACAAGTTAGAAAAAACAGATATTTTAGATGAAGTTCTTCCAATGTTGGGAAAAGCTAAAATACAAGATCCAATGATTCTTATGCCGGTTGTAAGTAAGTACATTGTAAATTAACACAAGAGTTTCAAGAAAAGTAAATCCTTATAAATACATGTTCTACTTAAAAAATTACAACACTGAGAAATAGTACATTTAATTAATTTCTGAAAGGTTTTAAATAAAAATTATAAAAACAGTTTGTACTTTTTTATAAGCTTCATTTGACACATTTTTTGAATTAATAAAGTATACATGATTTACATTATTGCACATTAGCTTCTCAACTCCAATTGCAAAGCTGCTAACCATTGCTTTTTTGTTTCCACTATTTATAATAGTGAAAGCAAAAAAGTTCGAACTCCGTCTTATTTAATCGCAAAATTTTTACGATTAAAGAAGACAAAGATTTCTGTTAAGAGATAGCGGAAGCATAAAAACGTGAAAGTTGATAGATATGCATCTTAATAATCAAAACTGAAATCAGCGGAAGCTGCATTAATCACATAAACATATCAAAAACATTTACAATTGTATAAGAGAGGTTCGGAGGCAATTTCACACGCTACCAATTTTATTGCACTTATTATGCTATACAAAAGGATAAAACACAGGGCAAGGTTAAAATATTACCCTAATTTGAGACGTCAATAAAAATAATAAGCGTTTAAAAAAAATTCTTTGTCTGAAAATTACATTTTATGTCATTTTGATTTAGTTAGTTCTGAACATTATATCAGATAAGTGGCGTCCGTAAATATTGATTCAGTGTTAAAGTCTCTCCAGGAAGTTTTCCATTGCTTTTCCGACCACTGGAATCACCGTGATTTCCTGCGCTACTGCTGCTATCAAATCTTCAAAGTTGATCTCCGATGTTGGCATTCGTGATTCCTTACATTGTCCCTTAAAGGGTTAACGGGTTTTATAGATTCTTTTGTGTATGTGTATATATGTATCCCAAATCCCCAACAACCTCAGTTCTTTTATTCTGCTTAGAACTGGTATAGACTTGTTTTTCTGTTTGTTGCTGGATGATGAACAAGATTTTTTCTGTCTGTAGAGCAGATCTTTAACTTTTCTCTACGCAGTGTTACAATTAATGTGTACCTACCTAGGAGGTACATACTATCTGTTGTACATCCTACTTCTTCGAGAGCAAAATCAAAACTTCCTTCAGATCTTGCAGTGAAGGACGTCATTTTGCGCTTGGAACTCTTTGCGGTAGTGTCTTCTGATGGTGTATTTAAGATGTGTATTTTCTTGGTATTATGAGAAAAAGGGCTTAGCCGGATAAGCACAGACTTCTCATGCTGTCCATGCTTAAGCGGACGGACTGGACCTCACATACTAATCCATCCATTAATTTCCAATCAATTTTTCTGATATTTTTCCTAGATGTTGTGACCGATCTAACAATAAAATCCCCCTATCATCACCTTATAAATATTAATAATATTTACTCAGATTAAAGGAAAATAATTCTATTTTTAGAAATAACATTTTTTTCAGAAACTACTACACGGAATTTCATATTATTAACATAGATTATAGAGGTACTAAAGACGCATATCTGATATTTTTTTCTATAATTTTATGTTAATAAAAGCCGTGTTAAATAACAATAACAAAATTTTTAAAAATAAAAATCGTATTTTATACTTGTAGGGAAATTACAATGTAAAAATTCTTCACGTGTGCCCGTATAACGTATGTAAAATCCGGAATTGAGCGGTGAGTACCACAAATATATATTTACAAATATGTGTGTAAAAATATCTAAAAGTCATATGAAGGCGGTATTTGAGAAGGAGTTACTAAAATTCGACATTTCAAGAATTTTTAGACATTCTTACATTTAAATATACATATCGGACTTTATTCTCAACGCTGTCGATGCTGCTTCAATATCGAACATTGCCGTTGATATCGTAGACAACAATAGAGAAGAAAGTTTTGACCCTGGAAATCACAACTTTGTTAAATATCAAAATGTAACGATAGTGTTCTGCATCAGGCGCATAGAAATAATTCAAATACCACTTTGTATGATGAATAATCATAGTTATTAGTTTCACCCTTCTAAATGCGTAATTTTCGTTGCCGTCCTGTTCAAGGTTTGTATCTAAATAAAATTAACAGCCTCGCGGTGGAGTTGATTTGTCGTGGGAAATACAATTGTTTTGTCTCGATCTCATCTCAGAATCTTGAAACAAATGCGATGGTTGAGGAAATATCTTGAATAAAACGATAAATTGCCGAAAAGTATTGAAATCAACTGAAAAATGCACCTTGTTTGTCATGTCGACTGACTCAAAGTGATCAAATGGAAATGTTATATGTGTAAATTGTCAAAAAACGCATCACCGCAAAAGGGATAAATACTGAACTAGGTAAGTTCTAGTTAAGGTTTCACTTAACTAAATATTTCTCTCATTCTTATTTAATGTTTGCACCAGTTTATATTTTTGCTATATTTTCAAATTCATCATCAACGTCAGCATAAAATGCTCACCAACGTATTTATGTCTATTATTTTTATCAAGTTTTCTTTATTCTACCAAATCATATCGTACGTAATCTATATAATAAAAGCGCAAGTCATGTGACTGAGGAAAACAAATACGGACAAACCACTTCTTTTTTCATATGCCAAACTCTTTTTTTTCAAAATTAATTTTCCGAATCAAATTGCATAAAAGTTACATTTTTAGAAAGATCGTCCAAAAAAATTGTTTGTTTGAGAGATGAGTTACATTAAAAATTGTATAGATTCTGAGATAACTTCAGTGGAAATTAGGTTAATAGCCGAATATCCCAATCTATTAATGTAAATAAACACAGGATATTTGTTCATCGTGAGTCATAGAAATATTAAATCATGTAGATAATCATTCGCAAAGCAAGATCTCCATGGTGAATTTTGCAGCGCTGTCTGGTGTCGAAAAAAATATTAACATCTGTAAAGATGACATACGCAATAAGAAAAAAAAGACATGCTCATTTCGCTCCTAACAGACGATATAATTCATTGCACTCAAATAATAGCTATGATTTTTTTACATAGTAAAACTATAGTACGAACGCTTCTCATTTGTCACATTTACTTTACAATTTCCAACTTGTTTAAATTGAAGAAACGTACTTTGAACCAGAAATTTTTTTAATTAAATGTATCTTGCTTCCATGAAGTAGTCGTTTGAAATCTACTTGATTTAATGCCTGAGGAAGACCGCTCGGCAAAGGGTGAACCCAGCCATTGAGCGTTTAATGTCTTCCCCGGATGGCTCCCCGGCACACAGGGATTAGGTGGGTGACTCCAGTGGTCGTCGGGCAGAGAGAGCGCACGCTGGGGCCTCCAACGTAACTTAAACTTTTGCCTCCAAGAAGAGCGCCCCCCATGAACGGAACGCCTGCCCAGAGGCAGATACAAAAAAGCTACCTGAATTAACCAGGCAAACCGCTGCACCAGCCGGCCGGCACCACCCCCATTTATTTAAACATTTAAATGCCAGTGGTACAAACTGAGCCAAAAAGGCCGGTCCTGCCGGGCAAAAGGCGGCAGGAACTAGGATGGGATGGAGATGTTTTACAGATGAGGGAGATTACATACTGAGATGAGTAGGATGAAATGCAGTTCAATGGTACAACTGTACCAGTTGTTACAGTTCGTGAGCGACTACACCAGAAAAAGGGAAGGCCCCGCGTGTAATCTCCTCGTGACAAGGAGCGCCATACCAAATTGTGCTGAGACCACACACGGGCTGAGGAAGATGACGATCAGGAGCATGATATGGGAGGAGAGGGAGTTAACACTCGAACATACCATCATAAAAGACCATATCGGATGCTTCTCTATAAAGCGGTGGTTCACGTACTTTTGTTGGTGTGTTGAAGTACTGTTTGAGTCGTGATTGGTTGTTGTGTAGACCCTGTTGCCGCAGGCGTGTTGATGGCAACTGGTGCGTCTGTGGTGTTGATGTTGTGGATGGTGTGGATTGTGGTGATGGTGCGAATTCCTCATCTAGTTGGCGTCTGGCGTATTTGCAGTGCTGTCTATAGGTTGTGCAGGACGTGTCCGATGCCGATGCGATTTGTCGAGGTGAAAGTTCTCTTTTTTTGCAGTATTCGTGGCAGTTTATGCAGTACGGTATATTAGGGCAATTAGGATCATCATGATTCTCCGCGCAATTAACACATGTTGGCTTCTCACTTCTGCAGTATTTTTCAACATGCCACAGTGACTGGCAACGCTTGTAACGTGGTATGGTGGTGTGGAGTTTTAGAGTGTAAGATGTGAGTCCAATGGTTAGTCCTCCATCATCTATAATTGAATGGCCGAGTGACTTGAAATAAAATTTCCCTTTCGAATAATTTTTTGCACGAGAGTCTTGCGCTAATGTCAAAGAACTCAAGTTGCAATCTTTTTATCTGGCCAACAAAATATAACGCAGGTAAATCACTAAATATTTTGAAGTCTCAATCCAGTTACCCGCATGTTATCGTACGAGTTACGATGTAACTGAACATCAAGAGCTAACTATTACTTTTATTAAAGTTCTATTATCGATTCAGCGTGTATAAAACTATATGTTATTTTTAACACTTCGTAAATTAAGCATTAATTAAATCTCGTAAAACATATTGATTTCCGTTCGTTTAATTGCATATTAGACAGTAAAATTTACTTTAGCTATTAGACAATAGAATTATTAAAAAACATGCAAATATCCTTTTCGAATTTCACATACAGAATATTTCAAGTACAGAAAATAAAGTTTAAAAATTATTAACGAAAGCTACATGCGAAAGTAAAGCAAAATATTTTAAATGTTCATTATTTAAATTTTAAGATTAAATTATAAAATTAAAGGAGAAACATAAAAGAGCAAATTTTTCAAAAATTGCGTTATTTGTTTTTTTTATTTTTTTTAACAAAAATTCTGTTTTTAAATAATTTCGAATTAAAATTAACTATTAAACTTTAAAAACCAAAATATTTTTATTCAAAATTATCATACACAACATTTTATTTTTAGGAAAAGTTTCTATTTTTTTTTATATAAATATTGTTATTATAATGTAAAAAATGTACCGTTTACTTTATGATAATGGATTTTTATTCTGAAATGTTTGCTTAAAGTAACTTCGTGTTTTATGACAAGAAGATTAGATTTTTTTTATTGAAATAAAAAATGCATTAACTAAGTATACGTGGCATAATCAGTAGCGTATCACTTGTGAATAATAATATTCAAATCTTCAGATGTTGAGTATAAGTGAAAAACGAAATATTCATTTTAATAATATTTATGGGCGCAAAATCTTCCCCCAATGATATGGCATTGTTATTTTTCAAAGCACTGTTCATGTAAAAAAAGTCCTTCCGGCTTGTACCGGGAGGAAAAGGTAGCTTTCCTATATCTTCGTTTTAAAATTTTAGCTAATGTTACACGAAAACAGCAAGTGTTAAAATGCAAAGAAACGTTTACAAAAGATTCGTTAATACTGAATTTGAATAAGAATTTCGCCAAATTATTGAGCAATAGCCAAATTGGCTTCATTTATAAAAACTTATTTTGGTTGCCAAATTTGGCGATATTTCGCCAAATGTCACAAATTTTGCTAATTTTGTCGCCAATTTTATCGCCAATGTCGCCAATTTTGCTGCTAACGTATATGAATATATAGTTTTATGCGTATGATTGGGAAATTTATTACAACAATGAAAGAAAATAATTTGCGAGTGATCGCGTTAATGTGCTGTTTTGTTTCAAAATGTCAGCCACCCTAGAATTTCAAACTGCTCTATCTCAGCCATTTTTTAAGATAGAGGTAAACCAAAAAATGCTCTGGAATCCTTGTATCAAGGCCTAACACGTAATTAAAAAATAAATTTTAATTTTTAATTTTTTGTATATTTATTTTAGTTTTAAATTTTTAAATGGCCGCCATCTTGAAACAAAATGGCGGACCAAGCTGGCCAATGAACTCGGTCGAGACATTGGTGACCTTAATACACACAATTAGTTTCATCAAATTCGATTTATAAATACGAGCGTTATCGTATCACATAGGTCATATATATATATATATATATATATATATATATATAAATCAACATTTGAACGGAGGGTGGTTTTGGGGTCTGGGGGTCCTCCTCCGAACGGCTGCAATAGTATTGAATTTTTTGTATTGAAAGCTACCTAATAGTCTTGAACTGAAACCTTTACTGCGTTTTTAACACTTTCGACCATAGTGTTTATGAATTCGGTTTGGTCTAGCCGTGCTCTAGTTCTGGTAAATATATATTCCGATTGGCATGAAATTTGTATTTGTGACTGAAGTTTACTATAGATCGTTTAATACTGAAACTGAAGTGTGCATATAGTTCATTTACAGGGACACAAAAAAGAATCCGTTATGGTCTATGTGGAAAATCGTTTGCGGAGCATTTTATTGAGTTTCGATATTTCAAATATAATGAAATTGATTTGTATCATTGAGATGGATTACAACATACTTTCTCAGAAGTATACAATAAGTGGCATTTATAGTTTATATACAAGAACGCATAAAATAATTCGATTACATTATGATCCTTAGGGGAAAATTGTTTGCGGTGCGTTTTAATGATGTTATGATGCCTCAAACGTATTGAAATCACTGAAGTGCACTACAACAGGTTTTCTGTAGATTATAGAGTGCATAACATTTATCGATTATTTACAAAGACACACAAAAGAATTCGGTTGATTGACTAAGTAATATCGATAATTACTGGAAGTGAGTTTTCCATTCTGGTATGCATTTTTAAACTTATCTACTTTTGAGTGTATCAGGCGGTGTGTATATATTCTATAGGTATGAAAGAACACGCACACATTACCTGATACGGAGATTAATTGCTGAAAAGGGATTTTTACTGAGTTAAGTTTTTTTTAAAGTTGTTTAATTGGCTATCTCATTTCATTCAAGGAAAAATTGAAATTTCTCAATAATATTCTGTTAGTGTTGGAAAACTTTTCATAATCTATGCCTGATGCATGATTTTTCGTTCTTGTTTAAAACTTCTTTGAATATCAAAAAATGAATGCCTGAGCTGAATGCTTTCTGTAATATGATTGAGAAGAATCTATTCATTTTCATGTATTTTCCAGGATACACATTCTATACGAATAATGTGAGATACAATTGGTTAAAAGTGAATTAAAATTTGCAGATGTTTAGCTCCTTCAACTGCATGGATAGGATCTAGACTCAGCTGAATTCATTCTACTTCTGATAAAGGATATCACTGAGTTTCAAGCTGCTGTGATAATGGTTTTTAATACTTTCCAATATACTTGAAAAGTCTTTATGAATTCGGTTTGTCTGGCCGTCCGTCTGTCTGTGCTCAAACTCCCGTAAATATATTCGGATAGCTATGTAGTTTATACATGTTATTGAGTTTCCTATGGCTTGTTCAGTAAGTATTGAAAATAAAGTATGTAGCAATAATAGTTCGTTTAAAAGCACAGTAAAAAGAATTCCGTTACATTACGTTATCTTTGGAAAAATTGTTTGCAATGAATTTTAAGGATGTTGCACTATTTCAAAAATATTGAAATTAATATACAGTACTGAGTTTCACAACAAGATCCTTACTGTAGAATACGGTGTGCATAGCATTTATCGGTCATTTACAGGAACATACAAAAGTATTCAGTTACAATACTGTCTATGAGCGTAATTGCTGCAAGTGAGCTTCCAGTTCTAATACGCGTTTTTAAGTTTAAGTAATTTTTTTTAATGTTATTTAATGTGAGTATAAATTCTATAGATCCTCTACAGGGCTTCACAAAAGATTTCGAATACTTTTCCGACTATTGATTGTAATTGTTGAAATTGGGTTTCTTAATGTGATTTGCCATTTACAAATTGATTACTTAGATTTCATCTTTCACTTTTTTAAACAGTGAAATTTTGTTACACTATTCTGAATGTGTGGAAAAGGTTTTCATAATCTATGTATGACGCAGGATTTTTCTTTCTTGTTTAGGTTATCCAGTGGGTTTTTTAAAGGTCGTAAATAAACTGTCTCTGCTACATGACCTCACAATAATAATAAAACTAGTCGGATGTGCCAATGCCAAAACTTTCTTCTATCTCAGTCATGTTAATACTTCAAAATTCGCTATCACATCGCCAATAAAATCAATATTTTTCGTCATTCTGTTGTACATCAGCTGCTTGCGAATCGTCGGGTTACAGGGATGTGATCAACTGATGTATACAAAACTACGAAAAGTCCTTCTGGCCTGAACCGACAGGAACAGATAGCCTCACTATTCCGTGTTTTTAAGATTTTAGCTAATTTTACTGGAAAACACGAATGTAAAATGCGTGGAACCTAATTAAAGAAGATTCAATCCCAGTTCTCGTCAACATTGAATTTGAATGAGAATATCGCCAAATTAGTCCTCTACAGCCAAGTTGGCTTCCTATGGCCTATCCAAGTTGGCTTTATGGCAACCTATTTTGGTCGCCAAATTTGGCGATATTTCGCCAACTGTCGCAAAGTTTGGTGATAATTTGACGTTGGCGAATATAAATATATAGTGATAAGCATATAATAAGAACAATGGTTACAACAATGAAAGAAAATTTGCCGAAACTATGTTAAGTAAAACTCATAAATTAAACCCGTTTATGGATGAATTCTGCTGTCTTGTTTGAAAATGTCAGCCACCCTAAAATTTCAAACCGCTATATCTCAGCCATTTTTTAAGATAGAGGCAAAACAAACATTGTTCCGGATTCTCCGGATCAAGGCCGAACATTTAGCGAAAAAAAACTTTTATTATTTCTAATCTTTTTGTACATATTTTTGAATTTCAAATCTTTAAAAGGCTATCACAGCGCCCCCTTTCGTCGAAATATCACCAAATTCTGATAAAACCCGCTTGCCATAGCCAAAAACATAGAAAAAAAATGTTATTCAATTTGAAGCATAACTTCATACACTTTTCGATGATACAATAGTGAAAATGGAACAAAAATATCGGTCACAGCGTCCCCTTTCGTCGAAATATCCCCAAATTCTAATAGAACCTGCTTTCCATAACCAAAATCACAGAAAAAATGTGGTTCAATTTGAAGCATAACTTCATACACTTTTCGATGATACATTGAGGACGGGCAGACAGACATTTTGTAAAAACATGTTTTTCGGAATCTCTGACCCCTAAAACGTGTAAATCCGTCGAAAAACAATTTCGATTACAATACTTTCTTGTATTATAGATAGAAGTAAGTAAAAAGTCTTACTGAACTCACACTTGTGCTCTTACTGACAACTAAATCTGTAGTAAACTGTGCGATATTTTGAACTCCCTAGTGATGCTAGTTGAAACTTTATAACAGTCTCACTCAAATGACCTGTAAGTGACTCCCATATAGTTTGTATTTCGGGAGATTTAACCATGTAAAATTAAGTGCACCTATTTGAATCACCTTTTATTATGTGACACAACCTATATTTCAAGATTCACACTAAAAATAAAAAAGCTAATAAATTAATTTTAAGTAAAATTCCGAATATTTTACATGAAAAATTGTCAAGTAAAAATATCATGTAACTAAGAATTGCTATTTTTTAAAATAGGGATTTACAAATACATGCTGGGAGACAAAAGGTATGGACTGACTGTCAATCTATTAGCAACTAAAGTTATGCCCTCACTCATTCCAGTGGTCGTCAGTCCTGCACTCAAGCTGGATCAGGTGAATATGTTTATTTTTATGTAAATTTTATTCAGTACAGCAAATATCTTTTTCATAGATTCTTAAGGAATTCATAAATTTAAATTATGAATTTAGTCAGCGTTCCCAATATGGGGTTACGTGACGGACCAGTTAGGGATATGTGTTAATGGTTGGTAATGACGGAAAATACAAAAAATAAAAAGGTTAGAATAAAACCTTAGAATGAAAAAAAGTTGTAGCATTTTCGTTTACAAAGAAAGACTCGTGTACACTGTAATATGTTACTCGCAATATCAAGGAAAAGGCCTGTGCATAGTAATTGATTAATAATAATTCATTATCACTAGCCCCGCCTTCATCGTGAAATTACGTGTATGGCCCTCCCTTCTCTCTTCGCCCAAATCGTCACTTTTTGTATAGTGCTTTTTTTACACACCTTTTATTTTACTATAATGTTCGTTTCTATCTAGTGATTCTAGAAATATGAAAAGACAAAAATTAATAGTCTCATTTTAATGTTCAACTGGGCGGCTTCAGGTCAATAATATATGCTAATAAGCGTAGCGTCGTTCCTTTTTTATTTTAAGTTCTTAAAAGTCTGTAAATTAGCTATTATTTATTGTTTTGAACCACTTTCCGATGATATATTTTTGTGTATCAAAATGGATAAATGGTTGACGGCTGGAATACTTCAAAAGAGCTGCAACTGGCATTAGAAACTAACATAAGAACATTACTAAAGAAGAAAAAGAGATATTTTTGTGACATAGTTTATTCGAGAACAGGTTCGCATATATGAAATGCTCAAGAAAGGTATACGTCAAAAAAAAAAGGTTGAGAACCACTGATCTAGATAATGAATTATGATAGAACATGAATAGAATATGAATTAAGAAAATAATCTAAAGTCGTTCTTTTATCTTCTTTTTTTGAGTGCATGTATGTCTTAAGAATTAGCTTAGCGTTTTAATACATAGGATTAAGGAATAAAATAATGATATAAACAATTGTGAAGGCAATAACATATTAAATTAGAGGTATACACAATAAAAATAATTAATCATACTTAATTAGAATTTGCAGATATTTGTAAACGTGTGCCTTTTAGAATTTGCAGATATTTGTAAACGTGTGCCTTTTAAAAAGCACAGCCATTGCAAACAAGTAATTAACAATAAATTCAATTACTTTTGAAATTCCTCTTTCATTCATTTTCTTCAAAATTCTATTTTACCTGATAGTTTGAAAGTAATTTATCTTCTTGCATAAATAAAGAATTCAAAATATTTTCCTCGAAATTTTTGGTAGCATTTAATGAGATTTACAGTTTTTTCAACTTCACTTAAATTTTTGCAAGGAAATTATTTTTTGTACTACACTAGTATATTCATAGGTTGTCTTAAAACGGACTGGTCTCTTATGAGAGGGATTAGAAAGCAAGCTTATCAATATCCATCCTTGTTTTAGTACTAAATGTTACCTACAGATGGCGCTGTACTGTCTGAAGTTATAAGAATGTTCAAAGTAACAATTCAAATTTAAAAACCTTTTTTTTTCAAGTTTCAATAGGTAAACAGAATGAAGGATAAAAACCGATTAAACTTTGATACATCTTTATACGTTAGTTTGAGCATTCCTTTAGTTTGCGACATCGCAACGCCATCTATGAAATCTGGTACTAAAACAAAGGCCATTCTTAAATAATTCCCGACTTCACACATTATTCTCCTGCAAAACAGTAACTTTAATAACTCTCACTGTTTGTTTGTTATTTCACATTCAAAGCTGTAAATGTGTAAACCCATTTTAGAACACCCTATAAAAGCAACGTTAGCTAGTCAGAACTGCATAACAGTTTTGCAGTATTAGAGCGCTTTTCCATCTGCCGACACGATACCGACACATCTTATATGATTATTGTTATCCGACATCGATGCACGCAAAATGCATTTATATACACTACGCGATTTTCCACTTACCGATTCGATAACGATTTCGCCATCATAGTGTATATGAATGCATTTTGTGTGCAATGGATGTCGGATAACGACAATCGTGTACGATTTATCGGTGTCGTGTCGGTAAATGTTAAAAGCGCTCTTAAATTTATTGTCGTTTTTGTTGTACCGACGGTTAGTTTCATGCTAAGTTACCGGTATACAATTTTAAGTGAACTTCTGGTGCACAGTAATGAATTTTTTCCAAAATCCTGGCAAAAACTCGCATCAGTTTCTGATTTTTCAAGTTTTTGTGGTAAATAAGCAAATAAATTGAAGAAATGTATTAGTAAATAGCTATTAATAAGTATTTTACGAAACGTGGTATGTGTGTAATGAAATTGTATGAACCTCAGTATGAAATTCATGTAGTAGTATCGCACATTTATGAAATAATTAAATGTTAGAACTTTATTCTTTGTAATACAAGCAGTTAAAAACTGTTCACGTTGGTGATCTTGTAAATATTGCAATTTTTTGAAGCATTCACTATTACTACGTATTACTGCGAAATTTCAAACTCTTTTGAAATAAATATATACCGATTTCTCTCGATTAGTGTGGTTAATTAATCCCGTGATATTGCCCCACTATTTGAATAATTTTCATTGAATGGAAAAACTGCAGTATATCCACAACAAGCTTTATCAAAAACCCTATATACATTAATAAACAATGTACTACGATATAGTGTTTGATGTATAAGTACATATTAGAGCTTGTTTTGAAACTTTAAAAAACGTTTTTCTATTTTTCTTGAACTCCCCTGCCAGAAACGTGTGAGCTAATTTAATAAGCAACAATCGAAAGACATTGAAAAGTCAATTTTTAATTCTGCATTACCACAATTCTTTAGGTTATTTATATTCGCTTACTTACCATTCAGTTAATATTTAAAAATGTACATAGTTTGTTTTAAATCTTATTGTAATATAATTTGATTACTTCAAACTTACATACATTTTAATTTATTTAAACAAAAACTTGTGAATTACGAATTGCACAGTTTTTTTCTTGTTTTTGGAATACATCTTACGGTAACACAAAATTTGTTTTTCTAATCCTTGGTGCACTTGCATACTTCCATTGATGTCTGAATCTATCTATCAAATGCTGTTTTCAGAAATTCAAATTTTTGAAAAGCTTCTTCAAATTCGTTTAACGCTATTTTTTTGTTTCGTCATTTTTTGTAAATTTCACTTTTTAAAATTTGATGGCATCTTATTGGAAAAAAGGGCCTTTTGCACACTAATCGAGGAGCAGCTAAAATTTTTTAACTGAAACCGTACTAAGAGGTGAATAACTATATTTAAATGTGCACTTACTCATTCATCGACGTTCTTTCGAAAACTCTCAATATGCTTACAATGAGTGTCTACTGCGCTAGCCTTTCTGAAACACTGCACATTGTAAAACACTAAAAATAGTTCTCCGAAAGTGTAATTTTTTAAGATGTGACTTGAAATCAGCGAAGATAGAACATTTTCTATATATTCAACATCAACAAAAGTAAACTGTTATGCATTTTTCCAACGCTATAAGGATGAGCTAAACATATTCTAAAGCCATTATACTTCAATTATTGAAAATTGCGCATGGTAAGATTGCAAGTTTTATTTTAGAGTATTGGCTAGAATTTCGGGAAATTTCGCCACTGTGTGGCGTTCGAGACATTGTTTCTGTTATGTGCTACTGTACATTTAATCTGATTTCATCAAATTTCCAGTCTTTTTTTGATATTATAAAATTGTTCTCATTCGTAAATTTTTAGTTTACAGCCTTGGTGGAGCTGCTGAGAGATATGCTGGAACATGTAGCGCGGAGTCAAAGGAATAAATTGAAATTAGAAAAGTTATCCCTACCTTCTCAAGAAATGTAAGTTAAACTTATGATATATATTAAAAATTTTCTCTACTATATAGAGTGCAGTGTACCTGATGCTTGCATTTTCTATAGAACAGTTCTACAGTGTTTTGACAAAAAGAAAAAGAATGACGTTTTGAAAATTAGTATGTTAAGCTCTACAAACTACAATTGAACATCTGACTTTTAAGATAAAATATATTATAATCCTTGGTTAAATCAGTTTTCAGGTACACTGAAAAATCGTAATTTCATGCAGACAATTTATAAACTTTCACAATATATAAACTTCTAAAAAAGAGATTTTAAGTGTCCGTAAACAAACAATATCATGCGTATATTCCGCATCTTTTTCCCTATTTCTTTTTCTTTTAGGTAGCTTTCAATACAAAAAAGTATAAAGCTACCTATTGCAGCCATTCGGAGGAACGCAGTTCCGGAAAATTTCGATATATTTTCACCGATCATGACCCCCAGACCCCAAAACCACCCTCCGTTCAAATGTTGATTTATATATATATATATATATCTGACCTATGTCATACGATAACGCTCGTATTTATAAATCAATTTCGATGAAACCAATTGTGTGTAGTAAGCTCACCAATGTCTCGACCGAGTTCGTTGGCCAGCTTGGTCCGCCATTTTGTTTCAAGATGGCGGCCACTTAAAAATTTAAAACTAAAATAAATATACAAAAATTAAAAAATTCAAATTTATTTTTTAATTAAGTGTTAGGCCTTGATACGAGGATTCCAGAGCATTTTTTGGTTTACCTCTATCTTAAAAAATGGCTGAGATAGAGCAGTTTGAAATTCTACGGTGGCTGACATTTTGAAACAAAACAGCACATTAACGCGATTACTCGCAAATTATTTTCTTTCATTGTTGTAATAGTTTTCCCAATCATATGCATAAAACTATATATTCATATCCGTTAGCGCCAAATTCTCGCCAAAATTGGCGACATTTGGCAAAATATCGCCAAATTTGGCGACCAAGATAAGTTTTCATAAATGAAGCCAATTTGGCTATTGCTCTTTAATTTGGCGAATTTCTTATTCAAATTCAGTATTAACGAATTTTTTTATATAACGTTTCTTTGCATTTTAATTTGCTGTTTTCGTGCAACATTAGCTAAAATTTTAAAACGAAGATATAGGAAAGCTACCTTTTCCTCCCGGTACAGACCGGAAGGACTTTTTTTTTTTTTTTAACTTTCATCATTGTACAGCTAATTCATTTCTTTATAACTATTTAGAATATAACTATAATATTTCAGAAGATATACAGGAAAATATAAGAATTTTTAATATTTTTTTTATTTTTAATTAATTATTTTTATCAACTTCCTTTTTGAGACAAAATTAAAAATACTCCTTAGTATGCAATGACAAATGCATGCGAAATTTAAGGAAGGTATCTGCAGTATGATTCATATTTAGACAACCGTTCTGACAGATTTTCAGAAACAGGTAAATAAATATTTCACTCACATTTAACAAAATTATTTAAAAAAAAACTAACTTATATATTTTAAAATAAACAAATTAAAGCGCTTTAAATATGTTGCTAAACTGCTTCATCCACATTGATTATATGTTATCTGTGTCCTTAAAGGGCGGATTACCGGCCGTCGCGTCGTCGGATTAATAGTATACGTTTTTCATTCAATATTTAACGTAAAAACTGAAAGTATTTTCACATGTTATTTAAATTTTTCTTGTAAATTGTTTCCGATGTTAGTTCTACTTTTAATTATTTTATGTAAAGAGAATGGGGAAGACAAATAAAACAGTCATAACCATCTAAGTATTAAAGCACTCGGTTTAAAATGTTTGTTTCATTTCTTAAGTGTCAGGCCAGGTCTTCTTCTTGTAAGATGCTCATCCTTATATAGCAATAATTTTTCTTTATGATGCACAAACCTGATATTTTATAACAGAATTCTTGCGCGCAATACCACAATTTTAAACATCAACAGAAGTAAACATTACTTTATATCATTATTACACGCATATTCTGTAAATTTTCTCACACTTTTAAACCTCACAGTGAGATTACTTAAGGTCCAAACATACAGCGGTCTAAGTGGGCGCCGTCTCTTATGTGGTCAAGCGCCCGCTTTCATCTTTTAGGACTTTCAGAGCATGTCTAAAGTTCTGAGGTCAAAGCGGGAGCCGTTGACAGGTGGAGACAGCCGTTGACACCAGAGCTTTATTTTGTCACTGACAACAAAATTATTCGAGAAAAATGGGAAGTTGTATAAATTATGGATACCATAGACTGACTTGCACAGGACGGATCTGAATGCACAAGCTTTCATCATATCCATTCTTAGCGAAAGCGAGGTCCGGTGCAAGTAACTTTGGACCCCCCCCCTCCTTCTCACAACGTAATCACTTTTTGAAAGAACTTTCATGACGTACGAATGCGTGGGGCAGGAATACGGATATCCGTATGACAAAAAGGGAAATTTCAATAAACAATTAAGCTCAAAGTAAACCGCCTTTTGCAGCTTTTACATTGCAAATAATCGCTGGAATAAAATTTGTCGTTTAACAAAAAACATCAACAGCACCGGCTTCTAAACAATCCACATTGATACTTCAAAATTAAAAATGAATAAAAAATGTGTATAGTTATGTTATAATCAGTAGGTTAGTATAGTTTCAAGAATCCGGTCTAACCGTCTCAACAGCTCATCTTTACTATAGTGACATTAACTTGTTCGATTTCATTTTTTAAAAATGCTACACTTGCAATAATAGTATTTAAATAGATATACTGTATTCTGAGAAAATAACATTCAATTTTTATTGTAGCCTTAAATTAAGCAGCTAAAGCACACAGCATGCACCCGCATGAGGTAAAAAAAAAAGCGAAATAAAGTGAATCTTTAAATGAATGCTAAATATTTAAATATTTGTTATTAATATATATATATATATATATATATATATATATATTGGCTGCGCGACATTCCTGGGCGCGAGGCCCTGTGCGGCCTCACCTGTCGCACACATCTAAAGACTACTCTGGCTTTCATGTTATCCTCATGCACGCATTTCGCAAGCGTTTGATAATATTGAACGACTGAAATTGAAACAAATATTATGATTTTAACATAGTGACTATTTGGTCGTAGTTGCATGTTTAATTATATTAAAGGTTAAATTTGTGTATTCAAAAAAATATTCGTTGCTGTTTGAAACCACACTATATTTACTTTTATTTTCAAAAGCTATATGTATAGGCAGGGATGTGGGGGTCATAAAATATATCAACAAATTATTATACAAAATTATACAAAATATACAAAAAATTATATCGACAGGTTTTCTGATATAACAGTGCTTAGTGACAGTACCGTTTTGTAGAAAACAGTACGATTTAAGAAACGGGTATTTTCAAGCACAGGCTCAAGAATGAAGTGAGGAACAGGAATCGAGGTCTTGGCGTTCAATTTATAGTGATAAAAGTTCGAAAATTTGAAATGGCAGCACACATTTCTTTGTCATCGCAAAATGATTTTCACGGTATAAAATCATAAAACGGACGTCAAAACGGTACTTGTAGCATTAAAAACGACGACTTAAAACAAACGAAAAGAAAAGTAATGACACAAAATATTAGCCCATACAGGCGACAAAAAACAAATAATTTTTGTTTGCATTTACAGACCATAACACATTGCATGTGGGAGATTGTTTCGAAATATTGATCATCGCGTGAAGACAATCGCACCTTTAAAGGTGTTCTGCTGCCGTATGCATTTACAACATAGAAATGTAAACGTTTAATTTTAAATACTCCAAGAGGCAGAAACCCACTGCGGTGTGTCCGGTGACCAGGAAGACCACATAAACGCGAAATGGCAGTAAATGACAATGTGACCAAAGTATTCTTTCAGCACACATGGAGCATCAAATGGTTTTATTTTTGTCTGTTTTAAGTCCACGTTTATAGTAATACTGGTACCGTTTCAACGACTTTTACTGTTTTTCATTGTGATCGTTTTCGATAGGGAAAAAGGGGGTGTTCTATTTGAAAATTTTGACATTCTGTAGCTGTAACTACGAAAACTTGATTGTTGTTCTTCATCTCAATTTCGAGCTGTGAGCAAAATATAAGTTTCTTCCCATGCAGAACAGACAATGCCTTAAAATGTCCATATCGCAAAGTGCATACAGTTTTCTTGAAGGGTACGGTAGCTAAGGTTTATATATCGGCAAAGTTTTTTTTTATTACCACCCTGTAGAATCTTATATTTTGTCCATTTTTAATAGTGCTGAAAAAATTTATTATAAGTAGTAAAAAATTTCTTTTAAAAAAATAAAATGTTGTATATTTAAATCTTAATTTTATATGAATAACGACTACATATATGCCTTGAAGTAGAACTATTTCTTTGAAAATAATACTGTAATGCATGAAACATACAGTTAGTTCATTAATACTGATATTATTTCAAATATTAGATTACTATCTTAAAGGGAACGTCTTCTAATTTGCCATTTATGCATATTTTTTTTTCTTTTTCGAAAGGTATGTAGAATCTTATATTTTGCTCACAGTGAATAATGCTAAATACTTTTATTAGAAATAACATAACAGATTCCAAAAACAAAAACTAAAAGTTTTATTTTGAACACTTTTTTTCATAAAACCTTCGAATAGATTACCTTAAAGGTAAATTATTTAATCCAATACTTCTTACAATAATGAAACATGCAGTTACGTCATTAACACTTTGTTGACTGGCAATTTAATATGAAATCATATTTTTATAATGTTTTTTTTAACTCTATATTTTAAAAATAATCTTCGCCTTATTTAATCGTAGAAATCCGCAATTAAATAATGTGAAGATTATTTCTCAAAATATCTTGTAACAAAAAAAAAAAAAAAAAAAAAAAAAAAAAAAAAAAAAAGTTGGCAGCTATGAAAAGAGAATATATTTATCAGCGGTCAACAAACGGTTAGCACTTATTAGAGAAGTTAATTAAAGTTTCTTCTTTCGGCGAATGTGTATTTTCAGAATGCCTGTAAATTACTCAATGGAACAGACCACGGGTTATCCTCATCGACCTCCTCTATTACGACTACAATCTAGAAGAACATCAGTCAGCATGGACGATGTGGTTAGAAGGACAAGTTCTGGTAAGTTGAATGGAAACAATATGAATTATTTACCGCAGCATTAATCATACAGTTTGAGTTGCATATTTACAGTACCATCATCCGAGGTGAATTTGTCCCAACTCACGGATAAATACAAAACGTGTGATAAATAAAATTTTTTATAATAAAACTAATTAGTAATGTCGAATTCTGATAGACTGTAGCAGTAGCTTAAAAATATTTTTTTTTAATTCAGCATTTTACGAATTGAGTTTGACATCACTTCCATTGTTATTTTCTTCACTTTTTCGTGAATGATTTTACTGGGTGAAACTTTTGATTAGAAAAGTTATTTATACTTGATGCTGTAAAGTGGTAAAAACATTTTTTTTTTAAATTTCTTAGAATGTTTTCTTTACAAATCAATGGTATTTATATATATTAATTTTACATTTTATATTTTATATTTACTTTATTCACAACCGGCATTTTAGATGCCAATTTGGGGTATGATTGTTTCAGGACAAAGTACCACGAATTTAATTCATTTATTATACTTAATTTTTTCTGAAAATATAACATAAAAGCAAACATTTACTGCAAATATAAACGTTGTACTTGTATATATTTATTATTATTTGTATAGATGCTGGTGTAATAATGCCTCGTCCATATAAATCTCCTGTATGTAGTCGTAGTTATAAAAATATTATTGATGAAACGCTACAAAAAGCTATAGATGTTGCTTTTCTTTGGCTTATTACAATATGTAATAAGCCAAAGAAAAGCGACTGAAAAATATTAAATTCCAATCACTACTTTCAAAAATAAGCTAAAAGGTCGCAAGAAAATTAACCCTCAAAGCTATTTCTTCTAAACAATTTTTTTCAGTGCCTGAAGTAAGTGAACTTATCTAAATTTTTGTTTTTTTGAAAAACAATAATCTTACCATGTCTTCATGGTTAATTGTTTTTACAAGTCTTGCATAATGGTGATTTTTTAATAAAATTTCGTTTCTCTGTTTATTTTCATACAAAATTTGTGTTTTTCTAATGACGAAATGACAAAATGATTTTTTTAATTATATTTTATATCTTTGCCATAAGAGTGGGCTTGTATTGTCTTACAAAGTTTTTAAGGCTTATTTATTGATTTTTTTGTTGTGAGACAAAGTCACCCCAAGCCAAGGTGACTTCGTCCCACTATTTAAAAAATAGTTTTAAAAAACTATTCTTTAAAAATACTAAATGTGAATTTTAAAATTTACAATTGATATCTTGGAAATAGAACAAAAAAGAATTAAAATTTTTTTTAAAGAAAATTTCAATAACTTTTAATCTTTAAAAACTACAAGAGGCAAAAATGAGACAAAGTCACCTCGGCTGATGGTACGCAGAAAATAATTGCAAAATAAATTAGGATATCATTCAATTGTCTTCCAACTGCAATTCTGAAAGTTGCGAGGCAAAACTATTTTTTAAAGGTGTCTTATTATACGCTGATTTTCAAAAATTAAGGGACAGTGATCGGACGCTTTCGATTTTACACGGTTTGTCGAATATCTTCTGAAATTCTTCAAGAATTGTCCTTGAACTTCGAAGTTGTAAAGAACATGTTTGGCTTCAGATCTTTCAGTGAAAATTTAGTCGCGAGGACAATTAGGCGGCCAATAATAAATTTAATGATAAAATAATATTTGCGATCATTCAAGTAACAGAAAATGCTGAAAATGGTCTATCACTGTAGCAAATTACTAAGTGGGTCCTGTTTAACGTTTGTGTGAATTTGTGTAAGCAAAGCTCGCATATTCGTGAAGATGTTAACGTTCCTATGAAACATTGAAATGTTTTTCATTTATAGCATACAGAGTTTTCAACCAAATTCAACACCACTTTCTGAAAACTTGACAAAGAGCAGTGGAAATAGTATATTGCAGTTAAAAATGAATATATTGAACATTCGATGTGATATAGGCATTTGTATAAAATAATTTTTGACTACACATGCTTGAAAGATTTCAAAATTTTAATTTCATAATTTATAAATAAAAAAACATTTCAATTTTTCATAGGAACGTTGACATCTTCACGAATACGCGTGCTATGCTTACACAAATGCACAAACACGTTGAACAGGACTCGCATAGTCATTTGCTACAGTGACAGACCATTTTTATCATTTTCTGTTACTTGAATGATCGCAAATATTATTTTATTATTAAATTTATTATTGGCCGCCTAATTGTCCTCGCGACTAAATCTTCACTGAAAGATCTGAAGCTAAACATGTTCTTTACTTCCTTGAAGTGCAAGGACATTTCATCAAGAATTTTAGTAGATATTCGACAAACTGTGTAAAATCGAAAGCGTCCGTTCACTGCCCATTAATTTTTGACATCAATGTATTTTCTATAACATTTATATTACAATTTTATTAATTTATAGTAAAAGTTAAATTTTCTACATTCCTTCTATCAATTTTATTGAGGGACCATCTACGTATTTACTTTTATTCGAAATTTGGAATTTTGAATACGATATTCTTTATTTTAGTTTTTCATTCTATTTGTCGAGTTACATATTTGTCTTAAATATAAATTTTCACTGTTCTAATTTACAAACCCATTAATATGAGTCAAAATATTTTTGAAGACTGTGTCAATAATAAGAAACGCATTTTGAAGACTGAATGAAAATGCAACTGTAAGAACTAAAAATTAAGATATAAAAAATGTAATGTTAATGACAGTAACGATGCGCATGGGGAAATCCACAGGATACTTTGTGGGACACTTTGATGCTCCGGGAAGGAATGTCCCACCTGGTCCACACTGTGATTTCACCACTGTTTTAATTAACAACTTGTTACTTCATATCATAAAATAATGTTGCGGACTTTAAATAAAGGCAACCTTTTCAACAATAAACATATTTACAAGAATAAACAACTAGAGTCAAAATACTTTGGCGATCCAGAAAATTGCGCCAACATGCAAAAAGCGAATTTCAACAAATGCCCACTTTAAATTAATATTACTTATATATTTAATTAGCATCCTCCTCGCCCGACTCGAACTTGCTGTCTGTTCAAGGCAACCTACCTGGCCGTCGACATTCTGACAACACAATCCAGCCTCCTCGAATCCTGGTGGCGCCGGCGAGTCCCGACGGAACCATGAAAAGAGGAGCCAGTGCTGGTATGCTTCCCATACGGAGACACTCTGGGGGCCAAGACAATCGATTCAACAGCTGGGCACCCAAGGTAGTTGTAGCCTGTGAAGCAACTTAATCCAGTGTTTTATATTTCTTTGCCTAAATGTGTAGTATTCACTAAAATTCATGTAAGAACGAAAATCTGGTAGACAAGTGCTCTCGAGGGCCGCACTTATGTTTTTGTATTCATATGTCTATATATTATAATGAACTAGTATTATATACTGATTATTGGTATATAAATATAGGTTTTAATCAATGTTAGCAATTTTACATCAACTGCATGGTGGATTAACGTTATTGACAGAAGACGTTCCTGAAGATGATATGAAAAGCTATAAACTAAACTTGCAATATCTTACTTCAATAATGTTTGAAAAAATTCATGGGGGAAAAAAACATTATACAAACCTTATGTTTATTTTTATTGTATCACATTTTTTTAAAATCGTGGGGTATTTAGGAAATTTATTTTGCATAATATATATATACATATTAGTTATTCTCTCAACTTTTAGTTCCGTATGAAATAAAGTCGAGGGGACTGCGTAGTGACTACTAATGGCCTAAATGAAATCTTTCTTCCTAAAAACATTTTAGAAACTTTACATATTGTTAACTAATTTTATTTCATGTCAATTCACAATCTAGATCACCAGTTCTGCATTTTACGTAGAAAACAGGGAAATTACTAATTAACGTAGTAGTAATTCTTTCTTTTTCTTGGCGTTACAGTGTAATAACGAGGCCTTCATAAAATTATCATTATTTAAATTTACAGATAAATAATGCATTTATATTAATAATAATAATATATAGTTACGAAAAATAGAAGTTCTAGCATTTATTACCATACGTAATACCAAAAATTGGAAAACTGTAAGCTGCAAACATAAGGATGACACTATACTTCAGATAGTCTGTTTAATTGACCGTTTTTAATGTTTAAATAATTTTAAATATTACAAGTTTTTTTTAACACTATTTGCATGTATATGCATCTGGTAAACTCTTATATTTTTAATAGTATTCAATCTTTGATCCTGGAATGTAACTGTGCTGATGCCAGTATGCTAACACGTTTTTATTATATTTGTCTGATCCAATAAAACAGTTTTTGATAACTCTCCTGGTAATATTTTACGATAAACAAGATTTGTCGCCAGGGTAAGCGTGACGACGTTAAATTGACTGCCGTCAATCACAGCGTTGTTCGTCTTGCGTTGTACATCATTCCATTTTTTATTGTTTTGTGAGTGAGCTAGTTTAGTTTTTGTATTGACGGATGTAAATTGATTGCTATTTTTTTAGAATACCAAGACACCTAGATACCATTTTTTTAGAAGAATGCCTAGACACTTGTTCCCCGCGCTTACCCTTCCCCCCCCCGGTCCAACTCCACGCTACGCACTCCTTTTTACCGCTCGTTGTAAAAATTACTCCCGTGAAGCGATCTAGGTTTAATGAGCATGATATGAGACTTTATATACAAACAGATACACAATGGTGATGTATTGTGAAAAAGTAGCTAGTAATGCATTTCGGAATTATTGAATTGTAAAATAGCAAAATTAATGTGAGATCAACTTTCAAGACTGCTATGTTTAACTATCAATTTGTACTCCATTTTAGATGTTGCAGAATAGATTGGTGGATGCCTGACTTTTCTGAAGAATTATTCTTAAGTTACACTTATCTATAAATCTTTTAAAATTCATTATAAAATATTTTCCCATAATATTCATTTATTTTATAAGGTTACAATCAATTAACATATTTTTTTTAACATCTTCAAATGTTTGAAAACTGGCTGCAGGATTAATTTTCTAATACCAGAAAATATGAGTTAAACTGTACTTTAGCACTTTGATTATGGGGTTGGGACATATTCCTCCCAGTGAATATTTTTTATACTATTGGTAATACATTTTAGAAAATAATCTCGACAACAAAGAATCATTTTTGTAAGTTGTGGTACAATTGAACACAAAAGTTGTCACCAGTCCCTGATCGTAATCGTCTTCTTCAGGAATTTCCAATAAACAGTGAATTTCCTCGACCGATAAAAATATTTTGAGAGCCCTTTTCCATTTCCTCTGCCCAGGGTAATATAATTTAATTTATAAATCTTCATTGACTCTTGAATAAAATTTTTCCAAGTCGTTATTGGACTGCCCCTGCTTCGTCTCCCTTCCGACTGCATTCAAAAAGGATTTTTGGAAGGCGTTCTTCTTTCATTCTGCGAATATGTACATATCATCTAAGCTTATTACGTTCGACTGTATTTACAACATCCTGTTTGACTTGCATGATTTCGCGTATTATTGAATAATTAATTATTTCCATCCTTGACATGCTTGCTGATCATCGCCAGAAATCCATTTCGATCGTAATCAACAGGTTAATTAATAGTGACTAAAGACAAAACATTCATAATAAAGCAAAAAAAAAGAAAATTGTGATTGAAAATCCTTAAAATATGAAAACATATTCCAAATCAGTATACATAAATATATATTCGAAACTGTTGTATAGGAGTTGTATCTGCAGAAGTCATCTTTAAGCCTCAGGGTTATTAAAAAAATAGTCTATCATATCAGAAATGTAAACAAATGCAATGAAATGAACTTGTACTTATGTAAAAAATAATTTCTGAAATCCAACTACTAAATTTGATTTCATTAATTTACCATTTTAGTAAGGTTGGTGCATAGAAAAAAAGTGTCAACTCAAAATTCCCTTTACCAAGATAATGATAATTGAATTTCTCTGCAGTGCTCTTTACATCTATATTTCTTGCGTTTCTTCATTTAATCATGTGTGCTTTCTTTTCTATAATACATACCAACAAAAAAAAAACATGATCTGAAAGTAAATAATCAGAGAGAGGTAATTTTTATATTTTTTTTTCCCGTGTGAAATACGGGCGTGTTGTTTACGGAGAAATAAATAGCGGTAAGACAGAAAATGAATACTTGAAATTTGTTTAGTTAAACCAAAATATTAAGCCAATTCTTTTCACTAGAAAATAATTTTTTTTTTCGATAATCATTTACGAGCGGAAGTTTTGTTAACTTATAAACAAATTTCTTTTCTTTGCAGGTAACTCCTAATTTAAACATTGAATTTTTCACACCGTCACGGCCAGGTATGCGTCGTTATTCAGCTGCAGCTGTTTGTGCTACGGACTTGCAAAGGACTGCCGCTCAAGTACCTGGAGCGACCAATCCCAACCAAGCTTCTAGCCTATTACAGCAAATAGGAACTGGAGTGGTAAGTTGCAACAGTGTTTCCAAACAAATGGGTAAAATTAAATTTAAAGTTTTGGATTCATTGACTATTTTTCAAATTTATTATCAACACTTTGTGTAAGAAAGTTGCAATAGAGGTTATTATTATTATTATTATTATTGCCATAAAATGTTCATTTTGTGTGGGTTCAAAGACATGAGCTATAGCTTTACAATGTTCAAACACACAAATTCAAACTAACCTAACATTAAAAGCACATACGGCCGTTTCAAGGATAACTCAGAGCACCTTCATCAGTGTAAAACAGAAAAAAAAGTTTAATGTGTTTAAAGAACCACGCTCAGCTGTAGTTTGAATTTGTGTGTTTTGTGGGTTCAGAGACATGAGCTATAGCTTTACAATGTTAAAACACACAAATTCAAACTAACCTAACATTAAAAGCACATACGGCCGTTTCAAGGATAACTCAGAGCACCTTCATCAGTGTAAAACAGAAAAAAAAGTTTAATGTGTTTAAAGAACCACGCTCAGCTGTAATTTGAATTTGTGTGTTTTTACGTTGTAAAGCTTTTCTCATGTCTATTATTATTATTATTATCTATCATTATTACTATTATATACCCTACTATTATATACCCTATTACTATTACATACCATAAAATATTGGTTACAGAAGAGTACAGGGTGGTCATAAAGTATTTTCCTGACTACAAAAAAAAAAAAAATATTACGAAATAACTATTGAATGTAATACTGTAAAATTTGAATTATGGAAAAGTCATGTTCGTAATTTTTTTTAGTCCAGCATCTACCGTCGTTCGTGTGTTCCTTAATGGCAAATTTCATGGAAGATTGATCGGAATGGGTTGGACCAACTCCTCTAGATTTTTTCTTTTGAGGGTAAATAAAAGACTGGGTGTTTGCAACACATGTAAACTATATTGTAACACACAAGATCAGGATCACAGATGCTGGGTCTAGTGTGACAACCGAAACGTTGGTCAATACGTGGTCTAGAAATGAAATACTGCCTTGACATTTTTCGAGTTACCAAGGGTTGCTCACATCGAAATTTACTGACGTAAGTACTTGTATTAAAAACTTCATACAAATCTTTACAATAATATATTGAAACAAGCCCGTGCCTAATTATATTAGTTTTTCTGCAATAAATTATTGTAATCAGGGAAAGACTTTATGACCACCCTATATATTTCTTCTGACACTGTTCGCATCCTCTTACCTATGAGGCTGTAAAGAAAGACATCTTTAATAGTCCAGATGCAAAAACGTGCAAGTTAGAATATTTAAAAAAGAATAATAGTATATTTTATAAGGGGCAAAATCTTAGGTTTACGCTACTTAGACGTTTGAGATTCTGGAAAGGTTTTTCTACAAGGTTCTATGTACTTTAAGTTCATTTAGCAAAATGTTTTGGTATCTATTTTTGGGCTAATTTTTATCCTTGTTTCCAGATTCCTTCCTCGGATTATTTTCGATAGGTTGATTTTATGTTGATACATTCTAAACTTTAATATTCTCTATCTTCCCTTTTTTTTTTCTCGAGCTCATAGGTAACATCTGACATATTACACGATAGTTAGTTCCTTGATGTCCGTGATTTCTATGTTAAGAAATATAGAAAAATTACGTTTTTCATTAAGGATGATTCACTTACCAATCACTTATCTCCTCAGATGAAAATATTGGTGGCGCCATTGTTGGTACATGTTATATATCCTGCGGAAAGTATGCTCGCTGCGAGGTTCTAGAAAACTATTTTTAAAACAAGTTGGAAATTGTACGTCAAACGTGACAAATGAGGTGCGTTCGTACTATAGCTAGTTATATAAATATTCAGATCTTGATGATTTCTAATTCTGTGAAATGAGTTATATCGTCTGCAGATTAATTTCTGTCATAAAATAAGTATCTCGGTCGCTTGATCATTAAACCTCGGAAGCTCCTCTAACAAGAAAGCACCGATTTTGTTTTCTTTTAATTCAAATTTCTTAATAAATATTTTTATTAATATCTCCTAAAGTTTTGATTCGATTTAAAAAAAATTGAA
This sequence comes from Maratus michaelseni, assembly GCA_963931845.1. NCBI lineage: Eukaryota > Metazoa > Arthropoda > Arachnida > Araneae > Salticidae > Maratus > Maratus michaelseni. Next base: position 388,730,873 of record OZ007588.1, read on the forward strand.
ATGTCTCGACAAAATTCTGCAAAGATAATATATCTTAAATTCCAAACCATTCGGTTGGGTAGTTTTTGCGTTGTTATATGCGGACGGACGGACAGACAGACAGACGGACGGACAGACGGACGGACCAAGCGACGACAATAGGTGCTACGTATTTATATAGTTACGAACGCACCTAAAAACTGCTGAGAATGATCATTCCTAGTTGAGTAGCAGGATTCGCCACTGGTATTCTGGTAGATATTATTTGTATCATATCCACGTGTTTTTTTTGTCTAAAACTATTTTCTACAAAATGACATTCTGCGTTTCTCGTTTGTGAGATTTTAACGCTAAGCGATATGTTCTTAATTTATTCTGTGAATAACTTCACGCAGCATCTATTTACGAAATCTTTCTTGTTGCTTCCAAGAAACTGAATATAACTTTTACGCTGAGTTATTGAATAACACTGAGTTATTCAATATGTTGCTTTTGCGTCTGAGACAAAAAAAATTTTACAACAATATTACATTTTGCAACAATTATTTATTAATGTGTTTGAAAATTCTTGTTATTGCTTTTAACCCCTTGAAGGGCGATGAGATATTATATATTCCCCTTAATTTTAATCTCCAAATGCCACAACACGGTACCAGAATATTAGAATGAAATTTTGTTTTTATAATGTATGCGAAGAAAAGCTTTTTACTTATTTTCAAATAAATTTGTTTGTAAATCCTGCTATCTTTGAATCATTTCGACATTTTAGCAACATAAGTACTTTGTCTCGGAAACGGTTTAAGGGCATCACTGCTGTCATGATCACGACATCAAACTCACTCGCTTTATACCGTCTGAACCAATTCTTACATGTGATTTTTGATGCAGCAGTTTCTCTCAAATGTATCAATATAAATGCTTTCGTGGAACTGTATAAATGGTATTCGTAAAATGTCCATTGCCAGAAAAGGCTATTTGGCTAAGTCTCTCCCGCATACATGCATCCGAGAATACATGATGTTTGGAATTTTGTGCTTTTTAACACTTTCCAATATAGTTGAAAAGTGTCGGTTTTGTCTGCCGCTTGTCCGTGCTCTAACTCTCGGAAATATACACGGATTGGCCTGAAATTTTTGTACGTGATTGGCACTTACTATAGCATGATCCCTATTGAAAATGAAGTGTGTAGCATTTATAGTTTATATCCAATGGTTGGAGTATCATAGTTGAGATTTTTTTTAACAGAGAGAAAATATGCTGGGACCAGGACTCGAACCTGGGTACTTTGGTTTGCCGTACCAACGCTCTCCCTACTGAGATATCCCGACGACATCCTGGTTGGCATATTTCACTTTTATCTGTTGGACAAGGTTGCGAATTGCGGCGCTAATTTCATTCATCCGAGCTATTACTATAGCATTTTACATGATGTGTCTGAAACAGCACGGAAACTCCTGTATACCATGCAATTAGGTGATATTACCTAGTTGAATATACTTTCCTCTATTCATTATTACATACAGTTTATGTATAGGGGCAGTCAAAATTATTCAGTTACATTATGGTCAATGGGAAAGTGCATTTTGATGATGTTACGACATTTGAAATATGATGAAATTGGTATACAATTATGTAGCGCACTAAAACATACTTTTTCTAAAATATGGTGTACAAAGCATTTATTACTCATTTACAAGGTCACACAAAATAATTCTATCACACAATGTTCTACGGGGGAAAATTGTTCGCATTGTAATTTAATGATGTTTCACTATTTAAAACATAATGAAATTTATATGTATTACTGAGATGAATTATAAATTGCTCACCAAATAGCATAGTGTGCATTGCGTTTATCGTTAATTTACACGGACACACAAAAGAATTCGGTTACAGTCTTTGTTCGATAATTACAGTCTATGTGTGATAAGTGCGTTTTCAACTTTGGTTTGGATTTTTAGGTTTGACTAAATGTTTGCATAGTACGTGATGTATAAATTCTGTTGATCATATACAGGGCTACACAAAGGAATTCGTAAGTATTACTAACTATGCGAATAAATTCCTTATTTTTAATTGTGTTACGCATTTTCCTGCTGAACTATATTTAGTAGACTAATATAAGTGTGTGGAATATAAATAAATCCATATACAGGGCTACGCATAGAACACGATACAATGTAGTTAATGGTTGGTGATTGCTGGAAGTTACTTTTAAGTTACCTTATGCATTTTTTACATTTATAAAATTTTAGTTTAATATGTGGTGTGCACAAAAATATTTATATAATGTACAGGGCTGTACAAAAGATTTCGATAGCATTTCTATCGATTGGCGTAAATTTCTAAAAGTTAAGTTTCTAACTGAACTATATTTTTTATCATGCTATGTAGTGTATATCCAAGTCTATAGATCATATACAGGACTACACAAAATAATTTGACTTTTTTTTTAGTATGGAAGGTAAATTCTAAAACCGGATTTTTAAATGTGTTAGATGTTTCCTAAACTGTTTACTGCATTTCTTCTTTCACCTCATTTAACGGTGAAGTTTCGTTATAGTTTTCTAGATGTGTTGGAAAGTGCTTATGCTTGACGTATGGTTTTCCGTTCTTATTTTTTATTATCACGAATTAGGTATAGCTATATACCAAAAATTCCTGAAGATGTTTGAGTGTAGATTAAAAAAACATAAGAATAAGAAAAGATAAGAAACATTCAAATTTGTTCGTACATTTGATATATTTATTTTATGTAAAATTTTTTGTAATACATTTATAAATATTTATTTCCTTTTCTTTTCAGCAACAATTATTTTCAGGAAAATAAAAGAACAGTGCTAAATTCTGTTTTTGGCTGCCTACTGAAAGGATGAACTTAAACAGGAAGCTGAAAATAACAAATGTCGCTCGATAATAACATGTACTTGTACTACTTACCACTTTGTACTTTATCATTCTCCAGAAGGACCTTGTGAGTCCTACCATTTTTCCATCAGACAAGACTTAAGACAAGTCTTGCCCTCGACAATCTGTATAATAGTATTGTAAAATTAAATAAAGCATTTGAACATTAACTTTCAAAGAGTCGAACCAGGCTCAGGTGTGCAAACGAACAGCGGAAGACGTTCGAATTTGAAGAGAATTATGAAAAACTTTTCATATGATATTGTAAAAAAAATAATAAAATGTTCATATTTTCCTCCTTATTCATACAAATTTTAAGTGTGTATGTCATAAATATGTCATAGGGACCTTTTATGAATTTTTACAAGTGTGTACATCAGTTGATATCGCTCTGTGTGTTTATGCGTTAAAGTGCATGCGTTTGACACAGTGTGAACTACCCTGGAATTTGAAATACCTAAAAAGAAGCTTAAAGGTAATTAGTTTTATTTTAATATGTGATATTTACACCAGAAAATTTGTAAAACAACTTGGCTATTAAAAATATACTTAGTGTAGCATAACACAGTGCTACAGTTGTTAACAATCTAAAAAAAAAATTTAATGTTGCTTTTTTTAAAATTTACATCTATTTTGAAAATTGTTGCTTATCACTATAGTTTCAGAATATCTTTCAATGTTATTCTACTTTATGGTACTTTACTAAATATTGTTATTTCTTTCAGTTTTATAAAATACTTAATATACAAAAAGTCTAGGTTTATTTATTTCTAATTAAAGTAAATACGATTTATGAAACTAGCTTAAGTAAAATGAGAAAAAAAAGTTTTTCAATGGGTATTTCGAAATCAAATGGAAGTTCCTACAATTGTTTTTGGTGACAATAATGATGCTCATAACGTTTTTTTGTTAATTATTTAGGTCTATACAAATGATTTTTTTTATTAAAAAAATATTCAGTGCCTAATGTAGAAATAACTTTGGTAAATTAATATAATGAAAATGTCTCATTTTAATAATTACACTGCACTGCATTATCAAAGTACTGAAAAAAGAGCCAACTAACCAGTTCTATCATTGCCAATAGTAATGGAATTAATAAAGAACGTAAAAACTTTAATCATGTACTTTTAAATGTTTTGTTAGCCGAAGTATAATATGTTTATTTAAAGTTGCATCCTTAACTTGATTTAATATTTTGTTTGTTTGTTTGCTTTGGGCTAGTCCTTATGCTTTATGAACTGAAAATGAATTATCCCATTTTTTCCCTTCTGTAAATTAAAATTCTTAACAAAAATATACGCGGAAAAAGAATTATCTCGATTGGTCGATTATATCGATTAGTCGCTAAGGACTATTACTATTGTCCTTAAATGTATTGTATTTATATTAAAATTCCGATTAGTCGATTATATCGATTAGTCACTGAGAACTATTACTATTGTCCTTAAATGTATGTATTTATACTAAAAACATGAGCACAGAAACTATCATTTGTTCAGAAATACAACAAATAGAACTATGGAGTTATTATAAGGTTAAGTTGTGATAAAGTCCTATCCATAAATGTCATTCTGTAACTTTTATTGTTTTATTTTATTTTATATATTGTTAGCTGTTATTCTTCAAGAATAGACTTACTTAGTAACTTCGATTTTAGATATTTGTTATTTTAAGTTTTATGTTGATTAGGCTGGTTTATGTTTACGAATAAAATTTAGGCAATAATTTCTGATTTTCCTCTTTGATCATGCTTACACGGGGTTTTAAATATAGTTTATGTGTAAAGTTATGTAAAAATGAGGGAGAATTAAGGAGACGTACAAAATATGGGAGTGTACAAAAAAATAAGAATATAGATACACCAACAAGGGTTTGTAACTGTCCTGAACCAAGAAGTTAGCGTCATAAAAAAAAAAAAAAAACGAGCATTTCCAATTCTCCACGTTTACCCTAAAAATTGTATTAAATCCATAATTTTTAAAACTCATTTTTTGGCAGTTAGTGACCGGTTATTTGGCTCTCTACGTTATTTATAAGTCTGAATTGAGAGTTTTATCTATATATACATGATTTTCAAGAATATTTGAGAAAGTTTTATTTCTTTTTATCTTATTTTGTATTTAATATATTGATATATTGTACATATATTTATCAGATATTCAAATAACAATAGGTATAATAATGCACACGTTAACAAATGCTCTTTTCTCTATTGCAGTATGCCTTCTAAAGTCCTATAACTATTCACGATGATATATTTTATGCTAATATAATAGATCATTATTATATTTATAATAAAAATTCATTTTCAAAAGTAAATATTTTGTATACAGAATTCAAAGTTTAGAAATGTAATTTAAAATTTCCTCATATAAGAATAAAATTCATTTACGTGTAAAATTTGCGAGCTTAAAGGATAAATATAATCAAAACCCATTAGTATAGTATTTCTTATGTTTAACATCACTCAGTAAATGTTTATTATCTTTATGAATGACAATGTTAATAGAATATCGTTATTTTCATGAAGTAACAAGATCATTTAAGATAGCAAAATTTAAAATATAACCATTTTGAAAATATTACAATCCTTTCACTGAAAATGTAATATAGTGTGACATGCAATATATACCATTACTTAGTCAAAAAGAAAACCATGTATTTCCTCACAAAATATAGCATAAATACTAAAATAATTTATAATTCGTCAATACTTAAATACTATAAATGTTAATACGGAAAATATCAATTTTTAAAGTAAGTATGTAAATGTTACCAAGATTTTTCTGGTATACGTTTAATAATTTAATAATTGAAGAATTTTATGTAAAAAAATTATGACGTTTATTTGAACTTTTTTTTTGACAGTTGAAAAGTTAAAAAATAACATTTTATCATGCAAATATCTACCAAAATTCTTTAATTGTTTAAAATATAAAATTATATTATTAAAATTAATATGTAATAGATGGCATTTTATTAACAACATATCATTAGGACTACAAAATGTGGACTAATATCATACAATATACTGTGTCTTTTCAGAGTTTCGTCATAGAGTAGATGTTACTTTACAATAAGATACCCTTAATAGCGATAGCTTATTCTGTCGAACTCACTCATATCATAATTATATTTCTCATAAATATTTCACGTATATATTTTTTCTGTTATAAGACACATGTTTTCATCTTAGACCATTTATTTGGAACTAGAAAGTGGAAAGCAATACTTTTGCCCATTCCATCAAATGTCAAGCATCAAGTCGAATTCAGTTGGGAAACAAGACTAATTAGATGAATGGCCTATTAAGCGATAATGAAAAGTAAAATTGCGAATATCCAATCGGCCAATCAAATAATTGCAATACGTTGTTTCCCAACTACAGCTGACCGTTGAAATCCACGCCCACATCCGCGTCTAGTTCTAAATGTCTAAGGTTTTAACACCTTAATGACTCTTAATATTACAAGGAGCATAAATACAAAGCTACCTTATAGTTTGAAAAATCAGAGCCCAATTTATATTATAAAATATTTGTAAGACAAGGTAAATAGAATTATTTTTTTTTGTTTGCAAATTTCTAAATAAAGACAACTGTTAGAATCAGTAACAAAATCAATACTGTTCATTTTATGAAACAAGACGCCGTACTACGGAGAATACTTTGCACCTTAACACAGTGATTCCCAAACTTTTATGCTTCCCCGTAACTCTTAAAATAAAGAAATACGCCCGCTTGGCTTACCTTCTTTTTTCCTCGTAAGAATCATGAATACAAAAATGGAAACAAAGAAAACAACGAATCAATGCAATTAAACTTAGCTCTTAATCCATATTTAACATAAGCATTACAGATAGCAACAGGTGCGCTTTTCCATCCTTGCATGTTTGATATTATTTTGCTGACAAGTAAAGGTACTATAGTCTGTGGCAGCGAATTTCGATTTTTATAGCTCATTCGATTTGTCTCATCGAGCTAAGCAATTTGCTACCTCGCATATCGGCTATTGAGTTTTGATAATGACAGGGGGCCGGGTCAAATTTTAAATTTTCGTTAATTGAAAACCAGTTGCCGTCACAGAAATAAGTAAGATTTAAATTTATTTACGGTTCTTACACTGACACGCATTGATGATAGTCAATTTTTGACACATTGTTCATTCCTAAAAACTGACAAAAGAACCAACAATGTGTGGTTACAAAGATTTTTGCTCGTAATTTGGGAAAAAATATTGACAGGATGAACAAAACTACACGAGGATATGACAACTTGCGAAAACCTGCCTGTCAAGTAGCATACAAATGTTTTATCTGCAATTACAAATTCTTATAATAACAGCAATAATATAACCTTATAGTAGTTATTGGCAATGTATGGCACTGTAAAAACAATTAGTAAACTTAAAACACACTTATTACTTTGAAGGCATCTGTTTTTCTCTGAACGAAATTTGGAACTTTGACCCGACCCCCTGTCATTATAAAAACTCAATAGCCGATGTGCGAGGTATAAAAGTACTAAGCTCGATAAGACGAATCGAATGAACTATAAAAATCGAAATTCGCCGCCACAGACTATAGTAATTTTACTTGTGAGGTATAGTTGTAAGTAATTTTCAATATTTAATCTGATTTGAATTTTGTTTTTAATAGAGCCAATGAGATTACAAACCATTTTTATTGACTCGTATAGTTGTACCTCGTCGTATGCTGGTTGTGAACCGAGACCCGTCGCGTACCCTCAAGGAGTACGCGTACCACAATTTGAGAAACATTGTTTTATCGGATATATTACCAACACTTTTCCAAACGTGATAAAACTCTAATAAACCGGTTAATGCATATAAAAAACACCGAAACCGTCAACACATTATTAATTCACTAAACGTTGGCAACGTATTAATAAGTTTTATTGTAGGAAGTCTGTTATGGTTTGTTTTAAATGGCTTCGTTTTTCTGACTCCTGCTGAATTTTAATTATCTGTACATAATTCGAAACATTATCTGTACACATGGTGTATTGCTTTTATTTAACTATCAAGAAATCATATTTAATATTCTGAGCCGTTGTAACCTAAAGAAGATTCATCCCATAAAATGCTTGAAAATTATTAGGTGTTTCATAAAATGGTTGACACTTAATGTTTTTTTATATAAAAAGTACAGCTAAAGTTGTTATTTATTTTACAAAACAAAATACCGTAGTATGGTAATATTTTATGCCCTAACGCAAAATTTTACAGAAACATATTTAACAGAATAAATGAACAACTGGCTAATGGGATTAGAAATGATATTATGAGCAAGTTGACTACCTTGCAACGTTGACTACCTTGCTACATAAATAAAACCAGTTTATGAAAATAAGTTTGTTATTTGTTGTGCGTTTCTGGTAGAGTCTCAAATACCTTTCTATCTTAAAAATATTCACGCTGGAAGGAGAACACATTTAGTTTCCAAAATAGGTTGATTGTAACATTAGGTTCATTACTTGCGCTTTTTTTTTTTTTTTTTTTTTTTTTTGTATGGAATAAGGTTTTACACAAGATTTTCTTTTTATAGAAAAGTATTGCATCAAACATGAGAACAAATCGTATAGAAAGAATGACTGCCGCAATATATATTCAGTTGATTTTAATATATTTTAAAAACTTTACTTTATATAAGAAATTTCAGTTTAAAATATTTTTTTTGCAAAGTAGCAGTTAGAAAGCGTCAATTTGAAATAAAAAGTCAGATTACTTTTTACTGGTTTGTAAAATTCTACACTGCAAAAAATAACTGTTGATTTTACAGTATAAAACTGGCACCCCAGCTGCCAGTATTATACCGTAAAATTAACAGTATTAAATAGTAAAAAAAGCAGTAATACGCTGCCGCGCAAGCAGTAATACGCTACCGCGCATGCGCGGTATGCGTATTACTGCTTGCGCGGCAGCGTATTACTGCTTTTTTTACTATTTAATACTGTTAATTTTACGGTATAATACTAGCAGCTGGGGTGCCAGTTTTATACTGTAAAATCAACAGTTATTTTTTGCAGTGTACTAGATGGTTACTGTGTGAGAAAATACCGTAATTTCCGGCGTATAAGCCGCAGCTCAAAGAGTCTCTTTTCGACCCAGAAATATTATTTTATAAAATGTAACTTAAAAGATCGCTGTAAATATTTAACTACAATTATTGAATAAAATTTCTGGGTCGAAAAGAGACTCTTTGAGCTGCGGCTTATACGCCGGAAATTACGGTAAGACGAAACAAGAAAGAAGTTAATATTAAAAAGGGCATAGTATCAGAAATAGAGATATTTTCATGTCTCCACTCAAAAAAAAAAAAGTTATCGAAAAGTGGCAATAAATAATTTAAAGAATATATTTTCTTTTATGAATTAAATGTAAAAACTTAACAAAAACTACGCTACTGACAAAGTTCAAAACATACTGGGGTAATCCAGAAAGTAAGTTCAGTTTAGCAACACAAAAAAAAAAGGAAGCAATCATTTGGAACTAACCTTTATTAAATAATAAAATAATAGTAGCGGGGAACGAGTGTTTAGATGACCTTCTCAAAGAACGATACCGCCGGGGCGATTGCAACCATTGGGTAACAAAGGATCTGACCTCGTCGTCAACCCTGTCGTTATGGTGAAATGTCTGTTCTCCATAATCTTCGCATTAACTGTTGCAACTAAATTATCATCAATCAGAGATGGGCGTCCACTTCGTTCGTTATCGTGAACATTTTCACGTCATTCATTGAAGTGCCGCATGTCCTTCTGACCATGTAATCGCTCATTATATTGGATCCAAAAATCAATCAAATTTGTCTATGAATTCCACAAGCTTTGGTGTTCCTCGCATTGAAATCGGATGACCGACCGTATCTCACATGCGGCGGTATGCTCGATTGTTTTAAACTCTCGAAAATCTAGGAATATCTTTTTAACAATCAGAAATATATTTTTATCTTTTTCTTAATTATTCAAGGAATATTTTTCATTGACAAAAGCAAAGATTACTATTTAAAAAATAATAAAAAAAATTTGAAAAAACAACGTGCTATATTGTCAAAATTGATTAAAAGAAAGATTGATCCTTCGTAACGAGAACTTATAAAAAATAATTAAAAACGGAAAATTATCAAAAATGATGTTCTGAAACGAATAATTTTCTGAAACCCCTGCTGATAGATAAAAAATATCTAAGGTAGTCATATGCTTATGTTAAAGTTATTCAGCCTTCAAAATGGTTTGAAAAACGACGATCAAAAAAATGATCATCTGAAAATCAGAATTTTCTGAAACTCCTGTTAGAAAAAAATCAATGCATGCAATACCTTATTTGGATGTTTAAAAATCATCGTAAGACAGTCATAAGCTTAATACAGGGTTCGTACGCTTCAAGGACTTTCAAGCACCTTTTACCAGAATTTTCGTAAAGTTATATTTGACTTTTTTAATGAAAAAAAATGCTATCTTCAGATACAGCGACCAGTACTCTACGAAATTTCTGGTACTAAAACACATAAAATTTCCCGAATCTCCTGATGCGTACGAACCCTGTAATATTAAATATATTCAGTCCTCAAAATGGATTTATAAGTGACGATTTCTGAAAACAATGATTTTTTTAAAACTCGTTTCAAAACAGACTACCATGCAATACATAGTCCGAGAAAGGTAAATTAGATATATATCTCAGATGTTATATACTTAATTGATTCTTTCCTGTCTAGCTTTCTCTGTTCAAGTCATTATTTTTTGTCTCAATCCTACATTTTTCACCTTAAACGTATAAAAGGAACAATTCACAGAAATTGTCTTTACACTAAATATAAAAATTCGCATGCAAAATTAAAACAGCAGAAAACTATTAACTTGTATGCATAAAACCCATTAAAAATTGAAGGAGAAACGCAACTGGTGCAGAGTATTCCCTGTCTAAGGTGCGTAGAATCCTGGAATTTTCAAGGAACCTTGCACCACTATTTAAGGTAAAATTTAATTTTTAATTCTATTTTAACTTTTAAATCTCAGAAGTCGTAACCACACTGCAAAAAATAATTGTTGATTTTACAGTATAAAACTGGCATCCCAGCTGCCAGTATTATACCGTAAAATTAACAGTATTAAACAGTATGCGCGGTAGCGTATTACTGCTTGCACGGCAGCGTATTACTGCTTATTTTACTGTTTAATACTGTTAATTTTACGGTATAATACTGGCAGCTGGGATGCCAGTTTTATACTGTAAAATCAACAATTATTTTTTGCAGTGCAACGCGTTTATTCATAGAGTTTGTACTATTTTTGTAGAATTAAATAAGGCAAAAAATTCAGTTGAAAAATTGTGGTAAAATTGTACGCTTCCTGTCACTCTCATAAGAAACATTGTACAAAAATTAATACAAATGTCATATATGTAGCAAATGATATATAAATAACATAAAATTGAAATCAGGGAGTCAATCGCATTTTTAATTCAGCATACAATAAATAATTAATACATACAGAGTGTCTCATAAGGATAGCCGAACCTTTAAATTCAAGAATTCATAAATTACAATAACTAATAAGATAAAATTATTAATATGTTTATAAAGAATATCATGCATTATGTATGCAATAGTTCTAAAAATAGTTTATTTTTTTGTCTATAGATGGCATTACGCCAATACACTATTTGAAAATGCTTAAACTAAAGTGTGGGACTTGATCTAACTGAGTCAATATTTATTTTTTATTCTGTACAATTGTTGAATTCGAAAAAAATATCTATTGCGACATCTATTGTCTAAAATTTGAACTACATTTAAAATCACTGTACCTGAAATTTATGAACTTGCTTATAAACATGTGACTTTTTCATTTTTACAAATATTATAATTAATGAATTGTTCAATTTTAAAGTTTGGATATCACTCTTGGGACAACTTGTATATATTTTTTGCTTACTTTAACAATGCTGTTTCTCTTTGGCTTTAAAGCTATGAAAAAATATTTCTGCATATATTACAGGTGACTATATGTTTTGATTAGAATATATTATATATATTTTTATATTTTTATCTTTCGCATTCTCTGACAGTTTCTTTTTATTTTCTTCTTTTCTTAAAAAGTATATATATGTATTGAGATTCTTCTTTTTTTTAATGATAGAATTTCTTCAGGACGTATATGAAGTCATTGTAATGTCATAAAAATTTATATTATGTTAACATATTAATTTATGCTTAATCAGCGTAATTAATGTAGATCAGACCAGTGACTAGAAATTGATCAAACATCGGAGACTAAAAAAAAGCCCAGACTTTGTTAATATTATTTAAATTTGTATATGAATTTTACCAAAGTTTTATAATCGTAACTTGTGTAGTTTTCACTTTGTAATTTTAAAATGATATATTTATTGTGTTTAACGTACTTTTAAAAAAGAAAAATCAAATATTTATTATGAAATATCTTGTTGTTTTAACTTGTTAAAAAAGTTACACTTTAATCAACTCACAAATAAAAAAAAAGAAAACATAGTTTTCTTAAATATTCAGAAAACGTTTTCGAGGTTCTTGATAAAAATATAAAAAGTATCTTAGTATTAAAGTGAAAAGCATAATGCATATAATATAATTCAGTTAGTTGCCAACATTTCTGTTTTTTTTTCTTTTCCAAATCAAATGAAATAAACAGAATTTGAAATAGAAAAGTTTTTTAATGAAAAGTTTCTTCTTTCGATGTTAATTATTTCCGTGGTTTTAATTTTATTTCTGTTATTTTGTAAAATTTTTGTTTTTATTTCATTTGAGAAAAAACAGATGGTTGGTAGCTTTGAATTAAACAAATGACTGTTTTAGATAAATTTCAAATAATTATGTGTAAAGTCCTACTTCACTTCTCAAAACTGTTCTAATTAAAGAAGTTAATGTTGTCTTGGCAGAAAAATGTGTTTGTTTTCACTTAAAATGTACAATAAAATATCTTGATTTAATACAATATTCGGATTGTTAAATTTTAAAAGAAATGAGAAGACAACTTTATGCTTTTGTTCTTTATTGTGATATTGTTTTGCTCTGTCTGGTTTTCATAAAAAAAAAATACATTATAAAAAATTTGTTTTGTTTTGTGAATTATTGCAATTTTTGGTGATAATCCGTCGATTAAACAAGTATTTTAAGATGCAGAAAATTTATTTAATAATTCTAGCCAAATAAATACCACGTTCCTCTAAGTTACAATTTACTAAATAAAATGTCTGGGTCTAAACATGTTTGTTTGATCTGCGGTTTATAAACCGAAAATTACTGTAACATTATACAACTATTGTATATGTAATTTCAATTACTTTTTCAAGGTCAGTCTGCCTGTTCTTATCTTAGGTCAGTAACTATGGTAAATCCACCTTTGCCTGCCTGGGCGCTCCTTTTTTTCCCACCCTAATTCAGATCAGTAGAAGGCATCGTCCTGTATTCGATATTCGATTATAGTGGAAAACGAGACCAGATTCTTGCGCCTTCTAGTACAATGACAAGGAAGGGATAAAGTAGGGAGGACGGATGTCCCTGAAAAGCCAATTGAAATTACACAGAGCATAGAAGGCACTTCCCATGATAAAATGAATTATAAAAGTTCACTGAAAACTAGTTATTTCGTTTAAATATTTCTTGAATTTTAGTAAGATATTTTTTTCTAATATTTTTACCGTGTATCATTTTATTGGGATTCTACTGCAAAATTTTCAGAAGTGTTTTATAGTTACTGAATTAAAACTAAACAATGACAATATGCTTTTTAATTACAAATAGTTCCAGTTACTCCTATTATCATCATTTTATAAATTGTTTGTCGCTTTGAAATGAGAAGGTTCTAATTCATTTGATCAATCCTTTGAAAAAAATTAGATGAAAGTTTCCTTTTTGATAACTTCGACATTAGAATTTCGTTATAATCAATCGAAATACTTGCTATAAAGAATCGCATCAGCTCAAATCAATATTAAGGCATTCAGTAAAATATGACATATCATACTACTTTGTGAGCTAAAATCTTTGTCACTTAAGTCAACAAGTTGTTGAAGAGAGTATAGTTTCAGAATAATGAATAATACAGAATTATATACATAATTTCAAAGAATATTATTTAGAATTTTATTCAGACTAATGAAGAAATAAAAAAAGTTTTTCCAGACCACAAATGATTGATTTAATGATGTATGTTTTTAGAAATCCTTTTTTATATCCTTAAAACTAATTTATGTATCACTTTTTTTTAAATCTCACTCTGTAAGTATGCCATGCTATAAAATGAAAATTTAATTTTGTTACACTGTGACGTAAAATTAGTTTCATATAATAATTTTTGAATGAATATCTCATATAATAAATAAATGCAATTAAAATTTTCTCAGTAATTGTGCAGATAAATAATGTACCAAAACAATCAGTAACTTTTATAAAGAAAAATGAAACAATAATGGGGTACAATATTCACTAAAACAAGAATAATTTTTATTTTCATTTTTTAAATGTTTCCGATAAACATTTTTAATGAAAAATAAGAAAACTAGGAATTTTTGTTTTTACAATAATACAGGACTTCCAAATAGTCGTTTTCTTTGAATATCATTTTTATAAAGCGATATTCTTCTTTTAAGATTTTTCTAGGAATGTTTTTAGAAACCTAGCTTGAAAGTTGTTTCTGTTTCCAATGTTCTACAACCTACCACGAAAATTATTATTTGCAATTATTGGTATTTAAAAACTGTGACACTTTGAGAGATCTACTAATAAGAAACTTAATGGCTGTTCAGAAACTTAAGCAATATTTGATGATTTAAAAAAAAATATGTGATATATGTTTTGGGGATTTTTTTAACTCTTTATTCAAAAATGACATATTTAGTAAAACAGATTGCACCCTCCTCCCCCAATATATATATATATATATATATATATATAATTAATTAATTTTTGCAATAAGTTTATATATATATATATATATATATATATATATATATATACAGGGAGTTTTCCTATTTATCTTTTACCTCAAATTTGTGATGAACAGAGATAGCTTGGTGAAGAAAGTGGTGCCTAGGTATGCTCAAACATGCATGCAAAAATAACTTTATTAGAAGCCCTGAGATGATGTTTTTATATCCAATCACCAGCTTGAAAATGCCTTTAATCGTCAGCCACAGTATGATATTATAAGGTGGAGTACTAAAACTAGCACATCAAAGCGAGGTACAGTTTATTTTTATAAGAATATCAAGTTTAGTATATTTAATGCCTTGCATTGAACACATTGATCATAATAAACCTTTTTTTAAAATAAAAATAAAGAGTATTTTCCTTGCATATCTTAGTTTAATAGAAAATGTGCATCCGCCCTATAATACCATTCTCCTGCCTGTAATTAGTGGTGTATTTAAGTTGATTATTGGATATAAAAAAACTACATTTCAAGATTTCTAATAAAGTTACCTTTACACGTAAGACATTATTTCACACTAAATCGAGAACGCTCTTCAATTTTGTAAATGACTTTATCCTCGTATCTCTTACTGTTTTCAAGGCTAAATCCGCCGTTTTCCGTTAGGGAACGCTGCAAGTTACCTCATCATGAAGAGAATGCACGTTTTACTATACCTAAACACCATACGCTCATGGCTATAGCTAACTCGGTTCAATTATTATTTGATGGAAAGCGGAATTAAGGAATCACCCTGTATGTTTAAATGTTATTTATTTAAATTTAAATGATTTAGTAACTTTGACTTGTCAATTTTGCGGCCTTGCCCTAAATAGTTTGACTCATGTCTGACGCAGCATGGCCCAGAGACGATATAGCATCAATAAAAAAAAAAGAAATTTAACCAATCAACCAAATTTTTAGTGCTCTGTTACTAATACTACGTTAATAACCATTGCAGATATTATAATTTAAATTGTTTCTCAAGTACGTTATGTTGATGTAAAACGGTTTTTAGGTAATGAGCATATGACTCTTTATTTTTGTACAAAGTTTATTTATTTATATCTACGTCTTTCCTCAATACTTTTTTTGTAACGTTGACAGAATGGTTACATGAAATTTAGTGGTTCCATTCATAAAAACGAAGCTATTTTTTAAAAATACTACTCAATTCCCCCTCGAGATAATAACACAATTATTTTGGATCAAAAAACACTCGTTTATGCGTCACTAGACGCAGTATACTTTGGACGCTAAGCGAAGCTCTTAAAAAATTACAGATGGTAAAATTTTTATTTATGTCGTTTTTAAAACAGAAAGGAAACTGGACTTATGAGTTTAAAGAAGAAATCGGAATAAAGAAATACATAAACAATTAAAATAAAGGACTAATCTGCAGCGAATTCATAACAAATATTCGTATAATTCGTTATAATTTCTGCACTATTACTGAATACCATATAAAATAATTAAAATGATACTCGTTTTCATTTTTTGTAAAGTTATTAATAGGGAGTGAAATAAGCCCATTCTTTAATAGAGTACTTTTTTATGTTAGAGTAGTAGCATACTTATATAACGAATGTTGACATTGGAAGTTTTTGACCGAACTGTGGCAACCTACATTGCAGAACTTGGCAATACTTATTTGGACGAGTTCACTTAGATGAATTAGACAAATAAGTAAACACTAACTTATCGACAATGGCATAATCGCAAAATCTGTTTCTTTCTAAAATCTTCAAGATCAATTTTATCGCCTGTTTGTCACTGCTCTAATATACTAAGGTACTCTAAATATAATCACCTTCATAATAACAGCTTGATTTGATCTGATTTTTATTTCAGCTGTCAGTGATAAGAGAAAAATATTTTCTGTTTTATGCACCTACATTTTTTTGTCAATAACCTCAAAAATCTGCACATTGTTGTATTTTCAAAGTCATGAGATGTTCCTTTTGTAAAACCTAATTGTATTTCATGGAAAACAAAATAAATTACCTTCTTTTTTTAATTTGTCTCATTTCTATTTCTTAACCATCTGCCTGCCGAGGTAAACGGCTAATTTGTAATGTTGTTTTCTCTGTAATTTTTGTAAAATGATAAAAAAAAAATACGATTTTTACAACATGATATATATATATAAATAATAATTACGGGTGTGAATATAATCCTTGAGCCTTGATTTTGTATTAATCATTACTCAATGTTTTAAAACTGCATTATATCTGTAGACTTCTATTAATTTAAATAATGCTTCTATTGCACTGAAATCTACAGCTTAGTGAACGTATGCATAAGTTCACGGCCCCGAGAAGGTTAAGTATTTTGTATTCATCATTTGCACTGAATTACGCAGGAAACTATTAACTCACATATTAATAAGTAAGCAAAGTGAAACATTCCAAAAACTTCAAAGAGATATCGCATAAGTGTATGGAGAAAATCTTTGACCTGTTTAATGTTTTGTTCATACAGTGTTAACAAATTCTTGTTATTTACAAATACAGTTTCTGCATTGTTTCTGACTTTCTTTCTGACATAGTAATAAAGTGAATGTTTCAAAGAGTAGCTAATTTGGATTTAGGAATATCCTTGACATATAACATTGCTGACATTTTAGTTGAATTGGCGTTATCACTAAAGATGTAGGGTTTACGTTTTTTTACATTGTAAAAAGGTTCCGCAATATTTCGGAAATTGTACCACAAAATACAAATTCCTTTTCTACAGTGTAAACGTAAAAATAAATCCCACAGCCTCAGTGAAAAGGACAATTTAAATACACTTTTAGCACAGTTATCTGTCAATGATATTCTAAAATACATATTCGCTACTTTCTGACACATTCGTGAAATCACTTTCATCGGAAATTTTTCTACCATATTGCGGTATTTTTATTTTTACTGTGTATCTGATGTGATTGGTACATTTTTATAAAATTAAATAAAACCTATTACATATGTACATATACAATAGTTATATATTAGTTAATATTTTCATAATACATTTCCAGCTATTATAATACAGTAGATGCTACTCAGCCTGATCACCTCCGGGATCGCGATTTTTTTATAACAATATCCGATTGATAATAATGAGCTATATGGAAAAATATTTATAGTGATAACATCTAATTATACTAAAAACATTATTACTTACCTTTGACAAAAAGCTGTTTTTTTTTTTTTAAAAGGTAGAACATATTTATGAAAATGCACTCTATAAAAAACAAAATCAGCGCATCAAGAAGGATTTGTCCGATTACAACAAAAATCGGTGGATATGAAGAACATGCAAAGAAACGAAAATGATTACAATTTCAGAACAATTGAATGATTTATTCCAGAGCTTGATCATTACAAGTTGAGGAAATCAATAAGGCGTTGGTACACCTCTTGTCTGAATGAAAGCTGTAACCAGGCGTGGCATAGACTGATAAAGTTCCCGGATGGTGTCCAGAGGGATTGCTTGCAAAATTCTCTCCAACTGTCGAGCTGAATCGGCAACAATTAGGATATCACGTCTTAAATGTGTTCCATGGGGGACAGATCAGGCGACTTAGCTGGACAAGGGAGTGTTTAGTAAGCTTGAAGTATATTCATAGGAACACGTGCCGTAGGGACCAAGCATTATCTTGTTGAAAAGTACGTCCAGGATGGTGAAGAAAGAACGGAAACAAAACGAGTCGTAGCATGTCGTCAACGTACCACTGTGCTGTAAGTGTAGCACTAATGACTACCAAAGGCATCCGACTATCAAAGGAAATAGCACCCCAGACTATAATGCTCTGTTGTGGACCTCTGTGGCGTGAAATAGTTAAGGCAGGGATCCCCAAGCTGTCTTAAACGTCTCCAGACACGCCTTCGTTGTTGTAAGGAAACGGTCAGAAATGGGACTCGTCACTAAAAACTATACATCCCCAGTCAACGCATATCCCAATTGATTTTGCCAAGCACCACTATAATCGAGCTTGACGGTGTATTGGCGTGAGGGGTAAGATTAAGGGCAATTAGATTAGGGGTAAGGCAGTGTAAGATTTCGCAAATCTAGCGAGAAAAAATTTATAAAATCAATTTTAAGTAATTTCAGTTTTAGACAATTTAAATTACATCTAACATATTGAAGAGAAAAGAGATAAAGGGAAAGCAGTTTAACTCCACGACAACACCATCAAAAGTCGGCTCAAAACCACGTTTTCTTTAAATCTTTTTAGAGCGGCGATTGTTGTACATGTAATTGCAAATGATATTTATGGCTAAAAATATACTTTTTTTGTAAATATTGTTTTATGATAGTATGGAATCGTTACAACAAAGTATGTACTTTGTATTTTACAATTACGATAGTTATTTAAAAGTGTTACTTCTTAAAAATAAACTTCTAAGTTAAAATTTAAATTATTTGAAAATTTAATAGCATATGATAAACTTAAAAAAGCTGCCAAAAATTTTGTGCACTCTAGTACATTGTAAGTTTTTTTTTTTTTTTTTTTTTTTTTTGGAATTATATATGCATATATATATAAAATAAATCAATTTCAGCTGCAACTATTTGCAACTTTTGAATATAAGTAATTTTTTACAGGTACTGAAGTGTTAATTTCGGAAAGAGAATTCTATGAGGTATTTATAAATGATGTTACTGGACATAAATCATTTCCAGTTAATTCTAAAAATATCTTGATAGACAATGTATTACACAAATATGAACTTCAACATTGCTCATCTGTTATGTTAGACCATATTAAGTGGCTGATCCATTCGTTTATGATTGACATTAATCGAAGATGGAGAAATTCCTTCGCATAAAGAACATTTTTTAGAGAAAAATAAGAGATGGCTAGATCCGAATATAACAATAATTAATCTCTATATACCAGGCAGACGTAATAAGGACTCCGCGAAAAAAAATTGGACGTCCGAAGAAAAATGTTTGTTCAAATGGACCGAAATCGAAAAAAAATAGTCGAATGTGCCAATCCCAAAACTTTCTTCTATCTCAGTCATGTTAATACTTCAAAATTCGCTATCACATCACCAATAAAATCAATATTTTTCGTCATTCTTTGCACGTCAGCTGCTTGCGAATCGTCGGGTTACAGGGATGGGAACAACCGATGTATACTAAACTACGAAAAGTCCTTCTGGCCTGAACCGACAGGAACAGATAGCTTCCCTATTCCTTGGTTTTATGATTTTAGCTAATTTTACTGGAAAACACGAAGCTCAAATGCGTGGAACCTAAATAAAGAAGATTCAATTCCAGTTCCCGTCAACATTGAATTTGAATGAGAATATCACCAAATTAGTCCTCTACAGCCAAGTTGGCTTCATTTATGGCAACTTATTTTGGTCGCCAAATTTGGCGATATTCCGCCAACTGTCGCCAACTTTGGCGAGAATTTGACGTTGCCGAATATAAATATATAGTGATAAGCATATAATAGGATTAATGGTTACAACAATGAAAATAAATTTGCCGAAACTATGTTAACTAAAACTCATAAATTAAACCTGTTTATGGATGAATTCTGCTGTCTTGTTTGAAAATGTCAGCCACTCTAAAATTTCAAACCGCTATATCTCAGCCATTTTTTAAGATAGAGACAAAACAAAAATTGTTCCGGATTCTCCGGATCAAGGTCGAACATTTAATGAAAAAAAGTTTTAGGATTTCTATTTTTTTTTTATTTGCACATCTTTTTGAATTTGAAATCTTTAAATGGCTATCGCAGCGCCCCCTTTCGTCGAAATATCCCCAAATTCTAATAGAACATGCTTGCCATAGCCAAAAACATAGAAAAAAAATGTGGTTTTATTTGAAGCATAACTTCATACACTTTTAGATGGTACAATAGTGAAAATGGAACAAAAATATCGATCACAGCGCCCCCTTTCGTCGAAATATCCCACACTTCCGATAGAACCTGCTTGCCATAGCCAAAAACATAGAAAAAAAAATGTGGTTCAATTTGAAGCATAACTTCATACACTTTTAGATGATACAATAGCGAAAATGGAACAAAAATATCGATCACAGCGGCCCCTTTCGTCGAAATATCTCCAAATTCTGATAGAATCTGCTTGCCATAGCCAAAAACATAGAAAAAAAATTAGGTTCAATTTGAAGCATAACTTTATACACTTTTCGATGGCACAATAGTGAAAATGTAACAAAAATATCGCCTCAGCGCCCCCTTTCGTCGAAATATCCCCAAATTCTGATAGAATCTGCTTGCCATAGCCAAAAACATAGAAAAAAAATGTGGTTCAATTTGAAGCAAAACTTCATACACTTTTCGATGGTACAATAGTGAAAATGGAACAAAAATATCGATAACAGCGCCCCCTTTCGTCGAAATATCCCCAAATTCTGATAGAATTTGCTTGCCATAGCCAAAAACATAGAAAAAAAATTTAGGTTCAATTTGAAGTATAACTTCATACACTTTTCGATGATACAATGAGGACACACAGACGGACAGACGAACAGACGGATAGACAGACGTTTTGTAAAAACATGTTTTTCGGAATCTCTGACCCCTAAATCGTGTAAATCCGTCGAAAACCGGAAGTCGAAAAAAATTTCGATTACAATACTTTCTTCTATTATAGATAGAAGAAAGTAAAAATTAGGTTCAGTTTGAAGCATAACTTTATACACTTTTCGATGGTACAATAGTGAAAATGGAACAAAAATATCGATAACAGCGCCCGCTTTCGTCGAAATATCCCCAAATTCTGATAGAATTTGCTTGCCATAGCCAAAAACATAGAAAAAAATTTAGGTTCAATTTGAAGTATAACTTCATACACTTTTCGATGATACAATGAGGACACACAGACGGACAGACGGACAGACAGACATTTTGTAAAAATATGTTTTTCGGAATCTCTGACCCCTAAAACGTGTAAATCCGTCGAAAACCGGAAGTCGAAAAAAATTTCGATTACAATACTTTCTTCTATTATAGATAGAAGAAAGTAAAAAGGTTTATCCATTCTTCTCAGAACACTCACTAAATGAACTAACCCATGCCACGTGTTTAAAATTAAGACAATTTGGACGAAAGGATGCTGCGGGTATTGTAAAGCAAATATCTGTAAGCCCTAAAAAAGCAACTAAATTTTAAAAAATCGTTTAAAAAGCCGGATGCCCAATATTTAAATATTCTCTTGAAGAAGCATTGGTTTTAATAAAATTAAGTTGCCGAAAATACGGGATTATAGGAAACTGCGTTACAAAAAGTTTTGAACATTTATCCATCCTATGAGCAGGTAAAAGATGCAAAAAAATGTGCTATCCATCCCAATAAAACAGCATACTTTCTTAATCATTTGCAGAAGTTAAATTACAATATATTGTAGATTTAACGATAAAAAGACTGTATTATACAAAAACAGATATTAAATATTATTACTAAAGAAAAAGGATCTGTTTTAAAAAATATAACAATGATTTTTAAATGGGGGCGGGGGGTCAATGGCAGCGGTGGACAAAGTAGATACAAGCAAAAATCAAATGAAAACAACTTTGGAGATGCAAATATTCTAATCCCATCTGTGGTTCCTTTAAAACTATAGGTTGTAATGAGGAAAATCAAAACTTTATATTATGGCCAAATCCACACCCGTCACCTACGTCTTACTGTAGACCCATTAAAATTTAAGTTCAGCAAGGAAACTGATCAGTCAATAACGGAAGAATTTGAAAATGTCAGAAATCAAATTACTGCTCTTGTGTCAACTATAGTAGAATTAGATGATCAAACATAATGAGATAGAGCACAGATTTGAAGAAACATTGGTAGATCGCAAAGTGTGCAATATTCTATCTTCAAATAAAGCAACCCAAAAATGCTGTATCCGTAATGCAACTTCCAAAGTTATGAATAATTTGAAATTGATTCGAACATATACGAGTAATTCTCACATATTTTCTTGGTACTTATCGACACCACATGCACAGATAAGATTTATGGAATGTCTTTTACATATTGGTTATAAATTGGATGTAAAAAAAAGGTAGTGCCGAAAACCTTAATGATGACACTGACAGCGATGGTAGTATCTAATAACTTAATTACTATTTACTAAAAAAAAAACTCTTCTTTTTGTACAAGATAGGTATTATATATTTTTTTTAATCTGCGCCGAATAAAATAACGCTGCGTAAAAGTCAATAAATGAAAATGACGAAAACTCTTTCTGTTATGATTATGATAATGTAATAATAATGATGTAAAACATACAATGTAACGAGTAAATATATATTTTTCTATATAATATAGAACCATTTTATCTCTAGTAAGTGCAATTTTATTTCATTAATACCAATAATTTTCATATATTGAATTTTGACCCGTTACATTAGCAAAATCTTACACTGTGCGGCGTAGCGATGTGTGCGAGCGTAGATGTCGCGCTCCCAGCCATCTATCAATGGTCATGTTGGATACATGTATGCAGGTCACACGTCGGATGGTTGATAACGACGAATCTGGTGCACTGTCAGATGATCTGAAAATCGCTCTATCCCCAAGTTCAGTTGTGGTCCTCGGTCTACTACTGCCGTCCTGGCGCTTAAACCATCCGTTGTTAAACCACTCTGCAGCATCTGACGATGCTGCAAGCGATGCTAATTGTCGCATCGCTTCGATCCAGATGTATTAAATCATTTCATGCGTTTTCGAACAAAAATGAATTAAAAAAACATGTTATAAAGTAGACAGTTTGGATTTGACAACAGCCTTCATTTTTTAACCTTGTTTGCTTAGAATTCTAGATACATACTTAACCCCTTAATCGTCGCGCTCGATAACTGTAAGCTACTTTTTAAAAATTCAGATTGCTTGATTACCACCAGTTTTTTTTAAGTAGAAATATTTGCCTTATTTAATGGGTAGATAAAATAAAGCGAGAATAAAGCCAATTATGCTATTTTAAAAAACTGGTGGGAATGAAGCAATCTGAATAAAACAGGCGTAGCCTAGGCTGCCCGTGAATGTCTCGGGCACGACGATTAAGGGGTTAATCATAACAATTTAAATTACTGATTTTTTTATATTATATAGAATACTCTTTTAAAGCTTAAAAAATGCTCTTTCAAGCTAATAAAATGCTCCTTCAATGCTCTTTCATACATTACATTTTTTTTCTATCAAATTTTTAAGATGCTCAAAAACATTATTTTTCATATATTATTTTATAATTTAAAAGTTACATTTTTACATAAATATAGTAAAAATTATATTAGATTATTGTGAATTTTTAAATCAGAGAAATATAAACAATTCATGAATTATTAACAATTTTATTTTAAATGTGAAAACTTTTATGTAAGAAAAAAATATTTATCAAGAATACAATATTACATCATGTAGCTTGGAAGAACAACGAGCAATATTATACATTTTATTTCTATTTTTCATCGCCTTTTATTTTAATCCATGCAATTTTGTGTTTGTACATTTTATTAAATTCAAAACTTACATTTTAAGTTTGAAACCTTATACGATATTTTAAGGGAAACGTGTTGAGAAAAATCACATGTTTATTTTTCGTTTGATCCTTAGAAAGAAGCAAAGGTGATCAAAACTTTTTTAGTTTCAAAACTTTAGTATCAAATAAATTTGAAAACAACGTATATCCATCTCAAAACCCCAACAGAAGTTTTCTCAAGTTTTTCAACAATTTATACATATTTTCTTCTAGAAAAGTTTAAAAACAAAAAACTATTTTAGCGAGGATTACCTGATCTAGAACACTGTTTAAAGTAATTTCTCATGAGGTAATCAATCATTTACGTCCCATTTTCTTTCTATGATTATAGGTTTATGATATTTTTCATTATGACACATTATGGCATATAGGAATTTTTATAGCAATATTTCACCGATTCGGACAATAAATATTTGAAAAATGATTGGATAAATTTGTTAATTGTTCCCTAATAGATTATGAAGGAAAAAAATAATCATTATAATTATTAAGTTATAAAACTAAGAAACGGTTCTAGAACCACATTCTTTAAATTAAAAAAAGGCTTATTACAATAAGAATATTAAAATAAATATAAGTATAGTGGATTGAGATGTAATAATTATGTATTTCATATTTCTTTTATTTATATGTAACTAGCAGACCCACCCGGCGTTGTCCGGGATTCCTTTAAATTTATCTCGCTACGCTGAGCGATTTTTCCAACCGAAGCTCTGTTTAGAGGTGAAACCTGTCTTCAGCAGAGTACACGCTAATTTAAGTTTGAAATTTATAGCCACGAAAAAAAAAACGTCCGCAACATTGGTGATAACAGGTTACCATAGGAACGGAAATCATTTTCCGTATAGCATTATGATGTCGTACTGTAACTTTGTGACAATTGATGTAAAGTTACAGTAACGTGACCGTTATAGTCGTTATAGCCATTTTTGAGCACATCTCCTGCGTCACATTATGAAGTCACAGTGTGACTGTTATGTGATGATTCTGACATTTGTGACGTTTCTCGATTGGGTCGGATGACTTCAATTTTGAGAACACGATCAGAAAACGGTCGGTCAGGTGTAATTTCTTTTACTGTAAGCCTGGTTCCTATTAGAATCCTGCATAAGACTGAGTAACCAGATTTTATCAGAAACACACAAGATCCAGATTGATATGGCTCAAGTGTTCGGTTATACCCGACCTGAAACCCCAAATTCTATTTCAAATCAACCCGCAATTCGACCCTACCCGACAAAACAAAAATTGTTTACTCGCACCCCGAGCCGAAAACCAAAATAACAAAAAAATCATGTACAATTTAATTCAATTATGGCAAAACAGCCTTTAATCCTATATTTAATATAAAATTTTGCCTTTCATCTAGTAAAATGAATATGTATGAAGGCTAATTAATTGTCAAATATAGTTTTTCATCTGAAAAAATATTCTGCTCCTTCTTTTGAAAAATTGGGTTAACCCGAAACCGACCCGCAACAGTAACAGCAACAACAACAAAAAAAGCGCCAATTTGACCTAGGTCGCAGTTCAGACCGAGTAACCAGATTGTACTGGATTGTATGAGAAAGGATGATATACGTGATTATAATAAAATGTATGTATTACAAAAACACTAAATTATGTTATGCAAATGCCACTAGTTTTTAATTATCTTCTACTTCGGCCAGGTGCGAATAAAATGGGGTTTCACGACCATATCCGAGATTTTAGTCGATTCGGCAGTAATTTATTTATTTATTTATTCCTTCAGATTGGCTGCAAATAAAATTCCGCCAAATAAAATACCCGCCTAAGGGCCGGGTAAGAACCCGGTTCTACCACTGCCCAGGGTTGGTTGGCTGTAACTTTTTTTACTGTTGATTAGATTCAGATTCGAATTTCGCATAGAGATGGATAACCAGAGTTTACCACATCTAGATGCGACTCTTGTCGGGTCATTTATAATTTTTTTTGGTGGAGTGAGTGCCCGATTACCGTAGTGGTAAACTTACACCAGTATTTTAGTATAAAAATTTTCGAACACCCCAAGTTTTTTAAATAAGGCAAAATTTTCTATTTTAAATTAGTGCCAGAACTTTGGCACTGCGATAGGGATGCTTGCGTGTGATCAATTCGAATTTGATCAAAATAGTCTGGTTCTAAATTCCAAATAATTGTCGAACTGTCATGTGATCAATATAAGCTGAAAAACAAATGAGATCGAGGGGAGCACCGCGACCTGTCTCTTTCGCTGAATGCACCTTATCCAATTTTCTAGTTATTTGCATCTCGTTATAAAATGAGTTATAAAACTTATCAACGTCGCAGTGACATAGATGCGACTCATCTTCCACGTTATGTGAAGACAATGAGAGATAATTCAATAAAAACGTGCAAAATCTAAATATATTTATTTATAAATAATTTGAAACAATTTATATATACGAGGGTTGTAAATTAAATAGTGGCAACTTAACCTTGAATCTCGCAGAAGGGCGGGCATGCGCAAATAGGATATGGGAGCGGTGAGGTGGCGCTGTTGTCGATGTGTAGAGTGCAAAAAACAGTCGATCTGCTTAGAAGGGTAGTTGTTGTGTGGCTTTAAAGTGAGGAGTTTCGTTTCCATCGCTCTAAAGCATGTTTTCAAAAGGTGATCAGCGGTCGTGGCGTAAGGATAATTTTCGGACAGTCCATCGGCGGTCTATGGCAAGGAGACTGCTCAGGATGTCAATCTGCTCTTGCGGAATGGAGGGCCAACCTGTGCGTTGCAAATCCGCAGTCTCATTCCGACCCGAACGAAATGCTTGAACCCATCGTGCTACCGTCCTATACGGTAAAGCATTTGTGCCACAGGCTTCTACTAATCCTCGATAGCATTCTGTTGCATTTTTGCCACGGGAAACCTCGATTTTAAGCCACGACCGCTGATCACCTTTTGAAAACATGCTTTAGAGCGATGGAAACGAAACTCCTCACTTTAACGCCACACAACAACTACCCTTCTAAGCAGATCGACTGTTTTTTAGCACTCTACACATCGACAACATCGCCACCTCACCGCTCCCATATCCTATTTGCGCATGCCCGACCTTCTGCGAGTTTCAAGGTTAAGTTGCCACTATTTAATTTACAACCCTCGTATCGTAACAGTATTCGAGGGATTCGTTTAAAAGTATTCCAAATAACCATTGATTTTTAAATTATCTTTTACTACACTCTGTGCTTATATTTACATTTATTTAACTCTAAATTGTAACAAAAAAAATATCATCGTTGTTAATAAAAATGTTTTCTTTAGATCTGTAACATTGTTTCTGTTAACAGGTAACATTTTATAACAAAGTATATAAACTTTAAAAAGCTAATTTAATTCACCAAAAAGAAAAGAAAAAACTTTCTTTGATGACTGAGGAAAGAGGAAAATAATAAGATTTATATTTCCTATGTTATATTATTTTTTTATCAACTTTAAAATAATGTACACTGAAAGAAATCGTCATAAATGTGTAGATTTTAAATTGCATTTTTCATGTTACTTAAAACTGAAATGGGAACCATAGATGAATTATCTTTCAAAATAACAAAGTGTGAATATTTAATGAATGGTTAGATTTTAAAGAGTTTTAAAATCAAAGAAAAAATAATAATATGTCGTAAATTTGCTAAATATGATAAATATTAAAAATTCTGATGCTGTAGAGCAGTGACATTTATCTAATAATTTCAAAGCAATTTTGTTATACAGTGAGAGCCGAATCCATAATGTTATTTTTAACACTTTCCAACATTGAAAAGTGTTCAATAATTTACTTTGTCTGTCTGTCTGTCTGTCGTCTGTCCATGCTCTAACTCGCGTAAATATACTTGGATTGCCTTAAAATTGATATATGTTATTGGGGTTAAACTATGGCATGTTTGGTATTGAAAATGAAATGTGTAGTATTTATGGTTCTTTTACAGGGACACACAAAAAATTCCTCAACATTACGATGTATGGGAAAAAATATTTGCGTCGTATTTTAAATGATTTTACAAAATTTTAAACAGATTGAAATTTATACATATCACTGAGGCGCACTACAAGGCGTTTACTGTATAATATAGTGTGCATAGAATGTATCATTCATTTACAAGGACACTCAAAAGAATTTCATTTCATTACGATATTTGGGGAAAAAATCGTTTGCAGCGTATTTTAATGATGTTTCTTTATTTCAAATAAGTTCAAATTGATACATATCACTGAGGTGCACTGCAGGGAGCTTAATGTAGAACAGGTTATGCATAGAATCTATCATTCATTTACAGAGACATTCAAAAGAATTTCGCTACAGTACTATTGATGAAGAGTAATTGTGGGTAGCTCGTTTTAAGTTGCGATACACGTTTTTAAATGTAACGAATATTTTGCATATCAATTGGTACATGTCTATTCTATAGATCATATACAGGGTGCTCAAAAGGTTTCACGTACACTTTCATTTATTACACTCAGAAAAAGGAATTGATTAAAACTACAAAACATGTTTTGTTGAGTACATTTTGGTTGTTTTAGCAAAATTCAAGTAAAATTTAACCATTTTACTTCAATTAACAAAATATTTTTTGCTGACGATATAAAATATTTTTTTGGAATTACAATTTTTTTTTTTTTTTTTTTTTTTTTTTTTTTTGTAATTACAAAAAAATTTTTGTATCGTCAGAAAAAATATTTTGTTAATTGATGTAAAATGGTTCAATTTTACTTGAATTTTGCTAAAACAACCAAAATGTACTCAACGAAACATATTTTGTAGTTTTGATCAATTCCTTTTCCTGGGTGTAACGGAAATTGTTGAAGGCAGATTTATTGTGTATGTGTTTCTTAACTGAAGTAAATTTTATCATACTGTATATTATACATACAAATCTACAGATCATATACAGGGCTGCACAAAAGAATTCGGATATCTTGTTTGACTATTGGAAGTAATTGCTAAAATTGGGTTTTCAAATGTGTTATGATTTTCTAAATTGTTTACTTAGCAAATTGTGAAGTTTTGTTACAGTATTCTGAATGTGTTGGAAAGTGCTTCATAATCTATCTTTAATGCATGATTTTTCGTTCTTGTTTTCTTTTTGAGTTAAAGATTAGGGAGATAAGACCCTTGAATTTGTTACATGATATTTTTCAATTATTAATTTTTTATTAAATTGTTTACGTTAATTACTACTGTATATTTCATAAAATGAATTATCTTTCTAATCAACTTAATTAATTAAACAAATTTTAAAAAGCCTACTAAGATGGAACGACAAGGAATTGAAGAATTCAGTTTTAGAAAGGTTTGCGTTTTCATAGGAGCATACTGTCTTGTCTATTTATAATTGCACTGTATCCTTGACGTCGCGTAGGGTTTATTTAATTTTTTTTATTGTTTGTATGTACGGTAGGATTCTTTTATAGTCATACACCGTTTTGACATGTTTTGCTATAGAATAACAATTTATAATGGAACAGTTCGAAAGAAATGTTGTACTTTATTTTTTTCATATTGGGATTACACCTTACAGATGCTAATGATGGTCAATACCTTTTACGACATTATATTTCAGGCAACAACATTGTTTTATATGCTTAAATAAGAAACAACATAAAATCTGCTGGCAATTTTGTTTTCGATAAAGTAGTTTATAAGTTAGAGCATTTTAATAAACACGGCCGACTCAAAGTTCATAATCTCAGATTTAGTAGATCAGAATAATAAACGTAGTATTGAAGTATAGACATTCGATGACATTGATCGTCAATTATAGCACATGTGGAAAGTCTCCTAATAAACATATGAAGCACTTTGTACAACCACACCATATTCCATATTACATTTTGTCGTATTTTTAGGGGATTAAAATGCTTCGGTTCGTTTTCTGCATGCAAAGAACCGCGGATCCAAAACTAAATCTGTTTTAGCATAAGTGGCTTTATTTAATGACAGAAACTATGCGGATAAATATGGCATAAAGTACCTTTCGTATACAGCGGTGGCAAGCGATTTTCAGGCAAAATGTTTGTGCAGCTTTCGTTTATATTTTAACACCTATAATAATAAAAATAGAAGTTTTTCTGTCCGTGTGTTGGGGGAAGAGATACCAATTTGACAAGAAGTTACCTATATGTCTGAAATTATGCGCCTCGATGCCAGTTTTTGAATTTTCTTATCAGTTTTTTTTTTTTTTTTTTTTTTTTTAATCAATTAAATAATTTTCTAATGATTCTTCATTTATAATCTGTCTCGATAGATTTCACAAAGTTAAATAAAGGTTTGGAATTTATAAATTTTTTTCGCTTACCTCTCGATAAAGTAGATGCGATGGAAAACAATTGCAAAGTTATCGTTCCATCCAAAAGACGTATTTTCAACTTTCGAAGAAAGTAAACAATGGGTTGAGTTGAGTTGCTCATCGATTAGAGGTAGCAGAAATAACGCGCTACTTTGATTAGGATACCTTTATAAACGAGAGACGACATGCGTACAAGAAGTGGATTTTATGGCGAAAATAGAGAAAACAAAATTGCAGGCGGGTTCTCTTTTCTTTGTGGCGCGCATTTTTAATTAAAGGATTGTTAATGTTACTATTCGTAAAAATGCCAGAAAATTTCTATTTTGTTTGGATAGTATTGTACAACTTAACTCAATTCTGATTTTTACAGAGATTATTATTGAATTGTTTGTGGATTTTTTATGCTAATTTTACAGTCTTTTCGTGTTTTATGACGATTTTTCAATATTCGTAAAATTAATCCGCATTTTAATGTTTTAGTCCAGCGCAAAAAATTTTGTCCTCTGTTATTTTTTAATTTAGTATTTTTGCGATTTTTGGCTTTTTTGTGTGTTTTACACAGTAGTAAATGGAATCCTGTATACTAAATCTCGTCCTCTTTCCGATAAAATTCATTCGGAATTCATAATGCGATTTTTGAACATTTCCTGAGTTTCTTACGATATTTTTACTTTTTCGCATTCCGCAGTGATTTTTCGACATTTATAAAAAGTATCTAATTTAACTCAATACAGTAAATTTTGTTCTCTGCAAATTCAAAATTTTTAGCGATTTTGTATCTGATTTTTCACGTTTCACGTCTTTTTTTTTTACGTTTGTCCAAAAAATCGAGTTTTAATATTGTAGCCAAAAATAGTAAATTTTTTCTGTCCTCAAAATAGCTTATTAGGAATGCATACAGCGATTTTTGAATTTTTTTCCGAATTCCTTTTCGTAATCTTTACAGTTTTTTCGCGCTTGTGGCGATTTTTTCATATTCGTAAAAAGAATCTAGTTTTAATGTTCGTCCAATATAAATTTTTTTTCGCGAGCGATACACGATTTTTATATGATTTTCTGCAATTTGATATTTTTTTTACGTGATTCGTGATGGTTTTTGACATTCGCAAAAGGAATCTGGTTTAAATCTGTAGCCTAATATAATAAATTTTGTCCTCTGCGATTTTTGCATTTTTTTGCGATTTTTAATACAATATTACCGTTTTTTGCGTTCCGCAGCGATTTTTCCACATTAGTAAAAGAAATCCAATTGCAATACTTTTGCCCAATATAGTAAATTTTTCCCTGTTCTCAATACAGTTCATTAGGAATAAATTTTCGTAAATTTTTTATGCGATTTTTGCAGTTTTTTCAAGTTTTTTTGGGTATTTTTTTAAAATTGTATCTATTTTTATTGTTGTTGTTGTTGTTCCACGGCACTTTTTTTAATTGCTTATTTATTGAATGAAACGGAAAAAATCTCTGGAAAATTTTGCTGCTGCTGTGATAAAATTCAAGCTGGAAGAATTCAGTTCCTTTAGCAACGTGAACGTCAATCGTGAAGACTTGAATTTAATATGAATCCAAATAAAAAATCACACTAATTCCTTGTTCGCTTAATTGGAGACTTGTGCGAGCGTAGCTTGAACGAGTGCACGTTGCCGAAAGTTGTGAGGTCCCCAGCTCTAAAACCCTCCCTGAGAAAAATGTCTGAATTCAACACTGATTTTATGCATATTTAAGGTTATTATACCGAAACGGACAGAGCTCGGTGTGTCACCTAGTAAGAAATAATTATAAAATATTTTGAAGGTCTTATAATATTTGATAATTCTGAATTTTGTAAGTGTTTGATCCCTTTTTGATCAATTGTTTAGACATTTCGTGGCTTTCCAAGCATCTATATGAAAGTGGGAACTCGATAATCAAAAGGACAGTCAGACAGGCAGATCGAAGAAGTGAAGTTATACACCTTTCAAATATTTTAGATAACATTAAGAAAATCCTGGCAGTTGTACTGATAACAATACACCATAAAATCCATTGCTTATCTGAAATTGTAAAAAATGAAATAAACATTATAACCGAAAACAAAGTTGGAATCATATTTGATGATTGATGCAATATGAATTTTTTATTTATCATATTTCCGTTCAAAGTTTTGTGAAAATCGTTTGAAGTGCTATTAAGATGTACTTAACAAAATATATTTTACTCACACCAGCCAAAATTTTTAGAAAATGTTTATATTATCTTAAACATTAAATTTTGGTTGAACTTTGATCAAAACTTTCTTATCCATTAAACAGACTGTCGTCAAAGATGGTTTGAAGAAAAAGAAATGAAATAGAGGTAATGTCGAAGCAAGTTTTCTGTCCGATAATCGATGCACTATTTACGAAAATTCGGATTTTATTCCCTTGCTGCCACTGACAAACCGCAGAACTTCGGCCTAGCTCAACTGTCGTATGTCCAAGGTCGGCTGCAAAATAGTTCAACAATTAGTGCAAACAATCTATGTTGATCACGTCACAGCCAAGATGGGTAGAAGCAGGAC
The DNA here is from genome assembly GCA_963931845.1 of Maratus michaelseni. NCBI lineage: Eukaryota > Metazoa > Arthropoda > Arachnida > Araneae > Salticidae > Maratus > Maratus michaelseni. Next base: position 388,764,075 of record OZ007588.1, read on the forward strand.
AACACTAGATAACGGGCTTACTTATTCTCTATCATGACGTCACAAATAGTGGCTGGCCGCTACCAGCGATTGGTACAAAGCGAATCGACAAAATGAAAGACATATAGTGATTGGCACAAAACGACGGGCTCGTCGCTTTCCACCAATCGCTGGTCGCGGCCAGCCACCTTTTGTGACGTCATGATAATGAATGAGCAAGCCCGGTATCTAGTGTAGCCTTGGTAGAAGGGCCGCGGCTCTTTCGTTGGTTGTGAACTGCATTATAAAAATGGTAATATATGCTTGAAAATTTTATCTGATTTTTCTAAAAATAATGATTTTATAAGTTTTAATACTTATTCCTAAATAAATTTACCAATTTCCTGTATACATAGATATGCAAGAAGGAAGCAAAGATAACAAACAGTGAATGCCAATATCTTCCATTAGCAAAAATAGTTTTTATTATAATACATCACAGTATGTCGATGCATATAGTAAGCATACATACATGCATATAGTATTCATACATATAGTATGTATACACATGATTATAAAACCTTGTCTATAATTATCAATAATGTTTCTCAAATATTGTTTAGTTTGGCAATTGATATATAAGTCCTATTATCATCGCTTGTATAAATCCAGCTCTAAAATCTTCTACTGTACTAGGTGTTTAACCCGTTCTACGCACGGGAGTTCCTGAATTTAATTCTAAAACAAAAATTAAAAGTAAATATCAGTACAACCAAACTAAAGTTTATGAATATAATTTTTTTTTATGTCCATTAAAAATCGGTATTTACACAACCAATATGAAACAAGTATGTACACAAAAAATTAGTTATGATGCAGTTTTTACTAATCATAAAAATTAATAATATCATTTATGATGCAGTTTTTTATCTAGCTGACCCGTCAGGCGTTGCCCGGGCCCGTGTAATAAACTTAAATCTCTTTAAAAACGGAACCCTGGCCCGGGTCTCCGATGGCTTCGGCCCCATTTACCGAGCATGCTCGTACGCTCCGAAAAATCTTTTATTTCCACCTTCCACCACCAGGGAAGCATTCTGTTCTAAACAAACCTCTTTCCGAACAAACATCTGACAAAAGTTTCCGCAGCCTACGGCACCGTATAGTAGACGTGCTATAAAAGTGGGCTGGTTTGGAGAAGATGGGAACATTATTAGCCGAGTTATTGAAATAAGGAGCAGTTAGAGAAAAAATCCTTGAAGGAAGTGGTCGAGGAGGAAGGGTGTTTAAGTGTCCTTCAGAAAATGACTAAGAGGACCACTATGCATCTTAAAAAAATCGTTCATTTGGTCAAGCTAGGAACTTAATTACGCATTTGGCTTAAACTATTATTCAGAAATAGTGGTAACTGCTACTCATAAATTTACTTTAATGACATAGACTTTGATTACTAAGTTAAATATGATGTTTGGAATCAGTTGCACTGAAATCTGAAAATTAGTTGCTTAGATATGGAAATGGGGTACAGTTTGACATAAAGCCTTCAGGGAGGGGCCGGAGGGGCAGCGGATGTTCAAGTGCCTTTCAGCAAATGATAAATTAGGAGAACCACTATATGCATCTTTAACCCTCTGAGCGGTTTGAAAAAGGGTAAAATTGTAATGTTGTTTTCTCTGAATTTTGTTTTAAATGCTAAAAAGTAGGATTCTTTCAGCATTATAAATAAAACTTAATTACAAATATGAATGTAGCCCTTGAGAGTATTAATCATTCTTCAATGTTTTGAAAATTCATTAAATCTATAGAATTATATTATCTTAAACATTGCATATATTGCAGTGAAACCTGGAGCTTAGTGAACGGAATATTACGTTCCACACCCTTAGAGGGTTAAATATTGATACATTAGGTTAAGCTAGAAACTTAATTGGAAATTTGGCTTAGACTATTATTCGGAAATACTGGTAACTCCTTTCTAGAAATACGCCCTGAAGCTATGACTGCTGATTTTTTATGATAATTTAGCAAAATGGAACTGGTTTGGAGAAGTTCGAAACATAATTATCTGTGTTATGGAAATAAAGCAAAGTTAGAGAAAAAACCTTGAGGGAGTGGCCGCGAGGAGGCGCGCGGTCAAGTGCTCAACAACAAATCACTAACTTTGACTGTTGGTATGCATCAACTGAATATGGGCTCTGTACTTTTATTAGGAACATAAATTTAATTTTCACAAAAACTGTTATTCTAAAATAACGGTATTATCTATATAAAACAGCGATTAAACGTTACGGGTGAAGCTACAAATGTTAAATGCAATTAGGTCTGTTGAAATCAGAGCAGTAGATTTGGATTTATTAATAAGGAGAGTTAATTAATCAAAAAGTTGCCGCCAGGTGGCGTGCTGTCATGTAAAATATATGTGATATTTAATAAAATGTCGTTTACCCACCCCTCCCCATCCTCACAAAATTAACAAATTATCTGTTAAATAAAGTTTTTTCTGTATCAATAATCTCTATCATACTAATATATGTCATGTAAAAAACCCCTTAAACCCAGCTAATTATCATTTATTAAGTCTATAAAATCCTTTAAATTAAGTTTAACATTTAGCAACGGTTAATAATTAAGGTGATTGTCTACATGACATATAATGTCTGATCGATCGATTTTTAACACTCAAACTCACAATTGCAATGATTCCTACCTTGATTTTTTTAAGGACGTCTGCGGAGATTTTATGCAACCAACCGAAGATAAAAAAGAGTATTTTGATGAGATCATGAGGATTTTAATCAATATTGAATCCATCAAAAATCTATTTAAAATTTTCGAATTTTTTGCCCCATACGTTCATGGGCCCCGTATCAGCAACCCCTGTTCCAAATTTCGTAGCCCTGCACCCTGTGGATTCCGAGTTTTTGAGGTTACATACATACGCGCAGGGATTTTAATAGTATAGATAGAATAGATCCTGTGCTCAGCCACCAGTGATGAGAGCATTTTTTCAGATGAATACCCATTTTTCCTCTGTTCAGATAAATGGTTAGAGGTTGGTTAAACTGGAATTACCTTTCGCAACAAATATTCAATTCACATACAACTCAAATTTAACATTTCATTCATAGAGTAACGCGAGACAATCTGAAGAGTTTGTCCATTTAATATAATAGCATTTATCTTAACTTTAGATTTTCGCATAGACACTACAACCCCAACAAAACAACCAAAAAACGTTCGAGTGGCAGAATATACTACATTTCACTCTTTTGGTGACTTTCTTTAAAAAAATAAAAAAATAAATACAAACGTTGCGATGACCGGGCAGAATTCTCATTAAATTAAATAATACATTATTTTCTTCCCTCATATTATTCTTGTTCCACCATCTTCGAGCAACTTTGAGTCGAAGAGCCCGTGGACATCTTCCACACATCCCCAGAGCAGTGTTGCCAGTGGGCTACTTTTTTAAAATTTAGATTGCTTCATTAGCACCACTTTTTTGAAATAGTTTAATTCCCCTTGTTTTCGCCTTATTTAATCTGTCATTAAGTAAGGCGAATTTTACTTTCTCAAAAAACTGGTGGGAATCAAGAAAACTGAATTAAAAAAAAGTAGCCCACTGGCAACACTGCCCCAGAGCCTAGCTATAGGAGATATTAAAATGGTGGTGATTCATTACTGGTAGCACCGGGTGTGGGGGCAGAAGCATAAAAACTCATACACTAACAACTAAAATAAATAGTAGCTCATAGAAAAATATGCAAAATATACATAGAAAGCTTAAGGATAGCATTACAACAAGAAGGTATATTTTTGAATTTTATATACAAAAAAAAAATTATGTTTTTGGTAGATTTTTTTCAATTCTTTAGATAGAACATGGAAGATAATCAAAAATAGGAGAATTGTGTGTAGTTCTGAATAAAAATACTGTGCCAGCAGAAGAAAGCGGCTTAAAAGCTTACTCGACGACCCAAATAGGTCGCCGCTGCAAAGGTGGCATGTTAGTTCCTCTAAAAGTGGGGCAGTGGGCAATCGGAGGCGGGGCGAGCCCGGCGCATCCGGCAAACCAAATTTCAGAACTACTTATGACAAATTTTGGAGAAGAAAAGATCACAAAAATGTGTCAGCAAAATGCCGAACAGCAAAAGATTTTAAAATATTAAGTGATAGAATTTAAAATTAATGTGTAATCTATAAGTATATTTTTCCCGTAAAATTTTCAAGGTTCTTAACCTTGTGCCTAGCGTCGATACTTTAATAAATTGGGAAAAAGTGCAATTCGCACCACTTTTTTTAATAGAAATTTGGTGCCTTATTTTATCGGGGACTCTTCGATAACATAAGACACCAAATCTCTATTAAAATAAAAGTAGTGTGGAATGCACTTTTTCCCATTTTACTAAAGCATCGACGCTAGTCATAAATGGGTTAAATACTTCGCCAACACCGCGAACTATTTCCGAAGCAATGAACCATTGCCAATCATGCCAAACAACTTTTCGAATCAGTACAGACAACGTACCAGAATTTCCGAATATTTCATTTCACTTTATTTATTGACCGGCATAACATAATTAAACAAAGCAAAGATACAATTCGGAATTTCTTATATTTTGAATAAAAAACGCGCTAAACTGGCTATACTGAACTGATTAGAATCTGCAATAAAGCATCTGTTTTACTTTAAGAACGTACTATTTTACGCAGGAACTCACTTTGTTTAGACAGAAACTGGCTCAAGCTTTTATATTTCCAAACAAAAACATTAAATTAGCCTAGAATGAAACCTGTTATAGACTCTTAAATCCCCATTCACAGAACAATCGATCACACAATTATAGATTCTCATGCAAACTATTAAAAAAATAGTATATTTCATTTTCGTTCCGATAAAACAGCTTTTCCTTGATACCTTTCTACAAAATACCACTTTCCAGACAATGGGTCATTTCTCGGAATTAACTTAACGCATTAACGACAGGAAACCAGAAATCCCGTTATAATTTTAAAAACATCATTGTTTAGGGCGTGGCTTCCAACTTACAAAACATGCATTTATATTCTGTTGTCCAAATTTTTTAGTTTATAAGATATTTTATATTAAATCCGTTCATTCAAAGATATTTTCTGATACGTAAAATTGAGAAACTTGTCTAGGAAACCAATTTACGAAAGACTTCCAGAAGAGCAGGGTTCGCATGCTCTTAAGCCACGCCCCATTTTGTAAGGACTTTGCCACCAGTATAATTGAAAGATCATTTTCTTCCTAATGGTATTCAAGATTCATTAGGTAGAAGATAGTTTTATGCGATTACTGGTGGCAAAGTCCTTACAAAATGGGGCGTGGCTTAAAAGCGTGCGAACCCTGAGAAGGAGGAGCTTTTTAAAACCAAGATTTCAGAAACACATACCATACCGTCGGTAACGAGTTAACAGTTTTTCGAACTTCAGCTCAGAAAATAATTTGTAAATCAGATTTAATATGTTTGATTCTTAAAAGAGTACTTTGTATTGTTTTTTTTTCATTGCTTAATCTTTCAGTGAATCAGGAGTTGTTTTCTTCTCATATGTAAAATTAATGCATTTTGTGTCTCATAGGCATGATGTATGTTAAATTATGTAACATTTGAGAGTAGGCGGAGCTAAGTATTAAGACGGAGAACTTTTAGAAAAGTACTTATATAAGTAGTTGTCTGGGAAATTTCTCGGAATTGTTATAACAGGAAACACTATTATTTTATTAAACACTGCATTTTTATATATTGGGTTTTTCGGAAAGTTCCTTCCATTTGAGAAAATTCGTACCGGAAAATTCTGCCCGTCAATTATTAAACATTAAATATCGGAATTAATGTCTAATAATTAAAGGATAGAATTTTCTGGTACGAACAAACTTTCCCAAACGGAAAGTACTTTCCGAACAACCTAATAAGTATAAAGTATTCAATAAAATAAAGCTAATAAAATGAAACAAATAAATGAAATAAACATTTAGAAATTAAAATTTTTATGTCTATCTAGTTATATGCATTTATTAAAAATAAAGCTAAAATAGGCAAATAACGCAAGATTCTCAAGTCATCAAAAGGAACCGGCTCTGAAACTAAAAAAGACATCAGAAATAAAAGACTGGAACGAAAAAAAAAAAAAAAAAAAAAAAAAACGAAAAAATCCGGTTAGACATCAACCTCAGATATCCTAAACAAAAATAAATTAATAGATAAAAATAAAAATTTTGCAATGCAAACGAAAATTTTTAAAATAACGCTGCTATTGGGTAAACGTTACCTTGCGAGTGTCTTCGAGTAACTAGAGTAGGCTCTTAACGTTCAATTCAGTTATTACAGTTCTGAAAGGGAGGAAACACGTTAGATTCTAAAAATAACGTCATTTGAATACTCGAAAAAAAAATCATGGGTATATTTTTCTTATATATTCTCTTCACTGTTAATAAATTTTAAAAAAGTTATTTAATATTTTGGCAAAAACCAAAACAATATGAAAATAATTCACACTAAACACAGGCCTCTCACTCGGGTCGCTTTTTGAATATCGCTTTTATCCAAGAAAAATCTTCTTTTTAGATTTTTCTTGCAAATTTTTCAGACACATGCCCCGATAGTAATTTTCATTGCAATACTGGTTTTCAAAAAACGGACCAGTGAAAACTCACCCAAAAACTCACGAATTGCGAAGGACACATGCATTCATCAAAATTTAAAATAAAATAGTCTACAGATGTCGCTGCACGCATACAGATGTTATTTTCACAATACGATCTCAATCAAAACTAACGGCTGCCTTTATAGGGAGTCGCAATTCAACAAGAAAGGAAGCCCGAAAAATTATAGTTTATGTACTTTTTATTAAATCTTCATATAGTTGTAAAAAAATTGTATTAAAAGTATATCCCCAAATTTAGAAAAAATAAATTAAAATATTATGCGAAAATTTTCCAGATTCACATCAGTAAAATTATAGAAGTAATTGATATAGAATATTGAAAAATTTAATTCTACTTTGTTCAAAGTCATTAAATAATAAGCCCAGTCAGATAGTGTTAAATTTGTTAGAGCACACTAGCGCCAATTCCTCTGCTGCGGAACGTGTACAAAACAGAAGTGCGTCGCAGAGAAACGATTCGATTTCTTTATATCGATATTTTATACGATTTTTATCGATGTTTTGTTTTTGCACTTCCTTTAAAAGCTTGCTAATTATTGGGATCTTTTACACTAGGACTTCCCTCAAAGGGATTAGTCTGAGTGATATTGCTGAGAACATAGGATTAACAATTACGATATAATGAACAAGGACGAAAAATCATGCTTCAAGCATAGATTATATAACACTTTCCAACGTTTCCAAAATAATTTTACAAATCATTACCGTTTAATAAGCTGAAAGATAACATCTAAGTAAACAATTTGGAAAACGCATAACATATTTTAAAACTTAATTTCAGGAATTTCCAACATATACAAATTCGGAAAATTATCCGAATACTTTTATTCAGCCCTGTATATGATCTATAGATTTGTGTATATACTACATAGGATGTTAAATTTAAGTTTAGTTAGGAAACGGGTAGCAAAGTTTAAAATTCTACTTCTGGAGTTTCTGTCAATAAACGGAAATGTGTTCGCGAACTTTTGTGCTGCCCTGTATATGAAATACAGAATTTATACACACCAAGTAATAGACAAAAAGTGAGTTAAATTTAAAATCGCGTTCAGCAACTTAAAACGCACTTCCAGGAATTATTGTTAACAGACAGTAGATAATTCTTTTGTGTGTCCCTGTAAAAGAACGGTGATTGCTACATACACAATATTTTGTAGTAAGCCTTTGCAAGTGAACGGAATTCAAATTCTAAGAAGGATGCTGCTAACAAACAATTCTAGAATTTTCTGAGCGTGTTCCTCTTTTTGTCCAATGAAACAGGCGAAAACAAAAGATCGAATTGAGCATGCGCGAAAACAAGATACTCTTGGAGCAATTTCGATCGGACGAAGAGAAATCTCCACGGGAGGAATGACGAGGGTTGCAAGGCACAGTCCGCTATCGCGCGCGCGCTAGCACACCAACAAAAACTGACGCCAAACAGTGGTGGACGCTTCACTTTACCCTTATTTTTTACGTTGTTAATGAATCAGTTAAAAAATATAGTATATTAAATATGAAAAATCTATTAGAATTAGAAAAAAATGGTTTTCGCCTATGTTAACCCAGGAAGCCCGGGTTTGATTCCCTAGTATATATAACACACGCTCCGTTTCTTTATAGCTCGAGTTCCGCTGAATGGATTTTGGTGAAACTTGCACTGTTCGATAGATAATTTTTCAAGGAAGGCTTTAACATAACACAACATTCTACGTAGATTAGTTATAAAGTTATGATGGAAAGTTCTGATATTTTGGACGAAAAGGTTACCATTGGTCGTTTTTTGGCGACCATTATCGTTGGTGAAAGAATTGAAACTGCGATATAATTTAGAAAATAAAACAAACGTATCGAAAAATAAAAGAATAAAGTTACTAATTTTATTTAAAATAAAAAAGGGGAAAAAATGAAAAACAGTTTGATGACAAATAATGTTGTAAAACGAAAATATTTAATTTATACATGAAAAAGAATGTTCGTAATGCTTACCAAATTATTCAATAAGAAATATTACAATTAAAACAATATTTGGTGATTTATCGTTTGCGTCAGGTTAAGAAAAATACTTCTAAAAATTTAATTTGATAAAATCTGAGTAACAATTTTGTTTTTGATTTGTTCTTCTTTTTAAAATTTTATTTTTAATAAATCTAAATCCCTCATCATGTGACTTACAGAAGACAATTATAAAAATGACTGTATTTGTGTGTTACATTTTATTTGTTTATTTACTATTTTGATTTTACTTTTGTCGCCAAACAAATTTATTTTAAGCCAAAAAGGCGTAAGCGTGACATCGGTCCGAGCGATGTTAAAAAAATGGTGTTTTTTTTTTCAAGTATACGACAGCAGTTTGAGTATAATTTTTTATATTCGAATGTATATTATATAAATATCAGTTAATATTATAAAATACACTAAATATAAATATCAGTTAATATTATAAAATACACTAAATATAAATATCAGTTAATATAATAAATTATAAGTCAAATATTTAAATCTTAGTGTAAATTATAACACATATTTAAAAAGTTTTTCACCATTCCTCTTTTTATTTTTCTTTACATACTTTTTTTTTAAAGTTTTTAAAAGATATTGGAATAACCTTCTGTAATCGAGTCACCCGCCAATTAGTGTAGATATTATATTGTTGGGAATTTCGGAACAACCGTCGCAGACGCACCGGGGTTGGCGCCATATTTGTTTTCACTATTTTGGCTCAGAAAAACCAAGACAAAAAAAACTGAAAAACCCAAAACACGGGTTTTGCACCCGTTAGGATTAGATTCCTAAAGCAGCATGTTAGTTTGATTTTATTATGAAACGCACACAATTTTTATTATAAACACACACAAATTACTTTATTATTTTAAAACACGCACAATGATTAATTTATTGTAAAACTCACATTATTTAATTTATTATAAAACCAATAGAATCTGCTCTACCGGATTGCCATACGAAGCAAAATCCCGCCAAAATCGCCGGATTGCCCAGGCATAAAACCCCCATTTTGTCGCCAAACGGATCCCCCGGTGTCTCTGTGACATCTGTACCGAAATTTCTTTCATATTTGAAGGGGACTTTGGACGGTAAATCCGATTGGAGAAGATTACAGGCAATTTCTACTCAGTAATTAATAAATTTATGTATTTTCATTATGAAGCAAACGGTGAACAGAAGATTTACTATTATATATTTTCACTGGCAGTTATTTTACTATCACTAAACAAGCAGTACCTGCAATGTACCAATAAATCTTGGACATGCCAATGGTGGCCAAGTAACAATATTTGCTGATTTATCATTTTATCCTAGATAAGAAAAAAGTACCTGGAATTCAGATTTGATACAATTTTGATCATTACAATGCAATTTCTGCTAACGCACAACTCTAGCCACTAAACTTAATGACAAATTATCGATTATGTTCCTTATAGGGTTTATTTAGACAACAGACTGAAGAATAATCTAATCTTCAAAATAAGAGAAATAGCAAGACTATTTATTTCTCCGTGTTATTAAGCTCATTAGAGAAATGAAAAAAAAAAAGCTTCGGTTTAAGTATTCACCAAAAGAATTATTACTGAAAATTTTGCATAACTAACTTTATTTATCATTCTAAAGTAGTTTTATTGGTGAAAGATCTATAATTCAGTCAACAGCAATTTGACATTATTTAATGGAACGTAGTTTGGCACGGAATTAACTTCGTTTTGTAGCTAACTTTGGTACATTTGTAACCATATCGCTGCAAAAACTTCTAAGCTTTGATTTCCAACTAGGCTGTGGACCCGATTACGGAAGACTTGGAAGATTTTATTTGATGCAAACTAGAGTATTATTTTTCTATCATAATTAGATTTAGAGGTTTTTTTCCAGAACAATTGTTGCATGATTGCAACTGGTATATAAAAGCAGTAAAAATAACGTAATTTTAATTTTATTCAAACAATTCATCTTTAAAAACCCACTTTTTTAAGATTCACATTTCTTTTAAATATGAAAGTTAAACACTGTTCTTTATGTGCAAGTAATTTATTGCTTTTTTCACTATATTTAGTCTGCTGGAATCCAAAAATATAAAACTGCAGTAGATCTGCCATAAGATGACGTATATTACGAAATATAATGTAACATAAAGTGAGATTTTAGTTTAACTACCAGAATCACGCATAGCGCCAAGGTGAGAGGTCCGGAGTTCAAGAACTAACAAACGAAATTGAATAACCCGTACATTATTTAAATTCAATGGCCAATCTCTGCAATTATTACTCTTTTTTTTAGTAGTAGGGTGACTAGAGGACATTTTAATTTCTATTGGTCATAAAGGGCATATTTGTCTACCAAACTCTACTATAAATGATGTAATAAAAGAGTTGCTTCTTAATAGCCCGAATTTTGTCTAACAAGTAAGATAATAAAATAGCGCAATTGCATTCGCATTGCATTGAAGAATGCGGAAGGATTTGCCTGGTAAAGGTCCAAATTATTTGAAAATACATGGTCGAATTCACCATTTCGGTTTATTCAAGGTTCATTTGGAAAATTGACCAGCGCAGCGGGCATAGCCTGCTAGTCTTTACATAAAAATTGATTAGCTTAAAACAATGGATGCGTTTTAGAAGATATGGATTTGAAACGAATTTGTCTGTTTGTTTCCTGTTTATCTGCTGAATGTCTGATGTTTGACTATCTGATATCTCTCTAAACCCTGTCGGATATTTGTCTAGATGCCAGCTCTCCTTTCTGTCTTTCTGGTTTGTGGAAGCTTGCTGTCTGTCTGTATTATATCTGTCTACACTCTGTCGGATGTCTATATGCAGTCTGTTTGTCATTCTGCCATCTACTGTATGTTTGTCTGCTGTTTGTATATCTACTCTCTGTCTGCCCGCTCTCCCTCCTTTCTGTCTGTTTCCTGGCTGCTTACTGACTCTCTGCAGTCTGTCTGTCTGATATCTGCCTACACTCAGTTGGCTGTCTGTATACTCAGTCTGTCTGATATTTGCTGCCTGTTAGTCTGCTATCTGTATACATTCTGTCGGTTGTCTATCTGCTGCCTGTTTGTCTGTTGTCGCTCTGTCTGCTTTCTGTTTGACAGCTCGCCCTGCTGTCTGTCTATTTCTTGTCTGCCTGCTAACTGTCTGCAGTCTGTCAGTCTGCTATCTGCTGCCTATCTGCTATATGCTGCCTGTCTGCTTTACTGTAACAGTATATTAAAAATACTTTAGTCATCGTTCAACAAACTACCCATTTAACACATATTCGATTCATATATTCGTATTTTATTGTGCGTCTCTGTAAAATAACTATAAATCCTATAAAAATCATCTTTGAGGAAAAACACGCTGTACGTAAATGTGACAACATACTAAAATTACATTACCGGCAGCATTCCATAAATTCCACATTTATCATATATCCGTTTAATCATCCGTTTTATTCGTTTAACTAATGTTTTCATAAAGAAACTATTTTTTTCATTAGGACTTTACATATATATATGTATATATATATATATTGTTCACATATTTAAATTTGAACTCTTTTATGATCGCAGACTTAAATTAACAATTGCATTTTAGCTCAGAATAAACTTTGAAACAAGAGAAAATGCAGTTAACGCGAGATCATTATCGCGTATTGGTTTTCTGTGGTTTTAATGTGAGGCTAAATCAAGAAGAATTGCTTCAACGTCTACAATTAGCACATGAAAAGGAAGCTGTATCTCGTGCCACTGTATTAAGATGGTTTACATAATATAGAAGAGGCCAAATTCTCTCCTGTATGAAGAACATATTAACTCTTTTATCTGCTGTAGTCCCAGAAAATGTGTCCGAGCACGAAAAATGTTAAAATCGGTGGTAATCGCTGTACCTCCCAAATGATACAGAAGGAACTTAATATTGGATTCCCAGCTATACATAAAATTATTCATGAAGAACTAAATACATATGAAAAAATTTGTTTGTCATTGGGTCCATCATAAATTAAATGGTCACTAAAAATAAAGCGGAGCGTGTCAGAATCATTAAAGAAACGCTGAAATTAGTTAATGATGGTGGGCACCACATTATTTCTAAAATCATAACTGGTGATGAGATGTACATAGCATATTTTTCATCAATTCCAAGAAATGTATTACTTGAAGCATTTAATCTTTGGAAAATTCGCTTACATCTTCGCATAGATGTTGGAGGGAACAAATTTGAACACTTCTAAGAGTTTATAAGTTTAACTTGCACCTTTTAGTTATATCTCAAACATTTCAGTATGACATTCGTATGAGCTGACGGTTCTAGTCTGGAAAAGGTGAAAGGCTTCCATAGGGAATGTAATGCTGCATTTAGCAGAATATGTGCATTTCGTTAGGCCCGCGTAGATACAAACTCGCAAATTACGGCACTAAACTCCTTATTTCATAGAAAGCAGGCATTATACACAGGGATGAGGGCGTGCAGAAAGAAATAAATAGCTGTAAAATGAAAATAAAACTAATTAAATGTGTTGATAATTTCAATTATCATTGCGGATCCATACAAGACAGTTCTTAACAGACTCTATCACTTACGAAAAATGTAATATTCAGAAAGGTAGGTTGCGTGCCCCCCGCCCCCCTCAATAGTTCGCCATGACATTTCATATTTCATTCTTTAATCCCTATCTTTTAATACTCTGAAAATAATTTCTTTGCGTATTGATAAATCATCATTCTAAAATGAATATATTTCTTTATATAAAGTTAAGTTCTTTATTATTTATTTCTTATTTGATAATATATGTTTTGAACATCATATTTTTTACTTCTTAAACTTAACCCTTGATGAATTTTATATTTAAACATAATCCATTAAAAAACAATATCTCTATTAAATATTTGAAAGCTAATTTCAATATAATTATATTTAAAGACGCAAAAATCAAATATCCCCAAGTAAACAGATTTTCGTTGTTTTTGAATTTTCTAATTCCTGTTTACTAAGACTTATCTGCTTAGAGATAAATATTGAGTAAATGAAGTTATATAGCACTGAATAGAAAAATGTAAACAATATTTTAATCTCTGTAACAGTAATTATTCTGTTTTGGAATTTCGTTTTCAAAAGTGAAATCTTGCATTGAGATAGAATATTTACAGTTAAGAAATATATTGTTTCTTAATTTCAATTTATATTTAAGACACCTGTCGTTAAAACGTGCCTTTTAATTAATATATATAAGAAAATATTATCCCCAAACGTTTCTGGCTACGGCAAAAATTTTAAGACGGAGTGACTAAATAAATGAAAACCAATACTTATTAACAGAAAACACTTACATTAATTATTCATGCAAAATTGCCCTTCTTACATACAAAATAGTTTTTATTTTCTCATTAGTGACTGCTTTGAACTAGTAAATATTTTGTATTATTTATTATTTTTATTACTTACCCATCATACGTTGTATAGGGTAAATCTTGTAATCATTTTAAAAATTGAAAAAAAAATTTTGACGGATTTATACGTTTCAGACACTGGAGATTCCGACAAACATATTTTTAGAAAAAAAAAAATGGCCTTCCGTCTGTCTGTGTGTGTGTCTGTAAACGCTCTATCTCCCGAAAAATTTGAGATAGATACTTGTAATTTGTGTGTACTTAGTATGTAATAATAGGAAGAAGCTTATTGAATTTCAGTAACCTCGATTATCCGGAACTATTTTTTTCGGACTCTCAAAATATTCGTTCTGATAAAATACATATAAAAATTTTTGAAATTGTTTTTTAAAGAAATGAATATAAAAGACAATAAAAAAACATAAATTTTTCATTAAGAATGAAGTCGATCGGATAATTATTTGCCGAGATATTTGTAATCACATTTTCCACACTCTTTGATTTTTCATGACCCTATATTTCATACAAATTTCTTTTCAAAGATATATTTTAATTGGAAATGAGACGTTTAATCCGACGCAGTAAACTGTTAGTTAATGTGATTATCAATTTTCGAGTTATAAGGATGTTTCTTTTGCGCAATTCAGTAATAGAGCATTTAAAGTTTATGACGTCATCAAGCCCGATTTTATTCGAATTACAATGCATTTTACAAATAGTTTACACATGTTTTATTTTCATATTTTATATTATGCATATTCATGATGGGTAAATATTACGGTGGCCCCCAACGACTAGTTTTCTTTCGTTATAGCTTTTCAATTTTAATTAAGCTAAACACTTTGATATATATTCTAGCTTAAACGCTATCCTTTTTAATTCGTTTACCTTTTTAAACAATTTTTAATGACCCACTTCCATTAAAAAGTCTCAACAATACACTTTTTCAGCACACTTCTCTTAAATACTTTTCAGTCGTTATTGCGAACAGCCTTTTTCTCTTTATGGCCCCCTACGTGTTGAAAATGCAAGATAAGGCATGCAGTTAATCAGAAATGGGAAGCCCATTAACTGATGAAACTGTTCAACTCTGAAACTAGTAAAATGCATATACTTTTTGTTAATAAATATTCCTATATCTTAATATCTTGATTCAATTTCTAAATGTTTGCCTCAACCTAATACTCCCTATCACAATATTCTATTAAAGGATATTTTCGAGAAATTGTTTTCAGCTTTTAAAGTATAGAATACCTGTGATCAAAAAGTTCCCGTCATGATGGCAAAAAACGAAAAGGTATCAATTGACTGGTCAAAATTTAATGCATCTACTTCAAAGCAGTCTTCTCCGACTGCAATACACTTCTGCCAATGTTTTTTTCCACTCATCAAAACATGCCTTAAATTCCTTTTTGTGCAACCCCTCCTGAGTTCGTAGAGAATTTTCTTCTATCGAGCTCAAAACGGTGCCCACGAAAGGACAATTTCAACCATGGAAATAAGACAAATTTACACGGTGCCATATCAGGTGAAAACGGAGCTTGTGGAGCCATACTTGTTGAAGTTTGATTAAAAATTCACGTATAATAATAGTATTCTGAGAAGGCACAAAAGCCCTGCGTTTTCTCGCTACATTTTAGGCTATTTCCGAGAAATTGCTTCACGTAAACGGTGCAAAATACTCAAATAATAATTTTTATTGACTATCTGACCAGTTGGCAGGAATTCATAATGCACAACACTAAGACAATCAAAGAAAACAGTGAACATGACCTTAAATTTTGAACGACGGATTCTCTACCAGCTTTAAACTTTTTATATCAATCAAATACTGTTATTTGAGAAACAGTCGTCTTCACAAGGTTTTTGCAACATTTCAAATGCTTTTGTAGCAGAAATTTCATTGCGAAAACAAAATTTAATGCATGTTCTTTGCTGAATAATATTCGCAATTTCGGAAAATCAACAGAGTGAAAACTCTTAATTCATTAAAAACAAATTTATTTTCAGACGATAAAATGAAATAAATTCCTGATTATTGCCAGATGTTTATAGAAGTCGTAAAAATGTTTGATAAAAGTTTGCAAACGATATTAGTGTTTTCGAAATTAGGATTAAAAAGTTTAGCTTAAGTGGACGGATTCTACAAATTTATTCTTTAGGGATATTTTGAATTCGGTCCAGATTCTCTGTGAAGTCGTTCTCTGAAATGTGAATATCATAAAGTAAACTACTCACTCTGTAGGTTTAATTTGATCACTACAGAGTTAAGAGAATTAGAGGCTTAGAGATTAAGTTTGTTGGAATAAGAACGTAGTGGTCACATTTTGTACACGAAAGCCGCACAGAACAGGACCTCTCGACTAAATTGCTCACAAGAACGTAATGCTTTTAGAATTTGCTTTCATAAAGCTGGAGACGTCTGTAATATTAGTACCTACCCTCATTTAAATCTCAGCACAACAAAGTGTTCATCTTGGGCAAGTATGCGAGTAACAAAAATATTTGTGTCAATTTTGTCCCAGGAAACGAAAGTCTTACATATCATTCGAATAAATTTTAATACAATTATTCTAATTGGTAAATAAATCATATGTGTGGTAATTTTTCAACTGAGTGAAAACGTTCCAAGGATTCGAACGAAGGTCCTCTTGGTTTACGTTGCCAATGCTGTGTCAACTGAGCTGTCGTGGGTAAATTTGGTGGACTTAATTATGTTCACCAGACTTGTCCAGGATAGCTTAGTAGGGAGAGCATTGACAGCTTAAGCCAAGAGGTCTCTGGTTCGAATTCTGGTATGGACACTTCTACACTCAGTTGAAAAATTACCACTCTTACATATTATTGTTTACTAGAATAAAATTTTGTCGAAACCGGAGCAAAATTATTGCATTACCAGAAAATAATTGTTTACAATCGTCAAAGTCAATTCCATTATTATCTCTTCGGCCGGGACAATATGAAGGGTTAGGGAAAATATAGATGGTAGACATAAATAGTTAGATGATAATTATTCATGGCTTTTCTCTTTTACGATCGAGGACTTTTATAGTTCTTCCTCCTTTATACCAATCATCAACTATGATTTTGAAAATACTTTGATCTTTCTATCCTCTTTATACCCATATTTAATTATATTTTTCAAAGAACTACTTTCATATTTGCACCGTTTCATGGTTGCCAAAAGATAGTTTGCCTCTCAACCTAATATATGCTCTGTCACATCAAATTTAAAAAAATTGGACTGTCATCTATTTTCCTACTGACTCTTTGATATTACGAATTACGCAGGTTTTAAATCATTTCGATATAGTTGAAAGTGTTTGTGAATGTTTGTCTTTCTGTCTGCCGTCTGTCTGTACTCTATACTTACTGTAGCACAATCGCTATTGAAATGAAGAGTGTAGCAATTTTAATTCGTTTACAGGGAGAGACAAAAGTATTCCGTTACATTACGTTCGTGGGGAAAAATTGTTTCAAGTGCATTTTAATGTTACACCAATTTCAAAAATAATGAAATTGATATGAATTTAGGAAGTGCACTACAACATAAATTCTGTAAAGCCTTGATTATTTATTTACAGGACCACACAAAAGAATTCCGTTATATAATGGTCTATGAAGAAAAACTGTTTGTATTTTGTTTATTTTACACTATTTCAAATATAATGAAATTGATGTACATTACTGTGGTTTACTACAAGATACTTGCTATAAATTATAATGTGCATAGTATTTATTGTGCATTTACAGGGACAGAGAAAATATTTCGAATACAGTAGAGTATGCGAAGTACTGTCTATTTGCAATAATTGTCGGAAGGGCGTTTTCAGTTATGGTATGCGTTTTTAAGTTTAACTAAATTTTTGTATACTACATGGTGTGTATAAATTCTATAGATAATATACAGGAGTGCACAAAAGAATTAGTAAGTATTAATGAGTATTTGCGCGAATGCCTTAAAAGGTGGTTTTTAATTGCGTTATCTATTTTCAAGCTTAACGATATATTGTATACTAAGGGATGTTTGTATGGAATATAAATAAAATCTTATAACGCAAACAACGGGAACGCGCAAACAACTAAATACATGGTCGCCTATGGATGATAATTTCTGGAAGTGTGCTTCCAATAATTTTAAACGTGTTTTTGCGCGAATTAAATTTTAGCTTAATATGGCGTATATAAATCTCTAGGTAATACACAAGGCTGTTCAAAATAATTCAAGTATGTTTCCATCTATTGATAGAAATTGTTGAAGAGGAATTTTCAACGTATTATCAGTTTTCTTCCTAAACTAAATTTTAGGGTTCTGCGTCAATTCGTCGCGCACAATTCATCGCAGCGTCAATTCGTCGCAGAGACAACTCATCGCAGCGTCAATTCTTCCTGGTGTAAATTCGTTACGACGTCAATTCTTCGCAATGAAAATGTTTTTGTAAGCTATGATGATAAAATAAAGCGAATTTAGTAAAAATGTTTAATGATAATTAGTTTTTTAGATATAGAGAATTATAACTAATAATATGATTTACATGCGATTATATCTAAACAACAAATTATCATTAAATAATTTTACTACATTATCTTTATTTTATCATCGTAGCCTTCATAAAACATTTTCGTTTGCGACGAATTGATGTCGCGAAGAATTGATGTCGCGACGAATTGACGCTGCGACGAATTGACTCTGCGATGAGTTGTCGCCGCGACGAATTGACGCTGCGATGAATTGTGTTCGATGAATTGTTCCGCGATGAATTATGCGCGACGAATTGACGCAACACCAAATTTTAGCATACTGTGCAGAATATATACAAGTATACAGATCAAGTACAGGGCTGCACAAAAGAATTACAGTACTTTTCCGGCTATGGACGGTAATTGCTAAAATCTGGTTTTCTAATGTTTTATACGTTTTCTAAAATGTTTACTTACGTATCTTCATTACCTTATTAAACAGCGAGGTTTTGTTAAAATATTCTGGAAATGATGGAAAATGTTTCGTAATCTATGCTTGACGCATAATGTTTCTTTCTTCTTCTTAACAGTAGTGAAATATATTGAACATGTAAAAGAAACTAACAGAAAATAATTTCCATGCAAATTTATGTTGTTTTATATTTTAAAAACATTTATTTTTTCATAAATATTTATTTGTTTGCGTTCTAAATTGAAGGTATAAGCTTTTATTCTGAACTCGTAAACAAGCTGTCTCAAGAACCTTTGATATTTCTTTCCATTACAATAAAGAAAAACAAAAGTAAATTCATCTTCTTTTCAGAGAAGTCTTTTATCCAATTATTCTGAAGCAGCGAAACGAATTAAATTTTGAAGTTGCTTTAATCAGTTGAATTTTAGAGATCCAATTATATTTTTTCTCTTATATCTTGATGATGATGTGATCATTTAAGAAATGTGAGCTGATCCCTGAAAAGATTAATTTAAGTCATTTAATTTTTTCCCATTGTGAGATTAAAGATTTATAAATTCTTAGAAAAAACTTATCACTCATTTCTACTTAGAAATACGAAACACTTAGTTGTACGATAACAAACAAAGCTTATTAACAAAACTTTTTAATAAATAATGCATCACACATTTCCGAATAATGTCTGATGCATGGTGAGATTAAGAAAATGTATATAATTCTGCAATTTTAACTATCTCTTAAAGGGAGGTGAACTTTCAAAATTATTTTCGTTGCTTACGTTTTTCCAGTAAGAAATTCGTCAACGAAGTGATTTGCGCAGTGCCAAACAAAGCTTATTAACAAAACTTTTTAATAAATAATGCATCACACATTTCCGAATAATGTCTGATGCATGGTGAGATTAAGAAAATGTATATAATTTTGCAATTTTAACTATCTCTTAAAGGGAGGTGAACTTTCAAAATTATTTTCGTTGCTTACGTTTTTCCAGTAAGAAATTCGTCAACGAAGTGATTTGCGCATTGAATTCAATAAACGTTTGAAAAAAATATCCGTATGTAAAGTTTACGGAAAAACTAGCCGGATTTTACATATTAATACATCAAAAAGCGTATTTTTTTTTAATCATGCATTTTAGAATCCAAAAATGCAGCAGTATATAGTAGTATATATAGTAGATAATACTGTAACAATGGGGTTCTCGTATTAGAAAAAATCAGGATCAATCGACACATATAAAAAGTATGCTTAATAAAACTACATTGTTTTTAAATAAAATTACTTTAACCATTTAATGAATAAGAAACCTGGCTGTTTGACGTAGGCTTACAGTTTTATTTTGTATGTTCTTTTCTACGTTCGTATGTTCTTTTTGTTTACACTGTAGTGTATTGTATACAATAATTCCTATCTTAGTCAAAATTCTAATACTTATCGTAATGTAAAGATGATTACTTTTTATATCAACATATATATATATATATATATATATATACATATAAACTTTATCGTACAACAACCGCATAGACAGTGTCAAGATGGCGTGTCTTGAACCAGAAGGTCTCAAGAGGAATAGGAGATAGTGTTGCCAATTTAACTCCTCTTCTTATTAAAAAAACTACCATCCAACCAGTATTTCTTTATAATAATTTTTGTTTCATTAAATGACAGACATTACGCGATTAAACAAAACAGAAATTCTTATAGGAAGTCTGTTCTTCCTTTTTCATAACAAAGGAGTTAAGATGGCAACATTGGCATACGGTAGCTGCGTTCACTACATCGCTTCGAGATACTTTGGATATCGCCATTTCCTGACAACCATCATAACCCTATGTTTAACAGTATTTTAAGTTTTAGAGGTTGAGCTAAATGTCTTTGAACTACCAATTAATTTATGACGAAATCTTAGAAAATAAAAACATTGACTACAAAAGCATTTATAAGTATAGTTATATAAATAGAAGTCAATTTTCAATGAGGTTGCCTTTTACTTTGACCTCAGCCTTCAATTAATTGTTCTGGAAACTTTACCAGATTTGATGTAACTCATTCTTACGTATTTGTTCTCAAGCAGACTAAGATTTCTCTTTAATTATTCACACTTTTTGTGAGGTTTACGGTAAGCTTTTCTTCTAATAGTCTCCAAAAATTTTCAATAGGGGGAATTGGGGGGTCAGTTTTAGGTGCAATCGTAATTTTATAAATACGTAGCACCTATAGTCGTCGTCTGCTCCGCCCGTCTGTCTGTCTGTCCGCCGCTCTGTCTGTCTGTCCGCATATAACAGCGCAAAAACTACTCAACCGAATGGTTTGAAATTGAATATATATTATCGTTGTAGAATTTTGTCGAGTCATTTCAATTTTTATGAAAATCGAACCAAAAGCTTAAAAAGATATTAATGAAAGTTTTCTTTATTCTATTAATTCATATCGTACGTAATCCACGTAATAAAAGCTAAAGTCATGCGACTGTGGAAAAAAAATACGAGCAAACCTCTTCTTTTTTTATATGCCAAGTGGCCATTTTTATTAAAAATTATTTTTTCGAATCAAATTGCATAAATGTTACATTTTTAGAAAGAACGTTGAAAACATTGTTTGTTTGAGGGATGAGTTACATTTGAAAATATATAGATTCTGAGATAACTTCAGTGGAAATTACGTTAACAGCCGAATATCTCAATCCATTAGAGTGAATAAACATAGGAGATTCTTTCATTATGAGTCATAAAAATATTAAGAGATGGACGTAATCATTCGCAAAACACGATCTCTATGGTAAATTTTACAGTGCTGTCTCATGTAGAAAAAAAATTCGTATTTGTAAACGTGGCATACGTAATAAGAAAAAAAAGACATATTCATTTCGCTCATAGCAGATCATGTAATTCATTTCACTGAAATAATGAGGATGATTTTTTTTACATTGTGAAACTAGTTATAAAACGAACGCACCTCCTATGTCACGTTTAACGCACAATTTCGAACTTGTTGTA
The DNA here is from genome assembly GCA_963931845.1 of Maratus michaelseni. Taxonomy (NCBI): domain Eukaryota; kingdom Metazoa; phylum Arthropoda; class Arachnida; order Araneae; family Salticidae; genus Maratus; species Maratus michaelseni. The sequence continues at coordinate 388,786,012 of OZ007588.1, forward strand.
ATTCAATAAGACACGGCTGATTGACTGTTCTCCATTCTTGGGTAGCCTTAACATTATATGCTGGTCCAAACTCTTGTTGGAAAGTCCAGTGCTTGTTCTCAAAATATTTATCAGCCCATGGACGTAAAGCTTCCTTTAGGATGTTTTCTTTATAATATTCTTTGATTTTTTGTATACTATTAATTCTTCTTATTAATTAAACTTTTAATGTCCTCCATGAACTTTTGGTTATTCTGTGTCTGAGCATATGAGCACATGTGGGTAGTGGTGACTCTGGAGATAGATAAACTTTTCTCTCTCATAGTTTTATAAGCACTAGTGACTGGCTATTATAAGTGTGGATGATAAAGTGTTCTAGCGAGTGGTTAACAATGGGCGTTAAGGCGGTATTAAAAAAAAAATTCCACGCTCAACAACTCAAAATTTTGGGACACATTTTCAAATTCATTTGTAAAAGTAACAAGAGGAAACTTGGCGGCGTGATTTATAAAGACATTTAAAAGGGCCCCATGTTTTTATTTTTCGTTCAATTAATTAGAAATTGATTTACAGACAATTATTGTCACAATACAATCATTCTTTTTTGTTTCCAGCGCTATCGCTTCGGGAAATTCGGCTCAAAATGTCCACTTTGACAGCATTTTTTGAAATATATTCTGCCTTTATGAAACAATCGAAACAATACGGACATTATAAAGTTTCTGAATCAGAGAACCTGCCAATTGGATGCATTTTAGAGCAAAAATGAATTTACAAATGTGTCTCAAAATAAGCAGTTTGGATTCGAATACACCCTTAAAGTAAAGTGGCTAGCATGTAGCGTGTGTGTGAAGGCCGTTTCTGGCAAGCTCAGTCATTATGCAAGTTTAATGTTTAAAGCACTTGTATTTAAGGTGTGGCAGAGTCACTTGGCAAGTTTTACCCTTTGATTAAGCGATGATCCACACAATTCAATCACTAACTTAATCTTACCAGAAATGACTAAAACTTTTACTAAAATAACAAAGTGCACTTACGTGAAGAACGCTGGTAATACAATTCATTACTAACTCCGGCAGTCAATCAATGCTTTAAACTGAAGCAAAAGAAGCACTTGTGAAATGGTTACTCCAATTTAACTTCTAATACACTGGCAACCCGTGGCTGCCGACTAACTTTTATTCAAACTATAACTCAAAGGATCTTGCCAACCGGCTAACTTTAAATCAGCTGGACCTCAATTCTGTTCACACGTGTTGGAAGCACAGGTCAAGCTTCTCAGCGTAAGCCTTGTTCACTACCTATGGAAAGATTCGACGACCCAAATCTGCCGATACCACTTTTTGTTTCATCTTTCATACTACCGTGCCAACTGACCAACGGAGCTAAAATTTGCATAAACATACAGCGAAAAACAGAACTAACAAACTCCAAAGTTCCACACATACTTGGAAAATTAGAGTAAAAGACAGTATAGATGTCGCTGTTACGCACACAGATTAGACGATGACATTACGTTCGCATTCAAAACACTATAACGCCTTTATAAGAGAGTTGTTAGTCCACGACAAATAAAAATATCAGAAATAAAATATACAAAGATTTTTATCCGTCTATGCATTTACCCATGATTTACTTTTAATGTAATTAATATAAAATTATCAATGTTCATATAATCAAAGCTGCAGGCTCTTTCATTAATTAGGTTACACAAATTTTGGGGATTTTTTTACCTCTCCCTTTCTTTTTGTCACATGTTGTCTCACTTACGAGAACTCCCCTTGCATCCATGCCTCCTGCTGAGACATTTTCTGCAACTGCTAATTTAAAGAGAATTTTGGAGAAAAAAGTTATGTACAATCTATTTTCTACTCATATAAATTAAATACTGTAAAACCGTTAAGATCTCAGCATCAAAGAAAAAGGAAAAATATACCTAATACTACTTAAACAAGTGGGTAAGTGTGATCGAAGATAGCTCAAAGCGTTTTGTTTAATATTCCTTTCAAAACACTTTATCCTTTCTTTAATAAATCCAAATAAATTTCATTTAGCAACCAAAAAAAATGTTTTTTATTAAGTAAAAAATTACCGGTCTATTTTTTCTTTTTTTTTCGAATATCTACACCAGCCCGCTATTATATTCTGTCATAATAATATCTGTCATGCGGACTAAATGCGATATTTAAAAAAATAATTTCAAAATTAAACATGTTGTACATCTTCAAAATGTTAAAATATGCGAATATTTCCATAATCGGACTTTTATCATGATTCAATATGTTTCTCAAACTCAGATATTTACTATTCTCTATTACTCATATTGATACTCGCTTTGTATTATTCTCAAACATTTTAAAAATTCGTTAAACTTCCAATATGAAGTCAAATTTTCTTTTTAATTCTCTAATGACGTGATATTAATTTGCTTTGTGTACATACACATACTCATACTCCTTGTATTATTGAGAAATCTTTGAAAATTTCCGTTTTATTACCACTATGACGTCACAATCATTTTTATTTCATATTAATATTTTTTTTAATTGGTGAAACTTTTTATTTCATTTTCATTTTTGACGTGGAAATCGTTCAATAGAAAATTAATTATTGTAGAAAGAATTTCATTGTAGATTTTTAATTTTTGGCAACTGCTATAACGAAAAATGTTTAAATTTAATAGGAAAAGGCTGTTAGAATTTGGTTTCTTATCTCTATTTATTAAAATAATACGATTTTTTCAAATTTTAATATTTTGAGCTTCATAGCTGGTATTCAGCGAGATATACACAAAGCGAGATATACACAGCGAGATACACAGCGAGAGAGTTTTTCAGCGAGATATACACAAAGTTTCAACCCTGTAAGTTACATGGTTTCTGAAAATGGCTCGTGATGGGCAGACAACGGAGCGAGAGTAATAGGGTTTCGTGAGATGAAAGAATCCCTAAAAAAATGAATATTGTTTTAATGAACATTGTTATGCTGCTTGCAAATAAAGTCTACACAATTCTTTTCATAATTCAGATGTGATGTCCCAATGTTACGCCCCCCCCCCCTCCCTTTTATACTATGTCACACTTTGTGTATCTCCTCCCTCCCCTCTGGAAAAAGAACGCAAATAATGTATGATACTTAATTATAAAAAATTAGTAATTTCCAAGCTGACGCAAATGCTGTTTAAAATAGTTTGAATTTTTATTATAGAAAAGAAGCCTTTTTAAAAATAAATTTCAAAGCATTATAAAATAATAATAAAAAAGAAATCCTCGCAACGAAAAATAATTAACGATAAAACATGCTTATCAGTGTCAAGAAGATTTAGCTTTTAAATCGTATCCTTATGTATTCAGTATAAGAAGATTAAAACTAAGAGGATTACAAGCGTAAAAAAATATTTATATGTAAAAGGATCTCCTCTCGTTTTATAAACTTATATTTTGAGTTTCGTACATCAAAAGTTACTTCCAAACAAATCAACATTGATTTAATACATGAATGAAAATGTATTATAATGAAATACATCAGAAACATTAAAAATCCTCTGGGATTGTATACACGAATGTAGATGTGTTGGAGTAGAGGAGAAGAAGAAACAAGTGGGTAAGTGTGATCGAAGATCGCTCAAAGGGTTTCCTTTAATATTCCTTTCAAAACATTTTATCCTTTCTTTAATAAATCCAAATAAATTTCATTTAGCAACCAAAGAAAAACAAGTTGGAAATTGTACGTCAAACGTGACAAATGAGGTGCGTTCGTACTATAGCTAGTTATATAAATATTCAGATCGTGATGATTTTTAATTCTATGAAATGAATTATATCGTCTGCAGATTAATTTCTGTAATAAAATAAGTATCTCGGTCACTTGACGATGAAACCTCGGCAGCTCCTATAACAAGAAAGCACCAATTTAAAAAAGAAAAAATTCAAATTTCTTAATAAATGCTTTTATTAATATTTTCTAAAGTTTTGATTCGATTTTCATAAAATTTGAAATGTCACGACAAAATTCTGCAAAGATAATATCGCTTAAATTTCAAACCATTCGGTTTTATAGTTTATGCGTTGTTATATGCGGACGGACGGACCAGACGACGACAATAGGTGCTACGTATTTATATAATTACGAACGCACCTAAAAAGTCATGTTTTTTATAAAGTAAAAATTTACCGATCTATTTTTCTCGTTTTTTTTCGAATATCTAAACCAGCCCTATAGCGGGCGAAGCCCGCTATTATATTCTGTCATAATAATATCTGTCAAGTGGACTAAATGCGATATTTAAAAAAAATAATTTCAAAATTAAACATGTTGTACACCTTCAAAATGTTAAAATATGCGAATATTTCCGTAATCGGGTTTTTATCATGATTCAATACGTTTCTCAAACTCATATATATTTACCACATTAAAGACGTGAGTATAAAACATCACAAATTTACTGAATGGTGTATACAAACGTTCTGTATACACCATTTAGTAAATTTGTGATGTTTTATACTCACGTCTTTAATGAAGTAATGTTTCATGGTGTAATCGTCCAGCATTTATATCATATAATTTACTATTCTCTATTACTCATATTGATACTAGCTTTCTATTATTCTGAAACATTTGAAAATCCGTTAAACTTCCGATATGACGTCAGATTTTCTTTTTAATTCTCTGATGACATGATATAAATTGCTTTGTGTACATATACATACTCATACTCCTTGTATTATTGAGAAATATTTCCGTTTTATTACCACTATGACGTCAATAAATTTTATTTCACATTAATCTTTTTTTTCAATTGGTGAAACTTTTCATTTCATTTTCATTTTTCACGTGGAAATCGTCTGATAGAAAAATAATTATTGTAGAAAGAATTTCATCGTGGATTTTTTATTTTTGGCATCTGCTATAACGAAAAATGTTTAAATTTAATAGGAAAAGGCTGTTACAATTTTGTTTTTTTAGCCTTATATATTAAAATAATACGAATTTTTCAAATTTTAATATTTTGAGCTCTTCATAGCTGGTGTTCAGATTTATACACAAAGTTTCAACTCTGTAAGTTACATAGTTTTTGAGAATGGCTCTGTGACGGAGAGATAACGGAGCGGGAGTAATAGGGTTTCGTGAAATCAACGAAACCCTAAAAAACTGTAACCAGTTGAACACACAAAAACATATAGATTCTTGAACTATTTACAGGTTATTTACAGGCTATTTACAGGTCTTGAACTATTTACAGTTAAATTGGTGTGTATCTCGATTTTAGCAGTAGTATCCTGGTTTCAGTATAATATTCGGATGTGACCCAATAGTGCGGTGTAAACAGTGAGTGAAGTTACTGTGTTTATTGTGGTGCAGATGCGAATTGAAGTAATCCTTGCGGATCCTGTTGAAGTATCCTGTGCGGATACAGGTCCAAGTCTAAACTGAATGGTTGTGTATGAATGTCTGATGTACACTCACCTTCACTCTACAAATTAGAGTTGAATAAACAGTCATTTGGAAATACCTTCAAAAGTCCACGTTACTGCACTTAACGTAGTAATAGTTTAATTGAGCCACGTGGTTGGAAAGAAGATTGCATTTTTGAGTACTCAAGTTGGTTGAGGTTTCTAAATTGATGAGATAATTGTTTATTTCCAATAAATAGTTCTAATGAGTTGTAAAGTAGAAATTGGAGTATTATATTCATTAAACAACTATCACGTAAAATAATTATCATGTCTTTCGTTTTACTAAACAGGCATTGATTTCCTCTGTGATTAGTAAGTATGAAATTTAAAAAGTATCTAATGCATTTAAAGTCGCAACTTTTACAGATTGCAGTTGAAAGATATTCCATTTCAGTAATTTGTTTATAAAAATTTGTAACGCAGTCCGTAAAAGCTATGCGTACCAATCTATTGGGAATATTGTCTATTATCAAATGATATGCATAAATTCTTTTTCTGGTGTCGGCTACATATTAAAAAATGTAACAACTTTCCTTTTTCAAATGGTAACACGAAAATTATGCACATTAGTTTATTTTCTTGCATAAAATAAGACCAAAAAAACATGTAGTTTATGCATTTTACGTAAATCATCATAAAGTTATAACAGAAAATATGTTAGGATTTATCCATACATTCATAGAAATAAAATGAAGATCTTCCAGGAAAAAGTATCAGTGTCATTCAATTAGTAGCTAAAAAATATAAAACAATTAAATATAAAGATTAAACCTTATATAACCCTCTGAGCGTTTTGAAAAAGGGTAAAATTGTAATGTTGTTTTTTCTGCATTGTGTTCTAAATGCTAAAAAAATATGATTCTTTCAGCATTATAAATAAAACTTAACTACAAATATGAATGTAACCCTTGATATTATTAATCATTCTTCAATGTTTTGAAAATTCATTAAATCTATAGAATTATATTATCTTAAATATTGCATATATTGCAGTGAAACCTGGAGCTTAGTGAACGGAATATTACGTTCCACACGCTTAGAGGGATAAACAAAACAATTTAACCCTTTGTTATTCAACAACTCCGATTTGAAAAAAATATTTACTCAGATGTTAGAATACATCATTTTCAGATTGCAAAAATAATTACAAAAATTCAGAAAATAAAAAAGAAAATTATTCAGTAAAAGGTACTTTTTTCATATCTGCAATAATTAGAAAATTACATACATCTCATAAATATTGTCGAGTTTCTAACGCAAAATTGTAAATTATAGGAATTTTGAAAAAAATCTTATTCTTTGACGTCTCCAACCTTTTTAATTTTACAAAATTTACGAAGTTTATTTTAAGAATAACAATGTGAATCTGTTCAAATGATAAATAAAATTTTGGTGTAAAAAATTAACTCGGTATTAGAGCATTGTTGAGCATCATTTATTTAGAATAGTAGAGCATTTAGTTTAGAACTTTAAAATATCCAAAATACATTTGCAACAATTCTAGTTTGTACATTCATATTCCTCGTCATATTGCAATTGTATTACGTCGTCTTACGTCATCGATGCTTATATTAATGTGACATCTTCCATACTGACAAAATACTGTCAGAGTTGCATTCATGAATGTGTATTGTGACAAATGTCGAGATCCTCGGAAACATTTGACATGCAAACTATAAACATTGTAAGGCAATTTGTTGAACTGTAATAAATTTGCCCTGGTATATAAATGAATGCAAATATTGTTTAAAGTCAAATGCTAAGAAGAAACAAATGAAAAATATAAATATTCTAAAGGAAACATTTTAACAGAAAAATCACCTTAAACTAAAAATAATTAATAAAGAAACTTGTTTGTCAATGCCGAGAAGGTTTAACTTCTAAGTCATATTATTATGAATTATGTATAACATAATTAAATGTTAGAGAATTCTAAACCTAATATATATATATATATATATATATATATATATATATATGTAATGTATAAATAAAGCTTGCTATGTTTTGTAAATTTATATTCAGTGTTTGTTCGTTAAAATTTATTTCGCAGCAAATGAACACAGAATGTTATTATTACAGATTATGTTATTAAATAGATATAATATATATTACCAGATTATGTTATTAAAATGTACATATTATGTTATTAAAAGTGAAGAAATATAAAGGGGATATAAAAAATTATATGAGCTAAATAATTATCATGGTATTTGTTGAAGTAATTACCACAAACCTGACGCCAAATTATGTGACTTTTCCTTCGATTCTGGTGTTTAACGACAAAATTTTGTCGGTTCTCAGGAGGTTAACAATTATTTTCAGAGAATAAATTTATAAATTTGTGTATCTTTTTTTAATTTCAAACTGCTGAAATCTATAACAATATTTCATATTCTGACGCTTTATTTTAGAATCATAAATATAAATGTCTCCGTATATGTTATGCAAAACTGTTATAAACTTTTGTGATTTCTAAGCAAAAGCAAACTCTGTATAACACTTTCAGGAGCAAAGTACATGTGTTAAAAGGATTGAATGACACCAGGATATACGATTAAATTTATTTGAAAATGATTAAAACCTTTTCTTCGAGTATATTATAAAAGCAAAATTTTATTCCGAAATTCGGTTCCATTGTGGCATTTGGGGATGAAAGTTAAGTGGGATATATTAGGGTGTATCAAAAGAATTTTCGTTTCTGAATGCATTTAAAGAAAGCCTGTAGCTGGCACATTCTCAGCCCTTATTGTTAGATATAAAATTTTATCAAAGAGGATATATGTCCCTCTATATTTTATAATCATACAGACTTCTTTCTTTCATTTTTAGGTAACATAAAGGGTTATAGAAATGTTGAGTTTTTATGCCTCTTAACCCTTTCCGGCGCGGAGTAAGTCTGCTTTTAAAATGATGAAATTTTCAACTGACACCACAAATAACAAAAGAATTTATTAGAAAATAAAAACTTGCTTATTTACATGTAGTTTATAAAAGCAAAAATTTAATTAAATATTCTTGGTGCCATTTGTCAGTTTTGGACTTTAAATTAGGTGTCCTTTTTTGTGGACACCGCCCGCTAAAGGGTTAAGTCATGATTTTAAACTAGGACTTAAAACCATTAAAGCTGTCCTCAAAACTCGTGCAGTTGGAGGCCAGGACAAGAGTAGCGTCCGGACAGTTCAAAACAAACCAAACGTTTTAAAGAAGGGTAACCTCCATCTTGAAATCAAACATAGAAGTGACAGGGATGCTGAAGAGGAAAGTAGAGGAGAATCCATCCATTGTCATACGGAAACTGACGGAGAAACTGGGACAAACATAGCACGCTATATGAAAAGTTTCACAGAAGTTTAAATAAACTTTCAGGGAGTCAAGAAAAGTCAAACAACGGAAATTCTTTTGATAAACCCTAATACAATATCCCACCAAACTTCTAAGTGTTAAAATAGAGAGTTACTATATTAAAAAAGGATTTTAAGAATTCAAAGAATTCTTTTTAAGAAAAACTTATAAAAAAATCTTCGTGACAAACAATGTCTTAATTAGAAATATTTTATCAATTAGAAGAAGTTTTAGCCTTCAAATTATGTAATTAAATAATTGGTACAAGAAGATTAAATGCAAAAGAATTACAAGCGTAAAAACCGATTAATATGTAAAAGTATATTTCTTCGATCTGAAAATTTATTTTTTACCTGTCGCTCAACAGCAGATACTTTGTAGCAAATAAAATCTAAATGTATAAATAAATATACGTAAGTTCATTAAAATTAATAAGTAACAAAACATAGACAAAAATCATATCAGTAAACTAATATCGACTTTTGAACTAGTAAACAGTATGATTTCCCCTGTGAACAGAAAGTATTCTATTAATTTAGTTAGATAATGCATCAAACTCAAGAATTTTTACAAAATACTGTAGAAATTTATTGAATTTTAATTATATATTCATAAATGTTTTCTGGTGCATTATTTCGGTAGTGAGAGCTTCAGTTTTTAAGTCCCACATGGACATACGAAGATATATTAGAAAATTAGTTTTATTTTACGCTAATATAGGCGTATTTTTGATACTTGTTCGTTTTAGGAGCTTTGATGAAATGAAGAAAATGACCTTGGCATAAGAAGAAAAATTTCCATACGTATTTTCTGGTAACCTATTCACTGTTTTATACATACAAGCGATTTTTTACAATATTAATACAATTTATTTAATAATAAATAAGTCGTTTATCTATTTTTATATACCATCAGAAATAATTTATCTGATACATGTAATTAGTTGCATTTAAATATATATATATATATATATATATATATATATATATATATACAGGGTGTTTCAAAAATGACCGGCATATTTAAAAAATCAATAAAAAGTAAACGGGCAGCGATAGAAATACACCGTTTGTTGCAATATGCTTGGGACAACAGTAAATTATCAGGCAGACAAACTTTCGAAATTAGTTACAATTTTCAACAACAGATGGCGCTGCAGTCTGGAAAAATCTAAACCAAGATATTTTCCACATATCCACCATGCGCAGCAATAATATGGCGTAGTCTCTGAACGAAATTACCAGAAACCTTTGTAAACGTGTCAGGCGGGATGGCTTCACATGCAGAAGAGATGTACTGCTTCAGTTGTTCAATTGCTTCTGGATTGTGGCGGTACACAGGTTTACAAAGGTTTCTGGTAATTTCGTTCAGAGACTACGTCATATTATTGCTGCGCATGGTGGATATATGGAAAATATCGTGGTTTAGCTTTTTCCAGAATGCAGCGCCATCTGTTTTTGGAAATTGTAATTAATTTCGAAAGTTTGTCTGCCTAAAAATTTACTGTTGTCCCAAGCATATTGCAACAAACGGTGTATTTCTATTGCTGCCCGTTTAGTTTTATTGATTTTTCAAATATACCGGTCATTTTTGAAACACCCTGTATATACATATTACAAAATTTAAATTTTTTCCGCAATTATTCTATAAAATTTGTCCATTCAATAATATTCGGTATATAACCCAGCTTATTAAAATAATTCTCATTCTTAAAATAGCCTTTTACTATCCATATGTAAAGCCAATTATTCCTAATCCACTTAATAATATTTATTCGAATGTAGTTATTCTAAAAATGGCGATAGCTTTTTTAATTTATTCTTTAAATAGAACATCTTTATTTTAATCCATTATTAAAATTCATTAGTATTATTCCCGTGTGGTCAAATTGCTATAACTTCTTTATTTAAATGCTAAAATATCGTATCTCTTAAAATATTCCGCTCAAAAAACCTTATTTCATAAAGTTATCCTATTATTAAATATCAAATGTCTATTAAAATATTTCCGAAAAACTTTAATTCTTTCTTTTTTTTTTCCCTTTTATAAAGATTCATTTTCTTTTCTTCTTCTTATTTTTATTACGTATTAAATTCGAAGTTTAGCTACAGCCTCAAAAACAGATAAGCTGGTTTGTTGATATGACAGGCATCTGGTACGAGATTATGGAATATTCTGGATGGGCGTAGAAAGTTTTTGCATTTTACAACAAAATAAATCCGCCGGAAATATTGATAAAGTTCCAAAAGAGACCTTTTGATTCGATAGAAGTGGGTCACGTGACGTATTCTGTATTATTACGCAAGCTAGTTTAAAAACACGATCATCCTGATTCGGAGAGGATTTTTCGACGCTGGTGTTTGCTAAAAGAATCGGGACGGATTCTAGAAAATAATGGAACGTTGTATTTTTTTTCGTTTAGCGTTGGCTAATGAGCATTTTCCCTGAAGAGATGTCTTAAACTGGAAATAAAAAGTTCTTCGACAAAAATATGGACTGACATTTCTTGTTGTTGATGATACCACCCGGCCGCCTGATGCGAACTAAAAGGGAAACCAATAACATAGATAACCCTATTTATCACGAGCACGACTGCCTTCTTCTCGGATTTGAACTTGGAAACACGACATTAATATAATAAGTCGACAGGATACTGTTGATCAACAGAAAGTTTGTGTAGTTAAACGTGAAATTTGCCGATTAGAAGAATATGTTACGAGGACGTCTACGCCATTACAGCACGTTTACGTCTGGTGTTTTGTTATTTTGTAGTTTTATAATAAATTAAAAATGGTCAAGCCTAAAAGAGAAAAGAAGAGGAAAAGTTGGCCTAAGTGAAGTTGTTGCTAGAGAATATACTATTCATCTTCATAAGCGTCTTCATGGTGTTGGTTTTAAAGGATTGCGAAAAAGCAGAACTTTTGTGTTATCAAGAAATTAACGATTTTTAGATGTGTGAAACTCTTAGATGTGTCACGATTTTTAGATGTGTGATCCTGTGAAATATGCTCAAGAGTAACTGTAAGTTGGTATTTTTATTTATTGGTATCTTTATATGTTGATATTTATTAGTTTATGTTATATTTAAAATGTTTTATTTATTTAATAGTCTACTTTGAAATTTAAAGGTTTTATATACTATGTTATACTGATTAAATTTTTGTTTTTAAAATTTATTTCTGTTGCAAATATTTAAGTGTTGTTAAGGTTAATTAATTTATTTGATGATTTTGTGTGATACGTCATTGTAATATATAGACAGCGGTATAATTTATATTTTCCTGTTTTAAGAACAGATATTCTTAAAAAAAAAAAAAAAAAAAAAAAAAAAAATCTATTATTTTTAAAATGTTACTGAGATCGTAAATTACATATTTATTTACTATTTTATCTATTTCGTTATTTGTATGGTATATAGTGTTATAAGTTTAAAATTTAATGTTTTTAAGATCCGGATATTTAAAAGAAGATCGAGTTAACTCTTTTGTTAGATTAAATATTATGGCAGAACCAAAATTTATAGCATTTGATCCAGATTTAGGAGTTGAGAGACAGGCGTGGTTAAAATACTTTGATGATGCTTGTGAAAAAGAAAAGAAGGATGATGATTGGAAGTTTAAAAATATTTCTCAAAATTTAAAGGGAGAAGCTCTTAAGATTTACATTAATGATTGCCTTAATTGCACTAAATACGAACAGATAGCTGATATCTTAACTGAGAATTTTATTAGGGTAAATATCCCGAAATTTTCTGAATTTTCTGCTTTGAAATTGGATAGTTTAAGTAACTTAGAAACTTATTTTAGAAAGAAAATTGAAATTGGTAGGAAATTGCATTTATGTGAAACTATATTACTACAAGGATTAACCGATGGTTTAAAACCAGAATATCAAAATTATCTAATTGTTAAACCTCCTGAGAGTACAACAGAATGGTATAGAATTGTTAAGCAATTTGTGGAAGTTTCCACCCCTGCTGTTACAAGTCCATCATTACCAAGTAAACCTAATGCAACTAATTTTGACATTCCTCGATATAGTGTGCAGCCTAATAGACCAAATTTTCAACAAATTAATACTCCTAGGCATTGGATTCAGTCAAATCGGCCCAATAATCAATTTAATTCTCCTCGAAACTGGGTTCCTCGACCAAACTATAATTTTCAAAGACCTAGAAATTTCCAAAACGGAGTACAAAACAATTATTTTCAGAACCAGTACCCATCTAGGCCATGTAGAATTTGTGTAAACAAGGGTATAATGAATGCTTTTCACTGGGAAAAAGAGTGTATTTTTAATAACAACTCAACACCCTCTGATACTCTTCCAATTGGTACTCCTAATGTTCGACAATTAATTGTGTATGGATATACGAATAATTATAATTTACCATGTGTCGTCGATACCGGTTCAACTATCGCAATTTTACCATTAAAGTTTGTTAAAAAATTGAATGCTAAAATTGAAATTGTTCCTCCAGTTACTATTGGTCAGGCAAAGGGATTTTTACAAATTAATCAAAAGTGTACTATTCTTCTTAAAGTGGGTAAAATCCAAAAATATGTTAACTTTTTAGTATGTGATACAGATTTGGATTACTGCATCTTGGGGTTAAAAGAATGTTCAAAATTTAATTTAAATATAAATTGTAAGAATTGTACAGTAAAACAGGGAAGGAAGATTATAAATAGGAGTATATCCATACATGATGAGAGATCACTTCATTTTAATACTGTAACTGTAAAAAAACTACAACAAGGTAAGGATAACTTGATAACTTCTGATTGTGACAATTTGAATTTATTTAATGATGGTAACTTGATAACAACTTATAATGAAGATACTATTTCATGTAAAGATGAGTTATTAACAAATAGTGATAGTAATGAGAGTTTAAATGGATATAATGATGACAAAGTATCACCATATACTAATGAAAATTTTGTGAATACTCAGGACTTTTTTGAAGCTAATTACAATGATTGTAACGTGCAGCCTGATTACAGAAGTTCAATGACTCCTCAAAATTTTCGCGATATTAATGATTATAATTCAGATTTAATTGGGGAAATAAATTTAATTGAAAATGGGGATTTAAGGGAAATAGTTCAAAATTATAGGGATATTTTTGCAAAACATAAATATGATGTGGGTAAGATAAATATTGCTCCACAACGCGTTTTACTAAAATCTGACCTACCTATATCTTTGAGGCCCTACAGAACTTCCCCCTTAGAGGAAAAAGAAATAAAAAATCAAATTCAATCTTTGTTAGCGGCTGGTCTCATAAAAGAAAGCAATAGTCCTTATTCTGCCCCCGTCACCTTGGCTATGAAAATAGAGGAAGGTAAAAAGACCCGACTATGTATAGATTATAGGAAATTAAATGCAATAGTTAAAAACGATGCAGAACCTTTACCTCGTATCGATGAAATTTTAGATAAATTGAGTAGTGCCCAGTATTTTTCCACTTTGGACTTAGCCTCTGGCTACTGGCACATACCAATACATCCAACCGATACAGAAAAATTAGCTTTTGCCACCAATTTTGGCCTCTTCGAATGGCTGGTGCTCCCCTTTGGTATAAAGACAGGCCCCCCGATATTTAATAGAACCATTAGAAGAATCCTCAATAAGTATAAAATTGATTTTGCTTGCCATTATTTCGACGATATCATAATTTTCTCCTCCTCTCTAGAAGAACATTTAAATCACTTAGCAAAAATCTTTGAAATCTGTAAACTAGAAAACCTAAAACTTAAACTTTCTAAATGTAAACTAAATCAAAATAAAATTAATTTCTTAGGCTATGAGATCACCAATGGGACTTTAACTCCAGCTAATACCAATATTGAGACAATTAAAAAATTGAAACCTCCCTCTAATGTTAAAGAACTACAACGATTTTTAGGTTCCATTAATGTTTATCACAAATTCATAGATAAATATGCTGAAATTAGATACCCCCTCAATAAATTACTTAGGAAAAACACAATATGGGAATGGAACTCAGAATGTCAAAACTCTTTTGAGAAATTAAAAAATACTCTAATTGCAAAACCAATTCTAAAAATTTATGACCCAAAATTACCCCTCCACATGTTTGTAGATGCCTCTCAGGTAGCAGTAGGTGCAGTTCTAAAACAACCAGGGAAAGATAATTTTTTGCATCCTATTGCTTACCATTCTAGAATTTTGAAGAGTTATGAACAAAATTACTTTATAACTGAATTGGAATGCCTTGCTATCATAGATACTCTTGATAAGTTTTATCACTATTTTCATGGTACTAAATTCACAATCCATACCGACCATGCATCTCTGGTATGGTTAAAGAATGTTAAAAATCTAAGAGGTAGACTTTTTCGATGGTCTTTAAAACTTAGCATGTTCGATTATGAGATCAAGTATCAAAAAGGTTCTACAAATGTCGAAGCGGACATGTTGTCACGAAATCCTGTTGCTTATCTTAATCAACATGTAAGTTTATTATTGGACAAAAAAGAAATTATAGCGATGCAAGATAAAGATAATGTTTGTGACAGAAAATACAAAAAAGAGAATGGGATTATAATTATTCAGAGAAAAGGATTCAAAAAAATAGTAGTACCAATGTCACTCAGGAGAAAATTATTACATATTGCTCATGATAATTTTGGACACTTAGGAATACAAAAAATGCTTAACTTAATATCTCCAAACTATTATTGGCCCAACATGACAATAGATATTACACAATTTGTTAAACATTGTGATACATGCCAGAGAAATAAAAAACCAAAACAAAAAAGATTTGGCTTGTTACAAGCTATGCCAGCCACAGATCAACCTTTTGAATGTCTTTCTATTGATACTGTGGGTGGATTTAATTATTACAATTCAACAAAAAAATTCTTACACATAATAATAGATCATGCAACTAGGTTTGTTTGGGCTTTTCCATCAAAAAGTGTTACTACCGAAACATATACTAACTGTTTAAAACAAATTTTCAATATTCAAGCACCTAAAACAATACTTAGCGATAGACATAAATCTTTTAGATCTCCAAGATTCAAAAAATTCCTCAGAAAATATCATGTTCAACAACGTTTTACATCATCACATCACCCACAAACCAATGGGAAGGTAGAACGAGTGAACCAAACTATAGTTACTAGACTTAAATGTAAAGTTAATTCCATTTCTTCTAAAATACCTTGGACTAGATTATTAGACCAAGTCATCCAAGAATACAATAACACACCACATTCCATAACCAAATTCCCACCTGCCTATTTATTTTATGGTCAATTACCTTATGAATCTCCTTTAAAACAAAATTATTACCCTCCTGTTAATAAAGCACTCAAAATTGCAAAAGCGCGAACTTGTGAATTCCACCTTAAAAGTAAAAGACTCTATGATAGAAAATTTGTTGAATCTCCACTAGAAATACAAGATTATGTAATTTGTGAAGAATTTAAATATCCTAACACTAGAAAATTAGAACCTACTTTCTCTGGACCATACAAAATAATAAATAAACTTTCTGATGTGACCTATGAAACAGACAAATTTAATTATGAGACTAAATTAAATTCAGTTATTGTACATGCGTCTAAATTACGACCCTATTTTTCACCAGATAACTTCAGACTATTTCATGAGCAACCCAAACAACAATCAAAATCACCACAGACATCACAATCACCACCACAGACATCAGAATCACCATCACAAAATCAAACTAAAGTAAAAACAATAGAATAAATTCTAATTCTTTAAATATCTCTTATTACTCTAGTTTCAACATTATCAGGTATGTCTTTGGTGTACAACAGAGATATTACCCATTTTTGAAAGTTTAATATTTTAAAATTTAAAATAAATGTCACAGCTTTTATTTCAACATTGTGGTTATATTTTAGCCTGATCAACTAAAATATTTACTTGTTTTTGAGAGTTTTTGAGGTTGAGTAGACACCTTATGCAGGCATAAGATGTGTATTTTGATTTTAGGAATTGTCAAATTGATGTTGAAAAATAAAATTAAATGTTTTAATTCTATATCAAAATAAACTATTTTTACTTTATTTACTTTTTCTTAAACCAATTGTTTCAAAAATTTAATATTATGTTATTTACTTCAATAGATAATCAAATAGTAACCGTTTATATGTATTTCTATAATTATATAAATGATTGGATAGTGATGATGTGATTTTACAGTGATTGTTTTGGTGTGACAATAGAAAATTAAGTATCTAAACTAATTGCCTTTGTATTCTTTCTCAGCTAAAATTAACATCTTTTATTTGTTATTTATTGTCCTTATTTATTCTAAGTTTGCCAAAAAAACAACTCTCTGCATTTAGGATATGAATACTTATAACTTAACAGTATAATTTTGTAAAAGGGTATCAGAGGAAAAAATTATTGTAAGGAACTAATGGTTGAGAGTTCAATTTCTAAATATTTAGATTTAAATTTATTTGGAGTTTGAAATTATTATATATATTTTTTTTTGTATACTTTCGACTGGCAAAAATACTTTCTTATATAATTAAAAAAAATAAGAAATTTATTTATTTGCTATGTAATTATTTTATCCTCAACCAATATTTTTCCTAACAATAAATAAACAAACTGTGATATTTTCTTAAATTATACTGATGTTATTATATTATTATTTCTACTATTGAATTATATTATGAATTACTACATATGTTGAGAAGTATTAGTTATATTGAAAGTTATTATTGTTATGTTTATGAATTGAATTTTATTATAGCATTTATTTATATTATTGAAGAGTTATATTATTTATTAGTGAAAAAATGTTTGACAAATATTAGTTAAAGATGGTGGGATCCCAACAGAAATATAACAAATCCCACAGGAATATAACAAAGATAACATATTCCAAGTACAATAAACGACCAAGAGATAATTTGACTTGTTTATTATGTGAGAAAATTAATGTGATACTTAAGAGAAGATGTTGTGACAAGTGCTAGCATTATAAGGTCATTATAAAGTATTGGTAAGAATGACTACAGTTTTAAAATTTTGATAGAATAATGTCTTTATTTTCAGCCTTTACATAAAAACTGTATTTTTAAGAAAGGGACAGCAGTAACCATTTTTTTAAAAAAAACAAAATGAGGACTTATCACGATCCAAGAAAGAGACTGAAATAAAACAGTTGGATCTAATGAACTCAAATTTGAATTAAGTCGAATTTTTTTTAAAAAACTTTGTTTTAACAATTTGCTAGTGACTACTTATTCTAAAGCTTGTGAACTTGGTAAAAGCAAAATTCTGTTACTATTATTATCCTGTTTTTCCTGTTTATTAATATTTATTATTTATTGTTATTGTATTTTTCTTGTGCACTTACAAATGGTAAGTGAGATTGTAACCATTTCTTGTATTATTTTACAGGGGAAATGCTCGTAGCTTTATTTTTATTTATCTATTAATTTTAATTGATTACTATTATTTTATTTTTGTTTTTGTTTTTGTCTTCCAGTTCTTCAGAAATTCCCCATCTCCTTGCTGGCAGTCTCTAAATTTATACTAGCCAAAATTCAAATTTCTAAAGTATTAAATTTATATTGTCTGAATTTATAGTTACTTAACTATTAACTTCATCCAAAATCTTTAGGGAGGGGGGATAATATTACAAAATTTAAATTTTTTCCGCAATTATTCTATAAAATTTGTCCATTCAATAATATTCGGTATATAACCCAGCTTATTAAAATAATTCTCATTCTTAAAATAGCCTTTTACTATCCATATGTAAAGCCAATTATTCCTAATCCACTTAATAATATTTATTCGAATGTAGTTATTCTAAAAATGGCGATAGCTTTTTTAATTTATTCTTTAAATAGAACATCTTTATTTTAATCCATTATTAAAATTCATTAGTATTATTCCCGTGTGGTCAAATTGCTATAACTTCTTTATTTAAATGCTAAAATATCGTATCTCTTAAAATATTCCGCTCAAAAAACCTTATTTCATAAAGTTATCCTATTATTAAATATCAAATGTCTATTAAAATATTTCCGAAAAACTTTAATTCTTTCTTTTTTTTTTCCCTTTTATAAAGATTCATTTTCTTTTCTTCTTATTATTTTTATTACGTATTAAATTCGAAGTTTAGCTACAGCCTCAAAAACAGATAAGCTGGTTTGTTGATATGACAGGCATCTGGTACGAGATTATGGAATATTCTGGATGGGCGTAGAAAGTTTTTGCATTTTACAACAAAATAAATCCGCGGAAATATTGATAAAGTTCCAAAAGAGACCTTTTGATTCGATAGAAGTGGGTCACGTGACGTATTCTATATTATTACGCAAGCTAGTTTAAAAACACGATCATCCTGATTCGGAGAGGATTTTTCGACGCTGGTGTTTGCTAAAAGAATCGGGACGGATTCTAGAAAATAATGGAACGTTGTATTTTTTTTCGTTTAGCGTTGGCTAATGAGCATTTTCCCTGAAGAGATGTCTTAAACTGGAAATAAAAGGTTCTTCGACAAAAATATGGACTGACATTTCTTGTTGTTGATGATACCACCCGGCCGCCTGATGCGAACTAAAAGGGAAACCAATAACATAGATAACCCTATTTATCACGAGCACGACTGCCTTCTTCCCGGATTTGAACTTGGAAACACGACATACATATATATATACATATATATATATATATATATATAACCATAAATGAAACATTACCATAACACCAACTTAAACTATGAAATAATGATTAAGTATGTAATAATTAGTTGACAATGAAAGTACTCCCCAACACACTGAATATAGATACCAAAAGCTTATTTAAAAGAAGAAGAAATTAAATTAAAGATTGAATAAATGAAATTGAATGAATGAAATGAAATTCGTGGAATTTAGACAGAATTATCAAGTCCCAGATGCCTAAATACCACAAATAAAATGAGTGGTTTCATCATCATATTAGCCATAACATTGCTAAAGAATATGATTTTGGGACTACCACTCATAACAATGAATCAAACCTGTGAAAAAATAATATATATATATATATATATATATATATATATATATATATATATATATAAACTAGCATAAGAGTTCATCAGGTTTGTTTTCATAGCTGTTTATATCGTTTAGCAACAAATCTCATTTCCTGAAACCCGAATTGCGCCAAAGGTTTTAAAAAAATCCGTCAAGGCCCCCTATAACAAACAAGTGCCGTACTCCTGACAATTAATAACCTATACTGTGTGTAGGTTTAATAACCTATACTGTGGACATAACGAAGTACGCTTACTTCATTTTGCTACATAAACCCTAAAGACTTTAACATATTTTTCATAATGCGTACCAAAAGTTAAAAAACCTGTTGAAGAAAATGTATGTCCTGCATCTGGAAGAAATTGTTCGCGGCTTTTTTCATTAGTGCCAAAGGGCGTTCCTCTGACTACGGAGCATGTTGAACTGTTAGTCACAGATTTCTTTATGCGTGGTATCGTTGGAAAGATCTTGCCATGAGAATAAAGCAAAATGTAGAACCACCCGGGCGATATCCAATCGTTTAAGAGATTTGAGTCCATTCCTTCCGTGATGTCAAGCGCAAACAAACAAAATAATTGTTAAAAAAAGGCGATCAGAAGACTACATCAGAAGCAAAACTTAGAGTTTAAATTTAATCTTGTTAGTTAGTTAATCATTAGTTAATCCTCATGTCAAGAGATGACCATTGAATTAAGACTCCTGTACTATGTGCAGATCCATGCCGATATGCTATTGCCTAAACTGACGCATGCCTTCGCGTCTTATCGCTTAAGGTGGCGAGTGAATTTAGATATTGAACCACATGTGAAAATATAAGAGTAAATATGACATTTAATAGTGTCATACATTAAAAGTTAAAAAAAAATTACCTATAATTATGCTTTTTTGTAATGTCATATTAATGTTTATTTTTACCAATCGCTGTTTTTTTTATGTTTTACATGAATAATTAGGAAGGACAATGTAAATTGCACTAACACTAAATTGGATTTAATATCAGTATATATATGTATACATGAATTAGATTACTATATTTTTATTACTTGACTATCAAGTTATGATATAATTTGTTATTAATAAGGATATCTTAAAATGTTAATTTTCGTAAGATATTCCTTGGAATAAATTTCCTAAGTTAAATATCCAGTATTTAGTATTTAATCGCATGAAAATTAACTCCTCGTTAAAAATATAAATAAAAACTTTTTAATTTTATAAGGAAGAATGATAACCTTCAACGTTTTGTCTGATTTTCTTTTTTTTTAATGACATGTAAATATTTCCTCCATTTCCCCCTACAGCATACAAAGTTTAAAATTTGTAAAACATTTGAATTTTCTTTATTCATTTCTGTTCATTTATTACTTTATTCAAACAATAAATAATGAATTATATAACTTCTCCTCTTCCGAAATCTTCGCTCTTACCCGCCTCCATCCCTCCACCCGCACTCAAAGTTTAAATTTTTTAAACAAAACTTTAATTTTTAATTATTTTTCAGCCTTATTTTTAATATTTTGTAGTAACAATAAATAAATAATGAATTATCACAATTACCACTTCTCTCCTCAAAAGGTTTCAGCTTTTTCGTTTGCACTCCCTCCCCTTTCCATCCTGCATACGAAATTTAAAATCTTTAAATTTCGAATAAACAAGTAATATAATTTTTTTAATTTCAATTCCTACTTTTTAATCATAAATATATAAAATAAACCCGTGCAGCATTAATGTCTCACGTTATCTTTATTGAATATTCTTTATAATCATCGTTGCGGTATTTTATTTTAGTGGCATCACTAATTTGAGGAAAATCTTTCATTTCATTTATGAAAACAATGGGAGAAGTTTTTTCTCCCATATTAAACTAAAATTAATTAATTTAATTTAATTAATGAATTAATATTTGAAAAAAACTGTATCAACATCGAGTGTCATCCACTACAAGTTTTAAAAAAAATGTATTTGAACTTGAGTGGATGAATAGAAAATATTTTATTAACGATTGAAAATATGAACAAGATATATAAATATATACTAGCAGACTACGCCCGCTGCGCTGGTCGGTTTCTCCAAAAGAACCTTGAATCAAACGAAATATATCGGTGAATTTAACCTTGTATTTTAAAGTAATCTGTACCTTTACCTAGATATCCTATAATAACATAAAAACGGATACTTATTTCACTAAGTTATGTTTTTTTAATACGATTTATTATTACGTTTACAATTTATTACCTACCGTTTTCCATTGATTTATATGTTTTATAGCTACATTTTTTAATAACGGAAATAAACCTATATTATTCACAGCTAAATAGAAATGGCGCATCTAGTATTTATCGAGAATTAAATAAAAATCATGCACTCGTGACATCATAATTCACTTTTATATTTTAACAGGATAATACGGTTACTATAATTTGTGACTCGTGCTGACATATTGCTGTTATTATTATTTTTTACGCGTGAAGTTTTCGCTATGGTAATGCATTGTGAAATTTGGTCATTTTTTAAATTCAATATTTGAAAAATGGCATAATCAGTGGATTTGAAATTTATATCAAGAAAAATACAATTTTTTACCTTTCTAACGCAGTTTGTTTAACAATTTTCTAACAAATACTTTTCGAGCAATTAATGTTTTCAGTAACTTCAAATGTTTCATTTTCTGAGATTAATCTGTGGGAACGATCCCAGTCGTCAGCAACACATACCTTTTTATTTAAGAGGATAGAGAGTGTGAGTTAATAGTAGGAACTGAAAAACCGCCTTATTTTTACTTTTTAGCAACAGTAAATGTATAGTTAACCATCTAACCCCCCTCCCCCGACATACAAAAATATGGGGGACTTTCTAGGCATGAGGAGGGCAGGGGGCGGTAAAGAGTTTTTTCTCTCTTTTGGAATTAGGCTTTTCGCACACGTGAGAATGTCTGATACAAAATATATCTGATTCGAAGACTTGGCTTGTTGTTTACATGGGATCTGGTTGGCGGTATTCGAAGAAGCCCATCAACCCAAATCTATTCTTTTAATCATTTATAAACATTTTATTCCGCCTATCTTCATTTATATGGAATCTAACTATCCTAAATCCATTCTTTGACAGGTTAGAGCCATTTTTGACGCTTTTGTAGTACGATAATCATTCAAACGATTCTAGCCTCACAGGCAAAAAGAAGTTACAATCAGTAAGTGGGTAACAAAATGCTTGATGCGCAAGCCTGTATTATAGCCCTAGAGGGCATGGTGTTAAAACAGAGGAATTGGTGAAATATAGTAATCCGTTATGGTGAATACTTACGTGCAGTAAAACGTACGTGTATGGAGGCATACTTTTACAGCCGCTTGCATGCATAGGTGCTAAATTGTCGCCAAGCTTGACAATGCTAGGAAACAGATTAATAAGTTTGGCTAAAGTTCCATAAGCGTATGTGCCGCCAAGTTTGGCATCAAATAACAATGATGTTGGCAACAATTTTGTATTGATTTCAAATGTTAGCAAGAGTATGAGAACAGTCATCTACTATGAAATGTGAGCTTATTTATAAAACTAGTATATACCCCCCGTCAAAAATGACAGGATATTGACTTAATATTCAATTTTTAAAATAGTTCAACAAATGGACAAAACATTCAAATTAAATATTAAAAAAAAAAAAAAAAAAAAAAAAAAAAAAAGAATCCATAAGTGTAATTTTCTGTAAAAAAAGTGTTATCAATCAGTTTCTAAAAAGCTTGACTCACCACATAGCTCATTTTTTTGATTACATAAGCAAAATTAAATGGAAATTACTCGGTACTATTTATTCCTTATATTTTAATTACGTTTCATAAGAAAAAAATCATTTTATTTAGGATGGAAACAAAACTTAAAAAATTGTTTGTATTTTCTACCGGTAGATGGCGCCATCTTCCCTTATGCAGTCCAATGTTGCTTGCACTTTGGTTGCTTGTGATTGCCAAGCAAACCACTTCGACTGTCTTTCTCTAATTAATCGCCGTCTACGTTCAATCGGCGTTTCATCATTTTCTTGAGGCATCGCTAAAACGATCCTTAAAGTATATAAAACAACAATAAAAACTGATTTGATTGAACAGATTCAAATCCACCGCGTGTTTAAAACAGCATTTAAAAAGATCAACAAAGATGTTAAAACAGTAAAACACACGTTGCCAATTGGCAATCAGTACTACAAATAATTTTGATGAATGATTCTCAAAAGTGAATGACTCACTACATTTTTTTTTTCAACAATAATAATAATAATTAGCAAAGTGAAATGTAATTTCTGAAAATTTCATATTAAATTTTAATATGCTAATTAATGCAAATATTGACTTGTATTTTTAACAAAGTTCGATTGTTTATATTAATTGACGAAGGATGGCTGCAAAAATAGTTTTTGAAGGTTTAAACAAAATTAAAATATTTAAAGACTTTAATATACTTTTACAAATATTTTAAGAAGATAATCAGATAATTAACCTGTATTTTTTTAATGAAGCGTTCAAAGAGTGATTCATTTGTTTCAAGATTCAGAAATTCTGAATGGCAACAGTGTTTGTTTGTTTATATTTAGTAATCTGATGTTTATAATAGCTTATTTTTAATTTGGAATTTAATACATTATAATTGGATAAGATATACATGTTTTATGTGAAAATATGCAGAACAGACATGATTTCACGTAGAAGAAATTAACGTTTAGTTGTCATATGTTAGTATATGTTTTTCATTAAGCCTAACATGGCGTTTAACTACGATCGACTCGCAGACCAGAGTGGTACATCCCGGTACCGTTACAGACACTTTCTCGCCTTTGGATTTTATTATAAGTAAGATGTTTTTAAAAATGTTTAAATTCCTTAAATAAATTAATTTTACCAAAATGTATTTAAAAAAATATATCTGAAACAAATAAGCGAAAGAAAACGACGTTATTTTCCTGTTTTGAAAATGTTGTCATTTTCTTCATATTCCACGGTAAATTCTCGAGTAACATATCATAACGAAAATATATTTCAGAAATAACCACTGCGAACTTAAAAGAATAGATTATTAAATTTTGCAATTTTATTATCAAGGTTCGTACACAGTTACCACAATTTTTAACAGAATTTTTTGACTGATATAATCGCAGACAAATATTACAATTTCTACGTTTCAATGAAGTGATTACGAATTCTGTCGGACTCCTTAGAATGTCCAAGCAGTGTTAGGAGCTTGATTATATAATCGTGTGCAAATGAAGCCAAGTTACAAAAATGAAACTAAATTTTTACAAAGCAACGCTCAAAAAATGCGCCAATTGGCGACATACCCGCTTATGGAACTTTCACCAGAAACTTTTGTCAAAAATAAGTCTTCAAAATTAACAGCAACTTCGCATTAAGTAGCCAATATGGCGAAATTCAAATCCCATTATTGCACTATGCCAATTTCTTAATCAACAGCTAAAGTTAATTGAAATCGCGTTGTGCTTCAGGCGTTTTCGTGTCATTTAATTAACAACAATACAGAAATTAAAAAATATCGATTAATAAAATTTTATTCAATTTTATAAATTTTTAAATACTAGCCGATCCCGCGCAGAGTATCTGCACTCTAGTGTCGACTCTTCTAAATACTATATGCGTATTAGAATACACGAATTTCAGCATTATATGTATAAATGTCATACATAAAAACTTCTCCACTTAGGACTGGGTACTTTGAAATAAAAAAATATATACACATCATAAAGATATGGACACAATTTAGAAGTATGAAAACAGGGGTATTTTTTCAGCATCATTCATATAAAAACCTTTGCATGCACTCAATAGTTGCTGGATACTCTAAAATTAAAAAAGTGTATGCATATTATATTGAAAATATCTACACCATTCCCAATTAGGAAAATATTTTTATCTTTTTATTTAATTTTCTGCATCAAAAACGTCTTGACTTCAATTCAATTGACAAATTGTTTGTCACTGTTAGTATGGCTCGTCCCTTAAGCGTTTAAGGTGTCACCGTTAAAAAATCAATGTTACTGAAAAGTTGCTGCACTGGATCTTGTATATCTGGATAGCAAATTGGGGGCAACTTAATAGTTTCCCCAATTTGACATTCGCCAACCTGTAACAGCCAACTTGCTATCTCTCTCTCTGTTTGAATGTAGTAAATAGTAAATGTTATATTAATGCTATATGCTAATAGTAAATGTTATTATTCTTTATTATTATTATTTATTTGTTATTACTCAATCTATATTATAAATAACAAATATGTGCATTCGTAACATTGACGTCATAATGATGCGGACAACAATAAGGTTAAACTGCATAAGCTACAACAATGGAGTTAATGTTTTAATTAATAACAAAATGGCGCGTTTGTTGGTTTGATTTCGCACTTTATTTTCTTTCCTTTTTAGAAAATAGCTAGGTTTTTAAAATAAATAAGAAAAATTACCGGAATTTTTACAAAAATTGTATTTTCGAATGCAAAAAAGTTTTCTACATATGTGTAGTGACTTTTAAATCGATACCTCAAATGCTTTTCTTAATATTCGCAAATTAGTGAAAACAAACCTCTCGTTGCCATCGACAAATCATAAATAAACGTGATTTCTGTGCCATGTACGATAGCGTAATATATATGTCGATTAAATATAGAATTAAATCCTTTCTGAAATTTTAAAAAGTGGGATTTTTCAACCATTACCAAATTTCAAATGAAATTAATCCTGCTTGTATTTTCTTCATTTTCAAAAGGATAAACCAAAAAGAAAATATTAATTAAACTTAACTATTTGAATAACGCCTCGGTTATAAGACTGTTTGCGGAAGTCAACTCATACGTTAGAAAATACTTTAGTGAAAATATTTAATTATTTTATTTATTTTAAAAAAGCATTATAAATGAGCCATTCAAATTCTCATTTAAATACTTATTTCGTAATAAGATTATTAAATTTTGAAAAGGGTTTAAGGAAATAAGCTTAATATATTAAAATATTTCAATCCGCTTTATGAATAGAAGTGTCTAGAATTGCTTGTATAATTTTGGACATTAATTTAATTCATTTCATAAGCGTCAAAATAATGATAAGCCACGTTTCTGCCTTTCACTAAACATATATCATATCACAGATTTACTATCTATATTATAAAGGACAAACGTGTCCGAGCGTAACGCTGACGTCATTTTCCGAATGGACGATGAAATTTCGGTTGTGCGATTTTTGCTACTGCATTTGTTTAAATTTCTAAACATCGCATATTTGTAATTTTTACACCGTTATATATGGGAAAAAATCTATTTTCAGATGTAATTGATGTATTAACAGATGTAATTGAAATAAGCGCTTAAAACAGCTGAAATTATCAGAATAATTTTTAAAAAAAAAAACTTCTTTAGATAACTACATTTTTAGCGATTTCTCCGGCTATTAACTTCTGGTACGAGGCCAATACAAAAATCCCGATTTTAATAAATTTCAAAATTTTATTTGAATATAGAATTGACATATTTCATATAAAAGTGCTCTTTGGTGTTGTTGGGGTGCAATCTAAAAAAAATATATTAAACGTAAAAGTCTATTAGAGTTTTCAATCAAAAAAAAAATTGTTTTTTACATATATTTTCTATCCCGAGAATGCCGGATTGGATACCCTAATGTATATTAAAATAGTCTTCATGAGTTATGAGTAATATTTACTTTCTGTAATTCTACACAGCATTGAAATTAAGTTTTATCCTCTTGAACGCCGGCCGGTGGTATATTATTTATACCACTTCTTTTTAATCAAGACTCGTGCCAGACTTTCTTGAATAAAATTTTACTCTTAGAAATTTGGTAAATGGAAAAGCTGTAATTGCATTTCCTTATTTTCCAATACAATTTTTTTGGTAATTCTTGATATGAATGAAACATTACAGAAACACATTACTTGCACTTAAAAGGGTTAGCTGTTTAGTTTACAATATGTTGTATAAATTATGGAGAGACGTATAGGAAGACCAGTTATCTTTAAACTGACCAAGAAATTATATATATTTTTTTTTATTTACTAGGGGGCTCTGCCCCTTACGAGCTACGCTCGCCAACCCCCGTTCTGACACCGCAAACTTTAAAAACGCACTGATTTCTTCAACTCTAAAACGATTACGGAAGATTGAGTCATAATTAAACGACGAGTGAATATTTGCTGTAATCGGGTTTCCATTCATTTTCCTTTGACTGAGACCGAATCAACTGCTGTCGAAACAGCTAACAACTGTTTTCGTGATTTATAAAATATGATTAATTAAACATTTGAAAATCCACTTGTGCAAAATGGTTAAGTAAGGAATGTCGTTGCATCGGGAAATTTTTATAACGATGCGATAGAAAATTGGGTATTTCTTCATTATCCCGTCTACTACTTTCTATAAAAGAAAAGAACTGTCGCCAAAATATAGGATTTAAAACCAAAAGTGCATATCTGCGTCGTCGCATTCAATTGACATAAGATACGTTACGCGTGTTAGTTATGTCATCGAGTGATCTTTAATTCAACGTTTATCTGTATTTTTAATTACATTTTAACAATTTATTAGTTATTGCGTTGATTTAAACGTAATTATTAAACGTAAAAATGTAATTTTTAATTGAAGGAAAATATTAATTACGCTGTTTTAAAATTTCAATAATACGTAAAATATTTTGTCGAAATAAATTAATCTTACCCTACTTAATGCTTTTAAAACGCGTAATAATTTAATTATTTCTCTCTCTAATATTCACGCGCAAGAATATTTTTTATCAAGTAATTTTCTACATTTACTGCTTTTAACATGTGATCATTTAATTACTACTTTAAAGTTTTATTTCTTATTTTAAAAGTCACGTGTAAATACATTTCTTAATTGAAAGGGAATATTATTTTGTGCGCTATTTTACAAATTGGCAACAATTAAAATAATGGATTTTATGAAATATGAAGTAAATCTTCTTCAAAATAATAAAAATTTTGAATAACAAATTGAAATGAACCTCAAAAAATGAGTCAAATTGAAAAAATAATTGCAGTCTGCACACCGCAACCTTGTCAACTATATCCTTAAAAATTACGGTTAAATTCCTGTGCATAGTTTTCGTTTCTATAAAACTTTTATAAGAAAATTATTTTGACCAACGTTAATATTAAATATCTCTTAAAATCATTCTTCGATTTAAAAACTGTCTACTTCAGCGTGTTTATCGAACATTTCTTTATAAAACCACCAATTTTTAAATTTTTATTTGCCATAGTTTTCTGGCCAGAAAGACTTCAAGGCACAAAATCTTCATTGACAGCGGCTGCGGTGGTTACTTTTTTTTAATATAGAGAGATTCGCATTTAAAATTAGAACATTTTGATGCGTTAAACAAGATTCTGTTAGAAATTGTGTGTTCGGACTAATGTTATGGAAATAACTTCAGTTATCACTATATAGAATCACATAGAATAGTTATCACATAAGAAATGCTCATTTTGTGACATACTCTTCCGGGCTGCACTTCAAAGCAGTCTATGACACAGATCTAATAAAAACATAACGTTATTTTTTCATGTTACTAGGGGGCTCTGCCCCTTGCTCGCTACGCTCACCAACACCCGTTCTGATTTAACAGCCTCTTAAAACCTGGTAATGTATCCTGTTTTAAAAAGATGATGATGATGATATCACGAACGGAGAATATCTTCTGTAATCAGGTTATAATGCTTTTTCATTTAATTCATCTTTTTTATTTTTAATATTCATGTGTAAACACAATTTTTATGACGTAATTTTCTTTATTTCCTGCTTTCAACACGTGATCATTTAATTATTATTTTAAACTTTCATTATTGTTTTTAATAGTCTCGCGCGAATACATTTTTTATTTGAGATAAAACATAATCATTTGCGCTTATTTAGAAATTGGCAACAATATAAAAAAATGACATTTCAATAAAAGATTTGTTACTCGATTTTTAAGGATTTTTTGAGTTTTTATTGTCCGACCGTGATAATTTTTTGAATTTCTGAAAGCTTGTTATATTTTGACGTCTGGTGGTATGATTTTCAAATCCGTGGGATGGCTAGGAAAAAAGTAATCGCTCATCAAAAAAGTCCCTAGTAAAAAAGCGATGAGAATAACACGGAATATCTACGCAGATTTT
The DNA here is from genome assembly GCA_963931845.1 of Maratus michaelseni. NCBI lineage: Eukaryota > Metazoa > Arthropoda > Arachnida > Araneae > Salticidae > Maratus > Maratus michaelseni. Next base: position 388,816,027 of record OZ007588.1, read on the forward strand.
CATTGGTCCATTTCCAAACCATTACTTTTATATATATATATAGAAGGATTAGTAGAAAATTAGCAATGGAGCCAGGTAGATTTAAATATAGGCTATAAGTTGAAATTTACTAAAGATTGAAAGGGGAAAATTCCTTTCCCAGAAAACATTCACTCAACTGAATTTACTAGGCTCAAGATGGATTCACTGTTTGTTCTGAAAGAAACTAAAAAAGTCACTTAAATATCAATATAAAATGGAGACCCGTGGATTCCAAGAAATCTTTATTCATAATATGAAGCTTAATGTTTTACCAATACTGGCGAAAACCTAATGAGATTCTATCCAAACCAGCTAACTGGAAACTCTGCCTCAAGTCTGCACTTGGAGAACTCCTGTTCATTACGTGTTGATTCTCGATAAAATTCTTAGGAGGGCAGGGTGCTTTCAAAATTATTCGAAATCATCTCTTTCCCCACTATATATGTAAACTATACAACCACAGTTACCTAATTAACATAGTTAAAAAAATAACCGTGAGAATCAGATCCTCTGAGATTCTTACGTACTTTGCAAAACTTAAAGCTTTTATTCACGCACAAATGTTAAAATTCAGGATGCAACAGTCACACGCAAATTCTCAAAACTCACTCGGCTACTAGAGTACAATTATAAAAGTGTAGCTGGTCACTCTGCTACAATTTTTACAGATCATTTTTCTTTACGACGTTGTAAGCGTTGTTTCGCGATAATGGCAAGCAAGATTTTTATGAAATGGTAATGTCTTTTTCGGGAAACGAATGCAGGTAAAGCGACCTACATTTTTTATCTTTCAGTTAATATTCTTAAAATATGATTCGGGAAGAAGGGTGGACATAAATTAGTTTGACAAACAGAAATGTTTATTATAATTAGTTATACAGCCAGGCATGAGAGTACACAGGATTATAAGATAGATAAACTTGCAAAATTTACCATTTTTAAAAACGCTCTATATGGCTGCCCATCGTTACTCTGCAAATGTCCCTTTTGAAAATAAGTTCTTCTCTTTCGTTTGTGTTCACATCGATCAAACCAAATATAGTGCTGATTCTAGAATTCAATTCCGGTGTGGATTATCGAAGCAGTGCGGCGGAGTACGAACTCTACATTTAACAAAAGTTAGACTCCAGTTAACCACGCTTGAATCAAACGATCTACTAAAATTTAGGGCTGAAAAGTTTGATGATCATGGTCGCCACGTCATAACACCGCTGCGATCAATCCAAAGCGAGATTGTGGAAGGGCTGATTTCAGTCCTGAAGTCCAATCAGCACTGAAGTTTAAATAAAATACGTGCGCGCCATGGAATCGCATCTCTTTAAGTTTATTTTTGCTTTCTACTTGGAGAACACTCTTTAGTCTCCGGTGTTTCAGTTTCCATAAGATGTTCTCTTAAAATCTGACACGAATCATTTCACATTCGGAATACCAGTACACGATGTTTTTACTAAAACATAACCCAAACTTATATAGAATAACGATAAAAAGAAATTTCTAAACAATTATCTTGGTAATATATAAACCAACATTTGACCACAGGGTGTGGTTCTGGGATCTTGGGGGTCATGATCGGTGAAAATGTACCGAAATTGTACGTACTAGCTTTTCTCCGGACGGCTGCAATAGGTAGCTTCTTACTTTTTGTAATGGCAGCTACATAAAACATAAAGCAGTTCTGTAAACCTTAACAACATAGAAATTTAAAGGCGATTGGTTAAATTTTAGAGAAAAGAGAGCATGCAGACAAACATACAATTTTTTGATCCTGCTAAAATTTATAATGTGACCGCTTCGAAAACGATTTGTTGAAAATCTGTGCATTCGTACAAAATTTGGTGCTTTTTGGGCGCCAGTGATATATACACATGTATACACACACACACACACACACACACACACACACACATATATGTATATATATATATATATATATATATATATATATATATATATATATATACACATATATCTACATATATATATATACATATATACATATACACATATATCTACATATATATATATATATATATTTATTTATTTATATATAAACAAATATCACTGGCGCCCGGCTAACCGAAAATTAACCAAAAGGTAGATATGGGCATACATCAAGAAGAAAAACACAAAGTCGAATTGTAGAACGTTATCATTAGAAGTAAGTTTGTTTGTTTGTTTATTGAGAACATACATCTGACTTGTGTGCTTGACATCAAGTGCCCGCTTATAAGTCATCGTCAATATACAGGGACGAGATAGCCACAAGGAAATTTAACACACCAGAGAGTTACATCCGGAAGCTCTAAAAAGTGTGTGCAATGGAGCTGACGGGAGTCGAACCCGCCGACCTGACTCCTACGCTCTCAAGCGATTAGCGGAATGGTGTCTTAACCACTCGGCCACGGAGGCCCTAGAAGTAAGTTAATATATATAAACTTTTGAAAAATATGAAGAAGCAACTCATATCCGATCTTTTTTTTTTTTTTGGAAGCCAGAAATGGCCGTATTTAAATGTTTTAAGGATTTTGTAAATTTCTAAACAACACGTACATTTAGCACCAGAAACTCTTAGATTTAAACAAGTTGGAAATTGTACGACAAACGTGACAAATGAGGTGCGTTCGTACTATAGCTAGTTATATAAATATTCAGATCTTGGTGATTTTTAATTCTGTGAAATGAATTATATCGTCTGTAGATTAATTTCTGTAATAAAATAAGTATCTCGGTTGCTTGACTACTAAACTTCGAAACCTATAACAAGAAAGCACCGATTAAAAAAAATCAAATTTCTTAATAAATGTTTTTATTAATATTTTCTAAAGTTTTGATTCGATTTTTATAAAATTTGAAATGTCTCGACAAAATTCTGTAAAGATAATATATCTTAAATTTCAACAAAATCGGTTGGGTAGTTTTTGCGTTGTTATATGCGGACGGACGGACAGACAGACGGACGGACCATACGACGACTATAGGTAGGTGCTACGTATTTATATAATTACGAACGCACCTAAAAAGCAGTAAAATACCCTCATATACCCATTTACGTCGACCATCGAAATTCTCATAGTTTTTATTTTTGAGCAATACTAAAAGAATTAACTTTCCTGTACTTTAGTTATTTCCAAAAAACTTTCTATATTCTGTATCTACCAGTTTCAATAACCTATCAAAAATGCATTACGCACTATACACATAAGCATAAGCTGGACGCTTTGTAATATATAAAGAAATAAATGAATTCATAACCAATATTTTATTTTTTAGGGATAGAAAGGCCTTCCATAAATGTTTTAAATATTTTGTAAATTTCTAAACCTCTCATGCAAGAAATTTGCTACCAAGAAGTATAAAATAGCAGTGACATTTCTTCCCCTATCACTTTTGTTAAACCTGAATTGTAAAATGCACTACTTAAATATGTAACAAGGCAGAGTAAGAAGCACAGTATATTAGAAAAAAAAATATTTAATAGAAATACGTTCAAGTAACACGAACAACCTACAAATTACATGTCAAAATATAAACTACTAAAAATGAAAACAGGAAACAGAATTTTAAAAACAGTTGCCAATACGTACAAATTAAATAAACATTTATAAGGCAGGTTGCACGTGAACACATAGTTCAAAACCCATTTCAAGCTGCCGCATTAAAAATGATTCTATCTCTCATGTCTTTAACCCTAATCTTTCCCAATGGCTTTGTAAATATATCTGCACTCCTATTATGAGATTCACAGTTCTTTATATCAAATACACCTTCTTTAACCCGGGAGCAGTCGCGCTGGCTATGACATACCCAGAATGCGTACAGTTTTTACAATTCTCACCACTAATTTTTTTAAAGGAATCTCCAACTTACCTTATCGCAGAATTTGTAGCAATTGTCTCCGGCAAAATAAGGTGACGATTACTATTTGTATTTATTGGTGACTAAGTAAAAACCATACATACCCTGGGTAAGCGCGACTACTCCCGGGTTATACAGTTCAAGTATAAAACAGTAACAAACATCGATGCGTTTGGATCTTTGACTGACATGCTTGTTTTTAATCATAGCAATACATCCTTGATAGTATTCATAAATCGTCAACTGTATTTTCTGAATATTCTCAATTTCACATAATAATTGTGATAACTACACTCCCTCTTTATAGGCTTCAGGCACCTTAATAAATTAATCTGTAGCAGAGCATAGTGAAACTGAGTGTTGTTTTCTACTAGACCATATTATAGGTGAATTTCCCAGCATAATTATGTATCCGGTTGGTGACTTTCTATCTGAAATATTTTCAGTCCAATCAGCATCAACAAAAAATTCAAAAGATGTTAGATCTTTCTCAAATTTTTATTTAAAGACGGAGGTTACTTTAAGATATCTCATAAATTCTTTAACTGCTTTTCCGTTGGTTTACTAACATGTGTGGATAAGATTTCAACTGCTATTGAAATATCTGGTCTTGAAGTAATAGAAATATATAAAATATATCCAATTACTTCTCTATACTTGTTGGTTGTTTCATTTTTAAAAAATTCTGTACTCATAGAAATGTTTGCATCTTTAGCTTCACTTAATCCATATTTCTTTATAATTTGAGTAATTTTTGTTTTCCAGTTTATTACAAAACATCCAATAATATGATAATATATAAATAATATGATATAATAAATGAATGTGAATAATAAATAATATGACACTTATCCTAAATCAGATATATTAAACGATTCTATAAATATTTGCATTAACTAAATTTCAGTTTCTTCCTCTAATGTACAAATAAGTATATCATCAATATACAAAAAAATATAATTCCAACTATTTTCTTCTTTTCTCATGTAGAAACACTGATCCACTTTACTACGTACAAAACCATTTAATGTTAAAACTGAATTTACCTTTTCATTCCAAGATTTGACCTATTGTTTAAAAACATATAGAGGTTTCTTTAATTTGTACAATTTAACCTCTTTAAGTTCAATTTCTCTTTCCCAATTTCCTTCTGTTTGTCGTATATGTAATTATTGATCTATATCACCATTTAAAAAATCTGTTTTTACATCTAAATGCTTAATCTTCATGTTCTTGGCACTTGTCACTGTTAAGAGGATTCGAAAGTTTACATTGTTCGCGACAGGAGAATATGTTTCTTTAAAATCTCCGGGCTTCCTTTAGCTACACGTCAAGCTTTATAACGTGCACCATTTCCGTTTGGATCTTGTTAAATTTTAAAAGGCAATTTAGTACCAATTGTATATCGGTTTTGAGGTAAATCTGCAAGTTCCCAAACATTTATTTCTTCAATTAATTTAATTCCCTCCTTTGTAGCTTTAAACCATTTATTTTGTTCATCTTCAGGTAAATTTTTCATTTCAGACCAAGACAATGGTTCACCAGTAGTTTCCACAGATGTTTTATAAGCTGTAATATATATTATGTGTGGTACACTTTTATCGGAGTGTTCTGAACGTCTTATTATTACATCTCTCTTTTCTTCTAAATCTTCATCATCCTCTAATGGTTCTATTTCTTGTTCATCACTTAAATTCTAAATAGTTTTCTTGTATTTATTACAGTCAGCTGATGCATGACCATTAGTTAATATTTCATTTTCTCCATCATTGAGAAAAATTACATTTCTTGAAATGAATACTTTGTTTGTTTCTTTAGCAAGGATAATATAACCTTTATATATTATGCATGAAGAAAAATTCCTTCTTTGCCTCAGTTATCCAATTTTCATCTCAACACAGATGCAATGTAATAAATTGAAGGAGAAATTCTTGCAGAACGCTATCTACCGTTATATCAGATGCAAAATAATTCTCAATATTTTAAGAAAATAAATTTTTCTTACCTTTTCTGACGCTGCATGCTCCATTCATTGTAATTCCAAGACAAATTAATCGTGATTTAGAATCCGATTGTTGATGGCACTTAATCCGTTGAATTGTTTGGCGTAGCATGTTTTACACAATTCTTATTGCTGAAAAACTAAATGTCTAATTAAAGTAACTGCTAAATTAAGGTGAATCGAGTCGTTAAATTTTAGCATTATATTCAATCAAAATTTAATAGTTACATACATTTCTACACACTACTGATTTACATTAAACAGGATAGATACATTATTTAATATTATTGCGGAACCTTCTTTTGTTCCTGTTATCGCGTTTACATTCGAAGTATATCTGACGAAAAATTAAAGTTCTAGAATAATAAAGTCTTCAGTCCGTTTTCCCTTGGAAATAACATCGGGAAATTACACGGGATTTCTGTAATTGGATAAAACAGTTTAGTAAGCACAAATTATAGAATTATTAGGTTATTAAGATAATTTTAGCAATGTTCTTTTTTGTAGCAAGCGTAGCCTTGAAACACTAAATGTTCTTTAAATTGCAAGTTGATGAGAAACGATCTATTTATCATTCTTAAATTGCTTCAACTTTCCTTTCCTAGTGCAAGAGTTGGATTTATTTCATTTGCAATGGAAAGTTTCCAATAATTAATTTTCACATCTGTTGATATCGCTTTCATGTTTCAGAAATTTCTATGAATGAGATTAATACTTCTTACATAAATAACTTTGCAACCAACGATTTTTAAGTGCTTTACTGTTAGTTTATATACATGCCAAATTTCAAAAGGTGTTTTCTCGCAAGCAATTGTAGACAAACGATTTTGCAGGTAGCAAAATGTAACTATTGTAGTTCCTCAAAAAGTTTTATCCAATTTTGTATCTTCCAGCATACATTTTGTCATTCCAATCAAATAACGATACCTTCTTTCTGCAACACCGTTCTGTTGAGGCAAAGTTTGTACTGATAACTGATGTTCAATACATTTCTTAATCATGTAATTTATGAATCTTTCATTCACAAACTAGCCACCTGTTCTCAATATCTTCCAAGTACGTTCAAATTTTGTTTTCACAAAACTCAAAATTCTTCAAAATTTGTTTCTGCTTCAGATTTTTGATTCAGTAAGTAAACAGTTACAGATCGTGACTTGTCATCTTTAAGTGTTAAGAAATAGCGCTTGCTTGCGGGAGTTACATTTTGAAAATGTCCACAATTGTTCGCATGAAATAAATATCCAACTTTTGATGCTCGTTGTTCACTGCTTTTAGGATAAGTATTCTGAACTATCTTAACCTTTGTGCAACATAAACATTTCATTTTCTGTTTAGAGTCCATCATTTTTAAACCATGGTCTAGATGGTTTTCTTGTAATTCCTTAATTGTTCTAAGATCGCGAAGTCCAAATATTTTATTCCTCATATGAGTACGATTTATGTGTGATTCTTAAAAAACTTTATTAGTTATTTCATTGTAGCTTAACATGTATAGAGCATTATCTAATTTCCTTCAATTATAGCTCTATTATTTTCATTATTGTACACAAGACTCCCTTATCATAAATCAGACTTCACAATCCGGAGAAAGTCTATGAGTGGAAATGTCCGCGGTAATTGCCAACTTATTAATGACCTTCTCCGGAAGGTATCGCCACCTGGTGGATACTACCGATACTAGTTCATAAGAAAATGAATAGAAAAAAAGGGAGCTTAGAAAAAATTTCGTGTTATTGACAAAATTCAAAAAATATTTTTCGAATTACACAAAAATAAATACGTAACATACATGTATATATCGCAAAATGAACATCAAGTTTTCAAAAATATTGTTGAAAAAGAAGATTTAAATATAATATTAATTATTACATAATGTAGTATTAGCCAATCTTCTGTAATATTAGGTCCACAGCCTAGGTTAGCGCCAAATTTGAGCGATGCTGGAAGAATGTAGTTCAAAGTGTACGGTAGTTACAACACTGGTTAAAAAATTAAAATAGTTTTGTGCCGAACTACATTTACTGTAACAAACCAATTGGCTTTAGGCCGGATTAAGGAAGCATCATCAAACAATGATTTACAAACACCATAAGCGGAGCATCACAAGAATTTATTTCTACGGAGGAAAAGTTGGGGAGGGAGGGACACGTATAATTTAAGTGATTATTAAACATTTTTACGCTTTCCAACTTTTTAAAAAAGTGTTTATGACTTCAGCTCGTATGTTTGTCTGTCCATCCGTATAGTATAACAATAATAGTATTTATAATTGATACCCATTAAATGGAACGATATTTATTATATAAGACCGTTTGGCTTTTGTTATTTCAAACTAGTCGAATAAAAAAGGAAATTATGCTTGCTTTCACTCATAAAGCTCGGCACTTTCAAATTTTCTGGATCGACAGAATCCTCATCATCTGCTGAACGAAAGATAGGATTTCTTTTTCCAAGTTTGTGATAAGCTGATACTTTATAATAAATGAAAACACGGATATTCTTTCTTAATAGGGTCCATTGTCAAGTCGGCGTCAAACATGATCGGTGTTGGCAACAATGCGTTTTGAAATGTACGTGAGTTACAACAAAGAAACTAAATATACGCCAGCACCAAACCATGATCGTAAGATACGCCAATTGGCTGTGGACCTAATTATGAAACTTTTCATGTAGACTTCTCACTTCTTCATAAACTTTCGACCACAACATAATGAAGTTTGCGCCTAAGGTATATTAAGTTAAAAAGATTCCCCATCACTTCAAAAATAAATAAAATGATAAACTTATAATAAATAAATAAATAAATAAAATAATAAAAATGTGCATAAAAAAAACGATAATAAATTTATCCGTAACATGAAATTCTAACTAAGAGAAAAGTCAAAATGTCTGTAATAATGTAATTTATATATAATATAAAAATGGAAAATTACATTAAAATATTTACCTTTTCGAAATATAGATGTTATTCATTTATTTCGAAAATCAATATCACTCGGAAACTCATGAAATGAGATTTTTCTTTATGTGATTTACACAAAGGAATACAGCAATAAACCATTTTGGTTTAACTGTGAAATAAGTTTATGTTATGAAAAAAAAAGTCTCGAATATATGAAAATTTTCAAAATAAATAATTCTCATTTGGAAAAAACAAACATACAGTATATCGTAAAGAATATGAGAAAACACATATGGAAAACCAATTAAAAAATACTCCTGTTACCGACGCTAGATGGCGCTAGTAGCAGGACAACCATGTGGTTTTTAACCACGTGTACAGCGGTCAAAGAAACTTGTTGATTGTGAGGTCTAACACTATGATAAGAGGATCTTGATTGTACATTTCCTGTTTCCAAAGTGTACAAAACAATACTTTTCATCAAGTCGCTGTACTGATAAAAGATAATTCGTAACTTTCTTAAATCATACAAGACAATAAAAGTAAATAAAAGGTTTGGTCTCACCTAATTTTCTGATTCTTTCCTATTTAGCTTCTTTAAATGCAGAAACATCTTTTACTAATGAAGATTATTTTATTCAAGATACGATAGACACACTTAATGACGATACAGAACACGAATACACAACAAGCTATGTACAAAACGTAAAAGTAAACAAAACAGTCAGTCAGTCAAAGATCGTTCTACGCGCTTAGCGCCATCTGGTGGTTCCTTTTCATTTTGCAACAACTTCCGCCGGGCGAAGGTCGTCTGGAGACGAAAGTGTTGAAAGTTCAAGAGGGCAAAGAATATGCACCGGTCTTCTGATGACGGCTCCGTTTGGCAACCTCACTGTGCACGCTCTTGTCCGACCATCACGTCCAGGATGACTCTGGATTATAACACCCATTTTCCATATGAGGCGTGGGGTGTTTTCCTTTATAAGAACGGCGGTGTTTTCCTTAAGTTAACTTGGTCGGTCAACCTGTTGGTACTGGTGAGCAGCTTTCAATTCTAGCAGATAAATGGATTTCCATCGTTTCCAAACTTGAGTCAAAATATTTTCTTGATATTTTCTCATTTTTATTATTTGGTATTTATTGGATTGGGGAACTGTTATCTTTGATTGAGGTAGAGTTAGCAATCTTCTGTCAATTAAGAAATGGCCAGGTGTGAAGGGTTCTGGCTCACGAGGATCGCTGAATACATAGTTGAGAGGTCTAGAATTGAGAATGGCATCTACTTCAATCACGATTAGTTCCAATTCTTGAAAGAAAACTGAAGTTTTTCCAAGAATTCTTTTTAGAGACATTTTAACTGATCTTACAAGATGCTCCCAGAAACCTCCCACCAATCTGCTCTTTCCACTATGAAATTCCATTTGATGGACAATCCACTAAACAAATTTTTCACTTCTTCATGTTTCATAATCTTCCATAGTAAATTTAATTCTCGTTTTGCCTTATGGAATGTTTTCGCATTATCACTGTAGATAGTGCTGCATATTCCTCGTCTTCCTACAAATTTTTGGAACGCTTGAATGAATGTTTTCGTGGTCAAGTCCGGAGTTAATTCTAGGTGTACTGCTCTTAGTACAGCACATGTGAAGAGCAATATGTAGGTTTTCTTAGTCTCATTGTGATCTTTAATGTACAATGCACTTAAGTTATCTAGGCCTGTAACTTGGAATGGATAGGCTTCATTTATTCTGTCGTCTGGTAGAGGTGCAGGAATCTGGGTGGCATGTTTAACACGAAGTTTTTCACATAAATTGCATCTAAATATCAAACTCTTGATTCTTTGTCTTGCTTTCAATATCCAAGTTTTTTCTCTGAGTTATGTTAAAGTTTCAGATACACCATCATGCCTTGTTTTTTCATGACAATCTTTGATGATAAGATTTGATAAATGAGATGTATTAGGTAGTAAAACTGGATGAGCTTCGTGGTAGGAGATATTAGCTTGCTGTAATCGTCCACCAATCAAGATTATTTTTCTTTCATTTAAAATTGGATTGAACGGTCGAATAACTGATTTGCTGGTACTGGTTTACCTTGCGTCAGCGCTGAATATTCTTCGGGAAAATGCTCCATTTGTGTAAGTTTAATCCAGTATTCTTCGGCAAATTCAAGTTCTTCTGTAGCCAAAGGACCACTTCTCTTACTCTGAGGATTCCTTGTATTGTGGATGAATCTTTGAATCCATGCAGTAATTCGCAATATTTGTTTAAGTTTGCTGAATCTTCGGATATCGAAAAGAGTTTCAAGTTTCGTTGTCAGGAGCATATTCACCACTTCATAGTCTTTATTTTCAAGGTTGGTTTCTTGATCGGTATGAATGTTGGATTGAGGCCATTGACTTTCGCACTTCCTTAGCCACGGTGGCCCAAACCACCAAAGCTCTAGGTACTTTAGACTGGTTAAGTTTTCACCCCGTGTTAAAATATCAGCAGGGTTATCATTCCCAGGACAATGATTCCAACAACCAGGATCGGATATTTTCTTGATTTCATCTACTCTGTTCTTGACAAACATTTTCAATTTTCGAGAATTATTCTTGTTACAGTGAAGAACAATCGTGGAATCTGACCAAAATATAGTCTTCGCATCCCTCAGTATACTTAAATGTAGTCGAATATGATCGAACAATCTGGCTCCTATAAGTGCAGCAAGAAGCTCTAACCTCGGCAGAGTTAATTCTTTGACTGGTGCAACCCTAGTCTTTGAAGTGACTAAGTTCGAACGGAAAATTCCGTCTGAGTTGCGAAAACGTGCATAAACAACTGCTCTGTAAGCTCGTTTGCTGGCATCTACGAAGACGTGAAATTGACAGCTTGTAAGTTCTTCCATTCCTTTCGTTGAGAATTGGAACAGAGATCTGTTTCAAATAATACAATTCTTCACACCAATCTTGAAATATTTTTGCTAAGTCGGTTGGTAAAGCATCATCCCAATTGAGTTTTTTCTTCCATATGTCTTGCAGTAGTATTTTAGCTCGAACTGCAAATGGTGATATTAAGCCCAACCGGTCATAGATTCTTCCCATAGTTTTTATTACGCTTCTCTTCGTAAATTTTAATTCTGTCATATCCTTATCCCTTAAAAGTTTATCACTATCAACGCTTAAGACATCATCTGCTGAATTCCAGCAATAGCCAAGGACCTTGCATAACGTGGATTCATCGTTAACTTCTTCCTTAAATTGATCTTGCAATGAGCGTACATTTGTTTTCCATTTTCTTATGTTAACCTTTTCCGGCGCGCAGTCAGTCTGTTTGTAAAATGATGAAATGATGGATTGACACCAGAATTTAAAAACGAATTAGTTAGAAAATAGAAACTTGCTTATTTTCCCGCATTTTATAAAAGGAAAATTTTAATTAAATATTCGTGGTTCCGTTTGTCAGTTTTGGAATTAAAATTAAGTGTCCTTTTTTGTGGACACCGCCCGCTAAAGGGTTAAAGCCTGCTTCTCCCAAAGTGTTCGTGGACGGTGTATGCTAAATCTGTGTCTTCTAAACTGTGTATAAGGTCGTCTACATACAATCTACTGTTCAAAACACTGAAGGCAGTTGGATAAATATCCCTATACTTCTTGATGTGATGTTTAATTGTCGCGTTCAGTAAAAATGAGCTCGATCTTGCTCCAAAAATTACAAGCGTCATCCTCAAAACTTCGGGTTCAGCGTCTAAATCTTCCGTAACCCATAGAAATGTAACTGCGTCTCTTTCTTCTGGCGCCAAGGCAATTTGCAAAAAAGCACCTTGTATATCTGCCGTTATGGCAACCTTATTCAGACGGAACTGCAAAAGAAGTATTAGAATATCGGGCGCTAAATTCGGACCTGGACTCAAGCAGTCATTAAGGGACGGAAAATTGTTTTCACTCGAGGAGGCATCGAAAGCTATTCTCATCTTCGTCGTTGTTTTATCTTCGCGTATTACTGCGTGATGTGGCATGTAATAGATCTTAGAATTATCACCACATTCATTTTCATTGACCCTTTCAGCTATTCCTTGAATTAGATGTTTCGAAATAATGTCCTTGTAATGACTATGAAAATTTCGATTTTTCTTAAATTTTTTAACAAGTGATCTCAAACGGTTGTTAGCATTACTATAGTTATCCTGTAGCGACACGGAATGTTCGTTCCATGGTAGTTTAACTTGGTAACGACCTTCGATTAGTTTCGTAGAATTTTCAAATTCTTTCATAACTTCGTCATCTTCGGATTTCAGATTGTCACTACGCGATATTCCCAAACCTTCTAAATCGAACAATCTTTTCAAAGTATCTGATTCTTCTAAATTTTGATTACGCACTATAACATTCATTACGCTAATATCCTTTAAATCCTTGCGTTTTGTTTCAGAACCATTAAATACATAACCCAGTTTCGTTTCCATTCCTACTAAAGAACCGGAAACTCTTTTGACCTTCCCTGTAGCGATTTTCCAGAAATAGTCTGACCCAATTAATAGAGAAACCCTTAAATTTTCAGACCCTTCAATATCAGCTATCTGTATTTTGGCTTCATTACAAAATTTGTGAATTTCTTTACTACGACCTTGAATATTCAGCTCCGAAATAGAAGATGTTTCAATTGCTTCAATATAAATAATTTTCTTTCGATCATAAATGCTTCGTAAATTTACCTTTACCCTATTTCTTACAATAGATTACTTTGGTTTTGACCCAAAAGCATAAATTGCTAATTTTTCTTTTCCTATAACTTCTAAATTAAATTTACGAGATAATGTTTTATCGATGAACGTATTTTGCGACCCCGAATCCATGATAATTTTTATTTTTGTTTCCTGAGAATTATTACTCAAAAAGGCGACAGCTGTTTGTAAAAAAGTTCTTCCGGCCTGTACCGGGAGGAAAAGGTAGCTTTCCTATATGTTCGTTTTAAAATTTTAGATAATGTTACTCGAAACAGCAAGCTAAAATTCAAAGAACCCGATTACAGAATATTCGTTAATACTGAATTTGAATAAGAAATTGGCCAAATTAGTCAACTATAGCCAAATTGGCATCATTTATGAAGATTTATTTTGGTCACCAAATTTGGCGCTATTTCGCCAAGTGTCGCCAAGTTTGGCGAGAATTTGGCGCTAACGGATATGAATATATAGTTTTATGCGTATGATTGGGAAAATGATTACAACAATGAAAGATGATAATTTGCGAGAAATCACGTTCACTAAAACTCATAAATTTATCGTTGGTTTTTTGTAATGTTCTGTCTGTTTAAAAATGTCAGCCACCCTAGAATTTCAAACTACTCTATCTCAGCCATTTTTTAAGATAGAGGTAAAACAAAAAATGCTCCGGAATCCTTGTATCAAGGCCTAACACTTAATTAAAAAATAAATTTGAATTTTTAACTTATTTGTATATTTAATTTAGTTTTAAATCTTTAAGTGGCAGCCATCTTGAAACAAGATGGCGGACCAAGCTGTCCAACGAACTCGGTCGAGACATTGGTGAGCTTAATACACACAATTAGTTTCATCAAAATTCATGTATAAATACGAGTGTTATCGTATGACATAGGTCATATATATAGATATATATATATATAACAAAATTTAAAATTTATCACGATAAGCCAAAGTATTTTTATTCCATCCTAGTCTAACTTACTCTATAATATTTATTTCCTCCGTTTATTAATGTATTTTAACTCTATTTATTCCAAAAAACCTCATATCTAAATTCAATATTTTAATGGCTGCTAATTAGTTCAATAAATCGCGTCTTTATCGTTAAATTATAAAACTCCCTAATATTCATACTTTTAAAAAACCCGCATAATTCCCTTTTAATTTTCTAAATTCCTAAAAAGACTGTATTCATTTTAATAAGTTCCGATATTAAAAATAATTCGCCAGATCATAAAATCTTTTTCTTATATTAAAATGTAAAAACATTTATTCTAATTCCATTCTGGCTATGTTCCAAATTCGATAAACCATTTCTCTTATTTTCTTTTTTCCTTTCCCTAAAAGTCAAAATCGTTCCATATTCTCGAACCAATTAACTAACGGTAGTCAATTAAACTAAAACACTCTGGGTCATAGCTAAATCATCGAACATCATGGAATTTTCTGGAATCTTCCTTCGCGCCAAAAAACTAGCGGAAACCATTTTATTCCAATATTCTGGAGCCGTCGCATAGAATACCGGTTATCCCGGCTCACGATTGGCGCACACGCCCTCACGTGATCTCTGTATCCCTACGCTTACTGAAAGGATATATCACCGATTTTTCCGTTTTGGAGAGCTTTCGAAGATTCGAGCATTCGAAGAGATGGGCGCTTGATCGGTGTTTGTTTAGTTAAATCGAATCTCTGCCTGGTATTGGTGAAGTGGTCTGTAGTTTTTCTGATACTATTCGGAATGAATATTTATAAAAGTTAACCATCCGGCTTCTGCTGTAATGAAAATTTGGTCATCAAAACTAAAAAGATGGCTCGGGTGAAACCAGATCTACAAATTATGTCGTTTACGTTTCTAAATAAAATTTTGATTGTGTTGTTCGATGAAGTTTTGTTCTTTTGCAGACGCACACACGCCATCTACTGTGGATAACACGACTGCCATAAATTCGAGTGCGGGAACTTCCTCTTCGGTTGATTATGTGAAAAGAACACATCTTATTTTCAAAAAAACCATTTATTAAAAAATGATATTGCTCACTCAGCTCGGCCCTAAATATCATCACAGAATTATTGAGTCTGACAGGATTTATATGTGCGTCGTAGGATGCGAGTGATGGAACATTTTCATGGTACTTTTGTTCGGATCGGAGACTGGTGTTCTTACAGTAAGCCAATGCACGAAAGTTTCGGTGATAAAAAGATTTCGTAATGTTAATTCCAAGGGATTAAGAAAGTGTACGACTTTGGTACTGTCAGGAAATTAAAGATTTTTTAGATTTGCGGAATCTTCTTGTTGTGAAAAATGTCCAGAATAACTGTGAGTTAATATTTTTATTTATTGATATTTTTATTTATTGATATTTATTATTTCATGTTATATTTAAAACGTTTTATTTTCTTGTTCTTCGTTGTTTATTTAATAGTCTACTCTGAAATTTAAAGGTTTTATATACTATGTTATACTGATTATATTTCTATTTTAAATTTTATTTCTGTTGCAAATATTTAAGTGTTGTTAAGGTTAATTTATTAATTTATTTATTTGATTATTTTGTATGATACGTCATCATAATGTTATAAACAATGGTATAGATTTTAGACTTTCACATTTTAAGATCGGATATTTTTAAGGAGAATTCTATTGTTTTTCAATATGTTACTGAGATCGTAAATTACATATTTATTTACTAATTTCTCTATTTCGTTATTTGTATGGTATATAGTGTTATAAGTTTAACATTTAAATTTTTTAAGATCCGGATATTTAAAAGAAGATCGAGTTAACTCTTTTGTAAGATTAAATATTATGGCAGAACCAAAATTTATAGCATTTGATCCAGATTTAGGAGTTGAGATACAAGCGTGGTTAAAATACTTCGATGATGCTTGTGAAAAAGAAAAGAAGGATGATGATTGGAAGTTTAAAAATATTTCTCAAAACTTAAAGGGAGAAGCTCTTAAGATTTACATTAACGATTGCCTTAATTGCATTAAATACGAACAGATAGCTGATATCTTAACTGAGAATTTTATTAGGGTTAATATCCCGAAATTTTCTGAATTTTCTGCTTTAAAATTGGATAGTTTAAGTAACTTAGAAACTTATTTTAGAAAGAAAATGGAAATTGGCAGGAAATTGCATTTATGTGAAACTATTTTACTACAAGGACTAACCGATGGTTTAAAACCAGAATATCAAATTTATCTAATTGTTAATCCTCCTGAGAGTACTACAGAATGATATAGAATTGTTAAGCAATTTGTGGAAGTTTCCTCCCCTGCTGTTACAAGTCCATCATTACCAAGTAAACCTAATGCAAATAATTTTGACATTCCTCGATGTAGTGTGCAGCCTAATAGACCAAATTTTCAACAATTTAATACTCCTAGGCATTGGATTCAGTCAAATCGGCCCAATAGTCAGTTTAATTCTCCTCGAAACTGGGTTCCTCGACCAAGCTATAATGTTCAAAGACCTAGAAATTTCCAAAACAGAGTACAAAACAATTATTTTCAGAACCAGTACCCATCTAGGCCATGTAGAATTTGTGTAAACAAGGATGTAATGAATGCTTTTCACTGGGAAAAATAGTGTATTTTTAATAACAGTTCAATACCCTCTGATACTCTTGCAATTGGAACTCCTAATGTTTGACAATTAATTGTGTATGGATATACGAATAATTATAATTTACCGTGTGTCGTCGATACCTGTTCAACCATCGCAATTTTACCATTAAAGTTTGTTACAAAATTAAAAGCTAAAATTGAAATTGTTCCTCCAGTTACTATAGGTCAGGCAAAAGGATTTTTACAAATTAATCAAAAGTGTAGTATTCTTCTTAAAGTGGGTAAAATCCAAAAATATGTTAACTTTTTAGTATGTGATACAGATTTGGATTACTGTATCTTGGGGTTAAAAGAATGTTCAAAATTTAATTTAAATATAAATTGTAAGAATTGTACAGTAAAACAGGGAAGGAAGATTATAAATAGTGGTATATCCATACATGATGAGAGATCACTTCATTTTAATACCGTGACTGTAAAAAACTGCAACAAGGTAATGGTAATTTGATAACTTCTGATTGGGATAGTTTGAATTTATTTAATGATGGTAACTTGATAACAACTTATAATGAAAATTCTATTCCATGTAATGATGAATTATTAACAAATGGTGATATTAATGAGAGTTTAAATGGATATAATGATGACAAAGTATCACCATATACTAATGAAAATTGTTTGAATACTCAGGACTTTTTTGTAGCTAATCACAATGAATGTAGCGTGCAGCCTGATTACAGAAGTTCAATGACTCCTCAAAATTTTCGCGATATTAATGATTATGATTCAGATTTAATTGGGGAAATAAATTTAATTGAAAATGGGGATTTAAGGGAAATAGTTCAAAATTATAGGGATATTTTTGCAAAACATAAATATGATGTGGGTAAGATAAATATTGAACCACAACGCGTTTTACTAAAATCTGACCTACCTATATCTTTGAGGCCCTACAGAACTTCCCCCTTAGAAGAAAAAGAAATAAAAAATCACGTTCAATCTTTATTAGCGGCTGGTCTCATAAAAGAAAGCAATAGCCCGTATTCTGCCCCCGTCACCTTGGCTATGAAAAGAGAGGAAGGCAAAAAGACCCGACTATGTATAGATTATAGGAAATTAAACGCAATACTTAAAAATGATGCAGAACCTTTACCTCGTATCGACGAAATTTTAGATAAATTGAGTAGTGCCCAGTATTTTTCCACTTTGGACTTAGCCTCCGGCTACTGGCACATACCAATACATCCATCCGATACAGAAAAATTAGCTTTTGCCACCAAATTTGGCCTCTTCGAATGGCTGGTGCTCCCCTTTGGTATAAAGACAGCCCCCCCCCCCAATATTTAATAGAACCATTAGAAGAATCCTGAATAAGTATAAAATTGATTTTGCTTGCCATTATTTTGACGATATCATAATTTTCTCCTCCTCTCTAGAAGAACATTTAAATCACTTAGCGAAAATCTTTGAAATCTGTAAATTAGAAAACCTTAAACTTAAACTTTCTAAATGTAAATTAAATCAAAATAAAATTAATTTCTTAGGCTATGAGATCACCAATGGGACTTTAACTCCAGATAATACCAATATTGAGACAATTAAAAATTGAAACCTCCCTCTAATATTAAAGAACTACAACGATTTTTAGGTTCCATTAATGTTTATCACAAATTCATAGATAAATATGCTGAAATTAGATACCCCCTCAATAAATTACTTAGGAAAAACACAATATGGGAATGGAATTCAGAATGTCAAAACTCTTTTGAGAAATTAAAAAATACTCTAATTGCAAAACCAATTCTAAATATTTATGACCCAAAATTACCCCTCCACATGTTTGTAGATGCCTCTCAGGTAGCAGTAGGTGCAGTTCTAAAACAACCAGGTAAAGATGTTTTTTTGCATCCTATTGCTTACCATTTTAGAATTTTGAAGAGTTATGAACAAAATTACTTTATAACTGAATTGGAATGTCTTGCTATCATAGATACTCTTGATAAGTTTTATCACTATTTTCATGGTACTAAATTCACATTCCATACCGACCATGCATCTCTGGTATGGTTAAAGAATGTTAAAAATTTAAGAGGCAGACTTTTTCGATGGTCTTTAAAACTTAGCATGTTCGATTATGAGATCAAGTATCAAAAAGGTTCTACAAATGTCGAAGCAGACATGTTGTCACGAAATCCTGTTGCTTATCTTAATCAACATGTAAGTTTATTATTGGACAAAAAAGAAATTATGGCGATGCAAGATAAAGATAATGTTTGTGACAGAAAATACAAAAAAGGGAATGGGATTATAATTACTCAGAGAAAAGGATTCAAAAAAATAGTAGTACTAATGTCACTCAGGAGAAAATTATTACATATTGCACATGATAATTTTGGACACTTAGGTATACAAAAAATGCTTAACTTAATATCTTCAAACTATTATTGGCCCAACATGACAATAGATATTACACAATTTGTTAAACATTGTGATACATGCCAGAGAAATAAAAAACCAAAACAAAAAAGATTTGGCTTGTTACAAGCTATGCCAGCCACAGATCAACCTTTTGAATGTCTTTCTATTGATACTGTGGGTGGATTTAATTATTACAATTCAACAAAAAAATTCTTACACATAATAATTGATCATGCAACTAGGTTTGTTTGGGCTTTTCCATCCAAAAGTGTTACTACCGAAACATATACTAATTGTTTAAAACAAATTTTCAATATTCAAACCCCTAAAACAATACTTAGCGATAGACATAAATCTTTTAGGTGTCCAAGTTTCAAAAAATTCCTCAGAAAATATCATATTCAACAACGTTTTACATCATCCCATCACCCCCAAACCAATGGGAAGGTAGAACGAGTAAATCAAACTATAGTTACTAGACTCAAATGTAAAGTTAATTCCATTTCTTCTAAAATACCTTGGACTAGATTATTAGACCAAGTCATCCAAGAATACAATAACACACCACATTCCATAACCAAATTCCCACCTGCCTATTTATTTTATGGTCAGTTACCTTATGAATCTCCTTTAAAACAAAATTATTACCCTCTTGTTAATAAAGCACTCAAAATTGCAAAAGCGCGAACTTGTGAATTCCACCTTAAAAGTAAAAGACTCTATCATAGAAAATTTGTTGAATCTCCACTAGAAATACAAGATTATGTAATTTGTGAAGAATTTAAATATCCTAACACTTGAAAATTAGAACCTACTTTCTCTGGACCATACAAAATAATAAATAAACTTTCTGATGTGACCTATGAAATAGACAAATTTCATTATGAGACTAAACTAAGTTCAATTATTGTACATGTTTCTAAATTACGACCATATTTTTCACCAGATAATTTCAGACTATTTCATGAGCAACCCAAACAACAATCAAAACCACCACAGACATCACAATCAACATCACAAAATCAAACTAAAGTAAAAACAATAGAGTAAATTCTAATCATGCAAGTATCTCTTATTACTCTAGTTTCAACATTATCAGGTATGTTCTTGGTGCGCAACGAGAATATTACTTGTTTTTGAGAGTTTTTGAGGTTACGTAGAGACTTTATGCAGGCATAAGATGTGTATTTTGATTTTAGGAAATTTCAAATTGATTTTGAAAAATGAAATTAAATGTTTTTAATTCTATATCAAAATAAACTATTTTTACTTTATTTACTTTTTCTTAAACCAATTGTTTGAAAAATTAATATTATGTTATTTACTTCAATAGATAATCAAATAGTAACAGTTTATAAATATTTCTATAATTATATAAATATATAAATAATTGGATAGTGATGATGTGATTTTACAGTGATTGTTTTGTGTGACGATAGAAAACTAAGTATTTAAACAAAATTACCGTTGTATTCCATTTCTCAGCTAAAATTAACATATTTTTATTGTTATGTATTGTCTTTATTTATTCTAAGTTTGCCAAAAAACAACTCTCTACATTTAGGATGAATGCTTATAACTTAACAGTATAATTTTGTAAAAGGGTATCAGAGAAAAAAAAATTATTGTAAGGAGCTACTGGTTGAGAGTTCATTTTCTAAATATTAAGATTTAAATTTATTTGGATTTTGAATTTATTATTATATTTTATTTTTTTGTATACTTTCGACTGGCAAAAATACTTTCTTATATAATTAAAAAATAAGAAATTATTTATTTTCTATGTAATTATTTTATCCTCAACCAATATTTTCCCTAACAATAAATAAACAAACTGTGATATTTTCTTAAATTATACTACTGTTATTATATTATTATTATTTCTACTATTGAATTATATTATGGATTACTACATATGTTGAGAAGTATTAGTTATATTGAAAGTTATTATTGTTATGTTTATGAATTGAATTTTATTATAGTATTTATTTATATTATTGAAGAGTTATATTATTTATTAGTGAAAAACTGTTTGAAAAAAAATAGTTAAAGATGTTGGGATCCCACAGGAATATAACAAGGATAACATATTCCAGGTACAAAATAAACGACCAAGAAAATAATTTGATAAACAAACCTCTAAAGGTAGTTTAATCATTACCAAAAGACTTGTTTATTATGCAGAAAATTTACTGTGATACTTAAGAGAAAGATGTTGTGACAAAATGCTAGCATTATAAATTATTGGTAAAAATGACTACAGTTTTAAAATTTGATGGAAAAATGTCTTACTTTTCAGCCTTTATATAAAAACTGTATGTATAAAAGAGACTGTACTAATAATTTAAAACACAAAAACAAAACGAGGACTTATAATGATCCAAGAAAGAGACTGAATAAAAAAGTTGGATTTAAAAAAATTCAAATTTGAATGAAGTCGAATTATTTTTTTTCTCTTTGTTTTAACAATTTGCTTGTGACTACTTATTCTAAACTTTGTGAACTTGGTGAAAGCAAAATTTTGTTATTATTATTATTATTATTTTGTTTTTCTTGTTTATTAATATTTATTAATGATTGTTATTGTATTTTTCTTGTGCACTTACAAATGGTAAGTGAGATTGTAACATTTTTGTATTTCAGTGAGATCTTCTTTCACGTCCTTCTTAAAAATTGTTAACTTCAAAATTATTATACTTCGTTCTTTTTGGTTGCTTCTCTTTCGCCAATGCCAGTGCAGGCTCACTCTAAACAACTTTAAAATTTAATTTTTTTACTCGTCTGAAACCGCCGTTTATAAAACAGCTTGTTCAGTCAAGAGTTTTTAAGGGGGGGGGGATAATATAACAAAATTTAAGATTTATCGCGATAAGCCAAAGTATTTTTATTCCATCCTAGTCTAACTTACTCTATAATATTTATTTCCTCCGTTTATTAATGTATTTTAACTCTATTTATTCCAAAAAATCTCATATCTAAATTCAATATTTTAATGGCTGCTAATTAGTTCAATAAATCGCGTCTTTATCTTTAAATTATAAAACTCCCTAATATTCATACTTTTAAAAAACCCGCATATTTCCCTTTTAATTTTCTAAATTCCTAAAAAGACTGTATTTATTTTAATAAGTTCCGATATTAAAAATAATTCGCCAGATCATAAAATCTTTTTCTTATATTAAAATGTAAAAACATTTATTCTAATTCCATTCTGGCTATGTTCCAAATTCGATACACCATTTCTCTTATTTTCTTTTTTCTTTTCCCTGAAAGTCAAAATCATTCCATATTTTCGAACCAATTAACTAATGGTAGTCAATTAAACTAAAACACTCTGGGTCATAGCTAAATCATCGAACATCATGAAATTTTCTGGAATCTTCCTTCGCGCCAAAAAATTAGCGGAAACCATTTTATTCCACTATTCTGGAGCCGTCGCATAGAATCCCGGTTATCCCGGCTCACGATTGGCGCACAGGCCCTCACGTGATCTCTGTATCCCTACTGTTACTGAAAGGATATATCGCCGCTTTTTCCGCTTCGGAGAGCTTTCGAAGATTCGAGCATTCGAAGAGATGGGCGCTGGATCGGTGTTTGTTTGGTTAAATCGAATCTCTGCCTGGTATTGGTGAAGTGATCTGTAGTTTTTCTGATGCTATTCGGAATGAATATTTATAAAAGTTAACCATCCGGCTTCTGCTATAATGAAAATTTGGTCATCAAAACTAAAAAGATGGTGCGGGTGAAACCAGATCTACAAATAATGTCGTTTACGTTTCTAAATAAAAGTTTGATTGTGTTGTTCGATGAAGTTTTGTTCTTATGCAGACGCACTGTGGATAACACGACTGCCATAAATCCGAGTGCGGAAACTTCCTCTTCGGTTGATTATGTGAAAAGAACACATCTTATTTTCAAAAAACCATTTATTAAAAAATAATATTGCTCACTCAGCTCGGCCCTAAATATCATCACATATATTTATAAATCAACATTTGAACGGAGGGTGTTTTGGTGTCTGGGGATCGGTGAAAATATACCAAAATTTTCCGGAATTGCTTTCCTTCGAACGGCTGCAGTAGGTAGCTTTATACATTTTTGTATTGAAAGCTACCTAATACATTTTCGTTTACTGCAGTTGTTGGGCAATTCTGAGCATTTGAATCATTTTTTCTTTCGGGAGACTTTGAGACACTTTCCCTTTTGTTATTTTGCTTTTCAGTTTCGTCACAAATTAAAACATTATGTCTTCGACTACAAATCGTGCAACGCATTTTTCGCGGCAAAATTTAGATATGTGTGATCTGCGAAGGCAAAGAAAGCAATAACCCTTTCGTAAAAGACTCGATTTTCGTTCATTAATCGTGAAGGGACAATAAAAATTTTCGTAAACCCCTTCGCAAAATAAACAGTCTTTCTTGGTAAGGGCGTTCAATGCAGCTGCGGTGGGTATATTTTTATGAGTTTCATGTTTTCGATAAGGTAATTCTTTAATTTTATTCTTTTCAAATACTTCATCATTTCGAAACATATACGTTTTTTCTCGCGTTTCGATTTCATGTTTTAGAAATTCTAATAATTTGGCACAGTTCCAAGAATGTCGTCTGTAGCAGAACGATTAAATCAAAGAACAATTTCTTCAGGAATCAATTTGACTAAAATAGCGAATAAGATTCCCCATAATTATTTAATTCTACACCGGCTGTTTCGAGACTTCTGATTTGAATAATACAGGTATCATGCAATTGTCTAAGCTCTCTTAAATTTGCTCCAGATTTTACAGGATTTAGGCTTAATAGCTTGTTTACATGCGATCGTATTATTAATTCATTTTTTCCGAATATTTCTTTTAACAATCCGATCGCGACATCGTAATTATTTTGTGTTAAAGCTAAACCTTGAATACATTTTAAAGCTACTCCTGTCAAGAAATTCTTTAAGTAATTTAACTTCTCTATATTAGTTAACTTTACATTTTCATGTATAGCTACTTCAAATTGCCCCCAGAATTCCTGCCAATTTTCATATTTCCCATCGAAAGGTTGCATTGTAAGTTTCGGTAATCTTACGTGAGAATAATTCTTTGATTCATCAGGTTCTGTGGACAATAGAATAATTGAGTTTATTTTTTTTCGTTAGGAACATTACGCTTTAAATATCGATCGATTTTAGCCTTCGTTTTTGTAATTTTTTCGCGATATTCTTGACTGGATGATACATCTTTTTCTAGCGTTTCTAAGTTATCTACAAGTTTCTGAATTTCTGAATCTAATTTGTAAACTTGTTCTGCATTCTAGATTAATTGAATTTTAAGATCTTCAATTTCGTCAATATCTATTTTGTCTCCTGCCAAATATTCAGTTATTTTGATAATAATCTTCGTTAAAGATGTTCTAAGATACTTACGCATGCCTTTTGATTTATCTAATTGGCTAGGTTGCGACATTTTCTAATTTCAGCTATTGGGAATTTCGGCACCATAAAAGATAATTCGTAACTTTCTTAAATCATACAAGACAATAAAAGTAAATAAAAGGTTTGGTCTCACCTAATATTTTCTGGTTCTTTTCTATTTAGCTTCTTTAAATACAGAAACATCTTTTACTAATGAAGATTATTTTATTCAAGAGACAATAGACCCACTTAATGACGATACAGCACACGAATACACAACAAGCTATGTACAAAACGTTTAAAAGTAAACAAAACAGTCAGTTAGTCAAAGATCGTTCTACGCGCTTAGCGCCATCTGGTGGTTCCTTTTCATTTTGCAACAACTGATAATAAACTGCTATCAGGTTCTCGAACATATAAAAAACGACAAAGTTTTATGTTTCTTGTTTCATTGTTTGTTCCTCTGTATATATTTACACCGCTACCAATTCCTTTAATATAGAATAACTTACCGCCAGCACCATGTAATTGATCTCATTTTGGTTTTATTTCAGTGCAATAAATATTTTTATCATTTGTCATGTAAGAGGTCGCAGCAGAGTCAATATACCAATCAACATTACAAAAATTATTCGAAGCTTTAACATATTGAAAAATCTCATTTTCCGTTTAAACCTCTACATTATCTGTAATTATTTTAACTTTGTGTTCTCTTGTTTGGTGCTGCTCAGTTTTCAATAAATAACAAAATTTCTTAATACGCTCTGCCTTTTTACAGTAATGGCGCAAAGTTTTTTTTTTCTCAGAGTCAATCCTAAATTATCCCTTTTTCTTTGGTATCTTTGGCCCAATAAATATTTTCATTGCTGTTTCATCATTTAATTTAGATGATTCTAAGCAGAGCTCATACGTTACAATAAGTTTACATTTACGTATTCTAATAATAATTCTTGATATGTATCAACTGATTATTCTCTGCATTTAAAGCAATTATAGATTTAGCACACTTGTTTGCTTTATTCCAAGCACATTGATCAGTTCCCGCTTCAGTAGGTTGTTCCGATGTAATTACATCCATAACCCCTTATCGGTTAAAAACCATTTTAAATTTGTAAATTTTAAGGTCCATTTTAAATTTGTATACATCGTAGTTAGTGTTATTTAACATTGTAGAGATCACTTGCTGTTCAGTCATATTTCATATGCTGAATCATACTTGTATACAAAAATGGCAGTTTGAACTGTTAAATAAATTTTCCTAATTCAAAATAAAATAAGATTCTCGGAAACATAACCTGTTAAAACTGAATTGTAGAATACACTACTTAAATATGTAGCAAGGTACAGTAAGAAGCTCAGTAAATTAGGAAATATATATTTAATAGAAATATGATTAAATAAAATGAGCAGCTTACATATTACATGTCAAAACATAAATTACTAAAAACAGAAAGCAGAATTTAAAGACAGTTGCCAAACCATACAATTTCAATAAACATTTATAAGGCAGGTTGCACGTGAACGCATGAACAACAGCTTTTACGTAGTTTATCGAAAATCGCAAATTATTTTTGTTAATCAATCAATAAAAAGGAGCCAATTTTCTGTTACTTTGAGTAGTTCCAAAACCTTTTTACTTTCTCTATCAACCAAATTTAATAGCCTATCAAAAATGTATCCTTCCTTTTCACAGAGATATTAACTGGACGCGACAAAATATTAAAACGACATTTGAAATACAAAAAGAAATAAAAGTATTCATATCCGATATTCTTTTTCAGACCAAGAAATATCTTTAATAAAAGTTTGTAGAACTTTAATACCTCGTTTTCGAAATTTTCTACCAAAAAATATTTAGATTCAAATTTGAAGTTAAACATCTTCACTTATCACATTTACATTGTTCATCAAAAATCTGATAGTTATTTTCTTTCAGCAATAAAAACGAAGCTCGGTTTTCCCTTCGTTTGCGAGGATGACATTCTCCTATTTCAACCTGTTCATAAAACTTTCTCTTAGCATTCGCTCTCATAAGACTTTTGAAATGCTCTTTGATAAAACGGATCTTCCAGAAGACAGATTCGCGATCCGAATAGATATGAAGAATTAGAATCAGAAGAGTTATGAAGAGTAAGTATATTTGGTTTTAGGAATCGATCATATGAGAGCTAGATTTAGGTCGCAATATCTCAATCAGAAGAGTTGTTTTTTGGGAATGAATAAATGAACATCATTTCAAGATTCAGTAAAAAGAACATCCACTCAAAAAATTCCTTCTCGGAGATCGTGGGATCCAAGGTAGAGTCCTCACGTGTCGGAACCAGTTACAATTGGGGATTCCAATAAAACGTGGTTGCTGCAATCAGTGATGATTTTTTTCATGTTTGCGAAGCAATCATACATGCGGTACAGTTATCGCGGCATTAACAAATTTTGTGTAATCTTTGGGATTCCAATACAACGAGGATGCTGCATCCAGTTTTTTTTGTTTTCATGCTCACGAAGCGATCGTACATGCGGTACAGTGTTCGCCGCATTAACAAATTTAGTGTATTTTTGGGGATTACAATACGTCGAGGTTGCTGCATCCAGTGATTTTTTTTCATGTTCGCGAAGTGATCATACATGCGGTATTGTTATCGCGGCATTAACGAATTTCCGTGTATTTTTTGGAGTTTCAATACAACGAGGTTCCTGCATCCAGTGGTTTTTTTTTGTTTCCATGTTTGCGAAGCGATCATACATCCGGTACAGTGGTCGCCGCAGAAAGAAATTTCGTGTATTTTTCAAGATTCCAATACCACGAGATTTCTGAATCCAGTGATGTTTATGTTTGGTTTTCATGTTCACGAAGCAATCATACATGCGGTACTGTGATCGCCGCTTTAACGAACTTCGGGTAATTTTTTTTCAACTTTACATTGATCGTTAACTTTTTATGTAATTTTATTGAAATATGTATAAAACGCTGTTTCTTACTGCTCATATTAGCTTTTTTATATCTATTTTATTAAATTTATCAAATAAAGTATTTATATTTTACTCATAAATGTAATATCTAAAAAAAAATAAACCCTAGCTGTAGCTATGACCCATATTAAAAAAATAGATTATTCTCAGACATACGCAGTTGAAATCTACCATTGTGCGCCACACATTTTATTTATTTATTTAATATTATTTACCATTTTAAACAGTGATATGCATTTAATAACATTAAATTACTGTTTTGAATATGATTGGCAACGATAAACAAGATTGGTACTTGGCAACCAATTTTGGCTATCTATCTCCTGGCACGTAAGTACCTAAAATAATTTGTGTGTGTTTATAATAAAAATTGTGTGTGTTTTATAATAAAATTGAGTTTTTTATAATAAAATAAACTGTTTCATAATAAAATAAAACTAACATGCTATTATGCAAACTAAGCCCAACAGGTAACCGAAAACGGGGTTTTCTCGCCAAAATGGTGCAGAACAAAAATCGCGCCAGCATCTGTGTGGCTGCGACAGCTGTTCCAATTCAAGTTATGTAATGTAAATGGAATGACTGAAAGGCTTATATTTGATAACTAGCCGCCACTGGCGACCAGTTTGGTCTCCCTTAAATGTATGTTAAACATTGCAACACGTTACATTTATTCATAATTTAATTTTCCCTTAATCCTTCGCCAAATCGGAAGATTCTAATAGACAAATCATGAACTTTTGCGATCATGGTAGCATTTCGCATATTTTTTGGGCACAAATGTCACATACGCACGTTGGCGCGATTCCCCCCCCCCCTCTCCCCCGCCAATTTGGCGAAAACTTTGTTATGGAAATTGTTGTTTATTTACTTTTATTTTTTATTTTAATTCTATAAATTATTTTTGATATGTATATCAATATTTATTTACAACAAACTATCATTTATTTATTTTTATTCTTTTTTTTAATTATGAGTATTTTTGTTAGCCGGGAGCAGATGATAATTCGCCAAATATCGTTCCCATCACCGTCATTCATACTACAATTAATTTAATTTTAAATTATAAACCTGTCACTCATTTCATTTAAAATACTTAACTTTAATCTAAAACGCTTATATTACATAAATTTAAAATACTTCACACTTTTCATTTAAAAGAGAAAATAAATAAATAAATAAGAAATAATATCATAAATCAAAACATTTGATTTCAAAATCAAAGTATCATTTCTAATTTGTACACGCGATAAATAAAAGCTGTATTAGCGATTTTAAAAATGCTAAAAATCTGATTCATTAAATATTATTACATGAGTTCAATTTACGTCAAGAAAAGGTCCGAAAGTTGAGTTGTATAGCACATAATTATGGTAAACTTTGATTGTCTCACTGGTGCAAATGATTTTTTTGACGCGAGGCAGCGATCCAAAAATTCATTCGCGGAGAACTTACTTTGCGAATGATTACCTCCATGATTTAATATTTTAAATGTTCACGACGAATCAATCTTTTTTTTTGTTTACTTTTATGAATAGAGAATTTCAACTGCGAATCTTTCGACTGAAGTTATTGCAGAATATATACATAATTGAACGCATGTCATCTCTCAAATATTAATTTATTTTGAACGATCTTTCTTAAAATGTAACTTTTATGCAGTTTATTGAAAAAA
The DNA here is from genome assembly GCA_963931845.1 of Maratus michaelseni. Taxonomy (NCBI): domain Eukaryota; kingdom Metazoa; phylum Arthropoda; class Arachnida; order Araneae; family Salticidae; genus Maratus; species Maratus michaelseni. The sequence continues at coordinate 388,845,541 of OZ007588.1, forward strand.
TAATTTTGAATAAAAATGGCCGCTTGGCATATGAAAAAGCGATGCGGCATCCCGGAACTGTTGAGGACAGTCACATGACTTACAGTTTTATTATAGAGATGAAAGGAATGGAATAGGATTGATGGAGATGGAAACAACATTTGGCGTTTTATCACCTGTGCCCGGCTAACATAAAAGGGTACTTCTCTATTATCCGTCGACCACTTTTCATAAAAAAAAATTATCGCCAATCTGTAACGCCAAATAAACGGGAGAACGTTGCCATTGGAATATCAAAATAAATAAATAAATAAAATATAAAAATTTAAGGCCACAATTGTTATTTTAATTAATGAAATAACTAATAAATCAGTAAAACATAATGAAAAATACACGCAAATGTCGAATTAAAAACCACTTGATGATATAACAAACACGTATAATGCTTCTGACATCAAGTAAATGGGACTGCATTTTTGGCGTTTAATCTTACAGTTTGGCGATAGTTTTTTTGTTATGAAAAGTGGACGACGGGATAATAGAGAAGTACGGATAAAATAAACATCAAAAAGTTATTTTGGTACTTTTATGGGTAATTCTCTATTATCCCGTCGACCACTTTTCATAACCAAAAACTATCGCCAAACTGTAAGATTAAACGCCAAAAATGCAGACCCATTTAGTTGATGTCAGAAGCATTATAAAGTTTGTTATGTCATCAAATGGTTTTTAATTCGACATTTGCGTGTATTTTTCATTATGTTTTACTGATTTATTAGTTATTTCATTAATTAAAATAACAATTTTGTCCTTAAATTCTTATATTTTATTTATTTATTTATTTTGATATTCCAATGGCAACGTTCTCCCGTTTATTTGGCGATAGTTTTTTGGGTAGTTTTCGGTTAGCCGGGCGCCAGTGATATATATACATGTATATATACACACATATATATATACATATATATCTACACATATACATATATATACATACATATATATATACATACATATATATACATACATATATATACACTTATATGTATGAATATATATATATATATATATATGTACATACATATTTATATATGTACAAATATCACTGGCGCCCGGCTAACCGAAAAGTACCCAAAGAAATTTCTTTGTGGTATACTTCTTTTGAAAGTATCCAAGTAATAAGTGTATGACAGAGATTATGTTTCAAAAAGTCGCTGGGACGACATATGTCCCAACCCCGCAATCAAAGGATTAATGGAAAATAACAAAATACAGTAAAATTTCTATAATCTATAATTCATTTAACCACCAGTTTCTATTATCTGTCAACCTCTAGAAATAGTACAGTAGAACTCCAATTATCCGAATCAATTGGGACCGGACCCCATTCGGATAATCAAAAATTCGGATAATTGGATTTTTTCCGAAAAAAGGGTCTATTTTAATTAATTACTGTATGTAATGTTGAAAACGGGAGAAAAAAACTATTTTTAAAGAAAAAGATCTTTTAATTAATTAAATGAAAATGCAACACTTTTACCTGTTAAGCGTACTTACAAGTGCTGTAGAAGTACGTACAATATGTACGTACTGTACTGTAAATGAAAGTCATTGCTTGCTGAACATCTCGGTCAAAGTAAGCTGTTTGACAATCTTCATCCGTTTTCGGCCAGCCAAATCGCGCATCCGCTTGACTGTGAGAAGTTGCATGTGATCACACTCAGGCTGACGCTCCATCCACTTCAACGCAGTTTCAAGGCCGTCAAATGCTTCACTAGCGGATGGTCCCGTGTCTGCTTCAACTTCGACACTAAGGTCATTTTCTTCCTCGACACTTTTTTCTCTCACATTTCAAATAAGTTCATCGTCATTCAAAATTTGAAACCCAGGTGGGCCGGGCCAGCCACCGGCCAATAATCGAACTGCACTATGAGACGGTGACTCATCATCCCAATAATGTTCGCGCTGCGAATACACTAGATTCGCGGAGGGCAGGACAATAGCGTGCGTAGACAGAATCCTTATTTTGCGAATAGCAGTACGTTTCCGTCTTATTTTGTTTTCTGAAATTCTGAAAGCGATTCGGATAATAAACGATTCGGATAGTCGGAGTTCGGATAATTGGAGTTCTACTGTACATGTGCGATAATAAATCGTTTAGTCTTTATTAATTCACTAGCAAGCTACGCCCGCTACGCTGGTCAATTTCTTATAAGGAAGTTTTAATCCAACAAAATATTGACATTTCATAATTCACTTTTATATTTTAACAGAATAATAAGGCTACTATAATTTGTGACTCGTGCTATAGCCAATATACACGCCAGGACACGTCGGCCTTATCATTATCTTTTTACGCATGAAGGTTTCGCTATGGTACTTCGTTGTGAAATTTGGTAATTTTTCAAATTCCATATTTGAAAAATGGCTCAATCATTAGATTTGAAATTTATATCAAGAAAAATAAAATTTTTTACCTTTCAAACACAGTTTGCCTAACAATTTTCTGACAAATACTTTTCGAGCTACTATTTTTTATTCAGTAACTTCAAATGTTTCAGTTTCCGAGATTAATCTGTGGCAACAATTAGCGAAAAACCCAGTCGTCAGAAACGCATAGTTTTTTATTAAACATGCTGTTGAAGCAGGTGTTGTCACCATCAATTTGCCACCATCACCTTTTAAATCGGTTCGGTAGTTCTAGAGAGTCCATAGAAATTGTAATTTAGAATGGTTTTAGAACGCTTTTCACTCATTTCACCCTTTTAAATTTTTTTTTTATTTTGGTTTTAGAGAGCATTTACATCTTATAAGTAACTAAAATGCCAAATTTCAAATTTCTAGCTCATTCAGTATAAAAAAAAATCGCAATTTTAGAACGTTTTTCGCTCCTGCACCACCTGGAGTTAGTGACACCGACATAAAATATAGCCTATGTTGGGGCAGGGGTTGTCACCATTAATTTGCCACCATCACTTTTGAAATCGGTTCGGTAGTTCCAGAGATTCCACAGAAATTGTAATTTAGAATGTTTTTAAAACGCTTTTCGCTCATTTCACCCTTTTAAATTTCGATTTTTTTTAAATTTTATTCTTAGAGAGCATTTACATCTTATAAATAACTACAATGCCAAATTTCAAATTTCTAGTTCCTTCAGTATAAACAAAATCGCAATTTTAGAACGTTTTTCTGTCGTGCACCTCCCTAGGGATAGTGGCACCCACAAAAAAATATATCGTATGTTGGAGCAGGGGTTGTCACCATCCATTTGCCACCATCACTTCTAAAATCGGTTCGGTAGTTCCACAGATTCCATAGAAACTGTAACTTAGAATGTTTTTAGAACGCTTTTCGCACATTTCACCCTTTTAAATTTTGGATTTTTTTTTTATTTTGTTCTTAGAGAGCAGTTACATGTTATAAGTAACTACAACGCCAAATTTCAAATTTCTAGCTCCTTCAGTATAAAAAAAGGTCTCAATTTTAGAACGTTTTTCGCTCCTGCACCCCCTGGGGTTTGGGACTCCGACAAAAAATATAGCCTATATTGGAGCAGGGGTTGTCACCATCAATTTGCCACCATCACTTTTGAAATCGGTTCGGTAGTTCTAGAGATTCCATAGAAATTGTAATTTAGAATGTTTTTAGAACGCTTTTCGCTCATTTCACCCTTTTAAATTTCGATTTTTTTTTTTTTTTTGTTCTTAGAGAGAATTTACATCTTATAAGTAACTACAAAGGCAAATTTCAAATCGGTTCGGTAGTTCTAGAGATTCCGTAGAAATTGTAATTTAGAATGTTTTTAGAACGCTTTTCGCTCATTTTACCCTTTTAATTTTCAATTTTTTTTTTTTTTTTTTTTTTTGTTCTTAGAGAGCATTTACATCTTATAAGTAACTACAACGGCAAATTTCAAATCGGTTCGGTAGTTCTAGAGATTCCGTAGAAATAGTAATTTAGAATGTTTTTAGAACGCTTTTCGCTCATTTCACCCTTTTAAATTTCGAATTTTCTTTATTTTGTTCTTAGAGAGCATTTACATCTTATAAGTAACTACAACGGCAAATTTCAAATTTCTAGCTCCTTCAGTATAAAAAAAGATATCAATTTTAGAACGTTTTTCGCTCCTGCACCGCCCCTGGGGTTTGTGACACCGACATAAAATATAGCCTATGTTGGAGCAGGGGTTGTCACCATCAATTTGCCACCATCACTTTTGAAATCGGTTCGGTAGTTCTTGAGATTCCATAGAAATTGTAATTTAGAATGTTTTTAGAACGCTTTTCGCTCATTTCACCCTTTTAAATTTCGAATTTTTATTTTTTATTTTGTTCTTAGAGAGAATTTACATCTTATAAGTAACTACAAAGGCAAATTTCAAATCGGTTCGGTAGTTCTAGAGATTCCGTAGAAATTGTAATTTAGAATGTTTTTAGAACGCTTTTCGCTCATTTTACCCTTTTAAATTTCGAATTTTTTTTGTTTTGTTCTTAGAGTGCATTTACATCTTATAAGTAACTACAACGCCAAATTTCAAATCGGTTCTGTAGTTCTAGAGATTCCATAGAAATTGTAATTTAGAATGTTTTTAGAACGCTTTTCGCTCATATCACCCTTTTAAATTTCATTTTTGTTTTGTTTTGTTTTGTTCTTAGAGAGCATTTACATCTTATAAGTAACTACAACGGCAAATTTCAAATCGGTTCGGTAGTTCTAGAGATTCCGTAGAAATAGTAATTTAAAATGTTTTTAGAACGCTTTTCGCTCATTTCACCCTTTTAAATTTCGAATTTTTTTTTATTTTGTTCTTAGAGAGCATTTACATCTTATAAGTAACTACAACGCCAAATTTCAAACCGGTTCGGTAGCTCTAGAGATTCCATAGAAATTGTAATTTAGAATGTTTTTAGAACGTTTTTCGCTCATTTCACCCTTTTAAATTTCGATTTTTTTTATTTTGTTCTTAGAGAGCATTTACATCTTATAAGTAACTACAACGCCAAATTTCAAATTTCTAGCTGCTTCAGTATAGGAAAGATCGCAATTTTAGAACGTTTTTCGCTCCTTCAACCCCCTGGGGTAGTGGCACCGACATAAAATATAGCCTATGTTGGAGCAGGGGTTGTCACCATCAATTTGCCACCATCACTTTTGAAATCGGTTCGGTAGCTCCAGAGATTACCCCCTACAAACAAACAAACAAACAAACAAAAAAACAATCTTTACTCCTTTATAATATTAGTATAGATTACTCACCTAATGTTTGCAAACTGGAAATTGATTCAAAACACATAATAGAAAAAGCTGTTCTCTCAATTTAAACAAAGAAATTAATTCGAATTAATTGATCTAGCACAAAGAAATATTCCAGATTTTTTTACATACCGTAATCGTAGGTATAATCGCAATGTAAAGTAATATTTAATAAATTAGTTTTTCCTTTTTAATTTTTAATGGCTGGTAAAAGGTAAAGCACTATGAAAGCAATATCTATTAAATAAATGGATAAATCCTTTAAAAAAGCAAATAACTTTTTTAATCCCATGTAGTTTTATTTATTTAAATTATTTATGTACATAGAATGAGTATTTAACTTCACTAGCCGCCACTGGCGACCAGTTTGGTCGCCCTTAAATGTATGTTAAGCATTGTAACAAATTATTTTTATTCATAATTTATTTTTTTCCTTAATCCTTCGCCAAACCGGAAAAACCTATTAGACAAATCAAGAACTTTGGCGATCGTGGTGGCATTTCGCATATTTTTTGTTGCTATGTATTTCATCTTTCTTGACAAAAACCGCTTAACCCACTTTATAATAAATTAATCATTGTGTGTGTGTTTTTAATATAAAATAAACTATTTCATAATAAAATAAAAGTATATGCTGTTTTAGTAATCTCTAATAGGTACCTGAAAATGGGATTTTCTCGCCAAAATGGCGCAAAACAAAAATTCCGCCAACCCTGGTGCGTCCGTGACAGCTGTTCCAATTTAAAATACATGACGTTCACATTTTTCTTTAAAATAGAAAATAGATAAATAAGAAATATTATCATAAATCAAAACATTTGATTTCAAAATTAAAATATCGTTTCTAATTAATACACACGAAAAATAAAAGCTGACAATTTGTTTCGAAATTTGATCCATTAAATATTATTACATGAGTTCAACCACGGAGTTCAACTTACATCAAGAAAAGATCCGAAGGAAGTTGAGTTGTATGGAACAGAATTATGGTAAACTTTGACTGTCTCACTGGTGCTGAATATTTTTTTTTACACCAGGCAGCGGTCCAAAAATTCATGGTTTAATATTTTAAACGTTCACAACGAATGAATCTTTTTTTTTTGTTGTTGTTTACTTTCATGGATAGAGAATTTGAACAGCGAACCTAATTGAAACTGAAGTTATTGCAGAATGTATACATAATTGACGTAAGTCATCTCTCAAATATTAATTTATTTTGAACGATCTTTCTAAAAATGTAACTTTTATGCAGTTTTATTAGAAAAAATAATTTTGAATAAAAATGGCTGCCTGGCATATGAAACAGTGAAGCGGCATCCCGGAACTGTTGAGGACAGTCACATGACATACGATTTTATTATAGAGATTCTTTGTTCATTAATCACGACTTACGCTCGTGATTGATTCACAAGATATATTTTACTTACCACGAATCATGCTCTTGATTGATTCACAAGATATATTTGGCTTACCACGAGTCACACTCGTGATTGATTCACAAGATATATTTGACTTATTACGAGTCACACTCCTGATTGATCACATGACAAAGTTTATACTCAAAGTATATACGTAACGTTCTTACATTTTTCTACATTTCCTTCCCCTATTTCAAATAAAAAATATAGTAATAGATTCAGACAGACTCACAGACAGACATTTTCTAAAAACAGTCAAATCATGTTCAGGACCTTCTGAAACATGAATCCGTCGAAAACCGGAAGTCGAAATTTTTCACGAATCCAATACTTTCTTCTTGTAAAGATAGAAGAATGTAAAAAGTATATATATATATATATATATATATATATATATATATAGAGAGAGAGAGAGAGAGAGAGAGAGAGAGAAATATAAACGAGAAGTTTTAAATGAACGCTTCCATAGGTTTAACATTAGCTTGATTGTCGTCGCATGACTAGCATAGGCTAAACAGTTAGGCAAAGTAAGTTTTGAAAATGTTGAAGACATAACTTGGGAATTTTACTCTTGTCTATAGTTTTGAAAAAGTTTTTGAATTGTTATAGCAGATCAAATTTTGGAGGTATCGTCAGAGCCAAAAATTACCAAGATTTACTCCTGGGGATTGGACAGGTTAAATATAATGAAAGTAACGATTTTCTGAGCAACATCTCCCGAGCATCTATGAGTAACTCTATTTGGAACTTGCATTTAATAAATACCCCCGGTGGATACCGGATTTTGATAGGAAATTTTTTATTAAAAAATCCACTACTATTTCAATGATAGCTTTCTTCGTCTTATTTAATGGCGGATTTAACAAGGCGAATATTAATCGTCGGAAACATTGATAACAACATGCACAAAAAAATCAGCTAAATTATCAATACGAGTGACATCGCGTGTAGGAACCGCATACTGCAGGAAAATTGTTGTGTCAATCAGGGGTGCCAGTTTTTTTTTTTTTTTTTGTTTAGAAACTCAAAAATTCATATCGGAAATTCAGAAAGAAGAGTTTTTACCTTATATAATCACGAAACGTCTGCCATTAAGTAAGGCAAAATTCACTATTAGGAATTTCTGGTAAAATTTCGGAATATCTGAATAAAAAACGAAACCAAATATGCGACACTGCACTGCAAAAAATAAATGTTGATTTTACAGTACAATACTAGCACTCCAGCTGACAGTATTCTACCGTAAAATCAACAGTATAAACAGTAAAATAAGCAGTAATACTGTTGATTTTACGGTATAATACTGCCAGCTGGGGTGCTAGTATTATACTGTAAAATCAACAATTATTTTTTGCAGTGTGGTGTCAAGCTATTAACGTGCTTGCAGGGTTGGAAAAATAGTATTTGGAAAGAGAACTGCTTGAATGTTACCCAAATACAAAGCACATCATGAACTACTCGGTGCCAATTCATTAAAGAAATGCAGACCGGGCATAAATGGGTAAGCATCTTAATACTTTACTTACATTTGCATTTTAATAAACGGATGCATAAAAATGTACAACAAAATTTATACATTAACTTCATACTTCAAAAAGTAATAAAATGTACACTGTTAAAAAAAATCTGAAATTCACGGGTATTTTTTTCCTGAATTTCACAGAAAAAGTCTTTTTTGCGACAAAAGGGTATTTTCCGTTAAGAAACAGAAAATTTTCTCATATTTCCTGAAAACAACGGAACGGACGGAGACGAAAGGGGCCAACGGAGATATTCCGTTATCTTATCTGCTGCATATTTATTTTCAATGTTTAAAAAACTGACATGTTGTTGCACAGAAAAACTAAAAATTTAATAAATTAAAATTTCGAGTTTATTTAAAATAACAACAACAACAACAAAATAGTACTTTCGAATTAAAAAAAGTAACAATTTTCCCATTCTTTTAAAATTATTTACAATTTATTTTTTAAAGCTATAAGAAAATATTCGCACTTAAAATATATTCTAAACAAGCAGATTAAAATATATATAAGGTAAAGCCAGGAGAGATGGCGCGGTCGGAGAGATTGCGCACATAGAGGTTCGGTGGGAAGGAGTAGAGTGAGCGCGCAGCGACTCCAGGTAGTTGTATAACAACAGTAGTGGAGTGTCTACTTGAAAGTGCAGGTTGATTGATTTGAGCGTCTAAGATAAATTATTGCTATTTTGTTTTGTTTTCCCAAAGTAAGTGCTTGAATTTTCATAGCTATTCATCAGAATTTCTATACAATGTCAATAGTACAAAACATTTTAAATTTAAACGATTTCTCATACGCTACTAATCTAGACTAACAATGTGAACATCAACGGTTCGTTTTAGAAGAGGTCATGTTTAAATAAAAGGCCGCGCAATCTCTCCTACCGAAATTGGAGAGTTTGCGCATCTGCTACTTAGGAGAGATGGCGCTGTGTTCCCATTAGTTTCCATGCTAGGAGAGATTACGCAGCTTATTGGTAAATTTGAATAAAAAATGAAAAATGAAAATGGACTAATTTTAAGTTAAACGTGTTATTAAGTAACATAATTTTATTTTGTAATCTTCTCTGGACTTGCTTTTTCTGATTCTTTAATTTTTTTTCCTTTAATTAAAATTCTTTAATCGTTTTTAAAATTATTTCCTTTTTCTGATTCTTTAATCATTAGGTTGAAATATTCACTCCTAATACAGTAATATTTGTTCACAAAAACCTTAGAGCAATGTCATTTAAGTGTAATTATTATTGTTAACAATTTAATTGTAGTTATTATTAGTAACAATCTCTCCTACCGATGTTCGCAATCACACCAATCCTGTAAGGACAGATTGCGCAAAATAACTTTCTTGGTTTTATTACAACTGTTCTATTAAATTGCAACATAACAACAAAATAGCAATGGAAATGCATAAAAAACAAATGAAGTAAAAATTATTCATGAATACTTTAGCAAAAAATTAATATTTAGATTTTTTATTGCTATTCTTTTGAATTGTGCGCAGACTATCCTAGCTTTACCTTACAATAGTTAAATTAAGTGAAAAAAAAATCGATTTTACTCAAAAAAGCAACATACAAAAATAATGCTTTCAAGTAAAAAGAAAATAATAATATTTTTCTCATTCCTTTAAAATTATTCGCAATTTAATATTTAAAGTAATAAAAATCACTCGCACTAAAAATATATTTTAAGCGAACACATTTAAAAAATATATGATAGTTGAAAAAAAATCGCTTTTCTTAAACAAGCAAACATTTTTTATCGAATTTAATTCAAATATAATATTCATATTTTACATCTAACAATCAAATTAAGAATATATATAATTGATGTTTTTATCCTGTATTAATATTACAATTTTAAAACATCAACTACATCTCATAACAAAATCTCCCCGCAATTAACTTCAAAATTACCAAGCTGCTAAACCCCAAATTATGTCAGTTCTAACCCGCCATTTTGAGAATTTCCAGATGATACTTTCAAACTGCTATTCCAGCAAGTGCCCACTGGTCAAACTGGCAAGACGCTGGAAATAACTTATACACTGTACATTATTTATTATTTTATTATCTTATTTATTATTGTATACAGTAGTCACTGTCACCCCTGGTTCAAAACCCAATGTCGATCAGAAAATGTTCTTGACGTATATCGCATAGTAAAAACTCCCGCATTAGGCCACAGATGGCAGCACCATGTAAGATGTAAAACTTTTTTTAAACCGAGTTTATCTATAACGGAAAATTCCCTTTCCTGTCAGTGCTACGAGTAATATTTCCGTGATTTCTGAGAGCGTTAACGGAAAGTTACCGCTTCTGCAAACGGAGATTTTCCTTCTTTTATCTTTCAAAACGGAAAATCTACTAACGAACGGAAAAAGTCCGGCAACTTCGCTGCCAGTAGTTTTACCGTGAATTTACGGATTTATTTTTAACAGTGTATAACTTAAAATGCTACAAATATGTTTTTAAATGAATCATATTGTGACAACATTAATTTTCGCATCATTTTGTTACAGTCGTGAGTTTTACTTACGTATAGGGTGGTCATAAAGTCTTTACCTGATTACAATAAATTATTACAGAAAAACAAATATAATTAGGTATACGCTTGTTTCAATATATTGTAAAGACATTCATGAAGTTTTTAATACACGTACTTACGTCAGTAAATTTTGATGTAAGCACACTTGGTAGTCCGAAGAATGTCAAGGCGGTGTTCCAAGGCGGTTTTGTTGAACCCTCCTTTATTTAACAGGAAAATAATTAAACCACACGTCATAATCAACACTCTTAAAGAAATAAACAGAATTTTATTATCTTATTAAAACGTTTCGGAATGATTTTAGATTAAACGCAGCAAATGAATTGATTATTATGCCATAAATATGAATTTAAAAAAATTTATTAAGAAAATTTAACTAACACTACTTTATATTAAATTAAAGATTTCTCATTCATATGTGTAAATAGCATATGATGAGCATGAGTAATGATAAGCATAAATAATAATAAGCATAATATGAAAAGCATAATAGTTATTTGATGCGTTGAACTGTAAATTAAACTTAAACCACAATCCAATTTGAAATATATACAGGGTGTCCCTTTTTATTGGTAACCAGTAGCTAATTGCTAAACCGTTAGTTTTAGAGGTATAGTTGCATGAGCTGAAATGTTCCAAATCTTGTTCACCATCTGATTAAAATTTAAAATACAGTTAACGTAATATATATATATATATGTATTTAAAAGTTACGAACTTTAAATTATTATACCGTCTCCGTGTCGTATAAATTACATTTAGAAAATCTTTCTCCATTCTCTAAGAAGTAAAACAGAAACTTGCATGTTTGTTCGACGAAAGTTTACCAAATTGTGAAACTTTGAACATTTTCTGGTATTAGGAGCGCGTTTTCTCTGTGTTAGTGCCAGAAAGAGTCAATTTTGTAACTTAAAAAAAATTCTCTTTTAATGTAAAAATAATTTCAAGTTATAAAGAGCAACATTTGAAATGTTTTTACATTTGGAGCTATTTTTCGAAAATTAGCTATTGATCAACGATAAGAAAGGTCACCTCGTATATATATCACTACACTTACATTTCTCCCTTCCTCATTTTTAGTGGAAAAATTACATATTTCTACTTACTGTGTTATTGTCTTGTTACCTTTCTCTTTATTCGGAAATTGAAAATTTCGATGAATTCATTGCTTTGCTGATTTTACACACGAAGTGCTTAAAAGTACATTATTTCTATTTCTACACACTGTCGAAGTAAAAGCTTTTGATATTAAAATTTCAAATCTGTTTGTAAAGGTTCTAAATTTCAACTTGAGGAATGAAGATTTTTATTTGAGACATTATGTTTCAATTCGTAAAATATTTATACATTTGCAACATCAAAAGCATATGGTAATTTAACATTTCATAGAAAATAATATTTTGCAACTAGAACGTAAATGTTCATGAAACGTTTTAAAGAAAATTTTGTTGTTTTGATTCGTATCTGTTGAATTCGTTTATGATGGATCTAACTTAAAGGTTAACATTGTTCCAATATTTTCATCTTTGAAATTAATCCATTGAAATTTAATTGTCAGATAGGAAATATATTCAGGGATATCGAACTTATGGTACGCGTGTCATATGTGGCGAAATATATTTTGGCGTATTAAAAAAAATTGCAGAATGAATTTAAGGCGATATTTTATCTGTTTTTGTTTTGTAGTCAGAATAAGTAAAAGCAAAGTTTTAATATCTGCATAAAGACTAAAAGAAAATATACACTTCTCAAAACAATTCGGGGAGCACATGGTTTTAACGAAATTACACAAATAATTACACCAATAAGTATCTTAAATTAAAACATCCATAATTTACAGCATAGCAGAAAACAGAAAAATAAAACTGCATATGAAAATAAAAGTTCATGACATCGAAAACTAGAAAAAGGAGATACGTGCAGAAATCGGGATTTCGAAGACATGTCTGTTTCACTGTCTCAGTTGCGAAATTCAATTGCTCAGCTTTTGTTTTGAGAAAAGGTTTTGAAAATGTCACAACAGCGTGATTTACCGGAATCCATGGCTTGGCGTGCTAGAGAGAGACTTGAATCCGGTCAAAGACAACGAAGTGTAGCTGGCGCTGTTGGAGTTGCAAGAAATGACCTTGCAAGGCTGGTGAATCGATTCCAAAAAACAGAAAATGTTAGATGTCGACCAGGGCAAGGCTGCGCATATGCACCCCAGCAACTGATGACCGATATATCCTATTAAAAGCTCGTCGAGACAGAAAAGGGGATGATACTCAGCTGTAAAGACAGTAGGTCTTTGCAACACAACGAAGGGTGTCCAGCCAAACAGTGCGAAATATGTTTCATCAGGGTGGTCTCTATGCACGTAGGGCAATTACGTAGGGTCTGTATTCCGTTGATCTCAAGCCACAGTGCGGCCCGCAGAAGGTGAGCTGCTGAACATCAATATTGAAGCCAACGGATTGGAGTCAAATGCTGTTTACAGACGAGTTCCTATTCAATCTGCAGTGTGACATTCGACGTGTTTTGGAATGGAGGGACAGGGGCACTCGATATAATCCCCACATTCGTTCGTGAAAGATCACATTACAGACAAGGTAGGTTGATGGTATGGGCTGGAATCAGCATAGGTGGACGTGCGGACCTACATATAATTTGTAATGGCACTTTTACTGCCCAAAGGTATACAGACGAGATACTGAGACCTCATGTCGTACCTTACGCTTCACCCATGGTGATTCCTTTGAATTTAATGCATGATAATGCCAGACCAGATACAACTCGTCTGTTGGAGAACATGATTGAAGCTAAAACTTTAAAGCGTATTTAATGACAAGCATGTTTTCCTGACCTGAATCCAATCGAGCATGTTTGGGACACGCTCGGACGACGCATTGCAGCGAGATGAAGGCTTTCTTTTATTGTCTGGGACAAGGAATTTGCAATTCTTGAAGAGTGGAACAGTATTCCTCAACATCTTATCGATAACCTCATCGGATGCATGGAAAACACACTCTCAGAAAAAAACTGTAAATTTAAGAGCGTTTGCCCTTCAATATTCACGGGCAACAGCCTTATTGGATGAAAAACGGTCTGATCCACTAAATAAGCGGCCTTATCCCTTAGATACTTAGAAAATTAAGGGCAATCCACATATTCTTACAGTTCTAGCCCATATGTTAGCAAAAATATGATTACGACCCCATGCGTTGTCCTCCGTTAGGGTGTAACCCTTCATTTTACTCGTGTTTCGAAAATTTTAACCCGCCAAAAAAGCGATTCTGTGATGATTATCTAACGTGCTACGTGCTACGTGCTACATTCTACAGAACAGTAAGTAAAGTGTTATTGTGTTTTAGAGTGCATTATAGCTTGTGCAGTATAATGCTGTATTACTTTGGCCCGTAAAATTACGAACTGCGCTAAATGATAGGCATGGATTTTTTTTTTCTGTACGGGATATAACTGGAATCTCTGCTGCCGGCCTCTGCCCGTAATTTTACAGGTATTTTTTTCTGTGTGCAGGTGTGCAGCAGTCGTAGCTGTTCAAGCTAAGTTACGCCGTATTAAACAACTTGCATCATTACTAAACATTACTTTTTTTTGTCATTTACATGTAACCAAATTGTTGCCCTAAACCAGTGGTTCCCAACCTTTTTTGGCCGTGCCCCACCAAAGCATCTCTAAAATGATGATGCCCCCCCTCCCCCTAAAAAATATAATTCTTATAAAAATTTAAATGAATGAACTGATAGAGTAAAAAACATTTAACATTGATCCTGAAACATACCAAAGATAATGGATGAATCAAATATTTTTTATAATCATCTGATACTACTCGTAGTTTAAAGTATCGTTGGCACATAAAGGGTCACTTTTAATCTCTTCGCAACGGTCGCCACGTATGCGTGATGCATAGAGGACTCAGAATCTTTGATTAGACCAATCAATAATTTTCAATAAAACATTTTTGTCTTATTTAATCACCGAATTTCTGCGATTAAATTATACAACAATTTCTAATCGGAATAAAACATGATAAAAGATTCTGTAAAGGAAGGTCGTCAAGTAATTGTTAAATATACACTTGAATAGTTTCATGTGTGAAATGGATTTCCATGTGACATATTGCAGTGCGACTCATTCAATAAATAGTCGAAAAAGTTGTTTAAAATTCTAAAATACTTATAAATCAGAAAAATTATAAAGTATTTTTAAATATATAAAAAATATCTAAATATCTTAAATAACTTTTACTATAATTATTCTGGTACAAGTGTATTTAAAATTTTTGAATGGAGACTTTTTAAAAAGTGAATAAAAAATATTTTTTTCATTTTGTTTTTTTTAATTTAAATGTGTAACTTTTATTTTCAGTCTACAGCATTACTATTACAAAAACAACTCAGAGGTTATGAGTTCACAAAAATCTGGAATTGCCCCCCTGTGGGGCGTACGCCCCCCGTTGGGAACCACTGCTAAACCATCTTTTCATGTTCTTTCCATCCTTTCAAAGAATTAAAGCTTCCTTACAATTTTTTTGCGTCTTTTTTTCTGTATTGCGCATTGATACACGGGTACTCTCCATTTTATACATATGCATGGCTGTCTCGCACGGTTCTCTTCTCTTCTTTGTTTGCTCCTCTAATTTTTTTAGCAGTGTATATATTTGTTATTACAAAGAATGTAAATAATTTAGTTAAACACAGAATTTTAAGAATCAGCTTCATTTATATTATTATTTTCTATTTGTATATTTACTGGTAAGCCTTGAATTCCTGGAATAAACTTTGTAAAAATAAATTTAAAAAATGGAATGACTAGGGTAAAAATTTCAAGGCATATAAAATAAACAAGTGGGTAAGTGTGATCGAAGATCGCGCAAAGGGTTTCGTTTAATATTCCTTTCAAAGCACTTTATCCTTTCTTTAGTAAATCCAAATAAATTTCATTTAAAAAAAAAGGGGGGGGGGTCATGTTTTTTATAAAGTAAAAATTTACCGGTCTATTTTCTCGTTTTTTTTCGAAAATCTGAACCGGGCCGATAGCGGGCAAAGCCCCCTATTATACTCTGTCATACTAATATCTATCATGTGGACTAAATGCGAAATTTAAAAAAAAATCAATTTCAAAATTAAACATGTTGTGTTGATACCTTCAAAATGTTAGATGTCAGATTAATTTTATTTTTAATTCTCTAATGACGTCATTTTAAGCTGCTTTCTGTGCTTACACATACTCATACTCTTTGTATTATTGAGAAATGATTGAAAATTTCCATTTTATTACCAATATGACTTCATATTAATCTTTTTTTTCAATTTGTGAAACTTTTTATTTCATTTTCATTTTTCACACGGAAATCTTTCAATAGAAAATTAATTATTATGGAAAGAATTTTATATTGGATTTTTAATTGTTGGCAACTGCTATAACGAAAAATGTTTAAATTTAATAGGAAAAGGCTGTTGGATTTTTGTTTTTTATCTCTGTACATTAAAATAATATGATTTTTTCAAATTTTATGATTTTGAGCTTCATAATAGGTATTAAGGTATAAGTACACAAAGTTTCAACTCTATAAGTTACATAGTTTCTGAGAACCGGCTCTGTGACGGACAGACAAGGAAGCGGGAGTAATAGGGTTTCGTGAGATGAACGAAACCCTAAAAAATATAAAATATCAGTCCAAAATGTATTTGACATCGACTGAATAACATTAAATATTTTTTTTAATGCATAGCAAATAAAAATTTTTAAAACTACATTTAGTCTAAATTAAAAACTAAAATTTTCAGAAATTTTTAAAATTGATTTTAGCACGAAAATGCAGAATGAATAATCAGATAATAAATAAATAGATATGCGTATGAATTTTCTCTACAATAAAATTCTCTACACACATATGTGAACAAGTGGGTAAGTGTGATTGAAGATCGCACAAAGGGTTTTGTTTAACATTCGGATCAAAAAACTTTATCCTTTAATTACTAAATCGAAATAAATTTCATTTTCCACAAAAAGTCATGTTTTGTGTAAAATAAAAACTTACCGGTCTATTTTTTTGTTTTTCGAATATCTGAACAGGCCCGATTACGGGCGACGCCCGCTTATATATTTATTATACAAAAATCAAGATTTCGCTAAAATAAAAAATTATAGGCCGAATTCGAAAATTTTTAGAAAATCTGAAATATCAGGCGAATTTAAGCAAGGGTGGATCCGTTGGTGATCCGTTTTGCGTGAATCCACAAGCGGGAACCGTGGTTATCTTTGTAGGTCTCCACATCCCTCGAGTTATGGTAAAGCATGTGCGAGTCGGGAAAACCTGACTTAAGGCCCAGGACTTGGCTCCCTCTTGGGTGTTCAGATCCGAAGCTGTTGGGGGACTCCGGGCCGTCCCCAAGTCTTTCGCGGTGTCTCCTAATGGGATCCACCGCGTATTGCAATAACCTATGTCGCCCGTACATGGGTTTAATCGGAGTGATGCGCAGGTGGCGGTGCGCGGACTGCCGTATTGCATACGGAGGGCAGCTTCCGTTCGTGCGAGTTATATGTCCCTCATGACATGGGAACGGCGGTTGGAACGCTGACGGGCGCTATTCATGGTGCCTGGCGGCGCGGCCTAGTTTCATACCTCAGAGATGTACGGTGGGCAAAAGATATTGTCTGGAAACTTAATCCTGACTCTCAAACTGAGCCGCTAAGAAATACTGCACACCCCCCAGTAACTGGAACCCACCTGGTAGAACTACACATAAAGTACCGTTTTGAAAACTGTAAACTGTACTTTCTAAGTGTATTGTGTGATTGTACTCCGTGTAATTGTGCTGTGTTCGTAATAAACTGATGTTTAAAATCTTCGCCATCCGAATTTGCATGAATGCAATGTTTGCGTCTGAATGCAATGTTTCTCAAAACATGCTCTGTTGGTGCAACAAATTAATGAAAAAAAATTGTTTATCCAGCAATTAAAAAAAAATAGGGATAAATAAAAATATATAGGGAAAGTGGGGTAAAACCGTATACCTTCTCATTAAATTGATTTTTAAAGTCAGCATTTCCAACAAAATTTAATATAACTTTGCATGCATATTCTGTATCTTGTACTTCTCTGTATCTTGTATCATATAATATCACTTTAAATATATGATTAGATCATCATATTTGTATTAATGAATGATTATTTATAAAAAGTCAAATCATCCGGTTTTACCCCATGGCTATGTTAATCCTACAGGAAATGTAAAAGTTTAGGCTTTCTATAAAAAAGAAACACTATATTTTATTTTACAGCTTTAATTAAGGAACTAAACTAATAATGTATCAAATTGTCTAATGATTAATTATTAAAAGACAAAATGACAGTTATTTTCATTACTCTTTGAGAAATAGCAGAAAAAAAGTTCACCACTATATATCAACTTTATAAAAATCATAAACATTCCTGTCATTGTAGTTTTGATTGCCTTTTCTTCAAGCATTATTTACGGGCTTTTCAATTATTGTTCTCCAATGTTATTTTTTATCCCCGTAAGATATCCGTTTTTACCCCAAGAGAATAATGATCGCACATCAAATTCTAAAATCGCACCTATAAAGGCTATCAACAACTTCATTGGGGGGAAATAAGTCCTTATTAAATACGCTACACACAATAATATAAAAAAATTAATAACTTTAAATATGTTCATATTTAAGAATTTTGAGAACTAACAAACATTAAAATAAATTTTCCAACACAGAAACAACACAAATGCCAGCCTAGAGATACCGTAATAGCTGCTTGCTGTTCTTGTCTAGAGCTATTTTAATCATTAGCGGAATCTACTGTATTGATATTTCATTATTTGTTCCTTTGTCTATGAAAGATTCTTTTCCCTTAATGATCCCTGATAAAGAATATTTCGCAGTTTACTTCTAAACATTTTTTAACTTTCTATGGTCGTATATAAAAAATCACATATATATAAATAAATATTAATCTTTTTATGATCCTACACCACTTATTTCTTTATCTTAATTTTTTTTTCGAATTAATATCGCGTATTTATCGTATTAGATATTGAATATTTTCAAAATATTTAGCGTCAACTTCACAAAAATTCATATTAGGCTAATTTAAGTGTCCAAATTTATTTTTCGGATCAAAACTAGCATTGAAATTCTTTTTGTTTGTTCCTACTTCAATATGGAGTCGGCCCCTAAGTTTTCACTAAATTCGCAGATTTTTAAAATATATGTAATTTTCAATCAAATGATATTTCTCTGCTTTTCTGAACATTTTCTGATAAAACAATATGATGTGTCACATTTTAACACTTTCCAACATAGTTGAAAAGTGTTGATGAGTTCGGTTTTTCTGTAGTCTACCGTCTGTCTGCTGTGCTACCTCGGGTAAATATACTTGGATTCACATGCAATTGATGTATGTTAGTGAGGTTTACTATGGCATGTTCGGTATTGAAAATGAAGTATGTAGCGTTTATAATTCATTTACAGGGACACTCAAAAGAATTCGATTACATTACGTTCCATGGGGGAGAATCTTTTGCGGTGTATTTTAATGATGTTACACTATTTGAAACATATTTAAATTGATATACATCACTGAGGTGTACTACAAGAGGCTTTTTATAGAACACTAGGGGGTTCTACCCCCTGCTTGCTAACGTTCCACAACCCCCGTGAATTGCGAAGCAATTTCATATTGGGAATGCTACGCGGTTCCAGCACGCTTCGATCGATCGCCACTTTTTGCAGCAACTCTAGCCAAAATGAGTACTATCATAAATCATTTTAACATATGAAGTTTTCGAATTATTTTAATATAAAAGAGCTACTGAAAACTTCGTTGAATACAGGGGTTGACATGGGAAGGGGAGTAAGTACCAAAAAATCCATTTTTACGTTTTCCTTTGATAAAATGGTAAATACCAAGGCCAATTGCATGGGAAAGAAAGTAAATACATTGAATCAAATGAAATATATTGTTGAATTCCATCTTGTATTTTAAATAAATTTGGACATTTAGCCGGAATATTTATCCGCATTGCTGAAATGATTGATTTTTAAGGATTTTTTTTTTAAGTTTGTTCCCTTTTCTACCCCCCTTAGGGGTGGAGTTTTAGGAAATCCATTCGTAGTGCGCCTCTACATCCTAAGAAGTATTTCCCCCCAATTTTCATGTTTTTAGATTCAGTAGTTTGGCCTGTACGTTGGTGATCTTCCCAGTCAGGGCTTTCTTTTATTTATATAGATAACTGTTTGCCAGAATCTATTTCGTAATATTATAATATAACGATGAAAAGAAGTCCCTCGCGTTTTATCGACAGTTTGAATTTCTTCTGTTGCAAAAATAATTCATGTATTTTTAGAAATTATCATTTGTAATGTTAGAATGTTGAGGTTTTGGCTACAACGACATCGCCAAATTAGAAAAATGTGCAATATGTCACGAACTCTTGGACTTAGAAGAATGTACTTGTTACCATTTGATTCAGCATACCAAAAATATATTCAAATATGTTACCATTTCTCACATAACTATAATACCAGATTTTTAAGGAATTTTGTTATAATTTGTTCCCTTTTTTACCCCCCTTAGTGGTGGAGTTTTAGAAAATCCTTTCTTAGTACGCCTTTACATCCTAAAAAGTACTTTTTACTCAATTTTCATTCTTATAGGTTCAGTAGTTTGATCTGTGCGTTGATGATCCCTCCAGTCAGGACTTATATATATACTTATATATATATATATATATATATATATATATATATATATATATATAGGTGATGACCGGAAGATGGCTCAGGTAGAAACTCAAATGCCTTCGGCATGGAAAAGGTGGTTTCATTTTTGGCACTTACTCCCTTTCCTATGCCAACGCCTCAATTAAAATTGCATTTACTTGATGCTATGGGCCAACAATGGGCATATATCACTTCAACATTATGAAATTTAAAATAATTAATCGAAAAAATGACCTTGGAAACACAATTAATGTAAAACTTCGCTCATTGAGCCTATAGTATTGTACAGCATGGCTTAAATTCATTTTGAAAAACTCTTTGAAAAACACTACATTGTAGCAAGATGTACAGGGTGATTTTTTTTAAGTTGTGAAAGTAAAACCCATTAACAAAAGAACCACTGATCCAAATGACCTGAAATTTCACCAATATGCTCTCAAAGCAATGGAAATTTTTTAGGCGTAATTAAAAAAAAATCTTAAAATCGCACCCACAGATGGCGCTGTAATTTAACAGAAACAAAGAATATCGTCAGTGGGAGGAAAACAATGGATGGTGCTTTGAGAAAAAGAAATCTTTATTACGCAGATCAAAAACATACAGAATCCAGTAATTAGGAAAAGGAGCTGCAAACACCTGCAGAAAGAGAACGAAATAAAAATATGGAGTAAAACATTTGTACAGAACTGCGTTACTGACGCATAAGATTTTCAATGTGCTGTCCAATGTTTTCAGCTACGAGTTGGAAACGTGAAACTGCATGTTCCACAAACAACAGAGTGAAGAATATCCATTGTGCATGTGTCTTGCATAAGCTCCTCTCCCGACTTTACTGCATATACAGTGCCATCTGTCGGTGAATTTTTTTTTAACCTTGCCTAAAAAATTCCCATTGCTTTGGGAGCATACTGGTGAAATTTCCGGTCATTTGGATCAGTGGTTCTTTCGTTAAAGGGTTTTACTTTCACAACTTTAAAAAAATCACCCTGTATAAATCAACAATCATCGTCTAAATTTCGTTCGACGTGAAAAATAGAATATCTCTCAGACGCTTGGAAAGTTATGAAAACGTAAATAACACGTTTTCTGCTGTGTTTAAAAGAAACTCTTGATCAAAAAGCTGTTTAGGTCAATGCATCATTTGACCGTAAAACGAACCAGTGACCATTGCTATTCATACGTCACCCGAAAAATCGTGCTGTATTTAAAAAGAGCTCCTGCTCTGAATTTGTATTTTCGGAATTAAAACTAAAAGCCAGTGAATTCGATGTCATATTGACAAAATCGTATACTGAAATATTTTAGCTTCACATAGACTCTAAAGATTGTGACATCGTTGTGAGTTCCTAACAAATCGTTTGTATGCATTTCCTGGCTGCTTTGCTGCGCTTTTCCTGCAGATAATTCCTTGATACAATGGTTGGTTGGTGAATGGGGTTTTATGACACAAAGGTCCCTTTAGGGACATGCTGCGCCAAAAAAAGATTAGAGTAAGAACGTCAAATTAAGATTTAAAATTGATTTAAAACTTTGTCATAAAAACAAGATGAATTAAAATAATACAGTTAAATGAAAAGAGTGATAAATGTATAATTAAAATATGATAAATGATATGTGTAATGATGTGATGATGAATGTGATGATAAATGTATAATTCAAATCATTCAATGAAAATATAAAACAACGTCTAAAAGAAATAAACACAAGTTTTCACAATTAAAATATATAAAATCTTTAAACTAACAGTTAATAAAATGTCCAAAGTTTTGAGCAGAAATATATTTAACTTAAACAATAGAATACTACCAAAAGAAACAGTAAAAATCACGTAGGCTTGAATACCTCAAAAACAGTATTATCATCATTGGAATCACAACTGTAAGACTCTGATTCTATTGCTTCATCTGCATAGTGTAGCAGCTGTTTGGGATTCTTTGTAGTGAAAAGTGATGTATGCAGACAAGGTTTCTTGTTTTTTCCCTTTACAGTTTTCCACTGTGAAGAGGCTTGGGTTAAGGTTTTCTTTTCTTTTTCTGTGCACATGATTTTTATTTTGCTTTTTGTGTAAAGGTAACATGTTTTTCCAATTTGTTTGCAGTTCAAACAGAAGTATAACAAACTGAAAAGAGAAGATCAAAAAATGCAAAACAAAGAAAAAAGGATAGAAAACCAAAAAGAGAAGAAGACAGGAAAGGAAGAAGATCGCTCGGGTGGCCGGGGTCACGAAACCCGTAAATACCTAAAGACGGTATTCCCCTGGAGGATCTTCATACAATGGAAAACCTACTCTGGAATCGGTAGTTTGTTTGAAAGAATTCTGTCGTGTGCCATTACACTTTTGGAGTCTATTTGAGAATACACCCTTTCATTCAAATCTGACATCATTTTCACCACCAGACCCATTCATCCCTGTCGAGATTAGAGCATCATTTAAGAAATTGTTTTAAAATTCCTGAGTTTCATTAAATATTTATTAAAATTAATTGAAATTTTTATAATTTTCAGAAATATTTTATTTTGTGCATACCAAGAATGTTTAAATAAATAGCAAGAGTTGAGTCTATATATCTGCAAAAATAAATATGACGTCATCATTGAAAAAGTTATAGTAAAATATATTCATGTATGAAAATACATCTTTTGTTTTTCAAATAACGTCATTTTCATCATCGGAAACATTTCGCTTTACATATTACTTACTATGGTAGATTATTTACTTTTATTCTATTTACACACATAACTTAACATTATATCTCAATAAATAATCTGTGTTCTGCCCTTCCGCGATTAGTGCGTAATTAAACGGAATAATTTTAATATGTTTACATTTTATGAAAACCATTGAAATTTTTCTTTTAAATATGACGCAAGTTTTAGTGGTGAAATTGATTGGGGAATGTAATAAAGCAAACTAATTTTATGTTACTACTGTTGTTGCCACATGGCTAGCTACATATTCAGCATTATTTTCGCGCTACGTAAGAGAAATATATATATATAGATGGTGTGCATAGCATCCATCATTCATTTACAGGGACACACAAAAGAATTAAGTTACAGTAATGTTTAAGAAGTGAGTAATTGCAAGACGTGAGTTTTAATTTGCGGTACGCGTTTTTAAATTAAGCTCTTTTTTTCCTATTACTTGGTGCGTATAAATTCTATAGATGATATACAGGACAGCTCAGAAGATCCCGAGTACATTTCCGTTTATTGACGGAAATTATCGAAGGGTATTTTACATCTGTGCTATGCGTTTCCTAACTGAACTAAATTTTAGCATACTATGTAGTATATATACAAATCTATAAATCCTATACAGGGCTGCACAAAAGAATTCTGATATTTTTCCAACTATTGATGGTAATTCCTGAAATTCGGCTTTTAAATATGTTATGCTTTTTCCAAACTAATTACTTAGACATCATCTTCAATCTTAATAAACAGAGGTGTTGTTAAAGTATTTTTTAAGTGTTTGGATGTGTTTTTCAAAACGTATGCTTGACGCATGATTTTCCATTCTTTTTTTTCTTTTTTTTTTTTTTTTTTTGGTGGGGGGGGGGGGGAGGCAGACAACTAACTGTACAAGCAGTATACATTTGTAGTGTATCTTTCTTTTTGCTTTGTGTTTTGTTGAGTGCCAAAATCAGAAATATATAATATTTATAATTATTTAATATTTATATATTTATGTGTTTATTTTGTATATTTTTAAAACTCCTCTTGCATACAATATTTTCTTCTGCAGATGTTGTTATGCGTGTTACAATATTTCATAAAACAAGCTCGTTTGATGCAACAAATTATAAATAAAATTTGTTTTCGAAAAAATTGAAAAACATAGCTTTAAATAAAGAAGATATACTCTTGTTATAAATAAATAAAACATTGTGTTTTCCTCCTCGCTTCAAATTCTAGTCTGTATATCCCCAGAGATGTCTAGCGAATAACAACCACTAACGAGAATAGCGATAACAAAAATGATAAAAGCGTTCGCGGTTAATATTTAAACATAAAAATATTGCACTGATTTCGCTGATTTAACTTAAAAGTAAAACATGCGAAACAAGCTTCAGAAAAGGGAAAATAGTTATCGGGTAAAAACCATTCATGTAAAAAAAGTGCCAAGTTCATATTTAAAGAAAATCTTTGAAATGCTATATTTCTTTTCTGAATTCGACACCAAATCCAATATTTCAAAAGTAGATGGTGAAAAATGTGTTAGAGAAATTACTCAGGTGCAAACTTGGCATGTTTCTGTCTTTCTTGAAAGTGAATTAATACCTGATCTTATCTTTTTTAATAAGGTTCATAATATAAATGACGTATTTCAGCATGTTTAATTTAGCAGAAAAGTGGTGTATGTGTAAAGACTTTAAAACTCTTCATATGAATTTTAAACCACATTGTGCATGTCGGTAGATGCTGTAGGGCAGGCCTGTCTAATCTTTCACCAAGCAGAGGCAACTAAATGACTAGTTGCCTAAATATAGCGTTATTTTATAATAATTGTCTTTTACCAATTACCTTGTCTGCTACCTCAGTAGGTAGCACACACTGAAGGACGCCATTATTCACATAATTGGAAGTGTGTTCCTTTCTATTTGCTCTACATTGTCTCTCTATAGCACTAATAGCGATTCACCCCTCTATTATGCCGTAAAAAGTCCTTTAATATTATATTTATGCCCTATGCCCTTTGTTTTTACATTGTTTTTACATGGATGTATTTGTCCCTTGTAAGAAGAAAATTAAAGAAATAACACAAATTATAGCAAATTTCGCATTTATTCCTTTGAATGGAGTGGTTTTCTCAAAAAGTTTTGCAAGGGAGGGAGCCAAAATCATGATTGTCACCTGCAATAAAAAAGCACGCAAATATTCATGATTTTAAACAAACGTTTCTTTAAAAATTGACTTTATTAAGAAAACGGTTAATGTGAAACATCCAAAGGGGCGCTAAAAAACCTCCACAGGGGGCTGTGCTACACAGACCTGCTTTAGGGATGGTACACACGATCAGATGATAGTTAACTCAGTGATAAAAATCTTGGATTGGCGTGATGCGTATTTCATCTAATGCCGGCGTAAAATGGTCAAGAAAACCTAGTACTGAATCCAGGACGATTTTCGGAATACCGAAAGGAATCATTGCTTGAAATTTTGTTCTGCTTCAAGACAAGTTGCGGTAAAGGTAAGCGATTTCTCGTGTTTGTTTGTGATACACACTCCAGCTACTTTAACACCTTTAGGACTTGGCGTCATTTAACGACA
Organism: Maratus michaelseni; assembly: GCA_963931845.1. NCBI lineage: Eukaryota > Metazoa > Arthropoda > Arachnida > Araneae > Salticidae > Maratus > Maratus michaelseni. The sequence goes on from OZ007588.1 coordinate 388,871,272, forward strand.
TCTTAATTTTTAAAACCAGTAATTCAATACAATATTTTTTTTTGTATTTAAATAAGGCATTCTACAATTTGACAAGGTAACGATTGCGACAAAAATATTCTGATACTAAAAAATACTAGCGTCTGCACCCCGACCTTCTAACAGTGGCGTCACAAATAGAGCCCACGGTGAGCGCTGAAAATTAAAAATATTGTTCTAAGCTTTCTTTCCATGAGTAGAAGATTGGTCATGCTCAGTGATATGATGTTTGTTTCCAGTGTTTTAGGTCGAGGCTCGTATACAGGAAGCGTAAATGTTGAGAATGGGAGCTTTTCCTTTCAATATATTTAATTAAGCTATAAAAATAATTTAAAACAATATTAAAACTTTATATAATATGAATTGTTTAAAAATGCGTTATAGTAATCGCAGTTTTAAGAAATTTAATTATATTCCAATACAACTGTTCAGCTGAATCCAGTAATTTTTAGGTGCGTTCGTAATTATATAAATACGTAGCACCTATTGTCGTCTTCTGGTGAGTACGTCTGTCCGTCCATCAGCATATAACAGCGCAAAAACTACCAAATGGTTTCAAATTTAATATGTAGAATCGTTGCAGAATTTTGTCCAGTCATTTCAAATTTTATGAAAGCCGAATCAAAACTTAAAAGATATTAATAAAAGTTTTCTTTATTCTATTAAATGATATCATACGTAATCTGTATAATAAAAGCGGATGTCATGTGACTGAGGAAAACAATTACGGGCTAACCACATCTTTTTCCATATGCCAAGCGGCCGTTTTTATTCAAAATTATTTTTTCGAATAAAATTGCATAAAAGTTACATTTTTAGAAAGATCGTTCAAAAAGATTGTTTTCTTGAGAGATGAGTTACATTAAAAAATGTATAGATTCCGAGATAACTTCAGTGAAAATTGGGGTAACACCCGAATATCTCAATTCATTAAAGTAAATAAACAAAAGAATCATTCATCGTGCGTCATAGAAATATTAAACCTTGTAGGTAATCATTCGCAAAGCAACATCTCCATGGTAAAAAAAAATCGCATTTGTAAACGTGGCATACGCAATAAGAAAAAAAAAATAGCCATGCTCATTTCGCTCATAGCAGACGATATAATTCATTTCACTGAAATAATAAGGATGATTTTTTTACATTGTGAAACTATTTTTAAACCGAACGCACTTCATTTATTACGTTTAACGTACAATTTTCAACTTGTTGTTGTTGTTGATGGGTGCGAAATTTTCATACACTCGTTTAATTTTGGCGGCTATAAAGAGTTTTATATTTTTAGAAATCCAATACAATGAGTTAGTTGTACCAACACTACCTACAGATAATGCCTCAGGACTGGTAATACTAGATTAAATAACGTATTTGCTGATCGACATTCGCCCTTCCTTTCCTTTTACTGTGTTCTAGTGACAACGTGCTTCGGAATCGAAATGTTTTTTTGTCTTCTAATGGGAATTAATAGCATTTGCTTTCAATTATGGTAAGTACTTATTTACATTATATATGTGCGTTTTTATGAATATTAACAATGTTAATCATTATCTATTAAGTCCTTGTTTCACGAATGGGCTTAAACCCACAGCTTTGTCGAAGCTTTCGATGTGAAAAATATTGTATTATTTTTGCGCTATTTATTTATTTAGTAAATAATTAACGTCTCGCGCAACAATTATTGTATTCAATATGAATTTGCTTTATTTGTAAATGTAACACATTTTAGTTATAAACTTTCTTACTTTTCATGCATATCAATAGAAAGTTGTGCATAAATTATTTCATGGATTTCATATTTGTTCGCTATGATAGCTTTCATATTTTTCAATGCGATTCTTTGTAAAGACTTAGCACGATTTATGCAAGCATTTTTAATGCTGCTATAAGTTTAAATCAATGTATTCAAAATATTTAAACATAAACCAAAACAAAATTATATCTTTTCAATCGCTCGTAACTAAAAAATATATAAATATTTTTTAATAATAGTAAACTAATAATAATTTCTAATAATAGCAAACTAATAATAGTAAACTACCATTTTTATTGGTAATTATAAAAAAGCTACAGATGTGACAAAATAAATGAAATATGTAATTATTAAATGTAAAGATTCAATCAAGTATTTAGAAGCGACAAAGTAAACGTATTTTAATAGATAATGATTAACATTGTAATATTGATAAAAATGCACATATATACTGTAAAATAAGTACTTACTTTAATTAAAAGCAATCCAATCTTTAACCGAAATATTATTATTTTCATATAAATAAGCTAGAACCTAAATATGAACTTTAATTTGCACATTAACAAAAAAAAAGTGTCAATGAAACCTCCTAAAAAGATAGCTTTTATTTTTCTATAAAAATTGTTATAAATATTAACCTCATCCGAGAAATTAATTTACAGAAAAACCACTTTTTCATTTCCTCTTGCAAAGGGAAAAAGTGGAAAGACCTTGATAAAGAGAAGAAATAGCTTCAAAGTAATCAACATTTCTTTCAACGCATAATGAATTGCAAAGTAAGATTTATGACCACTCAACTTCAAATAAATGTTCAAAAGCTTTTCTAAATTGATGAACTATTATTATATGAAATAGATTAAAGACATTAGAACAATAATTATAGCAGCAAATAAAACATTATTATTCTAACTAGCTGGCTTCGCCCGCTAGCGGGCCCCTAATTTACATCGGTGCCTCGAATTGTAGAAAATCTCGAATCTTGTAAAACCTCGAACCGGACGAACCTCCGACCCGGGTCCCCGCGGCCTTCGGTACCGTATACCGGTCGTACTACGCACGCACCGGATAATCCCTTAATTTGAACATTGAATAGTACAAACCTCTAACCGAACGAACCTCCAAATGGTTCTCTACCTCCGACTACAATAAACTACTAATTATTACAGATAGTTACTCTTCTATGAAAATATTAAAAGTTGCTTTTCCTAGAAACTACATTATCAAAAACATTTACAATCAATTACTTCAAATTCCTGATAAATCCATTATAACATGGACTAAATCTCATGTGGGTGACACTGGCAACGAGAGAGCTGATCTCCTAGCAAAGCAAGCCATCTTACAAGACCAATATCAATCAAGAAAAGATCTGTTGTTTCCCATTTCAATAGCAAAATTGTATTTTAAAAAGAAAACCATCTCTGACTGGCAAGTCATTTGGGACTCATGTAATAAGGGCAGAGATACCTATAAAATTATAAATAAAGTCGATCCAAATTATCTCTGCAAACAGCCAACACTGCTGTATTATCTGATTAACCATGGCAGTTTCCCACAATACTTACATAAAATAAGAAAAAGAGCCTCACCTAGATGTCCATGCGATAAAGCAGAAGGAGATGCAGTTCACTACATATTCGGATGCTGCCCTCTTATGATCCATCACTTCCCTTTTGATAAGAACGAAACTCTCAGATATAACCTTCGTAATATCATTTTCAATCCTTCAAACTCTCAAAAGTTAAAAGAGAATTATAATATTCTCAATAAAAATTTCTCTTTCATTACGAAAGAATTTTAAAAAATTTGACTGCACTGACCATTGACTTTCTGAACTAAAATACCATAAATTTAGGACATCATGAACTTATAGTACTTCGAAAATATTTTATATTTAACTTTCAATTTACAAAAAATTGTTACTTTTTACATTATTTATAACCTTTTATATTTTATTATTGATATGTAATTATATTCATTGTTTCAAATCTAATAAACAGGCGCCTCCTGCTGTGGCGGTTGGAACGGATGGGTGCTATCGGTGTCGGGTAGCGTTTATTTTTCCCCTCGTGGACTTATTGTTCCTATACTTCACGGGTGGCTGTCCACGAGTGGGTGATTTCGGTCCCCGCTGCCTTTGGCACCGTAAACCGGTCCTGCTACGCACGCATTGGATAATCCCTTAAATTGCACATCGAATAGTATAAACCTCAAACTGAACGAGCCTCTGGCTCGGGTCCCCGCTGCCTGCGGCACGGTATAGCAGTCGTGCTGCGCACGTGCTGCAGTATACGTTAGTTCCAACTTCCGCCACCAGGTGGCGCAATCCGTTTATACGATCATAACTGAAATCGTTAAGGCTTTCAATGTCGAGTCGAATGAGCCATACCCCGGTCGTTTTCATGCCCATAGAACCGGAGATAGGAAAGCGCCCCCTGGTGGTGAAAAAACGAAGTAAAATCGGTAAGCTCTATCGATGTCGAGTCGAATGAGCCATACCCCGTCGTGATCCTTCCCATAGAAACAGAGATAGGAAAGCTCCCCCTGGTGGTGAGACTCGGAGCAAAAATCGATAAGCTGTAGTATCCTCTATCCACGATGAGTCGAATGAGCCATACCCAGTCGTGATCCGGGCCATAGAAACAGAGATAAGAAAATGCCCCATGGTGCTGAAAAACGAACTAAAACCGATAATCCATTGTCTTCTGGGCCCGGTCTTGACCGTGGCCTAGATGGTGATGGATATGGTCTTTCCCTCCTGGATTTTTCAGCTCTAAGCCGGCAATGGTGGGTTGTCCAGGAGTGGGTGATTGTTAGTACCCTCTATCAATGTGGAGTCGATTGAGCCAAATTGCGTCGTGATGTGATCCATAGAACCCGAGTTGGCTGAAAAATCTTTTAATTACACCTTCCACCACCAGGGGGCGCAATCTGTTCTATACGAACATGACCTAAATCTGTAAAGCTGTCGAAATCCAGTCGAAAGAGCCAAACACCGTCGTAATCGGGCCCGTAGAACCCGATTTCCGGAAGCGCCCCCTGGTGGTGAAGCTTGGAAGTAAAATATGTAAGCGCTATCGATAACGAGTCGAATGAGCCAAACCGCGTTGCGATTGGACTCGCAGAACAAGATATTATGAAATGAATATATAAATCTGATATTATTATTCGAAAAGAGTGGTATAAACTCAGAAACTTTAAAAAATGTTATAGAGGGTCCTTATTACTTTAATTATGATGTTTGGAATCAGTTTGGTGGAAATCCGTAACATACTTTCTGAGTTATAGAAACGGACCATAGTTAAGAGAAAAAAACCGTGCCCCTGGTGGTGAAAAAAGGAACTAAAATCTGTAAGCTCTATCGATGTCGAGTAGAATGAGCCAAACCGCGTCGCGGTGGGACCCATACGACAGGAGATATTTTGAAAAGAAATAAATAATTCCTTAGCTTCTTTTTTTCTATTTATTTTTTTCCCCTATACAAAAATCGGGATTTTGCTAAAATAAAAAATTATGGTCCGAAATCGAAAAATTTTTGAATCCCTGGAATGTCACCCCACTCTGAGCAAGGATGCGTACTCTTCAGATGCAAAAATTATTATTTTAAAACATTTTATAAGTTTATAGAAACCGCAGTTCCTTTATAAAGGAATTGTTTTATCTCCGTGAATAAACGCCGTGATGTCTGCTAATGAAATATCACTGAGATATCAGGTGTTCCCAAATAAAATCTTTTTAAGTGGTCTAATTAAATAAAAAAATAATTGTAAATTTGTCCTAATTATCGGAGAAATTCGAAAATTACATATTTAGAATCCTTGAGAAAATTTACGGATGGACGTATAATTTTCAAATCGATAAATGTAATATTTGAAAAAATTTTGATAGACCTGGAATACTTCCTCTATAAAAAAAGATGTTTTGTTTTGTTATTTCTTCAGCAGACGTTTGTCGCCGTTAGACGCCTTCTGGAATATTGAAATTAAAACTGATCTTTTTTTCGACAAAAAATTAAAAGTTTCTTAATTGATAACTTCTCTTGTAATTGGTCGAATTTCACGAATTTTACCTTAATGAATTCGCGATTTTTTTTTACGTTCGTCTGAAAATTTTCATGCCAATGACGATTTTTGCTATTTTTTGAAAAAAGGCTGGAAAACTTCCAGTACGCCATGTTTATTAGTGCCGGAATGAAAAATATCAGGGTGCAGGTGGAAGATGAAAGCTGATTGGCTCGGTTGCCAGCCTCGACGGAGGGCCCCGTTCCAGTCAAAACTGAAATCGTTTCTTTGTTTTGGAAAAAATGCTCCTTTTTCGCTAATTTTCGAGACTTTGTTAATTAATAACTGTCTTAATTGAAGGCCGATTTCTTCGACACTGAATGTCAATAATTCTGGGATTTTTCCGAATTTTTTTAAACAAAAAGCGCTTTTCTACTCGCTACGGTTGCAGAGTTTTTCCACGTACCACGTACCGTAGACACACACACACACACACAGACAGACACACAGACGTTTCCGAACATTAATAATATAGATTACGTTCTTACGCTCAAACCTTGCAGTATGTGCAATTTCCTCTGACATAAGAATGATGTAATGAAAAAACTCTGAACTCTTTATTATGACTTTAATTCTTTAGTCCTGAATCAAAATGTAAACGCGTAAGCACGTAGAGAGAATAAGCTCAAAGATGTCAACAAATTATATATTACTTTATAATCTAAACCTAAATATATATGTAACATGTAATTGTCTTTATTATCCGCGTTATTAAATAATCAAGAATATGTTTAAAAGAAGTTTAATTATTTGCGGTCAAAGCCTAATTAAATAATTAGTATTTCAGTGTGATGGTGATGATAAAAACAACAGTGATTAACGATTCCCTAATTAATCATGGATTACTACAACTGGATTACTCGCAGAAGTAAGATGCACCTTCAGAAAAGGTAAGAGAATTTTATCTTATCCTTTTTCAACTTTTGGGACTTTTTTCCGCGTTGCACGAACTCCTCCGCAAAGATTATTGAGACTGAAAAATTGTCTCAGAAGGAAGGTGTGATTTTAAACTTAGAAACTGAAAACATTTATAAACTAATTTAGAAATAACTTAGAACTAGTTCGAAAGAACGAAAATAAATATAAACATCTTTATAGAACTAATTAAATAAAACTTAATAAAACAATAAAGAAAAATCAATCGAAGAAATGGCGTTCTCAAAAGAAACACAGATAATTGAAAAATTAAATCCAAATAATTATTCCATTTGGAAATTCAAGGTCCAAATGTTATTAATAAAAGAAGATTTATCAGAATTAATAACAGAAGAACCGCCAAACCCCATAACACCAGATTGGCAAAAGAAAGACAAGAAGGAAAGGGCGATAATAAATTTAAGTCTTGAGGACTCTCAAATCGTCCATATAAGAAATTTAAACACGTCAAAAGAGACGTGGGACACTTAAAAAAATATTCACGAAAGAGGCAATCTGTCAAGTAAACTTTATTTACTCAGAAAATTATATGGAGCTAAATTACAAGAACATGGTAACATGCACCGTCACATTACATATATTCTTGAAACCATCGACAAACTCTCCGCAATTGGAGAAAATATTAGTGACTCACACATTTCAGCACTACTACTGTGCTCACTTCCACCTAGTTATAATACACTTATAACGGCTCTGGAAGCCAGGCCGGAAAATGAGTTAATACCAGAATATATAAAAAATAAACTTGTTGACGAATATAATAAACGAGTAGAAAACTCGGAACAAACCGAAAATTTGGCAAAAGCGTTTAAAACACAGAAAAGTTCGTAAATAATGATTACAAAAATCATAATAAATATTGCACGTACTGTAAGCAAAATAATCATAACTATAAAGAATGCTGGCACTTAAAAAACAGAAAATCACAAAAAGCTACACCAAAACAACAAACATTTAAACCAAAGAAGTTTACATCGTCGCTCTGCTTCGAAAACACAATCGGTGATAGTGAAAATGATAGGTACGAAACGAAAGAAAAAATAAATAAAAACGTACAAATAAATCATAACAAAAATCAAGATGCAGCATTTATAATCGAAAAGCCCGGAAAATCTACCTGGATTATTGAATCCGGAGCATCTTCCCATATTGAGAACAGCAAAGAAATATTTACTGAAATAAACAACACCGAACAAACATCCGTAATATTCGCGAACGGAAACACACTCAATTCCTACGGATCCGCTGAAGTTATGATTACAACAAAAACATCAAACGAAGACTCAAATAAAATTAAATTAAAAAACGTGTTATTTGTTCCAGATTTGGAAACAAACTTAATTTCTGTGAGTAAAGTAACTCAACAGGGTTACAAATTAATATTTGAAGACAAAAAATGCATGGTATCCTGTAACGGCAAAACGTACCTGGAAGCGAAAAAGAAAAATAATTTATATGAGGTAATTCTCTCAGATAAAGATATCCCAAACAAAGCAAATATCGCAAACGACTGCAAAAATAAAGAATGTCTAAAACTTTGGCACAAACGCCTAGGTCATAGGAATTACGAAAGTATAAAACAAATGATGAAAAACAACTTGGCCAATGGCATAAAAATAAACAACTGCAGTCATACTACACACTGTGAAACATGCATCAAGAAAAAAACTACTGATGCACCATTTCCGAAATTATCTGAAAATAAAACGACACAGGTACTCGATCTGACACATACAGACGTCTGTGGACCGATAAGAACAACCTCTTTAGGGGGGAAAAAGGTATTTCGTCACTTTTATTGACGACCACTCAAGATTTACAGTAATTTATTTACTATCTCACAAAGATGAGGTCTCAGACAAAATAAAGGACTATACACAAATGGTTCACACACAATTCGGGAGATATCCCAAAGCATTCAGATCGGATAACGGGGGCGAATATATAGGTAAAAATACGGAGGACTTTCTTAGAAAAAGAGGTCTAAAACACCAATTTACTGTTCCACACTGCCCGAGGCAGAACGGGTTTGCCGAGAGAAAGAATTGGACCTTGATATTGATAGAAATGACCCGAGCTATGCTCTCAGAAGCCAGGTTACCCCACAAATTCTGGCGTGAAGCAATAAATACAGCAACACATCTCCAAAACAGACTACCAACAAAGGCTACAAATAAAAGTTCGTACGAAATTTGGTTCAAGAGAAAACCAAACTTACATTACCTTCGAGTATTCGGCTGTAAAGCTTATATATACATAAACAAGAAAAATAGAGGAAAATTAGACAACACAGCCAGGGAAGGAATATTTATGGGATATGATAACCACTCAAAGGGTTATAGAGCATTCACTAAAAATAATGAAATCATAATCGGGAGAACTATAAAATTCTTAGAGAATAACACACGCATTCTGAATGAAGAAAATAATGAACCAGAATGCCTGCTTGATAACAAAAATTATATTGAAACGGAAATAAACAATACAGAACAAACACAAGCAGAATCCGATCAAAACATTCCTACATTAAGAAGGTCAGAAATTACAAACAGGGGAGTTCCACCTAATAGATGTACATCCGACAGTTATATCTGTATAGTAAAAAACGATGAATTAATTGAACCGAAAAATTGGAAAGAAATCAACGAAATAAAAAATCCTAGAGAAAAAGAAAATTGGCTCAAAGCCACAGATACGGAAATAGAAGCGCTGATGAAAAATAAAATATAGGAACTGGTGGAACCACCACCAAATAGAAAAATAATAGGATCAAAATGGATCTTTAAAAGAAAAGTCGATAGCTCAGGAAAATCACCCATATATAAAGCAAGACTAGTTGCTAAAAATTTGGTGAAGATTATTATGAAACATTTGCACTAGTAGTGCAACACACCACCATTCGTGCATTTTTATCCGCAGCCGCTTATAAAAAACTTGATGTACACCATATTGACATAAATGCGGCATTCCTTCACGGAAATTTACAAGAAGAAATTTACATGCAGAACCAGAGGGTTACATAGAAACAAACTCTAATTATAAAGTTTGTACACTAAACAAGACCATATATGGTCTCAAACAGGCAGCAAGAGCCTGGCACATAAAAATAGAAAATTCATTAAAAGCACTTAATTTCACGCAAAACACAGCCGATACATGCTTATTCATAAGAAAAGAAAAAGAAAATTTCACATACGTAATAATCTACGTCGACGATATACTTATAGCAAGTAAACCGGAAAAAATAAAAGAAATTGTAAAAACGCTAAACGAAGAATATGAATTGAAAAACTTAGGACAAATAAAGAAATATTTAGGAAACGAAATAGAAAAAATACCGGACAGTTACGCACTAAACCGAAAATCAAAAATTGAAGAATTAGCTAAGAAATTTATTCTTGAAAATGCAAAACCATACGGAACACCAATGGAACCCTGTTTTAATAAAATAGAAGATGACGAAAATTTGTTACCAAATAACACAGAATACCGAAAAGCTATAGGTTCACTTCTTTACATCGCGACAGTTACTAGACCAGACATATCAGCACCAGTCAACATCCTTAGTAGACGTAATGAAGCACCGCTAAACAAGGACTGGAATGCAGTGAAGAGAATAATCAAATATTTACACTGTACGAAAAATCTCAATTTAGTTTTAAATACAAAAAAGAAACCAAAATTAGAAGTTTACACCGGCTCCGATTGGGCGGGAGATACAAAAACGAGAAAATCAACTTCTGGCAGTATTTACATGTTGGGAGACAATCCAATACAGTGGATCACAAAAAGGCAGACATGTATCGCCTTATCATCATATTCTGCAGCAAACGCTTGTCAAGAAACTTTATGAATAATAAAATTATTAGAAAAGTTAGGATTTACTCAAGAAAAACCAATTATAATGCATGAAGACAACCAAAGCTGCATAAAGATGATACACAACGAAAAGTTTGGTAAGCGTACCAAACACATAGACGTCAAATTTCATGCCATAAAACAGCTTAAAGAAGAAGGTATTATAGAATTAAAATATTGTTCTACAGATCAGATGATAGCGGACACGTTAACTAAACCCATACCCAAGAAAGCACTGGAAAGACATAGAAATTCAATGAAACTCTTTATGATCAATTCTTCGGAGGAGATTAAGGGAGAATGTTATAAATATTAACCTCATCCGAGAAATTAATTTACAGAAAAAACACTTTTTCATTTCCTCTTGCAAAGGGGAAAGATGAAAAGATCTTGATAAAGAAAAGAAATAGATTCAAAGTATTCAACATTTCTTTCAACGCATAATGAATTGCAAAGTAAGATTTATGACCACTCAACTTCAAATAAATGTTCAAAAGCTTTTCTAAATTGATGAACTATTATTATATGAAATAGATTAAAGACATTAGAACAATAATTATAGCAGCAAATAAAACATTATTATTCCAGTTACGTTCTTACGCTCAAACCTTGCAATATGTGTAATTTCCTCTGACGTAAGAATGATGTAATGAAAAAACTCTGAACTCTTTATTATGACTTTAATTCTTTAGTCCTGAATCAAAATGTAAACGCGTAAGCACGTAGAGCGAATAAGCTCAAAGATGTCAACAAATTATATATTACTTTATAATCTAAACCTAAATATATATGTAACATGTAATTGTCTTTATTATCCGCGTTATTAAATAATCAAGAATATGTTTAAAAGAAGTTTAATTATTTGCGGTCAAAGCCTAATTAAATAATTAGTATTTCAGTGTGACGGTGATGATAAAAACAGCTGTGATTAACGATTCCCTAATTAATCATGGATTACTACAACTGGATTACTCGCAGTAGTAAGATGCCCCTTGAGAAAAGGTAAGAGAATTTTATCTTATCCTTTTTCAACTTTTAGGATTTTTTCCGCGTTGCACGAACTCCTCCTTCAAAAACTATTTTGTGTTTCAAACTTTGTTGTATAACAACATTTTCTTGATACTGAATCCTATAGTTTCTTTTTTTGAGAGTGTAAAAAGCAAATTTTGTCTGTTTTGAATTAGTTGATCTTCAATTTTTTTTATGCAAGTTAGATTTAAAAAAAAACATTTAGAATTTTGGTTGCAGGAATGGTTGAATGTAAATCAGTTGAATCATTAGCCGATCTGCCGTGACGTCAAAATTGAGCTCTTAGGCATTATATATAGGTGGCGTTGGTTGAACTAGTGATGTTTTTGTTTTATTTTGTTTTTATGAGCACAAAAAACTCATACACACGCTTAGTTTTTGCTGCTATAAAGAATTATATACTTTAAGAAATTCTGATTTTTACTATTGACGGGGAAGAAGAACAGACTCTAAAATAACGGCAAATGACTAAACATAAAATTTCACGGCGAAAAAAATGTCATATAAAAAAGTTCCAATTTTAGAATGCAGATGGCGGCAGCTACAATGATTTTCAAATCTCTGTTCTGATGCCCTGCCAAAGTTTTCCTTTAGAGATGTAGACCCTTGTCTAAAAAAAACGATACACACCATATATGGAAAATACACGTGACACCCGTCCAAAAGTCCCATTTGTACAGATGCAGGCAAGTGCTCGCTGATGTTTGATGAGATAGTTGTGGACAAGATTATTGTTAAACTAATTATTCATATTTTAAACAAACAAATGAAAAAAAACAGACAAATTCGAACCTGGGTAGTTTTATTTAATACATGCACTCTATCTATTTTTGAAATACTGGATTTGTAGTTGAATTCAGAAAAGAAACTTGGCTTTTGATTTTTTCTTGTGTGTGAATCGTACTAGGATCTGCTTATAGTAATAGCTGAAATAATGTATTAAACTCGCATTTGACTTTCTTGAGTTTTAGTTTAAAGATCTGTCTTATTAGTCTGCGTAGGTGCTCGCTTTATAGTTATATGGGCGAATTAATAAGTATGTAAAGAGGAAAATGATATTTTACTCGTAAAATAAATCTCTTATAAATGAAACAGATTTTTAATGTTTCAATTAACTACACCTTTGTAATTTTCTTGGTCCCTTTTCCACAATCTATTTTCTATGGATCTGTGTTCCTTTAAATCTTTTTAAATATCATTCAAAATATATCTTTACAAAAAAAAAAAAAATAAATAAATAAACGTAAGTAACATCAGGCCTAAATGCAATAAACGTGTGATAATATGAAACGAGAAACAAATTTTATTGAAAATTTGATTTCATTGCTCTTGGAAACATTTATATTTTTAAAAATCCGATTTCAACTGAAAATTAATTAATATATATTCAAATTAAAGGAATGATTCAGAATCGAGGTATTTAGTAAATTTTTCTAACGATACTCTTTACAACAAATATAATAACGATTATGTTGATAAGAATACAGGCATAAGAGTCAAACTTCATTTGTGCTAATTTTTGAGATTCTTATTATTTTCGGACTACTTATTTACTTTTTTTAAGATGCATAAGAAGAAATGTACATCTGGCTTATAATCTGCAATGAAACTGCAAGCGATTCTGCAGCGATTAGAAACATATTTAAGCTAATATCTTGATATGAAAGTTACATTTCACAGCTTCTAATAAAGTTATTTTTACATGTAATACATCATTTCATACAAAATCGATGGCACTCTACACTTTAGTAACTGACTTTGTGTCACTATCTTGCACAGATTTAGAGATAGGGTCGATAACTTCCAAATTTCTCCATGCGAGATTATGGTATGGTACCATTTGGTCAGGCATTGTGACTTTAATATTCCGTTGTTCCACTTAAATAGCTATAGCTCTCTCCGTTCGCAAGTATTTTCAGAATAAAGGTACGTTCCTATGCTTCCTGCGGATATAAATAACAATTTTTAAATAATAGATAAATATCTTAATTAATTTCGAATTCTATAAACTGAATTTATGAAAGGCTGGTTGATTTTGGTATATTTTCTTTCAATTCCATTCACAATTTCAGTTCAATATCTCCATTATTTTCTAAGTTACAATTCATTGATCCATAACGCTTGGAAATGATGAAATACAGTGTTTCCAACAAAAAAAATTGGATTTTTCGAATTTTACAAGCAAAGTAATAAGAATTTTTCTGGTCATGAAAAGCTCTCTGTATCGCATTTAACTTTTCTAAGTACTAAAGATATACAATTATTATACAGACATACATACATTAAATACAATAATCCAACATGGAGTGAAAAATTAGCCAGAGCCAGGAATCAAACCTGGCTCCACAGCGTTCCGGGTTGTTACCCTAACCACTGAGCCACTCCGGCCGATTCCCGAATCTGCAATTTTTAACTAATAAACCATGTTGGAGAGAAAGTCACCAGACACCTAACAGACAGCCTTGGATGATCCGACAACGGTGAATAGATTTTATTATTCAACCAGTTGAATAGTAAAAATCTATTCACCGTTGTCCGGTGGTCAGGTCAATATTACGTCAGCGTTACTCACGGTCATGCTTTTGTTTTATAATGTAGATAATGTAGACGCCTTCTCAGATTTTGAACCTACATTTGTATATCTTTTGGCAAAATATCTGCTTTAAAAATAAACTGGAAAATGTATTGAATGTTTTTCTCAAAACAAATTTTGTTTTTCTATAGATAACATATCTTTATGGATGAAACAGTAAACAAACTGAGGTTCATTCTTATAATATAGATATTATATATATTGTGTGAAAATATCATGTAAAAATATGAAGAAATATTATTCACTCAATTTCAAAAGTGCTCATTTTGAGATAAAATCATTTTAAAGCAGCAGTTCTTAACCTTTTAAACGTTTGCCACCTCTTAAGTTCCTCGCACCTCCGTGCAAAAATATCAAGTTTGAAAGTTAAACCGATGCAAACATTGCAGTAGTGACTACGGTGGTCTTTATGCCTTCATTTACCTACCATCGAAGATCATCAGTCGATTATCTTCATGCATAGATGTTGAGCATGTGGAATTTGTAGATACAAATTCCGAAGTATTGGAATTGGTAGCAGCCAAGCAAACTGGGGATAAGGGAGGGGGGAAAGGCTCCAGAGCCATACATTTAATTTTTTTTCTTTATATAAATTATATTTACTAAAATACTACCTTAAAATTACAAAAAAATACTAAAGAGAAAGAAATAAAAGCTATATTATAAAATTTACAATCACGGCTCCGACAGCCACTTCCAGTAACCAATGAGATGGAAGAAGGGCGGGAATCAGAAATTCACTGGTTTAATCATTTGAACAGTTTTGGCATTAATAAATGATAGTTCCTTGAATTTTTTCTAGTATATATATATACAATTTTTAACGATAATGAATTAAACGAAACGCCAATAGCTGTACAACTATTTGGTTAATATTTTAGACACTTATAATGCATTTTTTGTTGTTTTAGTCTGTCACTTATTATTTGAAACATGTTTCGTTTGATGAAGTATCTCCACACATATTTTCACTGACATTAAATGATTTCTGCCTTTTGTATTCTCAAGAAAAAATGTAGAAATCCCATCTAACATAGTTATTGTCAAATCCTTGACTTAAACAGATGGTTCAAGACATAATTAAAATAGTATGAATCTTATTTATCTCCAAATATAGTGTTATATACGTTTTTCGCCATTACCATTTCAAACTTTCAGTTTAGGATGTTTTTACTTTATCCTATCCCTATCTATAATAGAAGAAAGTATTGTAATATAAATGTTATTCGACTTCCGGTTTTCGACAGGTTTACGTGTTTTAGGGGTCAGAAATATTGAAAAATAAGTTTTATAATAAGGTCTGTCTCTCCGTCTGTCCGTGTTTGTATCCTCTTTGTATCATCGAAAAGTGTATGAAGTTATGCATAAAATTGAACCAAATTTCATTTATATGTTTTTGGCTATGGCCACCATGTCCCAGTGGGGATATTCCGCCGTAAAAGGCTGTAATTGTGACTTTTGTTCCATTTCCAGTATTGTATCATCGAAAACTGTATGACGTTATTCATACGATTGGACGAAATTTTATATTCATGTTTTTGACTATGGCCTGCAGATGCCAGCTGAATCTGGGGATATTCCGCTGGTAGGGGGCACTGTGTTCCATTTTCGTTATTGTACCATCGAAAAGTGTATGAAGTTATGCATAGAATCGAATCAAATTATATATAGATATATTTTTTTTACAATGGCCAGCAGGTCCCAGTTGAATTTTGGCGATACTCCACCGGAAGGGGGCGCTGTGATAGCAATTTTTATTCCATTTTCATTATTGTATCATCAAAAAGTGTAACGAGTTATCCATAGAATTGAATTAAAATCCCATATATATGTTTTTAGCTATGGCCAGCAGAACCAAGTTGAATTTGTGGTTATTTCGCCGGAAGGGGGCACTGTGATAGAGATTTTCTCGTTTTTTCGTTGTTGTGTTGTAAATCGGCTGCTCGTACAATGAGGGGTGCAGCGCATCCAAGTAACCCGACAATTCGCAACCAGCTGACATACAACAGAATGACAAAAAATATTAATTTTATTGGCATTGTGATAGGGATATTTTGAAGTATTGACATTTATGAGATAAAAGAAAATTTTGCTTTTGGCATATCCGACTAGTTTTCAGCATGTTATCCTTTCAAAAATTAAAATTTTATTTACATTAATTTGTAATTTTAAATAAACTTTTACAAGTGTATACATTGCAATGAACATTTGCTTTTTTTTATATGCCGCTAACCAAGGCCCTACCTGCCCGGCCTGAGTGCCTAGCTTGACGAGTTAGTACCTGGGAGCGGGGCGGAAATTGCCTGATCACAGCATGGCTGGAATCCACTTGACTATAGTTTTGATGGCATCGCTGCAGCGCTTGCTCTCTAGTGGTTTGCTACAGTTATCTTTGTTTGCCGGTTAAAGGTTTCTATTTAACTTCGTTGAATTGACAGATTTAAAAAAAGCAAACATTAGGGAAGGGAAATTAATTGGTCTCGTAATTTAGAACCTTGATCAGGTGACGAGACCTTCATATGACTAGGCACCCCCCCCCAGAAGTATAATTCACAGGTAACTTGTAGGACTTTGCACCTACGACAGATTTTACATGCACCAGGCGGCTATAGCGTGTATAGATTTACATATTTGTCATCTCTGTTGACTTGTCACGCTCATGGTCGATTGTCGCTGTAGTGTTTAACGCCTTTTTTTTTTGGGGGGGGGGGAGGGGCAGATTTCACTTTTCGTTTTTATTTGTCTCTGACAGGGTTTTTTGCCGTTTTTATGAGCTCACCCCTGTTGTGGGTTATTTCTGTCTGTTATCTTTCGTTGGGTTTTTGTCTCTTTCTTGATAAATTGATATCTCTAGCCTGTGCTAGAGCTGATTGTCACATTTTGAAACTTTGTTTTCTTTCGAGAGTTTCACTGGTTAAAAAATGATTATGATTAAAAAAAGTACAAAACTTTCTAATGAGTTTCGTGATGATCACTGCTTTAATTTAAAAAAAATGGGTTTTCTATAGAGAACACCTGATGTATTTATAATCATAAGCGTATTATAGGAATTTTTATAGCTGATATTTGTTTATTAAATGCTTTGAAAATATTGCTCTTCCATACATATGTTTCATTTAAAAAATATATGGTTTTTAAAGTTTTAGCAGTTATAGGACCCCGAGATACCAATATTATTTTTAGATATGTTATTATGCAGTTCTTTGTTTTCTATCTACGTAGAATATTTCAATTCTGACTTAAAAAATTTCCTCAAAATGTAGTTTACATTATTCATATAGTTCCTTCGTCTCTTTCAGTGTTAAATTGCATTTCTAAGATTCTACTTTTGTCAAGTTTCATATTTTCCTAAATGACATTACAGAATATACAGAATATACAAAGTAAATATAATTTCTGCTCTCATTCTGAAAAGCAAATGTGCAACTAAACATTCTTGTGCAGTGAATGATATTCAGACCCATGAGATTTGTTGAAGCCTTTTTGAAAATTTATCTATTCTAAGATTTTTGTCCCAATTCCTTTTATGCAGAAGGTAAAGAAAATTGTATTCAGTGATAAATAGTAGTGCTATATAGTAGTATTTTATTCAGTGATCTATAGTATATCAATTTAAATCATTTCAGAATATTTGGCAAATGTTATCGGAATACATACAGAGTTTATATTACATTTAATACGATTTAGATCAATATTTCAGTGTAAAAATATTTTTCATTTTATTAAATGACATGAAATATTTTCTACGTTTATGATTAATTTTTTCTACTGTGTTTCTAATTTTTCTTGTTAAATGTTTTTATAACTTCATGTTGGGTATATTATTTAAAAAGTTAAAGTATAAAAGAGACACAATTAGAAGATGTAACTTCCATTATTCTTATTTCAAAATATCAAAAATTATTTTAAGTAAGTCTTTATTTATGCATTTCCTTTTCACTATCTACGTAAAATATTATTTTACTGATTTTCAGAAATTCATCTGAATGTAGTCTATATTAGTCTCACGCAGGATATTGCAAACAACAATGTTTTTTTTTTAATTTTGTATGCGATAATAAAAAAAAAATAACAACAAATTTCTCAATAGATGGCGCAATTTGACTTTGACAATTCTTTGTTCTAGTAACCTATAAAAATGCTTAAAGTAATGTGCGAGATTGATCGAGGCTTATGCAACTTCAACTCTTTATTCTGTTTAGTTATTGATATATAAAAAATAAATAGAATAAATTTTGAATTTTTCCAGTTATTTTCAAGTTTTGAATAATCTTAAAGCTTTAGAATTTTAACTTTTTGAAAATTGCTTCTTCGAGCCTATATGTTTCAAATTTCATATTTTCCTTCTTTTTTAAGTCGCACCTTACATTTTTCAAATTTCATATTACAGTATATTCAAAGAAAGTATCATTTCTGTTCTCATTCTAAAAAACAACTTTGTAACTGAACTTCCATGTTCAATGAATATATTCAGACCCATGAGATTTGTTCACAATTTTTCTGAAAATTGGTATATTCTACGAATTTTTATATAGATTTATTTTTTTACAGAAGGTGAAGGAAATGCTATTCCGTGGCGTATACTAGAAAACTAGTATATCTTTTTAAAAATGATTTCACATATTCTGGAAAATAGTACATAGTTTGCATTTTCATGAATCTTTATCAAAAATGCTTTTAATATTTAAGTATGGAATGAAAAATCTAATATGTCTGCATTATTAATGTAATTGATAGCGTTTTTTAACTGTTAAATAATTGAATTTATTAATAATGACAATATTTTTAAGAAATAAAAGCATACGCAACATAGATTAAATAAATAAGTAAATAGAAGATGGGGTAAATTCTACCTTTCTGATTTGAATATACCATACCTTTTTTATGTTAATATACAGTTGCTTTTTAACCGATTCGCTGCCAACCACGAATTCGTAACCTACGAATTCGTAATTTTAGATTGATAAACCACGAGTGATTCGTGTTTATCAATCTAAAATTACGAATTCATACCAGATATTTCGAAAGAAGAATTTTTATTTTATGTAATCAGGAAATGTCTGTAATTAAATAAAGTAAATATTGCTATTAGTATTTTCTGGTATGAATTCGAAAGAAAACTTTCTAAATAACTTTCTAATAATAACTTAGTAAATGAAATAAAATTCCGTTAATTTTAAAGCGGCAGTGAACGTGTTAACTTGTGATATTCGTTTGTGGGTCTGTTTAGCCGTCTGGCCATACACTAATGTTATTGAAGTTTGCTGTTCGACATGCCTACTATTCAAAACGGAGTGCGTATTTTTATACTTCATTTATAGGCACATAAAAGAGTATTTCGTTACATTAATATATATGGGCAAATTTACTTGTAGTGCATTTTAATGATATTTCTCTGCTTTAAACATACTGAAATTCATATGTATTAGTGATGCGTACTACAACATACGTTCTGTAGAATATACAGTGTGTAGCATTTATAGGTGATTAACAGGAACATAAAAGAGCTTGGTTGCATTACTGTCTATGAGAGATAAATGCTAAAATTGCGTTTTTATACTTAACTAATTTTTAGTATATTACGTGATATGTAGAAATTCTGTAGATGATATACATATTTCATATTTCCTTTAATTGTATAATAGAATATTCAAATAAATATCATTTCTAAAAAGCAACTTCCAACTTCTGACATTCATGTTCAGTGAATAGATTTAGACCCATGATATTTGTTCAATTTATTTTGAAAATTCACATATTTCACGAATTTTTATACCAATATCTTTTTATAAAAAATGTAAAGAAATTTTCATTCAGTTACATGTACTAGAAATATTGTACATCATTTTAAAAATCATTTCACACTTTCTTATAAATAATACATAGATTTGTATCAAATGTAAATACATTTTCAGCAATCTTACGGTATAGAAAAAATTCTTAAATATTTGTATAGGACTTAAAAATATTTTCCCTCTAAATTATAATTCTTATCTATAGGGTTTGTGATTTTACCTTCTAAAATTTTGAATTTCTTCATATTGGGTTTATTTTTAAGAATTACAAGTTCAAAAAAAGACATTGTCACTTCCATTTTATTCCAATGGATACCGTTAATACTAGGACGATTTTATTTCATGTATTTACCTTTTGTTGTCAGTGTTCATTCCAGTCAGTGTTTCACATTACAATATAATTCACATTATAATACAAAAATGGAAATTTTCATTGAAATAATTTCTAATTCTTTTTTTTTTCAAGATATCTGTTGTAAATTTTAAAATTTATATTTAGTATATATTTAAAGAATAATTGTTTTAATAAGGGGTGACTTTGTCTCATAAGTAAAAAATCATTGAATAAGCCTTAAAATCATTGTAAAACAATGCAACCATACAATAATTTAATTATTATTTTCAAGTGTTATTTCTCTTCTTAATATCCACATGCAAGAACATTTTTATGACATAATTTTCGCCATTTATTGCTTTTAACACGCGATCATTTAATAATTACTTTAAAGTTTTATTTCTGTTTTTAATAGCCACGCGTAAATACCAATTTTAATTGAACGGGAATATTATTATGTTTTCTATTTTACAAATTGGCAAAAATTTTAAAAATGGCATGAAATAAATCTCCATCGAAATAATAAAAACTCCAATAGAAAAAAAAATTACTCAAATTAAAAAAGTTATTCAACACTGTCCACCGGCAATCTAATAAACTATATCCCTTCAAATTATAGTTAAATTACTAGGTATAAGTTTGGTTCCTGTTTTTAGTAGTCACGTGTAAATACCAATTTTAATTGAAAGGGAATATTATGATGTGCGCTATTTTAGAAATTGGCAACAATTTAAGAAATGGCATGACATAAATATCCATCGAAATAATGAAAACTCCAATAAATATTATTAAAAAACCCTCAAAAAATTGGCCAAATTAAAAGTAACTAGCCGCAACTGGCGACCAGTTTGGTCTCCTTTAAATGTATGTTAAGCATTGTAATACGTTACTTTTATTCCTAATTTAATTTTTTCCCTAATCCTTCGCTAAATCGAAAGATTTTAAGAGAAAAATCAAGAGCTTTTGCGATCATTGTAGCATTTCGCATATTTTTTGTTGTTATGTATTTCATATTTCTTGACAAAAAACGCTTAACCCACTTGATAATTTATGCTTCATGTCCGTTTGCTTATCAGTTGCAGTATGTTCGGTAATGCAGAGATTCTTAAACATATTAAGTAATTTTCCGTAATTGGGTTTATTGCCAGTTGGTGTATTTTAGTTAATACGATTTGATGCAATGAAGTCTAATTTGTGAAAGTCTGTAATGATATCCACATTTACACTGAACCATATTGTTACTAATATTTTTTTTCTCGCTAACTTTGGCTGTAGACTCGATACGGAAAATTACAGAATCTATCATTATTCTTATTTAAAAGTCTTGAATAATGTGCCATAATCGGGCTGCATATTATTACACGTAATTTTTTGGTATGGTTTGGTGAAACATTGAACTTTTGAAGGCTAGTTTTGATAATCACATTCCCTTTAAACCATATTTGCTGTCAGGACTTTTGACACGTGGTGTACAATCTGATTAAAATTCACGAACTTCCTTCTAGATGCCTATCTCTGTACGACTTTGTTTTTCTCTGCTCCCCTCTCTTGATATAGTTCAGGACCTTTTAGGATTGCGTAATTCCCACACTTCGGCATTTCGGTTTAATGTTTACTGACTATTAAGATCCGTAACAGGTAAAATACGCCACGCCAACATTGGCGCCTATAACTCTAATTACAGCAATCCGTTTTGTCTCTCTATATTGTAACTCTATAGTTAGTATTATGTAGTAGAAATATAAAAGACGCTTTTTTTGATATAGTAGATATAGATATGTATATTATATTCATAGGTATATAGCATGTTATTAGAATATATCTCATATTCATTCCGGTGAATATAACATAACGCAAATAAAACCACCATCGTAAATATCTAAGCTAAAAGCCATCAATATGATTTTATGTGTTTAATAAATGTATACAAAAAGAGTTTTCTGTATTTTTTTACTTTGATTCTATATTATTTACCATTTTTAATGATGGGTCTCTTTGGGTACAGTTGTCGCAGACGCACCGGGGTATCATTTTGGTGCTAAATGGCAATTTTATGCCTGGCCATCCCGGCGGTTTCTGCTTGATTTTGCTTCGTATGGCAACCCGGTAGAGTAGATTCCGTATGTTTTATAATAAATTAAATATTGTGTGTTTTATAATAAATTAAACAAATTATAGGTTTTATAATAAAATTGTATTTTTTTAAATATAAAATGAACTATTTCATAATAAAATAAAAGGGTACTTCTCTATTATCCCTTCGACCACTTTTCATAACAAAAAACTATCGCCAAACTGCAAGATTAAACGCCAAAAATGCAGTCCCATTTATTTGATGTCAGAAGCATTATATGTTTTTGTTATTTCATCAAGTGGTTTTTAATTCGACATTTGCGTGTATTTTTCATCATGTTTTACTGATTTATTAGTTATTTCATAAATTAAAATAACAATTGTGTCCTTAAATTCTTATATTTTATTTATTTATTTATTTTGATATTCTAATGGCAACGTTCTCCCATTTATTTGGCGTTCAAGTTTAGCGGTAGTTTTTTGTTATGAAAACTGGTCTACGAGAAAATAGAGAAGTACCAATAAAAGTAACATGCTGTTTTAGCAATCTCTAACCGGTGCCTGAAAATATTATTTTCTCGCCAAAATGGCACAAAACAAAAATCGCGCCAATACCGGTGTATCTGTGACAGCTTTTCTAATTTAAATTGCATGTCGTTCACACTTTCCGATTAAAATAGAAAATAAATAAATAAAAAATAATATCATAAATCAAAACATTTGATTTCAAAATCAAAGTATCGTTTCTAATTTGCATACGTGAAGAATAAAAGCTGGTATTGACGATTTTAAAAATTCTATTGGTGAGATTTGCACCCAAACAACATAAAAGTACTTAATGATGTTATGTATTTTATACGTGTATGTTAAATTACTGTTTTGTACGCGATTGGTCATTAGCAATGGTAAATATGAATGGCGATTAATAATAATTTTAGGTGATCTCTCTTCCTGCCACTTATAATACATAAATACCAAATTAACTGACATTTCGTTTCGAAATTTGATTAATTAAATATTATTACATGAGTTGTATTTGTTTACATCCAACTTCGTCAAGAAAAGATTCGTTAGGAAGTTGAGTTGTTTAGCACTGCATCAAACAGAATTAGGGTAAACTTTGATTGTCTCACAGGTCCTGATGAAAATTATTTTTTTGACACCAGGCAGCGCTCCAAAAATTTATTCGCGGACAACTTGCTTTGCGAATAATTACCTTCATGGTTTTATATTTCTATCGTTCACGACGAATTAATCTTTTTTTTTTTTTACTTTCATGGATAGAGAATTTTAACTGCGAACCTAATTTCAACTGAAGTTTATTGCAGAATATATACATAATTGAACGTAAGTCGTCTCTCAAATATTAATTTATTTTGAACGATCTTTCTAAAAATGTAACTTTTATGCAGTTTTATACGAAAAAATAATTTTAAATAAAAATGGCCGCCTGGCATATGAAAAAGCAATGCGGGCGTCCCGGAATTGTTGATGACAGTCACATGACTTACACATTTATTTTAGAGATATTGCCTAGTTGATATTAGCTAATGTCAAAAGATTGGCAAGCCACAGAGTTCAGATAATAAACTCTATGATCGCAAAAATGGGAGTTGCCGACTTTATGACGTCATAAGCAGAAGTAAAAGTTTAATTGAAAATTACGGCTAATTAATTAAATTTTCGAACAAACGAATGCACGATAAAAAATCTGTGTCCAAATATCTTTCATTAAAAAAAAGAATGGTGTAATTTGATGCAGTAGTTTGTTCTCACGGATTGTCGAAAGAAATCGCTTAGCGTTTTAAATATATAGATTGCACACTGCCCACCGGCAAGCTAGTCAACTATATTCTTTCACATTATAGTTAAATTACTATGTATAAGTTTAGTTCCTATAAAAGTTTTTAACAGAATTATTTTGACGGACTTCAATATTAAACATCTCTTAAAACATTTCTTCGATTTAAAAAAAACGGTCTTCTTCAGCGTGTTTATCGAACATTTCTCTATAAAACTACCAATTTTTCTATTTTTATATGCAATAGTTTTCTTAATTTTAGCCTAGAAAGACCTCCGGATACAAAAAATTCATTGACAGCGATGGCAGCGATGGTTACTTTTTATTTAGAATAGACCGATACGATAACTGGGATTATCGACGTTGCCAAAAGTTAAGGGACTCAAAAGTTTTGTTGTTGTTATAGTATTATATTTCAAGTAACCTAGATCTATATTAAAATTGGAAGTAGCATTCCCCGATAACGAGATGTTTTTATCGATTTTCTCGATTTTTTTATTGTGTGAGTTGTTTCTCGATGGCTCCAGTCAACCAACTGCTTTTCGTATCTGATCTGAACTTATAAAGAATTGTCTGAGATGGGAGAAAACCGATAAAATCATCTTATCATCGCTATACACTAATCAAAAGTGGAATACTTAATTATGAAAGCAATTAATAAAGTGAATTTTAAAAATGATTTTAAGATATGATTGAGTTAATTAATTGGCTTAATAAGGTAGACTGCAGTGGTAGGTAATGCACTCAAATGGTTACATTGCATAGTTTTGTTTGTATATAACTTGTAAATAAATGGTGTTAATTATTAATTTAAAATTAATCTTTTTTTTTTTGGCATAATGTGTGATATATTTTATTTTAATGGCTTAATAGGTTGCTTAAAGTACTTAATGTTAATTCCTGTAGGGAAATCATTAAGTATTTACCCTTATAAGTTAGTTTTTCATCGTATTGTACTTTTTTTATAGTTTTATGGTTAGGTTAAATTTTATGTATGTTAACGTTATAAACGCTAACCATAAGGAAACAATGCCATTAATTATGCAATATTTAATATATAACCAATTGTCTCGGAGGGATATAAAATTTAAAGTAGCCGAATTTTAGGGAGTGTCCAGTTCTCCCTTTCAGTTTCTGTGTAATATTTCATAACTAAATTGGCAAACGAAGTTAAAATTTCACAAATAAATAAATAAATATGTGAAACACGAATTTAACAGACTTGTAACCAAAATATGAGCTTAAACACTGAAATAATCAAAATCAAAAAGATCACTATAAATATATAGTAATCTTTCGCGGTTGACAGCTGGCATGCGGCTAATACGAAAATACCGAAGCTGGTTCTTAGCTCACAGGCTATCAAAGCCTGAGAGCTAATGTGCCCGCCCGTTCTGTATGTACGTATGTACGTAACGCGATAACTCTTGATAGAAATAACCGTTTTGCTTCAAACTTTGTTTATAGGTTCATTGTGATAATGCGCTATCTTGATTAGATTGGGGGGTTCATTGGTTAAGTATAAAAGGGGGGAAACGGGGGGCCTAACCCCCTTAATTTAGATAAATGGGTTTTTCATGCAGAATTATCCGATTTTCTTCAAATTTTGTATATAGGTTCATTGTGGTAAGGAGCTTCCCTGGTTAGTTTTGGGGATTCATTGGTTAAGTATAAAGGGGGATACGGGGGGGTGCCCCCCTTAATAAATTGTCGATTTCTTTATTTTTCAAGGGGCTTATTTCAAATTCTTTGAAATAAGAGTATAATATACAATTGGTGTGAATAGTCTGGGAGCTCAATACCCTCAATTTAACTGGGCAGTTTTCTTTTTATTGGTGTATTTGGTAGACAATCGAAGAAAGTATTATTCTAAATATAAAAAATCTGTTAGAAATTTCAATTAAAAAGGATTTTCACCTTCAAACTGTACAAAGGTAAATTTATCGGGCATCTTTAACACGGGTTGCCCGGGCTTCTTCGCCGGGATATTTTTAAGAGTGAAAAATTTCGCTTTTAAAACATTTTTAAATTAATAAAATTTTTTGAGTTTTTTTCAATTTCTATACTGTTTTTGCTTTTAATTTATAGGTGAAAAATATAATTAAGCAACGACTTCCATACATAGTGGATTTGATTTCGTAAGATAAAATCCTAGAGTGCTCTCTGATTACGCATAATTAAACCCCAAATTCAATGTCAGTTTTTTGGATATGAATTCTATATAAAGTGCTAATTGTTGCCCTATTTTCATTACATGATACTTTCTAAGATTCTTTAATAAATATATTGGAGGTAACTTTCTGATTTAAAAGTAAATTTAAACATTATTTTCAGCCGTCATATTTAATGGAATTCCACTGTGCACAGTATAGAAATCTGTTATAGTTTATCATAGAAATGGGTTATAGAAATCTGTTATATCTAGTATTTCTGTAGAATTTCGCTTCCATCTAAATAGAATAAAATATTTCCATCATTTATTTGTACCAGTTACACTTTTTAATAAAAGATGTTAACTTTTTAAATCTTTTAAATTTTCCATACAAAGTGGAAACTGAATGATATGGATATGAAACATAGAATAATTTCCTAAAGCAACCGTATTCTCTAATAATGAAAATGGTCTGCCTGGATTCAGAAATTTTCCAGATATGATATTCTATATTGGACACAAAGCTATTTGAAATGAAAGACATGGGAATAACTTCAAAAGAAGGTTATTGAAAATTTCAAATCAAGTACAACAAGAGGTTGTATTTACTCCTCAACTGGAGATGAAAATTCAATTTACAAATGTATGTATAAAACATTATTTTCAAATGAAATTCGTGGTAAACAAATAAAACTAAAGAAATACTTTGATAGTCATATATGGTCATTAGATTTGACTTAAATAAAATTTTCCTTTAAATTTAGTAAAGATTATTTTTTTCGCTCATACTGTAAAACTAATAACAGGAATATTTTGTTGTTGAGTGTCAAGTGATTTTCATATTTCCTAAACTTATTAATGACTTTGAAATATATGTTATTAAGCAATAAAAACTATAATAGGTATTCAGTATGATGATATACCGTGTGTTTAAGACTTAATGTTTTGTTTGTAATAAAATCAAACACAAAATAATATTTATGGAGACAAAAACATATAGCAAGTGTTCTAAAAGAACCTTGCACCTTCTTTGAGATATTTACTGTTTTACTACTGAGATTTACTGAGATTTGTCATTATTTTGAAAAAAATTCTCAAAATAAAAATACACTAGTAAATCTGCAGATCAGGAGCCTCAACGTCAACTGTGAAAGTCATTGTGTTTTAATCTCACTTTTCGTATTATTTAGCATCTTACAATTCGCAATTTATTTTTTTTATATTGCATACATATTTATAGGCATATAGAATGCTTCGAAGGTTTCAGAAATTAGAAGCGTTAAATTAAACACGGTTTATGTAATGATATTCTGACATTCTTATGAACTTTTTATTCTTGTAATTATTTAGATAAAAAAAACATTTCTTCAGGGGGGCTCTACCCCCCTGATCCCTCATAATCTTATTAAATGTATATCCGTGATTTCCAATTGATTATGTGAATGATTCTAGTATATCTTGGATATTGTTTCTACACAGTGGTTATATTAGGATAATCAACAATTTCAAAAATGATTTCATGTTATCCTAATACCCGAATAGCAATATTTACTTACCTGCTAACCACGAAACACCTGCATTTGAGGGATAAGTTGAATATCATCTCATGTGCAAAAGCGACTTATAAAATGTAAACTGTATCTACTATTTTTCTTATATCTATTTTAGAAATTTAGTGTTATTACAATTTTTTTTCGAAAAAACAGTTTTGATGGTCATTCTATAATATTTATTTTATCTAAGTACATCCTAATTTAACTCGATGGCAATAGCATACTAAAATCTCCCCAAAATAGGCATATTTGGAAACTTTTAAACCTGTTAGGTAATCATACATAATCGTGCCCACTGCCAATTCACTAAATAGCAAACGTGTTTGGCGCTATAAAGTATTTTTTGTGATAGCTTTTATGTTCTCAGTTTCTAGTAATTGTAATATTTCAGGATCGTTTTACTACTCTAATTTCTTTAGATTAACCAACTCGTTGTACGATTGATTTTATCCTATTTTTAAAATTATATTAACTTTTCAAAGACGAAACATCCACATCTATTCCAGAAAAAGAATAATATCTCATGTAATAACTATGAATGAATAATATCACACTAAGAATAATATCACACGAAATGAATAATATCACACTAAGAGACTTGAATCCCTATTACACGTTCAATGTTTTTGTAATTTTCGTTTGGGAAAAAAAAAATATTTCGTAATCATTCTACAGTTCTTTCAATCATTCGATAGTAGTATCAAGCAACAACTTGTATTAAAATAAATTCTCTTTTATGTCAATAGAATACGAAAATCACCTGAAAATAATGTATTTTGCAAATAAAGTATTGCAACAAAATAGTGCGAGTTATTTGAATTTTATTATTTTGATATTCTTTGAAATATGGCTGCTAAGCAACTAATAAATTAAAGAGCAAATTAAAAAGAAATGCATTTTAAAATTTGTAAAAAATATGAAAATAAAAGTTTTATATTTCCTGAACAGATGCAAAAATTTTCTAATAACTTAAACAATTAATTTTTAAATTCTAATAAATGTATCTGCAAATTTTCATAGCTATTGGATATATTTAAAACCTCCATATAAAAAATTTAGCCGCCATTATTTTACGTTGAAATTCATTATTCAAATATGCGATTTTCATTTCAGTTAAAAATGAAATTTAAAAATCGTCTGCATTTCCATAGGAAAGCATTATGGCCTAAAAAGAAATGTTCTATATTTTTCGTACGAATGAACCAAACATAATTAAAAACTATACAGCTAATTCCAGGTACCTCATCAACATACCTACCAAAAAGCAGCCTAATCGGATCATTTTTCCAGTAGTTATCGCGGAACAGACAGACAAACAGATAGACGGAAACCAAAAAGTTTTCGCGTCTCCACAGTGAGCCTTCTTTTTTTTTTGTATGTGTGTGTGTGTTTCAAGCATTATTATCATTTTAAAAACTAGTAAATCTACAGATCAAAGTCCTCAACATCAGCTCTACAAACCATTGTTTATTAATCTCACTAATTTTTAACATTATCTTCATAATATTTGATATCTTAAAATTCAACCTTTTAAAGTTATTTATCACTTGTAAAAATATAAAATTTATAGAAACTTCCGAAAATTTTAGAAGTATCGCATTAAACGCAATGTTATGCAATGATAGGATAAAATACTTATTACTGTATTTTTTCAGAATAACAATACATTACTTCAGGGGGGGTCCGCCCCCCTTTAATTTTCTATTCTCAATTTCCAGTAATTGTGCTATTTCTTTTCTTAAGTATATGTCTCAATGTATTTACTATTTTAATTTCATTAGAATAACCATCTCTTTGTACAAGAGATTTTATCCTATCCTTAAAAGAATACTTTTATTTCAACTACTAAATATCATATGTTGCTGAAAAGGAATAAAATTTTGTGCATAAAATAGACATATGCAAAGGTAAATTCCTCTTATGTGACCTATATTCAATTTACGCATTCAACGTTTTTATTATTTTCATTTGGAAAACCGATTTAGTAAAAATTTTTTAGTAATTAAAATAAAATTTCATCTATTTCATTAAAAAAAGCATATTAAAAACTTATATAACCCGAAAATTAGCTATTTTTTAATAAAATTTCGCGTCCAAATAATGCGATTCACTTGAATTTTCATTTGTTAATATTCCTTAAATTATAGTTGCTTAGTAACCATTTAATAAAAGAAAACTGCCCAGTTAAACTGACGGCATTGAGCTCACAGGCTATTCACACTAACTGTAAATTATATTCTTATTTCAAAGAATTTGAAATAAGCCCTCGAAAAATGAAGAAATCGACAATATATTAAGGGGGGATCCATCCCCCCGTTTCTCCTTCTTATAATTAACCAATGAACCCCTAAAAGTAATCAGAGAAGCTCCTTACCACAATGAACCTATATACAAAATTTGAAGAAAATTGGATAATTCTGCATGAAAAATCCATTTATCTAAATTAAGGGGGGTTAGCGCCCCGTCCCCCCTTTATACTTAACCAATGAACCCTCAAAACTAATCAGGGAAGCGCCTTATCACAATGAACATATATATATAATTTGAAGAAAATAGGATAATTCTGCTTGAAAAACCCATTTATCTATATTAAGGGGGGTTAGTCCCCCCGTTTCCTCCTTTATACTTAAACAGTGAACCCCCAAAACTAATCAGGGAAGTGCCTTACCACAATGAGCCTATATACAAAATTTGAAGTAAATCGGATAATTCTGCATGAAAAACCCATTTATCAAAATTAAGAGGGGGGGGGGGGGGTAGCCCCCGTTTCGATCCTTTACACTTCACCAATGAACCCCCAAAACTAATCAGGGAAGCCCCTTACCACAATGAGCCCATATAGAAAATTTGAAGAAAATCGAATAACTCTGCATGAAAAATTCATTTGTCTAAATTAAGGGGGAGGATTAGCCCCCCCGTTAGCCCCTTTATACTTAACCTATGAACCCCCATAACTAATCAGGAAAGAACCTTATCACAATGAACCTATATACAAAATTTGAAGAAAATTGGATAATTCTGCATGAAAAAACCATTTATCTAAATTAAGGGGGTTAGCCCACCGTTCCCCCCCCCTTTATAGTTAACCAGCCAATCCCCAAAACTAATCAGGGGAGCGCCTTATCACAAGGAACCTATAAACAAAATTGGAAGAAAATCGGATAACTCTGCACGAAAAATTCATTTATCAAAATTAAGGGGAGAGGATTAGCCCCCCTCCCCCTTTAGCCCCTTTATGCTTAACCTATGAACCCCCAAAATTAATCAAGAAAGAACCTTATCACAATGAACCTATAAACAAAATTTGAAGAAAATTGGACAATTGTGCATGAAAAAACCATTTATCTAAATTAAGGGGATTTAGCCCCCCGTTCCCCCCTTTATAGTTAACCAATCAATCCCAAAACTAATCAGGGAAGCACCTTATCACAAGGAACCTATAAACAAATTTGGAAGCAAAACGGTTATTTCTGTCAAGAGTTATCGCGTTACGTACATACGTACATACGTACATACATACAGAACGGGAGGACACATAAGCTCTCAGGCTTTGTAAATAATAGTCAGGCTAATAAAAAGGGAAAAAAAATGCATTGTAATATTTTGTAAAAAATGAAAAATGAAAATGTTTCATATATTTCAAATTAATACATAAAATTTCCAAATTAATGCATAATAATTTATATACTTAATTTCAAAATTCTAATAAATATATTGGCAAATTTTCAAAGCGATGGGATTAAATTAAGATCTCCATTTCGTAAATTTAGCATCCATAATTTAGCATTTACAATTATCCCAATGCGACATTTTCTATTCGGTGAATGTTAAAATTTAAAAAAACATCCTCTGACTTCCCATTGAAAACCATTATGACTAACAAGAAACGTTCTATATTTTTCGAACGAATGAACCAAATGTAGCTAAAAACTATACAGCTAATTCCAGGTACCTCAAAAACATACGTACCAAAAATCAACCTACTTTGATTATTTTTGCGGCAGTTATCACGGAACAGACAGACAGACAGACAGACGGAAACCAAAAACTTTTCGCGTCTCAACAGTGAGCCTTCACTGACGTTTCGGCAACTATTTCCTGCACTTTATGCATTTACGAAACCATTTTTTAAAGCAATTACTGGAAAAATTGTTCTGTATTAATTTAATAGAGCGACATACAATATGTTCCTGATCTTATTAATAACCCTTCTGAAACTCATCTAAAATTACAGTCATTTTCCAGTGCTCTATTATTGAGTTAATCGATTGATTAAACATTAATGCCTGGCTTGATAAATGATAGCTGTGTCTAAGAAAACGATAGCGTGGTTTAGTCTTGGAGATAACGTTTTCAATTACCATCATTCATAATATGTCTTTAATAGATAGATGACGTGACTCATTGACTAAAAAACTTTATACGAAATTCAGTTACCTTATGCGAATTCTTTAGAAAGGAGTTATATGTGTAAATAATTATGGAAAATATCGTACATATGATACTGTAAAAAATCTAAAAACGTAAGAAATCTGTTATATAAATATTTTTAAGAGGGTTAAAAAAAGAAGAATGCAAATGTATCAGTTGCAATGTAAATATCTGCAATGCAGGTGCTAAATACAATCTATACGAATAAAAGAAAGTTGTTTCTCTGTGTGTGTGGATGTGTCTGTTTGTCTGTGCGTGATGGCAGAGAAATCTGCCGTACATAGAAGTTTGAAAATTTAGGTGCGGATAGTCCAATGCAGGTCCTGATGCACCTGAGGGTAAGATTTTTAATTTTTTAAATTCCCGGACCTTTTTGTGCCCTAAATTGTAATAACTTACTCCTTTTTATCCGATCTTCTTCGTTTTTGAGGCCTTTTGTACATTTAGTTATTTACCCATTTCTATATTTTAGTAAAGGCTTGGCCTCCTGCGGGCCGGTACCGAGGCCTTGGTGAAGTCTTTTCCCTAAATTGTTAATAACCCTTTTAATAACCCTTTTAATGTGATTTTCTTCGTTTTTGGGTTTTTTTTTCCCCATTTAGTTATTCCCTCATTTCTACATTCCAGTTAGGAACCTGCCTCCCTTGAACTTTTTGTGCGCCATGCATTTTTCACCCTCCTAATTGTGTCACGCTCTCAATGCATAAATTTAAAGTTGAATCTCGGATTTATCTTTCCGGGCCACCCCCTCTTAATTTTATTGGGACACTAGGGCCCTTTTTAAAGCATTTCTTTAAAATTTAATTCTAATGATTAATTCATAACCAATGCTTAATTTCGACTAATTGAAGATATAAAGCGGTAAGTACTAGGATCTTTTAAGATGTTTTCCTCTTAGAGCCCCGCTAAAAACTATCAGTTGTCCTTTTTTGGGCCCCCTACTATAGCTCTCTTAAAAATTGTTCGATTCACTAGTTTTTTTTTTCTAACAACTTCTTAGGTTTTCCAGCTACTACATGAAAGACAAAAAAAATTCTCGGACCTCAGCTACCACCAATTTTGAATATTAATCTCCTTCTTGAGGCCCTTGGTGCAGCTTCTTTAAAAAGTATCCGATTCTCTTGCAATTTTCTTTAACATAGTTCTAGGGTCCTTACTTTATAAACTACTAAAAATTATTTAGACTCCAGCTACCACTTTTTATTAATATTAATCTCTCTTTTAGGCATCAACTTACGTTTATTCACTATAGCCGTAAATTACAAATCTTTTAGATAAGTGGTTAAGTTTAGGGGGGGGGGGTCAGGTTATATCATTCGCAAATTAAATATCCCGTTAATGTTAAAGGTAATTCGTTAAATTTACAGGGAGGAGGGGCACTTCCACCGCCTGAGCGACCATTCCATTCTCGAGTTCTATGGGCCCGATTTCAACGGGAATTGGTTCATTGAACCTAGCTTACGATTGTTTTACTGATTTTAGTTTCATCTTCCAACGCCAAGTGGCGCATTCTTATCTCGGATTCTATAGGCGCGATTACTACGGTGTTTGGCTCATTCGATTGGTTTCCGATTATCTCCGGCGCGTGCGGAGCACACCCGTAATACACTGCCTTAGGCAGCGGGGGGGGGGGGGAAAGGTCACAGGTTCGTTCGGAAAGGGTTTGTTGGGAACACATGGGACGTTGTCAAAGGCATTAAGGCCCCGGAAACTAGGTTCATTTGAAACACTCTACGCTGCCGAAGGCAATAGGACTCGCGAAACTAGACTCATTTGAAAGATTTCCCGAAGATATAAAATCACACAAACTTGATTTTTTTTAAGGTTATTATCACGGGCCCGGACAATGTCGGATGGGTCAGCTGGTACTAAAAAAAAAAAAAAAAAAAAAAAAAAAAAAAGAAAGAAAAACTGTCCAAAATATTTATGTCATACAAAAAACAGATAGACATCGATCTAAAAACTGTTCAGCTGTTTTAAAAGATATCCCGAAAGTGTAAATACATGAAAACATCAAAGTTGAAAATTGGCACGAGTCCAATGTTTTCTTCTTATTTCCCGAACACATGGTGTCCGGAAAATATTCTAATCATTACGTATGTGCGTGTTTGCGTTTGAACAAAACTTCCAAACGTACCATTTAGTAAGCGTATTATGTATTATACTTAGATTCTGATTGAGCACACATTTAGCGACTATATTATTCGTACAAATCGGCCGACGTGTTATGTTTATAACCATTTTTAAACCATTTTAAAACCATTTTATGACCGAATTTATAGGTAAAATCACCAAGTAAATAAGTCAGAATATAACTGACAAATAATGCGGCAATGTAATCAAACATTAGTGGCACGGAGGTAACGTCTATAGTTTTACAACGGAGAATTCAGTGTTCGAATTCAGCTGATTCCTATGTGTCAGAAATTTTTCTGAATGCATGGTATTCTATAAAATGTTCGGAAAGTATGGTGTCACTTTAGTTTTTTTATGAATAAAATAGAAATAAATTTGAAAGGTAGAGAATAAAATAAATTAGTTCATGTTTTGTTGCGTAAAATGTGGTTGAAATGTTCTCAGCTAAACTAGGGGTAATTTTAATTCAAATAAATTTGTTAACAATAACCAATTAATATTTTCAAAATTAGTATATTTCGTTGCGTTTTTAAAAATGTCTTCAGAAACAGATCACAGAAAGTTTTCAGAGAAAGTTCACAGTCAAATGCAGAAAAAAATCAGTAAAAGTTCAGAGAAAGTTAAAAAAAGTTTTAAAAAAAAACCCAGAGAATTTACAAAAAATCATTAAAATTAAATTACTCAATTATGCATTACTAGGGGACTTGGCCCCTGCATTCTAAAGTTCATCAACACCCATGAATTGCGACGTAATTCACCTTAATGAAGTGAATCACCAACCAAGTGAAGCGATGTGGGACCGCTAGGCGGTCCCACCTCCCTTTACACGATCGTCACTTTTTGCAGCAAATCTAGCCAGCATGAGTATTATCACAAATCATTTTAATATATGAAATTTACAAATTTTTTAATGTAAAAAAAAGTAATTGAAAACTTTTTGCAAGCAATTGAAATGTAAAATAATTAACTGAAAAAATTACCTTGGTAACACAATTAATTTAAAACTCATATTGCATATATTATTTTGTACAGCGCTTCATAAATTCATTTCGAAAAACTCTTGGAAACACTATGTGATAGAAAGATAGTTCCATATAAATCTATAATCATCGTCTAATATTCGTTTAAGGTGAAAAATACAATATCTCTCAGAAGCTTGGCGAATTAACGAAACGTAACCAACACACTTTGTGCTGTGTCTAAAAGAAACTCTTGATCAAAAAGCAGATTTCTTGAATGAATCGCGTTACGTGTAAAACAAACCAATGACCATTGTTATTCATATATCGACCGAAATAGTGTGCTGTGTTTAAAAAGAGCTCCTGCTCTGAATTTTGATTTGCTTAATTAGAAATAAAAGCCAGTGAATATGACGTCGCATTGACAAAATCTTACTAAAAATATCAATGTAGGCTCCAAAAGTCCTGACGTCATTGGGAGTTCCTAACAAATCGTTTCTATGCAATCCCTGGCTGTTGCTACGCTTTTCCTGGAGGTAACTGCTTCCAGAAACCTACCCAGAAATCGGTTGTTTGTTTGAAATAGTTCTACCGTGTGCCATCACATTTATCGAGTCTATATGAGAATGCACACTTTGAAATATGACATTATTTTCACCATCATAACCATTCATCCCTGTCTAGATTAGAGCGTCATTTAACCACCTGTTTTACAATTCTTGAGTTTTATTAAATATTTACTATAATTAATTGTAAATTATGTAATTTTGAGAATTTTTTTATTTTGTGCATACCAAGGATCTTTAAATAAATAGCAAGAATTCAGTCTATTTAGGTAAAGGAATAAAGGTCAATGAATATGTCGTCATCACTGACACAGTTATAGTAAAATATTTTATATTGATGGATGAAAATGCATGCTTTTTTTTTCCAAATGAAGCCATTTTCTTCATCGGAAACATTTCGCTTTACATATTACGTACTATGATAGATTATTTACTGTTATTTTATTTACACAGATTACTTAAATTACTTCTCAAACATTAATCTGTGTAACGCTTACTTTTGCAATCTAACTGTAAATAGCCTCAGTGATGAGAAAAATAGAAATTCACAACTATATTGTTGTATTAAATAAAAATGTAGATTTGGATTTTCTTCATATATTTTTCATATATAAATTTTTGTGATTTTTATTTCATGAACTAATATTATTTAACAGTACTTTGTTACATAAAATGAGCTATCTGTTAATGGTAATAAAGCACCAATGATGGCGTGATAATGATGTTTCCGTGACATACTAGGATGAAAATTTAGTAAGTTGACTTAGATGTCACTGAATTAAACGCTCGCTTTATAACCATTTTGCATTATCTTGATTTAGTATAAGTTACTTAGTGATTTTCTAAATATTATGATATAAATGGAAGTTAAAAGTAACTTTCATTATACTATGCGTGACAAAAGTGCTTATGTAAAACACGATCTCTGGGAAAAGAGGTGAAGCAGAAAATTTATTCATAAATTTGCACGTATCTCACTAATGTATGCTCAATTAAAAAATAGATACATTTCATCTTTGATTTTTGTTCCAAACAAAATGAAAACATGCATGCAAAAGAGGATATTATTTTATCATCGCTTTTATGCGTAGCAGTCTATTTATAAATGTAAGTCTCAAAATATTTTGAAAGTTTTAGCAAATTAAGTGTCCATAGACGTATCATGGTCTGTCAAGCGTCATTCATAAATCCAGACAACAATCTATAGTGAGTCAGTTTAATGAAAAAAAAGTCCCTTCTGCCTGTACCACGAGAAAAATGTAGTTTCTTTTTTTTCTTGATTTTAAGAATTCAACTATTTTTACTCTAATACACGAAGCTAAAATACGTGT
The DNA here is from genome assembly GCA_963931845.1 of Maratus michaelseni. NCBI lineage: Eukaryota > Metazoa > Arthropoda > Arachnida > Araneae > Salticidae > Maratus > Maratus michaelseni. The sequence goes on from OZ007588.1 coordinate 388,908,648, forward strand.
AACACGATTATAGAAGACACATTCTCAGTTTTCGTCAATGCTGAATTTGAATGAGAATTTCGCCAAATTTGTCAGCTATAACCAAGTTGATTCATTTATGCACTGTAAAAAAATTGCAGCAAACTGTCCGGTCATTTGACCGTTTTTGTAAAATACGGTTACACAACCGTAATTTAACTCTATTCTGACCTTATTATAGGGGAAAATAGGGTCAGAATAGCTTTAAATTACGGTTATGTAACCGTTTTCTATAAAAACGGTCAAATGACTGGACAGTTTGCTGCAAATTTTTAATAGTGTGGCAATGTATTTTTGATCGCCAAATTTGACGATATTTCGCCAAGTGTCGTCAAAATTGGCGATAATTTGACGCTGGCGGATATGAATATGCAATTTTAAGCATATGGGAGTTGAAACAATGGTTACAGCTATATAAGAAAATATGCGAGAAACCACGTTTGCTAAAACTCCTAAATTAAACCCGATTATAAAAAAAATCTGTTAATTTTAATCTTCTGTCTTGTTTCAAAATGTCATTTACCCTAGAGCTTCAAACTGCTATATTTCAGCCATTTTTAAAGATAAAGGCCAAACAATAAAAGCACCGCAATTCTTGTATCAATGCCCAACGCTTAGGAGTAAAAAACTTTTGGACTTCTAACTTTTTGTACATCTTTTTAAATTTGAAACTTTTAAGTGGCGACATTTTGAAACAAGATGGCGGATGAAGCTAGCCAACGAACCCGTTCGAGACCTTTGTAAGACCTATACACATATTAAACCACATCCAAATTGACTCATAAATACATCGGATGACATCGGATGAAAAAAATCGGTATGGATATATATATATATATATATATATATATACACTGCTCAAAACAATTAAAGGATATTTGAAGTTTTATATAAAATAAAGATATAAACGAAATTTTTTTTGCCGAAAATAGAAGAAGAGAATCACAAATGCAAATTTTTCTGGTTTTCAAACTGTGGAGTATGCAAATTTTGAGTTCGACGTCAAAAACGTCGCTTCAGCGGCAGCGAATGAAATTTGACTTTCAATTGGATAAAAGAGAATGAAGACAAGGATGATCGGCATTCAGTGATTGCTTTGTTTCGATGAGTACGATGTCTCAGCGAAGTCATTTGACAGATTCAGAAGCTTGGAGAAATGTTGGTAGGTTAGAAGGGGGCCAAACTCAAGCTGAAGTAGCGCAAGCCATTGGAGTGTCACAAAGTGTCATTTCCATGATCTTTAACCGTTTTTTGGAGAGTGGATGTGCAGGCCGAAGACCAGGGCAAGGTCGTAGACGGGCAACAACGCCCAATGAAGATCGGTATGTAGCGTTAACAGCTCGGAGACACCGAAACATGAACGCTACTCTTCTCCAACAACACCTTCGCTCGGCTACAGGCACCACGATTTCAACTCAGACTGTCCGAAACCGGCTCCATGCTGTAGGTCTGTATGCTCGCCGACCGATGGTATGTGTTAGATTAACATCAAGGCATCGTCGCGACCGCAGGGAGTGGGCAACCGAGCATGTCAACTGGAGGAGAAATGAATGGAGCAATATTCTGTTTTCTGAAGAGTCCCGTTTTTCTGTGCATCCGGATAATAGGCGTATTTTCATCTGGAGGGACCGTGGCAGTAGGAATAATCCTGCGTTCGTGCACGAAAGTGTCAGATTTGGCGGTGGAGGAGTGTTGGTGTATGGTGGCATCTCCATTGACGGGCGCACTGACCTCTACATCATTCGAGATGGAGCTCTGACTGGTCGCCGATATAGGGATGAGATCCTCAGACCTATTGTAGTCCCTTACGCTGCAGCAATCGGAGATAACTTCATTTTAATGGACGATAACTGCAGGCCACATCGTGCAAACCTGGTGGAGGATTTCCTTTTCGAGGAAGGAATCGTTCGAATGGAATGGCCAGCGTGTTCTCCAGACATGAATCCAATCGAGCACGTTTGGGACGCTCTAGGAAGACGAGTTTCTGGCCGCCAACAACCCCCACAAACTCTCCAAGAACTGGAAAGAGCTCTTCTGGAAGAGTGGGGCAGAATACCCCAACTCGTCATTAATAGCCTCATTGAGTCCATGCCTCAAAGGTGTTCAACGTTGCTGGCCGCCCGTGGAAACCATACCCCCTACTGAAAATGATTTTCTTTGAAGAAAACACCTTTTCTTATTCTTTTTTTCTCATGTGCACAAATTGTGTTTTTTTCCTTTTGTACACAAATGCGCAATAAAATGCATTTTTTTTCTGCCAAACATGTGTAATTTATTCTCATATAACCTACTATGTCTGTCGACCATGTATCAATCAGCTAAAAAGTTTCCCAGATACAAAATCCACCTAAAACTGCAATATCCTTTAATTGTTTTGAGCAGTGTATATATATATATATACATAAATCAACATTAGAGCTGTGGTTGGTGTTATAGATCTAGACCAGGTGGTCAGGATCGGTAAAAATATACCAAACTCTTCCGGAATTGCTTCCCTACGAACGGTTGCAATAGGTAGCTTCTTATTTTTTGTAATGGAAGCTACAAATAAATGTATATGTATTATATATATATCATTCGCGTAACACTCAATGAAGATTTGATGTCACATTGTATTTTTAACACTTTCCAACCTAGTTGAAAAGTGTTTATGACTTCGGTTTGTCTGGCCGTCTGGCCGTCTGGCCGTCTGGCCGTCTGCCGTCTGCCGTCTGCCGTCTGTCCGTGCTCTAACTCCCGTAAATATGCTCGGATTGCTCTGCAATTTTTATATGTTATAGTCGTTATCTATAGCATGTTCCCTATTTCAACGGAAGTGTGTAGCACTTATAGTTTTTTTACAGGGGCACTCAAAAGAATTCCATTACATTGCGGTCTATGGGGGAAAATCATTTGCGGATTATTTAAATAATGTTTCACTATTTTGAACGCATTGAAATTTATATATATCACTAAGGTGCATTAGAAGAAGCTTAACATGGAATAGGGTGTGCATAGCACTTATACTTACTGTACAGGGACAGTCAAAAGAATTCCGTTACATTACGTCTATGGAGAAAAATCGTCTGCAGTTTATTTAAATAATGTTTCCCTATTTAAAACGCATTGAAATTTATATGAGGTGCATTACAAGAGGCTTACTACAGAATATCGTGTGTATAGCAGTCATCGTTCATTTACAGGGACACACAAAAGAATTCTCTACTGTCTGTTAACAATAATTCCTCGAAGTGCGTTTTAAGTTACTGAAAGCGATTTTAATTTTAACTCGCTTTTTGTCTATTAAGTGGTGTGTAAAAATTCTGTAGATCCTATACAGGGAAGCACAAAAGTTCGCGAACACATTTCCGTATTATTTAACTCCAGACAGAGAATTTTAAACTGTGCTACGCATTTCCTAACTGAACTAAAATTTATTATCCTATGTAGTATATATACAAATCTATAGATCCTATACAGGGCTGAATAAAAGTATTCGGATTACTTAGATGTTATCTTTTAGCTTATTAAACGGTATGATTTGTAAAATTATTTTAGAAGCGTTGGAAAGTGTTACATAATCTATGCTTGAAGCATGATTTTTCGTTCTTGTTTAAATATATATGAAATCCTTTTTTTCATTGAGAGATTTCGGTTTACCGTCAAAGTGCCGCATTTTATTGATAATATGAGTGTATGGTTAATTTTCCATAATCGAGTTGATAGCCGAATGGCATATTTAAGAAAATCTGATTTCGAGCAAAAGGGTTGATTAAAATATTTAGCGGTAACAACATCTGTTTTAAAGACATTGTAGCAGTGACGACAACGCTTGGATGTGGACCCAATTACAGAAGGTTAATGTAAATAAAAGATTTTTAAGTTGGTCTGTGCAATCAATCGCCATTTGTGGCAACTCATCTGTCACTAGCTACTTTACATTATTATAGCAAACATGTTGAGATTTTTTTTTTTTAATCATTCTTGAAAATTTTATTTAAAACATCCTAAAACGTCTCTAGATGTAGCTACAATTTTCAAACCGATTTCACATGAAAGAACATTTTTATCTAATGGATGATGTAATAATTGAAATTATGCAATATTTATAAGTTATGTAATAGCAATGAAAACGAAATCCATAACGTTGGTCACTGCATTCATAGAACTGTTGGTATTTCTCTAATCTGGCTGGCCAAAACTCGATTTTATAAATTACATCAAATGAATAAAAAAAAAATCCCTGACGGCTTGGCCTACAGGCACAGGTAGATTTCGAAGACGCAGACCGTTGGGAGCCTGTTTATTAGGAATTGCAGAAGAAAGAACCTTTTTGCCATGATGCGGAACCGATGAACTGACCACTTTGAAACCTAACTTGTTTGCAGCCGGAGCCGGCAGGGATTTGTTTTGTTTTTAATTTTTTTATGCTATAAGGGTTGGTCCTATAAAGAACTTGTCAATATTAAAGTTACAGATAATATTAAGAGGATTTATAATAAATTTAAGCGGATTTGATATCTTGTGAACTGACGAAGTTATGAATTTTTTTTTCTCAAACCCCTATTTCCCCCCCCCCTCCCCCTTGAGGCCAGTTTTAATGATATCAAAAATCTGCCATACATAAATTTTCAGCCCTTTTCCTAGAAGTAATAATAACTTTAAACGGATTCGATACCTATCATAATAAAGAAGTTATGGAGTTTTTTTCTGTTTTCACAAAAAGTCTATTTCCATTGCCCCTTTACAAACTTGACCGATATTTTATGTATCAGTTTGTAAGAGATTTATGCAGAATTATTGAAGTTATTGTGTCCATAAAAAATTGATATAGATAGATAGATAAATAGATAGATAGATAGATAGATAGATAAAGTTTTGAACTGGTGGTGGTTTTGGGTTCTGAGAGCCATGATCGGCGTAGATCTGCAAAAATTTTTTAGAAATTCCAACATAGGGGAGAATGTAATAGGTACACTGCAAAAAATAATTGTTGATTTTACAGTATAAAACTGGCACCCAGCTGCCAGTATTATACCGTAAAATTAACAGTATTAAACAGTAAAATAAGCAGCAATACGTTGCCGTGCAAGCAGTAATACGCTACCGCGCATGCGCGGTAGCATTTGCGTTTTGCATACTATGTGATGTGTATAAATTCTACAGATCATATACAGGGTACACAAAAGTACTCGTATGCGATACTGAGCATGAACGTGAATTGCTTAAAGTGTTTTTGAAATGAGTTATGTATTTTCAAGCTTATTTACATTTATTGTACTAAGACATGTTTGTTTAATATAAACAAATCATATACAGGCTATGCAAAAACTGGATACATTGCCGGTTATGAATAATAATTCCTGGAAGTGTGAATTCAGTAATTTTGGGTATAAGTTTGCTTGATTAAATTTTTGGAAATCGTTTGCAGTGTGTTTTAATTATGTTATCCTATTTCAAATATATTGAAATTAATATACATCGATGAGGTGCCTTACAAAATGCTTACTATAGAATGTGGTGAGCATATCATTTGTCGTTCACTTACAGGAATGCACAAAAGAAATCGGTTACAGCACTTTCTATTAACAGTAATTGCTAGATTTGCGTTTTCAGTTGTAGTACGCGTTTTTAAATTTAAGTAAATTTTTGTCTATCACTCGATGCGCATAAATGCTATAGATCATATATAGGGCAACACAAAGGATCTCGAGGACATTTCCGTTTATTGACGGAATTGGCTGAAGGAGAGCTTCAACTGTCCTATACGTTTACTAACGGAACTGAATTTTCGTACAGTATATGCAGTAGATGTATAAATATTTAGGTCATATATAAGGCTGTATAACTCCTACTATTGATGGTAATTACTTAAATTGGGTTTTCAAATGTGTGATGCGTTTTTCAAATTGTTTATTTACACATGGGCAGGGCTAGTTGAGCTTAAGTCGAAAGGTAGGCCACCCAGCCGACTTTGAACTGGACCTTGTTTATTTACACATGCATCATCTTTCACTTTACTAAATGGTGAAGTTTTGTTAAAGTATTCTGAAAATATTGGAAAGTGTTTCCTAATGTATGCTTGACGCATGATTTTATGTTAATGTTATTTATATTTTGAGTTTCTGCTGTTCTAGAGCTATCAGATGTTAAATAAGGATTCAAAGACAAATATTTAGCTCCCTACAGGGAGGAAAAGGCAGCTTTCATAGTCCATGCTTTTAAAAATTCAACTCATTTTACTCAAACACACGAAGCTAAATTGCTTGGAACCCGATTATAGAAGATTCAATACTGGGTTTCGTTAATGTTGAATTTGAATTCGAATCTCAGCATGGCAGTTGCAGCATAAGAAAAATCAGATTGTTTCAAAATGTCAGCCATCCTAGAAATTCAAACTGCCATATCTTAGCCATTATTAACACTTTCCAACCTAGTTGAAAAGTGTTTATGACTTCGGTTTGTCTGGCCGTCTGCCGTCTGGCCGTCTGCCGTCTGCCGTCTGTCCGTGCTCTAACTCCCGTAAATATGCTCGGATTGCCCTGCAATTTTTATATGTTATAATCGTTATCTATAGCATGTTCCCTATTTCAACGGAAGTGTGTAGCACTTATAGTTTTTTTACAGGGACACTCAAAAGAATTCCGTTACATTGCGGTCTATGGGGAAAAATCATTTGCGGTTTATTTAAATAATGTTTCACTATGTTAAACGCATTGAAATTTATATATATCACTAAGCTGCATTAGAAGAAACTTAATATGGAATAGGGTGTGCATAGTACTTATACTTACTTTACAGGGACAGTCAAAAGAATTCCGTTACATTACGTCTATGGAGAAAAATCGTCTGCGGTTTATTTAAATAATGTTTCCCTATTTTAAACGCATTGAAATTTATATAAGGTTCATTACAAGAGACTTACTACAGAATATTGTGTGTATAGCAGTCATCGTTCATTTACAGGGACACACAAAAGAATTCTCTACTGTATGTTAACAATAATTCCTGGAAGTGCGTTTTAAGTTACTGGACGCGATTTTAATTTTAAATCGCTTTTTGTATATTACGTGGTGTGTATAAATTCTGTAGATCCTATACAGGGAAGCACAAAAGTTCGGGAACACATTTCCGTATTATTTAACTCCAGATGGAGAATTTTAAACTGTGCTACGTGTTTCCTAACTGAACTAAAATTTAGCATCCTATGTAGCATACATACAAATCTATAGATCCTATGTATACAGGGCTGAATAAAAGTATTCGGATGACTTAGATGTTATCTTTTAGCTTATTAAAGAGTATGATTAGTAAAATTATTTTGGAAGCGTTGGAAAGTGTTACATAATCTATGTTTGACGCATGATTTTTCGTTCTTGTTTAAGATAAAACCAAAATAAAACATGTTCCGGAATCCTTGTATCACGATCTAACACTTAATGGAAACAACTTTTTCCGTTTATAATTCTTTATACATCTTTTTGAATTAAAAAAAATTCAAAAAGCTAACGTGGCGCCATTTTGAAACAAGATGGTGCATGAAGCTGCCCAACGAACTCGGTCGAGATCTTGGTATGTTCTGTACACATGATCAGTCACACTCATATCGGTTTATAAATACGAGAGTTACAGCATAACAAATATCAGATTGTTTCAAAATCTCAGCCACCTTAGAATTTCAAACTGCCATATCTCAGCCATTTTGTAAGATATAGCAAAAACAAAAAATGTTCCAGAATCCTTGAATCACGTTTAATTTTTAACATAACTTTTTTTCAATTTATAATTTTTTTGTACATCTTTTTGATTGCTTTTAAATTAAAGTTTTTTTTACTTGCCGCTATTTTGAAACAAGATGGCGGATGAAGCTGGCCAACGAACTCGGTCGAGACCTTGGTATGTCCTATATACATACTCAGTCACATCCAAATCAGTTCATAAATAAGAGGGTTACAGCATGACATATGTCATATATATATATATATATATATATATATATATATTTATATATTTATTTATATATGGATATATATATATATATAGATAGATATAGATATAGATATAAATCAACATTTAACGGAGGCTGTTTTCGGGGTCTGGGGGTCATAATCGGTCAAAATATACCAAAATGTTTTGAAATTGCTTTCCTCCGAACGGATGCAATAGATAATTTTTTGTAAAGAAAGGTACCTAAAAGGGTGCATAATTTTATGACATCGAGTGAAATTTTCAGGGGGTTAAATTTGAAGAAATACAAAATTTGAATTTTTATACGGCCTCCGTACAAAAAAATTCCCAGTGAGTAAAATGTGTCCTATACAGTGATAACGTAATGTACAAAATTTCTGCATTTTATCATAAAAAATCGCAGAGATATGTTTAAACAAATTTGGTGAAAGGGTAATCATAAATTAAAATGTAAATGTGTATAGATATTTATGCAATCATTGTTTTCTTTCGTAATTTGTGTAGGGCACCTGAGACGTGATCAACCGACCGGGATATTTCCATTTTGCGAACAAATATCAAGGCGCACATTTTACTCATTACGTGATTTTTTTTATACAGGGGCCTAGTAAAAATTTAAATTTTGTATTTCTTCGCATTTAATCTCCTGAACATTTTAATCGATTTCATAAAATTCTGTACCTTCTTTACGTAACTTTGTAATTTAAAATATATGTCAATGATCAATATATAAGGAATAAAAGCCGAAGTCAATGTTTTTGGGACACCCTGTATATTAAAACAGATACACATGTGAAAAGATATATTTCACTTTACCATATTTAATATAGTGCAAGCTAGTGCGCAAATGCTTTAATGCCACTAATGAACAAAGGCTGTCTGAACTCGGAAATGATGCGTTCACGATATTCCCCGAAATATTACGTATGCATAATTAGGTTTATAAGGAGCTATAATTGAAATGCATTGTATGAAGTCAGACAGGACAGTGAATATATTGAAGAGTAAACTGACCCAAATGGAACAGATTTTCGCTTTCGTCCTTACATCTTTATTAATGAGTGGTGGCCATTTATATGTTGCTGGTATCTATATTCGGTTAATACAGGGTGTTCTATATTATAAACTAGCAAAACCCGCGGTATTCAGAAATGACTAATTAAGCTACATTAATGTAAAAAAAAATCAAAACTTTAGAACATTTTCACTCTTTTACCCCCCCCCCCCCCGTGTAATAGTGTCACCGATATAAAATATAGCCTATTTTACAGCAGGGACTGTTACCATCACTTTTGAAAATGGTTCTGTAGTTCCAGAGATTCCATAGAAATTGTAATTTAGAATGTTTTTAGACCGCTTTTTGCTCATCTCACCCTTTTAAATTTCGGATTTTTTTAGAATTTGTTCTTAGAGAGCATTTACATCTTATAAGTAACTGCCATGCCAAATTTCAAGTTTCTAGTTCCTTCAGTGTAAAAATAAATTGAAATATTAGAACGTTTTTCGCTTCTGCACCTTCCTGGGGATAGTGGGACCGACATGAAATATAGCCTATGTTGGAGCAGGGATTGTCACCATCAATTTGCCACCATCACTTTTGAAATCGCTTCAGTAGTTCCAGAGATTACCCCCTACAAACAATCTTTACTACTTTATAATATTAGTATAGATTACAAATTTACGTGAAAAAAGGTACAGAATTTTATGAAATAAATTAAAATTTTCAGGGAATTAAATTTCACGAAATACAAAATTTAAATTCATATACGACCCCCGTGCAAAAAATTCCCGAATGAGTAAAGAGACAATCAACTTTCACGAGATTTTTAGGAGCGGGTGGGGATTCTGTTGTTTTGAAACACAAATTTCAGAGATAAAGTTTCTGTCTGCTATCAATGTGCCAAATTTCTGATCGTAGTGGCATGTTTGTGTGGTTCATTTATTAACGTTCTTTGCAGCATGAACTTTGGGAAGTCTACGTTGTCTTAACTTGACTGCTAGTATCATGTGCATGTAGAAGTGAAAAAGAAATTTTTGAAATAAAAGTTTTCGCTCAAAATCTAGGATAAAACAAAACAGTCAAATAAAATACATATCCGCCTGTTCTTTATAATTCATATCTATAAATGACAAAATAAAACCAGCCAAAAATAATCAATTTTAGAGTGATACAAAATTGATAAACTGTATGTAAATTGTAATTGTAATTGTAACCGTTTATGTAATTGAACAATAAACTTTATGTAATATATATGCGGTAAACATAGCTGCCAACCTTCCGGTTTTGTAAATCAGACATATATTTTTTATAACAGAATTTTTATTTTTTTAAACATGTTACATTCCTTCTATGTAGTAGCTATGTTTTTTAATTCATTAAATAAAAATTCCAGTTGAAATATGTTTATCTGACTTGAAAACAATTTTACTAAAGGTGCTAATACGCGTAAACTTTAAGTAGCAGAATGTGTTAAGACAAAACACAAATACTTTAGTGCGTAGTTTGACCTCATTTTAAAAAGATAATAATCTAACAATAATCTGAAGCTGATTCTTTAAGTTAGTGGTTTTCTTTTTAAATACTCAGACTTTATCTAATTCAGTAAAAACTAAGGAGAAAATGTTGCCTGATATTTTGTACACTTAATTAAAGAGTTAAAAATCGATTTTAAGAAACGATAAGACTATTTTATTATTTTTCCTACGTATTCTATTGGGATGTTTGGAAAGTTCTTTCCGTTTGGGAAAACAAATTCGTACTTGAAAATTCTGCCCATCAATTATCAGACATTATATATCGAATTTAATATATAGTAATTAAGCGATAGAATTTTCCGGTATTAACCAACTTTTCTAAACTTCTGAACAACCCAATAAAAATCCTACACAAGTCATTTTTTCCCATTTCATCTATCTAATAAAGACTAGTTATTTGTTTCATGTATATTTAAAAAATATATTTTTATATGGTAGATAAAATGTGTCCAAACTGTGTCTGATATTCTGTACTATCGATATTATTATAGTACTAAGAGTCCGATGAATATAGAATTATGAAAAATGTAAAGAAATAAAATATTAGTACTTAAATAAAAATATTTCTAAATTAAGTTTTACATAAATGTATGAAAGGGCATAGTCACATAAGTATGGGCTGCAGCTTTTTAAAAGAATTCTGGTGATTTTCTTTCAGAAGTTGCTGTATAATTATCAATAATTTTCTCCAAATATCAGCTGATGAATATTATTATTGGTTGAGAATAACATTTCTTAAGTTTTGAAAAAGAGAACCTTTTTTTTCAAAATCAACTTTGCTGAATTCCATGAAATTAATATTTTATGGAGGTACTGAAACTTACTTATATTTATATTTACTTTTTTTCTATTTTTCTTAAGTAAAATTTGCCAAATAATGACAACATTTCTTTAAAATTAAAAACATAGATAATATTTAGAATGCTATTTTTTGCCAAACACTATTTATATGTATCCACAAAATATCATCTCAAAATTCTGCGTTGGATACCATAAATACTTAAAAGACGTGTGCAAAAATGAATAAAAGACTAAAAAAAGGACTGGCAGAAATGAATAATGGCTGAACTTTCCGCTAAATCCAACATTTATTTTCTTTTTAAGTATTTTTATATTCTGTTATCTGTGTAAATGATACCATCTTTATTATGTCAAAGAATTGTAGATTAAAAGAAAGAAATTTTATTTTTTTGTTTTTTGAAAATAAGACTTTTCATTATTTTCATTATTCATAATATTATTATTATTTATATAAGGTGTGGCTATTAATTTCCCAGACTGGTGAAACAACTTCCGAAGTATTATTGTACAGTACGTAACTGTTTAATATGTTTCGAAGAAAGTTCCGTCTGATGTAATTCACTTTTGCGCACGGCTGTAGAATTGTTTGAAACAACTTCCAAAGTCTTCTTTGGGAATACTCTTAATTTCGGACGTCACATTTTCCTTGATATTATCAATAACCACTGATCAATATCTGATGTTTTTAGATTGGCAAACATGAAATAGTCTGTGGGTGTCAAATTCGGAGAGTATGGAGGGCGGTTTAACTGCATGATGACATGCTTGGGCAAAATATACTTCACAGGGTTCCATTCAAAACCATTAAAAAATGTGATAACGTGATAATGCGTCATCTACGTACACTTACTGTAACATTTTACGTGTTTGGCTGGCACTTTTTTTTTCCAGTTTGAAACAAGTACGTACTGTACATTCATATTTAAGAAGTTGTTTCACCAGTCTTGGAAATTAATAGCCACACCTTATATAAAGAATAATAATATTCTAAATAATGAAAATAATAAAAAACCTTATTCTCTAAATATTATATATTAATCTACAATTCTTTGACATAATAAAGGTGGTATCATTTACACGACTAACAGAATATAAAAATACTTAAAAAGCAAATAAATGTCGGATTTAGTGGAAAGTTCAGCCATTATTCCTTTTTCTCTCTGTCCGGTCCTTTTTTTAGTCTTTTATCCATTTTTGCACATGTCTTTGGAAATAAGTATTTATGGTATCCAACGCAGAATTTTGAGATGATATTTTGTGGGTACGTATAATAGTATTTGGCAAAACATAGCATTCTAAATATAATGTATGTTTTTACAGCGAACGTTTGCTTGCGTGTTGCAACACCAGAAAGTGAAACGAGAATGATGAGCAGCGCAGACATGAATGTTAATCATATATTTTGAAAATCATTGCGAGAATGGAACCTCCTTTATAAATATCAGACCATTTAAATACCATTGTTAATCAACCAAAGAACTTTCAATTCTAATAATTGTTGCTACAGTCATGGAAACTAATAGCCACACCTTGTATATTTAGAAGAGCCAAAATATTCTATTTATTCTGAAATATTATATTTATTCTATTTTCAAACATTGAAATAAAAAACAAACAAATTGTTTATTTGAAAAAAAAAAGTTTGTTTGAGGATATTTTGTTTACTTTCCTTTTATACCTAACACTGATTTCAAAAAACCCATTTATTTAAATATTTCTTCATGCAAATTTCCCTTTCGGATTTCAGAATTGTTTTAAAATCTCCAGCAGCAAGCTTTACTTCAGAATTTAATTTACTTTAAAGATATCTTATTTCAAATCACATCTCCTTCGATAACATCACGTACTTTTGGAATGTTCTAGAACAGTTTCAATGATTTTTACATCGGTTTTAAAATTAAATTTTACTAGGGTTTAAGAATTCACTGAAACCTAAATTTTAATTTAATTTAGTTGGTGAATTCTTGAAAGCTTATATTGTTTTTTAAAAAATGACAAATATTTTGCTTAGCCCCAAGTTGAGATGAAGTAAGTTTTAAGAACAAACTAGTTATGCAAATAATAATTCATTACAATTTTAGAAAACTGAAGGTGAATGTTAATCATATATTTTGAAAATCATTGCGAGAATGGAACTTCCTTTATAAATCTTTTAAGCACCATTATATATGTAAATTACAATAAATTTTTCAATAAATTATCTGGAGTGAAATTCGCCCAACACTAATGAATAAAAAACATTCCAGAGCCTTGGAGCGTTATTTCGAGGGCCCGGGTTCGATTCCCGGCTTGGCCATTTTTCACTCTGTCGGTTTTACGCTCAATTTAGCAATGTATATTTCATGTTTGTTAACCATTATATATGTGTACCGGGTGTCCAAAAATGGACTGACTGATTTTAAAATTCATTAACTTGCAAACGGTGACAGACATTTAAAAAAAGTCTTATACAGGAGAGTAATGTATGATGTCAGTAGTTTTTTTTTACTCTGATTCCTGATTTTAGTTAAGATACCAGCAATAGATGACGCTGCAAGCAATAGACGTCCAATCGAGGCAGAAGCAGAATGACGTCATATTGGAAATTTATCGTCATTTTCAAATATTCGTAATTCCTTGTATTAATTCTTAATTAATAGAAAGTGTATGGAAATCAATATATAATGAAAGTAGATGGATAATGACGTCATATTTGAAATGAAAAAAACTGAAATATTTTTTATCGCTACCAAATAATGAATTATCTTAAATGTAAGTTAGATACAGATGTGAGTTTTCTGCCAAAATCCCCATTATGGTTGCAAGGAAAAGAAAATTAGCAAGAATTATATCATTAAAAAGAGATTTCTCAAGGAACAAAGTGACGTCATATTTGAAATGAAACGGGAATTTTCAAATATGTTTTTAAAAGAACGTGAATCAATGTTATACATCAATAATACAAGGATCAGTTAGTATAGAAAGTAAATGAGTTTCACGTCATATTTAAAACAAAAATTGAAATATTTGTTTAACTATACTGATCATTAAGCATGAAAATATCAGTTACATATAGATGAGAGTTTTCTGCCAAAATTCATATCATGATTATTAGGCAAATAAAAGTGAACAGGAATCTATTACATTAAAATCTGATCGTCTGTTTGTATTTCGCAACTACTCCTCTTAGATTATCGAACGCAATGCGATTTAGTTAACACCGGTTATCATTGATCGAAACTGTCATATAAACTCTCAGAATTTAAAATTTTGAATTGAAATCCGATATATTATTATTATTATTATTATTTATTATTTATTTTTTATTTTCATTTTTTTATTTTTTGTTTTTTTAAAATGCTAACGAAATTTCTTATAAAACGTAATTAAATTACTGCATTTTTGTGGATAAACAGGAGAAATAAAACTAATTATTTCTCCCCATTTTCTCATTAAAATTGAAAAAAATAATTTATTTTTAATTTGAATAGATGGTAAAAACAAAATCTTGATTACAGTAAAATTTTCGAAAAATAAAAACATATTTCAACATATTCAAATTTTATGAATCAAGTTATTCTGCAGAACAAAAATCATCTGTTAACATATCGTCGCTACCATGTCAAACTATCGAATGTGAAAAAAAAAATTCCATTACTTTTAAAAATGGTACAATTGACATCACTAAATTTTATTAGAATTCTCCTCCAAGTAAGAATGCTAATAGAATGTTTGTGAAGAACAGGGTTGGCAGTTTAGCCTTCTTATAGATTGAGAGATGACGAAATTCAAAGCGAAAATTTTGGGAGAAAAAATTTTACTTTAAGTAATCACGAAATATCTGTCATTAAATAAATCAAAAATTTCTGCTTGAAATTTCTGGTATCAATGCGAAATTTCTGAATAAAAAAGAGGCCATACTGGCAACCCTTCTGAAGAATATTCTTAAATTTAATGGTGGCAATAAACCCATTTTTAAAAGTAATGAAAAATGCATTTTTGCACATTCGGATAGTTTAACATGGTAGCAACGATATTGTCATGTAGAAATCAAGATTTGTTTCAGCTATCGATTAAACCAAGGAGGTAAATTTAAGCTCCTTACATTTAGGTGTACAAATTATTCCTCCCTATTGACAAGAACTGAATTCAAAGAAAAAACATACTATTTCCAATAAATTATTTTTGAAGGATTGCTGTTAAAACTTTTCACAAAGTCGTTAAAAGTAAAATTGTTTATCAGGTAAAATTGACATTCGATTTTACCCAATTCGTCGATTTCTACGAATTTAGTTGGCCCTCCTTTTTCCATTGGTTGCAGTTTCATTTTTGAGATTATTTGGCGCAAAATTTAAGTTTTTTAAAACTGAGTTATATCAAGGCCTCTATAACAAAGAAATACCGTATTGTCTTCTATGAAATGTGATAAAGGGTTAGTTAATTATTTACGTTTTTAATTATCTGGAATGAAATATTTTGCCTAATTACTGAATTTATTCTTCTTTAAATGTTACGTGAACGAAGTCACTGGTAACAGCTATTAAATATTATGATTAGTCATTTAAATTACTCCTTTTCCCCTAAATATGTTACTTCCCCACCTACACCTTCTCCAGCATACACATTTTATTTACTTTAGAACTCTTTATTTTTTAAAATATCTGTCCCATTTTTTGCATTCTAGCAACGATCATCCAGGTAAATTATGAGAATAAAAAGAGGTTCTGTAAGTCGCGAATTCTTTGGCGATTTATTCTGACACGTGGCGAATTCTAATAGCATTTAATGAATTTCAAAACTTTATTTGAATACATAATTGATAATTTTCACAAAAATTACTTTTTGTGTTATTAATATCTAAAAAACATATATTAAATGTAAAAAAATCTACTAAAATTAAAAAAAAAATATTTTTCAGTTATGTTTCGTAATTTGGGAAGCCCAAGTTGTATCCTCTAGTTATTTTCAATGAAGAATTTTCTCTTATTACTCAATAAATGCCATCATTATCAAGGATAAATTTTAGATAAATGCAGCAGTTTTTTGTAATAAACATTCAAAAATCCCAATAAAATAAATTCCAAAAGACAACAAAATGTTTAACGTACTAGAGGTTCTTTGATAAAAAATCATCTGTTTTAGAAGTAAAAATCATTAAAATGAACAAATCAATAAAAATAAATCAATATTTGGATGATCAACTTGATTATATAGAAAAAATAGAATAATATGTTCAATTTATTCCCTTTTATGAACATTAGGATTTAAAAAAAAGTTTTACGTAAAGATTCCACTTGAAATTTAAAGATATTATCGTTATCGTCTTGTATACCCAAGACTGCTTTTATCCAAAATAGAATTTATTAAAATATTTCTACGTGAAATATTTCGTTTCAGATTATAGAATTGTTTTAGAATTTCCAGTAGCTTAACTTCAGAATTTAATTTACTGTGAAAAATTTATATCATATTTCAAATCTCATTTCTTTCGATAGCACCACGTATTTCTGCAATATTCTCAATCTTGGTTGAAAACTTTTAAATGAAGATTTGAGCATATGATATTACATTAGAAAATGTTCACTGATTTTTAAATTGTTTGATTATTTTTTTCAGATTTGAGAAAGAACTCAATACTGTCTAAATTTTCAATTTAATTCTGTTGGTAAATTGAAGTTTCTGAAACTTAAATGAATTATATCTACCCTATATATATAAAATCCTAATGAAACGAATTTGTGAAACGATTTTATGAAACGGATTTATGAAACGACTGATTAAACGACTGATTATGTTTCAGGGCTATTTTTAATAAAATATTAATCGCCTGATGGTGAAATTAATACCAATTGTCCATAAAAATCCGCGGATGTCAAAACTGGTAATAGAATTTTGAAATTGGAATTAATTTTCGAGATATTAATTTTTTTTTAATTTTAATGATATTTCTGTAATGATGGCAACTAATTACTCAGTTTTTTGTGACAAAAAAGGGGAAAAAATTGAAAATTTAGGGATTATTCATTTCTTTTTATTCGTCATTTTCAAATTGAAATTGAATTTAGCTTTTATTTCAATCGATAATGAAGACAAGATTGTGATTAAATTATGTTTTTCAGGAAAATTTGAAAAAAAAAATCACATTTCTATCGTCAGGATTCAATCGTCTGTCAGCATTTAATTTAATTTATAAACTGAAAATATTTTGAATAAATTCGTCCAAATGACGTCATTTATGTAAACGCAAAAGAAAGGGGAGAAAAGGAATTAATAGTCATTATTATTTATTGATATCATTTTGTTATTTTTTTGTAAAATTTAATTAAACGAATTTATAAAATCACTAATTCGGATATTTGAAACGAATATATAAAATAACAATTGCCCAACTGAACGGAAGGAGAATAAAATATCCTGCTTGGTTTTTTTTCCGCCAAGCTTTTTAAAAAAGCGTCAAGATCCCTATAATAGAAAAGCACCAAAAGTTCATTGGGTTTGTTTTCATAACTTTTGGCAACAAATCTATGTATATTAACAAATCTATCCCTTTTTGAAGCACGAATTACGCCAAACCTAAAATGCAAAGGATCCTATACTGGAAAAGTACCGATTTTCTTATGGACAATATTCAAGTGACATAACATGGTGTAAAATTATCGCGGAAAGCAAATTCGTTTAAATATCTCATCAATTGATGCCGAATAAATGCAGGCATGCATGCACAAAATATTTAATTTTGTATGATAAATAATTATTAGAAAATTCGTATATACATATTAATTAAAATAAATAATTTACATATTTAAAATAACATGAAAATATGCATGATGGTGCACTAAAATAGAGAGAAAATTAAAACCTGTTACTGAAAATGTCTGTAACATAGTACTTTTCAATACCGTGGTTCTTAATGTTATTCACAAGCAGATGGAATTTTTCTCATCCTTAAACGCAAAGGAAGAATAGAATACAGATCGTTGTTATAAAAGTCCGAGAAGTAACCACAATTTAAACCTAACCATTTTATACAAGCTGGTTTTCAAGTTGTAATTGATTTTACTTATCAATCCCGAAAACAGTCGTCAGTTGTCGCAACAGCTGTGTATGAGGCCATGATAATCAAAGAATGCCCCATTAAAACGTTAAAAGCATGGCACCCAATTACAGATTTACCAATATTTTTAAAATAAAGCACGCTGTCATGTTTTTAGAGGCCTCGAAGTCTGAGCGGGGGTTGTCGAGCGTAGCTCGCAGGGGGTAGGCCCCCTAGTATATATATATATATATATATATATCATAACTTATGAATAGCATCTACCTTCAGCTTCTAAAATTATAATGAATTATTTTCCATATCTACTTTGTTCTTAAACACAATTTGGAGTAGCAAACTATTCTTCATATATATATATTAGGGTGGGCCGAAAAAACTTTTTTTTTATTATTCGCCATACCGCGGAAAAAAGAACTTGGCTTTAGGGTTACTTAGTAAAATTATAAAAAAAAAGTAATAATAAAATTTTAAGTTTTGTGGCAGCGCAACGCAAATGAATTTATTGAAAAGCAATAGTTTTCTTTCTTTTTTTAAAGCTATAAAAGAAACAAAACCGCTATAGTGAAAAATCTGTAAAAGAGAGATATAAAAATACATTATAATAAAAAAAGAAGCAAAATTACTTCATTTGAGATAGCGCAAAGCATTTAAAAAATCCTTAAATTAACGCAAAGTTGTATTCACTGAGTGAATGTTGGCCGGGTCTTTTTTTCTTTTTGATTCACTATACCGAAAAAGACTTGTGTCTAGGGTAGCTAAGTAAAATGCAAAAACAAAATAAATAAAATTTTACTTCTGGTGTAGCGCAAAAGGCCTAAAATTTGAGAAAAAAAACGTCAGTTTTAGGCCAAATTTTCTCAAATTTTAGGACTTTTGCGCTACCACCAGCAGTAAAATTTTATTTATTTTGTTTTTGCATTTTACTAAGCTACTCTAGACACAAGTCTTTTTTGGTATAGCGAATCAAAACAGAAAAAAAGATTCCGGCCCACAATCTGGCCAACATTCACTGAGTGAATACAACTTGATTGCGTTAATTTAAGGATTTTTCAAATGCTTTGCGCTACCTCAAATGAAGTAATTTTGCTTCTTTTTTTTATAATGTATTTTTATATCTGTCTTTTAAAGATTTTTCACTATAGCGGTTTTTTTTCTTTTATAGCTTTAAAAAAAGAAAGAAAACTATTGCTTTTCAATAAATTCATTTGCGTTGCGCTGCCGCAAAACTTAAAATTTAATTATTTTTTTTAAATTCTTATTTTACTAAACAACCCTAAAGCCAAGTTTCCCGCGGTATAGCGAATAAAAAAAAAGTTTTTTTTGGCCCACCCTAATATATATACAGGGTGATTCATAAAAGATGGGCAGAACTTTAAGGGGTTATAGTACACTTAAAGACAAATAATATTAAATAGGAGACTAAGGGTCCCAGACGTATTCCCAAGGAGATAGGGGGCATTAAAGTTTAGGGTCCGAAATTTCAAATGATTATAAAACATGGAAAAATTGGTCGATTCGTTTGCGGTTTTTGCAAAAAATTTTCTTTATGCCAGTATTTTCTTGAAATAAAATTTTAAAGTTCAATTTCAAAAAATGCCGATAGGGGGCGCTTTAGACCTTGGAGTAACAAACAACTATTTTTTAACGTTATTTTTTGTATTTCTTTAAATGATTTCGAAAGCTTAGACTTAAACTTAAATTTTGATCTAAAAATCTGAGTCCTAACGAGTAGTTAAGTAGCGTAAACTGAAATTTGAAATTTGAAACCCTTCTCCCCCCAGAACAAAAATCAGTTATTCCCGATCTTTGTGTCGTAGATTAGGCTCTAACTACTGCCGCGTTTTGCTAAAATTATTCTTTATGTCAGTATTTTCTTGAAAATAAATTTTAAAGAAAATTTTCAAAAAATTCCGATAGAGGGCGCTTTAGACTTTGGAGTAACGAACAACTATTTTATACCGTTATTTTTTGTGTCTCATTAAATGCTTTCTAAAGCTTAGACTTAAATTTTCAGCCCAAAATCTGAATCGTTAGACGTGGTTAAGTTTCTGGGGAGAGGGGTTTGAAATTTCTACTCCTGAGCACAGTTCAGTTTACCATGTCCACACATTGTGTGCTGTGATACGAGGTAAAAAGACACAAATTAGGATTATGTTACCAAAGCATATTTATTAACATGTAATCACAATAAATGTTCAAAATTGTGACCACCAGAGGTTATGCACGCAGAACAACGGCGACGAATGGAACGGCGAACATTCGCGAAAACATCAGGCTTTTCCAGCACTTCCCCTACAGCGGCGGAAAGTCTGGCGACCAGTTCCTCGGGGTATTCAATGGGTGTCTCATACATAAGAGCCTTCAATCGTCCCCAAAAAAAGAAATCGAGGGGTGAAAGATCTGGCGAGCGAGCAGGCCAAGCAACAGGACCACCTCGACCAATCCATCTGTTCGGAAATGTGATGTCCAGATAGTTGCGGACGTCTCGTACGTAATGGGCTGGCGCTCCATCGTGCTGGAACCACATGACCCGCCGGATGCGTGGAGGAACAACGTTTAACAGGTCTGGCAGCACATGTTGCAGAAATGTGAGGTATGTTTTACCGTTGAGGCGTTCAGGAAGAAGGTACGGTCCGATTAGGTGGTCTCCGAGGATTCCTGCCCAAACATTGATGGAAAAGCGTCTCTGATGAGCATGTGGATACGTAGCATGTGGATTGACATCCGCCCATACATGTGCATTGTGTGTGTTAAATGTACCTTCACGTGTGAAGGTACATTCATCGGTGAAAAGCACAGTTCGTCCAAAATGTGGATTTAGCGCGTTCTGCTGCAGAAACCAGCGGGCGAATTCAATACGATTTGGATAATCCCCTGGAGACAGTTTCTGGACTCGTTGCACATGAAACGGGAGCAAATGTTCATCCTTCAGTACCCTCCAAGTCGTGGACTGTGAGGTATCCACCTGGCTAGCCACTGTTCGTGTACTTGTACTTGGCTGCGCCGCTACTACATCCAGAATGGCTTCTGCAACAACTACTGATTCGTCCTTTTTTGCACGACCTGCATTCGACCGGGAAGCGAGAAATGATCCCGTCTCACACAACTGTCTGTGCAAGCGCTCGAAAGTTTTGCGGTTAGGCAACCGCCTGTTAGGAAATCGCTCTCCGTACATTCGTTGTGCCTCTGCACCATTTCCATCTGCCGCTCCGTAAATTAAATGCATCTCAGCCTTTTCCTTATTCGTGAAGGGCACCATCTTCCGATTCATTACTACAGCGACTTACACTTGACTCACCGTTCAGTGGTTTTTATGCCTGAATCGTGTCGAAATTTTGCATACGTGTTCTTCTTCTTCCCCATTTGACATTTGCATACTTTCTGTTTCCTTCTTCACCCGGTGACTAGCGTCAGGAATGGAGCTTTAACGTTTGCATGAGCGACGTTTCCAACTGTGCCAGTGCCTTTATGAGTGAATTCCGACTATGCAGTCCTTGACGAAAGTTGTATTTTTGCCTCGTATCACAGCACAGAATCGTTGGGCATGGTTAAGTAGTGCAAACTGAACTATGTTCAGAAGTTGAAATTTGAACCCCCTCCCCTCGCTACTGAACCACGCTCAGCGATTCAGATTTTGAGCTGAAAATTTAAGTTTAAGTCTAAGCTTTAGAAAGCATTTAATGAGACACAAAAAATAACGGTATAAAATAGTTGTTCGTTACTCCAAAGTCTAAAGCGCCCTCTATCGGAATTTTTTGAAAATTTTCTTTAAAATTTGATTTCAAGAAAATACTGACATAAAGAATAATTTTAGCAAAACGCGGCAGTAGTTAGAGCCTAATCTACGACACAAAGATCGGGAATAACTGATTTTTGTTCTGGGGGGAGAAGGGTTTCAAATTTCAAATTTCAGTTTACGCTACTTAACTACTCGTTAGGACTCAGATTTTTAGATCAAAATTTAAGTTTAAGTCTAAGCTTTCGAAATCATTTAAAGAAATACAAAAAATAACGTTAAAAAATAGTTGTTTGTTACTCCAAAGTCTAAAGCGCCCCCTATCGGCATTTTTTGAAATTGAACTTTAAAATTTTATTTCAAGAAAATACTGGCATAAAGAAAATTTTTTGCAAAAACCGCAAACGAATCGACCAATTTTTCCATGTTTTATAATCATTTGAAATTTCGGACCCTAAACTTTAATGCCCCCTATCTCCTTGGGAATACGTCTGGGACCCTTAGTCTCCTATTTAATATTATTTGTCTTTAAGTGTACTATAACCCCTTAAAGTTCTGCCCATCTTTTATGAATCACCCTGTATATGAAGAATAGTTTGCTTTAAGAACAAACTAGATATGGAAAATAATTCATTACAATTTTAGAAGCTGAAGGTAGATGCTATTCATAAGTTATGAAAATCACTGGCAGAATTGAACTCGATTATATTTGTACACACTATTATACGTACGTATGAGTGTGCCGCTCAAACAGATATACATTATCTATTTAAAGTATTTTAATTTCTTTTTTATGTAAATTAAACAGAACAGCAAATATCTAAAACGAATCTGTAATTGGATGTACTCTTATAATTGTAAGTCCTTCAGATATTGTAAAAAATGCCTTACACACTATATATAAAAATGATTGATTAATCTTTGTCTTGACAAAGTATACCATTCTTCTGAATCATTTATTTGTTACAGTCGGACCCGGTTAAGATGCTCACGGTTAATACGCAATAAAATTTCGGTCTTATAAAGCAAAAATTCTCGCTCTATACGCGAATTCATAGATCAAGATGCGAATTTCTTCTCTCTTCTCCAGTGTTGCCAATTTACTTGGATTTTATTTACTCAGAAATTTACCACTATTTCCGAATAGTCATATTCGGCTTATTGAATGACAGATTAATTAAGGGTACTATTGCTAATTGGAAATATTGATTTGGATAAAAAAAATCTCGCTAAATTAGTAACACTAACATTCGTCTTTGAAATCTTCGTGAATGTTTTTACTGAAGTAGAAAAAGACAGACGAATTTTTGTTGCTTTTTGTTATTTATTCTTCTTTCGCTGGCAGTGTATGTTGACAATTTTTGTTTTTTAATCTCGTACACTTCAGCAATTAAAGTCTCCTTTATACTGTCTGTTTTTAAACGTGTTTGAAGAGAAATGGAAACTTTTTCGAATTTCACTTCTACTTTTTCGTTGCTTTCTTCCCATTACTGCCTTCTCCGGCTTTATTCATGTCCGATGAGTTTTTTGCACCACGCGTTTCATGGAGTCAAGTCGTCTCTGATTGTGTGTGTCGAGTTTTAGCAATTTTTCTGTTAATATGGATAATAGTCGTAAAATGAAAAGTAAGACGTTACTCATTAGCACAAGTGATAAATGTGATTTTAATAACTGGGTTGTTCTGCAGATATTAAATGTTTTTGGTTGTGTTTAAAAAAATTAGTCTAGCAGGAAAATTATGTTTATTGTTTTGTTTTTGTTTGTAACGTGCACGTTAAAGTCATATTTGAATCCATAATTTTTCAGTTATTTTTTAGTTGGTCCTATAAAAACACAATGAATTAAACATGAATACAATTAAATTTTAATCTAAATATGCGTAAAATATACTATTTTTGACCGTAAGTATATACTACTAGAAAGCTTTAAACTTCATTTCGACCATTAGATGCATAAATGAACTTAGTTTCTGCAACGTTATACAAATTATGTTTAATACGCGACTTTTGTCCAGTCCCTTCAAACGCGCCTTAACCGGGTTGCACTGTATTTTTATATTTGCAAAAAAGAACAAGAACGAAAAATCATGTGTCAAACAGATTGTGAAGCATTTTCCAGCATGTCCAGATTAATTTAACAAAATTTCACCGTTTCATGAGGTGAAAGGGGACGTCTATTTAAACAAAGTCAAAGTCAAACTAGGCGGGGTTGTCGACCTTTCGGCTTAAGCTTAACTAGCCGCGCCCAGCAGATTTGTTTACTATGCGGCAAAGCCTTACAAGATAAATATTAAAGTTGAGAGAAAACAATAATTTGGAAAACGCATAACACGTTTGAAAACCCAATTTCAGGAATTACCACCAATAGTCCAAAAAATATTAAAATTTTATTATTTTATTATATTAGAAATTAATTTAAAATTTTATGAAAAGCGAATCAAAACTTAAAAAGATATTAATAAAAGTTTTCTTCATTCATTAAATCCTATCACACGTAATTAATTCAATGATATCCCATGATAGGTAATGATTCTAGGTTGCCATGGTGATTACGTCCTATTTAAGATGAAGTCATATTATACAAGTTGTAAATTTCCAACTGGACGAAAAATGTCCGGGCCAGGATTCGAACCTGGGATCGCTTGGCTGAAACCGCCACGCTCTACCACTGAGCTATCCCGGTCGAATCTGGAGGGCATAATTCATCCAGTTAACCTTATTGATCAAAGCATCTGGTCTGATATTTTAATCAGCTCAACAGAAAAGATCGCAGGTAATGGAACTCCAGTAGACGCTGGATACGTGAATACACTGGATTATTTTTTAACACAATTATTTCAAATTGGTAAAGTAATCATACAAGTTGTCCGGGCCAGGATTCGAACCTGGGATCGCTTGGCTGAAGCCGCCACGCTCTACCACTGAGCTATCCCGGTCGAATCTGGAGGGCATAATTCATCCAGTTAACCTTATTGATCAAAGCATCTGGTCTGATATTTTAATCAGCTCAACAGAAAAGATCGCAGGTAATGGAACTCCAGTAGACGCTGGATACGTGAATACACTGGATTATTTTTTAACACAATTATTTCAAATTGGTAAAGTAATCATACAAGTTGCAAATTTCCAACTGGACGAAAAATGTCCGGGCCAGGATTCGAACCTGGGATCGCTTGGCTGAAGCCGCCACGCTCTACCACTGAGCTATCCCGGTCGAATCTGGAGGGCATAATTCATCCAGTTAGCCTTATTGATCAAAGCATCTGGTCTGATATTTTAATCAGCTCAACAAAAAAGATCGCAGGTAATGGAACTCCAGTAGAATTTGAAATAATTGTGTTAAAAAATAATCCAGTGTATTCACGTATCCAGCGTCTACTGGAGTTCCATTACCTGCGATCTTTTCTGTTGAGCTGATTAAAATATCAGACCACATGCTTTGATCAATAAGGTTAACTGGATGAATTATGCCCTCCAGATTCGACCGGGATAGCTCAGTGGTAGAGCGTGGCGGCTTCAGCCAAGCGATCCCAGGTTCGAATCCTGGCCCGGACATTTTTCGTCCAGTTGGAAATTTACAACTTGTATGATTACTTTACCAATTTGAAATAATTGTGTTAAAAAATAATCCAGTGAAGTCATATTATTTACGTATTGCTGTATTTAAAAACAGAATTTGTCTACTAAAATTGTTTAATTATAGCAATAATATTTTCTAACGATAGTTTTTTGGATAGCTGTTTCCGAAAAAATAGATATTAAATGGAAAAAGAGACTCAATATGGATTTCAAGTTCTGGAATTTTCAAAGTTAGGCTCATTGGAAAGTTTCTCATTGGAATTTTCAGTGAATGTCAACTAAAGATAAAATGTTGCCAAATTAAAATATACTTATTTTATTACGGAAATTAATCATATCATAATATCAGACAATGTAATTTATTTCACTGAAATTATTACGATGATTTTTTTTTAACATTATCTTGTATTGGATATTTGCGCATAGTATAATTTTAATGTAACAGAATTGCAATTAATTATTTGTAAAAGTGCATTAGAACTTAATTTCATAAAATTAAATTAAAATCTATAATATAAAAATCTGCACATAAAATAAATTTCGTACTCATGAATTTTTGCATACGAGTGCAACAGCTATTGCATCAAAATCTGAACATTTATAAAACTAGTTATAGTATGAACGCACATCATTTGTCACGTCTGACGTACAATTTCCAACTTGTTTTGTATGTGATTAAACGGTCGTAGAATATGGTTTTTTGAGACCTTTGAAAAATAAAATTCCGCTATAGCTCGAAAAACAATGATTGAAATAACGTGTAAACTTGCGCACCCTTTTTTCTCCACGATGCCCATTCTGTTTAGGTTTAAAATGATGTAGCTTATACATAATAATTTATTTTAATATGATTTTATTTAATAATTTTCAAAATTAAAATTATGTTTTTGAGTAAAAAGAAAATACCTAGAACATGTTTAAGAGTATCTATCTCACAGAAAACAATAATTTGAAATCGGATGATTCTTTGGGGAGATATAAATTTAAGTATTTAAGTTTGTTACTCGAATTTAACATTAGCATCCTCATATTTTGACACTTTCAAACTCTATGAATAGTTAACAAAAATACATAAACCATATAATTTACCGAGCTGATTTGTCCCAAAGAATTCAAATAAATTATCAAAAGTGGATGTTACTATTTGAAAAATTGAAGTTGGTGCATTTTGTAATATGAATACGACCCTTTTTTCATCCTGAAAGAGGGCATTATTCTGTATTTTTTAATACCTTTGGAGTAATTTTTATCGTAAACGATCTGCGAATAAAAGAGTAATCGTTCATAGCTGGTTTAGAAGCACATGATTAGTATACATCAATTTAAAGCATTATTATGCAAACACTAATATCAGATATATTATTTATGTTGTCAACCTATGTTGTCAACCTATGTTATTTATGTTGTCATTCTATGCATTCTATGCATTTACGAAACGCACAACAATGAATGAGGTAACAATCGGAAGGTTTTTGAACCGGCTTCTGACGTCGTACATTCAGATTTCGTTAAAACATGCTTTGTGATTAAAAATTGCAGTTAATTAAAAATTAAATTAGCATTATTTTTATAAATGCAATGAAAGATTTTCCTCAAATCATTGTTGCCACAAAAATAAAATATGCATTATACCGTGCTCAACAATGATTATAAAAAATAAATAATACAAAAAAAGATAAAGTGGAACGTCTCCGCATAAGCTTATTTTATATTTAGAATTAAAAAGCAACATTGAAATCCAAATGTTTAGAAGTAAAAGACATCATGAATCGATCGAAAAAGTGGTGTTTCACGTGTAGCCTGTCATTCTCTAATGCAGTTAAAATATGATTGTTATTTTTTTTCTCGCTCGTGACTTTTGCTATCTTTGATCGTTTTTTACTGCATGGAATAAATGAGATGATATTATGGCTTGACTAATGTTGCTCGCAGATGTTTTTATCATTATTTTTTCTTTAGAAATATAAACCTGCATTTAAAAATTATATTACTAAAAATATTAGAATAGATTGCTAAAACACTGCTAAAAAAAATATTAAAAGTAGTGCGAAATCCTCCCGCAGGGCCACTGGTCCGATAGTAAAATAATAAAATATTCCTTCATGAAATCTTTCTTTTTGAATTTCAGAATTGTTTAAAAATTTACAGCAGCTTTACTTCAGAATTTAATTTACTGTGAATATATATCTTATTTCAAATCTCATCTCCTTCTGTTCTTTCGATAACGTCTCGTATTTCTAAGTTGTTCTCGATCCTAGTTGAAAGCTTTGAATTGAAGATTGGAAAGCATAATATTATTTTAGCCCTTTTCTTCTGATTTTAACATCGTTTGATTATTTTGTTAGATTTGAAAAAAAGACTAGCTCACTGAAGTCTAAATTTTCAATTTAATTTAGCTGGTGAATTTATGATCCTTAAAGCTTAAATCGTTCAAAAAATATGAAGGCTATATTTTTGTTGTGTACCAAGGTGAGATGGGTTTCATTTTAAGAACAAACTAGATCGGTTCCTTGCTATTTTCAAGGTGGCCACAGACCAGGGAGTTCTTCATGTAAAATGTAAGTATTTTCTTATAGAAAAAATCGCTTTATTTTAATCCCGCGATTAAACTAGACGGATGTGCCAATCCTAAAACTTTCTTCTATCTCATAGATGTTAAAAATTCAAAAGACGCTACCACAGCGCCAATAAAATCAATATTTTTCGCTATTCTGTTGTACGTCAGCTGCTTGTGAAGCGCCCTGTTACCTTCGTTGCACAAGCAATCGATTTACAACAGAACTACAAAAAATCGAGAAAGTAGCATAAAAAGTGCTACTACAGTACTGTCACAATATCTCCAAATTCAAGAAGGACCTGTTGGCTATAGCCAAAAATCTATAAATGCAAATTGGTTCAATTCTATACACAACTTCATACACTTTTGGATGGTACAATAATGAAAATAGCACAAAAATCGCTATTACCGCGCACGCTTTTGGTGGAATATCTCCAAATTCAAAAATGAGCGACTGGCTGTAGTCACAAATCTACAAGAAAAATTGGTTCAATTCTATGCATACTTTCATATTGTTTTCGATGATACAATGAGGACAGACACACGAACACACGAACACACGGACACACGAACCCACGGGCAGACGGACAGACAGATATTTTGTATAAACATGTTTTACGGGATCTATGACCTCTAAAATGTGTAAATCTATCGAAAACCGGAAGGCGAAAAAAAATTCGATTACAATACTTTCTTCTATTATAGATAGAAGCAAGTAAAAAGAAGAATTTTTCTATAAGAAAATACTGTTGTTTCCTGGAAAATTTTCCTGGTCGGTTTCAACCCCGTATTCTAGAGGCGAAATATGGATCTAAACCCGTAACTCGCATCGTTAATTTTTTGTGTAACGTCAAATATATGCAAAGAATTCCCTAAGACATAATTACGGGTACTGAGGGTTAATCACAAGTTTTGAAAATTTATGTGGGGATTAACTTCGATTATTAATATTTTACACATATGCGAGTCTGTGTGCGAGCTTGTAATACAAACGGCGATATGTTATCCATTTAAAATTACTTTTTAAATATTGTTTTATTTAATTTTTCATTTATCAACTTTTTTTTTATTATTTATTTATTACGAGCAGGCGCGTGACGTTTTTTTACTTCAGAAATGACAGCATCCGAAAGCAGATATTTCGTTTTGATATCTGGTTTAGAAAACCGATTAATACACTGTAACAATTACTTCGTAACGTTTCCCAACATTAAAAGCAAGAAGAGATACTTGTGTTTCAAAAATGTTGCTTTAAATATCGAAAATCTATTTGTTTCTGAGGTTTTTGAAATTACGTGACAACTTTTAGGAATTATGAGTAATTCGGAGGATGCTATATTATACAGTAAAATTTCCATAACAGACACTCCCGAATAGTGAACCTATTTAGCGAACACTTTTTAAATCCTTAACACCAAAATAATTGTATGTTTTAACGTCTGAATAGCGTACACGTTTGATTAACGGACAAATTCCGCAGTCCCGAGGTGGCCGCTAATTGGAGGTTTTATTGTATTTTCGTAAGACTTATTACTAGATCAAGAAGCAAATCTTTCTTTCTTTTTCCTTTTTTTTACAATGTAAGCATGACACTAATGTCTAATATTTTTTTTTTCTCTGTGGATATTTCCCTCTCCTATCACAAAATTGTTTTATAATTTCCAGCAGCTCTGCTTCGTAATTTGATTGAATACGAATATATCTAATTTTAAATCTCATCTTCTTCGATAAAATCACGTATTACTGCAGTGCTCTTAGTCTCGATAAAAAAATTCCAACTGAAAATTGGGAATGTCTGATATTATTTTAGACGATATTGCTCTGCTGTTTATATCTTTTGATTTATTCATTTGATTCGAAAAAGAACTCACATAAGTCGAATTTTTGTATTTTATTGAGTTGGTGAATTGATGTTCCTGAAAATTTAAATGACTCAAATAACATGAAATATATAATTTGTTGTGACTCAAGAAAAGATGAAAGTATAAATTAGACGTTGTCAATCTTCAAGCGCTGCTTTAGAAGAGAAGGGTGAATGTTAACCATGATGAAGGAAATAGGGATTTGTGCAAATACAAGATGTTTAAAAAATAATGGAGTAAGCTTTCGGTTATGATAGAACACACAAAGAAAAAGATTTTCTTCATAGAATTCTTCATCGCAAGTTGAGAGAAGATAGTACATCAAAATGGTCAAAAAATAGATTTTTTTGAATAGCTCGTGGTTAAAAGGTGTGGACAGGAGTGCACTGTTAAAAATTTGCAGCAAACTGTCCAGCCATTTTACCGTTTTTGTAGAAAACGGTTACATAACCGTAATTTGACTATATACTGACCATAAAATGAACAATAATACGGTCAGAATATAGTTAAATTACGGTTATGTAACCGTTTTCTACAAAAACTGTCAAATGACTGGCCAGTTTGCAGCAATTTTTTAACAGTGTGGTACACAAGATTGTGCAAAGTGGTGTACTAGATTTCAGTTCAAGGTGTTCTTTTTCACAAATGAAAAAGCTTAAAAGTCTTTTCTCTCGATGTGCATTTTTGTTCGTTATCATAGTTCAAAAATGCTAAGGTTTTTTTTGTACTTGAGATAGATATTTGTAATATTTTCTACATTTCTTTCATTATGTATGCAATAAAACTGCAGTATGGTTTCTAATGCATATTTTTAAATTTTAAATGGCTTTTTCCCCATTTTTTTTTCTTTTTAATGTTTTCAAAATGCAAAGCTTTTTTGTGTTTCAGATAGATATTTATAATTTTTTGTACAATTCTTTTATTATGAATGCAAAAATAATAAGCATTATGGTTTTTAGTACTTTTTCATATAAATAAAAATTATATGAAGAAGCATTAGATTTAATTGTTTTTCATGTTCATTAAAAAATGTATAATAAAGCTAATATGAGATGCATATCAAAATCTATACATATATTTCTGAATATAGTTTAGTTAATGTAAAACAAAATGAAGTAAAATCTTCAGTAATTAAAAAAGGAGTAGGATTTTTTAAAATTCATTTTTATCTAACTTTTTAAAAATATTAATTAAATGTGGCAAATGAAAAGGTTTTAAAGTGTATTTACTGCTCAAAGTAATAAAAACGTAGCACAAAAGGCTTAAAAATACCTTTTAATATAAAGGTGACATGATTCATGCGCTCTAACGGCGACTTCTTCAAGAGCAAAATGATAGATAAACTATTTTCATGACATGAAACATGTCATCTTTATATTAAAAGGTATTTTTAAGTCATTTGTGCTATTCTTCTATCACTTTAAGCACTCATTACGCTTTAATTTAACTTAACAATTGATTTTATTATATTATTTGAAAAATATTTTGATTTTTTTAAATGGGCATTTAGTTTAATATTAAAATGCGATGCAGTAAAATTTTTTATCATAATTCTTATTTATTTATTTATTTATTTTTAATGTAACTTTTACCGTAAGTGGTTACACGCCTTGAGGTGCTAAAAGCCTCCTTCATGTACGTGTATAAAAGGTTTGTTTTCGTTTCACGCTCCTGCATTTTATTTACTGTCTCACTGATGCAAATGTTACGGGAACACAGATCCTTTATTAAGAGAGATTCTAGAACAGGCTTGTTACTTATTAGGACGTTTTTTGGATTTTACCCCTAGTTGTCTAAAAATGTATCTTTCACTGAAACCATGCATACTATGAGTCCCGGCAGAAATATCAAAACGATAGTCTCGTCACTATTTTATTGCTAACTGATGTTATCTTTATAAGTACAGAAAAAAAAATTCTGATTTATTTTTCAAAAATAACATTTATTATTACCTATTATATTTAAAATTGACTTTGTGTTCGTATTTCACAGATACTCCTCCTGGAATATGGAATATTGTGTGATGAATGTAACATCAGTTATTCACGTGGGTCCGAGAACGTCAGAATAATTCTTGAAATTTTGAATTTTAAATTACTTTGCAAGATATATATTTTTTAATTATAATTTTCGGTCACATTTCTGTAAAGATGGCAACATCAATGAAATTTTGAATTTTAAATTACTTTGCAAAATATATTTTTTTAATTATAATTTTCGGTCACATTTCTGTAAATACGGCAACAACAATGGAATTGTGAATTTTAAATTACTTTGCAAGATGTATTTGTTTAATTATAATTTTCGGTCACATTTCTGTAAAGACGGCAACAACAATGAAATTTTTAATTTTAAATTACTTTGCAAGATGTATTTTTTTAATTATAATTTATCTTTATAAGTACAGAAAAAAAAATTCTGATTTATTTTTCAAAAATAACATTTATTATTACCTATTATATTTAAAATTGACTTTGTGTTCGTATTTCACAGATACTCCTCCTGGAATATGGAATATTGTGTGATGAATGTAACATCTGTTATTCACGTGGGTCCGAGAATGTCAGAATAATTCTTGAAATTTTGAATTTTAAATTACTTTGCAAGATATATATTTTTTAATTATAATTTTCGGTCACATTTCTGTAAAGATGGCAACAACAATGAAATTTTGAATTTTAAATTACTTTGCAAAATATATTTTTTTAATTATAATTTTCGGTCACATTTTTGTAAAGACGGCAACAACAATGGAATTTTGAATTTTAAATTACTTTGCAAGATATATATTTTTAATTATAATTTTCGGTCACATTTTTGTAAAGACGGCAACAACAATGGAATTTTGAATTTTAAATTACTTTGCAAGATATATATTTTTAATTATAATTTTCGGTCACATTTCTGTAGAGACGGCAACAACAATGAAATTTTGAATTTTAAATTACTTTGCAAGATGTATCTTTTTAATTATAATTTTCGGTCACATTTTTGTAAAGACGGCAACAACAATGAAATTTTGAATTTTAAATTACTTTGCAAGATATATTTTTTTAATTATAATTTTCGGTCACATTGCTGTAAAGACGGCAACAACAATGAAATTTTGAATTTTAAATTACTTTGCAAGATATATTTTTTTTTAATTATAATTTTCGGTCACATTTTTGTAAAGACGGCAACAACAATGGAATTTTGAATTTTAAATTACTTTGCAAGATATATATTTTTAATTATAATTTTCGGTCACATTTCTGTAGAGACGGCAACAACAATGAAATTTTGAATTTTAAATTACTTTGCAAGATGTATCTTTTTAATTATAATTTTCGGTCACATTTTTGTAAAGACGGCAACAACAATGAAATTTTGAATTTTAAATTACTTTGCAAGATATATTTTTTTAATTATAATTTTCGGTCACATTGCTGTAAAGACGGCAACAACAATGAAATTTTGAATTTTAAATTACTTTGCAAGATATATTTTTTTTAATTATAATTTTCGGTCATATTTCTGTAAAGACGGCAACAGCACTACTCCATTTTGGTGATATAAAAAAAATAGAAAAGTAGAATAATAAGATTTTTATACATTTTTCTATCCTTGTTTCTCATTTAAGTTGTAAAGAAAAAAAAAGTTTTTAATTTGAATGGAAATTTTATGTTATGATTATCGTCTTCTACCCAAAATGGTTATACATTTGATTTTGTCTTGTTTGTATAAATCGATTTACTGGTTTTTAGTTTACATTCCCTTTAAATATATATAATGTAAAGAATATTCATCCGACTTGCTTTAACATTTACTATAATTATTACCAAAAAGCTTAAAGACTAAAATATTAATGATCCGTGTCAAACACCATTTAAGGAATTCGTTTAAAAATTAAATGAATGTATTCTGATATATCATGGCGTTCTGATCTTGGAGTCTGATTATGCGCACAGGATGTATGCTCAGATTGAATTTTTTTTGTCCAAACCATCGCAGCCTACACCACAGAACTCGGCGATTCTCGAAAGACAAGTTAAAAAACGTTGACTTGTCATTACTGATAAGATTGCCAAGCTTTCATTGGAAATCTTCTCGGCCAATCAAATTACATTGCACGTATGTGACTATTCTCTTATAAAGACATAATACGTTCCACATTTCAGTAAATGAACTCAGCACTCATTTTACTAAATTTTTTTTTGCTTCAAAACATGATTATATCATTTTAAAAAGTATAGACGTTGGGAGCTATGCTAATACAATGAAAACACATCCGGTGAGAGATTACGCAGACTAGTTAATTATATACTTAAACTAGTAAAAAGATTCAATTTGTTTTAAAACATTTTTTTTTTCGCGCCTACAGACATTGAGAAAAAGAAACAAACATATGGTTCATGTAAAGCATTTTATTTACATATATTTTTATTATCGTTTACGCGTACCTAGAGATCAAATTAGTAAAAAATAAATTCTAAGATTTTTTTTCTGTCGTAATTTGATTTTAAAAAAAAATCTAGAATGATTTCACCATTTTCAATATCTATACTTTAGAATTTAATTTAATTTTAATACATGTTGTTTCAAATCTCCCCTTCTTCTATAAAATCACATATTCTTGCAATATTCTTAATCCCGATTGAAAATTTTAAATTGAAACTTGAAAGTTTTAAAAGATTTTCTCTGAGTTATTTTTTTAATTTTTTTATTTTGTTGGGTTTAAAAAAAAATGTTCAAGGAAATCGATATTTTCATTTTTATATAGTTGATAGTGTTTTTGGATGTTTAAAAGTCTAAAAAATAATGTAATATAAAAAGGGGTGCAAAATATAGATGTTAAAAGAATCATCTGATTTCATCTGAATCATATAGGTCAGCCATACTCAAAATTTTTTACTCACGGACCAAATACATATGTTTGCGACGTTATACGGGCCGCAACACACTTATATAAAGCTGTAAAAAAAGAGTAATTAAAATAGTAAGATAACAAAAGTGGTATAGAAAAACATTGTAAAAAAATTATATTATCATTAAAGTTAAACGTTTTTCGCGGAAGAAGTTTAGCACTACTATTTCCAAACATTGTGCTGTGGGGTAGATTTCTATTTCAAATATTGTATAAATATACCGCGAAGATGTTGTTTGGAAATAGTAGTAATGCGAAAAGTTTTCGGTGACATTTTACTGACGACAAAAATTAAACTCTAATGATGAATAGTAGTTAAATCGTAAAAAATAAGCATAAACCCTGATAATTTAGCATTGAAGAATTTCCAAGTTCTGAAAAAAAAATCATATTTACTTTAATAAATTATCCATTTGCTCAATGCAAACAATTTTTATTAATTTTCGAAATATAGAAATATATAGTGCAAAATTAATTAGCTTGTAATAATGTGTAATTGCTGTTGAATATTTAGAAATGTATACACCACTGTAGCACAAACACTGCAAAAAATAACTGTTGATTTTACAGTATAAAACTGGCGCCCCAGCTGCCAGTATTATACCGTAAAATTAACAGTATTAAATAGTAAAATAAGCAGTAATACGCTGCCGCGCAAGCAGTAATACGCTACCGCGCATGCGCGGTATGCGTATTACTGCTTGCGCGGCAGCGTATTACTGCTTATTTTACTATTTAATACTGTTAATTTTACGGTATAATACTGGCAGCTGGGGCGCCAGTTTTATACTGTAAAATCAACAGTTATTTTTTGCAGTGAATAGGACTAGATGTAAAAAGAAGAACTTTTGACTAAGCAAGCGGCATTTAAGATATTTTACATAATTTAAAATTAATTCGAAACAACCAGACATATTTCGTCTTCCCATAAAAATATATAAACCTGCAGTGAAGGACTAAATACCTTTTATGCACATCTCATTTAATTTTATAAATATGGATTAATTATTATGTGTCTCGGGCCAGACATAAAAGGTCGCCGTACCGAAGGTTTAGCATGGCTGATCTAGGTTATATAATTAACATGAATGAAGATAGAAACGTACAGCAAATTGAACAACAGAAAGTCTAAACATTGATTTTGATGGCAGTCGCATGTTACCGGTTCACGTGGTTGCTGGTAGGAATCTCCTGGTGCAGCTGGGTATAATTCGCTCGTCAGTACTCAGCATTCAGCCAGTCTAAGGCTCCTACAATTCTTCATTAGATTCAATGAGTGGTCAGCATTTTTGTCGTGTTAGAAAATCTAGTTTCATGGCACGATCAACTTCTCAACGCTTGGAAGAATATTTTCTCTCAATATAGTTAAATAATGAATGTTATACAGGTATCCCTCGCTTAGTGCGATTTTCAGTTAATGCGGTAAACCGTTTTTTAAACTCCCTCAACATTTTTAAAAACTTAACAGCAGATACATCGAGTCATAGTGGAGCTCGTACCGTAAATTCGAGAGTGGAAAAGCAAGAATTCATCTCTCACGTAAAGAACAAGTAATCAAGTCATACGCTTTGATAAGCAAAAGCATGAAAAATACGGTGCAAGCATGTGCAAAAACTTTGTTAAAAAAATTCTTTGAAAAATCGTAAAATCGGTAAAGGTCGTCCAAAACGTACTGTAGTATCAGAGATGTTCTCGAAGTTAAAACCTTAATTCGGGGCTCTCCAATCAATCCCCCTTGCTGTGATTGGTACCAGTATTGTGTGCTCAGTCATTAGCGCGGCGCTAAGCAGAAACACCTACCGTCGCACTGGTGGACAGTTGTTCATCTTCATAAATGCATTCTTCCTTGGTCATACATCTAAGAGTTTATAAAACACTCAGACATTTTGTATTATATGAGAAACTTTGCGACTACTTGACCACACCCTGAAATAAATTATTTTCTTATACATGTTACTCTCATAGGGAAGTTATAAAAATTCATAAACATATTCACAGTATTTATTATTCAAATAATATAAGTATTATTACACATGTAAATGGTGAGTCAAGCTGTTTAGAAAAT
Organism: Maratus michaelseni; assembly: GCA_963931845.1. Classification (NCBI taxonomy): domain Eukaryota; kingdom Metazoa; phylum Arthropoda; class Arachnida; order Araneae; family Salticidae; genus Maratus; species Maratus michaelseni. The sequence goes on from OZ007588.1 coordinate 388,945,686, forward strand.
CATTGATAACACTTTTTTTACAAAAACTTTCACACATGGATTATTTGTTAATATTTAATTTGAATGTTTTGTCCAATCGTTGAACTATTTCAGAAATTTAATACTGAGTAAAAAAAAATATAAATATATCCTCACCATTTTTATTTGTAGAAATCATTTCTCATTTTAAAAATGTACTTTTCTACAATACACACCGTTCAATATTAAATCTTTATGCTGTTTGTTTGTATGAAGTCTTATGAAAATGAAACGCAGATCAACAATCCGTCATTTTTGACGGGGTTATATACTAGTTTTTTAAATAAAATAAGTTTATAACTTTGGCGTAAAAAAATCTGCAAAATTGCATTTCTTTATTTTAAAAAAAATTAAAAAGTTTTGGTATGATTTCAACGTTACTGAAACTCAATCACTTGCATGTAAATGTGAACTAAGAGTGACTCTAAAATCATTGAAATTTAAAATGTGAAATGAACCGATAATGTTATTAATTGTGATTTTGTTTTAATTGTTAAGCCTAGAAAAATAAAATTTGACATGGTAGTTATTTTTAAGACTACATGAGCGCTCAGTACGGTTTCTTACTTTTTTTTTTTAAAGGGAGAAATGAGCGGCAAACCTTCTAAAATTAAGATTACTTTAGAACTACTGAACCAACTTCAAATCCCCTCTAAGGATGATAATAATGGCAGTCATTTTATAAAAGGGAGCTATATTTTCTCTCTGTACAAATTAACATCAAGCGTTTGCAAGTGCAAAAACCTTTCTTAAAATACGGATATCATTGATTCTGTTGAGTCCTATACATATAATTTGTTATTGTGGTTACTTGTAGGACGTAAATGCTTGCTAAGAATGTTTGTTAAAATATTCAACATAAAAAAGGATGGAATGATTGGAAAACGCTTAATATTCACGATTACTCTGAAAATTGTAACGTTTGTTTATGGTAATTTGATTTTTGTAGCGATCACAGCTATAATAATATGTAAAAATTAACGTTTGCATTTTTATAGGAAATGTACTCTGAAATTGTAATACGATAAGTGATAAACAGAGTTCCAAAGTATACGGCATTATAATAGTTTTTTTAAAAAAGAAGGTGGTTGCAAATAAGATACATTTTTTGATTCATTCAAGTTTCACGTTCATTAATTTCGGTACAAGAATGAAGATTGATAAAAACGTAACTTAATTTGTAATATTTAAATTATCAGTAGCAGTATAAATTCCCCTTAATGCTAGTAGGCAAATTTTGCCACTTGCCATAATTCAACAATCACGCGTGGAAAGTCGCGGGTTGTGATAGTATATTTCATGAAGTAAAATATTAAAAATGGTTTTAAATGTCATTTTTAGTATTTTTATACTTTTATATCAGATTTTATGACTGAAATACATGTAAAACAACTTCTAAATCACTTTTATATTCATTTGAATTTAAAAGCTTATTAATATATCATTGTTTTTCAAAGCAATTTCAATGATCCGGTATTCAGTAAAATATCACAAAATTAAACCCTGTGTAAAATGTTATCAATTTCGATCCAGTTAAATTAGAAAAATAATTTAAAATAAATCTTTAAATTTTTATTAAATCATTTTGCTTTTCTTTTTAATAAACATTTCAACCAAAATGGGAAAATGACGTATTTTACCTTATAACGTTCGAACTTTCCTTTTAGAACTTGTTTTATTTCTATTCTCATGAAAAGCAACGTTGCTGCAGGGTTTAATTAAAATTTTGACATAAAAGTACCTATTAATGCATTAATTAAGAGCTTTAGTTTTTCAAGAAAAATGATGACCATTAACTTACAGTCTAACGCAAATCTTTTTTCAAAAATAATTTAATTATGTCGGCTTTTTCTTTTTTTTCTGTAAAATTTTGAAATTACAGCAATATTATCAACACATCAAAGAGGTGTTGAATAAAAAATGTATTCGATAAAATAAAAGAGAACAGGAAGAAAGAAAAAACAATAATGAAATTATTTTCTCTCATTTTTTTTCATGATATGTGAAAACTTTTTCTAAATAATTATATTTGTCAAAAGACTCTTTCTATTCATTTTCTTTGTGTTTTTATTTATTCTTTAATCGAATTTTTATTGAAATAAATAACTTTGTTCATGAATTTAAATAACCGATAAAAACTGTTAAAAAGGAATTATTTTTAACTATGTTAATACTGTTTCTGGGTGCATTCCTAGTTTATCACACTGGAGAAGAAATTGTGTTTTTTATGAATCAATATATGGTAAATCGCAAACTACGCCCCAAAGAAGAGTAAAATGATCTTGAAATGTTTTGTGTCAGGAAACTAAATGTTTCAAACATTGCAGTTTTTTAGATTGGAGAAAAATCAATTAAAAACAAGAACGATAATCATGCCCCAAGCATAGATTATGTAACACTTTCCAACGCTTTCAAAATAATTTTACAAATCATTACCGTTTAATAAGCTGAAAGATAACATCTAAGTAAACAATTTGGAAAACGCAAAACATATTTAAAAACGTTATTTCAGGAATTTCCAACATATATTTTCAACATACACAATATTCGAAAAATAAAAACGAATACTTTTATTCAGCCCTGTATAGGATCTATAGATTTGTATATATACTACATAGGATGCTAAATTTTAGTTTAGTTAGGAAACGCGTAGCACAGTTTGATATTCTCCTTCTGGAGTTTCTGTCAATAAACGGATATGTGTTCGAGAAATTTTGTGCTGCCCTGTATAGGATCTACAAAATTTATACACACCAAGTAATAGACAAAAAGTGAGTTAAATTTAAAATCGCGTTCAGCAACTTAAAACGCACTTCCAGGAATTATTGTTAACAGACAGTAGATAATTTTTTTGTGTGTCCCTGTAAATGAACGATGACTGCTATAAACACAATATTCTGTAGTAAGCCTCTTGTAATGCACCTTAGTGATATATATAAATTTCAATGCGTTTAAGATAGTGAAACATTATTTAATTAAACCGCAAACGATTTTTCTCCATAGACGTAATGTAACGAATTTCTTCTGACTGTCCCTGTAAAGTAACTACACATGTTATGCACAGCATATTCCATATTAAGCTTCTTGTAATGCACCTTAGTGATTTATATCAATTACAATGTGTTTGAAATTGTGTAACATCATTAAAATAAACCGCAAATGATTTTCCCCATAGACCGTCATGTAGGGGAATACTTTTGAGTGACCCTGTAAAAAACTATAAGTGCTACACACTTCAGTTGTAATAGGGAACATGCTATAGATAACGACAATAACATATAAAAATTTCAAGGCAATCCGAGCATATTTACGGTAGTTAGAGCACGAACAGACTGCAGACGGCCATACGGCCAGACAAACCGAAGTCATGAACACTTTTCAACTAGGTTGGAAAGTGTTAAAAATAACTTATAGCTCATGTCAAAAGTATAAATCGGCAGTCTTATCAGATTTCTACACAACGATATTCATTTTCTGAATTTTAACACATTAAATTCAATCTCATACTCTTCCCCAACTGTATTTAATCAAACGTATACCTAATCTATTTTGACCATTTCAGTTACATTAAATATAGCAATTCAAAGGTGTACTTTTGGATTTACTGCTAAGCATTTTATTACCGATAAAAAAAGAAAATAATAATAATGGTTATGCTTCTGTTAAAATTTCAAAATGGATGAAAATTGAACCTGTCAACAAAGCTTTTACAGCTCGTATGCATAGTTTCAAAGACTCCCGATTCTTGATTGCCACTATTACATATTAGAGTTTTTTTTATTATTATTTAATAGGATATTAATTCTACATTTACTAAAATTATTATCAAAAAGTTGAATGATTTTTATCTTATTGATCCGTATTAAATAATAATTATTGAATTGGATTAAAATATAAATAAAGACAGTGATTGAGCATGGAGTCTGAACATACGCACAGGGCATACGCTCAGATTAGACTTTTTTTGTCCAGTACTGAACGATACTTCCCTGGACAAATTTTCTAAGAAGAGTTAAACAAGTAAGCAAACATTAGCTTTGCAACTGGTAAATCTGCAGATCAGGAGCCTCAACGTCAGCTCAGAAAGTCATTGTTTTTTAATCTCACTTTTCATATCATTTAGCATTTTACAATTCACAATTTATTTATTTTTTATGTTATATACATATTTATAGCATATAAAATACTTAGGCATATAAAATACTTTGGAGGTTCTTGTGTTTTTTTTATAAAAAAAAAATGCATTTCTTATTTTTATATTCTTTGAATACGGTTGCTAAGCAACTAATAAAATAAAGAGGAAAGAAAGAGCATTTTAAAATTTGTAAAAAATCGGAAAATAAAATGTTTTATATTTCCCGAACAGTTGCAAAAATTTTTCCAATAATTTAAACAGTTAATTTCTGAATTCTAATAGATGTAGCGGCAAATTTTCAAAGTTATTGCATATATTTAAGACCCTCTTATTGAAAATTTACTATCCGTAATTTTACGTTTAAATCCATTATTCAAGTATGCGATTTTCATTTCAGTTAAAAATGAAATTTGAAAATCGTCTGCATTCCCATAGGAAAGCATTCAGACCTAAATAGAAATGTTCTATATTTTTCGAACGAATGAACCAAATGTAACTAAAAACTATACATCTACTTTCGGGTACCTCACCAACATACCCACCAAAAATGAACTTAATAGGACGATTTTTGCGGAACAGACAGACAAACAGACAGACAAAATGACGGAAACCAAAAACTTTTGCGTGTTCACAGTGAGCCTTCACTGACGTTTCGGCAATTATTATCAAAAAGTTGAATGATTTTTATCTTATTTATCCGTATTAAATAATATTTTTCAAATTTGTTTAAAATATAAATGAATGGGCAGTGATTGAGCATGGAGTCTGAACATACGCACAGGGCATACGCTTATATTATACGTTTCTGTCCAGTACTTAAGCATACTTCCCTGGACAAATTGGCTGAGAAGAGTGAAACAATTTAAGCAAACATTAGCTTTGCAATAAATGTAAGAACTCAATTTCATATCCAAAATACTCTCGATCAATGGAATTTTATTGCCCGTAGGTCGCCGTTTCTTATAAAGCATTCTAATTATCCTTTCAGCAAAATCACGTAACTTACAAATGGTAATTTTAGTTCATTTACATAGTAATTATGATTTCCTCTTTGTAATTTCAAATTTAATAAAATTAATATTATAAACTCTTTCTAAATTAGAATTAAGTTAGACTTATTTTTCCACAAAAAAAAAAAAAAAAAAAAAAAAAAAAAAATGAATGCGATGCAAAAATAACACATCGGGTTGCTACGCCAGCTAGTAGATAATTTAAATGATGCTTTTTTTTTTTAACGTTGGCATATCTTAAACAAGTTGGAGATTATATGTTAAACGTAACAAATGAGGTGCGTATTATAACTAGTTTTAAAATGTAAAAGAAATCATACTTATGTTTTCAGTGAAATGAATTACAGTGTCTCACAAAAGTGATGGGACACTTGTGCTTTATAAAAAGAAACTGCAATAAAATAAATAAACAAACATGTGCAAAAATTTTTTGGGTGTGTTTCATATTTAAAGTTAGTAACAATTATTACATAACATACATTTTGTCAAAATATTAAAATATTAATTTAGTAAAAATACAATTGTTCAGAACGGAGCAAAAAATGGCTCACATAAGTGATGGGACACTTACTTTTCCATCAAATATTTATCCAAAAATTTTACTTTTTAAAAGGTTTTAATATTTTGTTGGATTTCCTTTTACTTTTAAAACATGATTTAATCTTTTTGGGATGGATTCGACTAATTTTTTTGTGATTTCTGGAGTGATTTTACCCCATTCTTCTTGAAGCACCGATTTTAGTTGTTGTTTTGAAGAAATGGTGTGTTTGCGAATTCTTGATTCCAATTCTTGCCAAATATTCTCTATGGGATTTAAGTCTGGAGATTGTGGTGGTGTTTTTATTATTTCAGGACAGTTATATAGCAGCCAGAGTCTAACGTTCAGAGCAGTGTGCTTGGGGTCATTGTCCTGGTAGAATTTAAAATCGTTATGAAGGTTCAATTTTCGTGCTGAAGATTTCAAATTTTGCTTTAAAATATCAATATACTTGTACTGATCCATTATACTGTCAATAAAAACAAGATTACCAACTCCAGCGGACGACATACACCCCCATACCATAACTCCTCCTCCACCATGTTTTACTGTTGGTACCAAGTTCTGTTTGTGAAGTTCTTCCCTGGGTTTTCTCCACACCAAGATTCTACCGTCAGAACCAAATATATTAAATTTACTCTCATCAGCAAATATAACTTTATTCCAGTAATCAGAATTCTTATTTATGTTGGATTTTGCGAAAGCTAGTCTGAGTTTTCTATTCTTTTCACTTACGAAGAATTTTTTCCTGGCTACTCTACCGTGATATCCAGCAGATCGAATTACCCTTCTAATAGTTTCAGGATTAACAATTATTCCATATAATGCTTGTAAATCAGCAGCAACTTTTGAAGCACTAATTCTTGGATTTTTTTTAATATTTCGAACGATAATTCGCTTTATTCCATTGGATAGCTTTGATGGTCAGCCAGGTCTTCTTTTATCCTGAATCATATGATTCTTTTTATATCGTTTAATGATATTGAAAACTGTTGAACGACTCAAGTTAACTGTTTCAGCAGTTTTTCTAATAGATTTTCCACGTTCAATATGCAAATTAATAACTAATTTTCGAATTTCAGGCGAAGTTTCTTTTCGTTTAGCATTCATGACTACACAGAGCTAAAAAACACAAAAATTCCAAAACAAACTGGAGAGAAATACTGCAGACGATTTTATAAATTATTGCCAATTGCTTTTAAGTAAAAATAAAACCCCAAAAAATATTTTTATTGCTTATTTCAGACGAGTTTTGTTGCATATATAATGGTGTCCCATCACTTATGTGAGCTATTTTTTGCTCCGTTCTAAACATTTGTATTTTTATTAAATTAATATTTTAATATTTTGACAAAATGTATGTTATGTAATAATCTTTACTAAATTTAAGTATGAAACACACCCACAAAAAAAATGTGTACATGTTTTTTTAATTTATTTGATTAGTTTCCTTTTGTAAAGCACAAGTGTCCCATCACTTATGTGAGACACTGTATATCGTCTGTTATGAGCGAAATGAGCACGCCTTTTTTTTTTTTTTTAAATCTTATTACGTATGCCACATTTACAGATGCGAATTTTTTTTCGACACCAGACAGCGCTGCAAAATTCACCATGGAGATCTTGCTTTGCGAATAATTACCTCCATGGTTTAATATGTCTATGACTCACGATGAACGAATCGTTTGTGATTATTTACATTAATGGATTGAGATATTCGGCTGTTAACCTAATTTCCACTGAAGTTATCTCAGAATCTATACATTTTTTAATGTAACTCATCTCTCAAGCAAAATTTTTTTTTCAACAATCTTTCTAAAAATGTAACTTTTATGCAATTTTATTCGAAAAAATAACTTTGAATAAAAATGGCCGGCTGGCATATGAAAAAAGAAATGGTTAACCCGTATGTATTTTCTTCAGTCACATGACTTGCGCTTTTATTATATAGATTACGTATGATAGGATTTAATAGAATGAAGAAAACTTTTATTAATACTTTTAAGTTTTCATTTGATTTTCATAAAATTTGAAATGACTCGACAAAATTCTGCAAAGATTATATGTATTAAATTTCAAACCATTCGGTTTGGTAGTTTTTGAGCTGTTATATGCGGACGGACGGACCAGACGACGACTATAGGTGCTACGTATTTATATAATTACAAACGCACCTAAAATAAAACCGAGCTAAAAATATAATTATTAAATGCATTCTCATATTCCAGCTTTCTACCAAGAGTAAATACAAGTGGCGAATTTTCTATATTTAATACTGTATCTAATGGAAACTTTTTATGGAACAACATGGATTTTATTCAAGAAATTAGGCGTGATATTACAGTTAAACATTGAATGCTTATAACCGAGTATTTTCGAAAAAAAAAATTTTACTTTTACACATATTCTTTATTCGTTGGCTGTTACTATTTCACTTGCCTTTTTCTTAACAAATAATCGACATATAAAGTTCTGTCTGTTCTATTATCTTCTAGACTTTTTATATTACATACCCTGAGTGGTAGCTAGTAATTATGTTCAATTTAGAACATTCTTGATTGAATTGGATCGTTACACCATCAAAACATTATCGTATATAAAATTTTGTGTAAGGTAAACCACACGTTTTTACTGAATGGTGTATAAATATTTATGTAAAATTAAACTTTAAAAATACATCAAATTGACGTTTCGGTCAACTTCTATGACCATCTTCAGAATATGATGTTAAGTTAAATATACTTAGAAACTAAAGAAATCCATCTTGAAATATTATTCTTCAAATATTCTGAAATTGTATCTTGAAATATTCTGAAGATGGTCATAGAAGTTGACCGAAACGTCAATTTGATGTATTTTTAAAGTTTAATTTTACATAAATATTTATACACCATTCAGTAAAAACGTGTGGTTTACCTTACTCAAAATTTTATATACGATTAGAATATCTTTTTCGTTTCAAAATATACAGATGATGTTGGTAAAATAAAAGCAAGTAACGCATCGACATCGTAATTTAATTTTAATGTAATTTATTTAGGTATCCCTTCAGAACTATATCAGTCTATTGTGTTTATTCACTTAATATTTATTTATGTATTTCTATCATACTCTTGTATTTGTTTTAACCTAAAAAAATGTTTCTCTCTACAAAAAAAAAAAAAGGTAACCGCCGCTGTCGCCGCCTCCACTGTCAATAAAATATTTGTACCTTGATGTCTTTCTTAGCTACTATTAAGAAAACTATCCCTCTAGTACTTTAAAAGAAGGTTTCATTCATTAAGTTTAATTTTTTCATTTATATTGACAAAAGTAAATTATACCTTTTGCATATTTTCAGGAACGAATATAGAAATCTTTTGTAGTAAATTACTGAATTATGAAAACTTTTTAATGCTTTTTTAACGTTTTATTTTAATTAAAATCAACAAATTATTTTTTTTTCTGACACAAAGTTTAGTTTAAAAAAAATAAAGTTTGATTTTATTATTTGTTATAGATAGAAATCTATTAGGCCTTCTCATATTTTGTCTTGCGTGCTTTCCAATAATTATATTCCTGCCTTATCTTGTAAATGTATTCCATTCTCCAAAATGGCTTCCACAGTAAACAACACGAATCCTTTTCCATGTTATTATTCACCAAAATAGACTGCAGAACAAACATGTAATTTTATATGCAATAAGTCAAAGAAAAACACGTCATATCTCTCATAAGCCAGAAGAATAGCTGCAAGGTGTCTTATAGAAATGGAAATCTTAACTTGCACATATAACTTATATTTCTCTGTTTGGCAAAAGAGATGAGAGCATCACATATATTGTGCGAAGAGCGGTATAATTAAAATACTTGGTTGATGCCATGCATAAATTGTCATTTCTAATAGACAAATAGATTAAATACATATTAAAAAGAAACATGTATAGACGGAAATTTTTCTCAAACTGAAAATTATATTGTAAGAGAATACTGTATAATATTATATATAGCCAGCTGACCATCTTCCTGTTTTCTTTTATATATATAAAAAAATCCAGAAATTCCATCAAATTCTAGAAGTTAAAAAATAACCACATAAATAATATATATATATATATATATATATATATATATATATATATATATATATATATATATGTGTGTGTAAATATTTTTTATGGATAGAATTTTATTTATTTGACTTGAAAAAAAACTTACGTTAGGTAGCTGTATATAGCTGGTCAAAAGAAAACGCACCATAAGTCGGAAGAATTGCTGCAAGCTGTTTTATAAAAATCATAACTTGTATAAATAACTTATATTTCTCTGTTTGGCAAAATATATTAGAAAATCAGATATATTGAGGATATAATATCAGAAATATAAGAAGAGCGGTATCATTAAAATATTTGTTTGACGTCATACATAATTTTTCATTTCTAGTAGACAAATATAATAAAACCTGTTAAAAAGAAATTTGTATATAAGGAAATATTTCTCAAACAGAAATTTGTCTCGGAAGAGAATATTGTACAATATATATACACAGTTGCTAATCTTCCTGTTTGTTGTTGTTGTTGTTGTTTTTCATATAAAAAAATGCAGAAATTTTATCAAATTCTAGAAGTTAAAAAATAACTTCATAAATATAAAAAAAAAATTATATCTGTAAATTATTTTTTTGGATAGAATTATTTTATTTGACTTGAAATAAAACGTATGTCTGGCAGTTGTTTATAATATATATCAGGTGAAAAGAAAACGTACCATAATAGCTGAAAGGTATTTTATGAAAATCATAGCATGCATAAATGACTAATATTTCTCTCTTTAGCAAAAGGGACGAGAGGATAAGGTATGTTGTAAGAATCGGTATGATTAAAATGTTTATTTGGATGACATTCAAAAAGTTTTCCATCTGAGAAATACAATTAATCCTATAAAAAGAACGCAAAATCAAAATCATGCGTCAAGCATAGCTTATGAAACACTTTCCAACACATCCTGATTACTTTAACAAACTTAACACTATAATCTGGTGAAATATGATGTCTAAGTAATCATTTTGGAAAACGCATAACACATTTGAAAATCATGATAAAGTCAGCAATTATCGTCATTAGTCGTAAAAGTATCCGAATTCTTTTGTGCAACCCTGTCCTATTTCGCCTCTATAAATTTTTATTTATATTACATAGTATTCTAAAATTTATTTCAGTTAGAAAACGTATAGCTCTTTTGAAAATTCTCCTAAAACAAATTTCACCAATAGTACTCGAGATCCCTTGTGCAGCCCTGTATAGGATTTATAGAATTTACATACCCCAAGTAATATGCAAATAATGAGATATATTTAAAAACGCGTATCACAACTAAAAACACACATTTGCAATTATCATTGACAGACAGTACTGTAATCGATTACTTTTCTGTGTCTCTGTAAATGAACGATGAATGCTATGCACAACATATTTATTGTACAGTAAGTATCTTGTAGTGCACCTCTGTTATAATATATTGATTTCAGTTTGTTTGATATAGTGTAACATTATTAAAGTACACCGGAAACGATTTTTCTCCATTGACCGTAATGGAACAGAATTATTTTGAGTGTCCCTGTAAATGAGCTATAAATGCTACACACTTCATTTTCAATATCGAACATGCCACAGAAAACCCCAATAACATATATCAATTACATGGCAATCCCAGTATATTTACGTGGGTGAGAGCACGGACAGACAGCAAACAGACAGACAGACGGCAGATGGACAAACTGAATTCATAAACATTTTTCAAGAATTTTGGAAAGTGTTGAAAAGAAATCTTTGTACATGCAAATTTTTCCTAAGCGGAATATTGTTATCGAAAAGAATATGATATAATATTATGAATACTGAGTCAAAAGAAAAGATATCATAAGTCTGAAAAATAACTGCAAGGTGATTTTGAAAATCGTGTAGGGTAGTCCGCCAAGTAAATGAACTTTTAAGCACATTTTATAAGAAAATGATTGATAATATTTTAATAAACTGTACCTTTTGGTGTTTGACAGCTCAAATATGTGTGTAGGTATGCAAATGAGTAAAAAACAATAAAAGGAAGTTTATATTTCATTTGTTTGGGATATTAGGGGTGTCTTAATAAAAAGCTATACAAAAACCAAGTGAATGAACAGTTCTTACCAGTGAATGAATGCTAAATTTTTCGGTGAATGAACAGGCAGCAATTTAAAAACACTTAGGTTTCATACTATGTTATTTATTTTACAACTTGTACGAATAACTTATAACATAATTTTACTTAATTATGGGTTTTTCAAACCTAGAATGACAATTAATTATCTTGAAAAATCGTCACTTTTAAGTCTTGAAATTAACTATAAATTACAGAAATATATTTAAAAAAAACTTGATTCTAATTCCTGAAATCTTTTGTCTGATACTCCTCTATTTCAAGAACAAGGTAAACTCCAGAATCTTTTGGTATAGAAAATAACAATCGGAGGAACTTTTTTAACACTGGCTGAAAAGTTTGCCAAAACTGTAATGCTTTATTTTTCTTTCCCAGGTGCGATTGTGTAAAAGTCTTTGTAATTTTGAGGACTCATAACTTTTCCTGTTTTTGGACAGCATTCAACACCAGTTTCATTAGCATTTTATGTACGATCGCCACATAAAAGGTCAGAACAATTTTCCTCTTCAACGTATTTTTGAAGTTCTTGGGACCATTGTCGAATACAATCTTCTGTGAGACAAGCTTTTCCATTTGAAGTTATTTTTGTATTACGTAGTGTTATTCTTGGATGCCATTTTAGAAAAACAAGTCACCCATTTCTCCCCTGGACTGTTGTATAAAAATGGATTCTTTCCTTGTTTCATGACATTGTAAATAGCATCTTTTACTTCATCCTTAACCATTGCCAATCCCATTTACATTTTTCCAACTGTCCAATTTTGAAAGATTTTTCCGTATTTAAAGGAGCACACAAGCAATGGTTCCATATACCTACCGCCAATTGATTTCCCTACCACAAATTCATAGACAGCATTTTTTTTGGAATATTAAAATGAAGAGATACCTTGTTCAAACTGAGATGACTTGGCCTCACAGCTTTTAAAGCATTTTCAAGTCCTCTGAGCAGTACTTGAACCTTCCCTATTTCCTTTTTGAGGAATCTTCTATGGAATATTTCTATCAGTCATCTAAAAACAATGAAAAAATAAAATTTGAAGCACATTAATAATCATTACATTTAAAAATGTAAGTGTATATTTGCTATTTTTTGATATCCGTTAACTTCTCATTTGTTACCATTGTTGAAAAATAACTTAATTCGAAATATAGGTTAAATAAAAAAACCCACAGAAACATAAAACCCAAACAGTTCATTCACTAGAAAAAATAGCCCAATGTATTCCTTTCAGTGACTGAACACTTGTGTTCATTCACTGGCATTAGTTAGAGACACCCTGAACACAGTCATTAAATAAAGACTGTTTTCTGTTCATTAAGTAAATTTATTGCATATATAATGAATAAAATAATAACCAAATAAGTGCTTTGCTTTGATTCTGTGCAACACAGACAAATCCCAGTGAATGAAGAGGTGTTCATTCATTAGAGTTTTAACATTTGCCTAACCAGTTATTAAACATCCTATTCTCAAATTCTACTTATTCTACAATGGTTAAAACAATTACAAATATAGCTAAAATATGTATATTTAATGTAGGTTCCACGAAATTAGTGCATAATTCAAATAAAAACAATTATTTGTTATAAAACTTATGAAATGACATGGCACGTACCTTATTATTTCAGCACAGAAAGCATGCGTTACTTAGTCATGAAAAATCTATCATGTTCTCGCATGCGTTACTTAGTCATGAAAAATCTATCATGTTCTCGCATTAAAGTCATGTGACTTCAGTAACTAATCAGGTATTGTAACCCCATCTAGTTGGAAGTTTTTCAAACCTTATTCTATTAAAATATTTACTAATTGTTCATTTACTGGGGGTTGTCCACTTACTGGTCGGAGTACCCTATATATAAATTATACAGTCGAACTCAGTTAAGACGTTTCAAGGGACTGGACAAAACTCGCATATTAAGCGTATTTTGCGTAATGTTGCAGGAACTGGGCTTATTTACGCATCTAATCGTATAAATGAGCTTTACAACTTCCGTTTGTATGTTTACGGTCAAAAATCATATCTTTTACGCATATTTAGATTAAAATATAACTGCAAGTTTAACTCATTGTCTGTTTTTATTGGACCGACTGAAATAATAGCTGAACAATATGACTTTATTAATGATTAATACATTACAACCAAAAATATAACAACAAAAATAATTTCTCTGCTAGACTAAATTTTCTTTAACAGAAACAGAAATATTAAATCTTTACAGAACAACCCAGTTATTGAAATCATATTTAGTTCTTGTGATAATAACTTGTGATAACGATGAATTTAACCCCTTAATCGTCGCGCTCGATAAGCGTAGGCTACTTTTTTTAAATTCAGATTGTTTGATTGCCACCAATTTTTTTAAGTAGAAAATATTCACATTACTTAAAGGCAGATAAAATAAATCGAGCATAAAGCTAATTTTACTATTTTTAAAAACTGGTGAGAATCAAACAATCTGAATTTTTAAAAAGTAGCCTTCACTGCCCGTGAATGTCTCGGGCGCGACGATTAAGGGGTTAATTATCTTTTGTGTGATACTTGTTTTACAATTAGACTGTTTATAGAATAGGAATTTTGCACTTGATTTAACATGTTAGTTTTAATCATTAACGCATTGTTGACCTGCAGTTTAATTTTATATTTAGTTTGAAATAAAAGAAGCCCCGCCCCTTTTGAAAGTTTTTGGTACAGTTATCGTACTAGATACAGTCCTTTTCCAGTATTAGATATGTTTTCAAATATCAACAAGAACCTGATTACCACAATACCAAACATCCACCATTGTTTCTGAGAAGTGATTTTTGTCTTATTTATGTCAGAAATTCTGCGTATAAATAAGACAACGATTACTAGTAAAAAATATTGGTGGAAATTTTCAACGTCGGTAATCATGCTCTGTTTGAAACTAAGAATTTACAAAATGGAAACCAGAGTCAATGATGTTTAGTTACATAAACACGAATGTACCGGCGAGAGGTCAATTATGTGTTAATCACGGTTTCCTAATAATATTATTAGTTATTTAAACACTTTGCGAAAGAAAAATGAATAAAACCTCTGAATATGCAAATGACGGATTAGTTTGCAATCCATCCGCTACAGCAAGTGGCGCATATTTTCTGCAACCAGTTTAACATTAAGCGACTACGCGTACTTGACACACATTTTAATCCAATCCGTGTGATTTAGTTTGATGCTATTAAGGCAATAATTTTTATAAAGATTTTACCCCCTTCGCGACGAGCGTCGCATATATGTTACATACAGGGTACTTACGTGCTCTGTACGTACAATCATATTTTTTTTCTAACAGTGTATTTTAGTATTAAATGTAGTCTTTTATAATCACAGAACTTCTGCTATTAAATTAGGAAAATATTTTTATTTGGAAACTGGTGCTAAAAGATAAAAAAATCGCGCAAAGAATAAACATGCTTACATAGGATGTGCAAGTGCATACTTTGTGAATGATAAACATGAGTATAAAATTTTCATAATAACATGCTTTATGAAATATGATATATATAAAGGTTATAAATATTTTTCTAGAAATAAATATTAACCAGTAATACACGTACCAAAAATTTCCTTCGAATTTCTGTAAATTTAACTATTAAATGCATTAAAAATTTAAAAGGATAGGTATGTGTATTTTTCTCATGGAAGTCTCAGTTTTTCATATGAAAGATCCATTTTAAAAGCATGTACAAGAATGCCATATTGCCCTAAAAAGAAATTACGTAAATAGAATATTTATTATGGTAAACATTAAACGATTATTTTATTTCTCATCCATTGCAGTATAATCTAATTTATTTACTAGCAAATAAATCTTATGGTAAATAAAAAACTAATAAAAAGCTGACACGAGGAGAGTCTGTTTATATGCATATTCGTTTTCGGCGTCTTTAAATTAAATTATATTTGAGTTATTATTCAGATACTTCAAAGAGACTAAATGGATTATGTTTAAATATCTAATAAAGCCTGGCTTTATAAGCAGTCCCGAAAAACTTTTTTATTATAAACAAACAACTTATAGTTATTAAGATCTAATAAATGCCAATTCTCAGTAAACTGTTTTTAATTTCATTTGAAGAAGGTTTTTTGCTTTTAAAATAAGAAATAACAGTCAAAACTGTTTTAAATTTCATTGACGATCGTTTTCTGCTTGTAAAATTAGAACAAATCACCAAATATACATCTCTCATATGCGAATATTCGCGTAATTATTTTTTAATATTAAGGAGAATAAAATAATGGAATAAAGGTGTGATAAAATAACGATGAAGAATAGAAAATGTACTAAGAGTAACTGTAATCAAATGTTAACACTGTTCGAATTTTTTCCTCCGCTCAAGAAAGCGATAATTTCTAATGCTTTCGGAAAACCATTTTTACGCGTAAATACATGAAATATGAAGACATTTCTAAAAAAAATTTCAAAATCTTATAACGCTTTTCATTTCCGAATAGACGTGATAATCTTCAGTTATAGTTAATTACTCTCTTATTATCTTTCTATTTATTATTATTATCTGAGAATATTTCGAGGATTATCGCTTTTGGAAAATTGGCCAAAAATGTCAAATTTGATGACATTTTTTAAAAAACATTTTTACCTTCATAAGAAAATAGAAAATACTTTTCGATTTCTTCATATCAAAATGAGAATAGCGCAATTTGTCTGAATATACAAATAAAAATATCTTCTTGATAAACTTGTAATATAAAGGCTTTGACTTTCAACCCTTTAACCGTTTGAATACTGAAGTCTCAAAATACAATAGCATTCAAAATATGGCAAACGCCCGAACGCTGAAATATACTACTAGATTTTTTCTGTCCTTTCTTCTGCCTGCCTTTTATCAGCAACACAATAAGAAGACATATAGCTACGGAAGTGGAACTTATCTAAGATTACTAGTACAAAATGCTCCCCATGAGTTTATTGCAATAGTCCCCTACTCTGTGACAATAGTTGGTTTTTTACGAAAAAAAGTAAATGCCACACTCATTTCACCGGAACTCGAACGGTCTGGTAGTAGTTTTCTTGGTCGGGCTTCTTGGGCGATTTAGTAGCGAAATGGTTAATTATCTAATTGCTTAATTACTTTTCCATAATCCTTTCGAACTATATGTGCCTCTCTATCATTGTATATTTCAAATCATCATATAATTGAAATATGTAGTACATTTATCATCTCCGTTTTTACATTTTGACGGTGGAATTTTTAGAACAAAATTGGTTCTAAAATTGTGTATTACATAAATTTTTGTACAAAAGTTTCTTGTCCGTGGAAACCGTGGGATAAGCAGTGAGAGGATTAAGTACAAAGCTAATTTAAGTAGAAAAGTGTCAGAAACGCCGTCATGGAACGACCATTCTCTAATCCCTGCATCTAGTCCAGTAAATTTAGACCAAAAAAGGCTTCTGCCTGGAAAGTTTTGGAGAAGTTTTTTTTAATTTCTTCCTTTATGTTTTTGGGGGTGCTGAACACGAATTTGAACTTTGCCACCTCGTATCTGGTCTGCTTAAAAAATTATAAGTGAAAAACCATGAAAAAATCGGAGTTTTTTCGGTCTTCCCTTGTATTCTGGAAAGGGTTAAATGTTTTTGAAAAAAAATAATTGCACTAAAATAGACTAGAGAAAATTTCCTACATTTTTCATATACAGTTTTCTTTTCTATGGTTAATAGTTTTGGCATACGAGTAAAATGAATTTTAACGATATAATTGAAATTCCATCATCGCAGGGCGAAAACGCTGAATGTAATGTTTTTGTGAATGTAAAACGCGTGGGAGGGTGTCATTGAAACACCCCCATGGCACCACGCACATAATATAACTCGAGCAGCAACGCCCTACCGCAAAACTGTTGATCCAATACTTTGATATGGTGACAATTGTCAAACAATTCATTGAATCTGAAAGATAGGGTGATTGGGATTTGCATCTTCAAACTATATTCAGAATCATAATGAACAGAGGAAAATATATTCAACCATTGGATATATACAGAATGTTACCATACTTCCACGCCAGTGGTTACTATTTGTATACCAAGTTCTCTTACCTATATCCTCAAGACATGCATCATTTGAAGGAAAAAATGACTGCTCATAACTTTGAAAAATTCACAACTGGGGGATTCACCATTCGCCGTACAGACAAATTCTGGTCAGGAACATGGACTGACATGACGATAGAGCAATCTTTAATGAAGACCACGAAATCAGCAGGTGGACTCATGGGCGGGGAGTCAGTGAAGGAGTTTTGGCAAGATGGACCATGGGTATGACGCCATTTCAACGGATATGCGAAGAAATTGAAGAGTTCAGTGGGCTTTTACAACTTCTGAACAATGTGTAGAGATGAGAAACTCCAGAGTTGTCCGAGACAACGCTGATATGAATAAATTATTGGAATGGGTTCACCAACACAACCCTTTCCGAGAAACAAATGATCTCACTTCAATCTCTACTGGGGTTGTTGGAGATGAGAGAATAAACTGTCATATGGCACAGGAAGTTGGCACTGCTGGCATATCAAGAGTCATTAACAGCGATTTTCATTCCGTTACATTCAAGCGTAATGAAAGAGTGCAGCCATTAGCTGTGATTAATAGCACTGTCAAGATAGGTGAACAAAAAATTCGCATCAACCCGACAGCACTCTTCCAAAGAATCAGTTTAACAAAGCAATCTGACCAAGAACTTGAAGAATATTTGACTTACGAAGTATCTGCCTACCCATTGTCTATTTTTGAGGAATCCGGAATGCGAAAAATTGCCACATCCTCTTTGCACAAGGAATTTACTCCACTCCCACCAGACATCACTTTTGGGAACAGATGTATATTTGTCATAGATGGCAGGTATTTACTGCACAGAGTTTTATGGCAGGGCGGTATATCTTTTGTATCAATTTGTGACAGCTATGTGGACTTTGTAAAGTCGAAATACGCAGCGAACGCTCTAGTAATCTTCGATAGATACCCAGAAAACATTACTGAAATGAGGACTAAATTTGTTGAGCGTAATAGACGATCTCGCAAAACGGTATCTAATGAGGTTGTTTTTAATGAGACTATAGTGCCAACGGTTTCTCAGGGGAAATTTCTCACAAACGACAAGAATAAAAACAGTTTTGCCCTTCTGTTTTGCCCTTCAATTGCCCTTCTGATGTGTAGATTTGGCTCTGAAAATATGGTTTGCAAGCAGGCAAAAGAAGATACCGACACACTCATTATCAACACTGCTCTCAAGTTGGCACCTAACCATGAGAACGTGATAGTCATTGGTGAAGATGTGGACCTTCTGGTAATCTTAATTGGACTTTGCAATTTTCCCAATGTTTATTTCTTGAAACCAGGAAAAGGGAAATGTCCCCAGAAGATCTATTCGACTTTGGGTGCAGTCGACAAATTAATTGCCAAACACATCCTATTTCTACATGCCATGAGTGGATGCGATACCACTTCTGCATTATACAGTCAAGAAAAAACAAAATACCTTCAAATTTTGAAGAAATTTGCCGACCTGCAACATGTGGTCGATATATTTAAAAACCCTAGTGCTGTAGCCGACGATGTTATTAAAGCTGGGCTGTTGTTTCTAGTACACCTGTACGGATTCAGTTGGAAAGCAACACCTTCCCCAAACAGCCTGAGGTACAGGTGCTACGTAAAATCTGCTTTTAAGACAGCTGCAAATATTGCATTGCTCCCTCCAACAGAAAATGCAGCTCGATATCACTGTCTGGAGTTTACCACGAAATACAGCTATGGCTAGATAACTGTAAAAATGCTGAGGAATGGGGCTGGAATAAAGCCAAAAGAGGCATCATACCCATAACAACTACCAAACCTCCCGCACTAGAAACTATTCTGCGAAAAATATCCTGAAAATACAAAACAAACTGTGGTGGAATGTGTGGATGTAGGAAAACAGGTTTATTTTGTTCGCTCCTCTGTCACAATGGCCATCGCAGTTCAGGCAATGTCAGCTCCTTCATCGCCGAAGATGACTTAGAAGCAGAAGTTGACGACCCAATATAGGATATTTTAAGTTAAGTGAAGACACAACCTGAGCCATCAAGTGATGATGATGAAGATACTGATCAACCTCCTATTGAAGAACATCAACCAACCCCTTCAAAGCTTTCATTTTTTCCTCTTTTTTTCCTTTTTATAATCTTCCACGTTTGTTATTATTATATTAAACTTACAATATTTATAATTGTACTTAAATCAGATTACTAGAAAAATAAAAATTGGTTCTCTCATCTATGCAGAGTGATTGTGTTTTTATATCTTTCTTACCTGATTTCAATTTATTTTCCTAGTGCTATAAAAGGTTTAAAACTTGGTACGATAATTTAAACATATTTAAAATGCAACCAGAAATAACTAAAAAGCTTCAAATTGGTGTTTAAAATGGATGCATAGTGATTGGATCGTGTTTTTGCCCTCCGATGATGGAATTTCAATTATATCGTTAAAATTCCTTTTACTCGTTTGCAAAAACTATTCATCTTAGAAAAAAAATTGTATATGAAAAATGTAGGAAATGTTCCTTAGTTTAATTTGGTGCAAAAATATTTTTAAAAAAATTAACCCTTTCTGGAATACAAGGGAAAAACCGAAAAAACTCCGATTTTTTCATGGTTTTTCGCTTATAATTTTTTAAGCAGACCAGATACGAGGTGGCAAAGTTGAAATTCGTGTTTAGCACACTCAAAAACATAAAGGAAGAAAGAGAAAAAAACGTTTCCAAAACTTTCCAGGCAGAAGCCTAGATTGACTGGACTAATCATGTATTTACATGACTGCTATTGTATAAGAACAAAGTATTGGAATTGTGAAAATCTTCTACCTGTTATTGGATGGATTTACATGTTTTGAGATGTTTTGAGAGTGATTTGACTGTTTTTTGTTTTGGAAAATGTCTGTCTGTCTGTTATAATGTGTGTGTGACACATATTTTCTGGCCGCTCTGTCTCAAGAACTAAAATTTAGTTTTGGGTTGTATACTGCCCAACAAATCGCGCTACTATGCTTTGTCTTTCACGATTTTTGAGGCAGCTCTATCTCAATAAGTAATGCATGGCGTTTCAACAAACTCTATATTATATTATATTTTGAAATAAATAGATGCTGATTAATTTTGGGTGTATACCTTAAAATTTGCGGCGCTGGTATGCTGTGTTTTTCGCGTTTCCCACGACAGCTTTATCTCAATAACTAATGTTCGGAATTTCATTTATTTCCATTTTCTGTTAGACATTGACATAAATAGAGGGTCATTAGGTTTGGGTTTCTAGCAAGTGGTGCTGCTGCTCTGTGTTTTTCACGATTTTTGTGATAGCAAATTTTGAAGAACTAATACACGGAATTTCATAAAATTTCATATTCTCTTACATCTTGACATAAATAAATGCTGATTAGGTTTGGATGTATAGCGCCAACAGGTGGCGCTGGTATGCTGGTTTTTTTACGATTTACACCATAGCTATAGATCAAGAATTAATGCACGGAATTTCATTAAACTACATATTCTGTTAGACTATAAATAGATAGTGATTCAATTTTGACTTTAGTCTCTCAACAGGGAGCGCTGCTATCCTATGCTTGGTGAAAAGATTTCTAATCTGGTCCACAGTCAATCTAGCGATCGTAGTTTGGTGTATTATTAACTCTATTCTTGTAACTGCTTTCATACACTTTTTAGCACAATGTTGCCAAAATCTCTCATTTTTGACGCCAAATTTTGGCTGTAATTCCAATTACCAAATGATAGCCCTATCCGTTTGGTGATGAACATTATAACTGTATCTTATTTTCTAATTGTGTAGAAATGAAGTAAATTTTATATATTAATAAATCGATTAAAAATGTATATGTTGATCTAATTTTAAATTTTATACCCAGCCAGGCTACGCTGTTGCTCTTTATTTTTTTACGAAAGGGGGGGGGGGGTAGCCAGACCCGAAGGTCCCCTGGGACATCGTTGAGGCCACACAACGGGTCTGTGGCATTCCCCGGCTTTTACGGACGTCTCTTTTCCACTGGCGGGCCACGATGAGGTGGCAGTAAGTCAGTCTCCTGTCCCCGTCGTGTCGACAAGCATCTCTTGTGTCGAGAGTCCGGTCCTCTTCCTCACTTAAGGGGCCATATTGGAACAACCCGATGGAGAGTCGCGCAATGCTTGGGTCTCGGTCATCTTCCCCTCTTAAGGAGCTGAGTCAGGACCACCAAGAGGGACCCGCCTGGTACGCATGATACACGACAATTTTTTTTGTGTGTCCCCATTAAAAAAAGGGGGAGCATTATAAATGCTAGCGCATTAAACACAGGTAAATATAACACCAAATCATACCACAATAATTTTCAAATTCATTAAAAAGTTTAACTAAAATAAATACAACGAAATTTCGTTAAACATAAAAGAAAAGATGTACAAATAATTAGAGCTTTAGAAGAAGTAAAAAAAAACAGTTTTTTTGATTTTTTTGCCTTCAAGATAAATTTTAATTAGCTGATAAATCAGTTTAAAATGTTTTTATGCTCATCGAAAAACGTGTTTTGCAGTTTTTTAGGTGTTTTCTTAATTTTAAGAAAGCGAAACTTTCCTATTTCCTAATTAATTATAAACAATGCTTTAAACTTTCTCAACCGAATATTAGACAGTTAATCTTGACAGTTAAACATATTGAGTCTTATATTCTGTTACTTAGGGAAAATTATTTCTTTATTTCTTTAGATTTCTTTTTCAAGTTTAAGGTTATGAACGAATGACATGTTTCTTTTTCGTACAATAGTTTTAATTGTCTAGTTTAAAACAAATGTTATACGTTACTTATTCCTTAAGCTTATTTTTTAAGTTTATTTTTTCATGTTTAATTATTTTTTAAGTTAATTAGCACTTGTTAAAATTTTTTAGATGCAGTCTGCTGATAAAATCAATATTGCTCTTATTAAAATGTCAAAATAATTTCGTAAGACATAGAAGTAACTCCAAAGTAGCAAATATTGATTATTTTAGAGTGCATTGAAATGAACGCTAATATTCACTGTTATCTTTAAATTGATTGTTCATACTTTATAGGATACACGGAATATTGTTGAGTTTGTTTAATATTGTGTTCAGTACGTATTGATAAAAGTTTTAAAATTAAAACCAAGTTTTTTATTCTGTGTTAGAACATAAAATATACAGGGTGATTATAAAAAAACTATCCCGACATTTGGGCCCCTAACTATCATACCATTCACAGAAACTGAATGAAATTTTGACAAAAGGTATTTTGAGGTATGCGCTCAAGAATGATATGGAAAACAACAGTGTCACTCAAACAGTTACTGTTACAATGAGAAAATTTCGAAAAAATTAAATGGCAACACCCAGTTTTTTTGTATTGGAATGTGATCTCCATTGTAAAAAACGCTAAATAGCGTTGGAACGGCAACTGTAGCATGGAAATCACCGGAACTGGGCAAGGGAAAAGTAAAAAGGACTTTGCTATGCACCAGAGCATTAATTTTTGTTTCATTTACGTCACACGTCACACCGTTTCTTTGGCTGATATCCTAACCTGATTAGTTCTCCACAAATGAGAAGAAGAAACCAAGAAACGCAAATTTCGGGTTCTGCGTAAGACACAGTCATGAAAGAAAAGGCACTGCAAAATATGAGCCGCGTATGTTCCTTTCTGCCATTCCGAACAAGATGCCGCTTTCAGGGAAAGAACGTGGGGAAATCGTAAAGATTTATTACCTGAATGGACAAAATGCCGCAGAGACGTTGCGTGTTTACCACAGAAACCATAGATTACGGCGAGGCCCGTGCACTGTCAAAGCTGTACGGGACTTGATTCATAAATTTGAAGAAACTGGTTGCACATGCGATCGACCTCGGTCTGGACGACCTTCAGTTCCTGTGAAAGCTGTCGCAGAAGTCCATCAGACGATAAGCACAGTTCGTCCCGCAACTGCACGCGGTGTTTCACGTGTTCTGGATCTGCCGAATTCAACTGTACGCAAGATTCTGCGCTCTGTTCTAAACATGTTTTCGTATCGATTCCAGCGTGTCCAGATGTTGGAAGCGGGAGACTATCAATTACGGCTGGATTTTGCAAATCAATTCCTTATCTGGTACGATGAAGATAGCAGCTGGCCTTTACGCATTCTGTGGACAGATGAGGAGCATTTCTCGTTAACTGGTAACGTGAATTCGAAAAATTGTGTGCACTGGGCAGAGAATATTCCACATGATGTGCATGCACGTCCATTACACGAGGAAAAAGTGACCCTGTCGTGTGGTATAACGAGTACGTTCATCCTCGGTCCTTACTTTTTTGAAGAGGTTACTGCCGGTGATCTGCAAACGTGTACAGTACTAAGTGCTCGCTATCTGGACATGTTAATTCATTACGCGATTCCCGCATTGCAACGGCAAAATGCTCTATCTGAAGTAGTGTGGATGCAAGATGGCGCTTCTCCACATGTCTGGTCTTCAGTCAAACGTGTCTTCACTCAACAGTTTATGGACAGAGTTATCTCCCGTCATTTCCCGTTTCCGTGGCCACCAAAGTCTTCTGATCTGACACTAATGGATTTCGGGCTATGGGGATATATAAAATCGAAAGTGTATCAGTTTCGTCCTCAAACTGCATCTGATTTGAAAGATGCCATCAGAATGGCAATTCAAGAGATTCCTATTGCCATGATACGTGCTGTAGTGCTATCCACCATCAGCCGCATGCAAAGTGCCATCGTGTGTGAAGGAGGTCATGTGGAAAATTTGTGAAACACAATAAAATGCTTTATTTTATGCTGCTTCTCTGGCCTTATTGGTTGTCCTTACTTTTATCCTATCTACCGCCGGTGATTTTCATGCAACAGTTGCCGTTCCAACGCTATTTAGGGTTTTTCACAATGGAGATCACATTCCAATACAAAAAAGTGGGTGTTGCCATTTGATTTTTTCTAAATTTTCTCACTGTAATCGTAACTGTTTGAGTGACACTGTTGTTTTCCATATCATTCTTGAGCACATGCCTTAAAATTTCATTCAGTTTCTGTGAATGGTATGATAGTTAGGGGCCCAAATGTCGGGATAGTTTTTTTATAATCACCCTGTATTTACCGAGATTGTAATGCAACTTCACAAATGAAGAAGCAAAGTCATAGTTTTAAGTTTTGACTTTTTATTTTTGGCCGTTTGTTTTACGGTAACAAATATAGAGTAAATCAATGTCGTTATCACACCCAACAAAATGAGAGATAAAGAAAGCACATTATGCCATCAAGATTGTTTAGCCACATTAAAAGGTAGTGTGTAAATGCAAACAATTAATACAGATTTATTTGTTGAGCTCCAATCACTAATGCATATTATAAAAGAGCATGTCATGTGGCTGTCATAAACAATTACAGGCTGACCGTTCGTTTTTCATATGCCCGGTGGCCATTTTTACTCAAAATTACTTTTTCGAAAAAACTGCATAAAACTTGCATTTGTTGAAAAATCGTTAAAAATATTAATGTTTGAGAGGTGAGTTAAATTTAGATATGCATATATTCTGAGATAACTTCAGTTGAAATTAGGTTGACAGACCAATATCGCATTCCAGTAAAGTAAACAAACGCAAGAGATTCTTTCATCGTGAGCCATAAAAATATTAAACCACAAAGGTAATAATTCGCAAAGCAAGCTCTCCATGATGAAATTTGCAATGCTGTCTAGTGTAAAAAAAGTAATAATAATTTATGCTGCAGTATAGTTGACAAAGTTTAGCATAATTCTCTTAGGTGAAGAGCTATACAACTCAACTTACTTTGCAATCTTTTTTTGACGTAAGTTATATGTAACTATAATCTCCATTCCCGTAATAATATTTAATGAATCAAATTTGAAAACAAATCGTGTGTTAATTTGATACTTACGTATTGTTCATTCCCCAGGGAGATGGATCACCAAAAATGATTGTTAATTGCTAATCATGTTTTCCAATGTCAATGGCTAACCGCGTTCAAAACAATAATTTAATATATATTTTTTAAATACAAAACATAATTAAAAAAGGAAAATAATATAGAAGAAAACTAAAATAATATAAACAAATAAATTAGTATACATTTATTAAACACATAACATCAGATTGAGGGATTTTAGAAAATATATTTACGATGGCAGTATTAGTTTTGGCTGTATGTTATATGCATTTTGTTGTAAATCATATTTAAATTGGGTCTTCTAACATTCAGTTAAAGGTCACTTAATATATGATCCTTGAATTTTAAGTAGAGGTAGTTAATTTAATGTTTTCACCTTCCTATCTTTAGTCATTAAAGAGCATTAAAGTTTATTATATAAGGTAAAATCTTCTTACCTTTTCTTATTCAGCTGCTGGCAGTTTACGTTGTTAATCCATTGTGTCTTATATCCATTTGGAGTACTTAACTACCGTTTGTTCATTTTAATCATTGTAATTACTATATCTTGAAAGAAAAGTAGATAATGATTCGTGTTTTGTTTTCATGTGAATAGGGATGCGACAGTTCTTCGTAAAATTCTAATATGATTAATATTACATGTTATGCGATATAAATTTGTATTCGCTTTAAGAGCGATTGAAAGTTACTTCCTCTCAGACGAGGAAAGATAAGTTACACCTGATTCAAACAGTCTATAGTCATTAGAGTTCTCATATGGCGAGCCCCAGATATCCAGGCTTTAGCTGAAAGTTCAAAAGGTTAAAAGTTTAAAAGGTCAGGCTCGTGTCGTTGACGTCACTTAGGTAGCCATCTGGTTTCGATTAACTTGTATGCATAGGGCTGGTTTCTTTTGTTTCGTTCTGTCACTGAATTATAAACTGGGAGAATAGATTTACAAAACATTTAACTAGCTGAAATACCCGGTCTTTTCCGTAATTTTAAGAATGTTTGTTATCAAAATGTTTAATCAAATGTTTAATAAGCTCAAAATTAAACTTGCAGTTTACAAACATAATAAAAGAAGCATGCGAAATGTTATACATATGAATCAAATAAAAACCCACTAAAAAATTTATAAATTTATGTAATAAACTCATCAGAAATCAGCTATAAATCATCATTGAACCAATAAAAGCTGAAAATTCACAACTTCTAAGATTTCTTCAAATGTAACTGCATATAAACGAAGTAAATGTGTTGCCATTCTAAAAAAGTAACATTTCAATTTACGTTTTTATTTTGAGATTTAATTTGCGTAATTTTCACTCATTTTTCATTTACTGCGGGCGACAGTTTACCTACTTACTTAGTAAATAATCTGTGGACCGGATTGAGATCAAGATTAAAACCCTTTGCTGAAAAGTTGTTTCCGTGTATTTTATTTTTTAAATAAGTTTTTCATGATAAAGGAAAATGGCAAGTACAAAAATTCTATGATTATTATTATTATTTTAAAATCTGAAATATTTATTTCAGTTCTTCACTAAGACTGAGCTCTGGGGACCTAAACATTTGTCGAAATTCTAATATACATGCATACACAAACGTTACATGTATATTTGTGAATACTTTTAAAAATAGCGAAAACGAATTCAAAGAGCCTCAAAATGTTAAAATATGCCAATATTTCTGTAATCGGGTTGATTCTTCAATACGTTCTAGAAACTCATATGACGTTACACATTCACCCGCTGACGTCATATTGACCTGCTTTCTGTACTTACTTATATTTATGCTCCTTGTATTTTTGAGAACTCTTTGAAAATCTCTGTTATGCTTCCAATATGACGTCATACTCATGTTCTTTTACATTCTTGAATTCTTTTCTTTTTCATTTTTCACGCGGAAATCTTTCAATAGATAATTAATTGTTGCGGAAAATTTTTTATTATAGATTTTTTAATTGTTGGCAGCTGCTGCTATAACGAAAAATGTTTAAATTTGATAGGAAATTGCTGTTAAATTGGTGGTTTTTATTAATTAAAAATTAACTATAATTTATTTCGGTTTCGGATTACTTTAGTTGCCTCAGATTTGTTTTGATACGCCTGTGCGTATAATTTCAGGATTATCGCCTCTAAACTGTGGATATGTATAGAAATACAGACAGACAGACAATTTTTCATTTTTATATATTAGAACGAGCTGGAACCCTTGGGAAAAATGGTCTGGAAAAATAGAAATCTTCACCTCTATCTCCTCTAACGTTTTATGGTTCTAATCTAATATTTTAATGATGTATCATCAACCCATGCAAACGAAATGATAAATGTTTCTACCCTTATTCTTCTATAAGTATAATAATTTCTGTTACATTCGTCGTAAAATGTTATGAATAAAATGGAGTGATTTTCTTTGTTTCTTTCTTTTTCTTTTGAGTGAATGTTGCTTGACGTATTAAAAATGTGTGTTTTACTTTAATTGATGACGGCAGCAGGATTAAAAATTGTTTGGAAATCATAAACAAATCCACCTATTTACTTTATAGCCAAATTTGGTAGGCAATATAAACAAGTTTCAGTTGGCATAACAGTCTTAGCAACATCACTTAGCTAAAAAAAATCAAATATTATTGTTTATTTAAGTAACTGATTGAGGGATTAACGATTTTATTTGGCTGGATACAAACTGGAGAATAATTTGTCACATGTTTGAAAACGATCTATAATTATTGTGTCTCTCGCTGTATCAAAAAGTCACTCAATTCTCTATGCGCCATTAGTAATGTACAGTGTTGTTTCTGAATTTAGTTTATAAACAATAAATTTCACATTTTTCAATGAAATACTGTTGTTCGGATATTTAATAGACCACGAACAATACCTAAAGCATTAGTATAATTCTGCTGTTAATTATTTTCTGAATTAATCATGTCTGCTTTTAATTATTTTATTTATTTGTATGTGCTTGCTATTTACACTGTTTGTAACTCACAGTGTCTTTATAGCTCCATGAATTTATTTTTCAATTTATGACTTGAAAATCACGTTCCAAAAGGTAAATCATGAAACAAATTCTATTATTTCATTTATTTCAAAATTTCAATAGCAGCTGAGTTCTAGCAGTTCTAGTTAATTTTTCAAAGCGCAGTTTATCAGCATTGTCATCTTAATTGCAGTCAAATTTTAATTTTGAGAATATCCAGAAGTTAATCACATTTAGATAAGTTCATCAGATTTCTTTAAAATGGCTGACGATGATTGGAAACGTCATGATATTTATGCCGAAGATGTCAGCAGTAACAGAATTGTAACCCGATCCCAAACAGCATTCCTCAGAATTAAAAATACACCTTCGGATTTGGAGTTATTTGCTGATAAAAGTAAGCACCAGCCAAGAAATAGTCCTCATTTGATGAACACCCTTAAAGGCACTTATGGAGCTGTTCCACGAACTATAATTACGAGAAGTTTCGGAAATCGTGTTCCAGTTTCTGAGGAACTGTGTAAGAAAGTGGACTTCTACAAAGAAGATAATCCAGGAAACTCCAAGGCAAATCCAGACAATCCTCCAAGGCGAAGGAGTTCCATTTTTGATAAACTGTCTCTCTATTAAAAGTTCAGACTCCATTATTTCTTCAACTGCTGCAAAAGTATAACAAACTTAGAATCAGTGTGCAAAATGCAAAGATTTTTTATTTTCAAATTGATGATTCTCAGAAGTCAGGAGAATTACCATTGTTTAATAGTATGAAAAACATGATTTAATTGTAAATTCCAGTGTAAAAGTCAATAAAAAGAATTTTAGTAGATTAAAAAATGTGTTTAAGAAATTACTGTTTTATATTAATCTTTCATAATCTGGTTTCAAGATATCAAACAAAAGCGAAGTCAGCAACAATAGGATTTGAAAGGAGATACGGATATATGTGTAAAATACTGTAAAATGATGAAAATGATGTAATAATTTTATATAATCAATTCAATAATCACATTTTCTCATCAAATTCTTTTTATTGATAAAACTGTAAAAGAAATAATTCAGTTAAATTAACGTAATTTTTGCTTATTTTTTATTTCTTAATTACAACGATTAGTATATTAGAGCCTTAAGTAGTTACTTTATCTTGATTATTTGTATTGATTAGATGTCGCTGATTACTTAATTTTGAAATAAACTACAGGTTAGAGGATTGGAATTGAATTTTTCAATAATATGAAAAGTTAAAAATTAATATAACAATTGTATTATATAGAAAATATAGTTTAAAATAGTAATTGGTTTTAAGTTAAATTACCCAATATAAGACTGATTTTTTTACAGTGGAATTGTTTTTGTGCGTTTTTTATATAAATTTAACGCTTTCTTAATAAATTTTTGGTACTTCTCTATTATCCCGCCGACCACTTTTTATAACCAAAAACTATCGCCAAACTGTAAGATTAAACGCCAAAAATTAAGTCCCATTTACTTGATGTCAGAAGCATTATACGTGTTTGTTATATCATCAAGTGGTTTTTAATTCGACATTTGCGTGTATTTTTCATTATGTTTTACTGATTTATTAGTTATTTCATTAATTAAAATAACAATTGTGGCCTTAAATTCTTATATTTTATTTATTTATTTATTTTGATATTCCAATGGCAACGTTCTCCCGTTTATTTGGCGATGGTTTTTTGGGTACTTTTCGGTTAGCCGGGCGCCAGTGATATATATACATGTATATATACACACATATATATATACATATATATCTACACATATACATATATATACATACATATATATACACTTATATGTATGAATATATATATATATATATATGTATGTACATACATATTTATATATGTACAAATATCACTGGCGCCCGGCTAACCGAAAAGTACCTTTCTTTGTAAATTGTGGTACGAGTGAATATAAAAATTATCGCCAGTCCTAGCTGTTAAGTAATTTAAATTTGTTTTTCATTTTCTAAAAAGAACAATAAGTAGAGTTAATTATTTTCAAATTATAAAGTAATGATTCAAAACAAAAATACATCATGAAAACAAATTACAAAAATCATTTTTTTTTTCTCACTACACCTACAAAAGTGACAAAAGCCTAATTCAGTATACTTAATTAAATCAAATTGTATGTTTTATCCCAAATCAACGGAAATGTAATAACAATGTTAAAAGTTGCTAATTAGACAAAAAAATGTTTTATATACATGAATATAATTATGCACCTACAATTGAACAAGTAAACCTTTTAAAATTGTTCATTTTAAAAGTTGTTATCTTAAAAATAAAATTTTAATTATCGACATTTTCAGAAGGAATTATCTTTATTTTCTTAAAAATATGCATTGTCAGCAATTTCTGACACTAATGATGTGTTAAAAAACAAAAAAGAATATTCGCGTATCATATTGAAAAGAATGTATTTTAATAAATAAATTGTTTAAAAAATATATTTCCTTCGTAAACAGTATGTTTTTTCCGGTATATGAATTTTCCAAAAAGATTTCTTTTACACTTATTTAAAAGAAACGGATGATTATCTTTTATTAAGTGTGTTGTTGAAAACTTCTTTTATGCTAGGTTTGCGAAAGTAGGAAATTGATTTAACGAAACCTCTTCATTTTTCGGAAGTAGAAAGTTGTCACGCATAATTTGTAAGTAGAAAACAAATATTTTCTTAATAAAAGTGCGTGTAATAAATATGTTTATACAAAATAAAACACATAATAACGAATATTGAAACATATTTCAATTATTTAAGAGAAAAAGATTGACAAAGGTTAGCAATATTTTCCTATTATATATTTTTTGTCTTCTTCAATTAATTTTCGTAGCACACACTTTTTTTTTTCTTTTTTGTTTTATTTGCGATACGATATTAAATGTTTATTTATGTCGGAAATTTTGCTTTCGTCGAAAATTCTTTTTTATTACATGATAAATTTAGTGCAATAATAAATCATAAAATTATTTTCAATTACTTAAGGTATCCCATTATGTTTCACACCCATTTTTTTAAATAAAGGAAAAATGAGTATAATAATACTGATTACTTGTTTAAAATAAATTTGTATTTATAAAAATATAATTTTACTTGTTAAATAAATTATTTTGATTTAATTAATTTTTACTTTTTAACATTTTTAATGAAAGAAAAGTGAATTATTTCATACTTACTAAAAACATCCTCACGAGAAATATAATGATATCTTACTATTTTTTTTTTCTATAAATATGAAATTTGAGTTACTAAAAATAGGATAAACTACATTCTAGACCATAAAAAAATATTTTCTGAAATATATCCATTAAAATTATCACTTTGGTGATTTTTCATATATGTTCTGTATGCTAATTTATATAAAT
Source organism: Maratus michaelseni (assembly GCA_963931845.1). NCBI lineage: Eukaryota > Metazoa > Arthropoda > Arachnida > Araneae > Salticidae > Maratus > Maratus michaelseni. The sequence continues at coordinate 388,977,881 of OZ007588.1, forward strand.
AGCTGTCAAATTTCATTAAATTCTCAGAAATTTCAACTGATAGTTCATTACACACACACACACACACACACACACACACACACACACACACACACACACACACACACACACACACATATATATATATATATCACTAGTGTAAATGCCCGTCATAGGACGGTGGGTAGAAATCATGGTTTTCTTTTAAAATTTAAAATAATTGATAAAAATGTTCATATACTATTCATAGACAATAAAGAAAACTAGCATGAAATGTTAAGTTGAGAGCGTGGTTAAATCATGGGCCTCTGGAATTTTAAAAACAAATTTGTGTATTTCTCTATTATCCCGTCGACCACGTTTCATAACAAAAAACTATCGCCAAACTGTAAGATTAAACGCCAAAATTGGAGTCCCATTTACGTGATGTCAGAAGCATTATACGTGTTTGTTATGTCATCAAGTGGTTTTTAATTTGACATTTGCGTGTATTTTTCATTATGTTTTACTGATTTATTAGTTATTTAGTTAATTAAAATAACAATTGTGTCCTTAAATTCCTATATTTTATTTATTTATTTATTTTGATATTCCAATGGCAACATTCTCCCCTTTATTTGGCGTTACAGTTTGGCGATAATTTTTAGTTATGAAAAGTGGTCGACGGGTTAATAGAGAAGTACCCAAATTTGTAATCTGATGTAAATAAGATGAGCGGAAATTGCAGATGTATCTTAATTAGTAAAAGGAAACTGATATATATATTGAATGCAATATCAGTAGAAGTAGTTTTTACTGAGTGACATGTACTTGAAGAAATATAAACAACATGTTTACATACTATTCATCGACAATAAGGAAAACTGACATGAAACGTTAAGTTCAGGGCCTGATTAATGCATGTGCCCCTGGAGTTTTAACAACAACTTTTTAATCTTGCGTAGATGACTGAACAGAAAAGAAATTACAGATCTTTCTTAATTAGTAAAATGAAAAACATATAGATACAATTGTCATTTGGGTACAGATGTCACAGACGCACCGGTGTACCCTTTTTGGTACAAAAATGTCGATTTTATGCCTGGGCATCCTGGTGATTTTGGTGAGATTTTGCTTTGTATGGCAACCCGGCAGGACAAATTGTGCGTGTTTTATATTAAATTAAAAATTGTGTGTTTTATATTAAATTAAACATTGTGTTTTTTATAATAAATTAATGATTGTGTGATAAAATAATTTGTGTGTGTTTATTATAAAAATTGTGTATTTATTATAGTAAAATAAACTGTTTCATAATAAAAATGAAACTAACATATACTATGCGCTGTTTTCGCAAGCTAGGCCTAAGAGGTATCCGAAAACGAGGTTTTCTCGCCAAAATGGCACGAAACAAAAATATCGCCAACCTCGGTGCGTCTGTAACATCTGTTTCCTAATTTGCGTTTTATTATGAAGTCTTAAATTTGTTATAGGGAAGAGTTCCGTATCCTGTGCTGTTTATTTTAATTTATTTTATTTTATTTTTGACGAGTTGTTTTTGCCGATAAATGTTTGGTGTGGTTGTTGCGATCGTCAGCCTTTGAATTTTTTTTTTTTTTTTTTATTACTGGAAGTGACTTTATGACGTGACGTCCCATGCTTTTGGCGCCATTTTGGAGTTTTTTGCCAATCGCGCCAACCAGCACAGGATATGGAATATGGTACTCTTCCCTTGTTTACGATATATGAACCAGAAACAAACGCTGAACTATTTGTATTGTTTTAAACGCAAACATGATAATGTTCCGTAATCGTTTCAATCTTTTTTAGGGTTCCGTACTTAAAAAGTAAAAACGGAACCATTATTAGATCACTCCTGTGTCTGTCCGTCCGTCTGTCACAGCCCTTTTTCTCGTAAACTGTGGGACGGGGAAAATTCAAACTTTAGAAAGTAATAAAGACTTTTTACCCACATATTTTCAGATTATTAGCCATTCACAAATATTTTTATGAAAAATTTAGGAGGATAATTAAGTTACTTGAAAATAAAAGTTTTCTTTTTGTATATCGTGTGAAAGCTCTCGTAATATCAAACTCAAAAATATATTTGTTTTAATTTTAGGCATTACATTTTCAGAGATATCGTCGAAAATGCACTGAAAAATATGCTCCCCCCCCACCCCTCTAATTCCGAATCTATTAAAACTAAAATTATGAAAAAATTAGGGGTAGTTGGAGTTTACTTAAACCTTGCAGGAAAAATATAGCAATTTTCCTAGGTAACATGGTTTTTGAGAAAAACGCATTTTTCTTTTACACACAAACTTTACTTTTCGGGCGGTCAGCGGGGGAGTTGACGGGCGCTCGAGGTATCTATAAACGCAGAATCATCCAATGATATTTGATAATGATTTTCAAGAATAATTGTCGGTAATTAGCCAAGATATTAATAATTAAGTTACTTGAAAAAATTATTTTTATACATGGTGTAGGGCATCCTTTGAAAGATCTTGTAACATCGAACTCTAAAATATATTTATTTTCATTTTAGGTATTATATTTTTAGAGATATCGTCGAAAGTATACTGGAAAAATATGTCCCTCCGACAAGTTTCTGTTTTAATATTTCACATGTCCCTTATTAACCCAATTCTAACGCTCTGAAATTGATTAGTAATCTTCATTGGGAAGTACAAAGATAAAATATTCGAAATCTGATTCAAAACATCCCATTTATTAACTTCAAAGCAAGTAAAAATTTAAGAAATTTCCGAGGCAACCTGCACTAAGACTTGACAAAGCGCCTGTCAGGCACGCTGCAGCCGATAATCGTCTGTTTGAATATCGTCATTATATCCTAATTAACTCAATTCTAACGTTCTTAAAGTGATTAGTAATCTTCATTAGAAAGCAAAATGAGAAAATATATGAAATATGATTCAAAACATCCCATTAACCTCAAAGCAAAAAAAAAAAAAAAAAAAAAAAAAAGGAAAATTTCAAAGCAACCTTTACTCAGAGACAAAGTGCCTGTCAGGCAGGCACGCTGCGCCCGATCCAGGGATAATAAATACAGGCTTGCCAAGTCTCCGGCTTTTTGCACACCAGTATTATGTTAGAGAAAATGTTGTTCTTTTAAATCGCAGAAAGTTCCGAAATTTTCTGTACTAAAATACTGGTGTCCAAAAAGCCGGAGACTTGGCAACTCTCTAAATATAAATATTAGAAAACCATTTTCTGTCTTAAAGTTGTTTAAATACACACTACTTGTTTAACCCATTCAAGATTATATGGTCACGTATACGTTCCATATAAGGTGCATATGTCTTTTTTTTTTTTTTTTTTTTTTTTTTTTTAGCACTAGAATATTGTAGTCATGATTTTAGCCTTGTATAATCGTAGAATTTCTGGATTAAATAACGCGAAAAATAGTATATAGAAATACTGGTGTTAAAAACAACCAGTCTGAAGGGATTAAGAGTTGAAACAAAAACATCCATAACTACAGTCCTAATGATCCTACGATCAAACCAAAAACCATTTTAAATAGCTAATTCTAGAGTCTATTAAATAACATTATAAAAGATACTGTGGTATTTGTCGAAAATTGGACATTTAAATGTAGTTAAAGAGCCAAAAAAAGATGGAGAAATTTGTGTAAAAATGAATTGACTTTATCTTTGCTTTGTATTTATTTGTTGGACTGTGTTCGACACACGCCTTTTGATTTTATCTTTTATCAAAAAACACTCAGTAATATTATATGGTATGCATATATCCACACATTTAAGGAATCTCGTGATAATAAATTTCATAGAATTCTTTTATACCACTATCTTGTGCCAATATAATGATGCTTTCTAAAATATTTCTTTTGAAGATATTTTAAAGAAACGAATGACTTACTTTTATTAAGTCTGTCATCACTAACTTATTTTATGCTTGGTTTATGACAGTCAGAAAAATTTATTTAACAAAAGATTAATTTTCTTTTCGGAGGAAGAAAGTCGTCATGTATCATTTGTGAGTACAAAACAAATATTTTCTTTATGAAAGTACGTGTCATCAATATGCTTAGGAAAAATAAAAGGCATAACAACATACATTTAAAACATATTTAAGCTGAAAATATTGATGAAGGGAGGCTTTATATTTGTTTTATATTCGCATTTTGTTTATATAATGGACCTTTTTTCTCGTTCGTCATTTTCCTTTATATCTTTATTTATTAGTGCTACAAAATTCAATCGTTTCTCTGTAAGTTCAATTTATTTAAAAAAATAAATTTTAAAATTATAATTCTTATATTTAAAGCGAGAAAATGACTGACGGAATATACATATTTCTTTTATTTTAGATTTCTTTTTATTGTTATTATTGTTGTTGGATTTTGAGCTATATATGCATCTTTGTGATTTTCATATGTTTGAACAGTCATTCAGCAGTTATGTACAGGGTGATCCCATATCCTTGGGACGCACTTTAAGTGTTGGTACAGGACACTGTAACAATAATTTATTGTATAGGAAACCATGGTCATAAATCCATTTATTTAATCAAAATTACAGGGCGTCTCAAGCCAATCCGAAGTCACGTTTTCGTTTGTAAGAACACACTAATGAACGCATTTTAACAAAATTCGCAACAGACTCATCGTTTTATGAATTGTAAGGATTTCATTAAAGTATCCCTATTAATATTAAAATTATGAGCGTAAACGCGACTTCGGATTGGAGTGAGACGCTCTGTAATTTTGACTATATAAATGGATTTCTGACCGTGATTTCCTATACAATAATTGATTGTTACAGTGTCCTGTAACAACCCAAAATTTTACCAAGGATTCGGTATGCATTTGTAATACAGGTGGTCGGTCGTATTCCACACATATGTGGAATTTTCTAGATCTATTCTAAACAAACAGATAGAATGCTCAACCCTTTCAAAGGTAAATAATTGTGCTACAGTTATGTTGAATTCCTACCAGAATATTCGAAAAAATATGTTTGAAATTAAGAAATGCTATTATAGAGCTATCCAAAAATTCGTAATTAAAAGTAAGTGGTATAAAAAATATCGCACAGCAACCAGTCAATGCTAACAACCGAATGCTTCTCCGAGCATCTGAGAAATTATTCTGTATAACATAGTTAAAGAATCTTCATACAAAAGTCCCCAATAAATCCGAAATTTGATCAAAATATCCAAACCATCACAGAAAAAAAAAAGATCTGTCCAGTAATAAAAACCCATCTATCCTCCTTTCTCATTTTTTAACACTGTCCAAGATTGTTGAAAATTGTTTATGACTTCGGTTTGACTATCCATCTGGCCACGTTCTAACACTCGTAAATATACTGGGATAGCTCTGAATTTTTTATTTATTATTCATGTTCACTATAGCACGATCGCTATTGAAAACAAAGTGTGTAGAATTTATAGTTCGTTTACAGGGACAATCAAAAGGAATCCATTACATTACGGTCAATGGAAAAAAAATCGTTTCAACTGCATTTTGATGATGCTACACCATTCCAAACATAAAGAAATTGGTATGCATTTATGAAGTGCATTAAAACATCCTTTTTGTTGCATATGGGGTGCAAAGTATTTATTATTCGTTTACATGATCACACAAATGAATAAATTCTGTTACATAATGGTCTACGAGAAAAATGTAGTATATGTTAATGTTGCTATACGATTTCAAACATAATAAAATTTCTATGCATTACTGAAGTGAACTATAATTTTGTTACTGAACAGTATGGTGTGCATCGCATCTATTGTTCATTTATATGGACAATCCAAAGAATTCGATTACAGTACCGTGTGCGAGGTGTAAGTGGTGTGTATAAATTCTGTTGATCATGCACAGGGCTGCCCAAAGAAATTCGTAAGTATTACTGACTATGGGAGTGAATTGCTTAAAGGTAGTTTTTTATTGTGTTATGTATTTTTCTTTCTGAACTATATTCAATATAATAATAGAAGCTTGTGGAATATAAATAAATTCATTACAGGACTATGCAAACAGCTAGATAAATTGCCGTTTATGATTGGTAATTGTTGGAAGTGCGTTTTAAGTTGTGTTATGAGTTTTTAACCTGAATAAATTTTTAACGTAATATGTGGTGTGCAATTTAGATAATATACAGGGCTGTATTAAAGAATTCGAGTACATTCCCATTTATTGGCGAAAATTGCTAAAAGTGTATTTTCTAACTGAACTATATTTTAGTATGGGATGTGGTATAAATGCAAATACAGATAGTATATGCAAATACAGATAGCAGTCCTATACAGGTCTGCAGAAAATAATTAGATTTTTTTTTCTTTACTATGGAATGTAATTGCTAAAACTCGATTTCTGAATCTGTTATAGCTTTTCTAAACTGTTTAATTACCTATCTTCTTTCACTTTATTTAACGGTAAAGTTTCATTACAGTTTTCTAGATGTGTTGGAAAGTGTTTAATAATCCACCGTTGGCGCAAGATTTTTCGTTCTTGTTTAATTATAGACAACAGTGCAATTAAATAATTAAGTTTTAAGAAAAAGTGAAATAGTTATTGGTTTAAGATTCTTTATTTGCCGTTTTCTTTGCAATAAAAATTAATTATACAAGGAACATAGAATGCATGGAATCATATTGAATTTTGTCGGAAACAATTCCATGAATGATGGTTTTCAAAGAAAATGTAAAAGAAAATCTGGCATGTCCTATCCTGAACATAGAAGCTTAGATAACAAGTTGAGTAATGGGTACATGGGTGCATATAAAACCAGAAGGTATAATTCGTAGCTTTTAATGAATAATACGAGAGCAATATTTTAATATTTTAATGCCTGAGGAAGACCACTCGGCTGAGGGCGAACCCAGCCGTTGAGCGTTTAATGTCTTCCCCTGCTAGCTCCCCGGCACGCAGGGATTAAACGTGGCAGTACAAGCTTCGCCAATGGCTGGTCCTGCCGGGCAAAGCCCCACGCGACAGGTGGCAGGAACTAAAGACATACAAAAAAAAAATATATATATATATACAGGGTGATTCATAAAAGATGGGCAGAACTTTAAGGGGTTATAGTACACTTAAAGACAAATAATATTAAATAGGAGACTAAGGGTCCCAGACGTATTCCCAAGGAGATAGGGGGCATTAAAGTTTAGGGTCCGAAATTTCAAATGATTATAAAACATGGAAAAATTGGTCGATTCGTTTGCGGTTTTTGCAAAAAATTTTCTTTATGCCAGTATTTTCTTGAAATAAAATTTTAAAGTTCAATTTCAAAAAATGCCGATAGGGGGCGCTTTAGACTTTGGAGTAACAAACAACTATTTTTTAACGTTATTTTTTGTATTTCTTTAAATGATTTCGAAAGCTTAGACTTAAACTTAAATTTTGATCTAAAAATCTGAGTCCTAACGAGTAGTTAAGTAGCGTAAACTGAAATTTGAAATTTGAAACCCTTCTCCCCCCAGAACAAAAATCAGTTATTCCCGATCTTTGTGTCGTAGATTAGGCTCTAACTACTGCCGCGTTTTGCTAAAATTATTCTTTATGTCAGTATTTTCTTGAAAATAAATTTTAAAGAAAATTTTCAAAAAATTCCGATAGAGGGCGCTTTAGACTTTGGAGTAACGAACAACTATTTTATACCGTTATTTTTTGTGTCTCATTAAATGCTTTCTAAAGCTTAGACTTAAATTTTCAGCCCAAAATCTGAATCGTTAGACGTGGTTAAGTTTCTGGGGAGAGGGGTTTGAAATTTCTACTCCTGAGCACAGTTCAGTTTACCATGTCCACACATTGTGTGCTGTGATACGAGGTAAAAAGACACAAATTAGGATTATGTTACCAAAGCATATTTATTAACATGTAATCACAATAAATGTTCAAAATTGTGACCACCAGAGGTTATGCACGCAGAACAACGGCGACGAATGGAACGGCGAACATTCGCGAAAACATCAGGCTTTTCGAGCACTTCCCCTACAGCGGCGGAAAGTCTGGCGACCAGTTCCTCGGGGGATTCAATGGGTGTCTCATACATAAGAGCCTTCAATCGTCTCCAAAAAAAGAAATCGAGGGGTGAAAGATCTGGCGAGCGAGCAGGCCAAGCAACAGGACCACCTCGACCAATCCATCTGTTCGGAAATGTGATGTCCAGATAGTTGCGGACGTCTCGTACGTAATGGGCTGGCGCTCCATCGTGCTGGAACCACATGACCCGCCGGATGCGTGGAGGAACAACGTTTAACAGGTCTGGCAGCACATGTTGCAGAAATGTGAGGTATGTTTTACCGTTGAGGCGTTCAGGAAGAAGGTACGGTCCGATTAGGTGGTCTCCGAGGATTCCTGCCCAAACATTGATGGAAAAGCGTCTCTGATGAGCATGTGGATACGTAGCATGTGGATTGACATCCGCCCATACATGTGCATTGTGTGTGTTAAATGTACCTTCACGTGTGAAGGTACATTCATCGGTGAAAAGCACAGTTCGTCCAAAATGTGGATTTAGCGCGTTCTGCTGCAGAAACCAGCGGGCGAATTCAATACGATTTGGATAATCCCCTGGAGACAGTTTCTGGACTCGTTGCACATGAAACGGGAGCAAATGTTCATCCTTCAGTACCCTCCAAGTCGTGGACTGTGAGGTATCCACCTGGCTAGCCACTGTTCGTGTACTTGTACTTGGCTGCGCCGCTACTACATCCAGAATGGCTTCTGCAACAACTACTGATTCGTCCTTTTTTGCACGACCTGCATTCGACCGGGAAGCGAGAAATGATCCCGTCTCACACAACTGTCTGTGCAAGCGCTCGAAAGTTTTGCGGTTAGGCAACCGCCTGTTAGGAAATCGCTCTCCGTACATTCGTTGTGCCTCTGCACCATTTCCATCTGCCGCTCCGTAAATTAAATGCATCTCAGCCTTTTCCTTATTCGTGAAGGGCACCATCTTCCGATTCATTACTACAGCGACTTACACTTGACTCACCGTTCAGTGGTTTTTATGCCTGAATCGTGTCGAAATTTTGCATACGTGTTCTTCTTCTTCCCCATTTGACATTTGCATACTTTCTGTTTCCTTCTTCACCCGGTGACTAGCGTCAGGAATGGAGCTTTAACGTTTGCATGAGCGACGTTTCCAACTGTGCCAGTGCCTTTATGAGTGAATTCCGACTATGCAGTCCTTGACGAAAGTTGTATTTTTGCCTCGTATCACAGCACAGAATCGTTGGGCATGGTTAAGTAGTGCAAACTGAACTATGTTCAGAAGTTGAAATTTGAACCCCCTCCCCTCGCTACTGAACCACGCTCAGCGATTCAGATTTTGAGCTGAAAATTTAAGTTTAAGTCTAAGCTTTAGAAAGCATTTAATGAGACACAAAAAATAACGGTATAAAATAGTTGTTTGTTACTCCAAAGTCTAAAGCGCCCTCTATCGGAATTTTTTGAAAATTTTCTTTAAAATTTATTTTCAAGAAAATAATGACATAAAGAATAATTTTAGCAAAACGCGGCAGTAGTTAGAGCCTAATCTACGACACAAAGATCGGGAATAACTGATTTTTGTTCTGGGGGGAGAAGGGTTTCAAATTTCAAATTTCAGTTTACGCTACTTAACTACTCGTTAGGACTCAGATTTTTAGATCAAAATTTAAGTTTAAGTCTAAGCTTTCGAAATCATTTAAAGAAATACAAAAAATAACGTTAAAAAATAGTTGTTTGTTACTCCAAAGTCTAAAGCGCCCCCTATCGGCATTTTTTGAACTTGAACTTTAAAATTTTATTTCAAGAAAATACTGGCATAAAGAAAATTTTTTGCAAAAACCGCAAACGAATCGACCAATTTTTCCATGTTTTATAATCATTTGAAATTTCGGACCCTAAACTTTAATGCCCCCTATCTCCTTGGGAATACGTCTGGGACCCTTAGTCTCCTATTTAATATCATTTGTCTTTAAGTGTACTATAACCCCTTAAAGTTCTGCCCATCTTTTATGAATCACCCTGTATAATTTAATACAGGGTCTGTCGCTGGAACCAGCGTTCCTACGCGACAAGGAGCGACAGACAGGGTAGACGAGGTCCACAGGTGCGCCTTCACCAGTTGTACAGTCAGCTAATTTAGTAGAAAGGTGCAGTTCTTAGGTAAGACTGTACCAATTGTACAGTTCGTAAATGACGGCACTTGAGATGTGGACGTGCCAGTGTGAGATTCCCACGCGACAAGGAGCGCCACACAATTGCGCTGGAATCCTCACACTGGATGGAGGCTGGATGCACTTCGTGTTAGATGTAACGATACGTTGCTTGCTGACCAAACTTGCGGTTCCCGATAAAAATAAATTAATTAATGGGGACTCAGCCCCTGCTAGGAAGAGAACATTACTTGCGGGTGAGAGAAACAACTAAGCTGCAAAACAGCTAAATGGAGAAAGCTAAGCAGATAAAAAATGATAGAATGATTACGTTAAGGACTAAAATAAGCGAGTTATTATTATTAATTTATGGAGAAAGAAAACTGCTTTGAGTGATTAAGTTATGTTAGATAGGTGTGTTAGTAATTTGTAAATTTCGAGAGCAATACGAGAGCAATAATACGATAACATTTTAAATGAAAGATTATTATGATTGTACACTCAAACCCCGTTACACCGCCATTACCCGTTCGAGAATCTTTCGGCGCTATAACGGGTTTAGCGGTATATCGAATTAGAATACAATAAAAACTAATTTTTATACTATTATACTAATATTATTATTATTATAAAAATAAATATCATAATGCTTTTTTATTAAATTATCCAATAGTATACAGTATATATAATTAATATAATATAATTAGTATACATAATATAATTAATCTGCATGACTCAAAATTATCCAATTAATGTATGAAATTAACATGCACTTGCCTCTTTATATTATCAATTTTAGATAAAGTAGATAATTATATATATATGCACATAACAGGCACACACATACATTAAATCTCACACTGAATTTATTTTATTAATTTCCTATTTGGCAGATTTGTTCATAGACACAATTGGCGGTTAAACGGAATTGGCGCTATTTCGAGATGACCCTACATCGGGGTTGACTGTATTTTCTCTATTTAGCTTATCACTTTAAATGTACTCGAGCTGTCTTAGTTATCCGTTTTAGACGATTAAAGTTACTGGAATAGTAAAGTAGATTGCGTATTCACGGGCGATACACAAATTCTAGAGTTTTATCTATGTCGAATCTTATTTCCTCGCATATTCTAAGAAATCTTTGTCGTATCTCACCGTTATCGTGCAGCGTGATGTGTAAACCTCCCTTGCGAATCACTTTAACTGCATGAAGTATTCAAATTAGATGATTTCATGAATAGTATTCTGAAAACATTTTATGTTTTGGATGTTTTTATTATTACCAAATTAAACAAAATCAATAAATTTTCGAATATTTTCGTTGTAGTACGATATGATTAAATACTTCTCAATTTCTCATTCTTCTTATGGTTGTTGTATTCTTCGTATATAAAAAATTAATTAAAAAGTAAACCAATAATACTTCGTAATTTTTATAAAAATGATATCCTGCGTTTTTAAAATTTAATTTCGACAAGATTAAAAAAAATATTTTTTTTTTGTTTATAAACTTGAAAAAAGGATAAACTTTTTTGTACGGAAATGCGAATTATCTACAGCATATGAATATACTTTCATCAGTATATTATATAAATCTGACAAAAATTTACGATACTTCTAAATTTTTTCGAGCGTGTGGTTGCTATTTTCAAACATTATCAATAGATGTAAAAAATATTTCAAAAAGTAATGAAAATAAAAAAGACTTTAAAGGATTTTTTCTTAACTTATTACATTGCTACATTTACTTATTGCACGCAAGTTAGCGTAGTTTAGAGAGGGATTAAACAAAGTAGAGTATTTCGTAGCAATCTTTATTATCCCACATTCTGCAAACTCAACAAAATATTATTCGACCCGTTGTCTTATCTCTACCTTTTACGCATCCAAGACGACGATTGGCGCATCCTTCTCCCTACGCTCTATGCGGACACAAACCTCTCATAACCTTTTTGGCAATCCATGTTATTGATAAATACATTTAAAACTATATATATTTATGGGTACATTTGGTCTAAATTTTCTATTATTTTACAATTAATATATGTTGCGAAGGATTGTACAATAATGAAAGAATCTTAAAAAAAAAATATGTATCTAGTAGCAATATTGCATGTAATTCAACTTGCTTAGAACTATGGACACTTATAGTACCAGTTGATATTACGCATCAACTTCGAGAAATTACAAAGATTCCGAAAAATGGAAGAACCAAAAATGACAACCACAGCGATAATTAAATACCAGACGATGCTTATCATCACGCATGAAGTGATAATTTAGATTAAACTTTCCAGCTTCTCGCACAGAGTGGTATTGCACTGGAAAAACTGGCAAAAAGTCAAAATCTCAAATATAATGTTTAGTTGCTAATTTTCACGTTAATACAACTGGAATGTCTTTTCACTTGCGCTCTAAAGGATTTCTAAGTGTCTGTAATTTCACTTGGGATTAATGTGTTATGCCTGTCACTCGTTCCGCTTTTGGCCTACGTATCATTTAATTGAAATTATGAAGATTATGAATTTATGAATTATTCTCATTGAAATTTCAGAAACAATTTACGGTTTCTAAAGAAGAAAATATATATGCCCTTTCATATATTTATTTTTTGAAAATATAATGAATTTTGATAGAGAGTTTTATATTTGAAGATATAGATTTTTTTGCTAAACATTTTAGCTAAGGTAACAATTTCAATCGGGAATTAAAGTGAATTAAAAAGAACTCCGCTGATTTTATAATGTATACACATTCTTAATAAAAAAATATGAAATAAAATCCGTCTCCTTTACAGCCACTATCTTTTTTCAATCCTAAAAAAAATCCCAATAATGTTGTTTGGAAAAAAATGTGTGAGAATTATGTCATATTTGAAAGAAAGGATACATTCTCATATAGATTCCAAAAATGTGATAGCACACTGCAGAATTGTTTCAAACAAACAACCAATTTCTGGATAGGTCTTCCATTGTGTGAAAGAGTTACCTCCAGTAAAAAGGTAGCCACAGACAAGAAATGCATAGTAACGGTTTGTTAGAAACTCCCAGTGACATCATGACCTTTAGAGTATATATAAAACTGAAATATTTTATTGTGATTTTGTCAATAGGATGTCATATTCACTGGCCTTTATTTCTAATTCAGTAAATCAAAATTCAGAGCAGGAGACTTTTTAAAACACCGCAGGATCTTTCGACCGATGTATGAATAGTGTTTCCAAGGTTATTTTTTTAGTTAATTATTATACAATTCAATTTGTTTTTTTAAATTTCACAGTGTTAAAATGATTTAAGCCCATTGGTAGCACCAACTAAATGCATTTTTAATTGTGTTTTCAGCAAAGTTTTCAATTACTTTTTGTTTACATTTAAAAAAAAGTGTAAATTTCATCTGTTAAAATGATTTACGATTTACTCATTCTGGCTAGAGTTGCTGCAAAAAGGTGGCGAGCGAGTGATGCGAGTTGGTACCGCGTAGTGGTCCCAATGTGAATTCCGTAGCAATTTATGGGGATTGGTGAGCGCCAGCGAGCACGGGGCGGAGCCCCCTAATTATGTAAAGAAAATAAAAATAAATCAGCAATGCTTTATCTTAAAACGATAGCATGCTGTCTGCAACAAACGAAGAATTGGAGTGCATTCAGACGTCTTTTGGACGGCCTTATTTCCATTTATTCGACTTCATACATTACGAGTCAGCGGCCTCATTCGGGGACTTTCGGAGATAAAACAAATTTTTATTTAAAAAAAAAAATCATTCCTTGATCCCATTCGCGAAAACGGTAATTTTTTACCATCATTTGTTCTTTCTAAACTAATTTTTAAAGTTGTAACGAACTTATGATGCACCAGGAATTTATAGCTCCACTATATTTATCGGAATGAAAAAAAATTCTTTCTATACACAAAACTATCTACAAAATGAACATTGCGTTCGATTTTATTCCAAAATAAACCAAAAAATTCAATATTTTCTGTCAAAGAATGTCAAACTATGCTTTATGAAACGGAACAAAAGCTCGTTTAATATTTAATTCATCCATCCATATGTTTTGGAATGATCTGTTTGAAGAATCATTCTTTCATCGTTTTAATAGAATGAGAAAAGAATAGGTTGAGAAATTTGAAATAGCTTTTCATACACACATTTATTAAGTGTAAAGATTAAAAAAGAGATCTAAACTTGTCAAGGCATTAACTAAAAACAAAAGACAGAGAGCTGGAGTTTTAAAATTTTATTTACACTATTCAATACTGAAAATGCAATACTCAGAATCAAAATACGTAGAATTAGGAAAATTAAATTGATTTTAGATTCATTTAAGGCAAATGAAATTTTCAAGCTACTTTAAAAGAAGAGCAAATTTTCAAACTTATAATTCCAATCAGAATCGTGTATGAGGAACTTACGTGGTTAAAATTTCTAACCAAAAGCAACTTCTTTCAGAGAAATAAAACTATAGAAATATGTTTAAAGATAAAAGAAATGGAAGAATTAGAGTATTTATTATTCGTTGATTTATGTAAATACTAGGAATATTATTTTTTAAAATATTCATTTTTAGAAATATGTTTAATACTAGGACTTTCCTCAGAGTCTGAGCAATATTGCTGAGAATATAAATTCAAGAATAACTTCTGACAAAGAATGAAAATGAGATGCTACCTTTAATTAATTTAATAAGGGTACAAATTCAAATAATGAAAATGTGCAAATTAAATGTTAGAATTAAAAAATGACATATATATAAATTCATATACACATATTATTATTAAAAAATTAGGGAATCAAGCAAACAAATAGAGAAAACTGTGCAAGGCAGCCATGTATGGATGTCTTGCATTGCATGCAGGCAGACATGCATGCATGGATGCTCCAAATTGAAAGCACATATACATTAAAGTTAATACAGAAAATAAGACACCAAAACATCGTGTGTCGGCATTTTAACTCTTTGAAATTATGTCAAGAAGATGAAAATGCATCAATGCACCAATTTGAGTACCTGTAAATGACAAAACAATGTGTTGTTGGAAGAGAATAAAGAATTTTTATATGGTGTGTGATCCCTTCGAACAGTTAAGACTGTAGCAGAACTGTGTCCCATGGCTGTAGTAAGGTTGTCGATAACAGTTTAAGGAATTATGTTCCCCTTCTTCCAAAATGAGCTATTTTGGTCCCGAAGAATCAACAGAGGCATTCCTCTAACTGCAATGTGTCTTCCGAGATGCTCCAGACACGCTCTGTCGGATGTAAGAAAAGAGAGCATGCTGACCACTACATACACTGTACTGTTTCCGTTTCGAACACATTATCCGCAAGTCGAGAAGTATTGAATCTGCCGTAATCATGCATTAAAAGATTGGAATAGACAATAAGTACATCGTAAGTTATGACTTGAGATCTGAATATCTGGTCTGCATGCCTGTGGGCTGTCAAAGTATCATTCCGGATAATATATAAATTCGTCCTTATATTGCCAGTAAATTATGTTCGCTAAAATACGACAAAACCGATTACGGAACTTTCCCCGCATAAGTTACTATTAAAGTATATAACAATCTGAGACAGGCATGCAGACCAGATATTCAGATCTCAAGTAATGACAATTGAGAAAATTCCCTTTCCATAATATCTTTAGATTAGTGAAGCTGGAATAAAAATACATAAGCCCGTACATATGCCAAAACTAAGCCAGTAATTCCTTCTCTTATAAGCTTTGACAAGATAGAGAATAGCCAAGAGAAGGAACAGTTACACAAGTACTTTCTGGCAACCTCTTCGCTGTTTCATACACGCAAGCATTTTCCCAATATTTACACATTTTTTCACTATATAGAAGCCGTTTTATCTGTTATTATATACAAACATAAGTAATTTATCTAATACGTGTAGTCAGGTGCATTTTTAAATACATATATAAACCAGCACAATACTTCACCAGCTCTATTTTCATAGTTGTTTAAATTATTTGGCAATAAATCTTCTATTCTTAAACCCGAATTGCATCAAACTTTTTAAAAAGCGTCAAGGACACAGAAAAGTACCGTCAGGGTAATTAGATACATGCTAATAAAGTTGTAGAGGAAAGTTCGTTAATAAGTTTGCAGACAATTACGAATTTTAAAAAGGAGTGGCTTAACGCCAATTTAATTTCCTTGCTGTATTTTTTTTTCCCTGTGTATAAGAGTTATAACAACTTTTGTTTGTGTAATTCATTCAGCAACGTGTTGGCCAAGCTTCACATGTAACAGACTCCTTCTGTGGTTGTTTTCTATAGTGGAATCTTCCTTAATTGAGCCCAAAGCCATTTGGCACATTTAACATCATTATTAGAACTTTTATACTAGTAAAATAATATTGTTGCTATCATTACTCTTGTTTGATGCCAACCTTGCCTGTATACCTGAATACGGAATTTTAGCTATTTTTCTCCGACGATTAGTAGTTATAATATAATTAATTGCTTTATTTCGTGTACCACATACTATTTGCAATATTGGTACTTATATGCTAGCCGGGCGCAGGTGATAAATCGCCAAATATTGTTCCCATATTATATTCATATTTCAGTCGTTTAATTTAAAATATAAATTCTGCATTCATTTAATTCAAAATACATGTCTTTCACACATTTAATTTAAAATGCATGCCTTTTATTAATTTACTTTAAAATACTAAAAAAAATGAGAGAAAAGAAAGAAATAATACAAGAAACCAAAACATTTTATTTTAACATGAAATAATTGGCTCTAATTTACGCACGCGAAATATAAAAGATGCTATTGACAATTTTAAAAAAGCTATTGGCGAGATTTGTGCCTATTCTCTACTGCTAAGTTATTACGGGTTTTGTCTTTCAAATAGAAAAAAAAATACAGATTTTTCAGTTTGATTGAATTGAAATAGGTTTCATTGTTCTCTAATATTAGTGCGTGCGAAGTTTTTTTGCTGAATGTGCTCTAATCCAGTTATCTACGGAAAATTTTCGCTTCTGAAAATGGCGTCTGCACTAACCTTTCGTGACATATGCACTTTAATTGAGATTTTGTAGCTATTTTTGAACATAATTTCCAATCGGTTTGATATTTATTCTTGGTAATACGTCGCAATATTTGTCACCCTCATAGGTCCGTCTGAGAAAAGTCGAATGAAGTCCGTCAAATATTTTTTGAATTATGCTTGACGGAATGTTTTAATATCTAAGATAGCTATATATGTCCTCAACGTAATATTGCGCTTCGCTCAGACAATTGCCAGAAAAAAAGTAAAATAGTATTATTAGTTTAAGTGATCTGAATTCTATAGAATAATAGGACGTTTCAACTTTCTTATCTAATTTTATATTTATTTTATTCCTTCAGACATTTATTATGTAATATGTTTATGTATACATGAAAAAAAATCTATTTTTGTTTTTCATTGCACTTATTTTATATTTTTCCATTTATGGTATATTGTCATATAGCATTTAATTTATATAAAAATGTATATGTCCCCGGAGCCTTGCCCACCTAATATTCCAGTGTTGGCCGCCACCAATGCTGTTCTATCCACCAATTCCAGTGCAACGGAGTTTGTCTCGGCAAATTCCACCCACCGTATGCTTGATTAACCCATGCACTAAGACTATTCTGCACCACATCATCGAAGGGAAGTTAATGGAGGCATACCGACCTTTGTAGGTACTTCAAATAAATATGCATTGGATCATTGGTACAAGAAGTTTAATTTTTTATTGTGTTTAAAACTTTAGAAATTTGTTTAAGCTACAAGACGAAACAGATCTAAAACATTAGTCCCAAATTTATCTTATCTTTATTTTTTAGAACTAAAACTAGAACTAAAATATTATTTCCAAATTTATATTTTCTGTATTTTTCAGAATAGGAGATAGTTTATTTTATATTTTAATTAAAAAATTAGAACTATATTTATAACTATAAGAAGAATAAGAAATAAATTTTTATTCACAAATTTATATTATTAGTACTTTTTTTAAATGGAAAGTTAATTTTTTATTTTATTTAAAACTCTAGAGATTTGACAAAACTATAAGAAAAAATAGCACTAATTGTAATAGCTAATTTATATTATCTGTAGTTATTGGGCTAATAAGAAGTATACATATTTAAATTCATACTCCTGTAGAAGTTTCATACATGTAATGTTAGCTTTGTATGTTTGACCACTGGGGAGAGGAGGGAGTTAAAATACTGCCTTTATACATATATTTTTTAATTTTGCTCAAATGTTATTTTTTCTAATTTTGTTCAATTTTAATAAGCTCAAGATAGAATCTTAACATTAGCTTTTTACACTTATTTGTGTTATTTTCAGCCATTTGCAGTGATAATAAAGAAGAAGTTTAGAATTTTGCAACTCTCCCAATAATTATTTAATATATTTTTGCCTTAAAATGTTGTTCATTGATTTAAAAGATAATGTAGTTAATTAGAACTTAATAGATATGTTTTGCTATGAGTTTATATCCTTTTTTAAATCCAAATGGTAGCTGTAATTGTCTGCTTTGATCAGGTATATTTCAGAATAAAAAAACAGAATTTTACGGGAAATTGTTTTCTGGCAAACTGCTATCCATTATTTCACAGGAACGTTTCTGGAGGTTTTTTTAGCGAGGTTTGATAAAACTGGTGTAATTTTTAAGTGTAGTTGAGTTAATTGTATACCATTTCTACATAAGATTTCTTTAGTTTTATTTCATTCCATCCTTCAAATAATATCCCTCTTTATCTGAAAGAAAAGTGCATTATAAAATAAACAAAAGAAATTACTCGAAAACAATAATAAATTCTGATATAAATTTAATTTAAATGAAATCCCACATTTCCTAAATCAAATCGAAATAATTCTACATCAATTCTGTTGATTTTCTTGGAATCAACTTGCTCAAATATGTTAATGGAATTTCCACGATAATCTGTGTGCAGTCTGTCGTGTTTAACTTATACTAGGAACAACCTGGATATGGATGTTTCAGGGTTATTATTCATAACTTTAAGTACGAAACATATGTTAACTAAAATTAAACTTATGTTAGTTGTTGAATCGTACTTAATGAAACTGCTTCTATAATGCTTTATAAGGTTCAGCGTAAATCAGTGAACAACTATAAATGTATTCTCTAAATAAGTACTGATTTTTAGTTGCTTGAAATTAAAATTAATTCAAATCTTCGTTGTCGTATTTTGTTAAATGCTGGATGAAGCACGCATTGTGAATTTTAGTACATAATAATTCCAACAAAAATGACAATGCTCTCGATATAAATTTTGCAACGTGTTGTCTCAATGTTTAAGGAGAAATTCTCCAAGTAAACTTTTAATATATATATATATGTATGTATGTATATATATATTGCATTTTTTAAACTTTAAAGTGTCTAGAATTTGGAATATGCCCTCAAAACCGTTTTTTGTTCCACCCAATTTTTAAGTCGTAACAACCAGTTTAACTGACCTTTGCCACGTTAGTAAAAGAGCTGATTCAAAAATTTAAACGCATTTTTCTTGAAACATGTTTTTTTTTTAATCAGTGTACGTGGCCACGCATAAACCGTTCAAGCTATCAGCGTTTTAGTTTCTGGAAAGTAAACTAGGGATTTTTAATTGGATGAGAAACATAAAAACTTAAAATTTTTAATAATTTCGTTTTTTTAACAATTTTAAAATTGGAATGATAAATAAAGTATTAGTACAAAAATCGACCTTAAATTTCAAACAGGTTTGTGAATTTTTGATTTAACTTATAAATATTTAGTTTAGAATCCAACTGATTGCATATATTTTAAAATTTCTTGCGATTTTCGTGTTTTAGTTGATTACTACCTGATCCGTTCGGCGTTGCCAGGAAAAGGTAACACTTGTTCCCGGTTTTTATAAAAATAGTCCTTTTTGGTGCGTTCTGTTCTAAACAAAACTCTTTCCTAAATAAACTCCGGCACTCGTACCCGCTGCCTAAGGCATTGTATCTAAGGAGTTCTACGCATGCGCTGAAATATAGTTTAGTTTCAATTTCCACCGCTAGCGAGAGGGCGAAATCATCTTACTTAGTTATCTATATCTTAATTAATTCATGTTGAATGAAGTAATTCCCGTTAAAGAAGATTTCAAACATTTTTTAGAACACTTTGGTCGAAATATGAAAATGCTCTAAGTCGACCACTTTCAACCACCATATCTCCCACACCCCCACAGCTACCGACATGCAACAACCATAGTGTACGAGACTCGAGGCTACTAACACCAGTGGTCTGCGCAGGGTAGTTGTGGTTGCAAAGTGAAGCTAGTCGTTGGGGGCCACCGTAATACTTACCCATCATAGATACGCATAATATAAAATATGAAAATAAAACATGCGTAAACTATTTATAAAATGCATTGCAATTAGAATAAAATCGTGGCTTGATGACGTCATAAACTTTAAATCGAGGCTAACGAAAAAGACAGGTTACCGCGGTGCATTCCACTTATCTTTTTTAACAGACCGCTAGAGTTATGTAATTCTCTTTTCGTACACCTACAATGGTGCATTGAAGCATCACGTGACTCCGGCGATCTGCAAAAAAAGATACGCGTAAAGCCTTTCTTTTTCGTTAGCCTCGCTCTAAATGCTCTATTATTGAATTGCGTAAAAAAACATCCTTATAACTCCAAAACTGATAATCCTATTAACTAACGGTTTACTGCGCCGGATTAAGCGTCTCATTTCCAATTAAAATATATCTTTGAATTGAAATTTGAATGAAATACAGGATCATGAAAAATCGCAGAGTGTGGCAAATAGGATTATTAATATCACGTCAATTAACTATCCGATCGACTTCATGCTTTATGCAAAAACATTTTATTGTGCATCCTTAGGATCATGTCGTGGAGCTTAAATGTTCTGCTCTGCATATGCTAGCATTTGTCGAATATGTGAGTGTCTACTGTATATTATTTTATTTATAAAAAAAATAAGAATAAAGAAAATGTTTTTGCTTTTCTCTGATTACAAAAAAAATATATTAAGAAATAACCATTGAATGTAATACTGTAAAATTTTTATTATGTAAAAGTCATGTTCTGAAGGGTTTTTTTTACCGTCGTCGTTCGTGAGTTCCTTGATGACAAATTTCTTGGAAGATGGATCAGACGGGATGGACCAACACCATGGTACACCCGATATTACTCCTCTAGATTTTTTATTTTGGGAGTACATAAAGAACACAGTGTTTGCAACACCCGTAAAAGATATTGAAAGACTGAAAGTCAGGGTCATAGATGATGTGTCTAGTGTGACAGCCCAATTGTTGGGCAATACGTGGCGAGAAATGGAACACCGCCTTGACATTCTTCGGACTACCAACTGTGCTTACATCAAAATTTACTGCCGTAAGTACGTGTATTAAAAACTTCATGAATGTCTCTACAATATATTGAAACAAGCGTATACCTAATTATATTTGTTTTTCTGTAATAATTTATTGTAATCAGGTAAAGACTTTATGACCACCCTATACGTAAGTAAAACTCACGACTGTAACAAAATGATGCGAAAATTAATGTTGTCACAATATGATTCATTTAAAAAACATATTTGTAGCATTTTAAGTTATACACTGTTAAAAATAAATCCGTAAATTCACGGTAAAACTACTGGCAGCGAAGTTGCCGGACTTTTTCCGTTCCGTTAGTAGATTTTCCGTTTTGAAAGATAAAAGAAGGAAAATCTCCGTTTGCAGAAGCGGTAACTTTCCGTTAACGCTCTCAGAAATCACGGAAATATTCCTCGTAGCACTGACAGGAAAGGGAATTTTCCGTTATAGATAAACTCGGTTTAAAAAAAGTTTTACATCTTACACGGTGCTGCCATCTGTGGCCTATTGCGGGAGTTTTTACTATGCGATATACGTCAAGAACATTTTCTGATCGACATTGGGTTTTGAACCAGGGGTGACAGAGACTACTGTATACAATAATAAATAAGATAATAAAATAATAAATAATGTACAGTGTATAAGTTATTTCCAGCGTCTTGCCAGTTTGACCAGTGGGCACTTGCTGGAATAGCAGTTTGAAAGTATCATCTGGAAATTCTCAAAATGGCGGGTTAGAGCTGATATAATTTGGGGTTTAGAAGCTTGGTAATTTTGAAGTTAATTGCGGGGAGATTTTGTTATGAGATGTAGTTGATGTTTTAAAATTGTAATATTAATACAGGATAAAAACATCAATTATATATATTCTTAATTTGATTGTTAGATGTAAAATATGAATATTATATTTGAATTAAATTCGATAAAAAATGTTTGCTTGTTTAAGAAAAGCGATTTTTTTTTCAACTATCATATATTTTTTAAATGTGTTCGCTTAGAATATATTTTTAGTGCGAGTGATTTTTATTACTTTAAATATTAAATTGCGAATAATTTTAAAGGATGAGAAAAATATTATTATTTTCTTTTTACTTGAAAGCATTATTTTTGTATGTTGCTTTCTTGAGTAAAATCGATTTTTTTTTCACTTAATTTAACTATTGTAAGGTAAAGCTAGGATAGTCTGCGCACAATTCAAAAGAATAGCAATAAAAAATCTAAATATTAATTTTTTGCTAAACTATTCATGAATTATTTTTACTTCATTTGTTTTTTATGCATTTCCATTGCTATTTTGTTGTTATGTTGCAATTTAATAGAACAGTTGTAATAAAACCAAGAAAGTTATTTCCAGCGTCTTGCCAGTTTGACCAGTGGGCACTTGCTGGAATAGCAGTTTGAAAGTATCATCTGGAAATTCTCAAAATGGCGGGTTAGAACTGGCATAATTTGGGGTTTAGAAGCTTGGTAATTTTGAAGTTAATTGCGGGGAGATTTTGTAATGAGATGTAGTTGATGTTTTAAAATTGTAATAGTAATACAGGATAAAAACATCAATTATATATATTCTTAATTTGATTGTTAGATGTAAAATATGAATATTATATTTGAATTAAATTCGATAAAAAATGTTTGCTTGTTTAAGAAAAGCGTTTTTTTTTCAACTATCATATATTTTTTAAATGTGTTCGCTTAGAATATATTTTTAGTGCAAGTGATTTTTATTACTTTAAATATTAAATTGCGAATAATTTTAAAGGAATTTTAATATTATTATTTTCTTTTTACTTGAAAGCATTATTTTTGTATGTTGCTTTTTTGAGTAAAATCGATTTTTTTTCACTTAATTTAACTATTGTAAGGTAAAGCTAGGATAGTCTGCGCACAATTCAAAAGAATAGCAATAAAAAATCTAAATATTAATTTTTTGCTAAACTATTCATGAATAATTTTTACTTCATTTGTTTTTTATGCATTTCCATTGCTATTTTGTTGTTATGTTGCAATTTAATAGAACAGTTTTAATAAAACCAAGAAAGTTATTTTGCGCAATCTGTCCTTACAGGATTGGTGTGATTGCGCACATGGGTAGGAGAGATTGTTACTAATAATAACTACAATTAAATTGTTAACAATAATAATTACACTTAAATGACATTGCTCTAAGGTTTTTGTGAACAAATATTACTGTATTAGGAGTGAATATTTCAACCTAATGATTAAAGAATCAGAAAAAGGAAATAATATTAAAAACGATTAAAAAATTTTAATTAAAGGAAAAAAATTAAAGAATCAGAAAAAGCAAGTCCAGATAAGATTACAAAATAAAATTATGTTACTTAATAACACGTTTAACTTAAAATTAGTCCATTTTCATTTTTCATTTTTTATTCAAATTTACCAATAAGCTGCGTAATCTCTCCTAGCATGGAAACTAATGGGAACACAGCGCCATCTCTCCTAAGTAGCAGATGCGCAAACTCTCCAATTTCGGTAGGAGAGATTGCGCGGCCTTTTATTTAAACATGACCTCTTCTAAAACGAACCGTTGATGTTCACATTGTTAGTCTAGATTAGTAGCTTATGAGAAATCGTTTAAATTTACAATGTTTTGTACTATTGACATTGCATAGAAATTCTGATGAATAGCTATGAAAATTCAAGCACTTACTTTGGGAAAACAAAACAAAATAGCAATAATTTATCTTAGACGCTCAAATCAATTAACCTGCACTTTCAAGTAGACACTCCACTACTGTTGTTGTACAACCACCTGGAGTCGCTGCGCGCTCACTCTACTCCCGCATAGCATGCATGGTCACAGTGACGTCACTGTGACGTGACTGCGACTCACAATTGTCACGGCACATCTGTGACCAAAATGCCACCATTCAGAGAGGTCACATTGTGACTTAAGTGTGAACTTCTTTAAAAACTCTAAAAAACATACAGGACTATTTCAAAATATGTTATTCATCGTCAAAAATACTTTTCTGGTCAATTTTTAAATATTTGTGACGTCACAGTGACGTCACTGCAAGTCACGCATGTTACGTTATAACTTTTACTAAAATATACTACCATATCGTGAACTCACACTGTGACAAAAAAGTGAATTTTAAAAATATTTGAAAATGAGAAGAAACATTTTACTTTTGAGAGCATACATTTGAGAGCTAATTGACATTAGTAATTTTTGTTGCCCCTTGTAAATTAATATATAGTCACTTATTCCTTTATCTAGGTAAAACAAAATGATGTGCATATATATATATAATTTTTTGTAACTATGCAATTGTCGATTATCATACAAAGATAATTAGATATGAAAACGAGAAAATGTTTTTAATTTTATAATTTATTTTTTATTAAAAAAATAGTTTTATTTTCTATGAAAAATTAATAACTTGTGTTAAAACAACTTCAAACAATTTTATCAATTATAAAATACTTCTACTATTGATAAAGGCTGAAAAATAATATAGTGAAGGGAGGTGCTTGTTCATTGCGAAGTGCCATTAAAATGTGAAGCCCCAATGTGGTCAAAATGTAAATACAGATAATGGGATATACTGAGAAAATTAAAGTTTCTTTTTTGTATGCTAGTTCTTTATTTAAATTGTTGTGTACCTTTATGGATGAAGTAGGTTATGAATATCATAAACGTATAAAATAAGTAATTTGCTCCTCTTAGAAGTATAAAACTATTTCATTTTATCTCCAGAAATTTCCACATAATTTTTTTAGCTATTCAAGCCTTATTTCAAAAAATAAAATCAATTCTCTAGCCATTATTTAATTAAAAAATTACATTTATTAATCTGACATAAAATAAAATAAAATAAATGGAATTATTTCAGTGTATTGTGCATCAGTTAAACACGTTAAACAGGAAGTTGAAAGCATTTTTTTTAATGATTGCTAAGAAAATCGACCAGTTGCTCAATATTTGTAAAATGAACTCGTCCAACTTTATCGTCTGCGGTGAAGATATTTCGAAAAGTGGTTTCATTCGAAGGGTTTATTTATTAAGTCAAAGAGTTGCAAGGATTTGTATTCCCGTTTCATTTCATGTTCTTTTTTTTTTTTTTTTTTTTTTTTTTTTTTTTTTTTTTTTGAGTGCTAATGCAGACCACTAAACAGTAAAACACGACGTTTAATTGTTGGAACGGAACAGACAAGAAATGTTCTCTAGAAAAAACTGTCGTTTTATCGGATTTAAGAATTCAGATTAAAATATAAGTCCGAAAATACTTACAATAGCGTTGGCGGTTATGATATGTATTCGTCAATGCATTTGTAACGTTTTTGTACTTAATTTACTTCAAAAACACTTGTATTACTCGGATTACTTTACTTCCATGATGCCATAACGAATTACATCTGCTAAAAAAAGGTATGTAAAAATATTATTTTTTCAATCTACATAATTAAAGTGTAGAAAGAACACCAACAGCAAAGCTTGACATTTTTTTGTTGTTATGTATACTAGTAAGAATTTAAATATTAATTAAATGTTAACTATTTGATATTATTTTTAGATTTATTATTTTTTAATTGTATCATATAAATTATCTGTATTGTTAAAACAATGCAAAATATCAGTAATGTTCACTAAACTGCATTCTAAAACTTATACAGTAGATATCAAATCTGATTGTACTCCGGTATACTATGTATTATGGTATCAGAATCACAGCAAATGTTACTGTGGTTCTTGCTCCGGAATCTGACATCAAGCCAGATAGCTATCATGTCATCGGCGTCATCATATATTACTATCGATGAATCGCAAATCAATAGAAAATTGTACAATTTCTTCACATCAGAAGCTAAATAGAGTGGCTGCGGCGCAGTGCGTTATCAACAAAAAATGATCGGTGTTTCTAAAAAATAATCTATTGCAAAACTTATTATTTAAAAAAGATAACAGTTTCATATATATATATATATTTATGATTAATAAATTAATTTTTTAAATAAATTAAGTTTTTTTTTTTTAAATTAGCAAAAGATTGTTTTTATTTTTTATAGTTATCATTTATAGATAAAGTAATAACAGTCAAATACTGGAGTAAACGTAATTAAAACCCATATAGTATTTAAAATAGAGGTCCCATGCAAGATTTAAAGCATATCTTATTTTAAAGTTTATTTTTTTTTCTCTTATTAAGAATATAAGATACTGTTTAAAACATATTGAAATATTTGATAAAAGGTATTTTTGTAAATTTCAATGCTTAAAGGAGAGAAAGGAAGAAAAAAAAGCCCCCTTCCCCCCCAAAAAAGGCAAAGTATCAGTTTTTTTTTTTTTAAATTATGAACTCAAATTATATAATATATAATTTTTGAACGTGGTTTAAATGTAAAATCTACCACTTTAATATTGCTATATGTTTAATTATGTACAGAATTGTGGATCAAGCAAGTTTTTGAATACCGCCTTTTTAAAAAATAATCTTCGTTTTAGATTTTTCTTATAAATTTTGTAGACATCGACACGGAACGTAATTTCTTCTGCAAATGTTGTAAAAACCTAGCACAAATACTGGTATTGAAAAAAAAACGAACCAGTGGGAGACCTGTCCAAGGGGTTCTTTTTCATAAAATATATCTGTAAATGACTTTTTATCGATACTATTTTTTTCCTTTTTTTTCATATTTTAAGAATGTTAATTTTTTTTCTTTTAAGATTGAGCTTTATACATATTTTGTATTATGTATTTGATAAAACTGGGCATTCAATTTACTTTGACATTTAAATTTTTTTTAAACAAATAACATCATATGAAGAAGCGTTAGATTACACCCCTTTTTACTATATATGACAGTTAAAAATTACTTTAAATCTAATATAATTTGTATCTAAAATTCATGCACTGCCTTGTGTAGCATATAAGAAATGTTAAAAAAAAACAATTAATTAAAAATATCAATACATAAAAAAGTAGTAGGAATTAAAAATAATTTATTTTAAATATATGATCTGTTAAAAAGTTTTATTTTAAATGTGCTTTTAAATCGAAAATTAAAATGCAATGCAGTAACAATTTATGTATTATAATTCTTACAATTATTTATTTCTGTTGTGCTTAGGGTCGAACTGATTATATTTTTAGGGTTTCGCTCATCTCACAAAACCCTATTCGTCTCTTCTCTGTCTGTCCGTCACAGAGTCGGTTCTCAGAAACTGTATAAGTTAGAGACTTGATATTTTGTGTACTTACAGCTGAATATCTATTGTCAAAAGTATACACATTTAAAGACTTCAATACTTAACAGCAAAATAGCATAGTTTTAATTATTGTCAATATTTTTGGTGGTTACATAAAACAAATGGAAGTAGAAATTCATTTAAAAAGTTGTTATTTGCACAATAGAATTTCATATTATTGAAATATTTACTTTTATTAAAATATTTAATGGATTCATCTATTATTTTTATATTAGTATGCGTTTTTTACATTTATAATTTTCTTGCTTAAACGGCTACATTAGCCGTTTTCCCAATCAGATGCAAAGTTTTAATTTGAGTAAGAGTTGCATCAATAAAAATTATTGCCAATCCAATCCTTATCGTCGATCTTATCCGGATTTGGTAAAACCTTGTTATCCGAATCTATGCGAAATCATTTATCAGGTTCGGTCGGATTGTGGTCCTACAGATTTTGTTGTTGTTGTTGTTGTTAGGTTAAGGTAAGAATATGGGTTGAATCGGAATATAATTTTATTCAGCCATCATTCATGTTCAAGTAGACATTTAATCCTGTTCAAGAAGTATATAACCGGATTCGTGCATGACTCTAGATCCGACCCGACAACAGAAATTGTGTCGTAACACAATTTCTGATAAAATCTGGTTATTCGGTCGTATGCAAGATTCTATTCCGAACAAGACTTACAGTAAAAACATTATACCCGACTCTGGTCAGATCGGGTTCACGAAAATCAGGTCACCCGACCACTAATCCAAATCTATTCTGTACCCAAACAAATCCAAAAAGATCGATCTGAACTTTCTGGATTGGATTCGGGTAAAATCTGGTCACCCGACCCGGTGCAGTGTCTTCAAAAACGTCACAAACTTGTAGCATAAAAAAATGTTGATCCGAACAATCCGGATAGGATTCGGATAAAATCTGGTCACCCTATCCAATGCAGATTCGTCACATTTTTCACATTGAAGTCGCACGGTGACTTCACAAAGTAGTCACATTGTGAGGTCACAGAAAGCCTTGAAAACGGCCATAACGACTTCACATTTAGGTCACAGCGACTTCACATCGACGTCACTTGACGTCACGACGACGGTCACAAAGTCACAGTGTGACTTCGCCGTAACGTCGCCGTGACGTCACCATGCCTTACGGGCTCCTTCCCCCCGAACCTCTATGTGCGCAATCTCTCCGACCGCGCCATCTCTCCTGGCTTTACCTTATATATATTTTAATCTGCTTGTTTAGAATATATTTTAAGTGCGAATATTTTCTTATAGCTTTAAAAAATAAATTGTAAATAATTTTAAAAGATTGGGAAAATTGTTACTTTTTTTAATTCGAAAGTACTATTTTGTTGTTGTTGTTGTTATTTTAAATAAACTCAAAATTTTAATTTATTAAATTTTTAGTTTTTCTGTGCAACAACATGTCAGTTTTTTAAACATTGAAAATAAATATGCAGCAGATAAGATAACGGAATATCTCCGTTGGCCCCTTTCGTCTCCGTCCGTTCCGTTGTTTTCAGGAAATATGAGAAAATTTTCTGTTTCTTAACGGAAAATACCCTTTTGTCGCAAAAAGGACTTTTTCTGTGAAATTCAGGAAAAACATACCCGTGAATTTCAGATTTTTTTAAACAGTGTACATTTCATTACTTTTTGTAGTATGAAGTTGATGTATAAATTTTGTTGTACATTTTTATGCATCCGTTTATTAAAATGCAAATGTAAGTAAAGTATTAAGATGCTTATCGTATCATTTATGCCCAGTCTGCATTTCTTTAATGAATTGGCACCGAGTAGTTCATGATGTGCTTTGTATTTGGGCAACATTCAAGCAGTTCTCTTACCAAATACTATTTTTCCAACCCTGCAAGCACGTTAATAGCTTGACACCACACTGCAAAAAATAATTGTTGATTTTACAGTATAATACTAGCACCCCAGCTGACAGTATTATACCGTAAAATCAACAAATATTACTGCTTATTTTACTGTTTAATACTGTTGATTTTACGGTAGAATACTGTCAGCTGGAGTGCTAGTATTGTACTGTAAAATCAACATTTATTTTTTGCAGTACAGGGTCGCATATTTGGTTTCGTTTTTTATTCAGATATTCCGAAAATTTACCAGAAATTCCTAATAGTGAATTTTGCCTTACTTAATGGCAGACGTTTCGTGATTATATAAGGTAAAAACTCTTCTTTCTGAATTTCCGATATGAATTTTTGAGTTTCTAAAAAAAAGAAAAAAAAAAAGACCAAACTGGCACCCCTGATTGACACAACAATTTTCCTGCAGTATGCGGTTCCTACACGCGATGTCACTCGTATTGATAATTTAGCTGATTTTTTTGTGCATGTTGTTATCAATGTTTCCGACCATTAATATTCGCCTTGTTAAATCCGCCATTAAATAAGACGAAGAAAGCTATCATTGAAATAGTAGTGGATTTTTTAATAAAAAATTTCCTATCAAAATCCGGTATCCACCGGGGGTATTTATTAAATGCAAGTTCCAAATAGAGTTACTCATAGATGCTCGGGAGATGTTGCTCCGAAAATCGTTACTTTCATTATATTTAACCTGTCCAATCCCCAGGAGTAAATCTTGGTAATTTTTGGCTCTGACGATACCTCCAAAATTTGATCTGCTATGACAATTCAAAAACTTTTTCAAAACTATAGACAAGACTAAAATTCCCAAGTTATGTCTTCAACATTTTCAAAACTTACTTTTCCTAACTGTTTAGCCTATGCTAGTCATGGGACGACAACAATCAAGCTAATGTTAAACCTATGGAAGCGTTCATTTCAAAATTCTCGTTTATATTTCTCTCTCTCTCTCTCTCTCTCTCTCTCTATATATATATATATATATATATATATATATATATATATATACTTTTTACATTCTTCTATCTTTACAAGAAGAAAGTATTGGATTCGTGAATTCGTATGTTTCAGAAGGTCCTGAACATGATTTGACTGTTTTTAGAAAATGTCTGTCTGTGAGTCTGTCTGAATCTATTACTATATTTTTTATTTGAAATAGGAGAAGAAATGTAGAAAAATGTAAGAACGTTAAGTATATACTTTGAGTATAAACTTTGTCTTGTGATCAATCACGAGTGTGACTCGTAATAAGTCAAATATATCTTGTGAATCAATCACGAGTGTGACTCGTGGTAAGTCAAATATATCTTGTGTATCAATCAAGAGCATGATTCGTGGTAAGTAAAATATATCTTGTGAATCAATCACGAGCGTAAGTCGCGATTAATGAACAAAGAATCTCTATAATAAAACCGTAAGTCATGTGACTGTCATCAACAGTTCCGGGATGCCCGCTTCACTTTTTCATATGGCAGGCGGCCAATTTTTATTCAAAATTATTTTTCCAAATAAAACTGCATAAAAGTTACATTTTTAGAAAGATCGTTCAAAATAAATTAATATTTGAGCGATGACTTACGTTCAATTATGCATACATTCTGGAATAACTTCAGTTTAAATTAGGTTCGCAGTTGAAATTCTCTATCCATAAAAATAAACAAAAAAAAAAAAAAAAAAAAAAAAAAAAGATTCATTCGTTGTGAACGTTTAAAATATTAAACCATGAATTTTTGGACCGCTGCCTGGTGTAAAAAAAAAATAATAATCCGCACCAGTGAGACAGTCAAAGTTTACCATAATTCTGTTCTATACAACTCAACTTCATCTTTTCTTGATGTAATTTGAACTCATGTAATAATGTTTAATGGATCAAATTTCGAAACGAATTGTCAGCTTTTATTTTTCGCGTGTGCAAATTAGAAACGATACTTTAATTTTGAAATCAAATGTTTTGATTTATGGTATTATTTCTTATTTATCTATTTTCTATTTTAAAGAAAAATGTGAACGTCATGTATTTTAAATTGGAACAGCTGTCACGGACGCACCGGGGTTGGCGCTATTTTTGTTTTGCGCCATTTTGGAGAGGAAATCCCATTTTTAGGTACCTATTAGAGATTACTAAAACAGCATGTACTTTTATTTTATTATGAAATAATTTATTTTATATTGAAAAACACACAATTTTATTATAAAACACACACAATGATTAATTTATTATAAAGTAGGTTAAGCGGTTTTTGTCAAGAAAGATGAAATACATAACAACAAAAAATATACAAAATGCTACCACGATCCCAAAAATTCTTGATTTGTCTTTTAGATTTTTCCGGTTTGGCGAAGGATTAAGGAAAAAAATAAATTATGAATAATAATAATTTGTTACAATGTTAACATACATTTAAGGGCGACCAAACTGGTCGCCAGTGGCGGCTAGTGAAGTTAAATAATCATTCTATGTACATAAATAAGTTAAATAAATAAAACTACATGGGATTAAAAAAGTTATTTTCTTTTTTAAAGGATTTATCCATTTATTTAATAGATATTGCTTTCATAGTGCTTTACCTTTTACCAGCCATTAAAAATTGAAAAGGAAAAACTAATTTATTAAATATTACTTTACATTGCGATTATACCTACGATTACTGTACGTAAAAAAATCTGGAATATTTCTTTGTGCTAGATCAATTAATTCGAATTAATTTCTTTGTTTAAATTGAGAGAACAGCTTTTTCTATTATGTTTTTTGAATCAATTTCCAGTTTGCAAACATTAGGTGAGCACATGTACTATTTCTAGAGGTTGACAGATAATAGAAACTGGTGGTTAAATGAATTATAGATTATAGAAATTTTACTGTATTTTGTTATTTTTCATTAATCCTTTGATTACGGGGTTGGGACATATGTCGTCCCAGCGACTTTTTCAAACATAATCTCTGTCATACACTTATTACTTGAATACTTTCAAAAGAAGTATACCACAAAGAAATTTCTTTGTAAATTGTGGTACGAGTGAATATAAAAATAATCGCCAGTCCTAGCTGTTAAGTAATTTAAATTTGTTTTTCATTTTCTAAAAAGAACAATAAGTAGAGTTAATTATTTTCAAATTATAAAGTAATGTTTCAAAACAAAAATACATCATGAAAACAAATTACAAAAATCAATTTTTTTTCTCACTACACCTACAAAAGTGACAAAAGCCTAATTCAGTATACTTAATTAAATCAAATTGTATGTTTTATCCCAAATCAACGGAAATGTAATAACAATGTTAAAAGTTGCTAATTAGACAAAAAAATGTTTTATATACATGAATATAATTATGCACCTACAATTGAACAAGTAAACCTTTTAAAATTGTTCATTTTAAAAGTTGTTATCTTAAAAATAAAATTTTAATTATCGAAATTTTCAGAAGGAATTATCTTTATTTTCTTAAAAATATGCATTGTCAGCAATTTCTGACACTAATGATGTGTTAAAAAACAAAAAAGAATATTCGCGTATCATATTGAAAAGAATCTATTTTAATAAATAAATTGTTTAAAAAATATATTTCCTTCGTAAACAGTATGTTTTTTCCGGTATATGAATTTTCCAAAAAGATTTCTTTTACACTTATTTAAAAGAAACGGATGATTATCTTTTATTAAGTGTGTCGTTGAAAACTTCTTTTATGCTAGGTTTGCGAAAGTAGGAAATTGATTTAACGAAACCTCTTCATTTTTCGGAAGTAGAAAGTTGTAAGTAGAAAACATATATTTTCTTAATAAAAGTGCGTGTAATAAATATGTTTATACAAAATAAAACACATAATAACGAATATTGAAACATATTTCAATTATTTAAGAGAAAAAGATTGACAAAGGTTAGCAATATTTTCCTATTATATATTTTTTGTCTTCTTCAATTAATTTTCGTAGCACACACTTTTTTTTTCTTTTTTTTTAAAAATTTGCGATACGATATTAAATGTTTATTTATGTCGGAAATTTTGCTTTCGTCGAAAATTCTTTTTTATTACATGATAAATTTAGTGCAATAATAAATCATAAAATTATTTTCAATTACTTAAGGTATCCCATTATGTTTCACACCCATTTTTTTTTAAATAAAGGAAAAATGAGTATAATAATACTGATTACTTGTTTAAAATAAATTTGTATTTATAAAAATATAATTTTACTTGTTAAATAAATTATTTTGATTTAATTAATTTTTACTTTTTAACATTTTTAATGAAAGAAAAGTGAATTATTTCATACTTACTAAAAACATCCTCACGAGAAATATAATGATATCTTACTATTTTTTTCTATAAATATGAAATTTGAGTTACTAAAAATAGGATAAACTACATTCTAGACCATAAAAAAATATTTTCTGAAATATATCCATTAAAATTATAACTTTGGTGATTTTTCATATATGTTCTGTATGCTAATTTATATAAATAGCTGTCAAATTTCATTAAATTCTCAGAAATTTCAACTGATAGTTCATTACACACACACACACACACACACACACACACACACACACACACACACACACACACATATATATATATATATATATCACTAGTGTAAATGCCCGTCCTAGGACGGTGGGTAGAAATCATGGTTTTCTTTTAAAATTTAAAATAATTGATAAAAATGTTCATATACTATTCATAGACAATAAAGAAAACTAGCATGAAATGTTAAGTTGAGAGCGTGGTTAAATCATGGGCCTCTGGAATTTTAAAAACAAATTTGGGTATTTCTCTATTATCCTGTCGACCACGTTTCATAACAAAAAACTATCGCCAAACTGTAAGATTAAACGCCAAAAATGGAGTCCCATTTACGTGATGTCAGAAGCATTATACGTGTTTGTTATGTCATCAAGTGGTTTTTAATTTGACATTTGCGTGTATTTTTCATTATGTTTTACTGATTTATTAGTTATTTAGTTAATTAAAATAACAATTGTGTCCTTAAATTCCTATATTTTATTTATTTATTTATTTTGATATTCCATTGGCAACGTTCTCCCCTTTATTTGGCGTTACAGTTTGGCGATAATTTTTAGTTATGAAAAGTGGTCGACGGGTTAATAGAGAAGTACTCAAATTTGTAATCTGATGTAAATAAGATGAGCGGAAATTGCAGATGTATCTTAATTAGTAAAAGGAAACTGATATATATATTGAATGCAATATCAGTAGAAATAGTTTTTACTGACTGACATGTACTTGAAGAAATATAAACAACATGTTTACATACTATTCATCGACAATAAGGAAAACTGACATGAAACGTTAAGTTCAGGGCCTGATTAATGCATGTGCCGCTGGAGTTTTAACAACAACTTTTTAATCTTGTGTAGATGACTGAACAGAAAAGAAATTACAGATCTTTCTTAATTAGTAAAATGAAAAACATATAGATACAATTCTCATTTGGGTACAGATGTCACAGACGCACCGGTGTACCCTTTTTGGTGCAAAAATGTCGATTTTATGCCTGGGCATCCTGGTGATTTTGGTGAGATTTTGCTTTGTATGGCAACCCGGTAGGACAAATTGTGTGTGTTTTATATTAAATTAAACATTGTGTGTTTTATAATAAATTAATGATTGTGTGATAAAATAATTTGTGTGTGTTTATTATAAAAATTGTGTATTTATTATAGTAAAATAAACTGTTTCATAATAAAAATGAAACTAACATATACTATGCGCTGTTTTCGCAAGCTAGGCCTAAGAGGTATCCGAAAACGGGGTTTTCTCGCCAAAATGGCACGAAACAAAACTATCGCCAACCTCGGTGCGTCTGTAACATCTGTTTCCTAATTTGCGTTTTATTATGAAGTCTTAAATTTGTTATAGGGAAGAGTTTGTATCCTGTGCTGTTTATTTTAATTTATTTTATTTTATTTTTGACGAGTTGTTTTTGCCGATAAATGTTTGGTGTGGTTGTTGCGATCGTCAGCCTTTGAATTTTTTTTAATTATTATTACTGGAAGTGACTTTATGACGTGACGTCACATGCTTTTGGCGCCATTTTGGAGTGTTTTGCCAATCGCGCCAACCAGCACAGGATATGGAATATGGTACTCTTCCCTTGTTTACGATATATGAACCAGAAACAAACGCTGAACTATTTGTATTGTTTTAAACGCAAACATGATAATGTTCCGTAATCGTTTCAAACTTTTTTAGGATTCCGTACTTAAAAAGTAAAAACGGAACCATTATTAGATCACTCCTGTGTCTGTCTGTCACAGCCCTTTTTCTCGTAAACTGTGGGACGGGGAAAATTCAAACTTTAGAAAGTAATAAAGACTTTTTACCCACATATTTTCAGATTATTAGCCATTCACAAATATTTTTATGAAAAATTTAGGAGGATAATTAAGTTACTTGAAAATAAAAGTTTTCTTTTTGTATATCGTGTGAAAGATCTCGTAATATCGAACTCAAAAATATATTTGTTTTAATTTTAGGCATTACATATTCAGAGATATCGTCGAAAATGCACTGCAAAAATATGCTCCCCCCTCCCCTATAATTCCGAATCTATTAAAACTAAAATTATGAAAAAATTAGGGGTAGTTGGAGTTTACTTAAAACTTGCAGGAAAAATATAGCAATTTTCCTAGGTAACATGGTTTTTGAGAAAAACGCATTTTTCTTTTACACACAAACTTTACTTTTCGGGCAGTCAGCGGGGGAGTTGACGGGCGCTCGAGGTATCTATAAACGCAGAATCATCCAATGATATTTGATAATGATTTTCAAGAATAATTGTGGGTAATTAGCCAAGATATTAATTAAGTTACTTGAAAAAATTATTTTTATACATGGTGTAGGGCATCCTTTGAAAGATCTTGTAACATCGAACTCTAAAATATATTTATTTTCATTTTAGGTATTATATTTTTAGAGATATCGTCGAAAGTATACTGGAAAAATATGTCCCCCCGACAAGTTTCTGTTTTAATATTTCACTAGTCCCTTATTAGCCCAATTCTAACGCTCTGAAATTGATTAGTAATCTTCATTGGGAAGTACAAAGATAAAATATTCGAAATCTGATTCAAAACATCCCATTTATTAACTTCAAAGCAAGTAAAAATTTAAGAAATTTCCGAGGCAACCTGCACTAAGACTTGACAAAGCGCCTGTCAGGCACGCTGCACCCGACAATCGTCTGTTTGAATATCGTCATTATCTCCTAATTAACTCAATTCTAACGTTCTTAAAGTGATTAGTAATCTTCATTAGAAAGCAAAATGAGAAAATATATGAAATATGATTCAAAACATCCCATTAACCTCAAAGCAAAAAAAAAAAGGAAAATTCCAAAGCAACCTTTACTCAGAGCCTGTCAGGCAGGCACACTGCGGCCGACCCAGGGATAATAAATACAGGCTTGCCAAGTCTCCGGCTTTTTGCACACCAGTATTATGTTAGAGAAAATGTTGTTCTTTTAAATTGCAGAAAGTTCCGAAATTTTCTGTACTAAAATACTGGTGTCCAAAAAGCCGGAGACTTCGCAACTCTGTAAATATAAATATTAGAAAACCATTTTCTGTCTTAAAGTTGTTTAAATACACACTATACTTATTTAACCCATTCAAGACGTTAGTCACGTATACGTTCCATATAGGGTGCATATGTCTTTTTTTTTTTTTTTTTTTTTTTTTTTTTTTTAGCACTAGAATATTGTAGTCATGATTTTAGCCTTGTCTAATCGTAGAATTCCTGGATTAAATATCTCGAAAAATAGTATATAGAAATACTGGTGTTAAAAACAACCAGTCTGAAGGGATTAAGAGTTGAAACAGAAACATCCATAACTACAGTCCTAATGATCCTACGATCAAACCAAAAACCATTTTAAATAGCTAATTCTAGAGTCTATTAAATAACATTTTAAAAGATACTGTGGTATTTGTCGAAAATTGGACATTTAAATGTAGTTAAAGAGCCAAAAAAAGATGGAGAAATTTGTGTAAAAATTAATTGACTTTATCTTTGCTTTGTATTTATTTGTTGGACTGTGTTCGACACACGCCTTTTGATTTTATCTTTTATCAAAAAACACTCAGTAATATTATATGGTATGCATATATCCACACATTTAAGGAATCTCGTGATAATAAATTTCATAGAATTCTTTTATACCACTCACTATCTTGTGCCAATATAATGATGCTTTCTAAAATATTTCTTTTGAAGATATTTTAAAGAAACGAATGACTTACTTTTATTAAGTACTAGGGGGCCTACCCCCTGCGAGCTACGCTCGCCAACCCCCGCTCAGACTTCGAGGCCTCTAAAAACATGACAGCGTGCTTTATTTTATAAATATTGGTAAATCTGTAATTGAGTTGCCATGCTGTTAACGTTTTAATGGGGCATTTTTTGATTATCATGGCCTCATACACAGCTGTTGCGACAACTGACGCGACTGTTTTCGGGGATGATAAGTAAAATCAATTACAACGTGAAAACCAACTTGTATAAAATGGTTAGGTTTAAATTGTGGCTACCTCTCGGACTTTTATAAGAACGATCTGTATTCTATTCTTCCTTTGCGTTTAAGGATGAGAAAAATTCCATCTGCTTGTGAATAACATTAAGAACCACGGTATTGAAAATTACTATGTTATAGACATTTTCAGTAACAGGTTTTAATTTTCTCCCTATTTCAGTGCACCATCATGCATATTTTCATGTTATTTTAAATATGTAAATTATTTTTTTTAAATTAATATGTATATACGAATTTTCTAATAATTATTTATCATACAAAATTAATTAAATATTTTGTGCATGTATGCCTGCATTTATTCGGCATCAATTGATGAGATATTTAGACAAATTTGCTATCCCCGATAATTTTACACCATGTTATGTCACTTGAATATTGTCCATAAGAAAATCGGGTACTTTTCCATTATAGGATCCTTTGCTTTTAGGTTTGGGAGTTTATTCGAGCTTCAAAAAGGGATAGATTCGTTAATATACATAGATTTGTTGCCAAAAGTTATGAAAACAAACCCAATAAACTTTTGGTGCTTTTCTATTATAGGGGTCTTGACGCTTTTTTAAAAAGCTTGGCGGAAAAAACCAAGCAGGATAGAAAACCAAGCAGGATATTTTATTCTTCCGTTCAGTTGGGCAATTATTATTTTATATATTAGTTTCAAATATACAAATTAATGATTTTATAAAGTCGTTTAATTAAATTTTACAAAAAAAAATAACAAAATCATATAAATAAAAAATAATTACTATTAATTCCTTTTCCTCCCTTTCTTTTGCGTTTACCTTAATGACGTCATTTGGACGAATTTATTCAAAACATTTTCAGTTTATAAATTAAATTAAATGCTGACAGACGATTGAATCCTGACGATAGAAATGTGATTTTTTTTTTTCAGATTTTACTGAAAAACATAATTTAATCACAATCTTGTCTTCATTATCGATTGAAATAAAAGATAAATCCAATTTCAATTTGAAAATGACGAATAAAAAGAAATCAATAATCCCTATCGGGATCCTTTTCAATTTTTTTCCCTTTTTTGTCACAAAAAAACTGAGTAATTAGTTGCCATCATTACAGAAATGTCATTAAAATTAGAAAAAAATTAATATCTCGAAAACTAATTCCAATTTCAAAATTCTATTACCAGTTTTGATATCCGCGGATTTTTATGAACAATTGGTATTAATTTCACCATCAAGCGTTTAATATTTTATTAAAAATAGCCCTGAAACATAATCAGTCGTTTAATCAGTCGTTTCATAAAATCGTTTCATAAATTCGTTTCATAAAATCGTTTCACAAATTCGTTTCATTAGGATTTTATATATATAGGGTAGATGTCATCACTAACTTATTTTATGCTTGGTTTATGACAGTCGGAAAAATTTATTTAACAAAAGATTAATTTTCTTTTTGTAGGAAGAAAGTCGTAATGTATCATTTGTGAGTACAAAACAAATATTTTCTTTATGAAAGTGCGTGTCATCAATATGCTTAGGAAAAATAAAAGGCATAACAACATACTTTTAAAACATATTTAAGCTGAAAATATTGATGAAGGGAGGCTTTATATTTGTTTTACATTCGCATTTTGTTTATATAATGGACCTTTTTTCTCGTTCGTCATTTTCCTTTATATCTTTATTTATTAGTGCTACAAAATTCAATCGTTTCTCTGTAAGTTCAATTTATTTAAAAAAATAAATTTTAAAATTAAAATTCTTATATTTAAAGCGAGAAAATGACTGACGGAATATACATATTTCTTTTATTTCAGATTTCTTTTTATTGTTATTATTGTTGTTGGATTTTGAGTTATATATGCATCTTTGTGATTTTCATATGTTTTAACAGTCATTCAGCAGTTATGTACAGGGTGATCCCATATCCTTGGTACACACTTTAAGTGTTGATACAGGACACTGTAACAATAATTTATTGTATAGGAAACCATGGTCATAAATACATTTATTTAATCAAAATTACAGGGCGTCTCACGCCAATCCGAAGTCACGTTTTCGTTTGTAAGAACACACTAATGAACGCATTTTAACAAAATTCGCAACAGACTCATCGTTGTATGAATTGTAAGCATATTGTAAGGATTTCATTAAAGTATCCCTATTAATATTAAAATTATAAACGAAAACGCGACTTCGGATTGGAGTGAGATTTTGATTAAAAAAATGGATTTATGACAGTGGTTTACTATACAATAATTGATTTTTACAGTGTCCTGTAACAACCCAAAACTTGTACCAAGGATTCCGGATGTATTTGTAACACAAGTGGTCGCACGTATTCCCCACATATGTGGAATTTGCTAGATCTATTCTAAACAAACAGATAGAATGCTCAACCCTTTCAAAGGTAAATAATTGTGCTACAGTTATGTTGAATTCCTACCAGAATATTTGAAAATTATGTTTGAAATTAAAAGGAAATGCTATTATAGAGCTATCCAAAAATTCGTAATTAAAAGTAAGCGGTATAAAAAATATCCCACAGCAACCAGTCAATGCTAACAACCGAATACTTCTCCGAGCATCTGAGAAATTATTCTGTATAACATAGTTAAAGAATCTTCATAGAAAAGTCCCCAATAAATCCGAAATTTGATCAAAATATCCAAACCATCACAGAAAAAAAAAGATCTGTCCAGTAATAAAAACCCATCTATCCTCCTTTCTCATTTTTTAACACTGTCCAAGATTGTTGAAAATTGTTTATGACTTCGGTTTGACTATCCATCTGGCCACGTTCTAACACTCGTAAATATATTGGGATAGCTCTGAATTTTTTATTTATTATTCATGTTCACTATAGCACGATCGCTAATGAAAACAAAGTGTGTAGAATTTATAGTTCGTTTACAGGGACAATCAAAAGGAATCCATTACAGTACGGTCAATGGAAAAAAAATCGTTTCAACTGCATTTTGATGATGCTACACCATTCCAAACATAAAGAAATTGGTATGCATTTATGAAGTGCATTAAAACATCCTTTTTGTTGCATATGGGGTGCAAAGCATTTATTATTCGTTTACATGATCACACAAATGAATAAATTCTGTTACATAATGGTCTACGAGAAAAATGCAGTATATGTTAATGTTGTTACACGATTTCAAACATAATAAAATTTCTATGCATTACTGAAATGCACCATAATTTTGTTACTGAACAGTGTGCATCGCATCTATTGTTCATTTATATGGACAATCCAAAGAATTCGATTACAGTACCGTGTGCGAGGTGTAAGTGGTGTGTATAAATTTTGTTGATCATGCACAGGGCTGCCCAAAGAAATTCGTAAGTATTACTGACTATGGGAGTGAATTGCTTAAAGGTAGTTTTTTATTGTGTTATGTATTTTTCTTGCTGAACTATATTCAATATAATAATAGAAGCTTGTGGAATATAAATAAATTCATTACAGGGCTATGCAAACAGCTAGATACATTGCCGTTTATGATTGGTAATTGTTGGAAGTGCGTTTTAAGTTGTGTTATGAGTTTTTAACCTGAATAAATTTTTAACGTAATATGTGGTGTGCAATTTAGATAATATACAGGGTTGTACTAAAGAATTCCAGTACATTCCCATTTATTGGCGAAAATTGCTAAAAGTGTATTTTCTAACTGAACTATATTTTAGTATGGGATGTGGTATAAATGCAAATACAGATAGTATATGCAAATACAGATAGCAGTCCTATACAGGTCTGCAGAAAATAATTAGATTTTTTTTTCTTTACTATGGAATGTAATTGCTAAAACTCGATTTCTGAATCTGTTATAGCTTTTCTAAACTGTTTAATTACCTATCTTCTTTCACTTTATTTAACGGTAAAGTTTCATTACAGTTTTCTAGATGTGTTGGAAAGTGTTTAATAATCCACCGTTGGCGCAAGATTTTTCGTTCTTGTTTAATTATAGACAACAGTGCAATTAAATAATTAAGTTTTAAGAAAAAGTGAAATAGTTATTGGTTTAAGATTCTTTATTTGCCGTTTTCTTTGCAATAAAGATTAATTATACAAGGAACATAGAATGCATGGAATCATATTGAATTTTGCCGGAAACAATTCCATGAATGATGGTTTTCAAAGAAAATGTAAAAGAAAATCTCTCATGTCCTATCCTGAACATAGAAGCTTAGATAACAATTTGAGTAATGGGTACATGGGTGCATATAAAACCAGAAGGTATAATTCGTAGCTTTTAATGAATAATACGAGAGCAATAATACGATAACATTTTAAATGAAAGATTATTATGATTGTACACTCAAACCCCGTTACACCGCCATTACCCGTTCGAGAATCTTTCGGCGCTATAACGGGTTTAGCGGTATATCGAATTAGAATACAATAAAAACTAATTTTGATACTATTATACTAATATTATTATTATTATAAAAATAAATATCATAATGCTTTTTTATTAAATTATCCAATAGTATACAGTATATATAATTAATATAATATAATTAGTATACATAATATAATTAATCTGCATGACTCAAAATTATCCAATTAATGTATGAAATTAACATGCACTTGCCTCTTTATATTATCAATTTTAGATAAAGTAGATAATTATATATATATGCACATAACAGGCACACACATACATTAAATCTCACACTGAATTTATTTTATTAATTTCCTATTTGGCAGATTTGTTCATAGACACAATTGGCGGTTAAACGGAATTGGCGCTATTTCGAGATGGCCCTACATCGGGGTTGACTGTATTTTCTCTATTTAGCTTATCACTTTAAATGTACTCGAGCTGTCTTAGTTATCCGTTTTAGACGATTCAAGTTACTGGAATAGTAAAGTAGATTGCGTATTCACGGGCGATACACAAATTCTAGAGTTTTATCTATGTCGAATCTTATTTCCTCGCATATTCTAAGAAATCTTTGTCGTATCTCACCGTTATCGTGCAGCGTGATGTGTAAACCTCCCTTGCGAACCACTTTAACTGCATGAAGTATTCAAATTAGATGATTTCAGGAATAGTATTCTGAAAACATTTTATGTTTTGGATGTTTTTATTATTACCAAATTAAACAAAATCAATAAATTTTCGAATATTTTCGTTGTAGTACGATATGATTAAATACTTTTCAATTTCTCATTCTTCTTATGGTTGTTGTATTCTTCGTATATGAAAAATTAATTAAAAAGTAAACCAATAATACTTCGTAATTTTTATACAAATGATATCCTGCGTTTTTAAATTTTAATTTCGACAAGATTAAAAAAAATATATTTTTTTGTTTATAAACTTGAAAAAAGGATAAACTTTTTTGTACGGAAATGCGAATTATCTACAGCATATGAATATACTTTCATCAGTATATTATATAAATCTGACAAAAATTTACGATACTTCTAAATTTTTTCGAGCGTGTGGTTGCTATTTTCAAACATTATCAATAGATGTAAAAAATATTTCAAAAAGTAATGAAAATAAAAAAGACTTTAAAGGATTTTTTCTTAACTTATTACATTGCTACATTTACTTATTGCACGCCAGTTAGCGTAGTTTAGAGAGGGATTAAACAAAGTAGAGTATTTCGTAGCAATCTTTATTATCCCACATTCTGCAAACTCAACAAAATATTATTCGACCCGTTGTCTTATCTCTACCTTTTACGCATCCAAGACGACGATTGGCGCATCCTTCTCCCTACGCTCTATGCGGACACAAACCTCTCATAACCTTTTTGGCAATCCATGTTATTGATAAATACATTTAAAACTATATATATTTATGGGTACATTTGGTCCAAATTTTCTATTATTTTACAATTAATATATGTTGCGAAGGATTGTACAATAATGAAAGAATCTTAAAAAAAAATATGTATCTAGTAGCAATATTGCATGTAATTCAACTTGCTTAGAACTATGGACACTTATGGTACCAGTTGATATTACGCATCAACTTCGAGAAATTACAAAGATTCCGAAAAATGGAAGAAACAAAAATGACAACCACAGCGATAATTAAATACCAGACGATGCTTATCACCACGCATGAAGTGATAATTTAGATTAAACTTTCCAGCTTCTCGCACAGAGTGGTATTGCACTGGAAAAACTG
This sequence comes from Maratus michaelseni, assembly GCA_963931845.1. Classification (NCBI taxonomy): domain Eukaryota; kingdom Metazoa; phylum Arthropoda; class Arachnida; order Araneae; family Salticidae; genus Maratus; species Maratus michaelseni. Next base: position 389,022,152 of record OZ007588.1, read on the forward strand.
GCAAAAAGTCAAAATCTCAAATATAATGTTTAGTTGCTAATTTTCACGTTAATACAACTGGAATGTCTTTTCACTTGCGCTCTAAAGGATTTCTAAGTGTCTGTAATTTCACTTGGGATTAATGTGTTATGCCTGTCACTCGTTCCGCTTTTAGCCTACGTATCATTTAATTGAAATTATGAAGATTATGAATTTATGAATTATTCTCATTCAAATTTCAGAAACAATTTACGGTTTCTAAAGAAGAAAATATATATGCCCTTTCATATATTTATTTTTTGAAAATATAATGAATTTTGATAGAGAGTTTTATATTTGAAGATATAGATTTTTTTGCTAAACATTTTAGCTAAGGTAACAATTTCAATCGGGAATTAAAGTGAATTAAAAAGAACTCCGCTGATTTTATAATGTATACACATTCTTAATAAAAAAATATGAAATAAAATCCGTCTCCTTTACAGCCACTATCTTTTTTCAATCCTAAAAAAAATCCCAATAATGTTGTTTGGAAAAAAATGTGTGAGAATTATGTCATATTTGAAAGAAAGGATACATTCTCATATAGATTCCAAAAATGTGATAGCACACTGCAGAATTGTTTCAAACAAACAACCAATTTCTGGATAGGTCTTCCATTGTGTGAAAGAGTTACCTCCAGTAAAAAGGTAGCCACAGACAAGAAATGCATAGTAACGGTTTGTTAGAAACTCCCAGTGACATCATGACCTTTAGAGTATATATAAAACTGAAATATTTTATTGTGATTTTGTCAATAGGATGTCATATTCACTGGCCTTTATTTCTAATTCAGTAAATCAAAATTCAGAGCAGGAGACTTTTTAAAACACCGCAGGATCTTTCGACCGATGTATGAATAGTGTTTCCAAGGTTATTTTTTTAGTTAATTATTATACAATTCAATTTGTTTTTTTAAATTTCACAGTGTTAAAATGATTTAAGCCCATTGGTAGCACCAACTAAATGCATTTTTAATTGTGTTTTCAGCAAAGTTTTCAATTACTTTTTGTTTACATTTAAAAAAAAGTGTCAATTTCATCTGTTAAAATGATTTACGATTTACTCATTCTGGCTAGAGTTGCTGCAAAAAGGTGGCGAGCGAGTGACGCGAGTTGGTACCGCGTAGTGGTCCCAATGTGAATTCCGTAGCAATTTACAGGGAATTGGTGAGCGCCAGCGAGCACGGGGCGGAGCCCCCTAATTATGTAAAAAAAATATAAATAAATCAGCAATGCTTTATCTTAAAACGATAGCATGCTGTCTGAAACAAACGAAGAATTCGATTGCATTCAGACGTCTTTTGGACGGCCTTATTTCCATTTATTCGACTTCATACATTACGAGTCAGCGGCCTCATTCGGGGACTTTCGGAGATAAAACAAATTTTTATTTAAAAAAAAAAATCATTCCTGGATCCCATTCGCGAAAACTGTAATTTTTTACCATCATTTGTTCTTTCTAACTAATTTTTAAAGTTGTAACGAACTTATGATGCACCAGGAATTTATAGCTTCACTATATTTATCGGAATGAAAAAAAATTCTTTCTATACACAAGACTATCTACAAAATGAACATTGCGTTCGATTTTATTCCAAAATAAACCAAAAAATTCAATATTTTCTGTCAAAGAATGTCAAACTATGCTTTATGAAACGGAACAAAAGCTCGTTTAATATTTAATTCATCCATCCATATGTTTTGGAATGATCTGTTTGAAGAATCATTCTTTCATCGTTTTAATAGAATGAGAAAATAATAGGTTGAGAAATTTGAAATAGCTTTTCATACATACATTTATTAAGTGTAAAGATTAAAAAAGAGATCTAAATTTGTCAAGGCATTAACTAAAAACAAAAGACAGAGAGCCGGAGTTTTAAAATTTTATTTACACTATTCAGTACTGAAAATGCAATACTCAGAATCAAAATACATAGAATTAGGAAAATTAAATTGATTTTAGATTCATTTAAGGCAAATGAAATTTTCAAGCTACTTTAAAAGAAGAGCAAATTTTCAAACGTCTAATTCCAATCAGAATCGAGTATGAGAAACTTACGTGGTTAATATTTCTAACCAAAAGCAACTTCTTTCAGAGAAATAAAACTATAGAAATATGTTTAAAGCTAAAAGAAATGGAAGAATTAGAGTATTTATTATTCGTTGATTTATGTAAATACTAGGAAGATTATTTTTTTAAATATTTATTTTTAGAAATATGTTTAATACTGGGACTTTCCTAAGAGTCTGAGCAATATTGCTGAGAATATAAATTCAAGAATAACTTCTGACAAAGAATGAAAATGAGATGCTACCTTTAATTAATTTAATAAGGGTACAAATTCAAATAATGAAACTGTGCAAATTAAATGTTAGAATTAAAAAATGACATATATAAATTCATATACACATATTATTGTTAAAAAATTAGGGAATCAAGCAAACAAATAGAGAAAACTGTGCAAGGCAGCCATGCATGGATGTCTTGCATTGCATGCAGGCAGCCATGCATGCATGGATGCTCCAATTTGAAAGCACATATACATTAAAGTTAATACAGAAAATAAGACACCAAAACATCGTGTGTCGGCATTTTAACTCTTTGAAATTATGTCAAGAAGATGAAAATGCATCAATGCACCAATTTGAGTACCTGTAAATGACAAAACAATGTGTTGTTGGAAGAGAATAAAGAATTTTTATATGGTGTGTGATCCCTTCGAACAGTTAAGATTGTAGCAGAACTGTGTCCCATGGCTGTAGTAAGGTTGTCGATAACAGTTTAAGGAATTATGTTCCCCTTCTTCCAAAATGAGCTATTTTGGTCCCGAACAGTCAACAGAGGCATTCCTCTAACTGCAATGTGTCGTCCGAGATGCTCCAGACACGCTCTGTCGGATGTAAGAAAAGGGAGCATGCTGACCACTACATACGCTGTACTGTTTCCGTTTCGAACACATTATCCGCAAGTCGAGCTGTATTTAATCTGCCGTAATCATGCATTAAAAGATTGGAATAGACAATAAGTACATCGTAAGTTATGACTTGAGATCTGAATATCTGGTCTGCATGCCTGTGGGCTGTCAAAGTATCATTCCGGATAATATATAACTTCGTCCTTATATTGCCAGTAAATTATGCTCGCTAAAATACGACAAAACCGATTACGGAACTTTCTCCGCATAAGTTACTATTAAAGTATATAACAATCTGAGACAGGCATGCAGACCAGATATTCAGATCTCAAGTAATGACAATTGAGAAAATTCCCTTTCCATAATATCTTTAGATTAGTGAAGCTGGAATAAAAATACATAAGCCAGTACATATGCCAAAACTAAGCCAGTAATTCCTTTTCTTATAAGCTTTGACAAGATAGAGAATAGCCAAGAGAAGGAACAGTTACACAATACTTTCTGGCAACCTCTTCGCTGTTTCATACACGCAAGCATTTTCCCAATATTTACACATTTTTTCACTATATAGAAGCCGTTTTATCTGTTATTATATACAAACATAAGTAATTTATCTAATACGTGTAGTCAGGTACATTTTTAAATACATATATAAACCAGCACAATACTTCACCAGCTCTATTTTCATATGCTCATAGTAGTTTTTATATATTATCCGGAATGTTACTTTGACAGCCCACAGGCATGCAGACCAGATATTCAGATCTCAAGTCATAACTTACGATGTACTTATTGTCTGTTCCAATCTTTTAATGCATGATTACGGCAGATTGAATACAGCTCGACTTGCGGATAATGTGTTTTGTTTAAATTATTTGACAATAAATCTCCTATTCTTAAACCCGATTTGCATCAAACTTTTTAAAAAGCGTCAAGGACACAGAGAAGTACCGTCAGGGTAATTAGATACATGTTAATAAAGTTTTGGAGGAAAGTTCGTTAATAAGTTTGCAGACAATTACGAATTTTAAAAAGGAGTGGCTTAACGCCAATTTAATTTCCTTGCTGTATTTTTTTTCCTGTGTATAAGAGTTATAACAACTTTTGTTTGTGTAATTCATTCAGCAACGTGTTGACTAAGCTTCACATGTAACAGACTCCTTCTGTGGTTGTTTTCTATAGTGGAATCTTCCTTAATTGGGCCCAAAGCCATTTGGCACATTTAACATCATTATTAGAACTTTTATACTAGTAAAATAATATTGTTGCCATCATTACTCTTGTTTGATGCCAACCTTGCCTGTATATCTGAATACGGAATTTTAGCTATTTTTCTCCGACGATTAGTAGTTATAATATAATTAATTGTTTTATTTCGTGTACCACATACTATTTGCAATATTGGTACTTTTATGCTAGCCGGGCGCAGGTGATAAATCGTCAAATATTGTTCCCATATTATATTCATATTTCATTCGTTTAATTTAAAATATAAATTCTTCATTCATTTAATTCAAAATACATGTCTTTCACACATTTAATTTAAAATGCATGCCTTTTATTAATTTACTTTAAAATACTAAAAAATGAGAGAAAAGAAAGAAATAATACAAGAAACCAAAACATTTTATTTTAACATGAAATAATTGGTTCTAATTTACGCACGCGAAACATAAAAGATGCTATTGACAATTTAAAAAAAGCTATTGGCGAGATTTGTGCCTATTCTCTACTGCTAAGTTATTAAGGGTTTTGTCTTTCAAATAGAAAAAAAAAATACAGATTTATTTTTCCGTTTGATTCAATTGAAATAGGTTTCATTGTGCTCTAATATTAGTGCGTGCAAAGTTTTATTTGCTGAATGTGCTCTAATCCGGTTATCTACGAAAGTTTTTCGCTTCTGAAAATGGCGTCCGCACTAACCTTTTGTGACATATGCACTTTAATTGAGATTTTTTATCTATTTTTGAACATATTTTCCAATCGGTTTGATATTTATTCTTGGTAATACGTCGCAATATTTGTCACCCTCATAGGTCCGTCTGAGAAAATGCGAATGAAGTCCGTCAAATATTTTTTGAATTATGCTTGACGGAATGTTTTAATATCTAAGATAGCTATATATGTCCTCAACGTAATACTGCGCTTCGCTCAGACAATTGCCAGAAAACAAGTAAAATAGTATTATTAGTTTAAGTGATCTGCATTCTATAGAATAATAGGACGTTTCAACTTTCTTATCTAATTTTATATTTATTTTATTCCTTCAGACATTTATTATGTAATATGTTTATGTATACATGAAAAAAAATCTATTTTTGTTTTTCATTGCACTTATTTTGTATTTTTCCATTTATGGTATATTGTCATATAGCATTTAATTTATATAAAAAAGTATATGTCCCCGGAGCCTTGCCCACCTAATATTCCAGTGTTGGCCGACACCAATGCTGTTCTATCCACCAATTCCAGTGCAACGGAGTTTGTCTCGGCAAATTCCACCCACCATATGCTTGATTAACCCATGCACTAAGACTATTCTACACCACATCATCGAAGGGAAGTTAATGGAGGCATACCGACCTTTGTAGGTACTTCAAATAAATATGCATTGGATCATTGGTTCAAGAAGTTTAATTTTTTATTGTGTTTAAAACTTTAAAAATTTGTTTAAGCTACAAGACGAAACAGATCTAAAACATTAGTCACAAATTTATCTTATCTTTATTTTTTAGAACTAAAACTAGAACTAAAATATTATTTGCAAATTTATATTTTCTGTATTTTTTAGAATAAGAGATAGTTTATTTTATATTTTAATTAAAAAATTAGAACTATATTTATAACTATAAGAAGAAATAGAAATAAATTTTTTATTCACAAATTTATATTATTAGTATTTTTTTTAAATGGAAAGTTATTTTTTTATTTTATTTAAAACTCTAGAGATTTGACAAAACTATAAGAAAAAATAGCACTAATTGTAATAGCTAATTTATATTATCTGTAGTTATTGGGCTAATAAGAAGTATACATGTTTAAATTCATACTCTTGTAGAAGTTTCATACATGTAATGTTAGCTTTGTATGTTTGACCACTGGGGAGAGGAGGGAGTTAAAATACTGCCTTTATATATATATTTTTTAATTTTGCTCAAATGTTATTTTTTCTAATTTTGTTCAATTTTAATAAGCTCAAGATAGAATCTTAACATTAGCTTTTTACACTTATTTGTGTTATTTTCAGCCATTTGCAGTGATAATAAAGAGGAAGTTTGGAATTTTGCAACTCTCCCAATAATTATTTAATATATTTTTGCCTTAAAATGTTGTTCATTGATTTAAAAGATAATGTAGTTAATTAGAACTTGTTTTGCTAGGAGTTTATATCCTTTTTTAAATCAAAATGGTAGCTGTAATTGTCTGCTTTGATCAGGTATATTTCAGAATAAAAAAACAGAATTTTACGGGAAATTGTTTTCTGGCAAACTGCTATCCATTATTTCACAGGAACGTTTCTGGAGGTTTTTTTAGCGAGGTTTGATAAAACTGGTGTAATTTTTAAGTGTAGTTGAGTTAATTGTATACCATTTCTACATAAGATTTCTTTAGTTTTATTTCATTCCATCCTTCAAATAATATCGCTCTTTATCTGAAAGAAAACGTGCATTATAAAATAAACAAAAGAAATTACTCGAAAACAATAATAAATTCTGATATAAATTTAGTTTAAATGAAATCCCACATTTTCAAAATCAAATCGAAATAATTCTACATCAATTCTGTTGATTTCCTTGGAATCAACTTGCTCAAATATGTTAATGGAATTTCCACGATAATCTGTCTGCAGTCTGTCGTGTTTAACTTATACTAGGAACAACCTGGATATGGATGTTTCAGGGTTATTATTCATAACTGTAAGTACGAAACATATGTTAACTAAAATTAAACTTATGTTAGTTGTTGAATCGTACTTAATGAAACTGCTTCTATAATGCTTTATAAGGTTCAGCGTAAATCAGTGAACAACTATAAATGTATTCTCTAAATAAGTACTGATTTTTAGTTGCTTGAAATTACAATTAATTCAAATCTTAGTTGTCGTATTTTGTTAAATGCTGGATGAAGCACGCATTGTGAATTTTAGTACATAATAGTTCCAACAAAAATGACAATGCTCTCGGTATAAATTTTGCAACGTGTTGTCTCGATGTTTAAGGAGAAATTCTCCAAGTAAACTTTCAATATATATATATATATATATATATATATATATTACATTTTTTTAAACTTTAAAGTACTCTAGAATTTGGAATATGCCCTCAAAACATTTTTTTGTTCCACGCAATTTTTAAGTCGTAACAACCAGTTTAACTGATCTTTGTCATGTTAGTAAAAGAGTTGATTCAAAAATTTAAACCCATCTTTCTTGAAACATATTTTTTTTGAATCAGTGTACGTGGCCACGCATAAACTTTTCAAGCTATCAACGTTTTAGTTTCTGGAAAGTAAACTAGGCCTTTTTAATTGCATGACAAACATAAAAAATTAAAATTTTTAATAATTTCGTTTCTTTTAACAATTTTAAAATTGGAATGATAAATAAAGTAGTAGTACAAAAATTGACCTCAAATTTCAAACAGGCTTGTGAATTTTTGATTTAACTTATAAATATTTAGTTTAGAATCCAACTGATTGCATATATTTTAAATTTTCTTGCGAATTTCGTGTTTTAGTTGATTACTAGCTGATCCGTTCGGCGTTGCCAGGAAAAGGTAACTTTTTTTCCCGGTTTTTATAAAAATAGTCCTTTTTAGTGCGTTCTGTTCTAAACAAATCTCTTTCCTAAATAAACTCCGGCACTCGTACCCGCTGCCTAAGGCATTGTATCTAAGGAATTCTACGCATGCGCTGAAATATCGTTTAGTTTCAATTTCCACCGCTAGCGATAGGGCGAAATCATCTTACTTAGTTATCTATATCTTAATTAATTCATGTTGAATGAACCAAAATTCCTGTTAAAGAAGATTCCAAACATTTTTTAGAACACTTTTGTCGAAATATGAAAATGCTCTAAGTCGACCACTTTCAACCACCATATCTCCCACACCCCCACAGCTACCAACATGCAACCACCATAGTGCACGAGACTCGAGGCTACTACTACGCACAAACACCAGTGTTCTGCGCTGGGTAGTTGTGGTTGCAAAGTGAAGCTAGTCGTTAGAGGCTACCGTATTACTTATCCATCATGGATACACATAATATAAAATATTAAAATAAAACATGCTTAAACTATTTATAAAATGCATTGCAATTCGATAAAATCGTGGCTTGATGACGTCATAAACTTTAAAGGCTCTATTACTGAATTGCGTAAAAAAAACATCCTTATAACTCAAAAATTAACAATCCTATTAACTAACTGTTTACTGCGTCGGATTAAGTGTCTCATTTCCAATTAAAATATATCTTTGAATTGACATTTGAATGAAATACAGGGTCATGAAAAATCGCAGTGTGTGGAAAATAGGATTACAAATATCTCGGCAACTCATTATCCGATGGACTTCATTCTTTATGCAAAATTTATGGTTAAAATTTATGGGTTAAAGATATAAAATCATACAATCTTGAGGTTTGTTTAAATGTATTATCACGTGCCCGGGCAACGCCGTGAAGGTCAGCTAGTATTTAATAAAATGCACTCATTTTTGTAAAGAATTAAACATGCACAGGTTCAATTGTGTTGAAGTATTCTTCAACACAATTGAACCTGTGCATGTTTAATTCTTTACAAAAATGAGTGCATTTTATTAAATACTAGCTGACCACTTCTTTCACAGAATAACTTGAATTCTGCCATAGAATAAATTTCAAATGGAAAATTGGGAACGGATAAAACAGCAATTAAAATTCAAAAGTAATTTTTAACAGTAAAAAAAAAAATATTTCTTAATAAACCTAAATATTTGTCTTCGGGTAACTTTAATAACACTTTCAAAAAAATTCAATATTACATGCTCTCGAACATTTAGTTAAATTTTAGATTTTGCTATTATTTTTTATACATTTGAGCAAATAAAAATTATCACCAATAATGTTTTCTCTCATCCATTTTAAGTAAATAAAAGTTACTTGTAAACTCATGGGACATTTATTTCTCAAATAAAAATCGCATGACTGGCTTCTTGAGAACCAAAACTGTCACGCAAATCAATTACCATTAATTGGAAGAACTTTTTTCTCTGGCTACAACGTAATCACTGGACTGATAATAATTTGATCTGTTGCTCAACTCAGATTATTGATTTAAGCTACTCTTTGTCCGAAAAGGATAGTGAAAAGATGAATATTTACAGATCAGTACATTTCTTTATACTGATAATTCAGAAGTAGGATTTAACATACGCACAGCAATTAAAGTTTAAAAAATATAATTAATTTTTAACAGAACATGTTTTCTTAAACTTTTGATTATGGGTTGGAAAATATACGCCCAAGTGGATATTTTTATTACTCTATTTCTACCACTTTTGGAAAAATAATCTGTATCATACACTTATACTAGAATATTTTCAGAAGAAATCTACCAGTTTAGGAATTTAATAGTCCGTCTAGTTTATGCCAACTTCACGTCCAATAGGTGATAAACTGTATTCATAAATTTTAGGAAGCAAAAAAACAAAAGTCTTACTGTAGTTTAAACTACTTAAGAATGAGTATAAAGAATAAACAAGAACGAAAAATAATGCGTCAAGCACAGATTATGTAACACTTTCCTACATATCAAAAATAATTTTAGAAATTTCTACCGTTTTAATAAGGTGAAAGATGATATCTAAGTAAACAATTTAGAAAACGTGTAACATATTTAAAAACCCAATTTCAGTAATCACCAACAATATTCGGAAACATATCGGAATTCTTCTATGCGACCCTGTATATGATCTATAGATTTGTATATACACTACATAGAATGCTAAATTTTAGTTCAGTTAGGAAAAGTGTAGCAATGTTTAAAATTCTCCTTATGGAATTTCGGACAATAAACGAAAATGTATTCGACAACTTTTGTGCAGCCCTGTATGTGATCTATATAATGTATACACACCATGCAATAGACAAAAAATTAGTTAAATTTAAAAACGCACTTTAAGCAATAATTGTTAAAATACATTACCGAATTTTTTTGTGTGTCCCTGTAAATGAACGATGAATGTTATACACTAAATATTCTATAGTAAGTCTCTTGTAATGTACCTTAGTGCTATACTATATCAATTTCAGTATGTTTGAAATAGTGAAATATTATTAAAATAAACCCCAAACAATTTTTCTTTATAGGCCATAATGTAACGGAATTCTTTTGAGTATCCCTGTAAAGAAACCTTAAGTGTTATGCACACCATCTTCTATAATAAACCTTGTGCAGTCAGTGATATATATCAATTTCAATATGTTTGAAATTGTGTAACAGCATTAAAATAAGCTGCAAATGATTTTTTCCCATATAGACCGTAATGTAATGGAATTTTTTCAGTATCCCTGTGTAAAAAAACTATAGGTGCTACACACTTCATTTTCAATACTGAACATGCCATAGTAAACCACAATAATATGTATTAATTGCATTATAATCTGAATATATTTACGTGAGATAGAGCAACGGACAGACAGACAGACAAACCAAATTCGAAATTGAAATTGTGTTAGTTAGTTAATAAACATTTGTCACAATAACTTTAATGCACCATCTACATATCCCACTACTACCCATGTATATGATTATACATGGGATGATACAACCGAATTTGAAATTGTGTAACAGGATTAAAATAAACCGCAAATGATTTTTTCCCATAAAACTTAATGTAATGGAATTCTTTTGAGTGTCCCTTTAAAGAAAATATAAGTGCTCCAAAAATGATAATCATATTAACTAACAGTTTATTGCGTCTGATTAAGCGTCGCATTTCCAAATAAAATATGTCTTTGAATTGAAATTTGGATGACATACAGGGTCATGAAAAATCGAAGAGTTTGGAAAATAGGATCACAAATATCACGGCAACTCATTATCCGATCGACTTCATGCTTTATGCAAAATTTATGCTTTTTTATTGTCATTTTATATTCACTCCTTCAAATAAACAATTTCGAAAATTTTTATGTACCTTTTATCAGAACGAATATTTCGAGAGTCCGGATAATCGAGGTTACTGAAATTCAATAAGCTTCTTCCCATTATTACATACTAAGTATATTCCAAATTTAAAGTCTCTATCTCAATTTGTTTGGGAGATAGAGCGTTTACAGACACACAGACGGACGGCAAATTTTTTTTTTCTAACAATATGTTTTTCGGAATCTCCAGTGTCTGAAACGTGTATATCCGTCAAAAAATTTTTTTCAATTTTCAAAACGATTACAAGACTTACCCTATACTACGTATGATGGGTAAGTAATAATCGCCAGATATGTCCCGTAATCAAACGATTAAAAGAAACTTAGTTTCAGTTAGTGTCTGCAAACTTAGTTAGTGTCTGCAAAAAATATTAATTCCAAATGCTCTAGAAAATTGACTCTAACTTCCAGACTTCCTTTTTAACACTTTCCAACATACTTGAAAAGTGTTTCTGAATTCGGTTTGTCTGGCCTTCTATCCGTGCTCGAAGTCACGTAAATATACTCGGATTGCCATGCAATTGATATATGATATTGATATATGTAATGACATGTTCGATATTGAAAAATGAAGTATATAGCAGTTATAATTCGTTTAAAGGGGCACTCAAAAGAATGTAGTTACATTATGGTCTATGGGGAAAAATCCTTTGCAATGCATTTTAATGAGGTTTCACTATTTCACTAATATATTGAAATTTATATACATCACTGAATGTGCACTACAAGATTTTTACTATCGAATATGATACGTGTAGCACTTATAATTAGTTTACAAGGAAACCCAAAAGATTTCTGTTATACACTCAGAAAACATTCTGCCACTGGCATCTAGAAACTAAATTGTGGCTGTAGAAAAAATATTTCCTTGTCATCCTTATAAATTCTAGTTCTCTTTGCTAAAGAGTTCTTGTCTCCCCTATTCAAATTCAAGAGCATTTTCCTATATTATCGTGGTCAAACTTATTTGACACTAGAACTACCATGAGCCGTCATTTTGACGGCTATCAAATGAATATATTCCGATTCGAACCAGAAATTTCTTTTCAAAATAAATTAAATAGAAAACTCGCAGGAATATGCTAAATGAATAAGTTACATAGTTTTTATTAAAATTTCTGGTGTGAAATAGTTTTATAAAACTTCAGTAAAATTTCCGGTAGTTCTAGTGTTAAAAATCTCTGCAAATAAATGTGAACTCAAGAGGTTAGTTTTAGTAACTATAATTCTAGTTTATGAATTTTTTCCAGACATCACGTGATAATTTCTCGCAATTCAAACAGTTCATAACATAATTTATCGTTTCATCACCTAGTAGACTATAGACTAGGAATTCTCGATCATTTCGTCTATTCAGTTTATTTGTTTACATTATTCTCATAACTCGGAAATCTATATTTCTAGTTGAAGGATTTCGAAAATGACTATTTATTCGTTCTAGATGAAGGTGGTATAAGTTTTATTTCTGTGTACTATGGTCTATGGGGAAATGTCGTTTGCGTTTCATTTTAATCATGTTACACTGTTACAGACATAATGAAATTCATATCAACTTCTGAGATGAACTAAAATATGCTTTCTGTAGAATATAGTGTGTAAAGCATTTGTCATTTATTTACAGACCTACACAAAAGTATTCGGTTACATACATAATGGTCTACTGAGAAAACTTTTTGAAGTGTATTTTAATTAGGTAACGCTATTTCAAATGTAATGAATTTGTTATAGATAACTGTGGTTTGCTACAAGATACCTGTTGTATAACATGATGTGCATAGCATTTATTCTTCATTTACAGGGACACACAAAATATTTAAGTATTGTCTATAAGCGATCATTGCTGGAAATGCGCTTTCAGTTAGGTATGCGTTTAACTAAATCTTTCCATACAATGTGGTATGCATAAATGCTATAGATCATATACAGGGCTACACAAAAGATTTCGTAAGCTTCACTGTGTATCGGCGTAAATTGCTTAAAGATGTTTTTCAATCAAGTTATACATTTTGAATGTGAAATATGTTTAGTGTACTAAGAGATGTTTGCTGAAAATCATATACATGACCACGTAAAGAACTGTCTACATGACCGCATATGCATGAAAATTTCTAGAAGTGTTACTTCAGTAGTTTGCAGAGTGTTTTTGCCTGAATTAAACTTTAGCTTAATATGTGTCGTGTATAAAAAATATTTAGGTAATATACAGGGGTTGTACAAAAGAATTCAAATATGTTCCCGTTTATTGAGGAATTTTCAACTGTGTTATCTGTTTTCTTAGTAGACTAAATTGTAGCATACTATAAACTTATAGATTATATACAAGGCTACAGAAAAGAATTCGAGTACTTTTCTGGCAATGACTGATAATTACTGAAATCTGGTTTCCAAATGTGTTTTGCGTTTTCCAAAATGTTTACTTAACTATCTTATTTACCTTATTAAACAGCGAAAGTTTGTTAAAGAATTCTTGGAAGTGTGGGAAAGTGTTTCATAATCTATGCTTAAGGGTATATTGAAATCCAAACTGCTTATTTTGAGACACATTTTTAAATTCATTTTTGCTCTAAAATGCATTCAATTGGCAGGTTCTCTTATTCAGAAACTTTATAATGTCCGAAATTGGTCGATTTTTTGATAAAGGCAGAATATATTTCAAAAAATGCTGTCAAAGTGGACATTTTGAACCGAATTTCCAGAAGCGATAGCTCTGGAAGCAAAAAAAAAATTATCGTACTGTGAAAATAATTGTTTGTAAATCAATTTCTAATTAATTGAACGAAAAATAAAAACATGGGGCCCTTATAAATCTCTTCATAAATCACGCCGCCAAGTTTCATGATTTTACTTTTAAAAATGAGTCTGAAAATGTGTCTCAAAATTTTCAGTTTTGAGCGTGGAAAAATATATATATTTTTTTTTAATACCGCTTTAATGCATGATTTTACTTTCTTGTTTATTTTTACTTTCTTCTATCTTTACAAGAAGAAAGTATAGGATTCATGAAAATTTTCAACTTCCGGTTTTCGGCGGATTTATAGGCTTTAGAAGGTCCTGAACACGATTTGACTGTTTTTAGAATATCTGCGTCTGTCTGTCTGGATGTGACAAAAAATTTGTGGGCACTCTATCTCAAGAACTAATGCATAGAACTTAATAAAACTTTAGATTCAGTTAGACCTTTATATACATTGTTGCTGATTATGTCTTAGTGTAAATATACCAACGGCGCTGCTATGCTGCATGTTTCGGGATTTACACGATTTTAGTGATAATTCATATATCAAGAACTAATGCACCGAATTTAATAAAAGTTTAAATTTAGTTAGACCTTGATATAAACTAATACTCATTCGTTTTGGTGTATGTGAGACCTGTATGAGATAGAAAAAAGTTTTGGGATTAGCACATCCGACTAGTTGTGTCTTGTGAGCATATAGAATGGTTCACAAAAGATTGGACAAACTTTAAAAAATTGTAGCGCACACAAAACTAAGTAACATGTTTAGGAAAAGAGGGTTGCAATGCATTTTTTACTCAAAAACACAGGGTGCCTCACTCTAATCCGAACATAACTATCGTTCATAACTTTTATATAAAATAAAGACATTTGAAAACAATTCTCATCAGATTATTCTTGCTTTGTGCAAAATGCTATGATATCGTGAAACGTGATGCAAATATAGAGCATTTTGGTTGGTGAGATCATATGAACTGTCAACTGCATCCCGAAATGTATCGGTGATTGTTGAAAGGAACTAAGTCCTAGGTATCAAGTTCCCCATGTCCTGGGCGTTGTGCCTTTCAGCAATCAACTTTTAAATTCCTTCCTCCCAAACATGCACCGATTGAGTTCGTTTCTTCACGAAATGGTCAATACACGTAAATAAACCTTAAAACCATATTGAAATGAGTAATGTCAATGTATGAACTTAGTTCCTTTCAACAATAACCGATTCAAATATAGAGCGCTTATTTCAGATCTATTATTATAAAAATGGTTGTCGCTTCCACCATTCTTTTTGACATTCTGGCATTACTTACACAAAAAGATCAGTGTATGAATTGACATTTTTCCAATTGAGAGAAATATTGTCCAGTCCGGGAATCTGTGGCTTAAATTTCCAATTATCTGCCTACTGAGCCGCCTGGGCAGACAACCCCCGTCATTATGTTGAGCTGTTTCAGATAACATACCAGATGCTATTTCCAAAAGATTGTCTGAGTAAATTGTGTAGGCCTGTTGATAGTCCACATATATCAATAGGCAAAGCATTGGAAATTTATATCACAGGTTGTGGATTCAACTCCCAGCATGGACATTTTCCCCCCAGTTGAGAAAATGCCAATTCGTATGATATATACACCAATCAGTGTGATTGAGGTAAAAATATTAAAAGCAGTATATTTCAAATTTCGTCAAAATACCTTTATTGTTCTCAAAATTATCATTAACCTTCTCACCTCCGTGAACTGATATACTATGCTGCAGGCGTCACTGCAATAGAAGCATTGTTTAAATTGTTATATTTCTACAAATATAATGCAGTGTTAAAACATTGAGTAATGATTAATACTCTCAATGATTATACTCATATACATAATTAAGTTTATTACATCAAGTTTGAAAATTCATCTTTTTATTAGCATTTTTAAAAATTTAAAGAGAAAACAACATTACAAATGTGCCCTTTGCTCCGCGGTCAGGGGGTTAAAAAACCCGAATCGTATTCCAGTGAGACACCCTGTATTTTGACTGAATAAATAGATTGTGACCCTAGTTTCCAATACAAAAATCGTTTTTTGTGATGTGTACCACCACTTCTTAAAGTTTGTCGAATCTTTTTTTAATCACCATGTATAGTAAAAATCAGCAGAAGTAATGTGTCTTCTCTGTAATGCATCTTTGCTAAATAAAAATACACGTCAACACCCATAAGAGATTTATTTCTCAAATAAAATGCGCATGACTGCATACTCACGATCCAAAACTGTCGTACAAATCAATTACCATTAATTGGAAGAACTTTTTTTCCTGGCCACAAAGTAATCACTGGGTTGATAATAATTTGATCTGCCGGTTTGTGTGGATTATTGATTTATGCAATACTGTACCCAAAAAGAATGATGAAAAGTATATTTACAGGCTACAAAATATGCTTATCATAAAACAAACCCTTTATTTCGAACAAAAAGGAAAAACAATCGTCTTATATGATAAACATATTATTGTGAAAAAAAAATTAGTTTTCAAGATAAACAAATAACTTTTGAATTTGAATTTAACACTTTTTGCCCCAAATTATGATTCAAGAAATTAGTCTTACTACCTCAATAGTTATCTTCCTAAATGTCTGAAGATACGTTAGAAAATGTATAATATGAAATTGAGATAGCTTTTTTTCAAGAAAACTAATTTAATAAATCTATAGCTCTCTTTGTAAAGTATTTACAAGAATAAATAGACAGAGTAAAAAGATGGAAAACTTACAATTGTTATAAAAGCAATGTAAGCAAATGTATTGTGATCCTATGTGCAAATAAAAATTTTGTTGTTACAAAATTTTCATGTCATACTTTTTAATAAGACTAAAGCTACATTTCTGTAAATGGTGGGAAATAGCTCATTTCAAAATATTTAGCTTCGACTGTTTAGCCGTGCTTTATAAATGTTATCCAGCAAAGTGTTTTCTATGAAAAGTAAAATCTACTTTTACTAATAGGCGGATTAAATAAATTTTATATTAAATTTTCTGTAATAGTATTTGAAAGTAACACCGGAGAATTAAGGGTTAAAGTTATAGATTTCAAACTTGCTACAACTTGTTAAATAGTATAGAAATAAATGAGTAAGTCATTTTTGTGTACATATTTGGATTACTTCTCTATCTGTGTATTTAAGATTTTGAGTTGAAATTTGACCAGTTAAAAAAAATGGACTGTGTTAGATTCATGGTAGAAATATTTTCTTGAAATTGTATTTTTCCTAAGTTCAGTAAGCCCTGATGTTTATATTAAAACAATTTTAGATACTACATATTAGCCGAACCAGCAAGATCACATTGTCAACAATAGTAATTATTTAAAGAGTTGGAAGTAATTTCTATTAATAAATTACTATCATACTTAATTTTGCTTACATACATACATGTATCCTTCCTTACATATACACATACATTCTTACTTGCATGCCTACATGAATCCTTACTTACATACATAATCTTACATGCTTATATACATTTTGCTACATACAATTAAAACTTAAATTAATTTGCATTAATAACCAGGTGATCCAAACGTCAGGAGTAACATTGACAAGAACGAAGAATCATGCTTCAAGCATAGATTCTGTAACACTTTCCAACTCATCCAAAATAATTTTACAAATCATTACTGTTTAATAAGGTGAAATTTGGAAAACGCATAACATATTTAAAAACCCAATTTCAGGAATTATTAACAATATTCGGAAAAATATCCGAATTCTTTTGTGCAGCCCTGTATATGATCTACAGATTTGTATATATGTTACATAGATCGCTAAATTTTAGTTCAGATAGGAAACGCGTAGCACAAGTTAAAATGTCCCTTTTGGAATTTCCCTCAATAAACGTAAATGTACTCCAGAACTTTTGTGCTGTCCTGTATATGATTTATAGACTTTATACACACCAAGTAATAGAAAAAAATGAGTTCAATTTAAAAACGCGTTAAGCAACAGAAAAAGCACTTCCAGCAATTATCGTTAACAGAAAGTACCAAATTCTTTTGTGTGTCCCTGTAAATGAACAATAAATGCTATACTCTAAATATTCTATTGTAAGCATCTTGTAATGTAGCTTAGTCACATATATGAATTTCAATTTGTTTGAAATATTTAAACATTCTTAAAATAAACCGCAAACGATTTTTCTCCATAGACCGTAATGCAACGGAATTCTTTTGAGAGTCCCTGTAAAACAAATTTAAGTGCTATACACAGCATATTATATAGTAAGCCTGTTGTAGTGCACCTCAGTGATATATATCAATTTCAATATGTTTGAAATTGTATAACATCATTAAAATAAACCGCAAATGATTTTTTCCCATAGACCGTAATGTAACGGAATTCTTTTGAGTATCCCTGTAAAAAAGACTATAAGTGCTACACACTTCATATTCAATACCGAACATGCCATAGTAAACCTCAAAAAACATATATCAATTGAATGACTATAAGTATATATTTACGTTAATTAGAGCACGGACAGACAAACAGACAGACGGCAGACAGACAAACCGAATTCATAAACACTTTTCAAATATGTTGGAAATTGTTAAAAATTAATAATTAGAAAACGAATTAAGGTAAAAGGATGCGGTTTCCACCGAACGGATGGTACAGAAGCTGGATTTTTTTTTGTTATGACGGAGGCAAAACGAATTCTTGAATAGTTCTTTTTTTGACTAACAGATGGCTTACAAGTGGCAAGTAGCTTACAAGTTATAACTACGCTTACGAGTTACAACTAAGCATACAACTGTTTAATTTGCTGTCCGTCATTCAGCAGTACAGCTGTTAGACGAGGAACAATACCGTTCACAACATTAAGCAACATTTCTTGGAAATGGCTGGCATATATTGGTGGATAGCATCTTTTAGTTTTGGCGGTTTCAAGCATTCTTTTTTGCTGAAGCTATTGCATTTATTAAGGCATATTCTTTTTTGCTTTCCTCATAAAAAAATCCAACTACATTCTTATAGTTTCGATGCAAATCGCATCTTTTAATCTGTATTCGTTTACGAATTATTAATTTTTAAAGTTATTTCAGACCCGGTACATTACCTTCATGCTTACATACATCCATGCTTAGAGGCATTCATACATACTTACATATATCCATCTTACATGCTTACATACATCCTACAACGTGCGCACACCTTAAAATGCATATAGCATGCATACATACTTTTCAATTACCAATTTTCAATAGATATATCATAGAATATATTTACAATACATATATACTACATCATACATTACATACAATAATAGTAACTAACAAGGAAGGTCTCCTTAAAGCGCATACTCAGAATATTTTGAAAAAAAATGCTAATGAAACTGCTCATGCATGTAATAAAGGATCAGTCAAATTTAGCTGCGAAATCCCAGTAGAAAATTTGCAAAAAAATAAAATACTTTAGAGTATTTGGCACAAAAAGACGTGATTTGGCAAGCAACACTTTTTCTTCGCGAAATGCAAGCGATTTTAATGCATTTTAAAATTCCTGGTTAAATGAGTGCTTAAATGCGAAGTACTTTATAAATTTAAACTTAAACGAATAAATATATTTTTTATAAGCTTATACTATAATATATATACAAGTTGCGTATAATATATATACAAGTATTTAGTTTTACACCGTTTCACCGGCTGATAAGTGCTAAGTATACTTTAACAGTAACTGCCCAATTAAGAACGCTCTCATTATACATTTCGATGTTGAATAAGTTGCTGTTTATATAGCAACAATACTTTTAGCTTGTCGGCTCTTCAGACCTTAATGTTTAGTTTGAATTTTTAACCAATTTAAACGTTGTTATAAACCGTAGAATAGGATCGTTAAATTTCATTATACACACATATAAATGCATATGATAAAACTGGAGTTATAAAAGTGTATTTATTTAAGTCAAACCTACTTAAACTATTTAGTATGAAGAATAGAAAAAGTTTTTTCATGAAAGAGTATACATCGTAAAAGCGTATTTTTTTTAAATTCCATTGTGTCGCCCACTATCGATAAATCGCAAAAAACACGAAATTTTCATATTTTTTTACGGACGTTATATCGAGGTTCCGCAGCAATTTTTTTTATAAACATATATATCCTCATGAGATCATTATACTGTAATTATTTCAAAATTTTCTGAGTATGCGCTTATGGAGACCTCCCTTGTAAGTAGTTGCTACTAAGAGTTACTGTAATTAATATTATAGGGGCCATCGTTGGTGGTGTATCTACCTGAGCTGGATAATAGGTAAGTATCGAATTTGATTTTAATCTACATTTTTATTCTTAAAATTTATAATTAAACTTTGATAAATACAGTATTTTGCTTTATATCTAAAAATGTGTGGAAAACCGAATAATTACAATATATTTATAACAAGCGCAATAATTTTTCTCAAAAATAGGTACACCCTACTCCAATAGTTCATTACCATTAATAAAATTTTATTTTATTATAAAAGTATTTTTTTATGCTGATAAAATGTTCACATCTGTTACAATAAACTTTGACCTAAATATTTTTAAATGACAAATTTATTTACACATATCATATAAAGTTCTAAAATGCTCCCCGATTTCTAACAATTCCTCATTTTTTTTTATATTATTCAACATTTGCATAATAAAATTCATAAAACAATTAGCAGTTTCTTTATATTTCATATTTGTTTTGGTTTTTGCGGAGAGATCTAAGATTACTAATCTAGGATTACTCAGAAATTAATGATTTAGAATGACGTCTTGTCATCCGAATAAATTAGTTCATCGGACCTCTAGGCTATTAATTTTCGCATTAAATAAAGCTGGTTTATGTTTAAGATTATATATTATAATTTCCTACTTAACTTTAAATAAGTCGTGCTCGTCTTTTAATCAATTTATTCCTATATAATCATCACGAAAATTAATAACTACATAGAATTTATCTTAAAAAGAAGGTAAAAAATATTTCAATTTAATTTAGAATTATTAAACGTGCATATAAATGATAAAAAAAAGACAACATTATAAAATTCCAAATTATTAAATCGCTGCCAAATTGTTATACTCCTCCTCCCCATGCTTCTTACGATGTAATTACCTTTCAAAAACATGTGCATGACATATGTATGCGTGTAAATACAAACAAGAATGTTCGCATAGTAAAAAAGGGAAAACTAGATTGTGATTATTGATTTTGTAAATAGTGTTACTAATGTAAATGCTATATAAATATTAATTCTCTTGGTATGGTGGTTGAAAAATTATAAGTTATTGGTGATTTGTTAGAAAAAAAATGGATTCTAATATTGTAAAGCGCTAAAAATCTAAAAATTATTATCCATAATGTAAATAATTTATTAATATTAGGAAGATTATTAGTTCCTATATATAATGATAGCTCGCCTGTGTTGATCGATGGTTTATTTAACGATCCAGAGTGAGATAACTTGCAACATATATTTTCTGCTATAATTTTAACTATTTTAACTTTTTTTATTTGTATAACCTTGTTGTATTTTTCTATTTTTCTATATTTTTATTGTATTATTTTATATCGTATTTGGTTGTTTTGATAGGCTTTTATTATTATTATTATTATTGTTATTCTTTTAAGGCTTTTCCGTTTAACTTTGCTGTTATAGGTTCTTTAGGATCAAATGCTCGGAATGTTTCCACATTTACGATTCTCTTATTTTTCCATCAGAAGTATGAAGTACTATGCACTTTAAAACAGGGCTGTCCAACGCGGCGTCTGTGGGAAGTTTTCGTGATGCCCTTCCGAATGTTTCCCGTTAATAGATTTTCCTTTAAGGGTATTTGTCAGTCAGATTTCTAATTACCGCCGCTATCATGTACGCTAATGGCACCACTGCTGCACGTAAAATCAGTCGTGGGTGCAAAGTCCTCCAAGTTCCCTGTAAATTATACCTATGGAGGTGCATAGTCATGTGATGGTCTCGTCACCTGATCAAGGTTCGAAATTACGAGTCAAACTCGAGTAGCGATGGTATGACGTATGTGTGTGCGACGCAGCGTGAAATTAATAAATAGCCCAGCATCTCACATCCATCCGGCATGACATTGCTGCACTGTGCAGTGCTGAACCGTCTCATCCAACATCAATTAGCAATCGACCAACTAAGAAAAAGCAACTTAGGCAACAAGACACACTGAAGCCACATCTAGCGAAGATCAGGCGAATCCTCGCCCCTTTGCCAGGCATCAACCCGTTAAGCTGGGAAAAATTCCGGCAGATGGGGCCTTGTCTGGTCAGCGGTCTAAAAAAAATCCCCCCCGCTAATGCGAAACTTATGAGCGTATGATGCATTCGTATTTTTAAAATATCTCCTTAGGCTATTAATATTTTAAACATCTTTTTAGTGTACTGTTCTTAAAGGATGTCCCCCCTTTTTTTAATCGTCAACTTATTGCTAAAATATATGGTTAAAATCTTACTCACAGCTCGTCATCTTCGCTAAGATTTTAACACATAAAGTATAAAATTAAGCACAGATTTTAGAAATATTTTGACAACTAAGAAAGAAATATTACACAGAAAAACGAAGTTAAAAGTATTCATTTCCTTATGAGATATTTTTAAAATAAGAATGCTTTTCACGCCCAAAAGTTTAACATTAGCTAGGGGAATTTGAGATCTCACTGACCAAATCCATTATAGAGCATGCTTTCTTTAAAACCAATATTATTTGCATATTTCTTTTTAAATTGTTTAAGGAGCGATTCAGGTTTCTGGTTCTCTCCGCTATAAAACTTTTGAGAAAGCCTCACCGTCAGAAAAATGCAATTCTAAATTTAGCATGATTTTTGTTATCTCTGTAAATTATTGTTACATAGAATTCTTGAATCGTATTCTTGAATTGACTACCATTGTAAGATTACTGTTGTATGTTTACCATTGTGCAGCGTATAAAACGAGTGAGATTTCCACTACTCAGCACCTGATTACCGCAGGAGCAAACTTCCAACAGTATTTCATAATAGTAATTATTGCCTTATTTATGACAAAAATTCTGTATTGAAAAAGATGACGATTACTCTTCAAAAATGCTAATGAAAGTTAGCCCCTGTGGTAATGAGGCTCTGCCACTACTACACCGTGGAAATATTGTTATATATTTTGAGTTATGTGAATAATTTTGCCCTGTTTTTCTTGCAACCAGGTGAAATGCGCCCCTGTTTATTCAAAGGTTAGACAGGCCTGCTCTAAAACGTATATCTTTCAAAGTTCCAAGTATCAAAAGTTTGTCCAAAGGCTAAATAATTATCCAGTGTTTCTGATGAGCTTAAGACTTCCCCCATATAAATAACATTTACGTACATTTCCAGCTCATTGACGGTTGTAAAAGTCCTGATTTTATTTAATTTCTACGTGAAAAAGTAATTATTAATCATGCCTACTATTCTGGAAAATATTAACACATCTATTAAATAAAGTACCAAGATAATTACATTTTCTAATATCTTTTGAAGCATTTAAAATATATATTAGCCGCTTATATATATATATATATATATATATATATATATTTTGCATCGTCTGCCAAATCGTCAGTACCTCTTCCAAAACTTATGAATACGTCTTTTGCAAAATGGTGATTTTTGAAATGTTCGGTAGAGTGGGAAATTTAGTAATTAAGCTATCGACTCCAAATGAGGATTGGAGCTATATGCGATGAGCACTTACTTATCTAATGAATCATTAAATTTGTCTTTATATATATATAAAGGAGGAAATATTATAGAGGTAGAGACATATAGTATTGTGTCTGCCATTTCAGAATGAACTAACTGAAGATCTAGTCACAAGATGGCGGCTGTTTTGTGTGTTACTTCGGATCAACAGGCCCTGATTACCGTCAGGTCAAACTGCCATCTGTATAAACGAATACAAATTTTTGCCTTACTTAAACGTCTTCTTCCTAAAAGATTTGTCTGTTAAATCAGGCAGAAATTTGTATTCGCTTATACAGGTGGGAGTTCGCCACAAAGGTATTATAATCTCTTTCACCGACATTGACAGGGGGATTGTTCACGTAGTCTTAATATGACGAAACCACAAGTTGTAACTACCGTCGTAGCAAACATAAATTAGCCGTTGGGGGCCACCGTAATACTGACCCATCATGGATATGCATAACGTAAAATAGTAAAATAAAAAATGTGTAAACTACTTATAAAATGCTTTGCAATTCGAATAAAATCGTGGCTTGATGACATCATAAACTTTAAAGGCTCGATTACTGAATTGCTTAAAAGAAACATCCTTATAACTCCAAAAACAATAATCCTATTAACTAGCAGTTTATTGCATCTGATTAAGCGTCTCATTTCCAATTAAAATATATCTTTGAATTGAAATTTGGATGAAATACAGGGTGATGAAAAATCGAAGAGTGTGGTAAATAGGATTACAAATATCTCGACAACTCATTATCCGATAGACTTCATGCTTTATGCAAAATTTATGCAAAATTTGCGTTTTTTTATTTTCTTATATATTCACTCCTTAAAATAAACAATTTCGAAATTTTTTATATACCTTTTATCAGAACGAATATTTCGAGAGTCCGAGAAAAATAGATCCTGCTAATCGAGGTTACTGAAATTCAATAAGCTTCTTCCCATTATTACTAAGTACATACCGAATTTCAAGTCTCTATCTCAATTTTTTGGGAGATAGAGCGTTTACAGACACACAGACACACAGACGTACAGACACACAGACGGACGGCAAAAACTTTTTTCTAAAAATTTTTTTTTCGGAATCTCCAGTGTCTGAAACGTGTAAATCCGTCAAAATTTTTTTTTCGATTTTCAAACGATTACAAGACTTACCCTATACTAAGTAAGTAACTAGTAAAAAAGAATAGATATTTTTGCCTTAATTATGACAGAAGTTGTGCATCAATAAGGTCTTTAAATAAGGGAAAATTTTTTATTCAAATTTACTGGTGGAAGTTTTCACTGGCAGTAACCAGCTCCCGCGGAACTGGTTACAATTGAAGCTTCATTATTTAAGCATACGTCAATGCCTCTTTATTCATAGTTCTATGATGTCCACTATTCAGAAGCGTCCTGTAATGGAGAACAAGAATGATTTGTTGTTCTCAATTTCATGATGATGAGATTAATTTTGTGTTTTTTTTAATTTGCTGTTTAAATTTTGTCAAATCTAATAAGGATTTGAGTTTAAATAAATTGTCAATATTTGTTTTCCCATACTAAACAAAAATTATCTTAATATTATGGACGTATCACATTGTCATTATTCCTTCATGTGAAATTTTTAATTTATATGAATGAAATTGAATAGTTTCAAATCATGCATATTTTTAACCTTCATTTTTGTATCTAATTACATGGGAAATATATTTTTTCTATATTTATCAAAAATAAATATACTGTCAAATGAAGCAGTAATGCTTCCTTTTCAGAATCATTTCACATTAAATTAAGCAAAGAAAAAAAAATTAACTCAAAAGATAAAAGAACCAAAAAATCGACTTTTTTTTGTGAAAGATATGCTATTTTTCAGATAATAAAATGCTTGCCTATTTTTTCCAGTAAAATTGGCTTATGTTTTTACATATTTTGATCTATAAAATTATAGGAATACATTTATTATGTATATTTTCAATTCGATACATTTGTCATTAATTAATTTTAAGAAAAGTTTTCTAAACAAGTATAGAAACAATTTCAAAATGTTTAATAAATACTAACAAAAGAACTGAATTTTCAGTATGAAATGTGTTTCTCTCATTTATTCTTATAAGATCTTTAGACAATAAATAAATAGATAGAAAACTATGACTCAAAATTATTTCATGCAAAAACAAAAAATAATTTACAAGCGAATTGAATTTTTTTTTTATGTTTATCAGCCAAATATAATTAGTTGCAATATTCATTCATGCATTCTTTTTAATTGAAGAAAAATCGTTCAGGAGTATGTTTTATAGATGTTTACAAACGCAAAGTAAAATGAAAGGGAAAAATAATTTGCCAAATAAGAAAAGAATATGAAGGAAGATATTTTTCTTTTTTCCAAAATTTTAATTATTTAGTGTTTAAAGATTTTTTAAGAGCAACTTTAAGTATTAGAATTAAAAATTCTATTTTTAATATTAGTTTGAAAAAAAAGTTTTTTTTTTTTTTTTTTTTTTTTTTTTTTTTTTTTTTTTTTGTAATTCGCATTCATTAAGAACTCTTTGCATACATTTCATAAAAATATTTAAAAAAGATTTTATGTTACTGATTTTTTTTCTAAATTATCTAACACAGAAAACAAAATCTCTCTATTCAAGGGGGAAAAATTACTAACGTTCTCATTGGTTACGAATTTCTTTCGTATGTTTTCGGCTTATACTGCAAAACCTATTGCATATAAAAACACGAAAGTAGGTAGTTTTGTATAGAAATGTATGAGAAACCTGTTGAAGCAAATATTTAATGTTGAAATCGGCCAAATTCGTTCAGTTACATACCTTTTATAGGATGAAAAATTATACACAGCAGTTTCGTCATGTTTCGCAAGTATATACTTAACCCCTTAATCGTCGCGCCCGAGACATTCCCGGGCAGTGTAGGCTACTATTTTCTTATTCAGATTGTTTGGTTCCCACCAGTTTTTTGAAATAGTGTAACTGGCTTCAATTTCCTATTATTTTATCTGCCATTACATAAGATGAATATTTCTACTTCAAAAACTGGTGACAATCAAGCAATCTGAAATTTTTAAAAAGTAGCCTACACTTATCGAGCGCGACGATTAAGGGGTTAATAGTTAGTCTTAGACAGAGACAGCAGCTTTTTTAATTATTTATCACTTTTCACATTCACTTTATCTAAGCAGGACTTTTTTTTACTATAGTGCTTTGCTTTTTCAGTTCTATTTTTTCTTTTCTTTTTTAACAGAAACTGCTCTTGATTCTACATATAAAAAAAAACAAAATACATTTTACAATACCGTGTCTACGTTTATAGGACATATTTAACCTTTACTGAAATCTTTCTTGTTTTAAACAGATTTTTAGAATGGTTTCGCACCAGTGACAGATGCTAAGGGTAATCCCAATGATGAACGAAGAAATTTATCACGAGAAAATGTTCGAAGTTGAGCTTATCTAAAATTAGTTGATTGGAAATTGAAAAAAAATATTTCAAAAAAAATTTTGTAAAAAAATAATTCTCACTTTTACTATATGGTGTATAAAGATTTATGCATAATTAGAACTTATACAAAAATTAAAAACTTAAAATTAGATTTTAAGTTTGTAATATTTGTATAAGTTCTAATTAGACATATTTTTTTATACACCATATAGTAAAAATGAGATTTATTTTTTCACAAAAACATTTTGCGATATTGTTTTGATGGTGTAATAGTCCAGTTCATTTAATGAAAAAAAAAATCCGATTTTTCGAATTCTAATCCAATTCAATATGAACACAAAAAAAATTATGAAACTAAGACAAGATTTGTAAATTACCGAAAGGAATGAGATTAAAGTAAAAAAATCGATGGTAAAAAGATGGTAATTTGGAATTTAATTCCAGGAGCTATTTAAAGAGGCTAGCATTCTATTTTTATTTATTTATTTTTTGCCATTTTAACAATTTTTCCAGTTATCTGTATCTGCGGGTCATTAGTTTCTCAAATGAATATTAAAAAATGCAGAAATGGAAACCACTTGTCAGACGATTTAGACCCAGCTTGTATTCTGATAAAAATAATTAAGTATTAAGCATATATATTTTTACTTTTCATCTAATATGCGGCAACAGAAATGTCACCTAATCACAGTATTTTTTATTACTTTCTAAAATGCAATTGTTACTAGAATTATTATAATATAATACATACATATACACTACTCATATTTTTTAAATGCTAATAAAAATTCTTTAAGCAATTTTTATTCGTTATTATTTTATCCACTAAATTTGTTACTTAATTGACATCTTATGGTTAAGTAAAACATTTTTTTAATAAATTTGACACGCCGATGTGAAAAGGTTCACCATCCCCAACCTAGGAAATCATTAAGTGGTTCATGTTTGTCACACAAATAAACAAACCTGGCGCTAGAATGTACGAGGGTCGATCCAGAAATAAGGTCGGCATCAAATTTACAAATAGACAACATTGTTTATTCTCATAGAAATTTACATCGTTGGAAAGAAGAAAGTTTGCTATATTTCTCTACATAATCGCCATTTTTTTCTACGCATTTTTCTAGACGGTGCTCCAATTTCTGTATTCCAATGTCGTAGAACTCCGGCGCCAACCCGTTGAGGATGCGGTTCACCTCTTCTTTGACGTCATCGTCGCTCCGGAATCTTTGGACACCCAAGTGTTCCTTTATCGTGGGGAACAAGTGATAATAACTAGGTGCGAGGTCTGGACTGTAAGGTGGGTGGGGTATGACAATCCACCCTAATTGTGTCAAAAGCTCCTGGGTTTGACGGGAGACGAGAGGTCGGGCGTCGTAGTGAAGCAGCGTTACACCGGCTGCCAGTCGTCCTCGCCGGCTGTTCTGGATAGCTCGCCTGAGTTTTCTTAGTGTTACACAATAACTCGCACTTGGCGGGATCAACAATGGGAAACTCCATCTCGGACGGCTGCTGAGCCAAGAATAAGCAGCGCAGCGAAGTGCGGCCGGGGGAATTGCGAGTGCGAGAACAACCGCGCACCGACCTGTTGCCGTATTTTGCCTCGCACCTCCCCGTGCGGCTGGAGCTCTTTGGGATCCTTATTTCTGGATCGACCCTCGTATTATGCGTGTTCAAATGAAACACGTTCAAAGCTTTCAAATTGACGAGTTTGTGCTTAAAATGAGGAATACGCAAGAGCAAGTATCGTCATACGTATACAGCATGCATTTCGTTGCGAAACGGTCATTCTGCTTTCGTTGCTTGAAAATAGAAGTAAGTGCGTTAAAGATGGATAGAGTGATTACGACCCCCTCCAAACAAGAGCAACGTGTAGTAATACAGATTTTATCGGCAGAAAGACGGAAGCTTGTTGAGAGTCATTGGAGAATGGTTGCTATGTATGGAGAAAAGTACTTTTCAAAGACAACTGTTACGAATTGATATTCCTGAAGATTTTTAATTAATTGGTATTCTTAGTTTTGACTTTTTGAAGTCTCATAGAGTCACTATTGACTTACAGAATTATCAGGTAAAGATAAATAACAGTATACGTGACATCTTAGACTCTATTTCTACACAAGAGGTTGATCAAACACATAATTTACAAGCCAATACATTATCTCAACATATTCCTCTGCCTGAATCTCCCAATGAAGATAATTCAGTGTCTGTAAATTCTAATACTAAAGTATGTTATTCACTTTCCTCAAATAATTCTTGTTACTCAAGAGAAATGAAAGTTGTCATTTCACCTAACAGTACTATATATGTACCTGCGGTGTCTTCATTTCATTGTTATAACCATCAATTTTTGTTTGAACCAAAAAATCATGATTCATCAGCTAATGCATATCAATCAGTAGTTTCTGGAGACCAAATTTCAAAAGCAAAAAGTCATAATAAACCAAGCATTTATTTTTTTGTTGCTATCGCTAATAATGCTAAAGAGGCCATTCACATTAATAAAAATTCTGTTTTGAGAACAATTCATGAAATAGATGATATTCAAGAAAATTATTGATCCTCAAATTATCATTTCTCCACATTAAATTAATTCAAGCTTCTGTTGAAATTTAGAAATTGATAAAATCAAAGTTCAAAATTAGCAATTTCAGCCTAAATCCTTTGTCTCCATATCAGAAAGCATAATTACAAAATTTACTATCTAAATATCACATAGTTTTTTTCTTCTTCCATGAAATCCTTGTGTCATACTGACAGAGTAGTACCTCATATCAAATTCATCTCAAGTTTTCCTGTTAAAATA
Source organism: Maratus michaelseni (assembly GCA_963931845.1). NCBI lineage: Eukaryota > Metazoa > Arthropoda > Arachnida > Araneae > Salticidae > Maratus > Maratus michaelseni. The sequence goes on from OZ007588.1 coordinate 389,051,978, forward strand.
CTGCAGGTCTCTGTTCCGTTGTCTCCCGCTTTAATTTATCATGTTTCTCTATAAAACATTTATGTTACACATGAAAATGTTTACTTGACAGCATCAAAAAAACCTATATTTCGGTTTGATAAAACTTATTAATTACACTATAGAAACTATTCTGAAACATTTCCAAAAATTAGTGGCAGCAGCAGAAATTTTGTTTTTATAAATGCTTTTTTAAATCTCTAAAATATATTTGTCCAACATAAAATCATAAATCACATTGACTTTTAAACAGTATTTTTTCTAATACATTCGTTAATAAAAGTACATATTTTTTATATAATAAAAGGTTTTGATAATTCCACTTTCGTATTAGTATTATCTACACTGTAAACAATGACCAATGTTTCTTATTTTGTGAAAATATACTATAACCGCGAATGAAAATATAATATGATCTTCTGAGTTATCCGAAATTCTGAAGCGTGTTCCATTGTCTTTTGAATCCCCAGAAACCAATACATTTCCAATATTTAAGGAATTATTTATAAAAACAAAGTATTGTTCGCTGCCCGTATTTTTCAGAAACGTTTTCGAAGGGTTTTTATAGTGTATTAATTAGTGTCCTCAGCCTGGAATACCTGTTTTTCGAATGTCATCAATTCACAAGTAAATGTTTTCAGCCGTATAAGTTAATTTATACATGAAAGAATAAAGAAATAATCTTAATTTTAATGTTAATACTAACGCTGTTAATTTTACATGTTTGTCTGTTAAACAAATTTTTTGAGCATGAAAATGTTTACTTGAGAATTGATAGCATTCGAAAAATAGGTATTCGAGGCTGAGGACACTAATTAATACACTATAAAAACCCTTTGGAAACGTTTCTGGAAAATACGGGCAGCGAAAAATACTTTGTTTTTATAAATAATTCTTTAAATTTTGCAAATGTATTGGTTTCTGGGGATTCAAAAGACAATGGAACACGCTATTCAGAATTTCGGATACGTCAGAAGATTATATTATATTTTCGTTCGTGGTTATAGTATATTTTCATAAAATAAGAAACATTGGTCATTTTTTACAGTGTATTACGGTTCTCGTGTGTATGTTCAGTGTTAAATGCATCTATTCTTTAAGATTTGAATGAAAATACTAAAAGATCTATATCATGGATGCCAGCTCTTATGCTTTTTTTCCCACTTATATATGTGTTATGGAACAAAAATAGGTCCGTGAATAACGATGATGTCATATTGACAGTGACAACGATCTAAGCAATCAATTTCGCTTTTTGAAATCTTTTAACTTCTGAACATGGCACATTTTCAATGTTTACAACATCGAATAGGACAGAAAATGTACTTTTAAATGCTATTTGTTTGAAAACTGTATCTTAATTTACTGATTGTTTATGATTTTAAAAATAATTTTCATGCATGATTTTTTAAAACCTGTTTTTATCAAAGCCACCTATTAAAATATAAGCGGCATTTGGTTTCTATCGCGTGCAACCAAATTACAGAAGATTAATTCGGTCGAATTTAAAATCTATATATATATTAGGCTATCGTACGTGGCACAGAAATCGCGATTATTTATCATTTGCCGATGGCAACGAGAGGTTTGTTTTCACTAATTTGCGAATATTAAGAAAAGTATTTGAGGTATTGATTTAAAAGTCACCACACATATGTAGAAAATTTTTTTGCATCCGAAAATACAATTTTTGTAAAAATTGGCCGGCAATTTTTCTTATATATTTTTAAAAACTAGCTACTTTCTAAAAAGGAAAGAAAATAAAGTGCGAAATCAAACCAAGAAACGCGCCATTTTGTTATTAATTAAAACATTGACTTCATTGTTGTACCTTATGCAGTTTAACCTCATTATTGTCCGCATCGTTGTGACGTCAATGTTACGGATGCACATATTTGTTATTTATAATACAGATTTAGTGATAACAGATAAATAATAATAATAAATAATAATAAATGAATAAAATAATCGGTACTTCTCTATTATCCCGTCTGCCACTTTTCATAACAAAAAACTATTTCCAAACTGTAACGCCAAATAAACGGGAGAACGGTGCCATTGGAATATCAGAATAAATAAATAAATAAAATATAAGAATTTAAGGACACAATTGTTATTTTAATTAAGGAAATAACGGTATTTACGTATTAACGCCACAGCAGCTACAGATTTGGCGGTTTTTAAGTGCCGCCAATCTTTTGTAGCACTAAAAAATGGCGTCAAAAATCAGCAAATAACAAGGCAACAAGGAATCCAAAAGATAACTGCGTGCGCGTGCGAACAACAAGATTGCTCTTTATAGGCGCATTAGCGCAACTTCTGCTGCGGTGGCGTTAATACTTAAGTACCGAAATAACTAATAAATAAGTAAAACATAATGAAAAATACCCACAAATTTCGAATTAAAAACCACTTGATGACGTAGCAAACACGTATTATGCTTCTGAAATCAAGTAAATGGGACCGCATTTTTGGCGTTTAATCTTACAGTTTGGCGATAGTTTTTTGTTATGAAAAGTGGTCGACGGGATAATAGAGAAGTACCAAATAATCTTATTGGGTGGAGATTTCCTTCAAGTCAGTCCTACCTGTCATTTTTAGAGGCTCAAGATCACTAACAGTTTCTAGTTTCACAAAGAAGAAAATATTTTTACATTATGCAACTTACAGAAAATATGCGTGAACAGAGAGAGAGTTAGTAAGTTGACTGTTACAGGTTGGCGAATGTCAAAGTGGGGAAACTATTAAGTTGCCCTCAATTTTGATATCCAGATATACAAGATCGCGTGCAGCAACTTTTCAGTAACATTGAGTTTTTTAACGTTGACACCTCAAAAGCTTAAAGGAGGAACCATACTAACAGTGACAAACAATTTGTCAAATGAAATTAATAATAATATCTCTAAGCTCCGAAATTTACAATTGTGTATATAAAGACGTTTTCGATGCAGAAACTTTAAAAAACAGATAAAAATATTTTCTTAATAGTGAATGGTGTAGATATTTTCAATATAATATGTATACACTTTTTTAATTTTAAAGGGTATCCAGCAACTATTGTGCACATGCAAAGGTTTTGATATGCACGATGCTGAAAAAATACCTCTGTTTTTCATATTTCGAAATAGTGTCCATATCTTATGATGCGTATGTATTTTTTATTTCGAAGTATCCAGTCCTAACTGGACAAGTTTTTATATATGATATATACATATATTTTACATATTATTTACACATATAATGCTGAAATTCGTGTATTCTAAAATGCATATAGTATTTAAAAGAGTAGACACTAGAGTGCAGATACTCTGCGCGGGATCGGCTAGTAATATGTATATTTAAGCATTTGTTTCTGGCTAAAAATCCATATAGAAGGTTAAACTTCACCAAAATAAATAAATAAGATATAAGAAACAAGTTATACATGTATAGTAATAAAATTACAAGCTTAAAGACTGAAATAATCAAATTAAAAAAGGCCGTTGTAAATAGCGAAATCTTCGCCGGTTTATGTAACTATTAAACCCTGGAATGTGGCTAATACGAAAGTACCATTTTTAACAACTTCAAAGTTTTATCTGAATACGCAGTTGGTATTTTCATATTAAAATGCTTTTTGGTGCTTTTAGCGTGCAATCCAAACAAATATATTAAATATAAAAACAAACTAGTAGCGTTTTCATTTTGAGAAAGTTTTTACCTATATTCTCTATATTGGGCAATGTGTTCTGTAACCCGAGAAACCCAGGTTAAAGCCCCCCGTTTTTATAAAGTAAAATGTGACTTATTCAATCGCAGGAAATGTGCAATTAAATAAATATGGCTTCTTTAACCGCAGTAGATCTACAATTAAATAAGATATATTTCTCTTTTCAAATAAAGTATTAACAAAAAAGCTTAAAAGTGAGATAATGATTTTTCGGAAACGCTGCCTTAATGTACTGTTTTTTTTATGTAATTGAAATATTTTTTCATATTACAAACAATATTTGTATATTAAATGCGTTCAATACAAATATTTGCTGCAGAACCTACATCATAAATTCGCATGATTTATCAATTCATATTTTCATTTATATATTTCACACTCCTCCAAATATGATATTAACCTGCAAAACGAACCCATGCTCTGTATTCAATAAAGTATTTGTTGTTTATCATTTTGAAACGAGATTCGGAATATCGGAATCCATGCGCCCTCTGTTTGTTTATTTTAAAATAGTTGACTGCAAAAATTGAAAAATTGGAAATACTGTTTGTAGAATATTTGAGAAAAAAAATTATATAAAAAATTTGAATCGCAAAAATTGTAGAGGGGAAGAATGTCTTCATCTAAATGATTTGTCTATTTTACTTTTTGATTCAACATAAAATAAACATTGATGTGAATCATAACTTAGTCCGTAAAAATAAACGTTGGGTTTCTCATTTCGGTAGTTATAATAAAATTTTAATGAGAATCGCAAAAATTGTAGAGGGAAAGAATGCCTTCATCTAAATGATTTGCTGTCTATTTTACTGTTTGATTGAACATAAAATGAACATAGATGTGAATAATTACTTAGTCTGTAAAAATACACGAATGAGCTCTAATTTCGGTTGTTACAATAAAATTTTAATGAGACTCGCAAAAATTGTAGACGGAAAGAATTCCTTCATCTAAATGATTTGTTGTCTATTTTATTTTTTGATTCAACATAAAATAAACATTGATGTGAAGCATAACTTAGTCCGTAAAAATACACGTATGAGCTCTAATTTCAGTAGTTACAATAAAATTTTAATGAGAATCGCAAAAATTGTAGACGGAAAGAATCTTTTATCTAAAGGAAAGAATGACGGAAAGAATCCTTTATCTAAATGAATTGTTGTATATTTTACTTTTTGATTCAACATAAAATAAACATTGATGTGAAGCATAACTTAGTCCGTAAAAATACACGTATGAGCTCTAATTTCTGTAGTTACAATAAAATTTTAATGAGAATCGCAAAAATTGTAGAGGAAAAGAATGCCTTCATCTAAATGATTTGTTGTCTATTTTACTTTTTGATTCAACATAAAATGAACATTGATGTGAATAATAACTTAGTCCGTAAAAATACACGTATGAGCTCTAATTTCGGTTGTAACAGTAAAATTTTAATGAGAATCGCAAAAATTGTAGACGAAAAGAATGCCTTCCTCTAAATGATTTGTTGTCTATTTTACTCTTTGATTCAACATAAAATAAACATTGATGTGAATCATAACTTAGTCTGTAAAAATACACGTATGAGCTCTAATTTCGGTAGTTACAATAAAATTTTAATGAGAATCGTAGAAATTGCAGAGGGAAAGAATGCCTTCATCTAAATGATCTGTCGCCTATTTTATTTTTTTATTCAACATAAAATAAACCTTGAAGTGAATCATAAATTAGTCCGTAAAATTTACATGTATGAGTTCTAATTTCGGTAGTTACAATAAAATTTTAATGAGAATCTCTCTATTCTAAAATAAAATCTGGAGTGATTCCACTCGACATTCAGAACACTGTGCAGAATACTGTTACTATGCGTTCAAATAAATAATAATATAACAATAAATAAAAACTTAGATTCTAATTTTATAAAGGTGAAATGTCTCCACTTGTGAAAATGACATGTTTTAAAGAAAACGAGCACTTTCATTCATAAAGCTTAAACAATTTTTAATGACGTAATTTTCGATACATTTTCATTCTGCAGTGTTGAAAATAATTCCTAGAAACTAAAAGAAAATAAGAAAACTTTGGTTTTATAAAATCTGTACTATTACATAAAGAGAGAACGCCTGACTGACTAACTGACTCATCAACGCCCAGCTGACACGACCAAAGTCAGGATCACGAAATTTGGACAGTAAATTGCTGTTATGATCTAGGCAAGCAATAAGAAAGGATTTTTGAAAATCCTCCCTCGAAGGGGGTTAAAGGGGGGGGGGTGTCGAAAGTTTTAGATCATTTCCTCATATCTCAGCAGCAGTTTTAGGTAGGAGTGCGAAATTCAAGAAAGCAGATCGACAAAGAAAAATATGGTTAAACACGTATTTAAGTGATTTTAGAAATTCACCTCATAAGGGGGTTAAATGGTAGGTCGAAAATTTTTCGCCATATCTTAGCAGAAGATTTAGGTAAAAAAAAAAAGAAAAATTAATCTTACAACAATACAGTTCCAAAAATAAAGTCGCAACAATAGTTACAGCAGTAATATTACAATAATGAAATACATTACTGCTAAAAATAGTTAAACACGTATTTCAGCTATTTTAGCGATTTAATCGGCAACATCGGCAATGAACCTGATTATGGAAGATTGGACGAACAACTATTGTTGATTTTTTATTAGATATTTTGCGTAAGACATTTTTTCACATGGGAAATTTGTAAATCTATTTATTTGGCAAAAGTTGCAAGAATGATCTGAAACAGAAACTCATCTAGTGTTCTTTTTTTCACCAAAGCTTCCCTTTAAAAATTCCATACCCTAATAAATTTTTATAATAATATATAAGATATATAAGATATTATTTAATATATAATATAAATAAGGCATTTTTATTACAATTTAACCCTTTATCTACCGAATTATGAATCAACAAATTGTTCAATCTCAATAATTATCTTCCTTGATGTCTGAAGGTATATTAGACAATTTATATTATAATAATATGAGATTTAGATAAGGAAATATCACAATTCTTTATCGAAACAATGTAAATAAATGTATTGTGATCCTATCATTAAAAAGAAAGGTTTTTATAGTTGCAAAATTTTCATATAACAATTTTTAAAAAGAGAAGATCTACACTTATGTAAAAGGTTGAGAAAAATACCACTTTATAAAATATTTAGCTTTCACTGTTTTGCTGTGCTTTCTAAATGTGATCCAGAAAAGTATTTTCTATAAAAACAAAACCTTATTATCATTATTAGACAGATTAAAGAAATTTTATACAAAGTTTTCTCTGATGGTACTTAAAAGTACCGTCAGTAGATAAAGGGTTAAAAAGCTTTAATTTTTCTATCAGTTCCCTACTTAAGCTTGATTGTCTTGTTTCACCTTTCAGCGAGCGCGCTGCACTAAATTTAACAACAAACGAGATATTTCTTACACTTTATTTTAACATATGATGCCAAAATTAAATTTAACTTTTATTTCTGATATGTATAATTGCTAGTCTAACTTGTTTTTATTACAATTATGAAATATCTTGCATTTGTAACAGCTTAACTACTGCGTGTAAAAATTACGACACGTGCTTACTCATGCAATAAATTAAAGAGCGTCCACTTAAATGTTAAAGTAGCCAAGACTTGTGAAAAACATTAGATTACCAGATATTTTAATTAGAATCTTTTCGGTTAGTCCGGGTATATCATTATGGATATTGTACATAGCGCCATATATGGACAATATTGCACTAAATATTTGCTTAAAAAAAGTTTTGAACATGAGAAACATTTTAATTCAAATCCCACTTCCGTACGTCTATTTTTTTGATTTTTTATTGAATTTAAAAATGTTCTCGACCAGTTTTAATCTACTCTGTACATACTAAAATCAGTTGTAGTTTGTCAGTTACATAAGATCAGTTACCTAACATTAGCAGTTTGTGTATATTATAGAATCAGCTTCACATAAATACAGGGTGTCCGAAAATTTCTTGACACATTTAAAAAAAAAAAAAAAAAAAAAAAAAAAAAGCAATTGGCGTACGAGAGTGCTGTTTGAACAAAAATGCTTCTTATAATCAAGAATTTTCTTTAAAAAATATAAAAAATTAGTTCCATAAATTTCTCATAGATGGCGATACTTCTGCGAAGCTACCGAAGACGTAGAATGTCTTTATACATAACGTAATGCCTTCATACGAAAGACGCATAGTGCGTAAACACAGTTTTTGTCCAAACTATGACAATTCACATTCCAGAACTTAACAATACTCGCTTTCATGAGTTCGATTACACGAATGAGACAAATCAACAAACATTTATTTGACGATAATAGAAAGGTCGGCAAGTTGCTTGGCGATTCGTTTTGTTTTTCTAAAATCGTATCGAGCAATCGATTTTTTTTTTGTCCATATCTCCCTATTATCTTACAGAGGCATCCTATGAATCTTGGCGAGTTTCTTATTATCGTTAAACTAATTGTTGTTGTCTTGTCTCACACGTCTAATCGAATTCATGAAGGCGGGTATTTTTAAGTTCTGGAATGTGTGTTGGCATAGTTTGTCCAAAAACTGCATTCGTTCTGTACGTCTTTCGCCACTGTTATCTATAAAGCCATTCTACTTCTTAGGTAACTTTGCAGAAGTAAAGCCATTTATGAGAAAATTTTTGGAACTAATTTTTAAATTTTTTAAAGAAAATTTTCGATCTTATCCCATTTATGCCTGGCGTCCCAATTTTGGGACGCTTTAGTAAAATGGAAAAAAGTGCACTTCACGCCACTTTTTTTAATAGAAATGTGGTGTCTTATTTTATCGAGGAGTCCTCGATAAAATAAGACACCAAATTTCTATTTAAAAAAAAAGTGGTATGAAATGAACTTTTTCCCATTTTAATAAAGCATCGATGCTAGGCATAAATGGGTTAAGAAGTATTTTCGTCTAAACAACACTCTCCTACGACAATTGCTTAATTTTTTATTGAATTCAAAAATGTGTCAAGGAATTTTCGGACACCCTGTATTGTGGCTTAAAGCCACTATTGAATAAAATTAATTATAGATATACCTGAATGGGGAATTAATATTATGATAACGAAACATTAAAAAAAAAAGGATTGATTTCTCTTTCAGTTTCCTATTTTCGAAGATATTTAATCTTCTGTATATAATAAAATCTTCTTTGAATTTGGTTTTTCTGAATTTAGTTTAAGGAAAGCAAGAAAAGAAAAAAATATCCGATATCAAAAAGATTCGTTAAAAAGAAGACGCATAGTAAAGGCCAAAAGTCACATTGTTAACAATGCATATATTTTAAAGAATGCAGCAAGATGAAAACATTCCTAAACATTTTGATTTCTTGAAATCATATAGGTTTATTATTCCTTCATCAGAGTTTATTAAACAAAAAATTCTGGAATTGTATTTTGAACAAAACTCAGTAGGAGCTGTATACAAAAACAAGTGGGTAAGTGTGATCGCTCAAAGGGTTTCGTTTAATATTCCTTTCAAAACACTTTCTTTAATAAATTCAAACAAATTTAATTTTGCAAAAAGTCATGTTTTTTATAAAGTAAAAATTTACCGGTCTATTTTTTCGTGTTTTCGAATATCTAAACCAGCCGGATAGCGGGCCAAGCCCGCTATTATATTCTGTCATACTAATATCCGTCATACGGACTAAATGCAATATTAAAAAAAAATAATTTCAAAATTAAACAAATTGTACACCTTCAAAATTTTAAAATATGCGAATATTTCCATGTTCGGATTTTTATCACGATTCAATATGTTTCTTAAATTCATATATTTACTATTCTCTATTATTTATATTGATACTCGCTTTGTATTCTTCTCAAACATTTGAAAAATCCGTTAAACTTCCGATATGACGTCAGATTTTCTTTTTAAATCTCTAATGACGTGATATTAATCTGTTTTTTGCACATACACATACTCATACTCCTTGTATTATTGAGAAATCTTTCCGTTTTATGTTTTATTACCACTATAACGTCAATCAATTTTATCATATATATTATTTCTCCTGTCAACATCCCTTTTCTCAGAAAATACGAAACGCAGAACGACGAAGGAGATAGCATATGAAAGCATTTTGAACAGGCTTCTGACATAGCACACTTAACAATTCGTTAAAACAGGTTTTTGAATAAAAATTGTAGTTAATTAAAAATTAAATCGTCAATGTTTTCATAAATGAAATGAAAGGTTTTCTCAAATCAGTGTTGCCACCAAAATAAAATACTGCATTATCAGATGACGTCATCCTATAATGCAATTGAAATACGATTGTTAATTTATTTCTTGCGCGTACTTTTTGAAAAATATCGAGCTTCTAATTGGGATTTTATTTAATTTGTACGCGTGCGTCAGCTATTTTTATTTGTTTTCCTTTTTTAATCTAGGCTGTGTATATGCGTACTGTATCGGAGCACCAGTAGATTGCGTAATTTAAGGATTATCTTACTTTTAGATATACAGGGTGTTTTTTTTTAAACTGACGCTATTCAGAGCCGCCTGTAGCTCGTTCTAATAACTGATACAAAATTTTGTGAGTGGACTAAGAAAACCATGGGAAAAAGGATTCCAACAAAAAATAATTAGTTCCAATCACCGCCGGTAGGGGGAAATGTGGTGCTGTACATTGAAAAAAAAACATCAGAAACAGACAAAATTAATAATTTGGATAAAATGCCATGTTTTATTCACCATTTACACTTTCCCTTTCGTTGATTGCAGTTGAAACATCCATTATCACTTTTTCTGCCACCGGTTTACGTCCTCTGCCTGACCGAACTGCTAGCGAGCCTGTTTCTTCGAATTTCAGAATCATTGCTTTCAATACATTAACGGATAAAGGTCCTTTGCGCAGTTTATGGCGTGTTCTAAGTAAACGAAGAGCGGCTGGTGCATTGCACTGGTTACAATAATAGAACTTCACAAGTAACGCGCGCTGCGGTAACGTGAGATTCATTTTCAATTTGAGCTGAAATTGTTTCTCGGTGTTTTTCGCATGCATTTATAACTTGAACTATTGGCGCTACTGTCGCTTGCGTAAGTAAAAATTTGCATTTTCATTTATTGCCCGTATTTTATGCTAATTCTCAGTTGCATAAATTACCACAGCCCCACATTTCCCCCTATCGATGGTGATTGGAACTTTTTTTTTTTTTGTTGGAATCTTTTTTCCCATGGTTTTCTTAGTCCATTCGCAAAATTTTGTATCAATCCAGTTATTAGAACGAGCTACAGGCGGCTCTGAATAGCGTCAGTTAAAAAAAAAAAAAACACCCTATACAGCTCATTAGGATTCACAAAAATTGTAAGTATTTATTTTTTAATATCTCATTAAGCTGTTAATACGCCAGCGAAGTCCCACGTCACTTAAATGGCTGCTGAACCACAAAGATTGAACCTCCCATATTTAAATTTTCGCAGGTTTGCAAAAAATTGGTGTACCAAATATTGATTTATACATTTAAGACATTTCTGGAACAGTTTTGCAAAATCTGAGGAAATGCTTTCATATGAATTCTCCAAACGTCAGATTCAGTGTTTCATTTTTTTTTTATAATTCCCTTCTGTTTCCGTATAGGAGTCTTGGCAACCTAGAGAAATGACCTTGGCGAGAGAAAAATATTTGGCAAAAACTTTTCTACAATCTTTTCCCATTTTCTTATACACAAACAATCATCATATATATTATTTCTGTTTTCAACATCTTTTTTTTTCTATGCACATACAAAACATACACCGATGAATGAGGTATCATTCGTAAAGTTTTTGAACAAGTTTCTGAGATAGTACACCCACATATTGTTAAAACGCGTTGTTTGATTTAAAAAAAAATCAGTTAATTAAAAATTAGTGCTATAACGTACCAGGAAATAATCTCAAAAATTGCAGTGCGAAAGCTTCGCACGGGTCCTTCTCGTTTCATATTAATCTTTTTTTTTCAATGGGTGAAACTTTTTATTTCATTTTTCACGTGGAAATCGTCTGATGGAAAATTAATTATTGTAGAAAGAATTTCATCGTGGATTTTTAATTTTTGGCATCGGCTATAATGAAAAATGTTTAAATTTAATAGGAAAAGGCTGTTAGAATTTTGGTTTTTTATCTCTATTTATTAAAATAATACGAATTTTTCAAATTTTAATAGTTTCAGCTCTTCACAGTTGATATTCTGATTTATACACCAAGTTTCAACTCTGTAAGTTACATAGTTTTCGAGAATGGCTCTGTGACAGACAGACAACGGAGCGGGAGCAATAGGGTTTCGTGAGATGAACGAAACCCTAGAAAAGATGTAGTTTCTGATTGCTTATTCTTTTTTATTTATCTGTAAAAGGCGAGTTAATTTCGGCATAAATTGTACAAATCAGAAAAACGCTTTTAGTTTAAACTAAATATCTTTTTAAAATAGCCGAGTGGCTATTTTAGATAATATTTATTTTTTAGATTTATATATTTTAGAATTTATATATTTTAGATATTTTAAATAGCCGAGTGGCTTTTTAAAATAGCCGAATTGTGGCCGAGTAGTTAAGGCATCACTCCGCTAATTGCTAGCGAGCGTAGGAATCAGGGCAACGGGTTCAAATCCCATCACTCCCATTGCACACACTTTGTGGAGTTCCGAGCTGCAATTCTTGAGTGATGTTATTTCCTTGTGTCTATCCAGTCCTTATAAACGGATGCTTGTATCAAGCACACAGGTCATATGTATGTTCTCAATAAAACAAATAAACAAAACAAATCATGAAATTATTTAATATTTCAGTTTCTGTGAAAATTTAGGCAGTATGATGCTGATGTTCCTTTTCTGTTTTTAATTGAAGTTGCTTGAAGAGGTGGATCTCCGTTTAATATGCTCATGGACCCAATACAATCTCCCGTCCTTTAACGTCTGTTGTTTATTCTTCAAACGTAAAATATTTGTAGGGTTAAAGATGTTTGTTTTTCCCAGCTCCTCTGTGTAGTGTTTTGCCTTAAATATAGGTATTTTCAAACAGTATAAGTAGCCTGAACCACATAAATATTTGCTGTTCTGTTTCTTGTTTAATTTGTTTGTTTTCTAAGTATCTTAAATAAATTATATATCTTAAATAGCTTATATATCTTAAATGGTTATTAATTTTAATATTTAATTTCATTACTTCACAAAATATAATTTGTATAACATATAAATCTAATAGTATTGAACTTGCAGAAAATCTGCATGTTTACTTTCTAGCATATGGTTGGGTTGTGGGTGGTGAAGTTAACTTTTTGTTGTTTTTATGTTAGCTGTGTTTCTATCGGTTATTTCTATAACGCAACTTGATACAGTAATGTCATGTTTCTGGTGGGTGTGTTTTGCTTGTATTGAAACTTGTGTTTTCTAATTGGCAGCATTAAAATGTTAATTTTCTACAGTTGATTGGGTATATGTTTGGGGAAGTTTTCACTACGTATTCAGATCAGCATATGAGCAGCAAAGTAACAGCTTGTTTTGTGAGGAATGTTAGTTGTTGGCACATGTACCTATTTTTAGTTTGTTATGTTATGTGTGTAGTTTAAATAGAGTGTGATTTGGACTGTGTAAAGATATGAAGCTCAAGTTGTATGATGAAATCTACTTAAGTTATCCACTAGTTATGTTTACTAATGTTGTTCTTTCAAGTATTGTTCTACTAATATAGTTATACAATTTTTCCAGTTGAATAATTTTTTTGTTATTTAGAAAATGGCCAAGTTGTTTTTCAATTTACATCATGGTAATACACCTTTTTAAGTCAACTGGTTAAGCAGGTTGGTTTTTTGATATTGTGGGTGAAGAGTTTTCTGAACCTACAAAATACATCTGTATCCTGGTAAAAAAAATCGTTCTAATGATATTCAAAATTCCATTATTATCTATTTTGTTTAGTATGAAAAGTCTTCGCAAAAATTCTGTCTAAATTTTACTGTACGTCATACTTAGAAATATTCGTAACTCATTTTTCATTAATCTTTGTACACAAGTAGTTAAACTATTATAAACAAAACTATAAAAAATGAATTATTTAAAAAAAATACTTCCATTAAATCAGAGTTGTTTCACATAAGTGGATCTGGTGTGGCCATCCCTGGTGCAGGTTTAAATGTTTTCCTCGCTACATTTACCTCCAAAGCATTTTTCACCTTCCACAGGTAATGTTCGGTTGTTCATGGCTTTCCAGAACAAAGCAGTTTCATTTTCATTAAATATATCCCACTATTACTAAGTTTCGAAGAATGTCGGCATGTCACTAATAGCTCTGAAAACACTAAACACAATATCACTAGAAAAAATCCGTCACTAATTATAGAGAACTCCACGAATTTCAAATGTTCTTTTATTTGAAGTAAATAACGCAACACCTTACCACAGACAAATTACTCAGATGAAGAATTTTATACCAAACTCAACGTTGATCGAGCTAACAAAAACACGCTAACGATGTGCTAACGAGAACAGGTTCGATGAAAAGTTAGAAAAAGTCTTGATGATCCGTAATGGACGAGATCCATCAATATTCGACGATACTCACTACTACCGCTGTATTTATACTAACTAGTCGACCACAGAAACCTATTACTGCATACGATAATTGCGACAATCAGATTCCTGAAGATTTAACCACACTTTGAGAAAGTAAAAGAAATGATGGATGTCTTGTTCACTCACAAATGTTAAAATAAAATCGACCCAATCACAACCAAATCTCCAGAATTTCTTTGATCCTAGACTACCATTATAAGAGAGTAGATAAGAATAGCTACAACTTTTCTCTATATAATAATATGTCTCTCTTGAAATATTTGAAGCCAACAGAGAGAAAATTGAAATTCTGGAACATTTAAAGCATCTGCAGCGTATTTAGCTTTCTCATGGAAAAATTTTCCTGTTTAGAGGAAGCGGTACATGGGTAGATACTGCATTTTTGAACACAGAATTCCTCTTTTCATGTATGTAGATAGAACCTACTATAAAAACTCAGGATAGAGAGGCATTCAAAATTTTCCTCAGAATTCAAGATGGCAGCCAGTTTTCGAAATGGTAACTTTCACGATGTATTATATCTATTGTCGTGTAAATATGTTTTTATTCGTTTAATACGAATCTCAACTCAAGGTATTCAAAATTTTCCTTACAATTCATGATGACGGCCATTTTCCAAAATGGTGTCTTGCTGATCAAATTTTGAAAAAAACGTTCAAGTTGTGTCGTGGTTGGTGTCATTTCAAAATTCGTTTAACATTCAACTTGAATCTCAGATCAAAACAAACATATGGGCAATCTGGTATTTTATTTAAAGGTATTTTAAACATAATTACGAAACTACTCTGTGCAAAAGGGCGAACAATAGCAATATGGTGGGTCATAAGAATACATTTGTATTTATTTAAAGCTTTGTTCTACAATGGTAACACAATCTTTATTTTATACTATTCATATACTATCCACAGTATCTATTCACTATAGACTATACTATTCATAGTTTATTGGAGTTCTATAACCTGCTAGTTATTCTGTCGAGCTGTTTCAAGTAACAGACCAGATGGCATAACCAAATGATGAAATGAATGAATTGTTGTCGCTTGGATGTCGTCCAGATAATCAATTGGTAGAGCACTGGCAATTGAAGTCAAAGGTTCTCGGTTCGAGTCCCAGCCTGGTCACATTTTAATTCATTTAGAAAAATTAATTCTCATATAACACAATCTTTATTTTATTTTTCAGATTGTGACGTTTGAACATTGATATGTCGGGAAAATCAACAAAAACAGTAAATGTAGAATCCTCTGAGCCTCTAGGTAGACAAGCGTCATCCAAACCATTTGATTGGACGAAATATTGTTTGTGTGAGTAAGACACGAATGAAATCCTTGTGTATTCATCCCGCAACAAGAATTTGAACAATTTAATAAAAAAAAAATATGAAACTTTGTTGGAAATATTGCAGAGCTACATTGTTTAGCTGAGCTTCCAACCACCACGCATTTTAAGGAAGGAGGCATAAAATTTATATTTATTAATCGACAGAAAATGTCGCGCAAATCATGCTCGCTAAAGTTTAAATTAAATCAGCTTAAAAGAACTCACAAGAGTGTCGTGAAAGATTCTGCTCAATATATCCCGTTACTTCAAGCATCCATCTCTGGTAGTGGCGATGAAGGTCGTTACATAACTGGATTAGCTGTACCACCAATTAATACATTTGAAGAGATATGTTGCTTGCGCAAGCGTTTTAAACTATGGAATGTCCTATTGCTCCAGATGATGATATTCGATGTCTGATCTCAACTTCGAAGTGCAGCAACACCAGAAACACTTGCACCACTTGTCCAAGAGACTTTATCTCTCAAGAAGTAAAATATCACAAGCAGTGTATTACAGTACATGAATTTATTGCGGCCAAGAACATGGGCCAAAACAAGTTAAGGCGCGAGGGAATCGTATTTTCAGAATTGGTGTCATACATACAAGGAAAACCTGATACACGGAGAATGGATTTCATTTTTCAATATGTCTTTTTAGTCTTTAGTGTCTTTAATATGTCGATTTAGCAATGGCAAGCTCAATATTATATTACGTGAAAAAAGTCCTGATTATGTTAAATCTCATAAATATTGTTTACAGGAAAGATTTGAAGACCGATGTACTCAGTATATTTCAATCAAAAATGGATAAAGATAACAACTTGTTCGGGATAAATTAAATTTTGTTTGGAATGCAGAGGAAGAAAATTACGACTGAGAGGCTGTCACCTGCCTGATATTCTTGAGATGTCTGAACAAAGAATGTCAGAAAAAGAATTTTTGAAAAAAAAAAGTTTCATTTTTGGAAAATTTTCCGAAAAATTATCAAGAATCAGTATTATCTGCACTGCTGACTATTGTTAATATCATGGGTCGTCTGTACAAGAAAAATGGCCGATTACATCACAGACCTACTTAACTGTTGTTATTTTAAAGAACCCTGTTCTATAAAATTTAATTTCTGTCTGTACAATTTAAGTCTGATGGGGATTCTGCTGAGATGATGCTGTGGCCTTTCTTAAAAAAGGTGTTTTTATAATTTTTAACGAATATGTTCAACGAAATTTTGTTCATTTTCACTCCACTAGGATTATTTTTAATTCTTTCTGTAAATTATTCTTTAAGATCGCCAAGAGGAGAATCATTTCTTGCTTTTTTATAAGATGAAAATAAAAGATTTTTATTATAAAAATTATCGGGGACGAAAACTGGTTCGTGTAAAAATTTAAATTCAGTTGTCTTAACTTGGTTTTGCTATATTCATTTTCTGCTTCCAGTGCATTCACACGTTCTACTGCACTTTTTACAGTTTTTTTTTAAATTGGGATAAATTTGGTTCAAAACCCTGCATGCAATAAATAAAAAAACATGAGGAATTTGTTTTTAATTTTTTAAAGAAATGTTAATATCTTCATGAATATACGTGCTATTCTTACATAAATGCATACAAACGTTGTAGTCTGCCTTTGCTACAGAGTAAAATAATTTCGTGCGTATTTTGTTGCAGTTTGATCGCAAAAATTCTTTTGTTTATTCAATTTTTATTGTACCCCTAATTTCCCTCATGACTAATAATTTCATTGAAATGTATGAGGATCAAACACGTTTTTTACACCTCCAAAGTTCAAGAACAATTCGTCAATTATTTCTTTAGATATTCGACAAAACCTCCAAAATTACAAATGTCCAGTGAATTTTGCTAATCTGTAGTTTACATTCCATGATTATATTTTTAATTTTCATACATTCAATAGTATACATTCCATAATTATGTATTTTAATTATTATTATTTATTAATTATTAATTATTATTAATTATTTTAAGACATTTTACTCAATTTTTATCCGTGTTTTGTCTTACATATGTATTAAGTGGGATTTCAAAAATCATTTTTCACAAATTTTTCTGCACAATTACATAAAATATAGAAAACAAAAGTATAACAAACTGAATTCTTGTAAAATTACATTGTTTATAAATAGCCTCTTGAAAATTATATGACTATTTACAGACATATCAAAGCTAATCGCTTGCAAAATTATTTTTTAAAAGAGGCTTAACTTAACATAAAGCATAAATTAAGATAATGAAATAGAGTAAATGAGTTAATTTTGTTAACCCTTCAGACAAATTCTGTTCGTAAAATGAGAAATTACTGACTGACACCGGAATTTACAAACGACTTTTTTAGAAAATAAGAACTCGTTATTTTAAGATATTGTAAAAACAAAATTCTATTAAAATTTTCTTGGTGCCGAATGCAAGTTTGGAATTAAAATTAGGTGTGCCCGGAGTGGGACCACTGTGTCGGATAGGGTTAAATAAGAAGCGATTAAAATGAACATAACTAAAAATTGCCACTAACATTTCTTTTATTAATAACATAGAAATGCATACATATTTTTAACGATTTTTTATAAGGATATGTAGATTTCTGAGATATTTACAGAATTTAATGAATGATTTTTTTAACTATCGCTAGTGAATACCTTAAATTAACAATGCCCGAACTGAAATTAAGTATTGAAGATATATATCAAAGTTACTTTCTATAAGAAATTTATCAAAACAAATTCTATTTTTAGCTTGTATTTTTTTTTTCTTTTTTTATAAAAAATCAAACTAACAAAAGTGAAATCAGAGATGAGGAGTGAATATGTTGTGCATTTCGATTTAGTTCTTACCTGAATCGTAGAAAAAGCAACAGTTATGGCATTGCTATTGCCAACACCTTCCAAAAATAGACGCTGTCTGCTTTGTTGTCATAGCAACCAACGAGACAGGTAAATGCTTGGCGTGTGCAGATTTTGATGTACGATCGCGGTTTTCTTTCATAAATATATAAAAGTTATTGAAATGAATATATTTAGTTAAACAATAAAATAATGCTATATAGTTATTTATTTCTCTTTTTTGTCTTAATTTTCCGTGCTAAATGACATCAGCTTATGATTTATAAAAATTTAGCATATTTTTCAAACAAACGACCAAAGTATACTTTGTTACATTCGTAAGTTTATTTTTATCATCATAAAACATTAATCTGGTAAAAAATCCGATTTCTATTTTATAGCTATTCATTGGTTGTTCATTCATTTTCGGATGTCTTTAGTGAAACATTTATTCCTAATATTTTGATAAAACTCAAACAACATTTTGTTAGTTTGATACAGTAAAATAACTGATATATAAAAATCAAGTCTTATCCCCTATTTGAAAGAATATAATAGGGTTTAAATCATTTTTGAAAGAATAAATTAACAAAATCTTAAAACAAAGTCCGCTTACCCATGAACAGCGCAACACGATTTGCAGTTCCTTTATAAAAATCTATACCCTCACTTTTATTCGCATATTGTTTACAATAAATTAACAATAAAATAACAGTAAATGTTTCAATAGACTATGAAGTCAAAATCATTTCATTCTTCTGAATATTAATGCCATTTTTAGGTGCGTTCGTAATTATATAAATACGTAGCACCTATAGTCGTCGCTTGGTCCGTCCGTCTGTCCGTCCGTCTGTCTGTCTGTCCGTCTGTCCGTCTGTCTGTCTGTCTGTCCGCATATAACAACGCAAAAACTACCCAACCAAATGGTTTGCAATTTAAAATATATTATCTTTGCAGAATTTTGTCGAGACATTTCAAATTTTATTAAAATCGAATCAAAACTTTAGGAGATATTAATAAAAATATTTATTAAGAAATTTGATTTTTTTTTTAAATCGGTGCTTTTTTGTTATAGGAGCTTCCGAAGTTTAATCGTCAAGCGACCGAGATGCTTATTTTATTACAGAAATTAATCTGCAGACGATATAATTCATTTCACAGAATTAAAAATCATCAAGATCTGAATATTTATATAACTAGCTGATACATATATATCTGAATATTTATATAACTAGTTAAAATATTTGTATGAACAGTGTCATAAAATATATACTTAACTAGCTGTTTAACCCGTTCTACGCACGGGATATCATGAATTTAATTCTAAAACGTGCGTACGAACGCACCTCGTTTGTAACGTCTGACGTACAATTTCCAACTTGTTTAGTTATGAGTTTCTTGATATTGAAAATTCAATCAACTCGAAATTTTCTAATAGCTGTTACACATTAATTTAATCTAAAATGATTTGTCACATTCCATTATCCAAAGTACGAAATATTACGCAACTGTAACCATAAGTGTAACTACATTTTAAAGCAAAAACCTGTCCGTGAGTAACACTGATGTCATATTAATGGGGGCAACACCTGACCAATAAATTTCGCTTTTCCTGCATTTTTTTTTTTTCTGAACATCGTATAATTTAAATTTTTACTCCGTCGGATAGGAGTAAAATGTTCTTTCAAATGCAAGTTTTTTGAAAACTGTTTCTCATTTTACTGTTTAGTTAAGGCTTTAAAAGTACTTTTCAAGCTTCAATAGATTTTTTTCAATAGATATATTTTTTTAATCTATCTCTATCGCGTTCAGCTTGCTTACGAAAGATTAACCCGTTTGCACTTAAAACCATACAAATAGTCCAACATTTGTTTCCGGTTAATATTCTATAACGAAGGTAAAACTTCATCAATACATAAATAAAAGAATAATACAAACAACACCCAAACTTAACAGACATGTAATCGAACCACGAGTTTAAACACTGAAATAACCAGAATCAAAAAGACTGCTAGAGAAATCTTTAGCGATTTCTTCAGCTGTTAACTTCTGACGTGCGGCTACTACAATAATATCGCCTTTAATAAATTTCAAAACTTTATTTAAATACATTACTGATATTTTTTGCATAAAAATGCTTTTTGGTAGTATATTAAATGTAAAAAATCAACTAGAGTTTTCAATTTAAAAAATGGTTTTCAGATATATTGTATAATTCGCGAAAGCCGGGCTGGATCCTAGTATAAATAACAGAAAATGTATTATTTGGTTTCTTCATAAAGAAGTTTAGTATCGATAAGCATTTAATTAACAATGACACTTGTAGTATTAATGATAATTTAAAAGTATACCATAGAGGAATTATTAACTAACACTACGCAAGCTATTGACTAATAATCAAAAATTTGTAGTAAATAGCTAAGTAAATAATAAATAATGAGTATTAAAATTATTTAAAGTAAATTGATACTACTCAAAATTTGTTTATTTATTGCCAACAGATATGGAATTCATTTATTATTAACCGACTCAAAAAAGGAGGAGGTTATCAGTTCGACGTGTATGTATTTTTTTTTTATGTATGTTCACCGATTACTCCGGAACTATGCGTCCTATTTATGTAATTTTTTTTTTTTATTCGAAAGAGAATACTCTCGAATTGGTCCCATTTAAATTTTATGAAAATTGGTTCAGTACTTTTTCCGAAATTCAACAGAAACGAAAGAAAAAAAATCAGCATTTTAAAAATAGTTAATTTGTTGGGCAGACGACTTTCATTTAATATCCTAAAATATTCTATTACGTGAATTTGCAAATAAAAAAACTGAGATATTTAAATCAGCTTTAACTTATCGGATTATAATCCTGCATGAATAAATTAAAGGGGGGGATTAGTCACTGTTTCCCCCTCTTTATACTTAACCAATGAGCGCCTTATCACAATGAACGTATATACAAAATTTTAAGCAAATGGGATATAATCCAGAGTTATTACGTCCGTGTAACCAGTTGTTGAGCAGACGACTTTCAGGTTGCAAATAATAAAAATACTGGCATATTTAAATCAGCTTTAACTTATCGGATTTATTTTCATAGAACAAACTTTTTAAGATTCAAACAAAAACTATAACTTTTGAGTGTTGTCAAATATGAAAAGCAAAATTACATAAAATTGTGAATTGGATAAATATAATACAACGTACGGATAAAAACTATGAATTATGCCACAACAAATCTACTTTTGAATCTTTTAAAAGTTTCATTGTTGCAGTTTCACAGCGGTTTGGCATATTTTGACGAGCGTTTATTGGCGCATAATTAAATACATTGTTTTTCAATTCCCATACAAATGTACGAGTTACAGAAAATATTTGGCGATTTATCACCTGTGGCCCACTACTTGGAAACTGCCTTTAAAATATTCAATTAGTTATGTTATATTATACAATACAGTTGTACATAAATGCTTCTGCAATTGTCTTTTAATATTTCTACTGCATAATATTATCTATAGAGTGACAATATAGAAAGAAAGAAAGAAACGTGTTACTCCGAATAGTATTGTATGCGAGATTGTTGGCGCAGTGTATTTACTTTGTACGGATCGTAAAAATCAGTACACTTTAAGCATAAGCACCGAAATCAGTAAGTTACGCAGTTATCAAAACTGTAGTATACAGCCCGATTATGACACATTATCCAAGACGATTAGGTGAGAATAATGATAAAATTCCTAATCTTCCGTAATCGAGTCTACTGCCAAGGTGAGCGTGAAATAAAAAACATATTAGCAACAATATGGTTTAATATAAATATAGATATCATTAAAGGCTTTAAAGACATTAGATGAGAATAATGATAAATTTTCTAATTTTCCGTAATCGAGTCTACTGACAAGGTTAGCGTGAAATAAAAAAAAAATAGCAACAATATGGTTTAATGTTAATATAAATATCATTAAAGGCTTTAAAGATATTAGATGAGAATAATAATAAATTTTCTAATCTTCCGTACTCGAGTCTACTGTTGTAAATATAGATATCATTAACGGCTTTAAAGACATTAGATGAGAATAATGATAAATTTTCTAATTTTCGATACTCGAGTCTACTGCCAAGGTTAGTGTGAAATAAAAAAGATATTAGCAACAATATGGTTTAATGTAAATATGGATATCAATAAAGTAATAAATAAATAAATAAACTTTTTAACCGAAAAAAGAACCGACTTCAAAAACTACTAAAAATCGAAAAATAAACTTTTTAACCAAAAATTGAACCGACTTCAAAAACTACTAAAAAGCGAAAAATAAACTTTTTAACCAAAAATAGAACCGACTTCAAAAACTACTAAAAAGCGAAAAATAAATTTTTAAACCAAAAATAGAACAGACTTTAAAAACTACTAAAAAGCGAAAAATAAATTTTTTAACCAAAAATAGAACCGACTTCAAAAACTACTACAAAGTAAAAAATAATTTTTTTAGATAATAGTTAATAAGAAATTAAATTAAGAGCATTGTATTTACCATGCATATTATAATATTTATGTACATTAATTTGATTTTTTGGAGTCTGTGCCAGGCAAGCCAAATACAAAATTCAAAACAAATTTGATTATTTTTGGTTAAAAAATGTATTGATATTATAGAAACATAATTTTGTATAGGTATATAAAAAATATAAAAAATGTAACATACAAAGTTATTTAATTTGTTTAAGAAAATTGTTTTTTCAATTATGATCGAATGGAGATACCAAGTTTGATTTAATACTTTGTAAATCCGTACACGCCTAACATAAACATGTACCAGAATCAAAATATTATCTTCTAACCGATACAATGTTAATAAATAGCTAAAATATAAAACATAATTGCAAAAATGTATAAAACAGCTCTAATTTGACCAAAATTAAATTGATCCAAGTTTGCTAAAAAATATTTGTTTAACAGATACCCAGTGAACCTTAATACTATATTATATTAAATAGATAGATATAATAAAGAATTAAAATTATATTATAAAAAAATTAGAAAGAATTTTTTACTTCAATGTTGACAGGGACCACTTTAACACTTTCAGAACTTAATCTTTTTAAAGTATATCACAAAAAATATTAACAATAATACGCTATTAAAAATTCTTTAAAAATTGCTAAATAAATAATACTTAATGGGTATTCAAATCGACTTAGTTTAAATTGATACTATACAGCAGAAAAAAAAATATTTTATCACTGTACAAAATACTGTAAATAGAGGCGTCTTAAATTCAGATACTTATGTGTCTGAAAACGTAATTCAGACACTCAAGTGTCTGAATCTGAATTTTCAGACACCATAGAGGTCTGAATTTAAGACACATAGGTGTCTTAATAAGATCATGGTATAAATGAACTGAGAAAAATGTCTGAATACTGGTGATATGTCTGAAATTAAGACATTAAGAAATGTAAACACTTTAGTGTCTGAATTTGATACAATTCCATACTATGTGCAGTGACCGTGATACAATTGTTTCACTATATGTGCCAACACAATCAGAAAATGTTTTCTAATAGATAAATGCTGTTTAAAATAATTTTCTATCCACTAAATGATATTACTTTATAGAAGAAGCAATTTTATTAGACCATAAGATGTGTGCCAAAATTGTACAAGTCAGCTTACCAAGTCAGAAAAAAAATTATGCATTAAAATAACTAAGGAATTGCTTTACAAAAATTACTTGCACTAGTCGGCGGGGAATGCATGATGAGCTCCATCCCTCCCACCCCCCTAAAATAAGTATTTGAAAATAGTAAGATATATATCTTGAAATACTACTATACATGGGCGCCGGCAAAAAATAAATGTAGAGAGGTGCCATGACAGAGGCCCCGATTTTCAAACAGGTGTGCCTGTGGTCCACAGCCTAGTCCGCTTTTTTAAAATGCTGATTATGGACATGAAAAAAAATTATATATCCGAGAGTATTTTGTCAGAACGCATCGTGCAAGACAACATTTAAACATATCAACCTAAAACGCAATACAAAAATTAAAAAAATATAAATTTCAAAAATAGGTTTCTAACAACAATTTTAAAAATAAAGTTTTATTTTTAAAATTGTTGTTGAGGCGTCTTAAATTCAGACACATATGTGTAAGTTAAAAAGTGTTTATGATTCCGGATCGTCTGTCTGTCTATCGCTCCTTACTTTAGCTTACGTAAATTTCAAAAGAAATTTTAATGAAAATCTCGTTGCGTGAATTAGCGTTACTGAATTCTGAATTTTATTGTTCTACTATTCAGACCCTATGTTCGGGACTATGAGCGCCCCCCCCCCCCCACTTTTTTCATAGCACTACACCACTGTCCGGGGGGGCATTGTACAGTTCCGGGGGGATTGCACTTTTTTAACCATTAAAAGCATAACATTTCAAATTTTTGCGGGGGGGGGGGACATTTCAATGCTCCAGGGTGGGGAATGTACCCCCCGGGTCACCCCCTGAATTCAACACTGCTTGGTCGTATTATAGGATCATATGACTTCGATCTATACGATTCGTATACATCGAATATAAAAATTGTGCACGAAATTCTTACGTTAAAACTAATTAAAAATTGATAATATATGCGAAATGTGGCAGTTGAGGGCACCAGTTCTCTTGGAAGATTAAATTTTAAACGTACACAATTAATTTCACAGTGAAGCTAAGAAAGTAGCCATTATTTAACTTAAATACTTTACAATAAAAATTTTTGAGGATGTGTAGTTAGTGCAATTAATCGCTTATCTAAAGCCCTTGATTTTTTTTGATTGTGTGAATTTAGGTAATTGATAATTAAATTGATATTTTTTGGGAGATAGAAATTTGTAAGTTATATTTGTAAATCTAAATTACCAGCCGCTATAGTTACAATTTGAGAAAAAATGTTTTTATCTGTCATCTGTGGTGTCAGTTTGTTTGTGCCAAAGCAATGAATAAGTGTTTGTAGTACTATTGTGACTTCGGGTCTCAAGAGGTATAAATGAAAGCTACGAATAGAAACAGAACAGACACGAATAGAAACTGAAACAATATCAAACAATACACGTCGATGGTGGAATTACCGCACTTTTGACATAAAATTTAGTAATTTTGAACATCTATAAAAATAAAATAAAAGTTCTTCGTAATTTTTATCAAATTAAAAAATTTTTCAGATGAAGCATCAATCTTGTTCTAAAAAAACCCAAAGAAAACGGGTAGTTTTCTTCTCTTAAATACTGAGTGTCCCTACAATAGGTAACGTGTGGAGTATGTGGTGATGGTATAGTGGTAAATTTAGGATATTAAGAAGTTTAACAATTAAATTTAAGAAGTTAAACCCTAAATCATATCCCGAGCAACTTGCGTTGACAGTGGTACGCAGTGTACTATATTTAACACAGAAAAACACTGCCATCAGAACAGCAGCCGTGGTTTTCGTACAATACTTTTACAAGAAAAAAGCACGATCAACTACGTTGTAGTCATCGTATTAAATAAACGGTTTCTTTAGTCTCATTTTTAGTTCATGTCTTTTTTTGCAGCAGCTGAAGACCAGTCATTTATTATTGGTTCCATGGTAATACAGTGCTGTCATCTGGACACGTTTTGTCTTTTGGTAGTACTATTTGGAAGCGCGTATTCAAAGTAATGATTCTTTTAAAGCTTTTATGCTCCAAATATTTTGTATCAGCGTTAAGACATACGTCTGTTAGGATTCGGTAAATTAATATTTTTATTTATGCGGACGACTTTTGGCTAATGCCGATAAAATTGTTTCTTTTTTTTTCGTTGCTATGGTTTTCTTTATTCTTTTTCTTTTTCTTTTATATTTTATTATTTCACGATAAAGGTTAATATTTAGGAAAAAAAGTTGGCATCTGCTTTTATTGAGTTTTTAAAAAAAGAATTTTTTGTGGAGTGTTTATGTTTTTTTTTATCGTCTGTAGCTATGAATGTTATTTAAAAGAATTCAAGAATTCTGTCTATTTTCCTGAAAAAGCATGATGAGAATTTAAGAGAGTGCAGATAAAAAAAAAACATATTGTAGTATCATTTTTTTGGTGTAAAGTACGATGATCCGAATTCAAGGTAAAATTAATCTATAACTTTGTAAATAAGTAAATAACTGTCAATATCAACATCTCTTCGAATGTCCCATATCTATTATTTTTAAGTATGTAAGTAAATTTTGTGATAATCAAAACAAACTTGAATAGTGAAATATTTCGAACCCCTCATTGTGTTTGGTAACATGCAAACAGAGTCCAAACTATACGAAATATTTTGACAAAAATTGTAAAATGCATCAATGTCCACAAAGCTTCCATCATGAATTTCATCATTCAGTCCACTAATCAGACGATTATTTCTGTAAAATCAAGTGACAAAATTAGCGACTTTTGGCAATCCAACATATAATTATATTTTTTTTACTGCCACAAAATAAACGTAATTTGAAAAAGAAAAAGTATTTAGTGAAATGCATCTTACTGCTATGTGGTTATTAATTAAAATCTTTTGTTTAATTTTTCTTCTGGTTTCAGTTGATTTGAAAACAATAAAAACGGAATATTGGAAGGTACTGTTTGTATTCCGACGTTTAAGGCGCAGCTAAAACAAACGTATTTAGACTGAGAAATTTTATTTAATTCATAAAGGGAAATAATTACGACGTAGCAATAAGTAACATTTTATTGAATAAAATTTCTAGGTCTAAGTATGTTTGCTTGAGCTGCGTATTATATACCGGAATATACGGTATTTATTTTGTTCTACAATCGATATTTATAATTATAAGATGTAGTTTATAAGTATTAGAAACAAAAACTGAATAGGATAGTCCAGAAACTTATACGGCGCAGCACCTTTCAGTTTTGTTTTGTTTTATTAAGCTGAATAAAAAAAAAAACAGTTTTTTATTTCGGAAATTCTTGAATTTAATGGTATGAACTATTGTGATAATCTCTCGGGCATACCGTTGTATGTATAAAATATGATGCTGAAATCGCAGTCTTGGAAAAGAAAATGGCAGAATTAATTCGTTTATTAGACGAATATGGTTTATTTATCTTAATTCTTTTATGCAAAAAAAAAAAAGATAATTTAAAACATCATTCAAAATACAGGGTCATTCAAAGTGAATCATCCGATTTCAAAATGTTAAATTTTCATAAATAAAGGATACAGAATGATAAATAATACACGAATAGAAATGAAAAATATTGAAGTATTTTTTACACATGTTCGATATAATTTCCTTTAGTTAGACATTCATTGCTCTCAAACTGATGATACCACCTTCGAATACTCTGAGCCGTAGGTGGATTAATTCGGTACTTTTTACGAAATTCACGCTGAACGTTGATTACATATCTGCATCAAAAAGCTTTCTGTTCCGCGGACGCCATTATCATTTCTGCCGCTGAAAAGCTTCTAAAACAGCTTTCGTGAAATAGTTTCATGAAGTAGATCATGAAAACACAAGAGCTCCATCTATATTTTCCCATTCATGTATTACTGTGTCGTTTATTTTTGAAAATACGGAATTTTGAAATCGGATAATTCATTTTGAATAACCCTGTATATACATTTATTCATTGCAGAAATTGTAACTAAAACTAAATCCTTATTGTGACGTAATAAACATATATTTGACATTAAGTAGCTATTTACATTATGTCTACCGGTTTCAAATGACACCTTTTAAATTTTCGAATTATGTTTATTTTACTTATACTTTTTACAGCTAATAAGTATAAAAAAAAAGTCTTCAACGTATTAAAAATGATTTACGATTGTTTTAATCTAAAAATTACAAATATAATAACCTCAAATCGAAATATTTAAAAAGTATCATTTTCACTGGTGGAAATAGTGTTAAACATTAATAATGTAATCCTATTGAACTGGACTAAATATTGTGTGACGCCGCATTGGTGATTTGGCTAATGGGTCAAGATGGTTTAGATTCTGGAATAATGTACGCATGCCATTCTGGGAAATAGAATGTACTATATAATTAGTTTATTATTATAGATAATAATTATGCATTATTTGAAGCGGTCACAACCAAGAATTCATTGTTGCGTAAACTAACAGGAGTAGAATACAATTTGAGACTTATCTGAAAACTTTGTTAGAGCAATAGCTGTGTTAGATAGCACTGAACTATCTTTAGAAACAGAAGTCATTGTATAAAATGCAACACAACACAATTGAAATACACGCTTTAACGTAATAGGATATAACATATGAATTATATTAAACTGAAGTTGAAAATAGATATTTTAGAAATTCTGGTAATATATTAAATTTTTTATACTGGTATGCTTAATAACGAGGCAGTTTTAAATTTTAAAATTACGTATGCCATTTTGCTTTATTAAAAATCAAATCAAACAGAAACAATATTTTACATGTCAAATAATAAATTCAAATAAGAAACAAAAAATAATTAATGAAAATGAATTTTTGTTGCCATGAATAACAACCGGATTTCATTATTATTATTATTATTATTTTATTATTATTTTGTGCAATGCATTCGGTGCTTAAATACGTCACAATGCCCTTCGTGAAGATACAAATCCATAATTATAGGAATCAAAAGGAACCACTTGCCGTTTGGCCTAAATCATTTGCCTACTTTACTAGGTGAAATATTTTCTTTATAAAAGTTGTGTAAAGAACGTTGTGTTTGTATAACAAAGATATTGATAATTTCACTTGATATACTGGGTGACACAGAAGGTTATTATGTGTTTTAATTTTTTTACATTTTGGAGACAAGGAGGTAATACAAATTGCAAAATTTTCTAGAAAAAGGTAATGAACGGAATTTGTCTAGGGAAATCAGATAATTGTTTAATCATTTATTTATTTTTTATTAATAAGTGAACTATTTCATAACAATAATCTTATTTCTTATCTTATTTTGAACTTTTGAATTGAAGTTACCTACTTATCGTCAATAGGTAAAAAATTGAAGCGCATTTCAACTTTTTTGAGGCATGCTGTATAGAGACGAAATTTAGAGCAGTGTAAAAGTAAAACAATTAATAGTTCTATATTAAATTGTTAAACATTAAATAATTTCAATCTAAATAGTTATCGTAGACTATAAATCTCCTGAGTAATATTAACAAAATGATGTTTAGTTTGTATAATGCATTATATTACAAATTATGAAATGTTAATCAATGTGAATAAACTTTCTTTTAAGATTGTATTTAAGGGAGATAATGGAAAGTATGGCTAGTATTTTTGAAATTTTAGGAGTTTTATGAAACCCCTTCCCTTAGCCACTATATATAAATAACCAACGACGAGCCGGGAAGACCAAGCTATGATTGGTCAAAATTAGCTTTGAGTTCAAATATCATGACCCATGACCAAAATGACCCACTAATCAAATTTTCTCGAACATGTGACCAAGCCCAATTGTCTTCTCGTGCCCGAAACCCGTAGGGTATAAAATTTAGACATAATATGACAGTTTTTTAGATAAAATTAGCGTCACACAAGGTGACCCAAAAATGGCACACTAATCGGAATTTCTCAAGCATGTGATTTTCTCGTGCCCCAAAACCGTAGGATACAAAATTTAGTGCAAATCGTCTGAGTCGTTTTTAAGATAAAAATAGCTTGACCCATAACCAAAATGGCCCACTAATCCAAATTTTTCGAACATGTGACCTAGCCCAATATTCTACTCGTTTCCTAAAACTGTAGGATACTAAATTTAATTCAAATCCTCTTAGCCGTTTTTAAGATAAAAATAGCTTGACCCATAATGAACCATGAACAAAATGACCTACTAATCGAATTTTCTAGAACATGTGACGTAGCCCAACAGTCTTTTCGTAATCGAAAACCATAGGATGCAAAATTTAGTCTAAATAGTCTGAGCCGGTTTTTAGATAAAATTAGCTTGACCCACAGTGACCCAAAAATTACCCACTAATCTAATTTTCTTGGATATGTGACCTATCCCAATGAGTTTATCATGTCCAAAACTCGTGGGATACAAAATTTAATCAAAATCGTTAGAGCCGTTTTTATATAAAATTAACTTGAACCCGCGTTGACCCCAAAATGACCCACTAATCGAAAGTTCTCGAACATGTGATCCAGCCCAATGGTCTTCTCGTGCCCGAAAATGGTAAGATACAAAATTTAGTCAAAATCGTTTGAACCGTTTTTTAGATATAATTAGCTTGATACTGAGACATGGTGACCCAAAATGGCTCACTAATCAAATTTTCTCGAACATGTGACCTAGCCCAATGGTTTTCTGGTGCCCCGAAACGGTAGGATACAAAATTTCGTCAAAATCACTAGAGCCGTTTTAAAGATAAAATTTGCATATATATATATATATATATATATGTAATAATAAAAAATTTTCGCTATTTTTCCTTAGTTAAATTATTTCAAATTCTTACAATTCTTTTTTCCCTCTCTTTTTAAAATATCTCTTAAATCTATTTTATATTTTATTCCATAACTTAATCAAAATATTCTTTTAATTATCATTCTAAAAATCTTAATCTGTTAAAAGCCACACGTATTTATTAAAACCTTATTCTATTAAATTGCAAAACTGCCTCTAAAACGCACCTGCTTAAATTCTTCTTTTGAGACATTGAATTTTTATTCTTTGGAACATTTTATATACCATTTTTATTTCTATTTAATTATCATTTGGCATCCCAGGATTCCTTGCGTCTTCGCGCCCAAAGCTTTTTTACTTTTTTAAATTGCCACTTCTGATAAAGAGTTTTGGTCATACGTCAGAGACACACCCTCGTGGCCTCATTTTTTCATCCATTAGCGAGAAGGCCCCGCCTTTTCTATCCCCCTGGCTCCCTCCGAACATTGATGTGAGTGGGCCAGCTTTTTTCGCGCTTCTGTCACTTTGGGCAAAGTTTTGAAATATTTATACGGTTGCACTGGCTTCGGAGACAGATTTTTACACGAATTAATTGTTGTCATCTATAAGCCGTCACTGGCTTATAGTATAGAAGTCTACACTATTTCTTCGGTAGTATGTTCTTCAAATTCTGCAAATTCTTCAATAGCTTTAATGTGTTCAAGTTTTTAATGAAGCGAAAGTCGGTGGAGTTGCTTTCATCTCTGTTATCATAATGAAGTCCTTGCTCATCTATTAAGTCTTCCTAATGTTTTTGGGAAAATTCTATTGGAATTAACTGCCTCTACTCAGCTTTCACGATGGCAATACACTACGATGTTCAATGTGACTTGTACTCCGAGATTTGTCTTCATAGTGAGTAAATCGGAATAATACCCTCTCCAATGTCATGACTGCATTTCACCGATCTCGACTGCGCATACATCGATCTGATTATGTGGTAATTTTCGTGGGGTTCGGACTGATATGTCGTCACGGAGGTATGATGGAATGAACGTGTCAAGTCGACAATAATAGTAATCATCTATAATGTGACATATATATATATATATATATAACCACACACACACAAGATTTGCTCGTATTAGAATATATGTTACAAAACAATCTACCAATCTGAAACAATTTCTCCAAATTCTACCTCTTTTAATTTGGTCTTTTCCCGAATATTTGGAAGTTCAAACATTTGAGGTACAGCAAACACTTTTTTATGATAATTCATTATTGAAAAAAAATAGTATATTTTTATTGCTGCAGGAAGACATTTAGCACAGCTATTTCTTCTGACATGTGTTGTTTCAGTATGAAACAAAGAATGTTTTATCTTTATTTCAACAACAATCAAATACAAAACAAGTGTTAACAAACACAATTCACATTGATATAAATTTAATTGTTATGTTAACAATGTCTATATTTTAAAATTTAGCAGAAAACAATTGAACAATTGATCGCAAAAATAATAATTATAAAATTTTGGCTTTGTAAAATATTTCAGAATTTCCCCAACCTTAATATATCTTGTAAGCTCTTATAACATTATAAACAGTAATTTTAAAAGACAGCAATATCTTGATTGGCTATGATGGATTCTTTCCAATTTCATTCCTCAGTACGATGTCTTAGAGAGAAGAATTTAATTTCACCTCCAAGAATAGACAGAAGACAATATACTCGTAAGACGTTATTGATCAAATACTTTTATAAATTATTATATTTTAAATTATTATTTTTTAAATTCTGTATTAGGGGTAGAGTTGCAAAGGCTAGAAAAACCCGGTTTTAACCTGGGAATAAACCGGGTTTTTTGGGAATAAACCAGATCTTTTGGGAATAAAAAACCGGGTCTACTGGAAATAAACCTGGGAATAAACTGGTTCTTTGCAACTCTAATTAGGGGGCTCTGCCTCTTGCTCACCGATGGTCACCGGTACTCGCTAAACCACGTAAACATCCATTAAACACCATCATAAAATCCAAATGAATGGTACACATCACAGAAAACTTGGTTGCATTAGTTTTTACTAATTGAAGAATTCCCTTCTATGTTACATTATTAAATTCCTGATCCATTATTAAATATCTGATTCACTTACAAACTACGTATAACAAAGAAATTGCATTTACAAGAAGTTTAGTCTCTTTATAAGCAGATGTACAGTTTAAATAATGAGACATCACATTTACACAATCATACTAAAATATTTTATTGTTACTGATAAAAATAATATTTTCTTTTGCGAAGAACGTCATTCGCATTATAGGAAACATTGCACGAAAAAAAAAATCAACAACCCACTCTTATTTGTTGGGCATGGCTGTAAACTGCTGTGCTAGATATATTCATCCGAGCATTTACATGATGAAATTGTGATAACTTGGAAGCTCCTCTTTACCATGTAATTAGGTTTACAAAGATTATGACGTAGTTACATGGTATATGGGAGCTTCCATGTTATCTCATTTACATCATGTAAATGTTATAGTTGTAGCTCGGATGAATATATCTATCGATGCAGTTTGCAGCCATATTCAATATATAAGAGTGAATTATGCCTGTCAGGATATCGTCCGAGTAGATCAGCAGGAATAGCATTGACGCGGCAAGCCAATGGCTTCGAATACTGTCGTGGATATTTTCTGCTCTTTTGGAATTAACCTCAACTATGCTACTCCAGCCTTGAATATGTTTTAAAAATGTTTGAGTTTCATAAATGCTAATACATTTTGTCTTCGAAATATTAAGTCTGTTTCAATGGTGAAAACACACTTCAGTTTAATGGATTGTTGTAATCAGACAAATATAATTTTATATTATAGAGAGATACAGGTTATACGTTCAAAAAGCATAAAAACTGTAAAGCGACAATCTTCTCTTGCCAGTTTGGCATCGTTTTTTATTAAGAAATTCTAATTTCATACCGAAAATTCTGAAGCAAGAAATTTTTCTTTAAGTAAATCACAAAATGTCTGGTATACTAACTACAGTAAAAATTATTATACAATATTTCTAATATGAATTCGGAATTTCTGAATAAAAAAGTCAAACTAGCAATTTTGTCTCTTATATAAGAAATGAATCTATGATGCATGACTCTAGGACCCATAACTCTCATAAGAGGAAAGAGATTCAAGAAATATTGTGACGTCGTAAAAATGGTTAGAAAAATATGATACATTGGAAGCTGGTGAATCTGCTCAACGGATGACAGTAATATTAGCGTAGTTTTGAGTGAAATTACTTATATTTCAGTAAATGACATTGTCGGATTCCACTTCTCCGTCCACACAATTTTGAAATGAATCCGGTCTTTTGATATGCTGCCACCATCGATATGAATACGTGATATCGGGCACGATATTTGATGTATATTCAAGAAAAACCTAACTCTTTCAATTAAAGTTAAAGTAACAATTTATTAACAATATTTACACTTAAACTCGGATGTAAATTATCCGGTTTAACACTAAATCAAAACAATTACAGAAAACGCTCTACGTGTACCGTTAGACTACGTCAATTCATTCCGCACTGAGATTTCTATTCATCTCACACCCGCTCTCTCTTTCTTTCGAGAGATACCGTTAAACACACGTGGCTCAGATCGTCAACTCTCAACGACCTTACACCTTCACTACCACGTTCGAACTAACTTCACCTCTGGTCATTCCCCAGCGCACCCGCTCTCTCTCTACGGGGCTGCTGTTTTATTTCCAAGGGTCGCTTGACAACCGTTCTTTCCTCTTGACTGATCTGTCTTCCTAAATAAAAGGGTGCACTATCTTTCTTATCGATCAAAGACCACATTGCAATGGAAATACCTCTTTCATTATGTCCAACTCGCTACCCTCCGGATTAAGATTACTTTAATAATAATATTACTTTAATAATAATTTAAATTTAAGAAATTTCAATTATTCCTTCCAACTATTAACACAATGCATTAATTTTAATCATTAATCTTATCCGTTTAAAACAATTAGAAAATCACTTCTAGTAATTAATATAAGATACTTTTCTTAAAACAATAGTGTAAAATGGTTGTTAATATCTCATTTGATTTAGACCAATTATTATATTGCACATAAATTATCATAAATTAACCACAACATTAACTTAAATTACCATCAATTATACACAATAAAAAAAAAGTAGGTTCGAGAATGTCAGTAGAGTAAAATGATCGAAACACCTTACCTCGTACTTCATTCGCTGGGGCAATTCTCTGCTCACTTTTCCACAGGGTAAATCTTGCACTCTCGGGCAACATTCACTGTAACTTGAATCACTGTGTACACAAACCTGGAACTAACACTACACACAGCACCAACACTTCCGCTGGACGATCCGGCAAGGCACTCTGTAACAAGGCTAGCTGGCACTGGTCTACGATGATAGGGCACACACACTTCCGCTAGACGATCCGGCATAAACTGACTGTAACACGGTTAACTGGCACTGGTGGTCTACGACGATAGGGCACAAACACTTCCGCTGGGCGATCCGGCACAAACTCTCTATAACACAGCTATCTGGCACTAGTCTACGACGATAGGGCACGAACACTTCCGCTGGGCTATCCGTCACAAACTCTCTGTAACACGGCTAACTGGCACTGGTCTTCGGTGATTCAGATCCCGTCGCTGCCAACATTGTCGGATTCCACTTCTCCGTCCACACAACTTCGAAATAAATCCGGTCTTTTGATATGTTGCCACCACCGATATGAATACGTGATATCGGGCACGATATTTGATGTATATTCAAGAAAAACCTAACTCTTTCAATTAAAGTTAAAGTAACAATTTATTAACAATATTTACACTTAAACTCGGATGTAAATTATCCGGTTTAACACTAAATCAAAACAATTACAGAAAACGCTATACGTGTACCGTTAGACTACGTCAATTCATTCCGCACTGAGATTTCTATTCATCTCACACCCGCTCTCTCTTTCTTTCGAGAGATACCGTTAAACACACGTGGCTCAGATCGTCAACTCTCAACGACCTTACACCTTCACTACCATGTTCGAACTAACTTCACCTCTGGTCATTCCCCAGCGCACCCGCTCTCTCTCTACGGGGCTGCTGTTTTATTTCCAAGGGTCGCTTGACAACCGTTCCTCCCTTTTGACTGATCTGTCTTCCTAAATAAAAGGATGCACTATCTTTCTTACCTATCAAAGACCACATTGCAATGGAAATACCTCTTTCATTATGTCCAACTCGCTACCCTCCGGATTAAGATTTTCCTTAAACCAGACTCTAACGGTACACAATAGATACAGATACAATACGCTAATCCCTTAAGAATAGCTTTCAACTCTTGCAGCTGTGAGAGAAACCTGACAGACATGTTTTTGCCATTTTCGTTTGAAGGAACAGGGGAAAAACGATGATAGTGCATATTTGTGATATTCAATGTGACAAAGCCATCTAGTGTCCTTTCGTAACCTTAAATCGAGGCAAAAACAAATGAAATAGGTTGAAAGCCACACTGTTAAAAATATGCAGCAAATTGTCCAGTCATTCGATCGTTTTTAATCACTTAACAGTTTTGCCAGGCAAGAAAAGTTTGATCGCTTTGTTGCTTAAAGCTTTTGGAAACTACCAATTTTTAACTGCAATATTCAGCTTATTAATTGGTAGACATTTTTTTATTATGTTCGGCGTATATTTTAGTACGGAATAAATGGTGTGTGTTTTGTCACCATTTTTAGTTTATTGTGTCCAAAAAGAAACTATTAAGGAGTTAAAGATAATGGTTACTTGACTATATTAAGAAGCGTTATCTGATATTATTCACCAAATTATCGTCAAAATACAGATAAATTACGGTTATCTAACCGTTTCTATAAAAACGGTCGAATTACTGGGAAGTTTGCTGCAATTTTTTAACAGTACATAGTTATAAATAGGTCGATACACAGTTAAAAATAAGACGTCCATGGGAGTGAAGATATAAATTTGAATAACTAGCTTGCAACTATCATCATTTCTCACCTTTACCGTTCATTTGTTTTCCAAAATAAATCTAAATCCATTGTATTTTATACTTATTTCACGTTCCTTTTACTGTACGTGGTGTGCGGATTATTTTCATTTTATGAATTTACTTTTTTCTTGTTTCTCAGGCAGTGGTTTGCAGTCCACAGAAGCAATGTAAACATTGCTTGCTGTTACATGCCGACGTTCAATTCATGCCGATTTTTCAAGTCATTTAAATATAATATGAATCATAAGAAAAAATTTAAGGAAAAGTTTATTGTTTCTATGTGGTAATTTAATAATTTATTTAATTAAATATAATTTATGGTGTTATTTCATTTGGAAAAAACTGGAAGGCTGGCAAGTATGGGCAAGCAATGCTTATACACTATATTTCCAATGATGACCGGTCAATTTTGATTTTATACGTTTTGTTAAATATCTGGAACGATACATGAGGAATTATATTGAAACTTAAGGAGTGTAAATAACATGATAGACGTCATAGATTTCCGCGAAGATTTTTTCCCGAAACCCCATAAGAGGCCGTCAACAAATTGAAGAAAATCGAATATCTTTTGGATAACCTTGTAAAAAATAATATTGCAAAAGCACTCAAACTGTAGACTATGATTAAGTGGCTTATTGTAATAATTTGGGTTCATTTTTATGAAGATAGTATGTATACTCGAAGAGAAATTCAGGTTTTTATAAAAACAGTCCCAAATTTTACCAAGTTTTTTGCTTAAAATTTGCAGAGTTTTTAATATAAAAACAAGTTATTTTCAGAAAATATGACAAACAAAATTGTACACAACACCCTGCAATCAGAATTAAAAAATAATAAAAACTGTATGAAAAATGAGCAGTTTCACTAAATATTGTTTCACTGCACATGCGCGAACTCAATCAAAATATACTGTGCATAATATATTAGCTACATGTATAGACCAACATTTATGAAAGTCTCAAAAACATAGCTTGAAAATTCTGATAGTAATCGTCGATAGAATAAGCTCGAAATTCGCTGTTCCTAAAAGGGAGCAAAAAGATAAGGGGTTGTATCCAAATATACTAGCTTATGAAAATTCACATAATAAGAATGAAGCGTCTCTCATTTTATATTTGATACAACCCCTCATCTTTTTGCTTCCTTTTAGGAACAGCGAATTTCGAACTTATTCCATCGACGATTACTATCAGAATTTTCAAGCTATGTTTTTGAGACTTAATAAATGTTGGTCTATACATGTAGCTAATATATTATGCACAGTATATTTTGATTGAGTTCGCGCATGCGCAGTGAAACAATATTTAGTGAATTTGCTCATTTTTCATACAATTTTTATTATTTTTTTA
The DNA here is from genome assembly GCA_963931845.1 of Maratus michaelseni. NCBI lineage: Eukaryota > Metazoa > Arthropoda > Arachnida > Araneae > Salticidae > Maratus > Maratus michaelseni. The sequence continues at coordinate 389,090,227 of OZ007588.1, forward strand.
ATTCTGATTGTAGAGTGTTGTGTACAATGTTGTTTGTCATATTTTCTGAAAATAACTTGTTTTTATATTAAAAACTCTTCAAATTATAACCAAAAAACTTGATAAAATTTGGGACTGTTTTTTTAAAACCTAAATTTCTCTTCGAGTATACATGCTATCTTCATAAAAATGAACCCAAATTATTACAATAATCCACTTAATCATAATCTACAGTTTGAATGCTTTTTGCATTACTAGTTTTTACAGGGTTATCCAAAATATATTCGTTTTTCTTCAATTTGTTGACGGCCCCTTATGGGGTTTCGGGAAAAAATCTTCGCGGAAATATATGACGTCTATCATGTTGTTTACACTCCTGAAGTTTCAGGATAATTCCTCATGTATCTTTCCAGATATTTAACAAAACGTCTAAAATCGCAAGTGACCTGTCATCATTGGAAATATAGTGTATTGCTTCTATGCACTGCACGCTACTGTTCTTAATCTTATTATAACTTGTAAAATACTTTAGAGATAGGACCATACTCGATTAAAGCAGCGATAGCAAACGGTCCATTTTTTGAATACTATTTTTTAGAAGAAAAATTTTCTTTTTATATTTTTCTTGCTAATTTTGTAAAAATCTACAACGGAGGTTAGTTCTATTGCAAGTAATGCAAAACCTATCACAAAAACTTTTCTTGGAATATACTGGTATTCATAAAGCAGACTATTTGGAAGGTCTGTAAAAGGTTAATTAACATGAACAGACGACTTTATTAACGTTACGTTTCATTCTATGTGGTTATTCGGTATTTGAAATTTGTAATACATCAGATACCAATTTAGTTCCCATTTTTAACACTTTCCAACATAGTTAAAAAGTGTTTATGAATTCAGTTTCTCTGTCTATCTGTCTGTCCGTGCTCTGACTCGCGTAAATATATTTGGATTATCATGCAATTTATATCTGTTATTGAAGTTTACTATGGCATGTTCGGTATTGAAAATGAAGTATGTAGCGTTTATTATTTATTTATTTATTTATTTTTTATTTATTTATTTTTTTTTTTTACAGGGACATGCAAAAGAATTACATTACATTACAATCTATGGGAAAAATCATTTTCGGTTTATTTCAATGCTGTTACACAATTTCAAACATATTGAAATTGATATATATCACCGAGGTGCACTATAAGAGACTTATTATAGAATATGGTGGGCATAGCACTTATATATAGTGCTTTTACAGGGATACTCAAAATAATTCCGTTACATTACGGACTATGAAAAAAATCATTTTGGGTTTATTTTAATGTTTCATTTTTTCAAACATATTGAAATTAGTACATCACTAAGGTGTATTACAAGATGCTTACTGTAGAATATTTTGTGTATAGCATTCATCGTTCATTTACAGAAACGCCCAAAAGAATTCGGTAATGTATGTTAACAATAATTGCTGGAAGTGCATTTAGTTTGTGAATACGTTTTTACATTTAAGTCTTTTTTTCTATTACTATAAATTGCATAAATTTTGTAGATCATATACAGACAGCACAAAAGTCTTCGAGTACATTTCTGTTTACTGACGGAAATTCCATAATGAGAAATTTAAACTATGCTGTGCTTTTCCTAACTGAACTGAACTTTAGCACTCTATGTAGTATATATACAAATATATAGTTCATATATACAAGGCTACTCAAAAGAATTTTGATATTTTTCGAATATTGTTGGTAATTCCTGAATTTGGGTTTTAAAATGTGTTATGCGTTTTCCAAATTGTTTACTTAGATATCATCTTTCACCTTAATGATTTGTAAAATTATTTTGGAAATGTTGGAAAGTGTTACATAATCTATGCCTGATGCATGATTTTTAGTTCTTGTTTTAATTCTGTAGCAGTGTTGCCAATTAAGCGGACGAGTTTATTAAAAATTTCACCACTATTTCCAAATAGTAATATTTTTCTTATTTAATATGTGATTAAATAAGGCAAATATCATTTGAAAATAAAATTAGATATCTCAATAATACAAAATCCTCTAAATTCGCAACACTGCTTTGTAGGATTATGTTTGGTTAGCCAATCCACATTTCTCAGAACCATGTATGCAGTTATTATTTTGTGCACTTTACATGTAAACATACTACAACATGCTATTACCAATCTTTGTATTTTACTAAAGCGTATTTTCTGAGTACCGTTCATGACGTCATGCTTTATATTTCTCGAATATGTCAAAAATTAAAGTATCCCTGACCAAAAATTTCGCTTTTAGGCATTTTTATGCACTCAAAGTGAGGTTTCCCTCTTTGCAGTGTTTATGCCGTCTTGTCGAAACAGACACTGTGTTTTTAACACTTTCCAACATAGTTGAAAAATGTTTATGGCTTCGGTTTGTCTGTCCGTCTGTCCGTGCTCTAACTCCCTTAAATATTCTCGGATTACCCGGTAATTTTTATATGTTATTGTCGTTTTCTATAGCATGTTCCCTACTTCAACTGAAGTGTGTAGCACTTATAGTTTTGCTACAGGGACGCTCAAAAAATCACCGTTACATTACGGTCTATGGGGAAAAATCATTTGCGGTTTATTTTAATGATGGTACACAATTTCAAACACATTGTAATTGATATATATCACTAAGGTGCATTACAAGAAGCTTAATATAAAATAGGCTGTGCATAGCACCTATAGTTACTTTACAGGGACAGTCAAAAGAATTCCGTAACATTACGTCTATGGAGAAAAATCGTTTGCGGTTGAATTAAACAATGTTTCACTATTCTAAACGAATTGAAATTTATATATATCACTAAGGTGCGTTGCAAGAGGCTTACTATAGAATATTGTGGGTATAGCAGTCATCGTTAATTTACAGGGACACACAAAAGAATTCTCTGCTGTCTGTTAACAATAATTCCTGGAAGTGCGTTTTCAGTTGCTGAACGCGATTTTAAATTTAACTCACTTTTTGTCTATTACTTGGTGTGTATAAATTCTGTATTTCATATACAGGGCAGCACAAAAGTACGTGAACACATTTCCGTTTATTGAAAGAAACTCCAGAAGGAGAATTTTAAACTGTGCTACGTTTCCTAACTAAACTAAAATTTAGCATCCTATGTAGTATATATACAAATCTATAGAACATATATACGGCTGAATAGAAGTATTCGGATATTTTTCCGAATATGTTGGAAATATATGTTAGAAGTTCCTGAAATTACGTTTTTAAATATGTTATTGGCTTTCCAAATTGTTTACTTAGATGTTATCTTTCAGCTTATTAAACGGTAATGATTTGTAAAATTATTTTGGAAGCGTTGGAAAGTGTTACATAATCTATGGTTGACGCATGATTTTTCGTTTTTGTTACGTTTTACGTCTATTTTTCACTCGGATGTTTGTTTTGTTTGCATGCAAGTTTTGTAGTTAATTATTGGTCCAGTGGCATTAAATTTCGATTTGAAAAACTTCCTCATGCGTTTGCATATAAAATATTGGTACTTGACGGGCTAATGGGCGAACAAAGTGTCAAGAAAAATTGTCGCTAAATTTGTTTATTAGGTTTTTTTTTTAATTCCCGATTAGTTTAGGAGCTATGCCGAAAAGTAAAACATAGCTTTTAAATAATAGAATTGGAAATGTATTATTTAAGAGTTCTTTCAAAATAAAGGGGAAATCGGCTATAAAACTTACATGCACTAAATAATATTAAAAATAATAATGAAATGTTTTCTGAGAAGTTGGAAGATTTAATAGCACATTGTTTATTAACGAATTTTTAGCCTATAACAAAAATAATGTACATTGTTTAAAACTAAACATTATCCAGAATAAAGCTGAAGCAAAATAAAATCATAAGAGACGGTAGTCTCTTGAGTGACACAGCGAAAAACCGAAAACCGTAAGCCCAAAACCGAAGATTCCGTCACTCTCATATATACAGCTAGCAGGACATCAAAGGAAAATCGAAACGCCGACATTTAATATCTCAGTAAATATGAGGCATACCGTTTCGATTTTTTCACATTAGTCTTATATCTATGGCCTAACTCTATCCTGAAATTTATAGATTTCTACATGCAGTAGATTTTGAGATCTGGAAACCAATTTTTAAGCGAAAATGGAAAATGTAATGGTGTAATGGGCACAGAGGTGTTATCTCGAAAATGGATCGAACGATTTTTTTAAAATTAATATATTATATTAATCGCTTTTAGATGAAGAGAGTAAGATTTTGAGCTAACGTAGGAAAACTCTTGTTTTTTATATAATCCAGCTTCAAAATCGGACTCTTTTCTTATGCTTTTTCTGGTAGACTAACATTAAAGATTTTCGGCCTTTTCACCCTTTTTTATTCCTACGCAGTCAGGATGTTCATGGGTATCACGGTTACAGTTAAAGGCGATTTCGCAATCACATGTGGCTGAAGAACTATTTAAATTCTTTTTTTTTTTTAATATGAAAACAGTTTTTAATGCAATTTTTAATATGTAATATATATGTATTAAATTAAATTATTGTTTGTATATTTTTCTTTTTTGTTATAATAAAGAATTTCTTATTTCAAAATCTTCATTAAGTCGAAAAATATTTAGATTCCTTGAGTAAAATATTGAAATATTTTATAATTATATATATATACAATTTAATTGTTATTTATATATTTAATTTGTCATTTTTTAAAGGAAAAAAAGATTCAGATTTTTTTATTTTATCAGTTAATTTGAAACAGCCTCTAATCAACAAATCAATCATCTGTTTGTTTTCAACGAGTCTCGAATGTTGTTTTTGTAAGAATAACACTCATATGGTTTGGATCATTCGAGACGACAGCCCTGCCGCTATAGGTCTCATAGCCCACCCCCCCCTTCAAAGTTCATGTACTGCGTCACTCAAGTCACTCAAAGTCACTCAATTCACACAAAGTTCATGTACTGCGTCATGTACTGCGTCACTCATATGAGGTATTTTATTATTTATTTATTTATTGTTTGTTTACTTATTTTGATTAGATTGTCCTTTTAGAAATTGTCTTTTGATTTAGTGGCGTAAATGGTGAGATAATTGTCAATAGTATTACCTGTTTTATCGTTAAAAATAATCAGTGAATCTTTTAAAGAAGTCTTTTAAAAATTTGATGACGATAGAAGATTGGTTTTTTTTACTTGTTAGCTATATTTTCCAACTCTCCAAATCAAACTTTCCCATCATTCACCTCACACAAATTTAATAACTAAAACTTTTTATTTCAGTGTGATTGAAATACGTTTAATTGTGATGAAACTTTGGTATATTATATAGGGAATTTATATAACGTAAGTTTTCACTTTTATGTATATAAAATTAGATACGATGTTTTCATTATGAAATACAATGTTTCTAATTTATGTTATGGCTTACTTTAACATTTTTTTTATTGACTAAGCCTATCATTAATATAGGGGAGACCGGTACACAGTGAACCTATGGACACAGTGGACCACCCCCTAATATTTTATTTATTTAATTTTTTTTGAAGCTTCTCTTCTATCCTAATAGACAACAGCACTGCAATGATTATTTATAGCCTTCAGAAAGTATGTTTAGCTCAGATTGAACTATTTTATCCTGCTTTGTTGTTTTGAGCTTCTAAAAGTAAAATTTTTCATCATCATATTTTTATTTTTTTAGTAATTAAAGGTTGTAGATAAATAAAATAAAACAGCTTTTTTGAAAAGCTAAGATACTTGTTTTTATTTTACTTTAAAGTTATTATGTTTAAAAGAAAGCTATAAACAATATTAATATGATTATTTATTGAACTTCAACATGGGGTACAGTGGACCACCCACTCCTGGGGCACAGTGGTCCACAATCCACTCTGCTCCTCTAATGCAGAATGTTCAAAATATGTAATAATTGTTTTCTATAAAGAAAGATTGTTTTAAAGTAGAATTAACTGTAAAATAAAGTAAACAAATAAAAATAACAATTTTTTTTAACATAGTAAGAAATATTTTGTTTTGTATTTACTGCCTTTGATAAATATAACTATAGTCTAATTGTTGATGATTCTATTCAAGTAAGATTCATGAGATGCAAATTGAATGGAAATCAGTTTATTTCTCCCGAAACTGTAGATGAATCTGCTGTTGATGTCAATGATTTCATAATGTTGCTCGCAGACCCAAAATTATTTCTTGAAAATTCCAGGCTCAATCTTACTGATAAGTATTTTGGAATTTCATTTGCAAATTTTATTGTGAGCTGATTTTTTTTGTACTTAAGTAATAACTTCAACTAAATTGCAATTGTTCCTGTATTAATCTGTTATTATTTTCAAAATATAATTAATTTTTTGTTTTTGTTTCAAAATTTATATTACTATGTTATTTTGCGAATGAAGAGGCAACAAAAAAGAATTAGATTAATGAAAAATAGATTTATATTATATTTTAGATAATACCTAATAGTGGTCCACTGTACCCTGGTGGGTGGACCAGTGTATATATATATATTTTTTTTAATGTATTGAAAACTATGTTGTGAGAAAATTATGATGGATGTAAGAAGGTTTAAGGAATATTCAAAAATATTTTCATACAGATTGGTCAGTCTGTTAAAGAGAAAAAAAATTTAACTGAAAAAGTGGTCCACTGTGTACCGGTCTCCCCTACCCGATTACATGAGATTTTGTTATTTGTATTGATATGTTTGTGTTTACGTATTTTATCAAGATTATATTTCAGCTATTTTTAAGTAAGTTTTTTAAGATACTATATAGCAATGTTAAAATGTTGGCTATACTTTATTAGCTTATGTTAAAGATTGGTCAGAAAAAAAAGTTGGCGAGATTAAAAAATTTTGTCGATCAGCTAGTACTCGACTAACATAACAGGGCTGCTAGGATGGAATTTAATTTTTAAAAAGGACACATTTTGAACCGGTTTGTTTACAGTCCCATTTTATTAGTAGAATTTTGTGATAATTTCCCGAATGACTGGCGAATTTTGCATTTTTTGTAAAAAAAAAAATCTTTAGATGTAATTTTAAACAAAATCTCTTTTCATTTCTTTAATTTTCAAATATTTTAAGTTTTCTTATTTAAAATACTGTGATTAAATGTCCAATGTAAGATTTCCCTTAGTTGAAAATTGTTATGACAGAATTTACACAACTGCAAAAATAATTGATTACTACAACAATGCATTTTCAGGGGTTTTTTCCAATAAAATTAGCTATACAACAGAGGAAAGTTAACTTCATACTATATTTACATTGCAGTAATTTGGAGAGTTGCAAAATATAGCTAACAAGTAAAACACAAATCTTCTTTAGTCTGCGGGTTTTAAAATACTTCCTAAATATTCACTCGACACGATGCAATTTCCTTACCTTGTATCATTTTTATCGATAAAACAGGTAATTGACAATCATCTCACCATTTAAGTAACAATCTAAAGTCAATTTCTAAAAGGACAAGAAAATCAAATCAAAATAAGTAAACAAACAATAAATAAATAATAAAATACCTAATATGAGTCTTATTCTTGTAAACAAGAATTTGCATTGCAATCACCGCTCATGAATACATGACACAAGCGATAGGTTAATTTATTGTTAATTGATAGTAGAGGTGCCCAATCTTTTTAGGCGAAGGGCCACTTAAAAAATTGTTGGGTTGTCGAGGACCACCATCAGCAGCACAGAGAGAATTTTGTTTCGAGGAGATGTTGGGTAGGGGGGGGGGGTAATTAGCATTATCCATACATACAGCACTGTTCGGTTGCAAATTTGGAAGAATACTAATGTTCACTAGATGGATTTGTGATTTTTATGCGGCTACTTGACAAAATTGTGATTTTTATGTGCCCGTTCTAAAAAATTCATGATTTTTATGTATAGGTTCAACTTTTATGTATAGGTTTCAACTTTTTTACTCAGTGACCACTGGCCAGTACATGGATTTTTTTACTCCTGTTTTTCAGCAATGACCAAGAACAAATTTACAAATACTTGATAAAAAATTTAAGAAATTTGTCAAACGATTGTGGAATAAACGGCGAAATTTATTAAATAGTGTTGGGAAAGAAATCACGACATTCGTCAAATGATCTCGGGAAAGAAATCAGGCATTGCAGGAAAAAAATTAATTATGTCTAACTGTCGTGAAAAAATTAGAGAAATTCGTCAAATACGTTCGGGGGAAAAAAATCACAAAATTCATCAAATGATCTCGGGAGAAAAATAGTGAAATTTGTCTAACAATCGCGGAACAGAATTGCAAAATTTGTCGAATAGCAGTGGAAAAAAAGTGCACAATTTGTTCGTTCATGGAAAAAGTCGTGAAATTCATTAATCGATAGTCGATAAATCACGAAATTCATCAATCGATAGCAGAAAAATCACAAAATTCATTGATAGTGGAAAAATCACAAAATTCATCAACTGGTTTCAGGGGAAAATTTTTTCGAATATCGTCGAATGGCTTCGAGAAGAAAAAAAGTCACAATCCGTCAAATAATTTCTGGGAAAAAATCGTGAAATTCGCCAAATGGTTTCAAAATTTGTCGAGCGACAGCGGGGAAAAAATCTTTTTCCATTCAATCATCGCAATTGGGACTATTAAGTTTGACCAGTGGTGGCAGTAAAGTCAGTCGCCAAATTTTCAGTATTACTCGCCGATTTTCGAATGGCAATTTTGTTCTATATTTTTACACGCCTGATCGATGAAATTCAAGATTTTTACGCACCCGATTGATGACTTTCTTGATTTTTATGGATCCGTTTGACGAAATTAATGATTTTTATATGCCCGATAAACAAAATTCATGATTTTTATGCATGCGTTCAACAAAATTTATGATTTTCCTTCTCCCGATCCACAAAATTCATGTTTTTACTGTGCCTGATTGACAAAATTCGTGATTTTCAACTGATATGCTTTGCGTCGGCCATTTAATGAAATTCACAATTTTTCTTCTCTAGACAATGGCAAAATTTTCATTTTTTATTTTTATTTTTTATTTTTACCGTTTGTTGAAATTTACAATTTTTTCACAAACATTCGATGGAATTCTTGATTTTTCCACGCCCAATATACGAAATTTGCGATTTTCCATGTCTATCGACAAAATTCATAATTTTCCAGAACCGATAGACAAAATTCATAATGTTTTCCCACAATCTATGGACAATTTGCAAATTTTTTCCGCGACTGTTCGTTGAAATTCGCGATATTTCCATGCCATTCGATGAAATTCGTTGCTCGATCCATGAAATTTGCGATTTTAAGTGCCTTATCGACAAAATTTGCAGGTTTTTTCAACTGATTTACAAAATTCAAGATTTTGAGTGATTGACGAAATTTACAACTCCAGAATTATCCATTTTGGCATCTCTGGTTTCTGTTGACCGATTATTGAAATTTGCGTTTTTTTTTCTAGCGACAAAATGGCGAAATTTGTGATTTTTCCATGCCCATTCGACAAAATTTGCATCCAGTCGATGCAATTCATAATTTTATGCACCTGATCGATGAAATTCATATTTTCCTACGATCTATGGACAAAATTTGCGCATTTTTCTCACGAATTATTAAGGAAATTCGAAATTTTTGGATAGGTTGGCATGTATGGTCTCTGCGGGCCACCAGTTACCCATCACGGGCCACAGGTTGTGCATTCCTAATCGTGATGCAGTTTAGCTCATTCGACTCGACCTCGATAGAACTTACTGATTTTAGTTTCACCACCAGGGGCAGTTATGTTCATATAGAACAGAGTGCGCCCCTGGCAGTGGAAGGGGAAATTAATGGATTTTGGAACTAACTCGAGTTCTATGGGTCCCATCACAACATGGTTTGATTCATTCAATTTGACATTGACAAGATATATCAATTTTAGTTTCAAGTTTGACCACCAGGGGGTGCATATCCTATCTCAGGTTCTATGGTCCCGATCATGACAAGGTATGGCTCACTCAACTCGAAATCGACAGCCTCAACAATTTCAGCTGTTTGTACAGAACAGAGTGCGCCCCCTGGTGGTGGAACATGGAACTAACAGATTTTGCAGCTAACTTGAGTTCTATGGGTCCCATCACAATGCAGTTTGATTCATTTGACTCGACATCGACAGGATATATCGATTTTAGTTCCAAGTTTCACCACTAGGGGACACTATCCTATCTCGTGTTCTATGGGCCCGATTACGATGAGATATGGCTCATTCGACTCGAAATCGACAGCCTGAAAGATTTCAGCTATGTTTGTATAGAACAGAGTGCGCCCGCTGGTGGTGGAAGATGGAACTAACGGATTTTGCAGCTAACTCGAGTTCTATGGGTCCCATCACAATGCAGTTTGATTCATTCAATTTGACATTGACAGGATATATCAATTTTAGTTTCAAGTTTGACCACCAGGGGGTGCATTCCTATCTCAGGTTCTATGGCCCCGATCATGACAAGGTATGGCTCACTCAACTCGAAATCGGCAGCCTCAACAATTTCAGCTGTTTGTATAGAACAGAGTGCGCCCCCTGGTGGTGGAACATGGAACTAACAGATTTTGCAGCTAACTTGAGTTCTATGGGTCCCATCACAATGCAGTTTGATTCATTTGACTCGACATCGACAGGATATATCGATTTTAGTTCCAAGTTTCACCACTAGGGGACGCTATCCTATCTCGTGTTCTATGGCCCCGATTACGATGAGGTATGGCTCATTCGACTCGAAATCGACAGCCTGAAAGATTTCAGCTATGTTTGTATAGAACAGAGTGCGCCCCCTGGTGGTGGAAGATGGAACTAACGTATTTTGCAGCTAACTCGAATTCTATGGGTCCCATCACAATGCAGTTTGATTTATTCAACTGGACATCGACAGGATATATAGATTTTAGTTACAAGTTTCACCACCAGGGGGCGCTTTCCTATCTTGTGTTCTATGGGCCTGATCACGACGAGGTATGGCTCATTCGACTTGAAATCGACAGCCTGAAAGATTTCAGCTATGTTTGTATAGAACAGAGTGCGCCCCCTGGTGGTGGAAGATGGAACTAACGGATTTTGCTGCTAACTCGAGTTCTATGGGTCCCATCACAATGCAGTTTGATTCATTCGACTCGACATCGACAGGATATATAGATTTTAGTTACAAGTTTCACCATCAGGGGTTGCTTTTCTATCTTGTGTTCTATGGGCCTGATCACGACGAGGTATGGCTCATTCGACTTGAAATCGACAGCCTGAAAGATTTCAGCTATGTTTGTATAGAACAGAGAGCGCCCCCTGGTGGTGGAAGATGGAACTAACGGATTTTGCTGCTAACTCGAGTTCTATGGGTCCCATGACAATGCAGTTTGATTCATTCGACTCGACATCGACAGGATATATAGATTTTAGTTACAAGTTTCACCACCAGGGGGCGCTTTCTTATCTCGGGTCCTATGCGCCCCATCACGACGAGGTATGGCTCATTCGACTCGAAATCGACAGCCTCAAAGATTTCAACTATGTTTGCATGGAACAGAGTCCGCCCCCTGGTGGTGGAAGATTGAACTAACGGATTTTGCAGCTATCTCAAGTCCTATGGGTCCCATCACAATGCAGTTTGATTCATTCGACTCGACATCGACAGGATATATTGATTTTAGTTCCAAGTTTCACCACCAGGGGGCGCTTTCCTATCTTGTGTTCTATGGGCCTGATCACGACGAGGTATGGCTCATTCGACTTGAAATCGACAGCCTGAAAGATTTCAGCTATGTTTGTATAGAACAGAGTGCGCCCCCTGGTGGTGGAAGATGGAACTAACGGATTTTGCAGCTATCTCAAGTCCTATGGGTCCCATCACAATGCAGTTTGATTCATTCGACTCGACATCGACTGGATATATTGATTTTAGTTCCAAGTTTCACCACCAGGGGCACTTACCTATCGGGTTCTATGGGACCGATCACGACGATGTATGGCTCATTTGACTCGGAATCGACAGCCTGAAAATTTTCAGCTATGTTTGTATAGAAAAGATTGCGCCCTTTGGCGGAGGAAGATGGAACAAACGGGTTTTGCCATGCATTTTCATCCTTCTAATTGTGTTACTCTCTCGCTGTATAATTTAAAAGTTGAGTCTTGGATTCCTCTCCCTGGGCCACCACCCTCATATTTTATTGGGGTCCAAGGGGTCTTTTTTAGCATTTCTTTAAAATTTTATTCTAATGATTAATTTATACCCTATACTTAATTTCGACTAATTGACATTTTCATCAATAACCTTAAAAAAGTAATGATATCAGTACAAAAACTCATAACGGGTTAAAAGTGTTGACGCAGCACTTTCTTTTGGCTGTATGAATTCTTAATATGGGTCTTAAAAGCAATGATATCAAATTTAAGTGACGCTATGTTAATAATTTGTTTTTAAATCATAATTTTCTTTTTAGTTTTATTTATGTTCACAGGTGCAATTATTATCTTAATATGAAAAAATATATAAAATTTATTCGCTGATGCTTTTTCATTCACATCTCTCGTGAATTCAAAATATGGGTTTTAAAAGAAATGATATCAAAATTTGAATGACATCTTGACGTTAATTTAATAGGACTCTTTTAAAATTCAATTTAAATTATTTTTGGTTTGTCTTCTAAATTATATTTACACATACAAACAATACTTTTAATATTTCAATACACTTTTAAATACATTACTTTCACTGAGCCTATATTATGTATTGAAATGTATTTATTTCAATAAATTGATTTATCTTCTCTGCCACGCTATCCAAAATCATAAGTAAAATTTATGTAAATGATTATTTTGCGTCATAGTATCCAAACAAAGGGAAATGTATGCAAGTGGATAATATGACGCAAAATAATCATTTACATAAATTTTACTTATGATTTTGGATAGCGTGGCACAGAAGATAAATCAATTTATTGAAATAAATACATTTCAATACATAATATAGGCTCAGTGAAAGTAATATATTTAAAAGTGTATTGAAATATTAAAAGTATTGTTTGTATGTGTAAATATACTTTAGAAGACAAACCAAAAATAATTTAAATTGAATTTTAAAAGAGTCCTATTAAATTAACGTCAAGGTGTCACTCAAATTTTGATATCATTTCTTTTAAAACCCATATTTTGAATTCATGAGAGATGTGAATGAAAAAGCATCAGCGAATAAATTTTATATATTTTTTCATATTAAGATAATAATTGCACCTGTGAACATAAATAAAACTAAAAAGAAAATTATGATTTAAAAAAAAATTATTAACATAGCGTCACTTAAATTTGATATCATTGCTTTTAAGACCCATATTTAAAATTCATACAGCCAAAAGAAAGTGCTGCATCAACACTTTTAACCCGTTAAGGGTGTTTGTACTGATATATATATACAGTGGAACCCGCTTAAGAAGTTTTCCAGGGGACCGGGTAAATAAAACGTCTTAAACGGGAAAACTTCTCAGGGGAAAAATTGTAATGGCTAATTACATAATGAAGACATTCATAGCACAAAATTATACAAAGTGTTGAATTAGATATACGGAATAATGTTATAAATTAAAAAAATAATTTTTTTAATGCATTAATATAATTAAAAGAAAGAAAGTACAGTAGTAAATAATAACAAACTGATTTACCTGTATTTTATTCAAAGCTTCACATTACTTATTTATTGCTAATACATATCATTATTACTGAAATAATCCTTAATACTTTTTTTTTCTTTTTTTCTAATAATTGTAAATGAAAAGAGTCAAGTTGTCTTAAATTTTTATGTATTTCGTCTGGGACATTCTCTTGACTTTCTATATAACGTCGAAAAGTTTCTAGTCCTTTTATAGCATCTGAGTAGCTTGGAACTATTGGATCATCTTCAGTTTCACTTGATTCATTCCCATTTTCATCTGGCATCAAATCGCAAATGTCTTCCACTGATAAAATCTGGCTCGGTATTACATCATTATCAACATTAACATATTCACAAAACGACGTAGTAAAGTTCAATTCTTTCTGCAGTATTTTCCAATCATCTTCATCAATCTCTGGTTCATACACATCTGTTATCTCTCCATTTGAAAACCCAGCTTTTTTAAAGCAATTGGCAATGACAGTTGGATTTACAGATTCCCAAGCAGATGTAATCATATGAATAGCTTCTAAAACATTAATCTTTTTCAATTTTTCTCCATTTTCCAGATTTAAAAGAATCCACTTGACTAACCGTTTTCTGAAGTGTTGCTTAAATGCCCTAATTACGCCTTGATCCATTGACTGCAAAACTGCTGTAGAATTTGGTGGAAGGTAATGCATTTTAATGTGATCCAATTTCACATCTTTGGAATGTGCACTACAATTATCAACAAACAAAGTAATCTTTCTTTTTTCCTTTCTCATTTTAGTGTCCAATTTCTTTAGATATTTTTCATAAATTGGAATTGTCATCCAAGATTCTTTATTGCTTTCATATTGACAAGGCAATGATTTCACATTTTTGAAGCACCGTGGTTGCTTTGCCTTTCCGATTACTAAAAGTGGAAGTTTCTCAATACCGTCCATGTTGCTACCTAGCAAAACCGTTAAACGCTCCTTGCTCGATTTCCCTCCATAGCAATTTTCTCCTTTAAATGCGAATTTTTATCAGGTAGTAGGTTATAGAATAGGCCACATTCATCCAAATTGAATATGTCTTTTTCTTTATATCCGGATATTAAGGTTGGTAAGATATTCGATTTCCATTCATCTGCTTCTTGCATATTGACACTTTTACTTTCTCCATTTATAGATTTATAAACTAATCCAGCTGTTGGGGGATTTGTTTTCTTGCCTTGGTACTATTACCTTTTGCAAAAATTATGAATGAGTGCAAATTACCTATCACTAAAAATTGAAATGAATCCTGTCAACATGCATACTTACAAAATTATTCACAAACTAAAATAAATTTAGAAAAAAAGGAAATGGATTAAATTAAACAGAAACAATTAAAATTTAAAGAATTTAAATTTACCTGAATTCTAAATTTTGAATTCAAAATAGTATAAGAATTAATCATTTAAAAGCACTGACAAGATTCTCAATTTGCACTACATCCAATTCCCCAACAATCAGCATTGTGAATTCAAGAATTAATATGAAGGGTAACAACAAGGAATTTTCAAAGACATAATAATTTAGACTAAGTGAAAATTTTGGAATAAAGGGGACAAAATCTTTCTTTTAAAGAAAGTACAGGAAAGGGGGTATAAAATTGATGAGATAGGTTAAACAAAATAATATATGACAAATATTAAAAAAATGCAAAATTAATTTCAAGAATTCACAACACTGAAGCTGTGATCGTATAGATTTATCTTTGTTTGCGAGACCATGATTAAATAATTAAATTTTGAATAAGTAATTCATTATAATAAAATGCTTCTCAAAAGACTTTAGATCAAAATGTTAAAATTACTTTATATAAAAAATTCAGATAAGTATGTCCTGTAATTAATTAAAAAATAGTAAAAGGTCTCAGTTGATTAAATAAAATAAGTTTGAATATTAAAAATTACAACCAGTAAATTAGTAGTTTATCTTTTTTATTAGATTTAATGCTTAAAATAATATTTAGAAATTCCATGACTAGAGAATACAATAATTTACTTTAATTAATTAATTTGTTTATTTATTTATTTTGCCAGAATTAATATTTAAATCAATAGAATAAATTAAGTAAAAGGATTAATATAAATCCTAGGGAGATTGACTCTCGTAAGTAAATAAAAGGTAAAATACTGAAAGCAGACCTTTTGAAGTAATTAAGCAAATAATCAAAAAACAGGAAAACAGAGAAGGAATTAAATTAGAAAGAACAAACATTTATTAACAAACAACACTTTAAATGATTTAAATATCATTTTAGATATATATATATGTATCAAAATACTGAGCCACAGATAAGTTCCGTCATATCAGACAGAAAACATAATTTTAAAAATCATAATAATGATAAGAATTATTTTTACTTACATCTCGATATAATAGAGTGAAGGTGACAACAAACCTTCTAGCATAGTGAATATTTAATTGAATAAGCGTTGGCGATTCGTTTTGCGGTTATATCACTTGTATTTTCCTCACACTGCAACTAAGTTAGTGAACATAGCGTTATTTTATGGGAATCATAATAAAACTACCAAGTTGATGACATGCTTTGTAATAGTGATGGGTTGATCAATCATTCACTGCACGAATAAAGTTACCCTGTAGAGGGTGAGACTGGCGTTAAACAAGCTCCGAAATTCACGAAAATTAAGAACATTTATTAATCTTCTTAGTATCATCGGCACAGAGTCCACAGATTCTCAGAATACACTACAAAAAGCATGTGTAGTGTCGGCTAGAGCACTCGATAAAATTCTCGCTGTCATCATCATTTCAGCAGGTATCTTCTCACAATTTATCGCTCTCGAGAAATATTATGCATTTAATACGGTGTCACTATAACGAACTGTTTAGAACATGCGAATCGTGACACTATGGTAGATCTCCTTCGTAGGTATGCACTCATAGGAAAAGCAAAAATTCCTTTGGTTGTTGCAGGTTGCTTTACGAACGAACATATTTTATCAACCCACTGTCGCTACTGCCAGGAGAGAAAATGTGTCTCTCTCGAAAAAAAAATCGCCACTGCCTAACCGGCGGGGTGAGGGAGGGAACCCTCCACCCTCACGCACCCAAACTATCCGAGCTTCAAAACATGACTGCCTCTGCTAACTCGCTCTTCGTTTCCTTGGTAACGTTGGACCAGGGGGTAAAAAGGGTCAACGCTGATTGGTTGAGTGGGGGGAGTAAATAACACCACTATTGGATTAGTTGTTGCTAGGTGAAAAATCCTAGCTACAATTCCTGGAAATAAGGCGCTCGTGGGCATCGTTGAAAAACAGCTGTATGTCGGGTCCCACGAAAAGAAAGAAATCACGTGCACGCTTGCACCTGCTATCACGTAAACAACGACTCGAAAGCAATATACTTATGCATCTTCCTAACAAGCCTTCGAAATAGTTTTATGACTCTCTTTACTCAGGGTAATAAAAGTTGTACACAATACAACTGACAATAATGCTTCAGTTATTCCCATGACTTCTTAGAAAGGCCTTTTGTACTTTATCCAATCTGCCTGTGTGTGTTCCGAATTTACGATCCCTTAAATTACGTGAAAATTTGAAGTAAAAGTTGTTTGCGTGGAAACTATCTCATAGTGAAAAAAAAAAGAACTTGGGTGGTCTTGACTTATAGAGAAATACAAATGTTTGGATTTTGAAAATAAGAGTTTTAATTAATAATGTTTAAGAAAAATAAGAAAAAGGAGGAGGGGGGTTTGATTAAATATTAAAATAGAATGAGTTTATAAAAAAGAAATGTTTTAAGATATTTATGAAAATATAAATATAAAATTTAGATTAAATTACCTCTGATTTATAAACTAATCCAGCTCTGTTTTTCATCCTGTCGATCCATCCGTTTGAAGCATTAAATTCAACATTCATTTTCTTTGCAATTTCATCTGCTTTTTCTCTTAAAATTATTCCACTTATAGGGATGTTTGCTAACCTTGCTTGTTTAAACCAAATAATCAGCTTTTCTTCTATTTCTTCATATTTACCTTTTTTTATTTTTTTTGCATTTGAAGACTGCAATGAGGATATGGTTTCTCGTTTAGCAATGATGCCATTCAGAGTTGTCACTGGCATATCCAACTTTTTCGCAATTTGAATGCGTGTTAGATGCACATTTTCATCTATCTCTTTCAAAATTTTCAGTTTTTGCTCAACAGTTAAAGCCTTTCGTTTTATTCCTCTATTAGGCATGTTGAAATTTTAATCCAAGGAGAAGAGCAACACAGATGACTACTATTGGACTGTAACATAAAAATAAACCACGAAAAAAATATGCAAAACTAGTCATACGAATTGAGTTTCTTAGTGCAAGCTGAATATCTTTTGTGCTCAGGAGAACGTCTATAGAGCAGTGTCAGATGTCTAAATCCCGTATTCACCAGCTCATGCTGACGGCTGGCAACCCGAATGTCTGAGAAAAACCGGTAGAAAAACCAGTTCCAATCAACGGCGGGCATGAGGAGAACAGCTTTCTAGCCGCTTGCCAGAACAGGTTGGTGAATACGAAAAATGTCAGCGGAACAGTTGTTTCTGACTATTTCTGAAAGACCCCACCCCCCACGGAGGACATTTCCCCTCAGGGCCTATATCCCTGATGTAGATAATCGGCCGTCATAAATAAACACAATAAACACTGACTATTTCTGCGAATGAAGCTTCTAAAATCACTCACAAATAACTCAATGAAAATGCTTCTTTTAGGAAGCAAACAAACAAGCAAAAAACGAAAGAAAGAATTTCATTTCAAACTGTATTCTTTTGCAATATACCGCTTGCTTTCGCATATTTCATTTACATTCATCACAGCGATAATCCCCCTGCTAAAATCCGGCATACAAAGAAAATAACCCTTTGCTTTACAAGAAATTCCCAAATGTGTTGTTTGAAGCCTCCTCCGATTCTGAACAATGGTTATCTATGAGGACAGGTGTTCCATTCCTTTACTTTTCTGCTTATAAATTCATTTCTTCATAGGTATATTTTGAATCTTTTTAATTCTTAGAAGAACGAACATTGTAAATGCAAAAAATGTCACCTCAAAGTGAAATTCGAAAAGACAATTTTCGGGGATTTTGAAACCTCTTAAGCGGGAAAAGTTCCAAAATCAAAACTTCTTAAACAGTGAATTTCAGCATTAAAGAAATAGAAAATCAAATGGGACCATGGATAGAAAACTTCTTAAGCGGGAAAACTTCTTAAACGGGAACTTCTTAAACGGGTTCCACTGTATATATATATAATTTAACAAATTACAACAACCATTGGGAAAATGCAGAGGAATAGCGGGGCAGTATTTGTACTCTACCATAACCGTTACCTCGTACTATAAGACATTTAAAATTTTTATTAATTTAGTCCCCCCTAAAATACCCCCCCCCTCTTATAGCAGACCTATTCGCCTCACCCTATTATAACATAGCTTCCCCACGCTAGCTATTCCACCCACCTACTATAGAATGATCTCGGCAGTATTGCTTTAGCTCTTGTTTAGATTGATGTCTGAGCTAAAGGTATTTTGGGGAAATTGAAGTTGAAGAGCACGTTTTTTGCTTTATAAGACGATTTCTCATCCGACGTCAATTTTTGAATTCGGCTTTTTTCATATCCGATAATTTGCATCTATCTTTTTTGTAACTTTAACATTTTTGTAACGATTGTATGCATTTCTATTGCCTATTCAAAGAAAAATTCTTCTAAAGTTACAGAATTTCGTTAAAAACGCTTAAAATATATAAAGTGACGACGTCAAGAGGTCCATTCTCCACCGAAAACAACAACCATTTTCCCTATGGTTAAAAAATATCTGATGAAGAATGAAAAAAAGTTGAGTTCAATCCATTATTTTTGGATATTTACTATACGTGTTTTACATGTGAAAGCTATGTTATATTGTGTTATATTGATATAACAAACGTGTGTAATCATTTATAAAAGATGAATTTTGAATTCTTTTCACAGTTATAATATTTATTGATATTTATTATATTAATAGAGCATTTCGAATGTGAAATGAAATTTGAAATTTATATCCCAATTCTTATTACTTTGGATTGGCTTATAGTTATCCAATAAACACCACCCAAATTTGTCAATTAATCGCTGGTCACCTAAAATGAATTTTTAATTCTTTTCACAGTTATAATATTTATTGATATTTATTATATTAATAGAGCATTTCGAATGTGAAATGAAATTTGAAATTTAAATCCCAATTCTTATTACTTTGGATTGGTTTATAGTTATCCAATAAACACCACCCAAATTTGTCAATTAATCGCTGGTCACCTATAATCTCGACAAGCATCAAACTGTTTAATTGAGTTTTTGATTTGTGCATTGTTATCTTTTTTCTGTGCGTACATTAATGTAAAACAAAAAACTAAAAAAAAAAAAAAAAAACTATAAGATTTTGTTACAGCTGATGAAAATTGTTAGACCAAGCTGGTTTTAGGGATAATTTTTTTGCAATAAATATTAAAAATAAATATTTTGTTTATTTTCATGATTTGTTGAAGATTTTTGTTCGAAATTGATAGACCAGGTAGGCAACAATGTGACTTTATGCTTCAAAATTTTATTCCTTCAAACATTCAAAGAAATCTATGCCTAGTTTTATATGAATAATATTTATTCATTCTTGTTTACTTTTAATTGCATGCCTAAATCAGCGTTACCAGTTTGACCTTTTTTTTAAAATTCGTACTGGAAATTGCAAAAGAAGCATTTCCACCTTATGTAGTCGCGAAATGACTACCATTAAATAAAACAAATATCACAACTATGAATTTTTGTATGAATTCCAATTTCTGAATTTAAAAAAAAAAAGACCAAACTTGCAACCCTGGTCTAAATAATACATCGACTGTAATAAGTTAAGTAATAATTTTATATTATAGTCTTGCTATTTTCACTTATTTTTATATTTTCTTTTTACAGGCCTTTTAACGAGTTCCACATCATATACTGATAATAGTAATAAGAAAGCCTTGAATCATAGTAAGCCAAACATTTTCTGAGTGATTTATTGTTATTAGAAACTTTACTACTTTCTGTTCATACTTGTCCACCTCCGGCTTTTTTTTTAATTAAAAAAACATACTTTGACCAAAAAATGTGTTTAATTAATTATGTGTTACATTAAACGTGGTAGACACAATTTCTGAATAAAAACGCAATCCAAACTGACAACCCTGACGAAACGTAATTTTTGAGAAGTGAATTTTAGTTACGTTGTGAAAATTTCGCACTCGTTTGGACAAAAATGCGGCTAGTGTTAGTCTAACGGAAAAGTCCCAAAACGGAACACATAAATTAGAATTACGAATTACACAATTAATTTGTAAATTTAACATTTGAATTTTATTTATTTTAATCCGTAATTTTAAATGCGACTTTTTATTTAATCTTTAAAACTCAAAACACAACAGTAATTGAAACTAAACTAAACGACAATTAACATTACTATAGATGAAATAAATTACATGTGAATCTGAAATATTTTGATACACATATTTCTACGACGGAATTTAATCAGGAGTATTTTGTTATAGGACGCCTCTAATGAGAAAGATCATTTCGCATTGCTTATTCAAAATAATTTCAATAATTCAGTAATTTCATTAAAGGTTTATTCCGAAGGGATATATTACATTTTAAATAGGATGAAATTTCATTCAAATAATCGTATACTTTAATTCTATCGTCGATTCAGACAGGTTAATTTATTTGTTAACATATGCATAATTATTAATATTAGTCTCATTCTAGATTATATCAGAAATACCTGTTGCATTTAAACAGAGTTTGATAAGAATTTTAAATACAAATCGAAGCCTTTGGAATTTGACTCGATTAATATGTAACCGGATCGTAAGTTTTAACTCATATAATTTCGCACGTTGTTTAACTTGTGATCTACACTTTAAAAAAATAATTGATTTTACAGTATAATACTGGCACGCATGCGCGGCAGCGTATTACTGCTTATTTTACTGTTTATTACTGTCAATTTTACGGTGTAATACTGGCAACTGGGATGCCAGTATTATACTGTAAAATCATTTTTTTTTTTTTTTTTTTTTTTTGACACAATATACTAAAAATTGGGACAAACACCACTTTTTCCGTACTAAAATCTATGCCTTGCATAATCTAAAAATGTATACCAATTAATAAAGTAAAGACTACAATTAAGAATTAGTGGTAACCAAAAGTTTTAAGCAACGAAGCAACTCTTCTTAGGCGAGTGGCGTTCGGGCAAAAGTGATTAAACTTTTATTGACTATTAAGTAGTTAAACTACGAAAAACTATTGAATAAGTTAAAATAAAAATAATATTTCCAATTTTATTTTCATTCAGACAAAATGTATTAAAATACGATGTGTGTATTTGAATCTATTGTTTATTTTTTTTTAGTTTTGCGTATAATTTACTAGTTTAGCAGTTCATTTTACATATTTTCATGTACCGGTCAAAGCTCCGGTAGTCAGCGAGTTAGGTATAGTACAGTAAGCCTTCCAATAACCCAATATAAATGGCTGATTACTACCTCTATAAAAACTAGGCAATCCAACCCGGACTATACGAGTTAAAGATACCCGATATATTGCCCGGTGTATGAAACGTATATAAAGATCCTTTTCAATTGAAAACTCTGTAATATTTTTTACATTAAGTGAGGATAGTGTGTGTCTGTTTACAATAATTATGCAATATTACACGTAAACTAACAAATCCTGAATTATTTTTTTAAGTGTAAAAAGGTTAATCTTCCATGATTGGGTTGAACGTAGATTTAAAAATATTCAAACTTGAAAATTATTTTAAAACCCATACAATATCATTAAACTGGGATACAGTTTTTAAACAAATTGCATTTGAAAATGCATTTACATTTACAATTCGACTGTTTGAAAATTGGAATTGTAGGATGTTTAGACGTTAAAATTTTTTTGAAGTAAAATCAAAATTTATATTGGTTTCGTTGTTGCCATTGTCAATATGACCTTAGCATTACTCAAGGACATTTTTGCTTTATAACATTCATAGATATCCATACATTTTTGCTCCTGACTAATGACTTATGAAAGGTGGCGGCATATAGAGAAATTATATTTAATTTTGAACCGAAACAAACTATTTTTAACGATTTTATAGCATTGGGGCAATGTTGCCAGTCCACTATTTTTTTAAATTCAAATTGTTTGATACCATTTAATAAAAAAGTATAATTCACCAATATTTAATCTGTCACCAAATAAGGCGAAAATTGCTAAGTTGTACTAATCAACCAATAGGAATTAAAAAGTCCTTCCGGCCTGTACCAGGAGGAAAAGGTAGCTTTCCTATATCTTCGTTTTAAAATTTTAGCTAATGTTACACGAAAACAGCAAGTTAAAATGCAAAGAAACGTTTACAAAAGATTCGTTAATACTGAATTTGAATAAGAAATTTGCCAAATTATTGAGCAATATCCAAATTGGCTTCATTTATGAAAACTTATTTTAATCGCCAAATTTGGCGATATTTCGTTAAATGTCGCCAACTTTGGCGAGAATTTGGCGCTAACGGATATGAATATATAGTTTTATGCGTATGATTGGGAAAATTATTACAACAATGAAAGAAAATAATTTGCGAGTAATCGCGTTAATGTGCTGTTTTGTTTCAAAATGTCAGCCACCCTAGAATTTCAAACTGCTCTATCTCAGCCATTTTTTAAGATAGAGGTAAACCTGCATGTAAAATCCGTCGTGGGTGTAAAGTCCTCCAAGTTCCCTGTGAATTATACCTCTGGGGGTGCCTAATCAGGTGAAGGTCTCGTCACCTGATCAAGGCTCTAAATTACGAGACCAACTCGCATAACGATGACATGACGTATGGGTGTAATGCCAAGCGCAGGTCCATAAAAAAAGAATAACATCAATTAGCAGCAAAACAAAAATGGGAACAAAACTAAGTCCTCCACATAGCCGTCCTGCCAGCAACGGCCAGCCGCTACGCGGCATCTCTTCAGTGACGCTACGCCCCACGGTGCCAGGCACTAAACCCGTTTAAGCTAGGGAAACCTGGCAGGTAAGGGCCTGGTCGCCGGTCTCAAAAAAAAAAAAAAAAAAGATAGAGGTAAACCAAAAAATGCTCTGGAATCCTCGTATCAAGGCCTAACACTCAATTAAAAAATAAATTTGAATTTTTAACTTTTTTGTATATTTATTTTAGTTTTAAATTTTTAAATGGCCGCCATCTTGAAATAAAATGGCGGACCAAGCTGGCCAACGAACTCGGTCGAGACATTGGTGAGCTTAAAACACGCAATTAGTTTCATCAAAATTGATTTATAAATACGAGCGTTATCATATGACATAGGTCAGATATATATATATACAGGGTGTGTTTTTTTAAACTGACGCTATTTAGAGCCGCCTGTAGCTCGTTCTAATAACTGGATTGATACAACATTTTGTGAATGGACTAAGAAAACCATGGGAAAAAAGATTCCGACAAAAAAAAAATTAGTTCCAATCACCATAGGGGGAAATGTGGCGTTGTGGTAATTTATGCAACTGAGAATTATCATAAAATATGGGCAATAAATGCAAATGCAAATTTTTACTTATGCAAGCGACAGTAGTGCCAATAGTTTAAGTTATAAATGCATGCGAAAAACACCGAGAAACAATTTCAGCTCAGGTTGAAAATGAATCTCACGTTACCGCAGCGCGCGTTACTTGTGAAGTTCTATTATTGTAACCAGTGCAATGCACCAGCCGCTCTTCGTGTACTTAGAACACGCCATAAACTGCGCAAAGGACCTATATCCATTAATGTATTGAAAGCAATGATTCTGAAATTCGAAGAAACAGGCTCGCTAGCAGTTCGGTCAGGCAGAGGACGTAAACCGGTTGCAGAAAAACTGATAATGGATGTTTCAACTGCAATCAACGAAAGGGAAAGTGTAAATGATGAATAAAACATGGCATTGTATCCAAATTATTAATTTTTTCTGTTTCTGATGTTTTTTTTTCAATGTACAGCGCCACATTTCCCCCTATTGGCGGTGATTGGAACTAATTTTTTTTTGTTGGATTTTTTTTCCCATGGTTTTCTTAGTCCATTCACAAAATTTTGTATTAATCCAGTTATTAGAACGAGCTACAGGCGGCTCTGAATAACGTCAGTTTAAAAAAAAACACCCTGTATATATGGATATATATATATATATATATATATATATATAAATCAACATTTGAGCGGAGGGTGGTTTTGGGGTCTGGGGGTCATGATCGGTGAAAATATATCGAAATTTTCCGGAACTGCTTTCCTCCGAACGGCTGCAATAGGTAGCTTTATACTTTTTTGTATTGAAAGCTACCTAAAAATAGCGGACTGACAAAATTGCATTACGGCTGACTTCTTTAAGGGGATGGGAAGGGGGGGTTGGCTGAACATATCTATTGGTTTTTGTTGTCTCTTGTTCTTTTCGTTTGAAAATATTAAAAAGTTGTATTGTCATCGGAAACACACTTGCATACTAAAGTTTTATAATTCTAGCATGTCAGGAAGTGGGTGAAAATCGATTACAAAATTTCATCTTTACATACAAACACCAAGTTAAGTAAAGTAAAAGAGTGTAAAAATCTGTATGTATTCGCTTAAAGCTCCAGATAGTGTATCGCTAAGACTTTTATTTTAAACATGTGTTTCATTTTTTAATTTAAAACGATGGCGATGACTTATAGGGTCACGTATTTTCACTACAATAGAGATTATAGCAAAACTTGTCGAATTAGATTCATTAATATATTTAATTAAAGCCTATCACTTACTCCAAAAATTCTTAAGACCGATCATCTCTTAATTAATATTTTAAATCTATTTCTTAGCTATTATTTTTTATCGAATACACAATAAATCTAACACGTTTTAACGGTTCAGGAAAAAAATTCTTAAGTCCGATCATTAATATTTTTAATTACTATATTTTAAAATACATCTCGCTAACCTAACTTCAAAAAAATATTTCCCGCGAAAAAAGCTTACTCTAACACATATTTTAAACCGCATACTATAGTTCGCAAAAAAAAAAAAATCTTAAATGTTTTTTAGTTTTCCAAAATATAATAAATATATTAAAATATTTCTCACAAAATTTTTACACCGCATTTTCTAATTCTTCAAAATAAATATATTTAAACTATCGCCGTGCTAGAGTACCCACAATTCCCCACAAAATTTTTACACCGTATTATCAAACTCCCCAAAATAAAATAAATATATTAAAATATTTCTTATCAAACCCCCATCTTATAGTAGAAATTCTTATCTTTAGTTTCCCCTTATCTCTACCACCGCTGAACTCCAACGATGCACTTCCCTCAACAGCAATGCTTTTATCACCCACCACCACACTTCCACAGCACACAGCATACGACTCGCCACCACAGCACAACACAGCTTCCACAGCTGACGCAGAACTCTCCTTTTAGGTAGCTTTCAATACAAAAAATTATAAAGCTACCTATTGCAGCCGTTCGGATGAAAGCAGTTCCGGAAAATGTCGATATATTTTCACCGATCATGACCCCTAGACCCCAAAACCACCCTCCGTTCAAATGTTGATTTATATATATATATATATATATATATATATATATATATATATCTGACCTATGTCATACGATAACGCTCGTATTTATAAATCAATTTTGATGAAACTAGTTGTGTGTATTAAGCTCACCAATGTCTCGACCGACTTCGTTGGCCAGCTTGGTCCGCCATTTTGTTTCAAGATGGCGGCCACTTAAAAGTTTAAAACTAAAATAAATATACAAATAAGTTAAAAATTCAAATTTATTTTTTAATTTAGTGTTAGGCCTTGATACGAGGAATCCAGAGCATTTTTTGGTTTACTCTCTATCTTAAAAAATGGCTGAGAGATAGAGCAGTTTGAAATTCTAGGGTGGCTGACATTTTGAAACAAAACAGCTCATTAACGCGATTACTCGCAAATTATTTTCTTTCATTGTTGTAATAATTTTCCCAATCATACGCATAAAACCATATATTCATATCCGTTAGCACCAAATTATCGCCAAAATTGGCGACAATTGGTGAAATATCGCCAAATTTGGCGACCAAAATAAGTCAATTTGGCTATTGCTCAATAATTTGGCGAATTTCTTATTCAAATTCAGTATTAAGGAATCTTTTGTAAACGTTTCTTTGCATTTTAACTTGCTGTTTTCGTGTAACATTAGCTAAAATTTTAAAACGAAGATATAGGAAAGCTACCTCTTCCTCCCGGTACAGGCCGGAAGGACTTTTTCGAATTAAAACACATTACTGAAAAGTGACGCCGGAAAAAATAACAAAAATAATATATATTTAAAAAAAAATTGGTTTATGTTATTTTGTTGTCCGATACGCAAACACTCAAGCTACCTAACCACGCTTTTCAGCGGGTTAGAAGCTGAAATAATGCTGAAATCAGATAATCAGGCATAGACCGGGAGGCGGCAGCACAGACAATCACATCATCGAGTTCACAGAAGAAATTCCAGAATTAGTTAAAACTTGATTCGCATATTAAAACGCAATCGGTCTGCCAAGTCATATCTTGGTGGAAAACACCTTAAAACACGATTTTAGCGGTTGACTCGTAGGTTTACCATTGTGTTTTCTTGCACCCAAAGGTATGAAAACATGGAGGACTGGGAGCAGGAACACACAATGGTAAACCTACGAGACAACGCTAAAATCGGGTTTTCGGGTGTTTTCCACCAAAATATGACTTGGCAGACCGATTGCATTTTAATATGCGAATCAAGTTTTAACTAATTCTGGAATTTCAGCCGTGAACTCGATGAGATGATTGTCTGTGCTGACGCCTCCCGGTCTAGCAGGCTGTGCAATAAGAATTCCGAAGACGTCCTTCGTCAGTGACTTTTAGGTAGCATAACCAGGTTTCTGCAAATTCGAAAATATCTCATAGCCAGCAAAGAATTCTAGTTGCCAGTAAAAAATATTTACCTCACCCCCACTCCATTGTGAGTTTTGTCCCATATTTTTAATTCATTCCTAGAAGTGGTAAACTAAACTACACCTGAACAAGAGAGAGATATTTTTAAAGAACAAAAAAGGAATCGTTTAAAAACAACACAAAATGTCACAAAAACATATATGCATCATTTATTAAAAACTTTTACTTTAGGTGTTTTAAAAATATACAAAACTGCATTTCACATTAAAAACCTAGCGCTTTCGAGCCGTCCTGGCTCATCATCAGGGTTAAAACATCACCACGCAGATACACACAAAAAACACAACTAGTCTGAAACACTGTAAAAACATCAATGTCTGCAAACATTGATGTTTGCAGTACCTGCTGTTTTAACAGTGTTTCAGACTAGTTGTGTTTTTTGTGTGTATCTGCGTGGTGATGTTTTAACCCTGATGATGAGCCAGGACGGCTCGAAAGCGTTAGGTTTTTAATGTGAAATGCAGTTTTGTATATTTTTAAAACACCTAAAGTAAAAGTTTTTAATAAATGATGCATATATGTTTTTGTGACATTTTGTGTTGTTTTTAAACAATTATATAGTACAGAGGTGAATTTGATTCAATTGAGTATTGTGTTTTTCATGACTCAAGTTTATTTTAAAAAAGGAATCTCTCCCCCTAATGCATGACTATTTTTTGGTAAGGAATTGATACTATTTATTCCATACAGTTTGCTCCGGTACTTCTTTGATTTTAGTGAATATTTAACTCGGGAAAACTGGCACCGGGTGCGTACCCAGTTCATACCCAGGGTGTGTACGGTTTTTGCAATTTTCACCACTGTTTTTCGAAAAGTTATCTTCAACTTACTTTATCGCAGAATTTGTAACAATTGTCTCCGACTAAATAAGGTTACGATTATTATTTGTATTTATTGGTGGCAAAGTAAAACCATTCATACCTCGACATCACTCGTTGGAATTCACCGAAGCTCACAAACACTGCGGCCCGGAGCGCACCAGAACAGCGTTGTGCGTTGTGTATTGCTAGTACGATACAACAAGTAGTAGCAAGTTGATACTAAGAAATCCTTGGACGGTAGGATTTTCTAAAAATTCCCCACAGATGGTTTTAATATTTTTGCTCTGTTCATTTACTAAATTTTATTATTTATAAATGTATATAGATATATTCAAACTATATTAAAAAATTTCTTTTGCTGAAGACGAAATTGCTTTAAAATTTGTAAATAATATATGAATTATAAATATGCGAGTGGAGATAATTGGGGGGGGGGGATACTACTGTTTTTATTAATGCAGAAAATTAGAGAACTTTTTTTGTTAGAAATTAAGCCCATTTTCTATATAGAGCCCTGAATCGAGTAAACCGATTTTACACAACCCAACCCAACTAGCGGATTAGTTCGGGTTAGAGTCCTGCATTTGGTTGGGTAACACGATTTTAGACAGAACCTGTGGTTCGGGTCGAATACGGTTCACTTTAATTTTTCTCGTTGCGGGTGGGGTTAACTAACTGTTTGGGATTTGGGTTGAGTTTTGATTCTTGCAGGTCCGGTTCGAGTTAACCTGAGTT
Organism: Maratus michaelseni; assembly: GCA_963931845.1. Classification (NCBI taxonomy): domain Eukaryota; kingdom Metazoa; phylum Arthropoda; class Arachnida; order Araneae; family Salticidae; genus Maratus; species Maratus michaelseni. Next base: position 389,119,483 of record OZ007588.1, read on the forward strand.
TTTGGAAGAAAGTCTAAAATATTGTTTTAGATCAAAGACCAAATATTTAAATGTGAATGTTTCTTTACATGTTCATTTTCCAACATAAAAAGTAAATTTGATATTAGAGATATATCATTATAGATTGTTTTCCGTAATTACATTAAATTGTGAATTATTGTCTGAGTGCAACGAAGACTCATACACAGCGCAGTATTACTTTGCCCCATATATAGCTACGATGGATATTAAAACCTTCCGTCAAGCGTAACTCAAGAAATATTTAACGGATTTCGTTCAAATTTTTACAGCAGGTACCTATAAAGGTGACAACGACGTCTATTTATTACCAAGAATAAATGCCAAACCGTTTGGAAATTATATTAAAAAAATAGATAAAAAAGCACAATTAAAGTACATACGTCACTAAATTTTGTGCGTACGTCATTTTCACTGGCGGGAGATTTTCGTAGACAATCGGAATTGAAAAGTTCATGGAGTACATGGAGCAAAATAATATGCAAGAACTAATATTCAGCACAATAAAATATATTTCAATTTAGTAGAAATCAAAAATTAATCTGGATTCTTTTCTGTTTGAAAGAAAAACCCCGCAATAACTTGGTAGACTTGGTATTAGAGATTTGGCGCAAATCTCAGCAATAGCAGCTTTTTTTATTTCGCGTGTGTAAATAAAAAAAATATATATATTTGGTGTTTAAAGAAAAGGTTTCGATTTATGGCATTATTTCTTTTTTTTCTTTTTAGCATTTTAAATGGGATTAATGAAAGGCATGTATTTTAAATTAAATGAGTGAAAGGTTTATATTTAAGTGAAATGAATTCAATATGAAAATGTTATAGGAACAATATTTGGCGATTTATCAACTGCGCCAGGATAACATAAAAGTACCAATATATCAAACGGTATGTAGTATGTGAAATTATTATAATCACCCATCGTACAAAAAAAAAAAAAAAAAAAAAAAAAAAAAAAAAAAAAAAACTAATATTCTGCATTCAGAGGGGAAAATCCATCTCCTGTGCCGTAAGATTTTGCAAGTTCTTTTTTGGTGATAAGTTTTTCGATGTGATTGTTGGGATCTGCAGGATTTGGCTTACTTTTTCTAAATCCTATTTTTTTTGCAGATGTAGTATTATGTAAATATATTTTTTTGCAGATATTTTTCTATTTTGTATATTTGGCATTCTATTTTGTATATTTTCTATTTGGCATTTGGAGAAGAGATTTTTACCTTTTTATCTGTGCCTTCCGAAATATTAAAAAATAAAAAAAGATTTACATATATCAAGCGTATAATGTTATGTTTTGCATTTTTGTACGGACCACTTCTCCATTTTTGATTTTAAATGCTATTTATTATTTACTAGCCGTTTATTAATTGTTTACAATTTATCCCCCTGACAATAACAATTATTTATCACAAAAATGCCTTTTAAGTTTGTTAAATAAGTTTGTTTGTGTATTTTCATTACTTATTAAAATATCGAATATGGCGATAAAATTTTATTTTAGCATCGTGCTTAAATTTTTAAGATGGTGCAAAAACATGCTATAATAAACGTATGTTTGTAAATATTTGAAAAACATGTTTTACCGCTCTCTTGAAAAAATTTTTTACCATGCTAGAACTACCTTTTGGCACCATTTTAAATTTTTTTCGCCAACCGACATAGGATACGAAACTTTTCCCCATTCAGATACACAGGCAAGCCTGGTCTCAAACAAGAGTAAAGCTAGCAACAATATTGTTTTCACTCTATAAGAGTTACAATAATGATATTAAATGCTCCGATTGGCTTTGGGCCCAATTACGAAAGTTTCTCCTAAAAAAAACTGTAGAAGAAGTCTTTTACATTTGTTTCAAATGAAGCTCGGTCTACAAGGTATTAGTTAATAATACAAACAACACTAATGGCATGGAGGCAAAAGTTTTAATTTAAATGTATACATTTGAAACCCTACCCCCCTACCCCCCCCCAAAAAAAGAAAAGAAAAGAAATTTACTGTAATGAATTTAAAATGGCGTTAAGCCACGCTTCCTGACATAAGCAATTGGCTGCACACGCGATAACGAAACTTTCACTTAACTTAATAACATGTAGCTAATATAGCCCTCAGTGTACTTTGCAGTTATACAGACCTTGTGGTTTTTTTTAAAAAGCTTGAGACAATTCAGGTTTAAGAAGTTGAGATTTACTGTCAAATGATATAAACAACTATGAACACAAAATTGATGAAAAAATTATTCAGGTTTATGTATGTATTTAAAAAAAAATTGCATCTGATTACACTTATTAGATAAATTACTTCTGTTTGCATTTAATAACTGATAAACGGCTTCTGTATATTAAATGAATTGTTTTAATATTGGGAAGAGGTGGCGAGAGGTAGAAAGACGAGTAAACAAACGGGTAGAGAGACGAGTAGCGACATAGGAAGGCTGACGGGTAGCGAAACGAATAGACAGACGGCTAGAGAGAAAGGTAAAAAGAGGGTTGACAGAAGGGTAGCAAGATGGGTCACGAGACGGGTAGAGACACCGGTAGACAGGAATGTAGCGAGAAAGGTTGCGAGACGCGTAGCGTGGTAGATAAAGAGACGAGTAGAGATATGAGTACAGAGACGAGTTGACTGACGGGTAATGAGATTTTTAGCGAGTCGGGTACAAAAACAGACGGATAGTGAGACGGGTATACAGACGAGTAGAGAGAGAGTAGATGGGTGCGGAAATGGGTAAGAAGATGGGTAGAGAGGCGTATAGCCAGACGGGTAGAGAGACAGATAGACAAGTTGTGAGACAGATATACAAATGGGTAGCGAAGTGGATAGAGACACGGTTAAACATACAAGTAGTTAGACGGATAGACAGACGGTTAGAGAAATAGATTGGCGGGTAGCGAGACCAGTAGAGAAATATAGAGACAGGTAGCGAGAAGTGTAGAGAGATATACAATCGGTTAGAGAGACGGGCAGAAGAACGGATAGGGAAACAGACAGATTGTGGAGCGACAGACTGGCAAAAGAAAAGTCTGCGGATTGGCGCAGTAAAGGCGCAGGGGGCAGAGCCTCCTAGAGAATAATCAAGAAGTATCTGTTAAGCTTAACTTTGAAATATTATAATGTTTTAATTTTGCCGATATGGAGATTTAATTTAAAAGTTATTTTACAGAAGTCATCGAAAGATTTTTTGTATACTTTAATAGTAATTTAGACTATAGTTTTGCAATCTGGTTTGTAGCAAAGCATGCTATCAATGTGGTTTGAAGTGTAAGAGTTTCTATAAACAGTTATACAAATAATAGATATATAATCAAGGAAGAAAAATTTTAAATTCACACACAAAAAAAGGTGCAACAATGAAATAAAATTTGCGTTAAGCCACGCTTGATAGAATAATCTATTGGCTGCGAATCCAATTACGTAACTTTAAAAATCTTGGCGTTTTAAAAGATCCGGCGGTTTTTTTTTCCAAGTTTTGCGCAATACGCGCTTAAGAAAAGGAGATTCTCTGCCACATGTTAAAAAAAATTATGACAACACAACTGATGAACGGTACTTCTTTTCTATTTTTTAACAGTGTATATGAATTTATATATAATATTTTGTAATTCTATCATTTAATTTGCTCTTTTTCTTTATATTGTAATTGTTAACCCTATGTTCTCAGCAATATCACTCAGACTAATCCCTTTGAGGGAAGTCCTAGTTTTTCTTTCATTGCGGTTATCGAATTGAAGTATTTCGGGTTTTAGTTGGACTGCAGATAGAAATTTTTTTTTGTCAGTGTAGAGTGGGTTTTCGGATTGACTTTATAAATATATTAAGGGCTGAGGTCAGATATAACCAACCTGCGCAGCACTCTAACTCTTCTCAGATGGGCGATATTTTATCTTTTATTTTTAGTACGAGTCGGATTGGCACTAATTATTTTCTATTTGAGTTGGTTTTCTATTCTTGCGGGCTGGGTTTCGGTTAAACCATTAAAAAAAAAAAAAAGAGCAGAATATTGTTTCAGACGAGGAAGTTATATATTTAAATATAAATGATCATGTATACATTACTTTTTGATATAAAACATAACATTTATATCAGAAACACAATTGCAGACTATTTTTCCATAAGTGCATTAAAATATCAATTGAAAGTCTTTTATTTCTGATTGCATGTTGGGCTCAGGTAGAAATATATTCTGTTGGGTGAGTATAACCCAACCCTTGCACGACTCAAAGTGTCTGTAGTTTGTGCCAAAATCATTTGGCTGACAATAGGGGCGGGTAACCCGATTAGAACTATTTCACAAAAAGGAAATTTACTCTAGCTTTCTGTGCATTAGATGGAAAATGCCATTTAAGCTCGGCTCTTCAGTTAACAGTATAACGCAGTCTGCTACTAAAGAGGAAGATCTCTGCTTGCCACTCACGAGTTGAAAAAAAAGGTCGTCTACATCATCCCTTACGTCGACCCCCCCAAAAAATTATAAAAAGAAAAGAAAAGAAAGAAAGAAAGAAAGAAATGTTTTAGAGGATGGATGAAAGGTTGAGAAGATGTATCAAAAACATACTCGCAAGATAAAATGTTTTGGCCATCATTGGTGATCTGGCGAGTTTCATAAATAAGAGTATATTCTTGACCGGCCAGCAATGTGTTAAAATACTTTATTGCAGCGTTCATTTTTATCAGTGTTCATTAAATAGTTATTGCATCATTCCTTTATTTAATCTAAGTAAAATTAATAAATATATATGTATTTATGTTCAAAATACATCTGCATGTTTAAAAATTGTTAAAATTGACAAATTTATCATCTTATATTACTTTATTTTGACTTTGTTATTTTTATTCTGAAACAGAAGATTTTACTGATTGTATCTTAACAGTGAAACCAAAATCGAATTTCAAAGTATTAGTAGCAATTTATATAGAATGGAAAAACGCCGAAAAAGTAGCAAGTAAAGATCTAAATAGTGAGGGAAAAACTTCCAGTGATGTGCGCAAGGAAAACAAGGGTAAAGTTTTAAAAACACCAATTTATGTTTATGATTCCAGTTAAGGTTTATTCTTAATAATGTTTTAATAAATTTCCCTCCAAAAAAAGGATTAATATATATATATATATATATATATATATATATATATATATATATAACTCATTGTAAAATTAAACCATTGAAACATAAGAAACTGACCATTTACGATAAAACCACAATACCAAACAGCAGAGTCAAATCACAAATCGAATTATGTAGTCCCAAGAAACGAAATATTATTAATTCAAATGAAAAAATATATAATAAATAAATAAAAAATAAAATAAAATTACAGTACAAACACAAATGGAGGCTTATAATGGCAAATCACTTTTTCAAGGGCAAGGGATCCATTATTATAAGCAAAGAACAACCGATTTATATAGGTAACACTAGCTTTAAGCTTAAAATTGTGTTATGGGTCATTCCATGTCAAGTGGCCTAAATTTTGGCATGGTTCCTGCTCGTCCCCCTTCAATTTTTATATAATTGATCCCAGACATACATATAGGTATAAGTCACGCTATATGCTAACTGTCAGTATCAGAAGTAGTATAGTTGGGGCGTTAGGGGTCCTTTTGTAAAACTCACTATTTCATGGTCGCAGAAAAAACGAGGAAATCACCAAGTTTGCCCTCTTATTGCTCATGATACAAGAAACTTTACTTATTGAAAATAGGTGATATAGTACAACTTTTTGTGCTAAAATACGAAATTAGAGCATTAAAAATCACAAATCAATAACTTTGTCATTACTTGGTCTCAAAGTAGGCCATACGACCTGTCACGATGAATTTTACACGTACTTTAACATGCTTAACTACTGAAAAAAATTATTTTAAAAGTTTGTCACTTTAACAATTAATTACCTATTAAGATGTCATAGAGCTGCTGGAGTTGTTTCTTTCCTGCTTAAATATTCATTAATTTATTAAGCTGTGAAATCTGCTAACAAATTAAAATCATCAATTCCACCCAATTTTAGAAGCGTATATCTCAAAAGGGATACTCCTGATATGATTACAGTTAGTACCACTGCAAAGAGCACATCTTAATCTATAAGAAAAACTTTATTTTATTTTGGGCCTCTTACATACAGGGGAAAAATAATAAAATTCATAAAACCTATTTTACGCAATATTTCTTCTTCGAAGATCTTCTCTTTCAACAAATTTAACACAATTTTTTTTTTATTAACAATGATAAATGTATAGATAATTATTTCTTGTTGTGGTCCATGGTTACTTCTGCTCTTCCATTCTGAATGACTGGTAACCGCGTCATTAAAGGGTCACGTCCGATAGCCATGAAAGACTAGCTCCTGGGGATGTTTAAATTGACTATTTCATGGTTGCAGAAAAAATGATGAAATCACTACTTTTGCCCTCTTATTTCTCAAGATACAATAAATCTTACTTATTAAAAATAGGTGATCTAATAAGACTTTTTGTGCTAAAAAACATAATTTGAGTATTAAAAATCACAAATCAGTATTTTCGTCATTACTTGGGCTCAAAGTAGGATATATGGCTTGTCGCAATGAATTTTACCCTTTCTTTAACAAGCTTTATCTACTGAATAAATTAATTTAAACATTAGTCACTTTAGCAATATATTACCTATAAAGATGTAATAGAGCTGCTGAACTTGTTTCTTTCCTGCTTAAATATTCATTCATTTATTCAGCTGCGAAATCGCCTATAAAAATTAAAATCATCAATTCTATCCCAATTTCAGAAGCGTATATCTCAAAAGAGACACTTTTGATTTCTGAAAAGAGCACAGTTTAACCTATTTCAGGCCAAGCATAGATATTTTATAAAATGTGGTATTATTTGCATTGAAGTTTGCTTAAATTACATTCATTAAGACACCAAAAAAGTTTCGTGCATGAAAAATTATATGTTATTTAGTTTGATGTTGCCATTATTAATTTACCATTAATAATTTACCATTAAATTTAAATAAAAAAAATTAAGTTTTCTTATGGCATTTGTTTTATTTTTATTTTATTTAGAGAACTTGCAATTTTACTCAATTATAAAAATATATGATTAATCTCAAGTGGAATAATTCTACATTTTCAAAAAATCGAATTTGTCAAAAACCGTTTCAAGTAAAAAAAATCCCTGACGGCTCGGCGTACAGGCACAGGTAGATTTCGAAAACGCAGACCGTTGGGCGCCTCTTTGTTGGGAATTGCGGAAGAAATGACCTTTTTGCCATGATGCGGCAGTTGGAACCGCCTACTTCGAAACCTAACTTGTTTGCAGGTGGAGCCGGCAGGTTTTTTTTTTTTTTTTTTTTTTTTTTTTGCTATAATGGTTAGTCCTATAAAAAACTTCTAAATAAAATTTTTGGATAATATTAAGAGGATTTATAATAAATTTAAACGGATTTGAAATCTTGGGAATTGACGAAGCTATGAATTTTTTTCTTCTAAAACCCCTCTACCCCCTCCCCCCCCTTAAGGCAATTTTTAATTATATCAAAAATCTGTCATACATAAAATTTCGGCCCTTCTCCTAGAAGTAATAATAACTTCAAACGGATTCGATACGTATCATAATTAAGAAATTATGGGTTTTTTTCTGTTTTCACAAAAAGCACCCCTATCCCCACCCTTTGGTTCGATTTTGCCCATTAACGAACTTGACCGAGATTTTATGCCCCTTGATTTTATGTATCAGTTTCGAAAAGATGCGGGAGTTGGAACCGTCTACTTCGAAAAATAACTTGCTTGCAGGCGGAGCCGCCAGTGATTTTTTTTATTATTATTTATTTATTTTTTTTTTTTTTTGCTATAACAGTTGGTCTTATAAAAAACTTGTCAATATAAAAGTTTTAGATAATATTAAGAGGATTAATAATAAATTTACGCGGATTTGATATCTTGTGAATTGACGAAGCTATGATTTTTTTCTTCTAAAACCCCCCTTCCCTACCCCCTCTTGGGACCATTTTTAATTATATCAAAAATCTGTCATACATAAATTTTCGGCCCTTTTCCTAGAAGTAATAATAACTTTAAACGGATTCGATACGTACAATAATTAAGAAATTGTGGGTTTTTTCTGTTTTCACAAAAAGCCCCCCATTCCCCCCCCCCCTTGGTTCGATTTTGCCCATTAACGAACTTGGCCGAGATTTTATGCCCCTTGATTTTATGTATCAGTTTGGAAGAGATTTATGCAGAATTTTCCAGTTATCGTGTCCATAAAAAAGTGACATAGACAGACAGACAGATAGATAGATAGATAGATATATAAAGTTTTGAACTGGGGGTGGTTTTGGGTTCTGGGAGTCATGATCGGCGTAGATCTGCAAAAATTTTTCAAAATTTCCAACTTAGGTGAGAATGTAATAGGTGGTATTTCTTACGAAATCTACCTAAAACCAGCGTTTTTTTTAAATTTCTCAACAGAAAGTGATTACTTCAATTGAATTACTAATATTTTATAGATGTCTCCAGAACCCTTAAAAATAGCAGAAAAATAAAATTAGTGAAAAATATACGTCACAGTGTTAATAAAAATATAATTATTGAAATGGTGCGTTTACGCACCTTTGGCCGAAAATGGGTTAATCTATAAGGAAAACTCTATCTCATTTTGGGTCTCCTACATATAGTAGAAAAATAATTAAATGAAAAAAACCTATTTTACACTCTTTTTTTTTTTTTTTAGATTTCTTTTTCAAAGAATTTGACTGTTGAACAAAGTCCATCCCAAAAATTCCTTACATAAGAATTTTAAACTGTGCAAATATGTTTATATGTATGAAAATTAATTTATTTTTATGAATGGAGTTTTTTTCTTTGTAAATACATTATTTTAGTGACGGATCTGCTGCAAAAACTTTTAAAATATTTTGAATCTTTGTTATCAACAGAGTGACTTTGGAATCTAAGCAGAGTGGCATTTGTTTGGTACAAGCCATGGAAATTCACCCTGTGACGGAATAGGAGGAACTGTAAAGTGCCTGGATACAAAAGCAAGCCTTCAAAGACCAATAAAAGACCAAATTTTAACTCCGACGGATCTATATAAGTTCTGTGAAAAGAACATAAAGGAAATTAAATTCATTTTTGTTTCAAAAAAAATAAATTGAAGCAGTACAAGCTGATGAAGAAGAGCTTTTCAAAAGTGGATGCACAGTTTCTGGCACAAGAGAACATCATCATCATGTTGTACCCATAAATAAAAAACAAGTTCGTGTCAGTGGCAAAATATCGACGTTTTCGAAATGTTAGCTGATGTCGCTATCTCCTCACATGTCACATTCGCCTCACATTCTTGCAAGATACCTACATAGTGTCAACATTTCGATCATTCACAACACTTTCTGGTCGGCCAGGCTTAGGAAACAGTTCTGCAGACAAATTTTCTTTTTTGAAATCATCATGCCACCTAAAAATCGTAGACTCACCAAAACATTTGTCTTTGTAAGATTCTTTCATTAACTTAACTGTTTATGGAGCTGTTTTGCCCAATCGATAGCAAAATTTTATGGCACAACGCATTTTGTTTTTTTAACTCTGAATCACTCACCTCCATTTCTGTAGGGCAAATATAAAGAGTTCTTTAAACAAGCACGAAACTAGGAAAATGAAATCATCTGCTTCGTTTAGAATATTCATAAACGTACAGTTAACAGTTTGAAAAAATCGCTTGTAGTTTTATTTTTTAGTTTCACTGTGTTGCCACTGCGTAAAAAAATAACTCTCAGTTTTTATGGAATGCTCTTTGTACTTAAGGAATATTACATAGCAACAAACAAATGCGTTGTTTTAAGTGCAAACGAGTTAATTCTGCGTAAGTGGGTTCCATGCAGATTTAAAAATATTTATGTTTGAAAATTATTTTAATAGCTATAAAAAAATCAGCAAATTGAAATACTGCTTTGAAATATTGATCGTATGAAGAAATATAATTTCTTTTCAATCCGACTGTGTAAAAATTTAAATTGTGCGATGTTTAGAAGCTTAAAAAAATTTACAAAAGGTGAAATGTATTGGTCAGATCATAGCTTCCGCCAGTATGACATCAGAGTTATTCACGGACTTGTTTTCGCTTTATAGCATAGATATATAAAATATTTTCTGTTTTTGTTTAACAGATGGAATGAATAGTTGCTCCAAATCTTTTATTCGCAGTAAGGTGGATAATATTCTACGATGGAAAAACAGACGTACATATGAAATAATGGAGAAGAAAGAAAATGGAAAGAAAAAGCAATTGACAGGTTGTAAGAAATTAGGATATAATTTTTCGCAATTTACATAGAATTTTGTTATCTAATTTGTAATGTTCCCCATCTATTATTTTTATACAAAAGGGGTGCCGATTCGGCCATTTTTATTCAGTAATTCAGAATAGTAAATTTTGATTTAGTTAACGACAGACATTCCATATTATTAGACTATTCAAAATTTCTGAATAAAGAAAAGGCGCCAAATTGGCATCCCTGGTATACACATCTCCTCGAAAAAAAAATATTATGTCGCAAGTCATCGTATAAAAAGTAAATTAGTACCAACCAATTGGTAAAAACGTCTACTATTCAAAGTTATGCATGGATTAAGGTTTGAAGATGTCTACACATTAAAAATTGCATCAAATTAATTTTTTTAAATTGTAACACACACTTATGACATTCTATTCTTAAATTATTTAACAGTTTAAACCGAAAATGTACATGGCATTTTATCTTAAACTAGCATGCTACGCCCGCTGCGCTGGGCCATTTTTCTAAATGTACCTTAAATCAAACGAATTGGCTTTGTATTTTAAAAGAATATGGATCTTCACCTACGGATGCTACCCTAATCAAAATTTTCAAACGAACTTTGAATTAAACGAATTATATCAATGGATTTGAGCATGAATTTTAAAGCAATAGGGACGTTCACCTGGTTTTTCCTTCAATATTGCTGTAAACGATGCGAACGACATTGCTTTATATTATATTATACATTTGACAAAATTTGGGCTAATAAGAAGCAACTCATTTAGTTGATTATTTATAGTCGAGTTTGGTAGGGAAATGAGACCATTATGAGATTATGACAACAGGAACTAAAATGTCCTCTAGTCAACATACCGCTAAAAAAGAGAGCATTACAACGATTGCATAGATTGACCATTGAACTTAAGTAATGTTCAGGTGATTCATTTTCGTCTGTAAGTTCTTGAACCCCCGTCCCTCTTTCTTGTCTCTATGTGTGGTTCTGATAACATAAGTACAATCTCACTCTATGTTACGTTATATTCATAATATACGTCCTCTTCTAGCAAGTCTACTACGGTTTTTCATCTTTCGATTCCGACAGAGTAAATACAGTCAAAAATGTAATAATTTGTTTGCACATAAAAAAGAGAGTTTAACTTTCATATTTAAAACAAAATGGCAAAACATAAAAAGTGCATTTTTAAAGCTGAATAGTTTGAATAAAATTAAAATTACGCCCTTTCCACTATCTTTCCTTTTTTTAGAACAGTTGCATTCGTGTAACCACCAACCTGAAAGAAAAATACCAATGATTAACTCTGGTAGAAGAATAAACAATCTTCCACTACTTGCATCCAATAAAATCTTCCTAATCTTCCATAATCTTTTCAATATTCAAGTTTGACGTCAAACATTAGAAGTGCTTGAAACGATATGGTTACTAATGTACCAGAGTTAGTTACAAAACGAAGTTAGTTACGCGCCAAACTATGTTCCATTAAATAATGTCAAATTGCTGTTAATTCGATTATAGATCTTTCATTGACAAAATTCCATACCTTAAATAAAACTGACAATGATAAAGTTAGTTATGCAAAATGTTTAGTCATAATCTTTTTGGTGAATACTTAAACCGGTGTAAAGAGTATAATAACTCGCAGAAAAAGATTCATTTGTCACTATGTTTAGCTGCTAGGTCTTTTTGTAAGTCGAAAATGCTTTATAATGATCGAAAAGTTATCTAATTAGAATTTCAGGCACTCGTGTTTCTTATCCAGGCTGAAATGATAAATCGTCAAATATTATTTATTTCCTTCGCCAACATTGGCACTAAAAAGTTTTTCTGTACGTTAGAAGCATCGCTTTTTTGGTAAAACTGTGCTTCATAATGAAAAAAATACATAACTTTTGCAATCGCTAATTTCAAAAGTCGTCTAATCCTCTGTAATCTGAATCGTCGTACAGAGTAACCTTCAAACACTAACAAAACGTCAAAAATATGGTAAAAATGCCAACTGGCAGATGGCCGGAATACGGACGATTAGTTCAATATCTTTTAAAAACCTTCCTGAAAGAAGGGGAGATATGCAGTAAAAACTAAAAAGAAATGACGAATCAAAAAGAGCATAGAAAATTTATTTCAGTAAGCAATTTTTATTGCAAAATGTCACCTTTTGTGATAGTAATAATGCATAATTGCACACATCTCCTTAAGAATATTCTTTAGTTCCTAACTTTTGACGCAGTGAATATTTCTATAAGTGAAATTGGCGATATATTAAAAAAAAATAAATAAATAAAAAATAGACAATATTCGCTTATCTGATTTCGAGGCTATAAAAATCATATGTTTAGTGAAAACAAACCGGCATATTTCCGTAGTAAATTTTTAAATGTCTAAAATTCAATTATTTTACAATATGTGTTTGAGTGGCAGACATTCACTAAAATTTAAATATCTGATCCCATATTTATAACAATAGCTGCTATTTATATAATTTGCATTTGAATATAAATATTTACTTCAAAAAGGATCTTGTATACACGAAAAAAGCACTATTATTGCCAATATCGCTCAAATGATGTCACGCTGATGCATTTTTGGCTTAAAATCACATTGTTTGGCGACAGAAGTAAAATCAAAATGGTAAATAAACAAATAACATGTAACTCATAAATGCAGTCATTTTTACAATTACATCTGCTTGTTCCTCCTGTAAGTCACATGATAGGGGATTTATATATAAAAAAAATTAACAGAAAGAAAAAAAATGTCACTCATATTTTATCTAATCAAATTATTAGTTGCATTTTTGTTAACCTAACGCAAACGACAAATCGCCAAATTTTGACTTAATTCTAATCTCATGTATTTCAAATATTTTTAAGCATTACAAACATTCCTTTCGGGTTTAAATTAAATAGTTTCGCTTTATAATATTATCCCTCATTAAAACAGATTTTTTTCTCTTTTTGCGGGTGAGGGAGGGGATTTAAATAAAATTAATAATAGAATTTTTATTTTATTTTTCTATGTGTTTGCCTTTATTTCGTTTCAATTCTTTCGTCAACGATAATGGTCGCCAAACAAATGAACTATGGTAACCTTATCGTCCAAAGTAACATAACTTTCCTTTATAATTCTATAACTAATCTACGTAGAGCTATCTGTTATATACTAAAACCTTCCCTGAAAAGTTATCTATCCAACAGTGCAAGTTTCATCAAAATCCATTCAGCGGAACTCGAGTTATAAAGGAACGGAACGAAATTTCCGTTTGTGTTTTATATATATAGTAGATATTCATAGAGTTATGAAAGAAAATTTCCGGGGGGTTTATTTATAAATTTATACAATTTAATTTAATGTCTTACAGGATCATTCAATGGAAGGAACAGTAGGATCATTCAATTAACAACCGAAAAACTAAAGCTAAATACAAAACAATTAATTTTATTTGAAAGAAAGATTTTACAATTCTTTACAATAATTTTAATACGCGTTGCTTCCAAAGAAATGTGCATTTCTTTAGAAATGTTATCAAAACTACTAATCATCACTAAGCGTGTATTATATTTCACAAATATTTTCAGAAAATTTAAAACGGATTTTAAAATTTATAAAATGTTTCATAACTAACCAGATTTTAATCCGAAACATTTATTTGCAAAATAAACTGCATTTTGACTATGCGATGTATATTTTGAAATTATCACACACGACAATAAAATAAGAAAATTAAAAATTATTTTTAGAGATATTACATTTCTAATATAGTTTTTTTCTAATTTACGAGAGATTTACATTTTATTACAAAATTGAAATTGCAGTATTGAAAAAGAAAATTTGCAATGTTATAAAATTTGGAAGAGTTGCAGGCGTATGTATAAGATATGCATATGATAAAATTTTTACGTTCCTAACTTTTATCAGCAACGCGGAGATATAGCCAAAGTTACAAAAAACGCCTATTTTAAAGCAGTTTTGTTTTCCACGTAATACATAAAGGTTCGTTATAAGTCTTGTGGCTTGATTTAATGACGTGTGGGTGTTTCGATATGCAAGTAAACCGTTTTCAGTAACAGAGAGTGTCTAATCATTTATGTAAGATACCGGTCACGAATGTGTATAATGACACAGATCAAAAAATGAAGTTTTTCAAAAAAGGCAACAAACCTACAGACATAAAAGCAACGTATGTATTTATGTATCTTGTGTTTATTTAAGATGAAACGGAATTAGTTAAATATTTTTAGATACAAAATTAAAAAAAAAAAAAATATGCAGAGTGGTCATAATTATAGAAATATATACAGGGTTGTTATCGTTATAGTACAGGTGTTTAGAGATCAATTATAAAGAACTAGCCTGCTACGCCCCATTTTTCTAAATGTACCTTAAATCAAACGAAATGGCTTTGTATTTTAAAGGAATGTGGATCTTCACCTACAGATGCTACCTCAGTAAATATTTTCAAACGAACCTTGAATCAAACGAATTATATCAATGGATTTGAGCATGTATTTTAAAGCAATACACTGTAAAAAAAATTGTAATTTCACGGGCATTCTCCATGTATTGCTGCAGTAATTTTACTGAAAATGCCCTTTTTTTTCAATTGCTACTATTAGCTCACACTCTCTATATATTTATATATCTTGTTCAAATTTTCAATCGTTAATAAAATATTTTCTATTCATCCTATCAAGTTCAAATAATTTTTTTTTACCTTGTACTGGATGACAATTGATGTTAATACAATTAATACAATTTTTTAAAATATTAATTCATTAATTAAATTTAATTAATTAATTTTAATTTTATATTTCATTTCTGTTCAAAAGTATAGACTCACTCCATATTTATAGTCTCACCTTCACACGTAAAAAGATAATGAGGCTGTTCACGGACGAAGATCAGGCGGCTCGCGGGCGAAGGAGACTATAAATGTGGAGTGAGTCTATACTTTTGAACAGAAATGAAGTATAAAACTAAAATTAAATAATAAAATTTAATTAATTAATTAATATTTGAAAAAAACTGTATTATCGATAACTGCAACATCGCTATGGCACTTTATTGTGAAGTTTGGTAATTTTTGAAATTCAATGTTTGAAAAACGGCATAATCATTAGATTTTAAATTTATATCAAGAAAAATACAATTTTTTAAACTTTCTAACGCAGTTTATCTAACTATTTTCTGAGAAATACTTTTCGAGCTATTAATTTTTGATATTTTAGCTATTTATTTTTTATTTAATTTTTAATACATTTTCAAAATTTCTCTTATGTAAGATATTTAGCAGGATATAAATTTAGGAATAAATACCGTTAGTGGCGAAGCGTGTAGATTGCTGGAAAAAAATTTCTATTTGACCTAAGTAGGAATTGACTTAAAAAAAAAGTTTTTATATTACTTGTTTCAAGGTAAAAGGACAATTTCCGTAAATTTAATGTTTTTACGAGCAAAACTCGTTTATGTAAGGACAAAGCTCGTTTACCTAGGGAAAAAACCCGTTTTCTTATGGACATTGCCTGGAATCTCTGCTGCAGTAAAATTGCTGCAACAGATGTCCAGGCAATGTCCAGGCAATTGCCAGGCTAATGTCCAGGCAATGTCCATTGATCTTCCAGGCAATGTCCATGTTTTACAGTGTAGGGACGTTAATCTGTATTTTCCTTCAATAGTGCTGTAAACGATGTGAACGACCTTGCGTTATATTATATCATACATTGGACAAAATTTGGGCTAAAAGAAGCAACTCATTTAGTTGATAATTTATAGAAGAGTTTGGTAGGGAAATGAGGCCATTATGAGATTATGACAACAGGAACTAAAATGTTCTCTAGTCAACGTACTACTAAAAGGGAAAGCATTACAATGAATGCATGGACTGACCATTGAACTTAATGTTCGGGTGATTCATTTTCGTCTGTAAGTTCTTTAACTCCGTCCCTCTTTCTTGTCACCTTGTGAGATTCTGGTAACGTAAGTACAATCTCACTCTATGTTACGTTATATTTCGCAATATACGTCCTCTTCTGGCAAATCTACTACGGTTTTTCATCTTTCGATTCCAGCAGAGTAAATACAGTGAAAATTGTAATAAATTGTTTGCACATAAAGAACAGTGTTTAACTTTCATATTTAAAAAATGGTGAAACATATAAAAGTGCATTTTTAAAGCTGAATATGAATAAAATTAAAATGACGCCATTTTCACCGTCTTTCCATTTTTTAGACCAGTTGCATTCGTGTAACCATTAATCTGAAAAAAAAACAATGATTAACTCTGGTAGAAGAATAAACCTCTAGTTTGTATCCAATAAAATCTTCCTAATCTTCCATAATCTAGCCGATATCCAAGTTTGACGTCAAACATTAGAAGTGCTTGAAACGATATGGTTGCTAATGTACCAGAGTTAGTTACAAAATGAAGTTATTTACGCGCCAAGCTATGTTCCATTAAATAATGTTAAATTACTGTTAATTCAATTATAGACCTTTCATTAACAAAATTCCATACTTTAAATAAAACTGACAGTGATAAAGTTAGTTATGCAAAATGTTTAGTAATATTATTTTTGGTGAATACTTAAATCGAAGATATTTTTGCATTTCTCTAACGAGCATAATAACACGCAGATATAAATTCATTTCTCACTATGTTCAGCTGCTAGGGCTGTGTGTATGTCGAAAAGGCTTTATAATGATCGAAAAATTAACTAATCTGAATTTCAGGTACTCGTTTCTTCTTATCCAGCCTGAAATGATAAATCGACAAATATTATTTATTCCATTCGACACCATTGATATTACAAAGTTTTTCCGTACATTGAAAGCACCAAAACAGTGGCTGAGATGTTCTGCTCTCAAAGCAAGCATACGGGAAGTGCTGGGTTCAAACCCCTCTCGCGCTCGTTGACCTAACCGTTCGGAGTTTTCCGTGGTTTTCTTGCCGTAAATACGGGTTAGGATCCCTTAGAAAGACCACCACGGAGGGCACTTCCACCAGGGTCTATATCACTCGTGTAGATAATCGGCCATCATAAAATCAACCAACGGTACATTGGAAGCATTTACTTTTTTGGTAAAACTTTGCTTCATAATGAAAAAACCCCCATAAATTTAGCAATCGCTAATTTCAAAAGTCGTCTAATTTTCTGTAATCTGAATCGTCGTCCAGAGTAACCTTCAAACATAAATGAAACATCAACAATATAGTAAAAATGCAACTGTCAGGTGACCGGAATGCGGACGATTAGTCCAATGTCTTTTAAAAACATTCCTGAAAGAAGGGAAGATATGCAGAAAAAACTAAAAAGAAATGACGAATCAAAAAGAGCATCGAAAGTTTATTTCAGCAAACAATTATTTTTGCAAAATGTAGCCTTTTGTGATAGTAATAACGCATAAATGCACACATCTCCTTAAGAATATTCTTTGGTTCCTAACTTTTAAAACAGTGAATATTTCTATAAGGGAAATTGGCGATATATTAAAAAAATAATCAAATAAAAATAAAAGAATAGACAATGTTCGCTGATCTGAGTTCGAGGCTATAAAAATAATATGTTTGGTGAAAACAAACCAAAGAAAAAGACCGTGGCACTCTGCCGATCTCGGCTGCTTTTCAATTTACCTTGATCACATGGTAGTTCAACAATTGGTGTAAACCAGGCTGTCTTAATCACATTACAGCCATGAAGAGGTGAAGTATCGTGGCCTGTCTTTTTCGTTGGATGGAACTGCCTGCAAATGTCTGTGTCTTCGGCAACCATTTCGTCCGAAATGTCAGTACTCGTGAGAAAGCCTGAAAACATTGTGGAAAGCAGTTAAAAATATTGCAGATGTTAAATTATTTCAGGTTGATTATTGGATATGAAGAATGAATTTAACCTACATAATGTAAATTTTTAAGTCACCTACCAAATCTAGATTGTTAAGCATTACCTATATTATCTGAAATAACTTAAAAGGCAACGAACCTTATGTAAATCGCAAGCGTTTCACTCATATCGCGCCGGCACTTTCTAAGGATATTAACGTGTAGAAGCACTATGAAATGGAATCTAAATCTGGCATTTATCTTATTCAACGATGAGATCAATTCTCTAATCTAATCGCCGTTACTGCATCGATGTGCACAGTGATTGCCCTAAATGTCAACAGATAACGTCGTCTCTCACTCGATGTCTTTTCCTTAGTCTAAGTTGATGCAAATAATAACTAAGAATTTATGTCACGCATTTAACTTTTATATATAATGTCCAAATGAATTTGCAGAAGAGTAAGTAATACCAATCGCCATTCTTTAAAACCGATTATCTTCACAGGTAAAATTTAGCCTTTGTCCACCTCTTATGTTGGACGTTATTCTGAGAACCTCCGATATACGCAATTCTTAGAAACTATAAAATTTCCAACGAATTAGAAATGTCATTCTGATACGATGTGCAACAATTTGTTAGACTACCACTCTCTTTTGATATCTAATGGCAATTTCGATGTTTAGTTAGCATCAAATTTCCCCTAATCATGTCACAAGACAAATTTAGTAAATTTATTAATTTATTTATTTCTATTTCACTAAGATTTTATGAAGAAGATAATACTGTTTTTCATAATTACTTTTCTAACACGTAAGGTCCTCCCAGACGTCCCTGATCTATCACAGAGGAATGGAAATTGGACCGTTTGTATATATTAGCTATTTTAAAGGCTTGCATATAAAACTATTTCAACTTTTTCTTATTTATGTTGCAATTCTTTTCTTTTAGAAATAGTGTTCCCATATTATATCAAAATATTAGCATAATCTTTAACTCAAAGTGAAGGGGAAAACATATAAAAAATTCGTTATAGTAATGGAAGTGAGAGGAGATATAATCAAACCTAAGATCTACAAATGATCCAATTTCCAGACAATTCTCTCATACCAAGGACATATGGAATGACCTTGCGTGCCTACATTCATCGGCAAAAGACATTCACAAGCTAATGCTAAACCAATGGAAGTGTTATCTACATATTTAACGTTTGCATTTCGTTACTTTTAAATCATTCTTTTTGAATAGGATATCTGAGGTCAAGGGTTAACGTGATAATCATGCAGTTTTACGATTTATATTGCAATTTCATTCTGAGAGCATTTTCCCTTTCGAATAAGTGAGGATCAAAGTATTGTTTTCTTTGAAATCTTATAAAATCCCGATCAGCAAATTTCAGAAAGTTTTCATGAACTACATCAAAAGCCTTCTACCTCAGATATACTATCCAAAAAGATCCATTTAAAAACATTTAAATGCAGACGAGAAATGTGCAGATAACACATTCTATTGGTTTAAAATTAGATTCTGGATGTCGTATGCTGACGTGTGTGGACTACATGCGAAGTTCTTACCTTACGAAGTAGTACTTTAAGAACCTACAGTGGCGGTCAAATGTTTCCGGCCAGCCCACAATTTTTGGTTAATTTGTAAGTATAGCCATATGAAGAGGAATCTCAAAGTGATACTTACACATTTTATTAACATAATAGTTAGGAACTTATTTATGCAATAAAAAATAAATATCAATAAATTTAATTGACAAAATTAATTTCAAAAGAAAACGCATGTTCTCAAAACTTTCCGGCCATCTTGGCAAGTTTGGAAAATAATGGTGTTATAATAGAAAATAACAGTGATCAACAGCATTTAATATTATTGTGTCGCCATACCTTTAGCAATAAGTACTGCGGCGCAGCGACGGGGCATCGATTTAATGAAAGGTTGAAGATCGTCTATGGTAAGTTTTTTCCACTCTTCTTGCAATTTTTTGGAAAATTCTGCTGAATTGGTATACTTATAATTCCGAACACGTTTCTCAAGTTCGTTCCAAAGATTTTCTGCTGGATTCAGATCGGGTGATTGGGCTGGCCATTTCAAAAGCGGAATTTTTTTGTGCAAAAGCCACTGCTTGACGAGCTTGCATGTATGCTTTGGGTCGTTATCATGCTGAAACAAATAGTTGCGACCACAATTCTCCCTCCAATAAGGCAGCAAATGAGTTTGCAATATATTCTTATACATTACACCATTCATCTTGCCGTGGATTTCAACTAACGAACCGACACCTTTTCCAGAAAATGCTCCCCACAGCATAACGTGTCCTCCGCCATGTTTAATTGTAGGAATAACATACCTCGAATCATATCTTTTGTTTTTAGGTCGTCGGACGTAGTGTCTGCCATTACTGCCAAAATGGTTGAACTTTGATTCATCGGATAATAGTACTTTTTTCAAGTTTTCACTTGACCAGTCTTTATGTTCCTTGGCAAACGATTCTCTGCAAGACTCTGATTTTTTTTTACTTATGAAAAGTTTTTTAGCACCGACTCTTCCATAAAGTCCTAAGTCACGTAAGCATCTTGACATGGTAGACCGACTTATTTCAGCCGTATTTTCCCTCCGTAAATCGCGGGATATTGCAGCGGCATTTTTATGCGGATCATCAGCGGCTTTTCTCTTGATAATTCCGTCCACACGAATAGTCGTTTTCCGGAGTCTCCCGGACCGTGGCAAGTCCGGGCCATGGGCCATGGGCCATGGCCATCTTTATACATTTTTAAAATATCGTTCACAGTAGATTTTCCGATCGATAACTTTGCCGCAATCTCACGAGATGATTGGCCCTTTGGCAACAAACAAATCACTCGTTTACGAACAATAATTGTTGAATTTTTCATTTTTGAATTTCAACTACGTTATTTATGTTGATTAATTAACAAACACGGCAAAAAAAACACTTTACCGATAGCAATAATTAATAAATGACAAATGGCCGGAAACTTTTGCACACGCGAATTTCGAACTCCTCCCCTTTGCATCAAGTGTCTTCAGTATCCAATCAAAATGATCACGTGGTCAGAGGTCATTTGCATAGTCCTAACTTTTGGAGCAATTGCGCTTCTTCTTCGCTGAAACGTTCTGACAAACAAATCAATTAAACTAACTGGCCGGAAACTTTTGACCGCCACTGTACATTAGTAATGCCAAGACAGTCGGTAATTTTGAAAGGAACGTCCTCATAAGTTTAACATTAGATTGCGAGTGTTTTCTTTCACATACCTAGTATAGACTCTTAACCCGGGAGCACACGCGTAGTGTATGACATAGTACATTGGATGCCTAAGTTTTTACATTTATCACCACTACTTTACGAAACGTAACATACGATTTATAATCGCAGAATTTGTACAAATTATCTGCGATTAAATAAGCCGACGATAATGATTTGGAAGTATCGGTTGCAATTTAAAAACCCTACGCATCCTGTGAGTGTGTCATTTGCTCCCGGGTTAAAAGATAGTAAGTGATGTGGAAAGAAATTTTTTTTGCGGCCTAAAACTTTATAATTCAGTTTTAGTATTGTGATTTGAATGTATGACATCTGCAGCTAATCAGTATATCAAAATTCTGATGAGTTGATTTATATGTTCTCTAAATTCATTTTTGGAATTTCTGAGTTATAAGGTACACTTTTTCTGATGCAGAAAACAATTTAATTATTTTGACTTGATTACACAATGTCTTCTTCTGCAGATAATCCTTATTTTAAAATTCTCAATTCAATTTCGGAATTTCTGATAAATGATACATTTTTTCTGTCATATTTTAAATTGTTTTTCTGTCACATAACATTTTAGAAGTCACTAAAACTTTAGAATATGCACATCGATGCAGTAACGGCGATTAGATTAGAGAATTAATCTCATCGTTGAATAAGATAAATGCCAGATTTAGATTCCATTTCATAGTGTTTTAATTTGAATGTATGATATCTACAGCGAATTAATCCTCTTTAATCCTCTTTAAAAGAGTGTAATCATATTTGTGAGTTCTTGTTTTCTAAAAAGAAAAAACTTTTTTATAGGTTTCAAAGAATGGAAATTGGGAGAGATAATTCCTTACTCAAGATTAAATAGCATTCCTTACTCAAGATTAAGTAGATAAGCATTAATGGAAAAAATAACCTTGTTGTTGATTCTAAACCTTGTTGCTATAAAATTACCTATAGTATATAAAGATGGATTATGATGCGTCTTCCTGTGAAATTCAGAAGTCAGAAAATATTTGTTTGCAAGAGATACCCTATCTCTTTTAATATATTCAAATTATGAATCTATTTGTGATTTTCTATTAAATGATTTCAATACATTACTCTGAATAGTATTGTTATTAACTATTTTAAAGTAGAATTATATACTTTTACGCTTTTACTGTAAACTTCTATGACTGTGGGATACAAAAGCTTGTACCCAGACTTAACGAATGCTTGGACAATGATGGCAACTATGTTAAACAAGAACACTAATTAAATTAAATCAATCAAAAAATCCGACTGCGTATAAAGCGAACTAATTATTTCTCACCAATGTGAAACTATTTTTTATATTACTTACCTATTTTTTTTATTTACTTGTATTGATGACTTTTAAGTTGTGTTTAATTGTTAGTTCCTATCTATAAACACTGTTTTTATGAGGCCTATAGATGTCAATGAAGGTTAGAGTTACAGTTAAGCTAGAGATCCTATATACACAAATATCATGTTGTGAAATATTTAAATGGAGCTTCTGACTGTAAAATAGTCTAGGAAACATCGTCTTCATTTTGAAAGACCTATCCAATGATGTGCTGCTCAATATGGTACGTAAATTTTTGTTTCGTCTCTACAGCCATTTTGTATTTTACGGCTGCCATTTTGAATTTATTAAAACAAAACCTATCCTATAACCACCGGGCGGTTAAAACGAATCGATAGAGACCTCATTCATTAAAATCCATCCAGCCGTTGGAATGTTTCGAGGGTATAAAGAAATCCACATACCCACATACATACCCAGATACGCGTCAAACACATAACCCTTCTTCGCAGTCGGGTAAAAATAAGACATATACCAGTAAGTAATTTGTAATGGACATTTTATCAATTAAAAGTTTTTTGAATGAGTATGCAGCATTGTATCTTTACTTTTCGATGCCCCTCGTATTTTCGAATACGATACGACAATTTTTGATTTCTAGTTTGTGCCTGCGTTTAAGCATTTTTTTTTTACTTTTTGTTATATTATGACTAAAATTGTTATGCAGAATTCATTTATTGTATTATTTTTTTTTAATTTTGCACCAACTTTATGTACTGCTTATGGGCGTCCAATACTAGTACCACAACGTATCGCCATAAACAGCAGTAGACAACTCTGTCAAAAGCTGGAATCCTGGTGACAATGAACGACACGATGGTGCGATCAGTGTACGACAAATGGAGATAGAACTGGATTGGGTATTCTAATTTGCCAATAACGGACCAGGACGAAAATGGTTTAATGAATATTTATGAAGGATTTCAAAGATTTCGTCTAAAGTAGCTCAGAATTTAAGAGAATATCATTGAAGAAAATCTTTTGAAATGATTCGAGGAGGTCCACAACTAATTATGAGAAAAAGACCTTCAATCAATACTTGTAGATTCAATCATTTTTACACTCTTATATTGATTTTATTGCTATTTATCACTCTTTAACTTGGTTATTGCATGTAAAGATGGTATATTTAACAGATTTTCCGCGCACTTCTTGATATGCTAGAATTATAAAAATTATCTTCACTGGTGTCTTTCCGATGAAATACAACATTTTAATATTTTTAGAGCTTAATTATAAATTAATAACTTAATTTAAAGGCATTTTTTTCGTTAGCCAACTCACAGGTAATAAATTACCATATATTCTTTATGGTTACAACTGTATACGAATTATAGCAACAAAGGAGTTAAAGATGTGTCAAACCACTTTCGCCAAAATAGGCCAACTGTCTGTGAAACTGCATTAACAAAATATTTTAAACACTACAAAATAGAAAAAAAAAAATAAAAAATAAGGAGTATAATAATATATATTTTTTAAATTCTTTTGATCAATTAATAGTTTAACATCGCTTGAATTATGATTATAGTTGAAAAAAAAAATTCAAATGGTACTTAATATACAATTTGTATTGTGATTTTTAAATTCAGCGCCAAAAAATTACATTAAGAGCAACTAAAAGGATCAAAAAGTTTTCACTGTAAATCAGATGAGTAATTTATCTAAACCGCGGTTGCCAGTTTATCCTCTTTTTTTTTTTTTTTTTTTTTTTATTCCTACTATTAGCTCACACTCTCTATATATTTATATATCTTGTTCAAATTTTCAATCGTTAATAAAATATTTTTTATTCATCCACTCAAGTTCAAATACATTTTTTTAAACTTGTAGTGGATGACACTTGATCTTAATACAGTTTTTTCAAATATTAATTCATTAATTAAATTTAATTAATTAATTTTAGTTTTATATGGGAGAAAAAAATTCTCTCATTGTTTTCATACATGAAATGAAAGATTTTCCTCAAATTTGTGATGCCACAAAAAAAAAAAAAAAAAAAAAAAAAAATACCGCAACGATGATTATAAAAAAATTTTCAATAAAGATAACGTGGGATATTAATGCTGCACGGGTTTATTTATACAGAAATTCCAAACAAAATATATTTTTTTTATTTAATGATAGACATTTCGTGATTACTTAAGGTAAAAATTATCTTTTTTTTTTCTTTTTTTTTTTTTTTTTTTTTTTTTTTTGAATTTCCGGTATAAACTCAAAATTTCTAATTTAAAAAGGAGGCCAGACTGGCAATTCAGATCTAAACGAATCACCCTTTAATTACGGAGCAGGGCAGCGACTTTTTTACTTACCCATCATACGTAGTATAGTATACTTTTAATCGTTTTGAAAATCGAAAAAAAAATTGACGGATTTACACGTTTCAGACACTGGAGATTCAGAGAAACATATTTGTAGAAAAAAAAAATTTGCCGTCCGTCTGTGTGTGTGTCTGTGTGTCTGTAAACGCTTTATCTCCCGAAAAAAACTATATAGAGACTTGCAATTTGGTAAGTACTTAGTATGTAATAATGGGAAGAAGCCTACTTAATTTGAATAACCTCGATTAACCGGAACTATTTTTTTCGGACTCTCGAAATAGTCGTTCTGATAAAAGGTGTATAAAAATTTTCGAAATTGTTTATTTTAAGAAATGAATATAAAATACAATAAAAAAAACAAATTTTGCATAAAGCATGAAGTCGATCGGATAATGAGTTGCCGCGATATTTGGAATCCTATTTTCCACACTCTTCGATTTTTCATGACCCTGTATTTCATCCAAATTTCACTTCAAAGATATATTTTAATTGGAAAAAATTTGACGCTTAATCAGATGCAATAAACCGCTAGTTAATAGGATTATTATTTTTGGAGTTATAAGGAAAAACCTCTTTCAAGCAATTCAGTAACCGAGCCTTTAAAGTTTATGACGTCTTCAATCCACGATTCTATTTGAATTGCAATGCATTTTATAAGTAGTTCACACATTTTTTATTTTAATATTTTACATTATGCATATCCATGATGGGTAAGTATTACTGTGGCCCCCAACGACTAGTTTAATATGCAATCGTACCGCAATTTACAAACAATTTTCTTTGTGCTAGATTTCTGTTGAAAGTACCGTAGGATAAGTATGTGGTAGAGATTATTTTTCAAAAAGGGGTACGAATAGAATGAAAAATATTTCACTGAGACATACATGTTTTAAGCCGTAATCAAAGGGTTAACTATATTCGCATAAATGTTTTGTTCAGTAGCGATAATCCTAATTGTTCTTTTAGGTAGTTTTTAATACAAATAGTAAAAAGATAACTATTGCAGCTCGGATTGTAGCAATTCCGGAAAATTTCTGTATATTTTCAACCATCCTAACACCCAGGCCCCAAAATAGGATAGCAGTTTTATTTATAAACCGATTTAGATGAAACTAAACATGTATATTAAGATCACCAATATCTCGAACGATTTCGTTGACCAGGTTGGTCCGCCATCTTATTTCAAAATGGCGGCCACTAAAATATTTTAAACTAAAAAATATATACAAAAAATTCGAAAGTCAAATTTATTATTTGCTTAAGTGTTAGGCCTTGATACAAGGATTCCGGATAATTTTTCGTTTTGCCTCTATCTTAAAAGATGGCTGAGATATAGCGGTTTGAAATTCTAGGGTGGCTGGCAGCTTGCATTTGGAAACAAGACAGCCGATTATAAACAAATTGGAGATCGTACCTTAAACGCGACAAGTGAGGTGCGTTCGTTTTATAACTAGTTTCACAATGTAAAAAAATCATCCTTATTATTTCAGTGACCTCATATTTCAGTGACTCATTCATCATCCTTATTATTCATTCTCATCTCTCAGGCAAACAATTTTTTTTAACGATCTTTCTACAAATGTAACTTTTATGCAATTTTATTCGAAAAAATACTTTTGAATAAAAATGGCTGCCTGACATAGGAAAAAAGAAGTGGTTTGCCGTATTTGTTTTTCTCAGTCACCTGACTTGCGCTTATATTATATAGATTACGTGCGATAAGAAAATATAAATAAAGAATAATAGAAATAAAAATAGATTAAAGAAAACTTTTATTAATATCTTTTTAAGCTTTGTTTCGATTTTCATAACATTTGAAAAGACTCGACAAAATTCTTCAAGGATAATGTATATTAAATTTCAAACCATTCGGTTGGGTAGTTCTTGCACTATTATATACGGACGGACCAGATGACGGCTACAGGTGCTACGTATTTATATAATTATGAACGCACCTACAACATCAGGGATTCACTTATGAGTTTTAGTGACAGTGATTTCTCGCATTTTATTATCTTTCATTGTTGTAATCATTTTCTCAATCAAATGCATACATGTTCAAATAATCAAATATATTCATATATGTTAGCGTCAAATTCTCGTCCTGCTTGGTGACACTTGGCAAAATATCTGCACTGCAAAAAATAACTGTTGATTTTACAGTATAAAACTGGCACCCCAGCTGCCAGTATTATACCGTAAAATTAACAGTATTAAATAGTAAAATAAGCAGTAATACGCTGCCGCGCAAGCAGTAATACGCTGCCGCGCATGCGCGGTAGCGTAGAAATTACTGGTAGATAAAAAAAATAATTTTACACATCCTATAAATCACGTATTCGTGACACTCGTCGTGAAAGGGTTAAATTATCAAATTCAATTATTTCTACTGAAAAAAAACTATTAATTTTTAGTTTGAAATAAATAACTAAATTTGTTCAACTAAATTTATTATGTTCTTTTTAGTTTTGATTAGTATAAAGTTGACTGATTTTGCTTCGAGATAATCTAAATCTAAATTTCTCTTTTGCTTATGAAGGGCTCTCACTGGTCTGTTTTTTGAATACCAGTATTTCTAAAGAAAAAATTTCGTGGTAGGGTATTACAACGTTTGCAATACAAATACATTTATGGGTTGATTTGTACAAAATTTGGAAGGTAAACCTAAAAAGAAAGTCATTGTTTGAAAAACCTGGAATTTAAAAGCGGACAGAGTGGAAGCTCTACGATGTGGATGAGATATTGCATAAGATTTGATTAAAATATTTAGCAGACTTCTTCTATTTTTAGTTAAGTGTGAATCAATTACATTTCAGAAAACATTGTCTTTCATAAAAAGGCATACGTTTGCGGTGTCTTAATCTTTGTTTAAAATTTGCATAGTAAAATATGTGGTGTAAGCTAGTGTTTAAAAGAAAATCCTCTATAATAATAAGTTAAGAATTTGTGTCAGAATTATTTCTGTATGAATAAATGCATAAAACATTTATGTTTGTAAATATTTTCTAATAATATAGAGCTTTCTAAATATATTGCTTTATTAAAACATTTCAGTAAAAATGCGGTATGGCTGTATGAAATTTTCCCAAATATATTTATTATTTTTTTTAAAATAAAGCATGCGCTTTCCTTAAAAACATTTCAATAAGAATACAACCTGACAGTATAAAATTGCGAGTTCTTAACATTTAAAAAAATATATAAACAATTTTTTTGTCATGTCATATGATGCGAAAGAACAAATAATTGCTTTTCTTATCAGTAGACAAATCCAATTAATTTCTCTAAAAGAAGAACTTAGATTGAAATATATCTATTGTAAAATACACTCTAAATGAATTTATAATCATTCTTTTTTGTATTATTTAAAGTTAAACATTGTATCGAAGAATTATTTTATAAAGATACTTGTCCAAATAAAAGTTATATTTATCTTCACGACGTGAATAAAATATTACGCTAGATTTGATTTAAGTTAAAAGATTGCTTTTGAATTTAATTCAGTGTAAATCAATTTTATTTCAAATTACGGTTTATATTCAATAAAACCACGTATACTTGCAATGAAACCATAATCTGGGTTGAAAGTTTTCGTAGCCAGCATATTTGTAGCAAGCG
This sequence comes from Maratus michaelseni, assembly GCA_963931845.1. Lineage (NCBI taxonomy): Eukaryota > Metazoa > Arthropoda > Arachnida > Araneae > Salticidae > Maratus > Maratus michaelseni. The sequence continues at coordinate 389,148,155 of OZ007588.1, forward strand.
GTAACGTTTTAAGAGAATTCTGCTTCCCAGGTTTCACAGATGCTTTCTGTTAATTCCGGATGACAGATTCATGGGATTTGTGAAATAAGGTATTTCTTTTTTCTGAAATATAAACAGTCCTAAAAGCGATAAATTTGTCTGAAATATATTTCTTTAGAAAAAAGAATTAAAGATTGAAATAAATCTATTATAAAACACACATTATTTTAAATATATTTATTCATTATTTTTATTCTGGTATTTAAACAAAACGTGCTATTTTTACATCAAGATATATCTAAATCAAATCTTCCCTTTTACTGATTATTGCGCTAGATTCGCTTTAAAATCTTTAGAACACTGTTTTTGTAATTCAATGTAAATCAGTTTAATTTAAAATATATTTCTTCTGTGAAGGATTTGAATATGAAATTTGGAATACATATATGAAATCGTTTTAAAAAATCCTTCTGTTTTTAGGTGCGTTCGTAATTATATAAATACGTAGCACCTATAGTCGTCGTTTGGTCCGTCCGTCTGTCCGTCTGTCTGTCTGTCTGTCCGTCTGTCTGTCTGTCCGCATATAAAAACACAAAAACTACCCAACCAAATGCTTTGCAATTAAAAATATATTATCTTTGCAGAATTTTGTCGAGACATTTCAAATTTTATTAAAATCGAATCAAAACTTTAGGAGATATTAATAAAAATATTTATTAAGAAATTTGAATTTTTTTTTTAAATCTGTGCTTTTTTGTTATAGGAGCTTCCGAAGTTTAATCGTCAAGCGACCGAGATACTTATTTTATGACAGAAATTAATCTGCAGACGATATAATTCATTTCACAGAATTAAAAATCATCAGGATCTGAATATTTATATAACTAGCTGATACATATATATCTGAATATTTATATAACTAGTTAAGATATTTGTATGAACAGTGTCATAAAATATACACTTAACTAGCTGTTTAACCCGTTCTACGCACGGGATATCATGAATTTAATTCTAAAACGTGCGTACGAACGCACCTCGTTTGTAACGTTTGACGTACAATTTCCAACTTGTTTAGATTTATAAATATATGTTTTAATGCTGGACTCCAATTCTTGAGATTCATATAGACAGCATACTAATTTAAACCCTTTTAAAACTAGTCGTTGGGGGCCACCGTAATACTTACCCATCATGGATATGCATAATGTAAAATATTAAAATAAAAATGTGTAAACTACTTATAAAATGCATTGCAATTCAAATAAAATCGTGGCTTGATGACGTCACAAACTTTAAAGGCTCGATTACTGAATTGCTTGAAAGAGGTTTTTCCTTATAACTCCAAAAATAATAATCCTATTAACTAGCGGTTTATTGCATCTGATTAAGCGTCAAATTTCCAATTAAAATATCTCTTTGAAGTGAAATTTGGATGAAATACAGGGTCATGAAAAATCGAAGAGTGTGTAAAATAGGATTCCAAATATCTCGGCAACTAATTATCCGATCGACTTCATGCTTTATGTAAAATTTATGTTTTTTTATTGTCTTTTATATTCATTTCTTAAAATAAACAATTTCGAAAATTTTTATATACCTTTTATCAGAACGAATATTTCGAGGGTCCGAATAAAATAGTTCCTGTTAATCGAGGTTAATGAAATGAAATAGGCTTCTTCCCATTATTACATACTAAGTACATACCAAATTGCAAGTCTCTATCTCAATTTTTTCGGGAGATAGAGCGTTTACAGACACACACACACACAGACACACAGACACACAGACGGACGGCAAAATTTTTTTTCTAAAAATATGTTTTTCGGAATCTCCAGTGTCTGAAACGTGTAAATCCGTCAAAAAAAATTTTTCGATTTTCAAAACGATTACAAGACTTACCCTATACTACGTATGATGGGTAAGTAAAAATAAATAAGTATTTTATTATGAAAAGATATTAGAAGTTTTCTATCTTGCTCGCAGTATATTAAAAATATTCATTAAAATATTTTCAATAGGGCAAAATATTCTAAAAATATTAAAGGAAATGTTTTACCACATCAGAAAAAAATATTATTATGCAACGTCAAATATGAAAGAAGAAGAAATACTTATATTTCACCCAAACAAACGAACCCTTAAGAACAGTACCTTCCCCTGGAAAGATGACATAAAATATCTAGGGCTTATCCGTAATAAAAGATTTATCTTCAGAAAACGTTTTATTTACATATGGTTGCCTTAGCTTCCAAATCCGTTGAATTTCTCCTTAACAATCCTATTGTCTCTATTCACAATAAAACACTATTATATAAAGCCTGTGTCTCTATATCATGACTTATACCTCTCCGATTTGGGGTTTTATTTGGAAATCTAATATGGAAAAGCTGTCTAAATTTCATAGTAGGAGTTTAAGAACCACCAGAAACAGTTGCAGATACTTCGGTAATACCAGCCCTAAATAAGGTAGAAAACAGAATAATATACAATAAAAAAATATTCCACATCATACTTGTAGCGAACATCAATACAGCTTGCTTAAACTTAATGAATACAAACAAGATTCTTCTTAACTAAGGTCGCCGCAGCTTCTAAACCTTTTGAATTTCTCCTTAAAAATCCTGCTGTGTCTATTCACAATAAAAAAAACTAATTTATAAATCCAGTGTCTCTATATCATGACTTATACCTCTTCGATTTGGGGTTTTATTTGGAAATCTAATATGGAAAAGCTGTCTAAATTTCATTATAGGAATTTAAGAACCACCAGAGACGGTTGCAGATACTTCGGTAATACCAGTCCTAAATAGGGTAGAAAACATAATGATATGCAATAAAAAAAAATCCACATCATACTTGTACCGAACATCAATACAGTTTGCTTTAACTTAATTAACACAAATAAAATTAGCAATGCAATACTACAATTAAACTAATATGTACAAAACTTTTACCAAATGTTCGCAAATTTTTTATTAAAGATTATTCAACTTATCATACTGTGCGTGCACTTTTCCAATATGAAATATTTACAAAAGCTATGACCATTTTTTCTTCTTTCCCTTTTTCTCTCATTGCCCTACCCCCCCCCCCCTTTTTTTAAAAAAAACTGTGTCGGATTCTTTAACTCAACTTTCTACATTTTTTTCCCTTTGCTTTTTTCCTTCTCCTTCCTTTTTCTAGAGTTTTTAAATATTGTGCGTACACTTATTAAATTAAAGTATTATCAAATTCTTTAAATAAATTCTTATATTGTGTTTACATTTTACCAAATTAAAATATTCAAAATTCTTATTTTGTGCTAATGTTTAACAAAAGCTTACATTTTAAACATGAGAAACAGGGGAAAAAAGAATGCAATGAAAATGATATTAATGTAGAAAAAAATCTGTTAAATAAATAGCTTCCTCTGAATCCCTTAGTACTACCCCTTCCTCTGCTTCTATTTCTGCAACTTGTGGGTTTTGGGAGATTAATTGATTGTTCTCAAAATGATGGACACCGTCGATGATCTTTTGTAGAAGTGATCTATAAGAATATACTGGTGTATATCACTTTTTTAAAATATATTTTGCCTGACCACTAGCCACCCTGTTATAATCATATAAAAATTTGCACTATAGATGTATCAATTTTCTATATAATATTTTTGGTTTGAACTACTTTATTTTATGTTTCTGCATTTAATGTGTGTTAAAAATTTGATTCAAAATAAGCTACAAGAAATAGTATTCTGAATCGAATGCACAACATGAATCAAACAAGCAAAGGCGCTGTTTATGTTATTTGTATTAATTTTTAGTTATTTAAATTTTCTACACTGTTTTTCATAATAAAACAATGTTTGTCGTATAAAACATATTTTTTTATAACATCTTGTATCATTTAAAGCCCCTCATTAGATTCATTTTACATTTGTGTATATTGTGTATCTATATTTCTTTCTTTTTATACCACTTTAATTTCTTTAATCTGTTTATGTTATTTGTATATTTAAATTTTCTATACTGTTTTTCATAGTAAAACAATGTTTGTCGATTAAAACGCCTCTTTTTTGTAACTTCTTGTATCATTTAATAAACCCCTCATTAGATTCATTTAATATTTGTATACGTTCTGTTTATAGTTTTCTTTTCTTTTTTCTTTTTTTTTTTTTTGTAATTTTAATTCTTTAATCTGTTTATTTTATTTTAATTATTTATTAGTTATTTAAATTTTCTATGCTGTTTTACATAATTGTACTTAATTTTTAAAGCAATATATGTTGCTGAAAATGCATTTTTTTAACATCTTGTCATTTAACAACTCCTCTTTAAAATTTTTAAAATTTTGTTTTAATAGGTCTCGGCATTGGTTAAGACTCTTATGTTATGATGCCACATTTTCCTATCAGAAATAAGGCTGTAGCAATTTAAAAAATATATATTGGTTCTTTACATTTGTCATCACACTAACAATCTAAACTTTTGCCCAGCTCCACCCCTTGCTTAGACTTTTCTTCAATGAGTACCCGCCCTGGTCCTGATATAAATTTAACCCCACCCATATATCCCGTTTTGTTAGTAAAGTTTTTCTACTACTTGCAGTTCTTTTAACATGTGTAGTTTTTAACCGTATATCTATTTTGAGGCAAAAACAATACATGGTGAAAGAAAGTTTCTTTCAAACCTATAATTAATAGCTAAATACTTCAAATAAAATATAAAAAAAAGTGAACGATGCTGCACCTAACAATACAGGTTATAGATTTTGCCACGCCCACTAAACACTAAAATGATGATCTGCTTCTAAATGTATTTTTTTTAAATGCTTCAAAAGAAGAAGCTCGGAGGCGATTCGTTTTCGTTGTATATTTAGAAATACTAGAAACTTAAAATAGAACGAAAAAGAATTCGTAATCCATGATTCTATTACGGGTGGGCGGGACTAGCGAAAACGTGTTATATTATTACTCATGGGCGACTGGGCCTGCGCATTTTCTTTCTTTTCACGAGTAGCCTATTGGGATTATTCAGAAGTATCTCTTTGTAAACGAAAACTGTACAACTTACCTTTTTTTCTGTGTGCGTGTGGTTTTCGGCATAAATAACAATAGTTTCACGTAAGCCCCAATGTAATGCCTGAGCCAGACAGGGTTACCATTTTGATATTTAATTATGAGTTCATACTGGAAATCACGAAAGAATATTTTTTATTTTAAAAATGGATGTCATTAATCCCTTAACAGTATTGCTCGAACGTCGCTCGGGTAAGAAGAGTTTGTTTTCTTCGTTACTAAAAGCTTTCATAAACCACAAATATTTAACTATAATTTTTGCTGTATTTGGCGGAGATATCTCGATTATACAAGGGAGATATTTTAATACAAAAAAGTGGCTTTTCGTTCTTATTTTTAATTTATTGTGTCCAATAATATTAATATTAAATAAAACTGTTAAGGGGTTAAATAATAAAAAAATTGAATTTCAAAATTTCTTGTATGAATTCAGAATTTCTGTATCAAGAAAAGGGCCAAACTTGGACCCATGTTGGAAACTACTGGTTCGGACTCTTATCCAGCAGATTTTTCTCTGCTCCATAGGCATTAAAAAAACATTAATTTGTAAACCATATAGTACCGTGCCACCGTGGGGTTGAGGGGTTCCGCCTTAGAAATTCTTCCCAAAAAGGGCTCCGCGAGCCCAAAAGTTTGGGAACCACTGGCTAACATATAGTGTAAGGATGTAGCATATGCTCCACAACACAATGGGAAGACGGTGATCTCCCAAAATTTGCTATAGGTAACTTGGGAATGGCCATGGTTTGCTGTGAAGATATATACATTTCTGTGATGAATAATAACATTTTCTTAAACTTTCAGTAATAATACGTTAGTATATCTCCCTGCAATTCCATAGTCCCATTCAGCTTGCCAATTTTGAATAGCTGAATGCTTCGGTAATTTTTTAAGCACTAATTTTGGCATTGGGAAGAATCGCTGAAACATTGGATCTTGAATGTTTGCTACTTCTTTTGCTCACTTATCAGCAATTTTGATACCCAGGACACACATTTTTCCACTAACCCATGAGAAGGCGAAGATTTTAGAACTTTCTTGTAGTTTCTGTAAAATACTTATTACCAGGAAATCTGAAGAATGTTCATGTTAGCCAGAATCTCCTGTAAAGCCAGAAAGCCAGCCAGACTGTCTGTTAGAATTAGAATGGGATTAAAATTTGAGGAAATGACTCAGATGATTGATTCTTCAATTCACAATAATTCGGCTTGAAAGACTGTATTTTGTTGTTGTAATTTCACTTTCTTATTGAAAATTTGATGGTAATTGTAGAATACACAAATAACATAAGCTGTGCCCAATCTTTCTTGGCTTGTTTTCCCTATTGCTCTAAAATGAATTGAGTTCAAAATGTTTTGAAAATCGTTTAAAAATGAATTAAATACGTAATCTGTAGGCTAATTTGAACGAAAATTTATACAGTGCTAGCGTCAGTGGTTTATAGCAGATTCAACAAATGGGAGGTCAAACGGAAGTACAGTTTGGGAGTTTCGTGTTTACACACATACACAGACAAATTATGATTACAACACCTTCATTGCGCGGTGCGTTTGGAAAGTTATAATAACGGTAGTAAAAAATTGATTTTAGAGTAATAAAATTGAATATAATCTATTATTTTCACTGTGCGTTTGGAAAGTAACAATAACGGTAGTAAAAAAATGATTTTAGAGTAATAAAACTGAATATAATCTATTATTTTCATTGTGCGTTTGGAAAGTAATAATAACGGTAGTAAAAAATTGACTTTAGAGTAATAAAACTGAATATAATCTATTATTTTCATTCTGCGTAGGTGAAAATTGCATAAGGCATATCATGATATTTCTGAAATAAACTTTCCGATGTAAATCAAATAGCATGATATATTTGTTTTCAAACATTTAACAGGCTTCTTTTAAATTTAATTCCGTCTGAAACATTTTCATTCCAAATGAGTGTTTCGTAACACCTAATCATATGATCCTTCTTAACCTTTATTGAAGTATTTAGTTGTGAAATTCGTTGCGTGTTATAATCTTTTAAAATAACTTTCATCCTTTTCGAATTTGACAAATATGTTCTGTAAGTTCTGGATGCAAGTTTCTTAATATTTGTATAGATAAAATAGAGATTTTCCTGAAATTTAAACTGATTTGTTAAGTTATAATTAATTTCATCATTTTTAAGGTAATAATTGCCTGTCTTACAAATTAAAATATTGATTTACGTATAGAAGTAATATGTAATTTTTAATAAATAAATGAAGATGCGTAAAGTTTTTGCTTATTATAATTTATTATATATTGTTTTTGCTCTATTTTATCTCAGAAAAATAATAGAAATTCTGCGATTAAACTCGGTAATTACGAATTCTGCTATTTATGGGAAGATCGGGTAGCCCCGGACACTTGGATAAATTGCAAATAAAAAACAAATGAATGAAATTTCTGTCTTTATTTTTATACTTAAAATAAAATTACGAACTTCTTTAATGATTTTAATTAAACATTGCTAATAATATCGAATTACTTAACGGAATATACTTAAAATAGTTTGGCTTTATTTTATTTGGCGTCACAAGAAAAGGCGGGTAGCCCCGGACATATTAATCAATGGTGTCACAACCGTTTTTTGTCATTACAAACATTTATAATAAAAATCCGATGCACCTATATAAACACAATCTTCATGGGCCCAGTCTTTACATTCCTGGCACTGAATCCAATCTTCTTCAAATGTCTCTCCGCATATGATGCATTCTGTCTCGTTTTGCCAAAAATTTATTGACGAAAACAAAACACTCACTCAGGACTAACTTACTCGGCGCCCACGTCGCAATTAAACTGTATTTGTTTCGACTCTAGAGGGCGTTCCTTTACAATAACTCTTTATTTACGCAACAATTTGAATTTCTTAGAAATTGAAATGTCCGTGGTTACCCGCCGTCCGCGGCTACCCGACTTTCCCCTAAATATTAAATAGAAAATTTCTAATCTGAAATAGTGGTGCCAGACACTTTGGAAATTCCAAGATGTGTATGCACTTGGCTTATACTTTTTGAAGAAAAATCTATCTCAAAGAATAATCGAGGAACCCAGAAGCCAAGGGGTATAAGTGACAAATTTGAAAAAGTGAGCTAAGTGCACAGGCGATCTGGTAATAAGGCTATTTGTTTGTACTAAAAGAAATATAAGAGATTTTTTAATTATGTGCTGCGTTCTAGAGGTTAACTACTTAAGCATTCGAAACTTGTACCCCTTGTTACCAATATTGATTAATTATAAATTTAAACTAAAAATTGACTCCGCCTTCTTTACACAGTTATTGAATAAGAGTTCAAAAACCACAATGAAATAAGCAACAGTTTCATTTTTAATTCAGTTATTACTATTAACTCAATCCTTTGAACTCAATTTACTCCAAATCAAAATTTTGTCACTTGTATCCCTTGGCGTCTAGGGTCCTTAATTAAAACAAGAGCGAAAAATCATGCGTCAAGCAAAGATTAAGTAACACTTTCCAATACTTCCAAAATAATTTTACAAAACTTTACCGTAAGGTGAAAGATGACATACACTGTAAAAAAAAATTCGGAAAAGTTTCCGGTAGGAATAGGATTTCCAGTTGCCCGTATAGTACAGGAAACTTTTCCGAAACAACACGGAAAAAAAACGGAAAAAAACGAAAGTTTTTTCTTTCCGTCAGTAAACTTTTCCCGTTTGATTCAGAAACTAATCTTTAGACACAGAATAAATTCCTGGGTCTTACGGAAATCTTTCCATTCACATAAAGAAACGTTTTGGAAGAATGGAAGAATAGATAGAAAGTATTCCGTTTAAAAAAGGAAAACTTTCCATTCACATAAAGAAACGTTTTGGAAGAATGGAAGAATAGATAGAAAGTATTCCGTTTTAAAAAGGAAAACTTTCCATTCACATAAAGAAACGTTTTGGAAGAATGGGAGAATAGATAGAAAGTATTCCGTTTTAAAAAGGAAACTTTTCCGAATCAGTCAGTAAACTAATCTTGAAAAAATTAAAAATTCCTGTGTAGAATAGAAACTTTTTCTTTGCTTTACGGAATTTTTTTTCATTATGATCGGAAAATTTTCTGTATTGTAAAGAAACTTTTGTTTTGAAGAGTAGGAACATTAACGGATGAAAATATTGCTTTTGGACACTGTTTTGATTTCCTTTTATCTCAATTAAATATTATTAAGAACTTTTTTGAATACATACACACATTTTAAGTATTTGTTATCATAAAATGCATTACATGTAATGCATTTTATGATAACAAAATGCATTTTATGATACGAAATGTGTGTATGTATTCAAAAAAGTTCTTAGTAATATTTAATTGAGATAAAAGGAAATCAAAACAGTGTCCAAAAGCAATATTTTCATCTGTTATTGGTCCTACTCTTTATGACAAAAGTTTCTTTACAATACAGAATCAGCTTGAAATGTTATTTATTTGTTACAAGTATACTGATGCGCTCATGGGTATATAATATAACTAAATATTCAGATGATGCTAAACCAGTGTTGAATTCAGAGCCTTTTCTGCGGCTCCGGCGGGGAGGGGGGAGGAATTATATATTTCCTTTTTGGAAATTGCACTTTTTAACCATTAAAAGCATAATATCTCAAATCTTCTGGGGGGGGGGGAGGATTTCAATGTTCCAGGGGGGTCCCAGCGGGCCACCCCCTGAATTCAATACTGTGCCAAACAACTGTTCAATATTACTAAAAAAAAGGGACAAGCCTGTATCCTCAAAAAGCTCAAATTTATTCCACTGGGTGTAGCACAAGTATGAAACATGTTCTATGCATATGAGGTGTATGCAACTACTTTGAAGTTTATTGTTGCTGGAAAGAATTTCTATAGCTATATTTCTAAAACAAAGGACATACAAAACCTATCTTTTTAAATCATAATATTGCCCCACCCCTCCTTAAAAAACAGAAATAGCCATATTTGACTGAAAATTATCTTCTTCCAATAATAGGTTTTAAAAAAATAAGCTTAGGGGGTCGTCATCATTCTTAAATTGTACCAAACTCCAACTTTTCAATACATACACCTAATTTTGACGTTATACATTTTTTTTTCTGTAAATTTCTCCCAAGGATACGAAACAAGAAATCACTTGGTCAAGTGGTTTAAGAAATATGAAGGTTTAAAATTTGGAAGTCTTAATGTGAAATTAATTTGCAATTGATGAAAAACAAATTGCAATGCGGGTAGCTTTTTAAGCGTAATTCAAAAACTACTTGACATAATAATTTTGGATTCGCTTATTTGAAGATTTTCAAAATCTATTTGTTAAAATTGTATAGATGATGTTTAGTTCTCTCTTATAAAAAAAAAAAAAAAAATGTATTTTTAAATTCATTTCAAAAAAGAAAAAAAATAACCTATGAATTTTTAATAGAGGTGGATTTCTGGAGGCTTCAAATATGCAAATCCAAAATCACAGATAGTTGGTAAGTAGTTTTTGAGTTATACTTAAAACATAGAATTATATGAGACTTATTTCTCAATTTATCAATGTATTTATCAATGCTGTAACTATTTGAGTTTTCACGATAGTTCACTGGTCTTTTTATATGAGTTGCCCTATAGTATTGCTATCAAATCATAACAAAAATGTTTGCTGTAGTTTGCGCATGCGCAGTTAAAATTAATTTCATAAAAATACCTATATCTCATCAAATATTCAATATATTAATATTTTAATCACAGTATACTATTTCTACGATTCTTTGTCAAGTTTTTGGAAAGTGGTGTTAAATTTGGCTGAAAACTCTGCATGTTATAAAAAAAACTTTTAATTTTTCACAGAAACGTTACTATATTCACGAATATACATGCTATACTTACAAAAAATGCACACAAATGTTGAACAGAACCTACATAGTCATTTACTACAGTGACAGACCATTTTTAGCATTTTTCGTTACTTGGGTGATCGAAAATATTATTTTATGATTAAAGTTATTATCCCCCACCCATAGTTGTCCTCGCGATAAAATATTCACTGACAAACATCAAGTCAAACATGTTCTTTACATCCTCAAAGCTTAAGGGCATTCCGGGCATTTACTCACGAGTTTCAGTAAGATAATTGACGAAACGTCTGAAATCGGTCACTGCCCCTTAATTTCTGGACACCAGTGTAATATTAATAAAGTAAATCTAAAAACTTTTGAAGCCATGTAACTTATAAGAATATATATACAGAATTCAGCTAATCCTAATAAATAGCTTGATGATAAACAAATTTTAGAAGCCATGCAATTTGAAAATGTACAAGACTTTGAACTTGAAGCTCAACTGAAAATTATATAACAAAAAGCCTTGCTAAATGAAAATCCTTTTTAAAAACAGGGTTCGTGATTTTACTTATTTATTTAATCAAAAAATCATATATGTTTTTAATTATTTAAATCAGCTATTTTTTTTAAATTCAAAATACAATTTTAAAATTATACATTTTACAGTAAAATAAACTTTACTAAATAATTAAAATTAACAATTAGAAGTGTCCATTTAAATATATTTGAAATTAAAAAAATATATAGAAACTCATTCACTTGGTTAAATTAAAATATTTTAATCATATAAATAGTTAAAAATATACAGTTTAAAAAAATGGAGCTACAGAAAAAGATTTAATTTAGAAATGTGAATTCTCTTTTACTTTTGAAAACATGAAATAAATAAAACAAATTGTCTTGTGTCATCATTTATTTACAAAAACTGCAATTTAACAGATATCCTATTCTGTATAAAATACATATACCACCTTGAATTACCCCTTTGATAAAATAAAAAGCATATGCACTCTGCATTACTAAAAGCTAAAGTTTTTTGTTCTGACCAAATTTCTTTATTCATTTAATGAATTTAGACCATATATTAAACACACTTAAGATGGTTATGATTATATTTTATAAATTTCAATGGATATGAAAAAAATATTCTTTGTTATTAAAATGTTTGAAAAGAAACACCAATTTTCCAGCTTTATGAGTTCCTAAGCGATTACAGAGTTTACAGTGAATTAAAGTTTGATTTATTTGAATTTAAAATAAAAATAATTAAATCAGGCCTTTTTTTAAGATTTTAAAACTTTAGTTGTTTATGAGTTTACATTTGCAAGTAATTGAAATTGTATGAAAAAAAATATATATATAACATTTCAAAGTATATTACTTACCATGCAATCTTTATTTTCCAAATCTTTCCATAAATAAATTACGTTGGAATATTGAACCATTTGTTATTTACATGTGCACAATGAAGTCATGAGATATCTACATAAATATCAATAAATATACTGTTGACTGACCTATATTCATTTTACTATATTTATGAAGTCTAGTTGCCTATAAAAATTTATGTATATTTAAAGTCAAAATTTTATCATCATTAATGACAAAGAAAGAAATGTTTGTGAGTCTTTTATTCTTCAATGGCAGATCACTTAATAGAAGAATATTAAAAATTACAAATAATTCAGGAAAAATATATAAAAAATAAGTGTATATTTAATAAAATATCTGACTTCGCAAATGTGGTATGTGCTGTTTTTTTTTAACTTAAACTTAGTAAAATAAATCAATCGCATTTAATCTGCACAAACATTAAATTGCACATACTAACAAAATACTATTTAAAAAAATATATATAAGTTACTCGATTTTTTTTTCTGGCTAACTACAAAAGACAGAAAAAATAAAACAAACATTTATACTGAAAAATAACATTTATTTGCAACAAAACTATAAATCAAAATGTTATAATGAATAAAAATTACAGCAATACTGATATTACTTCCATTGACAGTTCTTGCCTTCGAATAGCTGCACTTAGTAAAAAAGTAGGCCTAGATTCTTTAATTTCTTCCAGGCCTTAATTGATTACACAATATGATGCTACCAAAACAAAATTGTCCTAGGACATTTCTCCGAAAAAACTGTCAAACCATCAATATTATTCGAGAACAGCATGATTTCCTTTCTTACATCATCATTCGCTATTAAGCAAGGATGATATGCTCTAGCTGGAATGCGACACTGATCACTGCAGTATTATCCTGCAATAATAACAATAATAATATTAATATATTTTTATTTTACTAATTTCTAGTGATCATGTATATTTAATGGGACAAAAACAGCACAACAGCAATGAATGATTAAGAGGACTCTTCGTCTTCAGCGATAAGTATTTTTGAGAACATAAAATTTAAAAATTTTCCTTTCAGTAAAAATTTCAAATTTCATAAGTTTTTAAAATACTTAAAAATTAAGGAAAATTATTAAAATGTACAGTTTAAAAATGTTAATTTAAAGATGCACATTGGACATCTGCTTCCTGCTGGTGAAAGCTATATTTTGATAATTGTATAAGGGAATTTACTACCTCTTTAAAATTTACATAGGTTACCATGGGATTTCACGATCAGCATTAAATGAAAAAAAAGCGTGCCACAGTAATATAATAGAACTAGTGGGTAAGTGTGATCGAACATCGCTCAAAGGGTTTCGTTTAATATTCCTTTCAAAACACTTTGTCCTTTCTTTAATAAATCCAAATAAATTTCATTTAGCATCAACAAAAAAAAAAAAAAAAAACTCATGTTTTTTATAAAGTAAAAATTTACCGGTTCTGCATGAAAACCCATTTCTTTAAATTAGGGGGTGGAGAATAGCCCCGTTCCCTCTCTTTATACTTCACCAATTAAACTTCAAAACTGATCAGGGAAGCACCTTATCAAACTGAACCTATATACAAAATTTGAAGCAAATCGGATAATTCTGTATGAAAAACCCATTTATCTAAATTAAGGAGGGGAGATTAGCCTCCCGATCCCCCCTTTATACTTTACCATTGAACCCCCAAAACTAATCAAGGAAGCGCCTTATAACAATGAACCTATATACAAAATGTGAAGCAAATTTGATAATTCTGCATGAAAAACATATTTATCTAAATTAAGGGAGGAATTGGACCTTGTTCCCCCTTTCTATACTTAACCAATGAACCCCCAAAACTAAACAGAGAAGCAACTTGTCACATTGAACCTATTTACAAAATTTGAAGCAAATCGGATAATTCTGCATGAAATACCCATTTATCTAATTTAAGGAGGGGGATTTGCCTCCCTTCCCTACCCTTTATACTTAACCAATGAACCCCCAAAACTGATCAGGGAAGCGCCTTATCAGAATGAACCTATATACAAAATTTGACACAAATCGGATAATTCTGCATTAAAAACCCATTTATCTAAATTAAGGGGGGATTGGACACAGTTCCCCCTTTATGCTTAATCAATGAACCCCCAAAACTGATAAGGAGAAGCGTCGTATCACAATTAACCAATATAAAAAAATTGAAGCAAATCGGATAATTCTGAATAAAAAAAAACATTTATTTAAATTAAGAGTGGGGATTGGCCCCCTGGTTTCCCCTTTATACTTAACCAATGAACCTTAAAACTAATCAGGGAAGCGACTTATCACAATGAGCCTATGTACAAAATATGAAGCAAATTGGATAATTCTGCATTAAAAACCCATTTATCTAAATTAAGGGGCGATTGGACACCGTTCTGTTATTTATACTTAATCAAGGACCCCCAAAACTGATATAAGGAAGCGTCTTATCACAATTAACCTATATACAAAATTTGAAGCAAATCGGATAATTCTGCATAAAAACCCATTTATCTAAATTAAGGGGAGGGGGGGGAAATTAGCCACCGTTCCCCTCTTTACACTTAGCAAATGAACCCCCAAAACTAATGAGGGAAGCGCCTTATCAAAATGAAGCTTTATACAAAACTTAATGCAAATTGGGTAATTTTGCATTAAAAACCCATTTATCTAAATTAGGGGTGATTAGCCCCTGTTCCCCCTTTATACTTAACCAATGAACCCCCAAAACTGATCAGGGAAGCGCCTTATCAGAATGAACCTATATACAAAATTTGAAACAAATCGGATAATTCTGCATAAAAAAACCCATTTATCTAAATTAAAGGGGTGATTGGACACCGTTTCCTCCTTTATACTTAATCAATCAACCTCCGAAATTGATATGGGGAAACGTCTTATCACAATTAACCTATATACAAAATTTGAAACAAATCAGATAATTGTGCATAAAAACACATTTATCTAAATTAAGGGGGGGGGGATTAGCCACCGTTCTCCTGTTTATACTTAACTAATGAACCCCAAAACTGATCAGGGAAGCGCCTTATCAGAATGAACATATATACAAAATTTGAAACAAATCGGATAATTCTGCATGAAAAACCCATTAGCCCCCAGTTCCCCCTGTATCTTTAACCAAAGAACCCCAAAACTAATCAGGGAAGCGACTTATTAGAAGGAACCTATATACAAAATTTTTAGCAAATACAATAATTCTGCATAAAAACCCCATTTATCTAAATTATGGGGGGGGGGGATTAGCCCCCGTTCCCCTCTTTATGCTGAACGAAATAACTCCCAAAATTAATGAGGGACGCACCTTATCACAATGAAGCTATATACAAAATTTGAAGAAAATTGTGTAATTCTGCATGAAAAACCCATTTACTTAAATTAGAGGGGATTAGTCCCTGTTCCCTCCTTTATGCTTAACCAATGAACCCCTAAAACTGAGCAGGGTACCGCCTTATCAGAATGAACCTATATGCAAAATTTGAAACAAATCAGATATTTCCGCATGGAAAACCCATTTATCTAAATTAAGGGGATATCAGCTCCCCGTTCCCCCCTTTGTACTTACCAATGAACCCCCAAAACTAAACAGGGAAGCGGCTTTTAACAATGAACCTATATACAAAATTTGAAGCAAATTGGTAATTCTGCATTAAAAACCGATTTATCTAAATTAAGGGGGGATTGGACACCGTTCCCCCCTTTATACTTAATCAATGAACAACCAAAATTGATAAGGGGAAGCGCCTTATCACAATTAACCTATATACAAAATTTGAAGCAAATCGTATATTCTGCATAAAAAACCCAATTATTTAAATTAAGGAGGAGGGTATTAACCACCGTTTCCCTCTTTAAACTTAACTAATGAACCTCCAAAACTAATGAGGGAAGCGCCTTTTCACATTGAAGCTTTATGCAAAATTTGAAGCAAATTGGGTAATTGTGCATGAAAAACCCCTTTATCTAAATTAGGGGGAATTAGCCGCCCGTTCCCCTTTATACTTAACCAATAAACCCTCAAAACTGATCAGGGAAGCGCCTTATCAGAATGAACCTATATACAAAATTTCAAACAAATCGGATAATTCTGCATTAAAAAACCGTTTATCTAAATTAAGGGGGCTATCAGCCCCCGTTCCCTCCTCCTTTATATTTAACCAATGAACCTCCATAACTAATCAAGGAACCGCCTTATCAGAATCAACCTATATACAAAATTTCAAAAATTGAAATCGGATAACTCTGTATGAAAAACCTATTTATCTAAATTAAGGGGGTGGCGAATTAGCCCCCCTTTCTGGCTTTGACAGACTGGGAGCTAAAAATGGTTTCTATTACAATGATATTTCGGGTTCTGTAGACTCCAAAAGTAGCAGAATTTTCAATTTTTGCCTTACCTCGGGTTCTGCAAACCCCAAAAAGCTGAGTGAAAAGACTGTATACTAAATGGAAAATATCAACGAGAGTTTTTAATTAAAAACAGTTTTCATCTATGCGGTATATAATCCCAAAATAAAAATAATAATTCAGTTTATAAATTTAAAATCACATATAATTAATTTAATTTCACTTTGAATTGTCCAAAAAACAAGCTAGAGACTGAGTCAAGTCGGCCAGTTTTTTAGCGACACCGAATCTCCCCCCCCCCCCCCCAAAAAAAAAAATGACTTATACTCAGACTCCACAGCCCAGGAAGAAAAGATTGGATGAGGACGTATCACAAAAATTCTAAGCTTTGAGATTACTTAAGAGTAGTGCTTGGAAGGGCACGCAAAAATGCTGTGCCTAGGACTCTGAAGTTTAAAGTTGGGTTCTAGTGACATTTATGATTTATATGTTGACATCATGACTCTTTTGAACATTTTTTTTTCTTGAAATTTGAATAGTATTAACACGTGCATTTAAATACATGACAAGATTTAGTTAAATGAAAGCAGAAATATGAAATAAAATCAAGTAAGAATTTTTTTTTGCTAAAACACATTTTTTTTTTTTTTTTTTTTTTTTTTTTTTAATGAATGAATGAAGAATTGAAGCTTTATATTTTTGAAGTAAAAAAAATTCAAGCCTTTTGAGGGTTTATTCTCCCTGAAGCCCATTCAATATAATTTTTCAAGACATGAGCACGAAATAAAAATCAGAACAAAAAATTGTCTTCCTTTCCACATGTGACATGATGTTCAGCAGTGGAGATCTCCCCCATCCATCTCTACTGACAAAAATTCCCTGTTTGCTTTTTTTCTTTTTCTGTTTCTTTTAAATTATTAGAAAAGATTAAATGTCATTTTTTATTTTCAAAATAATGTAAGAAAAATAAAATTTAGCCAATTAAACTTGAATATCCAGGGCGAGGCAGTTGATCTCTGCTGCCCAAGATGTAAGCTTCTGCATGCAAGCTTTTACAGCATGAATATAGATAATATCAACCTCAAGATATTCAGCATATTCAACTTTACGTTTGTTACAACTAAAATTTTGTCTGATATGCAAAGAATACTGAAATTTATTTTACCATATACCAATACAAATTTCATTATATCGTCCTAACATAAAGTTCTCAATTTATTAATTAACATTATAGAATTTAAAGGATTCCCCTTTTCAATTGAATTTTAATACACTACAAATAATTAGGAATGTAAAGAATATTCGACCACTATTCGGTATTCGGCTTAATGGGCCCTTTTGCCGAATATTGAACAGATATTCTGCCGAATACCTGTAGCCGAATATATTTAGATATATTGTCGAATACTTGCTTATTTGGCCGAATATTCTAAGATATTTGGTTAAATAAGTTCCAGAAAAAAAAATGTGATTTTAAATATTTTCAACAAACAATATTAAAGAATGATATCTAAATACATTAATTATTATAAGAAAAATAAATCCTAATACTTACTCAATTTTAAAGCTTCATGACAACTTATAAATAACTGTATATAATGAAATTAAAAAATATTTTTCTTGCTGCATATTTAGGCATCATATGAATTTAAGTAAGTATTGTAACATTAATTTATTTTACATTAAAATGCAAAATATATACTGCATTTAAAGTTTAAATCTCTCTCTCTCTCTCTCTCATCAGTGAATTAAAAAAATTCACTTTATATCTATTTTTTTAATCTGATTTATAATGATGATAAGTTTCTTAAACAATAAAATTCATAAATATTAAAAACAAATATTTTACTGTCTTGTAAAAATGCTTAATCTTTCACAAATTAAATCATTTTTCTAGCTTTTAGTTTTACTTTTAAATAATAAATATATGACTATATAATTACTTTACTAATTAAAAATTAAACATTAGATGTTGATTAAACGAACTAATGAGTTTGATACATTGAAAAGAAAAAAACTATTACCTATACTGAAAAAACATTTAATGAGTTACTTCAAAACAAAATTATTTATCACTGTAAAGCCTGAAATTGTGATGCAAAAATAACTTTTCAGCATTTTCAGGAAGAAGTCTGTTTCGTTTGGTTTCATATATATTACCAGCTTCAGAAAACAAACGTTCACTATATACCGTGCTTACATACATTCAGCTGTCATGATTTTTGAACACTCAAACAAAAAATTTATTTCAATTAGTCCTTAATTTAATTTTTGATTTTAAAATTGGAAAAAAAATAAATAAACAAATAAAATAATTTTTTTTAAAGTCAGTATTCGGCCGCCGAACATTCGGTATTCGGCTAAAACTTGGCCGAATATTCGGTATTCGGCTATTCGGCCAAATCACTATTCGTTACATCCCTACAAATAATAAAATGTAAAATTGATTCTATAATAATGCAGTACCTGAAAAAAGACAATATGATTCTGATATAGCATCGAACATAGAAAAATATCATCAATTTATTTTAAGATCATAGGTATGTTATTGATGTCTTCAGTGTTGAATTCAGACATTTTTCTCCGGGAGGGATTTCTGTGGTTCCGGGGGGGGGATATTATAGAGTTCCGGGGGGGATTGCACTTTTTGATTATTAAAAGCATAAAATGTGAAATCTTCCGGTGGGACATTTCAATGCTCCGGGGGGGACTGTCCCCCCCACCCCCTGAATTCAACACTGGATGTCTTACAGAATTAAAGAAATAAACAAGGAATTTAATTTAGAATAAGTTAAAAACTATTTTAAAAAAAAAACTACAAAAACTAAGTTTCATTAAGATAATATCTAAGTTAGAAATTTCTGGCACATCAAAATATTTTTTACTTCGGGGATATTTTTCTCATAAAAAATAAACTGAGCGAGAAATAAGATAACATGCATTTTATTTCAGGCTACGCAGCTCCTTAAACATGTTATTCGATATGCTAATCATGCGCTATAAATATATGTACATATCAAATCCAAAAGATTAAAAATCACATAAATTTTAGTACTTACCATTGCGAAGTTGTTGTTGTTGTTGTTGGTTTGGCCCATGGGCCCGGTGAGCAGCTTTTTATTCCTATACAGCTGTCTTACTCCGCAAAAACCAGACTCCTACCAGAGGTAAAACTATTGCGAAGTTAGAAGTACGTAGAGCAGTTGTCCAATATTTAAAAACATGGCGCCCATCTTCATCCAAAAACTCGATTCTGTTCTGTTATCAATCACGTGACGCAACGCCTTTCATACGTCAGCAGAGAACGAGACTGCGCAGTAAGTCCGGAGAAAGCTGGTTTCCATCCGTTCGGAAACTAATCCGATATAAATAGATTATTTTTATGACTGTAGAAAACCTTTCTGTTGTGATTCGGAATAATTATTTTATCGGTTGTTTTCCGTATCGTAAAGGAAATTTATCTTTTACGAAACGGAAAAGGGTTGGAAATTTTTTACAGTGTATAAGTAAACATTTTGAAAAAATGTATAACAATTTGAAACATGTATTTAAAAACTAAATTTCAGGAATTACCAACAATATTTGGAAAATTATCCGAATTGTTTTGTGCTGCCCTGTATATGATCTATAGAACATATACACATCAAGTACTAGAAAAAAATATGAGTTAAATTTTAAAACGCGTTTAGAAACTGAAAATGCACTTCCAACAATAGTACTGACAGTAGACAGTACCGATTTTTTTGCGTGTCCCTGTAAATGAATGATGAATGCTATACACGCAATATTCTACAGTAAGCCTTTTGTATATATCAATACATCACCCTACTGATATATATCACTTTCAGTATGTTTGAAAAAGTGAAACATAATTAAAATAAACCGAGAACGATTTTTTCTCCATAGATCGTACTGTAACGGAATTTTTTTGAGAATCCCTGTAAAGGAACTATAACTTCTATGCACACCATATTCTATAATAAGCCTCTTCTAGTGCACCTCAGTGATATATATCAATTTTAATATGTTTGAAAATATGTAACATCATTAAAATAAACCGCAAATTATTTCCCTCATAGACCGTAATGTAACGGAATTCTTTTGAGTGTCACTATAAAAAAAAATCTATAAGTGCAACATACTTCATTTTAAATACTGAACATGCCATAGTAAACCTCAATAATATATATCAATTGCATAACCATCCGAATACATTTACGCGAGATAGAGCACGGACAAACGACAGACAGACAGACACAACAACCGAAGTCCTAAACACTTTTCAAGTATGTTTGAAAGTGCAAAAAATAGTGTCAGTGGTACCTCTGTATATATAAACCAGCTTTTGCTCGCAGTTCCGCTCACGTAGAATGTAAGTTCTGGAATTCGAAATGTAAATTTTACATATAATTTTTACTTTTTTTGCATAATTTATCTAAGTAATAGTGCAACGAACATCAAAATCCGTTCAGTAAAACTTTTAAAAAAAAGCTAATTTTTAATAATCTAATTGTAGAGTTCTCTTTCATAGATCTATAACTAAGCAACGTAGAACGTTGTGTTACACTATGAGATGTAATCCTCCCAACTGGACGAAAAAGTCCGGCCCAGGATTCGAACCCGAGATCCTTTGGCTGAAGCCGCCAATGCTCTACCAACTGAGCAATCTTGGACGAATATGGCTGAACTAATTCACCCTGTTAACCTTAATGATCATAGCATCTGGTCTGGTATCTGAATCAGCACAACAAAATAAATCACAGGTAATGGGACCTCCAGTACACACTGGAAACGTGATTACACTAGATTAATTTTGACACAATTGTTGTAATTGGTAAAGAAATCATATGAGATGTAATCTTCCCAACTAGGCAAAAATTTTCGGGCCAGGATTCGGATCCTGGCTCGGAATCTTTAGCCCAGTTGGGAAGATTACATCTCATATGATTTCTTTACCAATTAGAATAATTGTGACAAAATTAATCTAGTGATGTGTTATACACTAAAACTTTCTCCCAAAAAATTACATAACTGGCAATGTAAGTCCCATGAAATCCACGTAGCATAACGTGAGTTATAAACGTTCGGAATGAAATTCCGTTTCATAAGCGGGTTGACCTAATTATAGAACTTTCTCTCATATCTTAGCTCAATAACGAAGCAACGTAGAAATATGTGTAACACATTAAACCCTTCTACCAGAATTATCTAACTAACAGTACAAATTACATCGAAATCCATTCAGTAAAATCTTTAAAAATGTTATTCTTTCATAATCGGGTTCATCTAATTATAGAACTTGCGCGACAATTCTATAACTATCAAGGTAGAAAAATATGTTATATATTAAAACCTTCCCTGAAACATTATCTAACTAACAGTGCCAGTCCCATCAAAATTCATTCAGCAGAACTCAAGTTACACGCAACCGGAAGGAAATTTCCATTTGAATTTCATTACTAGGGTATCCAACCCGGCTTCCAGGGATAGAGTATATAGGTGAAAAGCAATTATTTTTTTATTAAAAACGCCAATAGATTTTCTACATTTAATAATTTTTTTATATTGCACCCTAACAACACAAAAAAGCCTTTTTATATGAAATATGTCAATTACATATTCAAATAAAATTTTGAAATTTATTAAAAGCGGTAAATTTGTATTGGCCTCGTGCCAAAACTTTATAGAAGAAGAAATCGCTAAAAATTTCGTTATCTACAGCAGTTTATCGTTATCTACAGCATCTGATAATTTCTGCGTTTTTTAGCGCTTATTTCGATTACATGTCTATTAAATTCTTATTTTATTTATTGCTTAATGGAGTTTTGATTTTGTTATGGAATATTAGATGATAGCAAATACTGAACTTTTAATATTGCTTAAAGTGCAAACTCGTTAATATTTTGTAATCGTCTACAAGCAATAGAGATGTATTTAAAAAAAAAATCATGCTTGAAATTTAATTTAAATACTGTAATAAATGAGTCAATTGCGATACAGTTTTCAAACAAACTGCATTTGAAAGTAGATTTTGTTTCCTATATTACGGTGTAAAAATTAAAAATGTGCGATGTTTCGAAATTTTAAAAAATGCAGTAGCAAAAATCGCAAATCCGAAATTTCATTGCCATTCGCAGAATGACGTCAACGTTACTCACGGACCTGAGTTACGCACGGACGTTGTCCTTTATAATAAAGATAGTAGACTATCTGTTTGAATTGATGAAGACATTATTTTTGAACGCCGACAATCACATTTTGACGAGGGAGGAATTTGAAAATGAAAAAATGACCAAAGAATTGAAGAATTTACCAAAGAAAAGAAGTGCCAACTCATTCAAAAAGATCCCGTGAACCCCGAAAAGATAGCTTATGCTAACAAACACGTGTTTTTTTTTTTTTTTTTTTTGACGAGTTAGATTTGGCTGAAAAAATCTCAACGATAAAAGCCGTGGGGGCTATATTCGTAGAATTTTTCCCGCTTATTTCATATAATTGAATCTAACCTTCTTCTGATGAATCATCCGCGATTTCGTTTGCGAAATTCATTCAGTAGTATCCTTCATGCAAATCATAAACTCGAGCAGTAAATGCTTTTCTTGTTAATTTCATTTAATCCTCATTTAGCAATGGCACGCATTTCAAAATTTTAAATTCAAGTCTTTATATTCTAACGAACAACATATATAAATATTAATAAGTTTATTCACGTGTATTTTTTTGTAGTTTAACGTAAACGTACAAATTTACAAATTTGCAATTTCCGGAATTGAGAACCAAAAGAAACTATTAAAATATTACAATTTCCAAAATTAGTAGCAAAATATGAACCCAATGAACAAAGTAAATTACTAAATCACACATCTGTTACAATTATTAAACAAAGTTTGTTACATCATTGATTTGAGAAAACGCGTTGATTCTTCTTTTATGAACAAACCCAAATAGATACAAAGTAGAAAAAATTTTATTAAAAATTTATTTTATTTCGGGGTAAATATTGTAAGTGAACCGCCGCACAGTGGGGCGTTTTGACGATCTAGGTGGACAAAATTATTGCGTTGGAGTTTAGTTAGGTTTTGCTTATTTTTCGAATGTATCACTAATAAAATGCTCAAAATGTGATAAATATTTGGTTTATTTAATTCTTTATCTTATTATTATTATTATTTATATTATTATTATTATCATTATTTATTAAAAGTGGTTTAAAATTGACTAGCAAGATTTGAACAAAACATACATACTTACAATCTAAGCTAATATAACTTAATGATTAAATAATAATTAAAATAATAATAATAAGGTCTACCAGGGTGGCTTTTATTTAAGATTTTTTCGTTTTCTATTGTTTGAATAACGCAATCCGGTAGGTGAAAGGTTCCTTGAAACCAGGCGGAATTGTACTGATAAAAACGTTGTCTATTTCTTTCCGATTTAGACCATTTTTGTTGCATTTGAAAGCAAAATGTTCGGACACGTGATTCCAGGCTTTTAAAAATGTCTTCAGTTAACTGAGGATTCCCCAGTTTTTCCAACAAAAAGGAATGGACAGCTTCGAATTTGCTTTCCTTTGGGTTGGAAACCCATAAGTCAACAACAGATTGCCGAGAAATTTGTGTAGTCATGCTGAAAAAACAAAAAAGCTTTAAAATAAAAAAATATTTAAAAAAAATAGTTTTTATGTTTTGTGTGACTCTGTAAAAAAATATATATGCTACCCAAATTATTTTCAGTTGAAAAAATGCTGTTGTGTAAATCATTAACTTGTATAAATTTTATTGAATTTGAAATAAAATTTTTGCTTATAGACGGAGATGTATCCGAATTATTTGTGTGGCCCTTAAGAGAAATATAATTGCTGCTCACTTTATTTTCACTTATAAGATGGTATTGTGCATCTCGATAATCTAGATTAATTTTGTTGAAATTGAATTAAAATTTGTGTTTATAACTAACAATCTTTCCAGAATATTTTATGTACCCCTGTAAAAAATGCATAATTGCTACGTTCCTCAAATTATAATATTATTAAATTATCATGTAAAATACACATGTAAGCCATGTTTCAGCTCAATCCGATAATTATAAGTGGATTAAAATTGATTTTCAAAATTTAAACTAAACTTTTGTGTAGCCCTGTAGATACAGTATAACTTATACTTTCTTCAAAGTACAATAATATTGTATTGTCATTGAAACTACACATGTATTGAAAGTTTTCGATCAATCGAATAATTGGAAGTGGTTTAAAATTAAGTTGCAAGATTTAAACTAAACTTTTGTGTAACCCTGTAGAAATAGTATAACTTCTACGCTCGTCAAATTATAATAATATTGTATTATCATTAAACCTACACATGAATTCAAAGTTTCAGATGAATCGGATAATTAAAAAAGTTTTAAGATTGACTTGCAAGATTTTCACTAAATATAATACATACACTGAAAGTTAATATAAAGCTGGTTTATTGATAAAAACTTTACGATTCGAAATCTTCCGCAGGCGTTTTCTTAAATTTCAAATACTTTTAGAATAACACTTTTATTTAAAAAAATGTGATTGCTTAATAATGCTTAATAATGTATTAAAAGTCAAGATAAAGTTTGTGAACAACAACACGAATCATCCAAAAAACACAATTTCTGAAAAAAAAAACACTTAAACTGCTTTAATGTCACTTATTTTCGAACAACAGTTGGTTAAATCTTACCTTGTCAAATATGTAATATATTTTCAGTAAACTCGTGCTTTCACATTAAACAGAATAGTTAAGACGACGTGCTTTCGAACTTAGGGAAATAAATGCAACCATTGAAACACCCTCAAACCAATTGCGCAAATGTCTTCTTTACGGTCGTAATTAATCGACACCACGAATTTTTTCGACAAAAATCGCACGGATCTCGACAAAAGAGACATTCAGCTACCAGAATATGCGGTCTTGTTAAATTCCGAGAATATCGGGAAAATGAATTTTGTCCACCTAGATCATCAAAACGCCCCACTGTGCGCCGTGCGAAGTGTCTTTTTTATGAAAGGTATTGTATTAGGTTTAATAATGTAACTCCCAAACTTTTCAGTTATGCGATGCAACTTTAAAAAAAAAAAAAAAAAAAAAATGCGATCCACCTAAAATATGGGTAGATAGAAAAATTTGTGGTATCATACGAAAAATGGAAACTTTCGTACAAAACGTAACACGAAAACTCTAATAGACATATCTAATGTGAATAACCATAATTATAATAATGCGCTATAGCCATAAATCTTAACCTTCTTTTACTACGCAGTGAAAAGTACGTTTATTATTGAATGTAAATTATCCATATTAATAAAATAAAGATGTTTATATCTCTGTGTGTGTATATGTTTATTGGCTATGGCCATGGCTATGGAAATCTATTGTGCTTAGAGGTCTGCAAACTTAATTCTAGATAGACAAAGACAGATCCAAATGCACCTAAAGTTTAGATTTTCATATATTTTTATTAGATGTTTCTGTTATTTTTTCTTGAACCTAAAAAGTCGCGTATTTCACCGATTTTCCAAGTTTGCCGGCAATTTTGAGTCACTCATAAAAACAATCCAAATTCAATCTTTTTGCAGGATATGGTAAATTTTGTCCTTTTTTCAATCAAATTTATTTGGAACTCGTACAACAATTTTCAATTTTGTGCGATTTTTTAAAAATGTTTCCATATTGTCGAAAATGAGAAGTTTGCTTTTTATGAACCAATTTTGATTTGATACCTTCTCAATCCAATCTTATCTATACTAATACTAGGACTTCCCTCAAAGGGATTAGTCTGAGTGATATTTCTCAGAACATACGGTTAACAATTACGATATAAAGAAGATACAATGTGTGAAAAAGAGCAAATTAAATGATAGAATTACAAAATATCATATATAAATTCATATTATATTCTACCCATAATTCTGTTATCTTTTCATATATATATATATATATATATATATATATATATATATAATTTGGCAAATAATCTCATTTTCTTAAGTTGGAATAGCTCAAAACTTTAAAAAACAAACAAACAAACAAACAAACAACAACAACAAAAAAAGCCGGAATTTTTTTAAAACGCCAAACTTTTTAAAGTCACGTAATCAGATTTGCAGCCGAGAGCGTATTTTAGCAAGCGTAGTTTAACGCAAATTTAATTTCATTTTTGAAACATTTTCTTTGTGACAAATATTTACATTTGAATTTAAAAATTTTCCTCCTTGTTTATTTGTATAACTATTTATAGAAACTCATACACTTCAAACCACATTGATAACAAGCTTTACTACAAACCTGATTACGAAACTGTAGCCTAAATTCCTACTAAAGTAACATAAAAAATCTTTCGATGACTTCTGTAAAAATCAAATTGAAAAAATACATATATTTCAAAGATAATACTTCATGATTATTTTCTAGGAGACTCTACCCCTTGCGCTTTTACTGCTTCAAACCTCAGACTTTTCTTCTGCCTGTCTGTCTGTCTCTCTCTACAATCTGTTTGTTTCCCTATCCGTTCTTCTACCCATCTCCCTACCCGATTGACTGTCTCTCTACACGTCTCTCTACATGTCGTATATTTCCCTACTGGTCTCTCTACCCATTTATCTGTTTCTCTAACCATCGCTGTCTAACTACTTTTATGTCTAGCCGTGTGTCTATACTGTATTTCTCTCCGTACCTATCTGTCGACTGCCTCTCTACTCGTCTGTATACCCGTCACACTATCCATGTGTTTTTCCACCGCATCTTTAAGCGTCTCGCTACCCATCTGTCTATCCGTCTCTCTAACTGTCTCGCTTCCCGTTTCACTACCTGTCTCTCGACACGTCTGTCTGTCTCTCTGACCCCCTCTCTCTACCCGTCTGTCAACTCGCCGCTGTACTCATCTCTGTACTCGTCTCTCTATTCACCACGCTACCCGTCTCGCAACCTTTCCCTCTACATGCCTGTCTACCGGCCTGGCTACTCGTGTCTGTACCCATCTCCCTACCTATCTCGCTACCCCTCTGTCAACCCTCTTTTGTCTCAGTACCCGTCTGTCTATTCGTTTCGCTACCCGTTAGCTTATCTATGTCGCTATACGTCTCTACCCGTCTTTCTACCCATCTCACTACCCGTCTGTCAACCCGTTCGTTTACACGTCTCTGTACATCTCGCCACCTTCCCAATATTTAAACAATTTAGTATACAGAAGCTGTTCATCTGTTATTAAATGCAAACAGAAGTAATTTATCTAATAAGTGTAATCAGATGCAATTTTTTTAAATACATACATATACCAGCATAATAATTCATCAGGTTTATTTTCATTGTAGTTTATGTCATTTGGCAGTAAATCTGAACTTCTTAAAACCGAACTGCGTTAAGCTTTTTAAAAAAGCCCCAAGGTCCGTATAACTGGGAAGGAAAAGTACCCTAAGGGCTACTATATACATGTTATTAAGTTAAGTGAAAGTTTCGTAATCGAGTTCGCAGCAATTGCTTATGTCAGAAAGCGTGGCTTAACGCCATTTTAAATTCATTTCTGTAACTTCCTTTTACTTTTTTTTTAGGGCGGGTGGGGGGGGGGGGTTCCAAATATTTACACTTAAATTCAAAGTATTACCCCCATGTTAATATTAGTGTTGTTTGTATTATTATAACCGAGCTTCATTCGAAACAAATGTAAAAGACTTCTTCCACAGTTTTTTTTTTCTAGGAGAAACTTCCGTAAACGGGCACAAAGCTAATCGGAGAATTTAATACCATTATCGTTTATAACTCTTATAGAGTTAAAACAATATTGTTGCTAGCATTACTCTTGTTTGAGACCAACCTTGTTTGTGTATCTGAATGGGGAAGAGTTCTGTATCATGTGCTGGTTGGCACGATTGGCGAAAAAATTAAAAATGGTGCTAAAAGGCAGTTTTAGCATCTTACCAAAATTTCATAGAGAGAGGAAAAATATGTTTTTCAAGCATTTACAAATATACATTTATTAAACCATGTTTTTGCGTCATCTTAAAAATATAAGTACGATGCTAAAATAAAATTTTATTGCCATTTTCGATATTTTAATGAAAATACATAACAAACATATATAACAAAACTAAGAGACATTTTTGTGATAAATAATTGTTGTTGTCCGGGGGGGGGGGGGCAAATTGTAAACAATTAATAAGCGAACTAACAGATTACCGAAAATAACTTGTGGGAATTTCAGGGAAGAAATATCTGATATAAATAACTTTTAAAATCTTAAAATGGAGAAGTGGTCCGTATAAAAATGCAAAACATAATACGCCTGATATAAGTATTTTTTAATTTTTTTATATTTCCAAAAGAACAGTAAAAGGGTAAAACTCCCGGCGAAGATGTCATATACTCACCACGTTGGCGCGATTTTCCCCCTGCCAATTTGGCAAAAACTGTTTGTTGTGTTTATTTACTTTTATTTTTTATTTTAATTCTATAGATTATTTTTATATGTATGTCAATATTTATTGCTATCAAACTATTATTTATTTATTTTTATTTCCTTTTTTAAAATAGTAGAAGTTACGTTTATTACGTTATTTTATTTTTATATTGAAATAAAAAATTACGTGCTATTATTGCCTGATATTTGTGACTAAAATTCAAAAACAAAGTTTTCGCCAAATTGGTGGGGGAAAAAATCGCGCCAACGTGGTGCGTATATGACATCTGTCATTTCACTTATGTATTGGTACTTTTATGTTAACTTGGCGCAGTTGATAACTCGCCAAATATTGTTCTCATAACATCTTTATATTTCATTAATTTCATTTAATGGTACTTACGTATTATCCGTGCCAGTTTTAAGCCAACTGCGCCAATGGAGCCAATATTACTAATTATATTAACCCTTATATATTTTTTTCTTGCTACATGGTACATGCCTGTGAATAATCTATAATATTATTCTTTCTTATTTACTATGCTATTTACCATTTATTAATTTTACTATAATAATGTTATTTACTATTTTTAACAATGTTAAAAATTTAATAAACATATATTACATTTTATTTATTTTATATTAATTACCATTTTTAACTATGTTACTTGATAATGTTAAATTACTGTGTTTGAAAACATGATTGGCAACGATAAACAAGATTGGTACTTGGCAGCCATTTTTGTCGATCAATCTCCTGTCACGGATAATACGTAAGTTCCCATTTAACTATAAACCTTTCACTCATTTCATTTGAAATACATACATTAAAAATACATGTCTTCCACTCATTTAATTTAAAATACATGCCTTTCACTAATTCCATTTAAAATACTAAGAAGAAAATAAAAAGAAATAATGCCGCAAATCAAAATCTTTTATTTAAACATCATAGAATTGATTCCCATTTACACACTCGAAATAAAAAGCTGCCAATGTTGAGATTTGCGCCAAATCTCTAATACAAAGTTATTGTGGATTTTTTTCTTTCAAACAGAAAAAATTCCAGATTAATTTTCCATTTTTAATAAATGGAAATATGTTTTATTGTACTGATATTGTATTGTATTGTGCGTGCATATTTTTTTGCTCCATGTTACTCCATGAACTTTTAAAATCTTATTATTTACGAAAATCTCCGCCGGTGAAAATGACGTATGTACTAAATTTTGTGACGTATGTACTTTAATTGTGCTTTTTTATCTATTTTTTAAATATAATTTCCAAACGGTTTGACATTTATTCTTGGTAATAAATAGACGTCGTTGTCACCTTTATAGGTACCTGCTGTAAAAATTTGAACGAAATCCGTTAAATATTTTTTGAATTATGCTTGACGAAAGGTTTTAATATCCATCGTAGCTATATATGAGGCAAAGTAATACTGCGCTGTGTATGAGTCTTCGTTGCACTCAGACAATTATAAAGGAGTAAAGATTGTTTTTTTGTTTGTAGGGGGTAATCTCTGGAACTACCGAACCGATTTCAAAAGTGATGGTGGCAAATTGATGGTGACAACCCCTGCTCCAACATAGGCTATATTTTATGTCGATGCCACTACCCCAGGGGGGTGCAGGAGAGAAAAACGTTCTAAAATTGCGATCTTTTCTATACTGAAGCAGATAGAAATTTGAAATTTGGCGTTGCAGTTACTTATAAGATGTAAATGCTCTCTAAGAACAAAATAAAAAAAAATTCGAAATTAAAAGGGTGAAATGAGCGAAAAGCGTTCTAAAAATATTCTAAATTAAAATTTCTATGGAATCTCTAGAACTACCGAACCGATTTGAAATTTGGCGTTGTAGTTACTTATAAGATGTAAATGCTCTCTAAGAACAAAATAAAAAAAATTTCGAAATTTAAAAGGGTGAAATGAGCGAAAAGCGTTCTAAAATCATTCTAAATTACAATTTCTATGGAATCTCTAGAACTACCGAACCGATTTGAAATTTGCCGTTGTAGTTACTTATAAGATGTAAATGCTCTCTAAGAACAAAATAGAAAAAAATTCAAAATTTAAAAGGGTGAAATGAGCGAAAAGCGTTCTAAAAACATTCTAAATTACAATTTCTATGAAATCTTTAGAACTACCGAACCGATTTGAAATTTGGCGTTGTAGTTACTTATAAGATGTAAATGCTCTCTAAGAACAAAATAAAAAAAAAATGCGAAATTTAAAAGGGTGAAATGAGCGAAAAGCGTTCTAAAAACATTCTAAATTACAAGTTCTATGGAATCTCTAGAACTACCGAACCGATTTCAAAAGTGATGGTAGCAAATTGATGGTGACAACCCCTGCTCCAACATAGGCTATCTTTTATGTTGGTGTCACTCTCCCAAGGGGGGTGCAGGAGCGAAAAACGTTCTAAAATTGAGAACTTTTTTTATACTGAAGGAGCTAGAAATTTGAAATTTGGCGTTGTAGTTACTTATAACATGTAAATGCTCTCTAAGCACAAAATAAAAAAAATTCGAAATTTAAAAGAGTGAAATGAGAGAAAAGCGTTCTAAAAACATTCTAAATTACAATTTCTATGGAATCTCTGGAACTACCGAACCGATTTCAAAAGTGATGGTGGCAAATGGATGGTGACAACTCCTGCTCCAACATAGGATATATTTTATGTCGGTGTCACTATCCCCAGGGGATCTGCAGGAGCGAAAAACGATAATCTCGGAAAATGAAACATTTGAAGTTACTGAAAAAAAATAGTAGCTCGAGAAGTATTTGTCTGAAAATTGTTAGGCAAACTGCGTTTGAAAGGTAAAAAATGGTATTTTTCTTGATATAAATTTCAAATCTAATGATTATGCCATTTTTCAAATATTGAATTTGAAAAATTACCAAATTTCACAAAGTAGTACCATAGCGAAACTATCCTGCGAAAAAAGATAATGATAAGGGCGACGTGTCCTAGCGTGTATATTGGCTATAGCACGAGTCACAAATTATAGTAGCCTTATTATTCTGTTAAAATATAAAAGTGAATTATGAAATGTCAATATTTTGTTGGATTAAAAGTTCGTTATAAGAAATTGACCAGCGTAGCGGGCGTAGCTTGCTTGTATATTATATTTCCGTATGAAAAACAGACTTTCGAGAAACAATTAAAAAAAATAAAATATATGATTTTTTTAAAATTAACTATTAATTAATTTTTTTCGCTGAAACGCAAAGGAGAAAGCGGAGAAAAAACTTACCAGCGTGAGTTTGTTAAACAACCCCCTTTATCTCCAAACTCCGTATCCATGATGACCCAGGTAACCACATGATCGGGAGCTCTTATTTTGTGTGTGAGTGTGAGGACTGGGGGCGTGGAGTTCGTATGGAAAAATATTAGAGATATATATAAAGTAACCTCAGGCGACGGTAAGGTTATTTTAGGCAGTGTTTACTTTAAAAGGCAGCCCAGGATGGACATTCCGCCTGAGCATCGAAATGCCCAATCTCCATCGGAAGATGTGGGATTTTATGTTTATTAATGGCCTAGAAGTGCAATTTCCTTTCTGAAAATCTACTTTACACCCCCCCTCTTCCTCCCCGGAGCTGCAGAAATATATTCAGGAAAAAAATGTCTGAATTTAACTCTGATTTTAAATATATTTAAGGTTATTATCACGGGCCCACGCAATTCAGGCGGGTCAGTTAATCTATACTAATATTATAAAGGAGTAAAGATTGTTTGTTTGTTTGTTTGTAGGGGGTAATCTATGGAACTACCGAACCGATTTCAAAAGTGATGGTGGCAAATTGATGGTGACAACACTTGATCCAACATAGGCTATATTTTATGTCGGTGCCACTAACCCCAGGGGGTGCAGGAGCAAAAACTTTCTAAAATTGCGATTTTTTAGCTATCAAACTGGCTATCAAGCCCTGAGAGCTTGCCAGCCGGTTCTGTAGGTACGTATGTAATGCGATAACTCTTCATAGAAATATCCGTTTTCCTTCAAATTTTGTTTATAGGTTCACTGTGTTAAGGCGCTTCCCTGATTAGTTTTCGGGATTGATTGGTTAAGTATAAAGGGGGGAACAAGTTGTTACTTCCCCCCCCTTAATTTATATAAATGGGTTTTTCATGCAGAATTATTCCGTTTTCCTTCAAATTTTGTTTATAGGTTCACTGAGTCCCTGATAGGTTCACTGTGTTAAGGCGCTTCCCTGATTAGTTTTCGGGATTGATTAGTTAAGTAAAAAGGGGGGGGGGGATCGGGGGGCAAACCCCCTCTTAATTTATATAAATGGGTTTTTCATGCAGAATTATTCCGTTTTCCTTCAAATTTTGTTTATAGGTTCATTGGGTTAAGACGCTTCCCTGATTACTTTTCGGGATTGATTGGTTAAGTATAAAGGGGGGAACGGGGGGGCTAATCCCTCCTTAATTTATATAAATGGGTTTTTCAAGCAGAATTATTCCGTTTTCCTTCAAATTTTGTTTATAGGTTCACTGTGTTAAGGCGCTTCCCTGATTAGTTTTTCGGGATTGATTGGTTAAGTATAAAGGGGGGAACGGGGGGGGGTAATCCCCCCCTTAATTTATATAAATGGGTTTTTCATGCAGAATTATCCCATTTCCTTCACATTTTGTTTATAGGTTCACTGTGTTAAGGCGTTTCCCTGATTAGTTTTCGGGATTGATTGGTTAAGTATAAAGGAGGAAACGGGGGGCATATCCCCCCTTATTTTATATAAATGGGTTTTTCATGCAGAATTATTCCGTTTTCCGTCAAATTTTGTTTATAAGTTCACTGTGTTAAGGCGTTTCCCTGATTAGTTTCCGGGATTGATTGGTTAAGTATAAAGGAGGGAACGGGGGGCATATCCCCCTTAATTTACGAAAAAATTTATAAATGGGTTTTTCATGCAGAATTATCCCATTTGCTACAAAATTTGTTTATAGGTTCATTGGGTTAAGACGCTTCCCTGATTAGTTTTCGGGATTGATTGGTTAAGTATAAAGGGGGGAACGGAGGGGGCTAATCCCGCCTTAATTTGTATAAATGGGTTTTTCATGCAGAATTATCCGATTTTCTTCACATTTTGTATATATATTCATTGTAATTAGAGATTTACCTGATTAGTTTAAGGGGTTCATTAGTTAACTATGGGGGGTAACGGGAGGATGACCCCCCTTAATATATTGTTTATTTCTTTATTTTTCGATGGGCTTATTTCAAATTCTTTGAAATAAGAGTATAATATACAAGTAGTGTGAATAGCCTGTGAACTCAATGCCCTCAGTTTAACTGGGCAGTTTTATTTTTATTTTTAATACTGAAGGAGCTAGAAATTTGAAATTTGTCATTGTAGGTACTTATAAGATGTAAATGCTCTCTAAGAACAAAATAAAAAAGAAATTGAAATTTAAAAGGGTGAAATGAGCGAAAAGCGTTCTAAAAACAGTCTAAATTACAATTTCTATGAAATCTCTGGAACTACAGAAACGATTTCAAAAGTAATGGTGGCAAATTGAAGGGGACAATCCCTACTCCAACATAGGCTATATTTTATGTCGGTGCCACTAACATCAATGGGGTGCAGGGTCGAAAAATGTTCGAAAATTGCGACTTTTTTATACTGAAGGGGCAAGAAATTTGAAATTTAGCATTGTAGTTACTTATAAGATGTAAATGCTCTCTAAGAATACATTTTTAAAAAAATCGAAATTTAAATGGGTGAAATGAGCTAAAAGCGTTCTGAAGTCATTCTAAATTACAATTTCTATGGAATCTCTGGAACCACGGAACCGATTTCAAAAGTGATGGTGGCAAATTGGTGGTGACAATCCCTGCTCCAACAGCCTCTTTAATAAAAAACTATGCGTTGCTGACGACTGGGTTTTTCGCTAATTGTTGCACCAGATTAATCTCGAAAAATGAAACATTTGAAGTTGCTGAAAAAAATGATGGCTCAAAAAGTATTTGTCAGAAAATTGTTAGACAAACTGCGTTTGAAAGGTAAAAAGTTGTATTTTTCTTGATATAAATTTCAAATCTAATGATTATGCCGTTTTTCAAATATTGAATTTAAAAAATTACCAAATTTTCCAATGGAGTACCATAGCGATACCTTCATGCGTAAAAAGATAATTATAAGGGCGACGTGTCCTGACGTGTATTTTGGCTATAGCACGAGTCACAAATTATAGTAGCCTTATTATTCTGTTAAAATATAAAAGTTATTTATGAAATGTCAATATTTTGTTTGATTAAAGGTTCGTTAAAAGAAATTGACCAGCGTAGCGGGCGTAGCTTGCTAGTAAAAGAATAAAGTTTAAAAGTCAATGTGATTTACAACATTATTTTACGCCGACGAGAGAATGTATATCAGGGTAAAAACTTGTTAAGTTTAGACTTGTGTCTTTCTCAGCAGAAACTTTAATGAAACACTATGTTTTTATAATTTTTATCTATAGTTCTTCAAAATTTTCTCTTTAAAGATTTAACATATTGCGTTTGTTTTAGTTTGACGTGGATTTTCGAAATAAAAATATCTATTATTTCTACTGAAACATGACGCATAATTTGAAACCGCTGGTAAATGACAGTTTCTGTGTCAGTGCGCGATTTCTAGGAAAATCTATCGTACGTAGAGGTCTGGAAGTTTGGATAGAATAGTCGAACACAAGTCCGAGTGTACCCGATCCTCAGATTTCGAATATTTTGATTAGATTTTAAGTTGGCCTAGGCAAGATGTCCGGTCATCCTCTCCTGTCTCCGACGTTAAGATGTCTGATATATTTCAACAGAAGCCCCTTTTCTACATTAACTTTGCAAAACGTGTCTTATATTGAAGTGTAATATTCATCTAGAAACATTAAATTTTTGTTACCTGATATTTATTGAGTTTTCTCATTATTAAATATATAACCTAACTATATTTATATATAAACTAACTACATTAATATATAATCTAACTACACTGCAAAAAATAATTGTTGATTTTGCAGTATAAAACTGGAACCCCAGCTGCCAGTATTATACCGTAAAATTAACAGTATTAAACAGTAAAATAAGCAGTAATACGCTGCCGCGCAAGCAGTAATACGCTACCGCGCATGCGCGGTATGCGTATTACTGCTTGCGCGGCAGCGTATTACTGCTTATTTTACTGTTTAATACTGTTAATTTTACGGTATAATACTGGCAGCTGGGGTTCCAGTTTTATACTGCAAAATCAACAATTATTTTTTGCAGTGTACATTCATATTTATAATTGCTTATATTAAGACATGGTATTACATTATGATATTAGATATGACATTTATTCAAATATTTTATATGAATCTATCCCATTAAAATTTAGTCAATTTCTTTTCTAAAATATCGTTTTAATTTATACAAATACTATAATGCTAATTCTAGTGAGTAATAAAAGTTGAATCTTTCATCCTTTACTTAAGTTCTTTTGACTTTAATCCACTTTGTTTAATTGAAGATTTAATACGAATTACTTTGAAAGAGTTTGTGGTAAATAGAGTTTTGTAAAAGACTTTAAATAAACATGTCCCTGATCAAACTTCATTCTTTCAGCTCCATGAATATTTTATACATCTTTGAAGTAAAATTCTTTTTGAAAACGTGGAAGTGATTTTTATTTTCTAATATACATTACGTAAAAGTTTTTTTTTTTTTTCCAAAATAAACAACTTTTTACTTGTGGTCATTTTGTATGGAAGACGAATATTTGCTAAACTGAATACATTGTTTTGTTTTTTTAACTACGAGGGTAAATCATTAAATAAGACACGAAAGATAATTAAAAAATAACTTACAATGACATTCACTTCAAAACTATTTTTATTTCTCAACATAGTCTCCACCCATATTTATGCACTTATATCACCATTTTATCAGTACCCCAACACCAGCTGCATAAGATTCTTTGGGTTACTGTCTCAGCCACATTAGGACTTCAAGTTAAACCTTTTCATCATAAGTGACCATCATCTTGCTTCCAAGATGGTTTTTTAGTGGACTAAACAGATGCAAATCGAAGTGCTAAGTCAAAGCTGTATGGAGGATGTTAACGAAGTTGCCAACCTAACTTTTTAATTGTCTCCTGTGTTCAACTTGAAGTCCCTTGAAAGTGCGATATCCCTGTACCGGGAACTTTCGGGTGTTAAGGTTAAGCCATTTCAAAAAGTGAAACTTCTGTTTTTGGCCGTTATGTATGCGTGTATGTATGTTCGCAAGTTCTTCAACATCCACTGATAATATTTCAAACTACTTTTTTCCATTACAATTCTAGTCCAGCAGAAAAAAATTTAAGTTAAAAATTATCATTGTAATGTTAATTTTTTTCCAGGAAATGTGTAAAAAAATTTAATGTATGATTTTCTACTGCGTATCATATCTGAACATGATGGCAATTAAATTGTCTTTATAAATAAGAGAGTAACGACATAATGACCAATGAAATTTAATTGGAAAACATGGATGAATTTTAATAGATTTTGGACAAAAATTTGGCTATTCTGCCATTATCAACATTCTAATGTTTGTTGACTTCTCTCACTCGTCTAACCGAAATTATCTAGATGTTTATAGCCGAGTTCTGGAATGAGGGTTGCCATAGTTTGAAGGAAAACTTCCTATCTGAACATGCACACTGTGCATATGTCGCCATCTTCTTACCTAAACAAGTACTGGCAAGAATGTAGATTAACCGAATCGGATTACAAAATACACACACACACACACACACACACACACACACACACACAAACACACACACATATATATATATATTATGTCTAAAATCACTTTTGCTATAAAAACAAAGTAAATAAACAATTGTTTTCCTGTTCCTTGAACCTTGGCCTGGAAACAGTGAGTCTATCTACGTGCGAAGAATTCCCGAAAAATATATGTCACTTTATGGGATATATGTCCCATACGTCACTTTACTTTTACTCCTTAACATTTCACTAATTTAGTGTTTTCTATTGCCATATATATATATATATATATAAACATTTCAAATAAAAACAAATGAATATAATAAAAATTGAAAATATTTTACATTTAATTTTGTTATATTTACAACCATCAAAAACTCAAATATATACGCCAACCTTCCGGATTATTGTCAACTAAAATAAAATCAGAAATTCTATTAAATAAATAAAATGAAATAATAATCATGTAGAAACAAGGAAAATTTCTTTAATAAATGTACTGGATTCAATTATGTTCGCTTGACTTGTGAAAAAAACGAAAGCTTATCAACTATGCATACTTATTATTTTCCATTTACATGACGAGATATTTCTGACTCTCTACAGTCATAAAAGAAAATTTTCTTTTAGAATTAAGACTAATAAATAAATGGAAACTGAAAACATTTTCGCACTAAAATAAAAAATTTTGATTTACAAATTTACAAAATTCAAATCTACACGTAAATCTCATTCACTCTAGAAAATACTTTTTATGCATTTCCTTTAATCGAAAGGAACTTTCAATATGCAATGAAAAAAAGATGTGATCTCTCAGGCTCTCTTTTCTTGAGAGATAAGAAAAGATCGATCAACCTAACCTATTTGCTCTGTCAACAACTGACATCTATGGCATAGAATTTAGGGGTAAAGTCTTTAATCTCCTAACACTCAATTTTCCAAAGTTCGTAAAACGAAAAATATATTAGATCAATACAGAAGACAAAATAGAATTTGTTACTGTGAAAATTTCCTATTATTATTATTTTTTTTAATTATGCTATGTCTATTACATAAAAATATCAAATGTCTCTTCCTTAAAACGTGAGAAAGTATGTGAAAAAACATAGATCAAAATTTGAATTGTGATTTGATGTTTGTAAGTCATATCATATTTAAATAATTTGATTTGATTTTAAAACATAAAATAGTCAAATCTTACATGTGAATTTCAGTCACTTTAGAAAATATTCTCTTATATATTTCGTATAATAATAATAATAAAAAAAATCAGCATATCTATAGTAATAAAAGAAATTTTCTGTCTGTGTGTGCGTCTCTGTCTGTCGTCGATGGCTAGCGGAAATCTACCACACGTAGAAGTCAGAAAATTTGTATGGGGAGAGTCCAAGGCAGGTACTGATTTACCCGAGGCTCATCTTTTATATATATATGTTAAGTACGGAAAGTATAACAGACTTTTGCACTTGGTGTTTGTAGGTGAAAAGGAGCACAACTTCTTTAA
Source organism: Maratus michaelseni (assembly GCA_963931845.1). Taxonomy (NCBI): domain Eukaryota; kingdom Metazoa; phylum Arthropoda; class Arachnida; order Araneae; family Salticidae; genus Maratus; species Maratus michaelseni. Next base: position 389,187,437 of record OZ007588.1, read on the forward strand.
CATTTTAAAGTTTTAATTACTAATCTAGACTATATACAGTAATTTACATGTCGAGTTATAATAATAGGGGAATACTTAAGTTTACATCTAAGTATCGGAGCAACTCTCCGCAACACATCCGGTGCGATTCTGCTTTCAACAACCCGACGCAATACTGTCATACTACTACTTATAGTTTTAATAATAGCTGACTTCGCTGTTTTACACAAAGAGCAGTTAGTTCAACTTTACTGAGTTAAGGAAAATAGCTGAGATTGCTCCATTTTTTCGCTGTTTGGTTCCATTCCTAAAGAAAGGGTTTTACGTCACAACAGAATCGTTGAGTATGTTTGTTGCTATGGGATTAATCTCTACACGTGTATCACTGTTGCTATGGGCCGTGAAATCCTTCAGCGATACACACATATATATATAATCAGTCGACATTTTATTAAAAAATTCATCAAAAAAAACGATCTCTTTTTTAAAGAAATTCGCAGACGCGAATGCGCATGTTCAGTCTCTCTACTTTCCAGAGCGCGTTGAAGGGAAGAACTAAATGCTTATTTTTTGGCTGTTTGTCCCGACGTTTATATGCCGAACTGTTTGTGATACGGTAAAAAAGAAGACATTAAATTTCGTACTTTTACGTTTTAAACGCCGCAATCACTTCGAATATATATTGTTATTAACCCTTTGAAGAAAAAATATATAATTGTCGTTTTCGCGGTTGACTTTTTCTCCCTTTTGGCAACACCCCCTATACGGCTCGATTTTAGAGGTACCGATTCACAAAAAATACCCATTTAAAGCTGAGATCATTTTTTATTGAAAAAAACGTCCGAATGTGATAGATATATTAAAACAGTCGTCCCTTGTTACAGGAATTGTGTGAACTAAAAATAAATTACAGCGTACATAAAAGGAATAATTTATTTTTATATAAATAGTACAGGTATACAATAGTACCTGTATTTATAACTTGAGTTACAATTATACCCAATTTGCATGTATTTTAATCCTTTATACAGACATTCATTTTAAGTGTTTTTATATTATTTTTTTATTAGTAGTTTCAAGTTACCACAACAGGCTCTTTCGCAATCAATGGAAAATGGTATTTTTATTTTATTATATTTTTTTTTACGTATTTATACATGTACGCATTAGCGCACCCGCGGGGAACGCTTAAGGGGCTAAAACTTCCCCAGAGATCCCGAGATTAGACTAATTATTTAAAGTTTTCTAAAATTGTGAAAGGTTATTTATATTATTTTTAATTTGTCCTTAGAAAAATGGAAAACATATAAAGTCTGCCACCGAACAGACCTGTACCATCTCGAGTTAAATTTAAAATATTCTAGCCCCCTCCGAAGCATAATCCTGCTTGCGTCATTGATTAGGTGATCCTGCCAGCGGCATTGCACTGAACTAAAAAATCCAATGTCCCTGTGATCATACACTGCAAAAAAAAAGTTGTAGATTTTACATTATAATACTGGCACCCCAGTTGCCAGTATTATACCGTAAAATTAACAGTAATAAATAATAAAATAAGCAGTAATACACTACCATACATGCTGTAAAATCAACACTTTTTTTTGCAGTTTATTCGCGCAAACCGAAATGTTTTCCGAACATCACTTCTTTTATTGTGATTTTTTTTAAAGTTTTCACGAATTTATGACTCACTCTATATAGATTTCAGTAATATATTTTAAAACACAAAATAAATGTTCTAATAAGAAATAATACTATAAACCAAAAGGTTTTTATGTCGACATAAAAGCATTTTTCTGATTTACACACGCAAAAGAAAGAGCTGTTATTAACGGGAAAAAATATTATATTGTCGAGATTTGCGCTCCAGTAACGCATAAAAAAGTAAGAAGAATATATTTTTTAATACGATATTATATAACTTAACTTAGTTCATGCATTTAAAGGTGTGATTTTGAAATGCATTTTTTCACACTTCCTGATGTTCTAGAGTTGTGTGCTAGACATTGCTTTTCTTTTACCTCTTAACCTATGTGTTAGCCCTGTATTGCACGTTACACAATATATGTGGCGCCTACCATTTGTCCTGATATCCAACCGCCACACCAAAGTAATTTTGGTAAGCAGTTTTCATTTTTGAAACAGCAGAATGGCAATAACTTTACATCCTGACGTGATACACTGTTAAAAATTTGCAGCAAATTGTCCGGCCATTCGACCGTTTTTATAGAAAACGGTTACATAACCGTAATTTAACAGCATTCTAACCATAATATGGGCAATAATATGGTCAGAATAGCAATGAATTGCGGTTATGTAACCGTTTTCTATAAAAACGGTCGAATGGCCGGACAGTTTGCTGCAAATTTTTAACAGTGTAGAGACATTTGGAGATTTGAAATCAGCACACTCAAATTAGTCTAGAACACATATACATTTGTCAAAGTAGTTGACAAAAAATATTTTTTTGTTGACCAGTGTTGCCGGTGGACCAAACTTCCACCAGCCAATTTAAATAGAAAATTTCAGATTATTTAAACACCATATTTATGAAGAATGTTTGTCAACGATATGGCAAAAATGCTATTAGTTTTTACTGGTGGAAGTGTGCCCCACCTGTAATCAGGCCTAGTAAAATAATGGAAGAGATCTTCTCTAGTCCAAATATTCAAGTTACATTTTGGTATAGGATTTTGTGTTATGTTGGAAAAAATTATAGGCAAACTTTGCATTGTATATTCTTCCAATTAATCACTCTATCCTTCAGGCAGAAAGGCCACGCATTTCAAAAGTAGAAATTGAGTAATAGGTATATAAGGAAAGGGTCTGTTTACAAACAAACACTTTCGTCAACCAATCTACCACTATATATTTGTCTCATTGCAAGAATCGTTATGGCGACGTAGGCCAATCATGTCATAGACCTGTTTAACGTAGACCAATGAAATCGCACCATTTTATGTGTACATTAGGAGTCATAAAGAACGGACAGATTTTTCTTGCTATCCAACAATAATTTAACCAACAATAATTTAACCAACAATGACGTCAGCTGCCCTTTCCTTATATATAGCAATATGTGAAAATGCCTTTAATTGTTTTTAAGTTAATATAAATGAACAAATAACTTCTCGTAACTTGTAAAATCTTGATAATACTTGACTAAAAGTTTCACGGTAGACCTGAATTTCTCGCATGACACACAAGTATTGTTAAAAATCTCTGTTTTAGAAGGTAGTGGGTATAGTTTTTAAACAGTTGATATTCAATTTATTCAGATTCCTAAGAGAAAGAAAATATGTCCAATACTGGATATAAAATTTAAAAAAATGGAATTTACCTATGTAGAATTTTTATATTTTGGCAAAAATTTGTGAATGATGAAATTACAATAGTATAATTGTACCATTATTAATTTAGAATAAAATTTTATATCTCTTTTTTTCTTTAAAAATGTACGTCTATATATGTAACTCTAATTCATATTGCGAAATATTATCTTATACGTTTCACTTAATCAAAGAAAATTCAACATGTAATTAAAAAAAAAAAGTTGTAATCTCTCTGGCTCTATCTGTCTTCCCATGAGAAATAGGAAAAGATCAATCAAGATAATCTATTTGCTCTGTCAATATCTGACATCTAAGGCTTAGAATGTAGTGGGTACAGTCTTTAATCTGCCAAAACTCAATTTCCCAAAATCCGTAAGAGGAATAAAAGTATGCTGGATAAATACAGAATAAAAGTTATTTTGAAACAAAAAATTAAAGATTATTCAAGTGACTGCTGCTTAATAAACACTTTGCTTGCAATTGTGCAAAAAACTCATGTTATTAGCATTCCATTTTTAGATACGTTCGTAATTATATTAAATACGTAGCACCTATTGTCGTCTTCTGGTCCGTCCGTCCATCTGTCAGCATATAACAGCGCAAAAACTACCCAACAGAATGGTTTGAAATTTAATATATATATAATCGTTGCAGAATTTTGCCGAGTCATTTAAAATTTTATGAAAATCGAATCAAAGTCTAAAAAGATATTAATAAAAGTTTTCTTCATTCTATTAACTCCTATCGTACATAATCTATATAATAAAAGCGCAAGTCATGTGACTGCGGAAAACAAATACGGGCGGATCATTTCTTTTTTTCATATGCCAGGTGGCCATTTCTATTCAAAAATTATTTTTTAGAATAAAATTACATAAAAGTTACATTTTTAGAAAGATCGTCCAAAAAATCGTTTGTTTGAGGGATGAGTTACATTCATATGTGTATAGATTCTGAGACAATTTCAGTTGAAGTTAGGTTGACAGGCCAAAATCTCACTTCATTAAAGAAAACAAACACAGGAGATTCGTTCATCGTAAGTAATAACATATTAAACAATGAAGGTAAATCATTGGCAAAGCAAGTTCTCCATCATAAATTTTGCAACGCTGTCTGGTGTCAGAAAAAAAATCGCGCCTGTAAGAGTGGCATACGTAATAGGAGAAAACAAAGGCATGCTATTGCGCTCATAACAGAAGATATAATTCATTTCACTGAAATAATAGCGGAGATTTTTTTACATTGTAAAACAAAGTATAGTAAGAACGCACCTCATTTGTCACGTTGAACGTACAATTTCCAACCTGTTTTATTTATTTACTATCTGATCCGCCCCGCATTGCCCGGGTACATCATAATTACCTTAAATAAACCTCAAATGTTATGTAAGTCAATTTTGTATGAATTTATATTTTTAAATGAAAAATTGAAGAAATAATATTGATATTTACGGTAAAATCTCTCGTAAGAAGAAATTTTCTTGTTCATTCACGTAAGGACACTTCTTAGTTTTTAAAAAGTAGTTATTTTTGGCCGAACACTTTGAAATTTTTATAGGTTATATGTAGCACGTGTAAGAATTTCGTAAAAAAGTATGGATATATGTTTGTAAAAAAATTATGTTTTCTTCTCGCTTTTCTTAGGTGCGTTCGTAATTATGTAAATACGTAGCACCTATACTGGTCATCTGGTTCGTCCGTCTGTCCGTGGGTCCGCATATAACAGCTGAAAAACTACCATCAGAATGGTTTGAAATTTAATATATATAATCGTTGCCGAATTTTGTCGAGTCATTTAAAATTGTACGAAAATCGAATCAAAGCTGAACAAGTTGGAAATTGTACATTCGTTTTATAACTAGTTTCACAATGTAAAAAAATCATCCTTATTATTTCAGTGAAATTAATTATATCGTCTGCTATGAGCGAAACGAATAAGCATGCCTTTTTTTTTTCTTATTACGTATGCCCCGTTTACAAATGCGAATTTTTTTTCTACACCAGACAGCACTGTAAAATTCACCATGGAGATCTTGCTTTGCGAATGATTACTTCCATGGTTTAATATTTTTATGACTCATAATGAAAGAATCTCCTGTGTTTATTTACTCTAATGGATTGAGATATTCGGCTGTTAACGTAATTTCCACTAAAGTTATCTCAGAATCTATACATTTTTTTTTTAATGTAACTCATCTCTCAAACAAACAATTTTTTTTCAACGATCTTTATAAAAATATAACTTTTGAGCAATTTTATTCGAAAAAATAATTTTGAATAAAAATGGCCGCCTGGCATATGAAAAAAGAAGTGGTTTGCCCGTATTTGTTTTCCTCAGTCACATGACTTGCGCTTTTATTAGATAGATTACGTATGATAGGATTTAATATAATAAAGAAAACTTTATTAATATCTTTTTAAATTTTGATTCAATTTTCATAAAAATTGAAATGACTCGACAAAATTCTACAACGATATTATATATTAAATTTCAAACCATTCGGTTGGGTAGTTTTTGTGCTGTTATATGCGGACAGACGACTATAGGTGCTAAGTATTTATATAATTACGAACGCACCTAAAAAGATGTTAATAAAATTTTTCTTCATTCTATTAAATCCTATCATCCGTAATTAATTCAATGATATCCCATGATAAGTATGATTCTAGTTTGACATGGTGATTACGTCCTATTTAAGATGGAGTCATATTATTTCCGTATTACTGAATTTAAAAATCGAATTTGTATACTAAAATTGTTTAATTTTAGCAATCATATAATCTAGCGACAGTTTTTTGGATAGACGTTTCCGCAGAAATCGTATATATTAAACGAGAAAGCGATTTAACCGATTACGGATGATATCATAGAAGTCTAGATCGTTTTTCACGAAACTTGCCTCCTATACTAAATCGAACACGAGAAAATGGTCTAGCTAGGTCCGGAATTCGAGAAAGTTCGTTTTGATATGTTAAGCTCAACTCCTCACTGAAAATGTTGTCATAATTCGAAAAATGCTCTAACGATTTTCACAAAACTTGACTCCTATACTAATTCGGGCTTGAAAAAATATATCTAGCTTAGTCTCTAGGTAAAATTCGTTTTATATGATTAAAATAAACTCATGATGGTATTAATCGGAAACAATTCCGAATATTTTTATGAAATAAGCTTATTCGAATACGAGGAAACCATCCAGCTAAGTCTCGACTTCAGAAAAATGTGTTTTGATTTTCTTTTACATTTAATCTTTCATAATCAGAAGTCTCGCCAATACAATTGGTCATTGATCAGTAACTCGAAAAAAGATGATTTCGTAGGTATCACTAACGGTTTGCCTTCTATACTACATCGAGCACTAGATAACGTCCTAAGTCTTTATATCGAAAACGGTAAAATTCATTTTAACTGTCTAAAAAAATATGGCTAAATCAAATTGATTTTACCAAATGTTTATTTGGTGAGTTTAAATATTTGGTACTTTTATATTAGCTGGGTGCAGGTGATGAATCGCCAAATATTGCTGTTCCTATCGCCATCATTCGTACTGCATTCATTTCATTTAAAAAGCAAACCTTTCACTCATTTCATTTAAAATACAATCATTTATAATACATATATTGCATACATTTAAAATACACCCACTTAGTTCTTTTAAAATACTAAAAAAAAAAAAAAAAAAAAAAAAAAAAAACATATAAGAAGCAATAATAACACAAACCAAGACATTTTATTTCAACATCAACGCCTTGTTTCTACTTTACAAACGTTTAAAATAAATGCTGCCTTTGGCGAGAAAAAAATGCCATTGGCGAAATTTGCGCCTCGTTAACATAAAAGTACCAAATATTTTCATAAACAGTATGTAAATATACAACTATTTCTTGATAGATAACTGCACTTTTGATATATTTAACACCACGTTACAGACGTCGCTAATATTTTGATGCGATAGCGATACACCCTATGGCAAGAAATTGCCAGTAATTTTAAGAGCAGGAAAAATTTCCTGTTAAACTTACCACATGGTTGCTGAAATAGATCATATTTGCCGCCTAATATATTAACTTGGGCGCCGACTGAAGAATCATTTAAATTTTTATAAAACATGGAAAATAGAACTCAAAGTATGCCTGACATAATCTCATTCATAAAAAAACTTTTATTTTTATAAATGTCAATTCAAATTTCCTGGTTATGTACAATTTTCTTTTACTTTAAAAAATGTTCTTTAGGTACTAGAGTAAACGTTTTGAGCATAAAAATAAAAATAGTTTTTGAAAAAAACACTCTTTTATAGTCTTTCAATGTTTTTTCTTGAAAATCAACGCCTATCTTTTAAAATGAAATTTATGTTTATTACACAAATTGTCCGATACAATAAATGAATTTGGTGTAGGCATTATCTCTAAATTGTGTTTTCTCAAGGTAAAGTCGTAAATTAATTAATATTAAATCATTAATTGATAAAAGCGTTTTTTTTTTGTTTTAAATATCACAGTCTTAATTTTCTATTTATAATTTATTTCCTATTTTTTAGTCGTTAAAATATTTCATTTTTGAAGTTTATGGCAGCCCTTTGGCATATTTTGGCGATCGATTGTTCGTGTATAATTAAATCGATTCTCTTTTCAACTCCCATACGATTCCACGCGTTACCGAGAATATTTGTCAATTTATCGCCTGTGGCGGGCTAATTGAAAAAAATCTTTAAAACGGTTGTGTTAATTTATAATTAAATTCTAAAAATATTAAAATGTTGTGTTTTCTCGGAAACGCACCTTTGCACATAATTTTTATATTTCTAACCTATATCAGGAAGAGGGTTTATTTCGATTGCGAATTTCCACCTTTACTATGGAATGGAACATTTCGGATTTCTTCTACAGGGCACTGCGAGATGTGTGTGTAATCATACATTGTAAAAAAAAGGCTCATGTTTCTTAATCTAGCTCTTACCTTTCTTTAGGTTTCTTTCTGAGTGAACTGTGTGCACCAGATTTGTCGCGAATAGGTCAGTTGGCAGAGCACTGGCAGCTTAAGCCAAAAGTGCCTGGTTCAAATCGCGATCTGGAAAGTTTTTCGCTCAGTTGGAAAATTACAACTTGTACCAGTTATTTACCAATTAGAATAAATGTGTTAAATTAATAAAGTATGTACGAATTTTCAGTATGTTATGCATTTGATTATGCTAAAATATTATTTAAAAAAAATTAAACTTCTAATGTTTGAATAGATTTTTTTTTTTTTTTTTTTTTTTTTTTTTACAGTGTTAAAACTCAAAATAAAATAATGATTTATTATTAAAAATTACGACGATTATTTGAAAATTGGTATTAATAAAATACAAATTGATGTTTCTATTTTAGCATAAAATAATAACATTTCCCCATTTTACTGAAATCTTCTTCAAATGTTTTAGATTTCGACTAAGGCCAGAAAAATCCTTTTGTATTTTAGTGTCCGTCTATTTTTATCAACTTGAGTTCCAAGAGATCCCTTGAGTGGTTTTTATTCCTCAAAGATCTTTCGGTATTTGGAGATGAAGAATTTCAAGAATTGCGAGAAAATGTTTTATGTGGTTTATTCTCTGTTTGTTTATACTTATATTTCGCGACTATACTTTTCTCACTACCAGATAAAATTTGTTGATTTATGTGTATTCTTAATAGTAAATCATGCAACACAATAATCATTTTGTCTTCTAAATAAAATAGATGTTTTGATGTATTTTTGGTTGAAATTCCATCCATTTTTTTAAAAAATAATGCATGTTTTAGGGAATTTTCTATGTTTGCGATCCTTTTTACACATTTTATTAACACTTTCGAACGTAGTTGAAAAGTTTTTATGAATTCGGTTTGTCTGTCAAACAGTCTGCCGTCTGTCCATATTCTAACTTGCGTAAATAAACTCGGATTCTCATGCAATTGATATATGTTATTGAGGTTTACTATAGCATGTTCGGCATTGAAAATGAAGTATGTAGCTTTTACAGTTGATTTACAGGGACACTCAAAAAATTCCTTTACATTACGGTCTATGGGGAAAATCGTTCGCGACGTATTTTAATGATGCTACACTGTTTCAAACATAGTAACTTTGATATATGTTATTGAGGCGTACTACAATAGGCTTACTATAGAATATGGTGGGCATATCATTCATCGTTCATTTACAGGGACTCACAAAAGTATTCGGTTACAGTACTATCTATGAACAATAATTGCTGGAAGTGAGTTTTCAGTTGTGGTACGCGATATTAAATTTAACTATTTCTTGCATATTACTTAGTGTGTATAAAAGCTATAGATCATATACAGGACACCACAAAAGATTTCGAATACATTTCGGTTTATTGCCGGAAATTGCTGAAGGGGAATTTTTAATTGCGTGGTGTGTTTCCTTACTGAACTAAATTTTAGGATACTATGTAGTATATTTAAAAATCTATAGATCATATACAGGGCTGGACAAAAGAATTCGGGTATTTTTCCGACTATTGATGGTTATTACTGAAATTTGGTTTTGAAATTTTTTATGTGTTTTCCAAATGCGAAATTACTAGTTGTGTTATGATTAAGTATTGTTTTCATAAATTTTCTAATTACTTTCTTTTATACGTTTTCTTATATGATTTTTTTTAATATTAAGAAATGTCGTGATTTGAACTAGTATTGTAAAAACTTTGCACTAATTTTATTTTAATCTCTAATGCAATATTCAACATCTGTCTTCTAAAATATGAATATTCAATAAACCTTTCACCTCGTGGAGAAAGTTCCTATGGTTAACGGCTGGATCTCCACGAGAGGGTGATTTCATTTCATTTGTTTACTTAGACATCAACTTTTACCTTATTAATTCGATAAAGTTTTGTTACTGTATTCTAGAAGTGTTGGATAGTGTTACATAATCTATGCTTGACGCATGAATTTTCTTTCGTGTTTAACTTAACTTGGTTTTAGTATGGATTTTTGTAATTTATTTTACTCTCACTTCCTGATTTGTTATAATTATACAAATTATATACGCAGGTGTGTTTCCGATGACAATACAATATTCTAATAATTTTAAAACTTAATTATAAACTAATATATTACGTTTAAGGATTTTTTCCTTTGTCCGGTCACATATGATAAATCGCCAAATAATTTTCATGGTTACAAATGTTTACGGGTTAGAACAACAATGGAGTTAATGATGCGCCAACCCATGCTCCCCAAAATATCCCAACTGACTGTGAAACTGCAACACCAGAATATTTTAAACACTAAAAAATAAAGAATTCATTTTGTAAAAAATAATCTGTTATCATTTAATAGTGTAAGACTAATTAAATTTTTATTACATGTTGAAGAAGCATTTTAGAAATCTGATTAGAAGTTTAAATCAAGACTCCTTTATCATAATAACATATAATATGAGGGGGTTAGAAAGACAGTGAAGTAAGTCAAAAATTTCAAAAAACTAGATAACCACATTTTCACTGAACATATATTATTTTCTGTTCCGTGAGACTGTCAAATAAGTCATAGTTCACTTAGGGAGTCGCTAGAGACTCTCGCTAAACGAGTTAGATCATTGAATGCAACGGCAATAAGAGAAGTTTTACAAAACCCTCCATTTCTCAAATTACTAAATATTGACTTACTCCACTGTCATTCTAACCCCCTCACATGATAAGAGATTCTTGGTTTAAATAATGTTTTTTTTTTTTTTTCCTTTTACTATATATGTTTTAAAATAACAGAGCAAATATTATAATTTTTAAAATAAATTCGATAGTTCGCGCTTTCTATCAAGCGTAAATCAAAGTGGGGAATTTTCAATAATTGGGACTAATGCCAAATTAACGCATTGTAACTGAAAATTTTCGGAAAATAATGAATTGCACTCATGAAATTAGGCGTTATTTTCAAGATAAACATTGAGTGTTCATAAAAGAGGGCTTCAAAAAAAACTATTTTTAACTTTTGTTTGTGGGATGCCATCTAACTGTATTTCGGCAATATTAGTTCTGATTCAATTATTAAAGTATATATATAATAGTCTTTTCTGAATCTTCGCGAAGGTCCCCTATGGAGAACCTATAACCCTATAGAACCCGAAGAACCCTATATGGCGGTTGACTCCATTTCGACGAAAATTCGTCTTAATTAATCAAAATAAGGGCTCATGAAGACATTAAAAAGATTTTCTATGATGACTAATAAAACATATATTACGATATATACATGTAGGAGACTTGAAACACAAAGATCATATTCGCATTTTTAAAAGAGGAAAAATTGCTTAAAGATTGTTGCGCGTCCTTATGACATTTTCAAATCTTAACTAATTTTTTTTCTTAAACTACATTATATATTTCTTGTAAAGTAGGCAGAAATCCTTCGCATTTTAGTGTCCATCTATTTTTATCAACCAGAAGTTCCTTGATACATCGAATAACTTTTATTCCCCCAAGTTCTCTCTCTATTTAACTCCACTCTGCGCATTGAGGCATAATATGAATTAATTAAAATTCAACTTTTAATAAACAAATTCAGTTCTAATCTACCACTATATTTAAATAAAAATATTCACATTATGTAATCACAGAAGTCAACTAATAATTGAGGCGTTGAGAACCACAGTAAACGAACCTCGACAGCTTACCAAAATTGTGAAAATTTATGTCAAACTCTTTTATGCCAATTTTGAAAGTGTTTTTTTACATTTCTACCTTTTTAAGTTCCGTAAGAGAGACATTTTAAATATATAAACATAAATCAATCCACTTGACCCATTCTTGTACTGTTCAACTTGATATCCAAGCTACGTTGGACCATTTGCTAAACTTGCTATATCACTTGAATAGTTTCGAAAATAACGAAATTCATTATATAGCCAATAGATGGCGTGACATACACTTAGCTTTGACACTTCAAACTCATTTTTTACAAAAATGTAAGATCGTCCACTCTGGTTCTCAACGCCTCAATTAAGGTGAAGAATTACTATTTAAAATTTACTGTATCTAACCATCAATATGAGTATAAAAAAACATGCTTCCAAAAGAACTATTCGATCAGTGTGTATGGTTAAAGACAACTAATTTCATGAAAACGAGAAAATATTGACAGTTCTTTATTCCCATCCCGTACCCATCCACTGCGTACCCACAGGGGTAGGAGTACCCCAAGTGGGAGACAGCTGCCTAGTTGATGCACAATATTTTAAAGATATATTTTAGTTTTCTTCCATCTTCGTTAGATTGTTTTATAAAGTTCAATTTTTAATTATTTTTTCTGAAATTTTTATTGTATCCGGCTTTTTTTAAGAACAACCAAAATCCATCGTCCTTAAAAATTAATTTTATACTGAAGGCCTGCTTTAAAAGAAAATTCGTTTATGGCGTCGAAAAACTTATGGTTGAATCAACGGTGTACCTGCTAAGAGAAAAACCTCTCTAAAATAGAATTTTGTTTTGCTCTCTTGCGAATTCAACTTAGTACGTTTGTTTTAGCTGAAACATTTTAAAACATTTTTTATCTTCTAGTTAATCTTCGAAGTTCTGAAGTTTGAATATATCATTGCATAAATATTATATGTAATTCCGATTATACATTTGAATTTAGCTCATCACCTGAATTCATTAAAATAACAAAAATATTTACGGTTTCTTGTGCACTGTTATCGTATTTCTATGTTTTAACAAAATCTTTTATCAACTATTATACAATTTTTGGTAAAGACAGGAAAAAATTCTTCGCATTTTAGTTTCCGTTTATTTTTATCAACTTGAGTTCCTTGATACTTTTAGTGCTTTTTATTCCCGAAAGATCTTTTGGTATTTAGAGACGACGAATTTCAAAGAAAGCAGAAAAATATTTCATCTGTTGTTTATTCTCTGTTTGAGAGTATACATATTTCATAACTATATCTTTTGCAGTGTCAGATAAAGTTTGTTGATTTTTTCTTAGTTGCGTCTTGCAGAATATTTTGTACAAATCAATAAAAATAGAAAAAAATACTTTATGTAATAAGAAAATATTTTGTTTCATATGAGATGAGTTCAATGTTTCTATAAAATATGAATGTGTAATGCTAAATTATTATTATCAAAGCATCCAATTATCGGAATTTTTAAATTTAACAGTATTTAAAAACATCTATGTTTAACGCGGGAATTCTGTGATTAAATAAGACAAATAGTTGGACTCAAAACTACTAGCGTTCGAAAATTCGGAAGATTGGCAGCTCTGATATTGTGCTGGGTTTCCACAGCGATTAATTTACTTTTTTTGTTTATCACTATTTCGAATTATATATATAATAGCGGCATGTGTATGACACTTCCGGAGTGAACTCATCCGGATCCCGATAATCTTTCGTTAAAATCAGCCGTTTTATTTTAATTTTCAGAAATTTAATTTTTTCGATAAAGTTGAATAAGTTTCACCTTTTTAGAAAGATTGTGAAAAAAAAACAAAAAGATCTTGAGTGATGACCTACATCGAAATATGCATGATTTTTCGATATATCTTGAGTTGAAAATCGTTTCATCCAACCATCAGCGATAGCGATAGTAAACAATATGTGAATCATTCCTTTGAGATTCATTAAAATATAGACCATGGATGCAATAGTTGAACGAACTCCATGCAACTTTATGTTAAAATGCCAATTTAAAACAATCTAAAGTTAAAGTGTTTCCTTGTGGCGTCATCTATTGCCGATAAAGTGTAATCATACTGCAGCGACGTTATCGATATTAAATATTTTATTACATTCCTCTGCACACAGGCATTTAAAAAATATATAACCTCCAATTTCTTATAAATAAAAAAAAAGAATGCTTGAAAAAATGGGCTGTTTTTATAACTATTTTACCCCCACACGATCTTATTAGTCAGATAAGATAAAATTTATTATTACTTCATAATTCTTGCCATCTGTTGAGAAAAGTATAATCATAATATTCCGCAGTATACCGCAGGTACGTTATCGATATTATTTTTTTTTACTCCTCTGCACACGCATTTTAAAAATCTATAACTTTCAATTTCTTAAAAAAAAAAAAGAATGCTTGAAAAAAATGGGCTTTTTTATAACTATTTTACTCCAGCTAAAGCAAATTTGTTGCCATGTGGCGCTCTCTGTTGCCAGTAAAGTGTAATAAAAAAATATACCTCAACTACGCTATCGAAATTAAGTATTTTTTTACATTCTTCTGCCCACAGGCATTTCAAAAATCTATAACCTTCAATTTCTTATAATTAGAAAAAGAAAGCTTGAAAGAATGGGCTGTTTTTATAACTATTTTACACCACATGATCTTATTAATCAGATAAGATTAAATTTATTACTTCATAATTCTTTTTATAATGCAATGCTATATCATTCTTTTAAAAATTCAAACACGTCATTCTGACGGGCTATCTTCTAGTCAATAAGGTTCGTGGTAGATGTCTATTAATCTTCATCTTCCTAATAGATTATCATTGTTTGGAAATAGAGGTCGACAAAATAATAAAAAAACAGTCGCCTTTGACAACACTATGTGACTTTCAGTAACTAATAGTTGTGATAATAAAAAGAATGTGTATAATTGTGCAATGGATATTTTCAAAATATTTTTATACCACTCTTCAATACCAGATGGGCTGTAAATCATTTTAAAACGCATAAAAATGAAAAAATTGCCTGTTTGTAATACGTTTTGCATGGAAAGTATTGTTACCGAGATGTGCATTTTCCAACCGATTAAAAATTAGTCAATAATCCAGAGATGGTGTTATTTTGTGAGATGGTGTTATCAGTGTGGTGCTGTGATGACTGAAGTGACAGTTGAAATCGCTCGTGGAGCATTTTAACATAAAATCTACAATGGTTTTAAGTTTTTAGAACTTATTTGTAACTTTTTGTAACACCTTTTAGCACTTTTTTAGTAAAATAAAATCATTTAATTATTTGAGTTTTGTACACTTTAACGTTAGTATGGTGTTATTTCTTTTCACTCTACTGAAGATATATATCGTTTTGACTAAAAAATTTAAATATGTTCAGTAGTCGAAAATATTCATCCTGGAAATCGGTTTTGCGAATAAATTTACTAATAAACGCATTAAAAGTAAGTTCCATTGTAATTTATGTTAGAGTACCTTTATATATCAGAGCAGTAACATGCGGCCTGTAAAATGCGAGTGGGTGAAAGGATTTTAGACAGGGGGCTTACAAAGCCCTTTTCTGCAAAACTTAGATTTCACAAAAATTTAATTTAAAAAATTATCTTAACAGTCTTACGAGGCGTGTTTTTTAAGTAAGTAATTGTTTTGATATTTACCGCTTCGATTATCCCTCCTCGAACGTTTTCAACAGCATTTCTGTATAGTGACTTGCTGACCAGCATTTTCCAGTCCCGTGATAAAAACTTAAAATATTCCTAAAATCATTGTTGAATAATTTTGTATATTTAAACGAAAATTATTCGAGACGGTCCTAATGCTGGTGACCCATTGCTTTTGCTAGTGTACACCCTCGAATTTGTATGATTTTATATTTTTTAATGGAAATCTATTCTAGTGATCATGGAGTTTGTGGCCCCACTATCTTTGGCAGCGTACAACGGGCGTACTATGCACGCTCTGGCCTGTTGTGATTATATATTTTTTAACGCGACACCGGCGTAGCCCGAGCCCGTGCTAATAACCTTAAATATACCTAAAATCAGTGTTGAATAAATTTATATGTTTAAACGACCCTAATATTGGAGCCTATACTGGCTTCGCCAGTGTACACCTTTGAATTTGCATGATTTCATATAAAATGTATCCATTCGAACTTAGGGCTGTTTTTCATATAAACTGTAACGTGACTGTAAATGTATATGTGCTCCTGTATATATATATATATATATATATATATATATATATATATACAGGGTGTCCCAGGATTATTGGGACAAACTTTAAGGAGAGGTAGGGGACATCACAAGGATCGAGATTTGCATAGCAACCCATTTTCGGAAACGTCATGGGAAGGTAATATGACAGGTACAAGAAACGAAGAGACACAACGCTGAGATCATCTAAAATAATTTATTGGTCAAAGATATTACGTGTGCTGTGGTAGATGATACGTGAAAATGTCACAAAAGATGTTCAAAGTTGTCGCCATTACTAGTGATGCATGCATTACACCGTCGGACCATGGATTGGCGGACTCCCTCAAATACATCTGGATTTTGTTGTATATCCGCAGCAGCACAGATGAGTCTTGCAACCAGATCCATATCGGAATCCACAGGTGTTACGTACACAGCACTTTTTAGTACACCCCAAAGAAAGAAATCTAGGCTGCTTAAATCAGGAGAGCGTGCAACAATTCATCGGTGACCAAACACCTGATTCAAATGTTCACGAACAATCTGTCATAATGGAGGGGAAGCCCAATCATGTTGAAACCACATATGACGTCTGACATGTTTGGCATAGTGTCGAGTAAGCTTGGTAGCACCTCTAGCAAAAGAGTGAGATAATCTGCAGATGTTAGAGGTGCTGGCAGTAAGTAAGGTTTCCTCCAGTGCTCTCGTGAACAACACCACCTAACGGCGAACGAAGCCGTTTCCGACTATGTGTTGGTATGCAAATCTGAATCCTTGTGATGTCCCCTACCTCCCCTTAAAGTTTGTCCCAATAATCCTGGGACATCCTGTGTATATATATATATATATATATATGTGTGTGTATGTGTGTGTGTGGGTGTGTGTGTGTGTGCGTGTGTGGGTTAAAATGTAGGTTTCCAAGCGTAAGTCCAGAAACGAAAATGTCCTAAAGCAAAATTGAAAATAGGCTCTAAAGAAGGGTTTCTGAAAATTTTCGAAACACATTTCCCTTCAAAATCAAATTACATTCTGGGAAAAGTTTTCTTTTCGCGGAAATAAAACACAGCTTTCGGATATCACGAGGTAAATTACAGAAATTTTTTTTTTTTAAGGGTTAATATAATAATGTTTTTAAACCGAAGACGTGGTTTTAAAGATAAATGTACGCCGGTTAATTTGCTATGTATTTTGGCATTTCGATATGCAGAATCTGAAAAATTGCAGAAAATACGGAAATCGCAAAAGTGACTTTTGGAAGAAATTGTTTTGAAAGGATTAATATTAATACTTTTGAAAATCAAAAACGTCGTTTTAAAGTAAAATGTAAGCGGATTCAGTGAGTATTTTGTTTTTATGTGTTTCCATTAAAAATAGTATATAGATGCCGATTTTTAAAAATTGTCGAAAAAACGAAAATCAAACAACTCCCCGATTTTTAGGGTTCCGTACTTAAAAGGGAACAACGGGACGATTATATGATCACTCCCGTGTCTGTCCGTCCGTCTGTCACCACGCTTTTTCTCCTGAACTATGGGGTGCGGAAAGTTATAAAGCCTTTTTACCCATATATTTTCAGATTATTAGCGATTCACAAATATGTTTAGGAAAAACTTAGGGGGCTAATTAAGTTACTTGAAAAAAAAAGTTTTACTTGTATATCATGTGGGATATCTTGAGTAAGATCTCGTAATATCGAACACAAAAATATATTTGTTTTAATTTTAGGTATTATATTTTCATAGATATCGTCGAAAGTATATTGGAAAAATATGTCCCCCCTCATATTACCGAATCTACTGAAACTAAAACTATGAAAAAGTGAAAGGTAGTAGAAGTTTATTAATTCATAAATAGTAATTAATACATTTAATGTACAGAACCCTTTGAGCGCGAGTTATACTCGTACTTGACCGATTTTTTTTTCAAAAGATTAATATTTGTTTAAACGGATTACGCCGTTAGAAAGGAAAAAGCTCGACGGTTAAGTAGATATCTTTTCATTTTTCCGTATTTTTATTAGTCAAGCTGATGCGTGCTTGAAAATACGCAGGAGAGAAAAAAACTCAAAAATATACGTTTCGCAAATTAATTTTTGAAAGGGTTAATACTGACATATCTTTAAACGGTAGAATAGAAAAGAAAAGAAAGTGAGAAACGTTAGACCGTTAGGAAGGAAAAGTAGGATAATCAAGTAGCTATGTTTTTTTCATATTTTGTTAAGGAAAACCGACTCGAGCATTCAAAAAGACAAAAACAAAGCCCATTTCTCCGTGCCGTTTTTCACTGTTTTAAAATCTCCGAAAAACTTTGGAATTCGCCGGGATCAGCGGCTGAATACCATTTTGCGATGTTCATTGCGGTTTTTAATTAATATCTTGGATAATAATCAAAAAATGAAACAACTGATCCTTAGGTACATTCAGGCCTCCCTTGGTCTATCCTCATGCAAATTTTCAGACCTCTTATCTGTGGAATATTTTCCCAGCCATGGCAAAACACAGACAAATGCCTTTCTTTTATTAGTATAGATACATGATCTTGTTGCTGGAAAATTCTGAACTGCACGAAACGAAACTATCAGGTTCCTTTGCAAAAAAAGCATTAAACCATGTTCGCCCTGATTGGTTATCCACAAACAGGTTCTCTTGATTCGGTTCCGACGTCAGTTGACGTAAACGCTTCGCAACGCCGTCGCTTCTCACTGGGAATCCATAGCTTTTGACAGGGCTGTCCATTACTGGTTATGGTGATATGTTTCAATACTAGTAGTGAACACCCTCAAGAAATATATCAGGTTTATGTGAAATTCAAAAATGAACAAAGTAAATCAATTCTGCATACCAATTTTAATTTGAAATATAACTTTTAGAAATCAGGTACCGTATATTTTTTTTATTTTCGTTTCTTTTTTAAAAATAATATTTTGACGAAAATCTCTATTAATATGATGAAGAACATCTTTTAATAGAATTTTGAAACTGGAACTAACGGTTTAGGAATTATTTATTACTCAACGTCAAGAAGTGACACCCTGCATGTAATAGAATTTATTTAAAGAAAATTTTCATATTTGATATTTCAACAATATTATTTTTAAGACCTTATTACTAAAGAAGGATGTTTTTACTGTTTAAATATTACCCTTTGATCGTACAAAGGGTTTTCTCTGAAGATATAAATCGATATTCCTTGGGAAAGTTAATTAAAATCCTTTAAATTAATATATAAATTTAGAGATTTTACCCTCAGGTAATAGCAGAGAATAGTTCGATGGAATTATGATGTTTTCTTTTAATAAAAACTCTACTTTAAATTTTTTTTTTTTCAAATAAGTTCTAGATTTTTTTGGTTTTGATTGTAATACTAATCACGCAAGATAAATATCAAGAATTTTACTTAATGTAAAGTATGCTATTAAAATAAATTGGGTGAAACCAATTTTAAGCGTGTTTTCCATTCCTACAACTTATCCATTTTTTAAAATAAAAATTATATATAAATGTCAATAATATTTTCTTTTGGTAACTAGGGATCTCTGCTCCTTACGCATTACGCTTGCCAACCCCAGTCCAGAGTCTACAAAGTCTAAAAGCACGCATATTTGCTCTGTTTTAAAATATTACCGATTACGGAAGATTAAATTATATTATCATGACCAGTGACGATCTTCTGTAATCGGGTTACCATTTATTTCCATTTGACTGGGGGATTTTTGGATCAAAACAAAAAGCCCTTCTGGCCTGCACCGGCAGAAAAGGATAGCCTCCCTATTGCTTGGTTATATTTTAGCTAATTTTACTGAAAAACACCAAGCTAAAATGCGTGGAAACCGATTAGAGAAGAGTCATTCTCAGTTCTCGTCAATATTGATTTTGAATGAAAATGTCGCAAAATTAGACAGACATACCCAAGTTTGCTTCATATATGACAACGTATTTTTGTCGTCAAATTAGGCGATTTTTTGCCAATTATCGCCAAGCTTGGCAATAATTTGACGTTGGCGAATATAAATATATAGTGTTAAGCATGTAAGAGTTGAAACGATGGTTGAAACAATGAAAGAAAATTTACCGAAACCATGTTCACTATATCTCATAAATTAAACCCGTTTATGGAAGAATCCTGCTGTATTGTTTCAAATTGTCATCCACCCTAAAATTTCAAACTGCTATATCTCAACCACTGTTTTAAGATAGAGGCAAAACTAAAAATGCTCTGGAAACCTTGGATCATAGAGTGAACATTTAACGCAAAAAATGTTTAGGGTTTCTAATTTTTTTAACACATTTTTGAATTTGAAATCTTTAAATGGCTATCACACCCTCTGTATCTGGCGAAATATCCCCAAATTCAACTGGAACCTGCAGGCCATGGTCAAAAACATTTTTAAAAAATTTTGTTCAATTATCTGCATAACTTCATACACTTTTCGATGATACAATAGTGAAAATGGAACAAAAATCGCTATCACAGCGGCCTCTGTCGTCGTAATATCCCCCAAATTCAAGTAAGACCTGCTAGCCATAGCCAAAAACCTATAAATGAAATTTGGTTCAATTTGAAGCATAACGTCATATAGTTTTCGATGATACAAAGAGGACATACGGACACACGGACAGACAGACATTTTGTAAAAACATGTTTGTTGGAATCTTTGACCCCTAAAACGTGTAAATCCGTCGAATACCAGAAATCGAAAAAATTTTGGATTATATCATGTTGCGTAAAAAGTTTTCCGCCAAAAAATGTTTTATTGTAAAATGATAAATGCATACGAAATCATCAAAGCTAATGAGGATAGTAATCTCTGTTTAAATCTACAATCGTTTGCCGACGTTTTGGCAACATTTCAATCCCTTCTGCGAAAAATTGTGGCGCGAGTCCAGAAAGAGATCGACTTCATTTATGACTTCCTCATTTGAATGGATGATTGTGCCATCAAGATGCAGCTGCAGATGTGAAAAGAGATAGAAATCTGAAGGGGCCATGTCGGGGCTGTATGGTGGATGTTGCATCAAACCCCACTCCAGCTTGTAGAGTGTCCAGCCGGTTATCGTACTAACGTGTGGCCGGGCGGTATCTTGATGAAAGAGAACCACCTTCCCTCTGAACTCGTTTCTTCGTTTTTCGCGAATGGTATCGCAAACTTTGATTAGCATGTTGCGGTATATTGCACTGTTGATAGTTTGTCCGCTTTTCAGGTACTCTTTGTACAGAATTCCACGACAATCCCACTAGGTGCAGAGGAGCAACTTCTTGTTTGTTAAGGCACGTCTTGCAACCGAGCCAGCTGATTCCCCAGGTTCTGACCACCTTCTTTTATGACTTGTATTGTTGTAGTACACCTATTTTTCATCACAGGTCACAATTCTGTCCAGAATGTTCTCTTTCCTTTGATCTCTGAGCAGAGCCAAACAACAGTTTTTTCTACTGCGCTTGGTTTTCAGCAGTCAATTCGTCAGGCACCCAGAGATTGAACTTAAACGTTAGGTTTATGCGTTTTAGAGCGTGAATTTGTGAGCGTGAACCAAAAGTATGAAAATATGGAGAACTGGGTGCAGGAAAACACAATGGTAAACCTACGAGTCAAACATTAAAATCGGGTTTTCACGTGTTTTCCACCAAGATATGACTTGGCAGACCGATTGCGTTTTAATATGCGCATCGAGTTTTAACTAATTCTGGAATTTCAGCCGTGAACTCGATGAGGTGATTGTCTGTGCTGCCGCCTCCCGGTCTATACCACTAATGCCATGCATTCGGTTTCTTGAAAAAGCTATTTCAAAGCGCAAAGCCATCCCGATTGCTGGACTCTGGAAAGAATGAAAGGCTATGGTCAGCAATACACCTGAAAATTTTACGAAATGCCCTTCTATGATAGAAAGCACTATGAAAAATTATAGTCTAGAAACAATGTTTTTAGATAGAACATTTAAAAAAAATAGACTTCCCATTTTAATCATTAAAAAATGTCACACGGAATCGTTCTAAAAATGTGTAAACACCCGTTGTATCTCTGCCACAAAAAATATTCTTCACTACTGAAATAGATTTTTGGCGAAGATCAGCAAGAATATCAAGGCGGGAAAAAGTTAAAAATTCGAGAATACATGAAATCATTGATCAAACGGGATGTCTCAAAACGATCGAATTTAATAAACTTAAATTCTCCGAAAAATTGATGAATGCCTACAAATAGTTCTTATTGACTGGTGCCCGACAAATAGACGAAAGAGGTGCAGACACAGAATGAATTTGAAGAATACAACTGACGAGTCATTGTAGTCTTACAGATTACATTATGGTATTTCTTTGGAGAGGAAGGAATGGAAAAGACCACATATTTTTTTTATCTGGAAGACAAAATCCACTACTTAGTAGAAATTACTAAAGAAGATTTCTTTAAAGTTTATCCATAATTGAAAAAAATATCTTGCTTAAATCAAGAAATTACACCGTATATAAAATGGAACTATTACAATTATGTCTCCAGTACAGGGCGGACATAAATTAGTTGGGCAAAAGAGTGGTTTCTTATGCGTAGTTATACACACAAACATGACAGTACATATGATTATAAGATAGTAAAAGACACAAAGTTTACCTTATTTTGCAGAGGTTATTTGTGGCTACCCTTCGTTATTGTGGAAATGTCTCATCAGTAGCTCAGTTCTTGCCTTATGTTTGTGAGTATGTTCACGTCGATTAAACAAAATTCGGTGGTGTTTCCTCATTTCAAATCAGGTATGAATTTTGTAAGAGGTGGATTGTAAACATCATCTTTAATAAAACTATACATTGAAATCTAAGGTGAAAGGGCTTGTGATCGGAGTGGCCACAATGATTGTGATACACGTTGAATACACGTACATAACCAAACAAAACTGAAACTTCTGCACTGAATTAATAAGTATATTCACAACTTACGGCACACTGCTAGTAATAAGCCTTTGAATTACTACTATACAATTAATAATTTCCAAATTACTCAGTTACGAAATTGGCCAACTAAATTGTGTCCATCCAGTATTATTTTCTGAAGACAAATTCATATGCATATATACTCATCTATATTACAACATTACAGATTTTTTTAAAATAATATTCTGATCTTTCTGTTGAAAAAAGGTGTATATTCAAACCCGACTCTGATTTGCAAGAACAATAAATTAATAAATAAAACAAAATCAAAACGTCACGCCAAAAATATAGAGTCAACTCTACGTTTATAGAATCATCGACCTAAATTATTTTACACTTTTGATTGAATCCACATATCTAACGTACCAATTTTGAAACATTTTTCACATAAATGTATTGTCGATGACACTGCAAGATTCATGTATTTTTAGGGCAGTACTACTTCATCAGGGGCAAGGTCCAGGGGCAAAGCCAGATTTAGGTTGTCTAGTGTCTAATGCTCAGAAGCTCTTCAGCTTCCCTTTCTACCTCAAACCAAAATTTTAGCTTAGATTTGTTTTCGGAAGTATTAGAACATTTTCCTGCATTTTATAAAAACGATCATGAAACTCAGGTTAACTTAAATCTTCTTCTGCTGTTTCATGCTATAACACCTTAAATATCTCTTCATCTGAAATATTCCTTAAAGAATAATTCTAATTAAAAAGAATTCTACAGCATATCTAATTTAATCTATTTTTACAGAACGGAAAAGTACATGCAAGATGCTTAGACGACATTGTTACTTAGATATTGGAGCTTGAAATTAATTGTTTTTATAGAAGATGTAAAGATTTTTTTCTAAATCATTTTACCTACTCCCCCCTTCTTTTGCTATATGCCCAAGCCCGCGATCTAGTTGGCCTGTGTGATAAGCAGGCACTATTCAGGGGCAAAAACATTCATTAACGTGTTCAATTTAAGTCATATATCTGTAATAAACCAACTTTGCTAAAACTTTACACACAAGTTCATATTCGAGGACAATGCAATACTCAAGTATTTTTGGGCCTCTCTTCATCAGGGGTAGGGTCTAGGAAGGAGATTATATTCAGGAGTTTGCACATAGGGCAAAAATTATCTTTTTCATCTGTAAAAAAGTTTATTTAATTTTGGTTTAAAGCAGTTTAATTAAAATTTGTAAACCTTTATTTTGGGTTTTTTAATTTGTAATTGTTTCAGTGACAAACACCTTCTGAAGAATTCCTATCAATCAAATTTGCTTTTATTTGCATTTTTTATTTCAATTATAGGCGATTTTATTTAAAATTTTTGTAAATCCCCTACAGCAAATCTCTAAAATCAAACATTTTTCTTGAAATGCACCTTACTTCCATTGATATATTCTACATATAAATCTGAAACTATTATTAAAAGATGGTAATTAGCCACGAGTTTAATTTAATTCCAATAGCGTTAAAAATCATGCTAAAAGTTAGCGATGATAACGAATTTAATATATTGTCAACAAGTATAAATGAATTTGCAACCACAAAAAGTCTATAACTTTGGTAATTCATGTAAGCAAATGTTTGCTGCATACCTGCTCCTCATGCACTTACCTGTATATTTTGTTGTCATGACGACAAAGAGGATAGAATCTATTTTTGGAATTTTTTATCAGCATCGTCGTTACCATAATTGTAGAATTTTCTAAGGCTGTGCTATGAAACAAATTACAAATATGAAACATTAGTCTTTTAGCGTATTAAATTTCTTTATGAATAATTCAGACAAAGTTGAAAGAAATATTTTTATTTGGAAATATTTTACACTTATCAAATGAATAAGAAAAGTAATTTTGACAAGAAGAAGTCATAATATTACTTTGGATTTATATATACAGGTTGCGTCAGAAAAATGTATACACACTTTGAATGATTATAACTCCAGTTTTTATTCACATATAATTAATATTTAAATTGCAAAAGAATCTACATAAAACGTATAATTTTTCCTCCTACCGCAGATGTTCAAAATTATTACCGCTCTGGTCAATGCACTGCTTATAACGTTGGACTATTGATTCACAAACTTCAACAAATCTTTCATTTAGTGTTCTTGCTCGATTGCGGTTCCCGAACGTTGTCCATGAACATCCATTCGTTTCAAACTTATCTTTTATCCGCTGAATTGTAAGTGGCATAGGTGGATCTGTCTGAAACTAACTGCGATATTGTTTTTGTACTTCTGCTACATTTTCATACTTACAACGAAGGTCTCCTTAAAGCGCATACTCAGAATATTTTGAAAAAAATGCTAATGAAGCTACTCATGTACGTAATAAGAGATCAGTCAAACTTAGCTTCGGAATCCCAGCATAAAAACTGTAAAAAAATAAAATACTTTCGAGTTTTTGACGCAAAAAAAAAAACGCGATTTGGCGAGCAAAACTTTTTCGTCGCCAAAGCGATTTTAATGTATTTGGAAATTTCTGGTTAAAGGAGTGTTTAAATGCGTAGCACTTTCCGAATTTAAACTTCAACCATTAAATAGTTTATTATTTTTTCTATAAAGTTATGTAATACATGTACAAATTAACTACTGCTGAAGTTATTTAATTTTATGCAGTTTTGAAGGCTGGTTAAGTTTTAAATGTATTTTAACAGTAAATGTCCGATTAAACACTCTTTCATTATACATTTCGACTTTGAATAAGTGATTGTTTCCACGGCAACAAGACTTTTCTCTAGTTGTCTCCGGCACTAACAATATCGATGACAAATTGACAGTGCTCAGAATCACACAATTAATTTTTAGTTTAAAGCGATTTTAATCAATTCAAATTTTGTTCTAAACCGTAGAATGCAATCGTTAATTTTCTATTAGATGTACATATAATTATGTATGGCAAAACCGTAGTTATAAAAGTGAAATTATTTAAGTTAAACTTACTTTAACTAGTTTAGTATAAAGAGTAGAAAACGTTTTTCCTAAAAGAGAATTTATCGTAAATGCATGTTTTTTTTCTTAAATTTCATTGTGTCGCCATCCCAGCGATAAATCGCTAAAACACGAAATTTTCATAATTTTTTTACGAACGTTATATCGAGGCTCCGCAGCAAATTTTTTTTAAACGTATATTTCCTCATGAGAAAAATATTCTGTAATTTTTTCAAAATTTTCTGAGTATGCGCTTATGGAGACTTTCCTTGTTAGAACAGTATTTTAAAATTAATTTTCTTTTTTGAAAAGTTAATGTTAGTCCACTCAATTTTCCAACTCAGTTTTCCAATTAATTACATTTTGAGAAGAAAACAAATTAGAAAGTTATGATCCGTTAAACAGTGTAAGTATCTATTTTTCTGACGCACCCAGTATTTTAAAAGTATGATGGCTAAAAAAAAATTTTTTTAGTACAATATTCCAGCATTTAGCTCATTACATAAAGTTTAGTATGGAGTCTAATATATTAAATGTTGACTGTCTGTTTGTATTTGACATCCACTTTTCCTTCAAGACTACAAATTTCTCCATAAAACTAATATTAGTTATTCCTATAAATCTGAATATGCCATATAAACTCTTACAATCTTAAAATTCAGTTTTGTTTTCGATATATTATTATTTTTTTTTTTTTTTGTAATTTATAATGACATTGTTGTAATGGTGGTAACTAAATTACTCCATTTTTGTAACTAGTAGGACGCAAACGGGAAATGATAATAAGGATTTTTAGATTTTTATTGACGTCATTTTACTTACCCATCATACGTAGTATAGGGTAAGTCTTGTAATCGTTTTGAAAATCGAAAAAAAAATTTTGACGGATTTACACGTTTCAGACACTGGAGATTCCGAAAAACATATTTTTAGAAGAAAAAATTTGCCGTCCGTCTGTGTGTCTGTGTGTCTGTGTGTGTGTGTGTCTGTAAACGCTCTATCTCCCGAAAAAATTGAGATAGAGACTTGCAATTTGGTATGTACTTAGTATGTAATAATGGGAAGAAGCCTATTTCATTTCATTAACCTCGATTAACCGGAACTATTTTATTCGGACCCTCGAAATATTCGTTCTGATAAAAGGTATATAAAAATTTTCGAAATTGTTTATTTTAAGAAATGAATATAAAAGACAATAAAAAAACATAAATTTTACATAAAGCATGAAGTCGATCGGATAATTAGTTGCCGAGATATTTGGAATCCTATTTCCACACTCTTCGATTTTTCATGACCCTGTATTTCATCCAAATTTCACTTCAAAGAGATATTTTAATTGGAAATTTGATGCTTAATCAGATGCAATAAACCGCTAGTTAATAGGATTATTATTTTTGGAGTTATAAGGAAAAACCTCTTTCAAGCAATTCAGTAATCGAGCCTTTAAAGTTTGTGACGTCATCAAGCCACGATTTTATTTGAATTGCAATGCATTTTATAAGTAGTTTACACATTTTTATTTTAATATTTTACATTATGCATATCCATGATGGGTAAGTATTACGGTGGCCCCCAACGACTAGTTTACATTAAAATTGAAAATATTTTTTCTTTAATTTAAATACAGGAGAAAAATACTTTGATTAAATTACATTTTTCAAGAACATTCAAGGAAATAATAAAATAACTTCACATATGATCGCTTCAGGGATCAGCTTATTATAATTTGAAAAAAAGTCGCCCGTCGACAAATTGTCCTAGAATTATCGTAGTGTTTTTTTAATTTTTTAATTTAACCAAGGAGGTTAAACAAAAACATATATATGCACCACGCATTTAACTAGAGAATTATTACCCTACATTTAGAAGAAATAAATTAAAGAAGAAATGCTGATTTTGAACAATTTCTTAACGATGGCGAAAAAAACTTTTAACAAGGCCACTTAAAAGCGGAATGATTGGGCGAGAAAAGTGGCATTTTGTAAGCATTTATTTAAATTCATAAATCTGTTTATGACAAATATATATGCCATCAAAATGTTATCTATGCATTGGCAAATTAAACAATAACAAAAGAGAATCATCATGTCACATAAAGTAATGTTATTTTCAGTTTAGTTTTTCTTCTGAGTTGGCAAAAATCAATCATCCAAGAGTCTTTGGATTGTCAATACCTAATGTTTACGACAAAGAAAAAGAAATAGATAAGCACTTTAGTATGATGACATTGTATTTTTAGATCTAAACCGTGTTTTTTAGCAACTGTAGCAAGTAAGGTTAATTGATTTTTGCTTATTTTTTGTGAAAAGCATAAGAAAAACACAGCTTTTTTAATAATATTTACCAGAATGATTTTTGACATATTTCAGCACGACATGTACTTTTCTTAATAAAGAAAATTTTATGTGATAAATCATTCGATCTCATATTCGATTATTTTTATGCATGATAAACAGGGTGCAAACTAAAATCAGGAAATAGTCAAATAACGTCTGAACTGATAAAGCTAGAATTATGGGACAGGTGTCTACCTATGGTATAACGACTATACGCTGTAATATGAGAGCAGCTGAAGCGCCATCTAGTGACGAAATTTGTAAGTATCTCGAAAGCTATGAGAGATTTTGAAACAACTTTAATTACAAAAGTGTGTAGCGACCCGAATTTAGTCTTTATGTAAAAATATCTTTATTAAAAGCCCTCTGAAATGCACGTTTTTTTATATCCAATCACCGACTTAAGTACATTATTAATCTCGTGCAAAAGTGTGCCATTATAAGGAAAATACACATTTACTAATAAAACTAACACATGTATCTTGGGAACAATATGTTTGAATAACAAAACCAAAATAAGTATGTTTAATTTGTTTACCATCTGCACCATGTGTATTGTTGCCAATAGTGGACAGAATGAATATACTCAGATTGATTCTCTGATCAAAATATATTGTACCTTTTATTAGATGTGTTACTTTTATTAGTAAATGTGCATCTACCTTATGATGTCAGATTTCTGCACGCGATTAATGACGTATTTAAGCCAGTGATTGGTTATAGAAAATTTTTTCAAAGCTTGTAATAAACTTTTTGTATAACATTTAAGACGACACTTGATACTAAATAGAGGCATTAACACTTTTGGCAGTCTACCACAGTTTTCGGGTATTTTTCCGACTATTGATGGTTATTGCTAAAATTTGGTTTTGAAATTTATTATGCGTTTTCCAAATTGTTTATTTAGACATCATCTTTCACCTTACTAAACGGTAATGGCTTATAAAATTATTTTGGAAGTTTTGAAAAGTGTTACATAATCTATGCTTGACGCATGATTTTTCGTTCTTGTTACGCTTGACGTCTATATTTCACTCGATGTTCCACGCAACATTCCTCTTTCTCTTTCGCATGGATGCTCTCTTAAGATTTTTTAAAAATGCATTATATTTTCCTGTGAAAATTATATTACTTTTATAGAATACTAAAACTATAAGTTATTTAAAAAATATATTTACTTGATATTTAATAACAAAAGCATTTTAATAGAAATATTAAGGATAAAAGTAATAAGAATTTTGGCAAAAAAAATCTTATTATAAACTTTATTAATTTACTTAAAAAATTTTAGTTCAAAGTTTGCTTTTTATTACTTTTAACTATAAAAGAATCTTTAGTTTCCGTTATGTAATTTTGATGTGATGACAAAATTTGAACTTAATTTAAAACTTTCTTTAAAATAATCTAATGTAATTAAAAAAAAAAGAAAAAAAGAAAAAAAGAAGGAATTAAAGAAAGAAAAAATATAATCAGCTTTCAAACGAAACCGTCTTCTTCCCCTTGAAGCCTAAGTTCTGAATAAATCTAGTAATTAAAACCTTGTGTCAAAATCTTAATTAAACCCTGCAGCAATATCGATTTACACGTGTTCAGAAAATATTATCTGTGTAAAGGAAGCTTAAACGACAATGTTTGTCAAGTAAAACATTTGTGTTATAATGTTTTAAATAAAATAACTTCTCTAGAAACTTAGAAAATGCTTTTTATTAGCTCACAGGCTATCAAAGCCTGAGAGCTTATGTGCCCGCCCGTTCTGTATGTATGTATGTATGTATGTATGTATGTACAGTCGTGGAAAAAAAAACGGAACACCCCCCACTAACTCTGCAACAAATTATAGTAGTAGGAAGTGACTGGTACCAAACGTATGGAAATAAAGTCTACTTTTAAGTGATGTATATAAAATTTGCTTAGGGGGCCATATACATATAAAAACACACCCAAACTTTGTTTTTTTCAATAGCAAGACCCACATTTGACAACATATTTGAAATCTACAGTTCAAACTATGCCTAGATACCAAATTTCATTAAATTCCTACGATTAGTTTCTGAGAAATTAATTACTTTATAATGAGCATATTTAAGGGGCTGTATCCAAATTGAAGTTCGGTACTCGATTGTTGAAATGCTGCAGAATGTCACCTTTTAATGTATTATGTTTTACCGATATGACCATTTTACTCACTTAATAAGTTTCGGTTATTGTTATATGCTGTAAGATAATGTTTACAAGTGTTGAATTATCCGATTTTAACCCATTGGGGACGAGCGACACGTATGCGTGACGCATAAGATGCTCAGAATCCTCGATTTTTCCCACCAGTTATTTTTTATTGCAAGCTTTGCCTTATTATATCTTAGCATTTCCACAATTCAATTAGACGAAAATTTCTGTTTTGAAAAACCGGTGTTAAATTATTAAAAATTCCGTAATAGACTCTCGTCACGAAGGGATTAAAAAACCATAAAATTATTTGTAATTAAAATAGTCTTAGAATATGTAAATGTTATTGGAATTTTACAGGTGCTTTTATAATGCTTTTTCTCAGATTTTGCATCTATTTAACTCGCCTTTTCTTTAGTTTATTGGCAGAAACGTGAATAATATTGACAGATACAAAATTTAGAATTAAAAAAAAAATAGTATAAAGCAGCGTAATGAAACAAAGTAAAAATAACAAAAAAAAAAAGGCAGATAAATTGTTTTTTAGTCTGAAAATAAATCCAGACATTGCTTTTTTTTTAGTAGCGAGAGAAGGGTGGGGGGGGAGGGTGTCTTGTTTTGAGATATGTTCGCAGAATTTACATTCCGATTTATTTGAAGACCTAAAACTAAATATATGTTATAAAGACATCTGAATAACTTTACATCCGTTATTCTCCTTCGGAATAGGGGTAATAATTCTATGATTAAACCTATTCTGGTAGTTCATTTGAAATTTTACAATTAACTCATTAATGCCTCCTGGCAAGAAAACTTGCCATATGACATTTATTATTTATTATTATTATTATTATTATTAGATTTTTTTGCACACTGCTAGCGATTGGGAAATAATCTTGCCTATCAGAAAACCATAAAAATAACTTGTAATTTTTTTTCAATTAGCCTGTTTAATCGAATAGATTTAAATACGAAAGTTATAGAAGAAATATTGTAATTTTTTCTTCGCAATAAACTACCAATATAAACCTTACCTATTAATCCATGTTGAAACAGTTTGAAGAGACACTTGAAAATGCCCAGCTATATAACGAAAACCTCTTCCAGCTTGCCACATGCCAATCATTTGGCCTTTCGTTGCTTCAGTTAATTGTGGGGCCATTTTGTTTCAGCGAATACTCTACACATATGCATTTATAATAAACTTCACTTCAAACATATATACTGCAGAAAAAACAATATAGCTTTATTAGACTGGAAAAGAAGCTATAAATCCATTTAAAGGTAACAAAAATAATTAAGTTTTTTCTAAGGTAGAACTGATCATATTTTTCAAAAATGAGCTTTATTAATTTAAAAATAAAAGCGAAACTATTTTCCATAAATGAAAACATATATCTCATGCAAATACGTTTTACGTAATTTTAATGGAAAAATTTTAAAGCAGACATTGAAAAAGTAAAAGAAATATATATATATATATATATACTAATAAAGGCTGGGGTTCTGGTGCCTCGCTATATCTTATATCTTACTACAATCGCAGGTCGTTGTCAGAGTTGTTTAACGTAAGATCACGAAGCATTGAAATACGGTTTACGCATTGTTTATAGTGTAAGACAGACTTAATCTCTAAGTTTATCAAGTCACTATAATCCCAGCCTATGAGTATAATATTTTCTCAAAGAGGAATGAGAGCTCTCCGACCCGAATATCGATTCTTACCACTAAATTTTAATAGTATTCTCCAACGTAAAGAATTTCAGAAATTTTGTCCTTGAATAAGGTAACAAATACTATTAAAATTTAGTGGTGTCAATCGGAATTTCGAGTCGGAGCGCTCCCATCCCTATTCAAACTATGCTTTAATGCACATCATAGACGGCCCCTTAAAGCAGCATTTTGTCGTTTTTTAAGCATAATTTGAAAACTACTTTGAAAAAAAAATTGAAATTTTGAATACACATAAAGCAGGACATAATAAATATAAATCCATCAAAAAATTGTAGGTTGCAATTCATAATTTTTTCGAATATTAATTTCATAATTCATAATTCATATTATAAAATTTTAAAAATTACAAATTTGACGTAGTTATGTTTGGGTTTTTGAGTTTTATAACCAAACAAAACGTTAGCACATTAGGATTATAATTTTAGGAGATATTAATAAAAATATGAAAATGTAATTTAACATTAGAAGCTCTAAAATTTGAATGTTTATAACTCAAAAACTTATCATCCAAATGACTTAAAATTTTGTATCTAGGCATAGTTTGAACCGAAGATTTAAAATATCATGTCAAAAGTGGGTGTTGCCATTGACAAAATTAAAGTTTAGGCTGGTTTTAATATGTAGATGGCCCCTTAAGCAAATTTTAGATACATCACTTAAAAGTAGACTTTATTTCCAATCGTTTGGTACCAGTCACGTCCTTCTACTATAATTTGTTACAGAGTTAGTGGGGGGTGTTCCGTTTTTTTTTTCCACGACTGTACGTATGTACGTACGTAACGCGATAACTCTTGACAGAACTAACCGTTTTGCTTCCAATTTTGTTTATAGGTTCCTTGTGATAAGGCGCTTCCCTGATTAGTTTTGGGGATTGATTGTTTAACTATAAAGGGGGGAACGGGGGCTAACCCCCCTTAATTATGTTGGGGTATTTGATAAAGTGATAAATAACCAAAAGAATGAATTTTGTTGATTTTTGGAAATTAAAACAATTTTTCACAAATACTAATTAAAAAAAATGAACAGAGAGATGCAATAAACAAAGCAAACCAAATAAATTTTGAATAACTAAAATAAATTAAGTAAATGAATAAATTTGCCAAAAGGTATCAACAAAATTCTCATTTATCACCATACCGCTTATACCCAACAAGTGGTTTGACGAATTGGAACATTGTTATGGTAAATTAAATGAAATTCATTAAAACTTTATAGAACAGATTTTGAATAAGAAAGACATAAAAAAAAGGTCCTGCAATCCTTCCAGAATTTTGAAAGGCACAAAAAAAGGGGGAAAGAAGTTAATTAAAATAAGGATATAGATAATTAATTGAAGTTACAAAACATGATCATATCAATGTACCAATTTGCCAGAACCATGCGAGTGATTTTGTATAGTGGCTAGTAACAAACCAAGAGTAACTAGATAAAACATAGTTTTCCTTTTTTAATAAGAATTTGGTGTAACTTAATTACCTTAAATGCAGCTAATAAACTTTAAGGATTAAACATAGTTAATATAAAATTTTTCTTTTACATTCATCTTCAATTCTTTTACTTCAATTAAGAACAGGTTAAATTTACCTTATTTATTAAATCCTTTTCTCTATAAAGGAAAATAAAAGTACTTCACAATATTTTTAAGAAGCAATTTAATATTTAAAGAAAACCAAATTAATAAGCATTTCCAGAAACAAAACAAGGATTTAAATTTTACTTATTTAATTTTAATTGATGAAGGAAAATTAAATGAAGTCACAATCAAAGTAAATTAAAATTAGCAAGGTTTAAATATTAAATAATTACTTTCTCTGATTGTTTAAATAATTAAACAAAATTCATTATCCATTAAATAGTAATGTTAAATTTAGATAAAACACAAATGAATTTCTATGATGCATACAAATAAGTCAAAGACAGAATATCACCACGAATTTGATTTTTTATTAACTTATGAAAAAAGAATTGTTAGATAAAACACCAACATAATCAGATAAATGAAACGCCAACATATTCAGATTTATAGGTATAAGGTTAGTTGGTAACAGGTGATTTAATCACACATATATATGCATCAAGGTATATATATATATATTCATGGTAAAATAATAATAATAATAAAAGGCACTTATTCATTAACATGGAAAATATTTACCAAAAGCTCACTGGCAGATTCAACACTCGTTACGCTGAGGCTTAACAGTCCTGGTAAACATATTAGTAATGTTCCAGGGTTAGCCGTCTTACTTTCACAAACATGGGGCACTACACGAAGAGACTTTAGGAATCATTGAATATTTAAGTATCTCTTCTGTAAGGAATATGGAGCAGGTAACCAGCTATACGATTTTTCTTTGAAGATATGTTTCGGCGTTATGCTCTGTAGTTGAACGGTGTCAGCTGTAAAGAGCTAGGATTACCCTTTTTTCTTTTCTCCCGAATGCTCCGAAAGCTTTCGACATACTCTTTTTACAAGCGGCAGTCTTCCAATTTATCTAATTTATGCTTAACTGCCATCGAATGAGCATTGGCTCCAACAAAAAAATGCTCTCAACCGTCACAGCTCTCGGTAGTCAGATCTTATTCAAACATAACTATTATAGTGACTCACTGTCTTGTCGGTCAGAGCTTATTTCTATCTTGAGGCACCAGACGCCTTTTTTTTTTTTTAAGCAGGCATCTCGCTCACCGGTAAAACTTCGAATGCCTCTCAAATTCTCTGGCCACCACCAGGAAAACTCCAGGAGGGGGGGGGGGGGAGAGAGGAAAGGCCTCAGCCTTCCCCTAAAAAACTCATATACAGTATATCCCAGGCTACAATCTCCCGCGCTAAACTATACCAGGGAAAAAAACATCCCCCGCGAATACGTTACGTAAAACCATTGGTCGTCGCTCTCTTGCGGGTGGAACTACTTCGCATAGGGGTGATGGCATGTGTACAGCTGTTCCGTTTTCGCTCCTTCTTTCGACCTCCCACGTGAACTGTTGTTTACATAAAACGGAATAATT
Organism: Maratus michaelseni; assembly: GCA_963931845.1. Taxonomy (NCBI): domain Eukaryota; kingdom Metazoa; phylum Arthropoda; class Arachnida; order Araneae; family Salticidae; genus Maratus; species Maratus michaelseni. Next base: position 389,222,704 of record OZ007588.1, read on the forward strand.
GGGCTCGTAAAAACGAATAATAAAACTTTAACAATACGGGCCACTATCTGCCGCCCGAGTCCTGCTTTTTCCACGAAAGATCTACAGAGCAGATTAAGGCGACCAACAACGCTAAAGTTGTTTACGAAAAAACAGCATAAATGGAGTCAAAAACTCCTGACAATACAAGCTAATATACGTTGTCTGGGAAATGGATTTTTATTGCCCAAGTGTCCGAGAGCATTTGAAAATTTCCCAGGGTAACAAGGACCACCCCAGTGAAATTATAACTTATGGGGGAAATATAAAAATTATGATTTTAAGTAAAAGAGACAATGAATTTGTTTTAGCTTAGACATTTAAAAGAAAGAAAAGGTATTTTAACTCCATTATTTCAGACTAAAATAAAGAGAATATTAAATGAAAAACATTACGATTATTATAAAAGGAGGGGGGGAGGCTACAACTTATGTAGAAAAAATAAAGAAAATATGGAAAATTTAGAATAAATGAAAAAACCTACCCTAACATGACTCTCCCTTTACCGCAAAAAAATAAAATTTTTTGATAAAAAAAATTTAATTTTTTGAAACGTGCAGACCGAAACAGAAAAAAAATTTTTGCAAGGGTTACCGGGCTGAGAGGTAGTTCACAGTACGCTGGAGATTCCACAATATAAGACCTAACCGTTCGAGCAGGCCAGACATCGGTCCGAAGAACAATCATGAATTATAGAGTGAAGTCGCCGCTGTCAGATATACACTCCGGAATGTACACTAAGAGCTGCCCACCATGAACCACTCCCAAGTAACTGCTGAAATACCTGACGACTAGAACTGGGAAAACCACAAGGGGGTAACAAGACACCTAAGGAGTACTGCCTTCTAAGGCGGGGGAAAATTGCACTTTGTTTCTACATAGGACACCTTCGCTGCATAACCATTTCTAAGTCCTGATACCGAATCCCACCTATAAACATACCTGTGCATGCTCCGAATTCCACGACTGTTACTGTATGTTGCAACTCCTAGCAGGTTCTACTTACAATACGTTAACCTATCTACCTATACGACCAAAATTTTGCCAAAAAACAAACTAAATTATTTACAAGTTTTTTTTTTTTTTTTTTTTTTTTTTGAATTTTGGAAAAGGGGTGCAAGAGTGTTGAGACTGCCAACTGAAAAACAATACATTACTCATAATAATATATACAACATTTGCATAAAATCATGATAAATTGGCCAGTTCGATGTGAAAACAAAATCAAATTACAACATACATTTACCTATATCAGTACTACTGGCACATACAATAACCAAAAAAAAATAAGCAACTGGGTATTTACACATGTAATGGACTTATGACACAACATATTTCATCAAAGTAATCGAGTAACAGTATACCGAAGTTTAAAATAGGATAACAAATGCAAAATGAACCCCGGAATAAAGTTAAAGTCTGTAAAAGTGGTGTTTGGGGTGTAGAGTAAATGTATATAAATGCAGTTACAACAAGAAAACACTGTGCATGGGAAAAGTAGTTATGTTCTTGTGCTACCCACAGGTAGACGGAACCAGCCTAGAAATTTTTTTTTTTTACTGGAAACATTGTTTTCCAAAGAAAACCTAGACAGTGATGATGCAGTATCATCAGACTACCCAATTTACCTACCCAAAACCAAATAAAAACAGATGTGACTCATAACACATAGTCACAACAAAACAAGGTCACAATTCCCATAGAAATAAAAAGGCTTATGTGTATAGAGTATATATAATTACTAATTTTGAAGACATACATACAAAAAAAAACACAATTTAGAAGCAGAAAGTAAATTTAAGATAATCACAAATTTTAAAAGGTAGAATTTTCAGGAAGAAAAAAAATATTTACAAAAAAAAAATCACTACCCAGTAGGATTACATAAAATACTACTCTGCTGACATTGCACTAGAAGAAAAACAAAAAGGAATTTCATGAACGAAACCAAAGGGGTAAATTGGTATGTCACACCTAAGTATCAAAATAAAAACTATAATATGCCAAACTACATTCCTAGACTAAAAGTGGTATAAAAACACATGAAAAAAAATATATATATACATAATTAGGAATCTATAATATCGTACTTGCGTGCATACGATGAAAAGTGCCAACCGATTCAGCCTAACACTTGCTGTTAAAACAAGGAGGAAAAAAAAAAATCTGCCATTTTCAAAGTACCCAGAATACCTCTTAAATTTGAAGAAAAAACTGCACAAAAAGGTGTGCGGAGGGGTATTTACTAATACAAGTAGCTAAATACCACTAAAAAATGTATGTATACACGACACAGGGTGTATAAAAAACACGAAATCGGGTTTCCGATTCTCGCCAAGTGAACCAAAACAAACCATGTTTGGGTCAGAAAACGCTAATATATACGACGAAAAATATATAAAATTACTATAAAATACACTGCAATACATAGACACACATAAATATTACGAAATAAAACTATAAATACACATAAATAAAAGAATATAAGGAAACTAAATTTTATAAATAGGGCGAGTTCGTCTTTCACGTAGCCTGTAAGCGTCCTGCGAAGTCGGCTGCGGTCGATTCAATGATTTCGACTTATTCGCTTTGTTAATCGAATTTTCTGCAACACTAGTTTCGCTGGTCGTTGTTGCTATTTCACACTCCTGTACTTCCCTTTCCGATTCATTATTCTCCTCCGATAGAGCTTCCTCCGCTGATTCACTTTTCTGCTGATGGTTATCAGCTGAATTTTCAACCTCCGGAGTTTTGTTTGAGTGAGGAGGAGGGGGGTCGATCTCGGCTGGATCGCTAGCTGAATTCGCTTGGCTTCCTTGAGTGCTGAATTCATTTTGAGTAATCGTACCAGGGTTACTCTCTTGAGTGTCAGAACTTGGTATAACACAGCAATCGCGACGGCGTCTGCGCTGAGCGAATTGCTCTGCATGGGGAATCGATTGCTGCACATCGATAGGTGGATCGTCAATCGAATCTGGGACACTCTGTTGTTGTTGTGGGTCGTCGGACCAAATCGGGAGTCTGTTTTTAAAGACAGATTGGCGATCCACATGGACAACTTGAACGTTTTTGGGATTTGCAACAAGGGCGATTTTAAAATTTACCTCATTTAATTTTTCCAAGATAATGAAGGGGCCATTATTCAACTTACTTAATTTTTTTGTTGTACCAGGTGCCCTTGCTGGAGTGAAAAGCCAAACCAGATCACCAACTTTTAGTTTCTTGTCAACAGCTGTGTTTTCTCTATACTTTTCTTGATTCTCTGATACTTTTATTAAATGATTGTGCACTTCAGCGTACACCTTTTGCAGAGCTGGTATCAAAAGTTCACAAAAAGAGGGGGCATCATTATAACTAAACTGGGGGGGTTGAGAGAATAAATTATAGGGTAGGTTAAGGTTTCTACCATACATTACAGCTGCTGGAGTTAATTTGGTAGATGAGTGCACAGCCGTGCGCATGGCTAAAAGTGCAAATTTAAGCTTGGTGTCCCAGTCTGATTGATTCTCATTCACAATATGACACAGGGCGTTTTTTAGAGTCCTGTTCTGGCGTTCTATCTGAGCATTTCCGGCCGGGTGATATGCCGTGGTTTTGGGATGTTTTATTCCAAACATTTTGTACACATGCTCGATAGCTGCAGAAATTAAATTGGGTCCTCTGTCGGTTGAGATTTAACATGGAGCTCCATAACGTGAAATGAAGTCTGCGAGAGTATCGGCTACCACATCAGATGTGATTGAGGATATCGCATAAGCTTCAGGCCACTTTGAAAATGCATCAATGTATGTAATTATAAATTTGTTACCCGAAAAGGTAACAGGAAGAGGCCCTATAACATCGAGGTTCACTTTATTCATAGGGAAATGAGGTGTGGGTACACGTTGGAGGGGTGCAAGTTGATTTGCTTTGTGCACTCTTTTTTCTTGACAGCTAACGCACGACTCCACTAGGTGCTTGACATCTGCCGACATTCCTGGCCAATAAAAGTGCTCACGAATGCGGTCTATTGTCTTTTTAAAAGCTTGGTGACAAGCAGCTAGGGATTCGTGGGTTAGTGCAAACACTTGCTCAACCATTTTCTTCGGCACCACAAGTTTGATAGGATTATTCAATAGGGGTGACTCCCGTGTATCCTCGCATACAAGAAGATCATCCCTAAAGAAAAATCTCAAATACTTGGGTGCAACTTCAAGATTTTCACTAATTTTGCGAGCAATTTCACAGCACTTTTTATCTGTTTTCTGTAATTCACCTATCTTTTCTAAAAGGTTGGAATGTGGCATAAAAGTTGTCTCCTTCGCTACGTGTATAGAAAAGTTGCAATTGGTGACATTATCCGGTTTGCTATCTGTGGTGAACCTTGAAAGAAAGTCTGCAACGCTATTACATTTTCCCTTAATATATCTGATGGTAAATGTAAAATCAGAAAGTGTACAGATCCACTTAGCCATACGTGATGTGGGATCCTGAATTTTGAGCATGTACGTAAGAGGTGCATGATCAGTGTATATATAAAAATGAGTATTGGCAAGGTAGCACTTAAAGTGTGCAGTGGCCCATACTAATGCCAATAACTCTCTCTCAGTGGCGGAGTACCTCGTCTCAGCGTCTTTGAGTTTCCTACTAGCAAATGCGACAGGGTGGAGCATCTCATTTTCATCCAGTTGTGAAAGTACTGCCCCGAGTGCTTCGCCACTCGCATCGGTGTAGAGGTAAATCTCCTTATCAAAATTAGGAAGGGCGAGACATGGTTTGGATATTAATGCAGATTTTAAATCCTCAAATTCCTCCTGTGCTGCTTGGTTCCAAGTGAACCGACCCGTATCTTTAGTGAGGTTGATCAGATTTCTTGCTCTTTTAGAAAAATCTGGCAAAAATCGCCTATAGAAGGAGAGTGCACCGATGAAGGATCTGACAGCCTTTCGGGTGTTAGGAGGTTGGAATTTCCTTATCACTTGAATATTTTTGTTGATTGGTGACACTCGTCCTTTTTGGATTTCAAAGCCCAAGTATTGGATCTTGTCGGATAAAAATGTACACTTACTGGGTTTGAGTTTAAGCTTGTGTTGGCGAAGTCTTTCAAAAACAAGCTTAAGTTTATTTATATGGGATTCGACATCTTTAGAAGCTATTACTATATCGTCGATGTATACTAAAATTCCCAAATTTCCTAGGTCACCAAAAATTGCAGACATAAGACGTTGAAAACTGTTTCCCGAATTCGAAAGTCCGAAACAGTTTCGATTCCACTCAAATAACCCTTTGTGAGTAATAATAGCTGTTTTATATTTATCCTCGGGACGGATAGTTTGTTGAAAAAACCCACTAGTTAAGTCTAATGTGGAAAAAAAATTTGAGCCTGATAAGGCGTCAACTGAGTCTGTGATGTTTGGTATGGGGTAGGCATCTTTCATTAGATTTTTATTTAATTTTCTAAAGTCAACAGCCAGTCTGTAAGATCCGTCTGATTTTTTCACAAGAATGACCGGCGAAGCAAATTCTGAAATAGATGGGGAAATTATATTGGCCTGTAGTAAAATATTTAGTTGATCTTCCATTTCCTGTCGTAAGTTATGGGGGACTCTATATGCTTTACATTTAACCGGTTTTTCTGAAGTTAGATTAATTGAATGGGGTATGGTGTCACAGCCGGGTAAGTCTAAGACAGACGCAGCAAAAACATCTTTATTATCTTGTAAAAATTCTTGCATTTTTAATTTTAAGGGGGGTTCTAAGTGGTCTAAATTAATTTCGGAACTCCAACTGAGGTCAGCATGGTCAAAATCTGCAATTGGAGGGGGAGTATTGATATTACAGGTTAAATTACAATTATCTGGGGTTACGTTAGAATTATCAATACATTTTTGAACTTTTGCTACTAAAGTACCCTTATTTAATACTATATTGTTATCAGAAAAGTTAGCAAAGGATAGAAATAGGCCATGTTCTTGGGTACAAATGGATCTAGAAATTAAGAGGCCTGCATGTAAATTCTTAGCAAAGGGCTCTAACATTAAAATACTATCCTTGTCATTGAAATTTTCCTTCGTACATCTGACTTTAGCTAAAATTTTAGACTGGGCTGGGATTTCAAGTTTATTGCACAAAGATGCCATACTGATATTACACGCCTTTTTCTCAACATCATGTTTACCTATATTTTCACTAATATTATCTGCTTGCATTTCCTCATTTTCAGTAAATTCATAACTACCCATTTCAGAATTTTCAGAATTATCACTAAACTGCTCCCCAATATTTGCATTTACATTATTTACACTATAAAATTCTGATTTGATTTGAGAAATACATTGTTCAAAATTTTGAAAATTTTCCTCACATTGTTTACTATTTCCCGAAGCAATTTTATCAACAGTAGTACCACCCGGTAATTCTTCCATCATAAAAACCTGGCAATCACTATTACTTTCATCACATATCCTGTTACACCTTTTATCAACATTATTTTCTTCGTCACTACTATTCTGACTGTGATGAACCTTCCTTATCTCCCTACTATTCCCTAATTTTATTTTCTCTGCACAGTTTCTTATTTCAATATCTTTCGAATAGTCAGGGGTACTACTTTTTGCTATCAATTTAGCCTCAGTTTCAACTTTATGATCTATGGGATAGTTATTTTTGCAAGTATTTACACTAGAATTGTTATTATTTACATTACACATACATTTACATTTAGCACAATTATACACATTAATAGGATTATTATATACAGGTAATTCATAACATTGCACGCATGGGTCACTACTCTTACCTTGTTTGTTTACCTTTGTTTCCTCTAAACACACATTACTATTTTTGGTACAAGGAGGGGTAAGCAGGGTTTGTTTACATAGTGTTTGATCCGAAGCCTGAAGAGAAACAGTATTTGTGGCACAATCAATGATTGCATTGTATTGTTTCAAAAAGGGCATACCTAGAATGGCATCAAATTCCTTCGCCAACTTGCCCTGCACTACAAAAAAAACAGTTTGGCATTGGGTGTTATGGAATTTAAAATTCATAACTACTTTTTCAGTAAGAGGAACTTGTTCTCCAGTTACTGTCAGAATAGGCGTATAACATTGTTGCACATTATAGTCTGTGAGCGAGTTCAAAATTACACTGCATAAAAGATTAATCGCAGAACCTGAGTCACAGACGGCAGTTATGTTAGTATTACCTATAAGTATACTGGCAGTTGGCAAGTTATAAGACTGCGGAGAAAAAACACTGTATACCGCAGGTGGGTCGGTGGCCTTTTTTGGAATCAGTTCGACTACCTCTGATTCAGCCGATCCCCGTTTAAATGAACATTCTCAGTAACAGTGGGATTATTAGTTGCATCATTTGCTTGCTGACCCTCTGCATAATTTTGTACTCTGTTCCTACCACTTCTGTTGCTGTTGTAATTATTTCCTCTGTTTCCCCTGAAGTTTCCTCTCCTGTTGTAACTTCCCGGTAACTATTTTCATATCCTCCCCTGCTCCTAAAATTATTGCCTCTGCTCCTATTAAAATTATACACATATTGGGGGCACTCTCTAGCATAATGACCGGGTTGGGAACAATAAAAACAAGTAACATTTCTACTGGGCACTATTTCCTGGCTCTGCACCTCTCTCTCTCTGCTTTTATCACTTATTAGGTTGTCAAGTTTGGAATTTAGAGCCTCAATCTGTATTCTAAGAGTTTCTATTTCTGCATTGTTGTCCCTAGTTGGCTGAGTAGCTGCACAAGCTAGATTCTGCGGGAAATTTTGTTGATATAAAAGGGGGTTTGGTTCCTCATGTAAAGTGTAAAAAGGATTTACACTGCGGCACGCTCTTTCCTCCAGGAGAGCAAAAGTTAAAATTTGCTGTGGGGTTTTGGGATCTTTGGTGATGACACCCTTTCTGATCTCAGGTGCAAGGTTGTTTAAAAGCATAGAGTGAAGCATGGCTTCACGGCTTTTGTTGACAATGGCATCAGCTACTCCATCAATAACGAGTGCCTTTGATGAGAGGTCAGATGCAGCATCAAAAAACTCTTGCACTGACATACCTGGAGTTTGCTTAAAGTTGAGGAATTTGGCAAGTGCAACATCAGGAGTAGGTGTTTGGACAAATTTATTTTTTAAAATACTTAATAATTCCGCACTAGTTTTATCTTTGTGGGGCTTAACTAATCTCGCCGCAGTACCATTTAAGCGGTTAAGGAGGGCAAATTTTTTCTCACTATCATCCCAAGCAAAAAGGGTGGAGAGACTATTCAGTTTCTCTGAAAAGTCAGTAAATGAGACTGAGCTAGCCTCTCCATTAAATGGTGGTATGTTGCACAAGTTGTCAACTAACGAATTTTTTTTCTGGAGCTCTACCAGCTCCTTAGTAGGATCTCCTTTGGCCATAATAAAGTCAGATAATTATACAGAACTCAGATTATAACAGATAATTATACAGAAAATAATAAATAGAAGGCAGAAAAGGGGAAAAATGGGGATTATATACCTCGGTAGCATAAGATCATCACCAATTTCATTATACACATTTTAAAATATCAATCTTAATATTTAAAAAATATACATAGAAAATTTTACCATATTGATATATGCAAAAATTTCACAATAAGTAAAAACCGATATCCAGTTGCTCCAATTATGTAATGTAAAACAAAATTTACAGTCAAAAACAAAAGTTTTACTTCTTGGTAACCGCAGGAATGTTTCTACACGGCACCATTTTCTTGTTGGGGTATTTGATAAAGTGATAAATAACCAAAAGAATGAATTTTGTTGATTTTTGGAAATTAAAACAATTTTTCACAAAAACTAATTAAAAAAAATGAACAGAGAGATGCAATAAACAAAGCAAACCAAATAAATTTTGAATAACTAAAATAAATTAAGTAAATGAATAAATTTGCCAAAAGGTATCAACAAAATTCTCATTTATCACCATACCGCTTATACCCAACAAGTGGTTTGACGAATTGGAACATTGTTATGGTAAATTAAATGAAATTCATTAAAACTTTATAGAACAGATTTTGAATAAGAAAGACATAAAAAAATGGTCCAGCAATCCTTCCAGAATTTTGAAAGGCACAAAAAAAAGGGGAAAGAAGTTAATTAAAATAAGGATATAGATAATTAATTAAAGTTACAAAACATGATCATATCAATGTACCAATTTGCCAGAACCATGCGAGTGATTTTGTATAGTGGCTAGTAACAAACCAAGATTAACTAGATAAAACATAGTTTTCCTTTTTTAATAAGAATTTGGTGTAACTTAATTACCTTAAATGCAGCTAATAAACTTTAAGGATTAAACATAGTTAATATAAAATTTTTCTTTTACATTCATCTTCAATTCTTTTACTTCAATTAAGAACAGGTTAAATTTACCTTATTTATTAAATCCTTTTCTCTATAAAGGAAAATAAAAGTACTTCACAATATTTTTAAGAAGCAATTTAATATTTAAAGAAAACCAAATTAATAAGCATTTCCAGAAACAAAACAAGGATTTAAATTTTACTTATTTAATTTTAATTGATGAAGGAAAATTAAATGAAGTCACAATCAAAGTAAATTAAAATTAGCAAGGTTTAAATATTAAATAATTACTTTCTCTGATTGTTTAAATAATTAAACAAAATTCATTATCCATTAAATAGTAATGTTAAATTTAGATAAAAAACAAATGAATTTCTATGATGCATACAAATAAGTCACAGACAGAATATCACCATGAATTTGATTTTTTATTAACTTATGAAAAAAGAATTGTTAGATAAAACACCAACATAATCAGATAAATGAAACGCCAACATATTCAGATTTATAGGTATAAGGTTAGTTGGTAACAGGTGATTTAATCACACATATATATGCATCAAGGTATATATATATATATATTCATGGTAAAATAATAATAATAATAAAAGGCACTTATTCATTAACATGGAAAATATTTACCAAAAGCTCACTGGCAGATTCAACACTCGTTACGCTGAGGCTTAACAGTCCTGGTAAACATATTAGTAATGTTCCAGGGTTAGCCGTCTTACTTTCACAAACATGGGGCACTACACGAAGAGACTTTAGGAATCATTGAATATTTAAGTATCTCTTCTGTAAGGAATATGGAGCAGGTAACCAGCTACACGATTTTTCTTTGAAGATATGTTTCGGCGTTATGCTCTGTAGTTGAACGGTGTCAGCTGTAAAGAGCTAGGATTACCCTTTTTTCTTTTCTGCCGAATGCTCCGAAAGTTTTCGACATACTCTTTTTACAAGCGGCAGTCTTCCAATTTATCTAATTTATGCTTAACTGCCATCGAATGAGCATTGGCTCCAACAAAAAAATGCTCTCAACCGTCACAGCTCTCGGTAGTCAGATCTTATTCAAACATAACTATTATAGTGACTCACTGTCTTGTCGGTCAGAGCTTATTTCTATCTTGAGGCACCAGACGCCTTTTTTTTTTTTTTAAGCAGGCATCTCACTCACCGGTAAAACTTCGAATGCCTCTCAAATTCTCTGGCCACCACCAGGAAAACTCCAGGAGGGGGGGGGGGAGAGAGGAAAGGCCTCAGCCTTCCCCTAAAAAACTCATATACAGTATATCCCAGGCTACAATCTCCCGCGCTAAACTATACCAGGGAAAAAAACATCCCCCGCGAATACGTTACGTAAAACCATTGGTCGTCGCTCTCTTGTGGGTGGAACTACTTCGCATAGGGGTGATGGCATGTGTACAGCTGTTCCGTTTTCGCTCCTTCTTTCGACCTCCCACGTGAACTGTTGTTTACATAAAACGGAATAATTGGGCTCGTAAAAACGAATAATAAAACTTTAACAATACGGGCCACTATCTGCCGCCCGAGTCCTGCTTTTTCCACGAAAGATCTACAGAGCAGATTAAGGCGACCAACAACGCTAAAGTTGTTTACGAAAAAACAGCATACATGGAGTCAAAAACTCCTGACAATACAAGCTAATATACGTTGTCTGGGAAATGGATTTTTATTGCCCAAGTGTCCGAGAGCATTTGAAAATTTCCCAGGGTAACAAGGACCACCCCAGTGAAATTATAACTTACGGGGGAAATATAAAAATTATGATTTTAAGTAAAAGAGGCAATGAATTTGTTTTAGCTTAGACATTTAAAAGAAAGAAAAGGTATTTTAACTCCATTATTTCAGACTAAAATAAAGAGAATATTAAATGAAAAACATTACGATTATTATAAAAGGAGGGGGGGGGAGCTACAACTTATGTAGAAAAAATAAAGAAAATATGGAAAATTTAGAATAAATGAAAAAACCTACCCTAACAATTAAGATAAATGGTTTTTTCATGCAGAATTGTCCAATTTTCTTCAAATTTTGTATATAGGTTCATTGTGATAAGGTTCTTTCCTGATTAGTTTTGGGGTTCATAGGTTAAGTATAAAGGGGCTAACGGGGGGGGGAATCCTCCCCCTTAATTTAGATAAATGAATTTTTCATGCAGAGTTATCCGATTTTCTTCCAATTTTGTTTATAGGTTCCTTGTGATAAGGCGCTTCCCTGATTAGTTTTGGAGATTGATTGGTTAACTGTAAAAGAGGGGGAACGGGGGGCTAACCCCCCTTAATTTGGATAAATGGTTTTTTCATGCAGAATTATCCAATTTTATTCAAATTTCGTATATAGGTTCATTGTGATAAGGTTCTTTCCTGATTAGTTTCGGGGGTTCATAGGTTAAGTATAAAGGGGGTAACGGGGGGGTTAATCCTCCCTCCTTATTTTAAATAAATGATTTTTTTCATGCAGAGTTATCCGATTTTCTTCAAACTTTCTATATGGGCTCATTGTGGTAAGGGGCTTCCCTGGTTAGTTTTGGGGGTTCATTGGTGAAGTGTAAAGGGGGGAAACGGGGGCTACCCCCCACCTTAATTTCGATAAATGGGTTTTTCATGCAGAATTATCCAATTTACTCCAAATTTTGTATATAGGCTCATTGTGGTAAGGCACTTCCCTGATTAGTTTTGGGGGTTCACTGGTAAAGTATAAAGGGGGGAACGGGGGGGACTAACCCCCCTTGATATAGATAAATGGGTTTTTTAAGCAGAATTATCCGATTTTCTTCAAATTTTATATATATGTTCATTGTGATAAGGCGCTTCTCTGATTAGTTTTGGGGGGTATTTGGTTAAGTATAAAGGGGGGACGGGGGGCTAACCCCCCCCTTAATTTAGATAAATGGATTTTTCATGCAGAATTATCCGATTTTTTCAAATTTTGTATATAGGTTCATTGTTGTAAGGCGCTTCTCTGATTAGTTTTATGGGTTCATTGGTTAATTATAAGGAGAAACGGGGGATGGTTCCCCCCTCTTAATATATTGTCTATTTCTTCATTTTTCGAGTGCTTATTTCAAATTCTTTGAAATAAGAATATAATTTACAGTTAGTGTGAATAGCCTGTGAGCTCAATGCCGTCAGTTTAACTGGGCAGTTTTCTTTTATTTTATTTGTTAGCATTTATAAATAAGTTAAAAATATTGAAATTTAACATGTAATTCTTTTTTTTTTAATTTTAATTGTTTGAAAAAACAAATTGGGCTACTCTGATATAAAAATTAAGTAGTTTTTAGTATGTTTAAATATATTTATATTACAAATGAGGTCAAAATGCATTTTCATTTTTTATTTTACCATACTAAATAAGCTAAATGTGTTGAACTTTTCTAAAATAAAAAGGAAAATGTATATTTTTTAACACTTTCCAACCTAGTTGAAAAGTGTTTATGACTTCGGTTTGTCTGCCGTCTGGCCGTCTGGCCGTCTGGCCGTCTGGCCGTCTGGCCGTATGGCCGTCTGGCCGGATGGCCGTCTGTCCGTGCTCTAATTCCCGTAAATATGCTCGGATTGCTCTGCAATTTTTATATGTTATTGTCGTTATCTATAGCATGTTCCCTATTTCAACGGAAGTGTGTAGCACTTATAGTTTGTTTTACAGGGACACTCAAAAGAATTCCGTTACATTACGTCTATGTAGAAAAATCGTCTGCAGTTTATTTAAATAATGTTTCACTGTTTTAAACACATTGAAATTTATATATATCACTAAGGCGCATTACAAGAAGCTTACAACAGAATATTGTGTGTATAGCAGTCATCGTACAGGGACACACAAAAGAATTCTCTACTCTCTGTTAACAATAATTCCTGGAAGTTACTGAACGCGATTTTAAATTTAACTCGCTTTTTGTCTATTACGTGGTGTGTATAAATTCTGTAGATCATATACAGGGAAGCACAAAAGTTCGCGAAAACATTTCCGTTTATTGACAGAAACTCTAGAAGGAGAATTTTAAACTGTGCTAAGCGTTTTCTAACTGAACTAAAATTTAACATCCTATGTAGGATGTATACAAATCTATAGATCATATACAGGGCTGAATAAAAGTATTCGGATATTTTTTCGAATATTGTATATGTTGAAAATTTCTGAATTTAAAAAAAAAATATATGGTATGTGTTTTCCAAATTCTTTACTTAGATGTTATCTTTTAGCTTATTAAACGGTATGATTTGTAAAATTATTTTGGAAGCGTTGGAAAGTGTTACATAATCTATGCTTGACGCATGATTTTTCGTTCTTGTTTAATATACAAATAGTTACGTATGCGTACAACTTACAACCCATATAGACTAATATATCCTTCTAGAAACTCACTCCATCACAAAACCTAAAAAATAATCACCAAAAAGAATTATTTTTTATGTGTAACAGGAAAGATCGTTATTTATAGACATATTCAAAATCACGAAAATGCGAGCTAAATTAAACAATTTTGTATTTATCCTATGCAATAGGGATGATCTATCCATATTTAAAAGAGATTAATCCTAATAATATTATAAATCTGATTGTGTGCAAATGTTAGGCTGAAGCCAGCGTCAAAATGAAGCATTTAATTATCCTGTATCTTTGCATATAAGTTGATTATAACCCTCAAATGAATATAGGCTGGTTTTTGTTTATTTTATTTCAATATTTTTCTTAAAAATTAAAAATTTCATTATTTTCATACAGAATAAATGGACATTTTTTCGTATATTTTAAAATGGTTGGTTGGTTTGGTTGGTTTGGCCCAAAGGGCCAGGTTTTGCAGTTTTTATTAAAATGGTTAAATTTATTAAAAACACCAATTAAAATAATTTAAGACAGACATGAGTACACATAAAATAAAAATTTATAAAAAAATATATACTTAAAAACAGTTAAAAATACAAAATAGTAGACGTTTCGCCAAGCGACACGCAAGGCATCATCAGTACAAAAACAATCTATTGCATAACAAACCACAGAACAAGGAAAAGGAAAGGTTTGAAATCAAGGAAAGTTGAAGTTATTTTAAAAACAGATAATATTCATTAGGGACAGAACGAGTTAAATTTATTTTACCGTTGCTAATACTTTATCGTTGCCAATATAAAATAAAACCCCTCAGTAATAATTTTTAATCAACAATTTATTTTCAAGTGAAAATTTTCCATGTGAAAAATGAAAAGGAAATGAATTATTTAAGAATTAAACAGAATATGAAATGATGTCCTATTAGAAATAAAACGTGCGTTTTCAAATATTTGATAATAATACAAAGTGCATAAATACCAGTAAGTATGGAAAGCAAGCGAATATGATGTCATATAAAAAAAAAATAAAACAGATTTGTTTTGATGTTGAAATAAAATGATCTTGGGTTATCAAATTATTTGTGATTAATTTCTCTTTTTTTTTCTTTTTTTTTTTCACATGAAAGGAATTATTTTAAATGTACGTAATATATGTATTTTAAATGTATGTGTTGTAAATTAAAGTTCTGTGTTTTAAATGAAATGAGTGAAATATTTATATTTTTAACCCATTTTAGGCCAAGCATAGAAATTTTATAAAATGTGGTATTATTTGCATTGTAATTTGCTTAAATTACATTCATTAAGACATTAAAAAAGTTTCGTGCATGAAAAATAATATTTTATTTAATTTGACGTTACCATTATTAATTTATTATTAATAATTTACCATTAAATTTAAATAAAAAAATTAAGTTTTCTTATGGCATTTGTTTAATTTTTATTTTATTTACAGAACTTACAACTTTACTCCATTATAAAAACATATGATTAATCTCAAGTGGAATAATTATAAATTTTCAAAAAGTCAAATTTGTCAATAACCGTTTCAAGTAAAAAACCAGCGTATTTTGAAAATTTCTCAACAGAAAGTGATTGCTTCAATTGAATTACTAATATTTTATAATAGATGTCTCCAGAACCCTTAAAAATAGCAGAAAAATAAAATTAGCGAAAAATATACGTCACAGTGTTAATAAAAAAATATTTATTGAAATGGTGCGTTTACGCACCTTTGGCCGAAAATGGGTTAATGAAATAAATACGATTGATGGGATAGGTTGGCGATTTATCGTCTGCACACGGCTTTCTAAAGATACCATACTTTTAATTTAAATTTTAAAAAGTTAAAAAAAAAAATACTGGATGGCAAATGTCAATGATATGCATCGCAAAATTATCCGTATCGAAAATCAGAAAATCTTAATAAAAATAACTATATTTTTTAAAAGAAAGTTGCTTTTCTCATAAAAGCTAAAGATTTAATGTGACTGTGTCGAAGTAACAGCATTTTTCCTCTATCATTTTCCCACAATCGAAACATATTTGTAAATCGTCGTTTCGAACCGGAATTTAATTTTACATTTCTTTTAGTTTTAAAATAGGAAAAACTTTGTTGTCTTTTTTAAATATAGTTTTTTTTTTAAAGTTGTTTCATAATAGATTTTTGTAAAGTCTTGTAGGATAAGAAAAATTGCATGGATTTTAAAGCAATGTTTAAGTAAAATTACAATATTTTTTTTAATTAAAAAACAACAATGTTATCGAAAAGATAATCGATTTTACCAACAAATTCGCGTAATGCAAAAGCAAAGAAGAAATCAAAAAGTAATGAATCTTTTCTTCCAGCCGAATTGTGTAAACTTGAACAAGCCGATCGTGCCAATTCATAACATTATAAACGTGAAAGCGCGTTCTATATAGTAGATTTTATTTTTACATATAGGTAGAACATTTCCGAGAATAGGAAGGTTAGGGGTCTGTAATTAGGTCCATAGTCAATTTGCTTTATTTTTTCTTTATTTTTTCTTATCAAGTGAAATTTGGCGCAAAATTAAATACATTGTTGTAACCAGATTTGTTTTTTGCGTGCTAAACACTTAATGGTATTTTAGATGACATTTCCCCGCTCACCTTTGATGCCAACTATGACTGTAAAACATAATAAAAAATATTAGCCGATAATTTTCTAATTTTCTTATTGCTTCATGATGTAAATAGACTTACTGGTTCATACTTTAAACCTGAATCGGTCATGCCATTGTCGTTAAATTTTTATTCCTAATCCTAACCCTAATCGTATCCTATCCTAATCCTGATAATAACTTTAAAGAATGTTCTTTGACACGAATATGTAAATTAAATCAATATCCATAAATGGAATGAATGGAAAATAGAATAAATAGAAATGGCAAAATAAAATAACAAGAAAGTACATTTATTCGTCACCTAACCCTAGAGAAAGCGTAAAAAATTTCAAGCGCATGAAATAAATCAAAATAATCCTATATATACTAACAAAAATATGTAAATTTATAGATCATCAGATTTGTGTCGTCGGTTATTTATTTGCTTATAGTGTTCTTGACGCGATAGAGAAAATATCGAGGTTAAATTGGGCAGAATTTAAAGTACTTTCTAGCAACCTTTATTTACATTTTAGAATCGCATCAGATTGTTATATCTTTGGGAAATATCTATCAATGTATAAAATCCACAAGCAGTTTGTTCACTATTTACATCACTTAGCGTGAAGCACTTAATTTAATATATACATAAACAAGATAATGTAGTAAGAAATATATAACATATGTCTATGCAAATAAACAATATAATTCCCATTTAGCAATGCACACATATACAAATTGTACACCAAATAGCACCTAAAATGCACTGTTGTACAGAAGAATTCTGCCAGTGTTGTTTTTCGTTTTACGAAGAGGAATTCCTCGATTTTCACGATTTTACTTGGTCCTCCTTTTTTCATTAGTTGCAGTTTCATTTTCGCGATTGTATATATTATTTGGCATGAAATTTCACTTTTTTTTAAGACTGGGTTATGTCAAGGCCCCTATAGCAAAGAAATACCGTATGGTCTCCTATAAAATGTGATAAAGCTTTGGTTAATTATATATGTTGTTAATTATATATGTTGTTAATTATTAAGTGAAATGTTTTACTAAATTAATGCATTTATTCTTTTTTAATGTTACGTGAACGAAGTCACGGGTAACAGCTAGTAATATTATAAATCTGAATGTGTGCAAATGTTAGGCTGAAGCCAGCGTCAAAATGAAGCATTTAATTATCCTGTATCTTTGCATATAAGTTGATTATAACCCTCAAATGAATATAGGCTGGTTTTTGTTTATTTTATTTCAATATTTTTCTTAATAATTCAAAATTTCATTATTTTCATACAGAATAAATGGACATTTTTTCGTATATTTTAAAAGGGTTGGTTGGTTTGGTTGGTTTGGCCCAAAGGGCCCGGTTTTGCAGCTTATTTTTAAATGGTTAAATTTATTTTACCGTTGCAAATACTTTATCGTTGCCAATATAAAATAAAACCCCTGAGTAATAATTTTTAATCAACAATTTATTTTCAAGTGAAAAATGAAAAGGAATTGAATTATTTAAGAATTAAACAGAATATGAAATGATGTCATATTAGAAACAAAACGTGCGTTTTCAAATATTTGAAAATAAGACAAAGTGCATAAATACGAGTAAGTATGGAAAGCAAGCGGATATGATGTCATATATAGAAAAATAAAACAGATTTGTTTTGATGTTGAAATAAAATGATCTTGGGTTATCAAATTATTTGTGATTAATTTCTCTTTTTTTTTTCTTATGAAAGGAATTACTTTAAATGTACGTAATATATGTATTTTAAATGTATGTGTTGTAAATTAAAGTTCTGTGTTTTAAGTGAAATGAGTGAAAGATTTATATTTTTAATGAATTCAATACGAATGATGGGATAGGTTGGCGATTTATCGTCTGCACACGGCTAACATAAAGATACCATATTTTTAATTTAAATGTAAAAAAGTAAAAAAAAAAAAAAATTTTTTTATTAAAAAATATTGGATGGCAAATGTCAATGATATGCATCGCAAAATTATCTGTATCGAAAATCAGAAAATCTTAATAAAAATAACTATATTTTTTAAAAGAAAGTTGCTTTTCTCATAAAAGCTAAATATTTAATATGATTGTGTCGAAATAACAGCATCTTTCCTCTATCATTTTCCCACAATCGAAAACACATTTGTAAATCGTCGTTTCGAACCGGAATTTAATTTTACATTTCTTTTAGTTTTAAAATAGGAAAAACTTTGTTGTCTTTTTTAAATATAGCCTTTTTTAAAGTTGTTTCATAATAGATTTTTGTAAAGTCTTGTAGGATAAGAAAAATTGCATAGATTTTAAAGCAATGTTTAGGTAAAATTACAATATTTTTTAAACTTAAAAAACAACAATGTTATCGAAAAGAAAATCGACTTTACCAACAAATTCGCGTAACGCAAAAGCAAAGAAGAAATCAAAAAGTACTGAATCTTTTCTTCCAGCCGAATTGTGTAAACTTGAACAAGCCGATCGTGCCAATTCATAACATTATAAACGTGAAAGCGCGTTCTATACAGTAGAATTTTTTTTACATATAGGTAGAACATTTTCGAGAATAGGAAGGTTAGGGGTCTGTAATTAGATCCATAGTCATTTTTTTTATCAAGTGAAATTTGGCGCAAAATTAAATACATTGTTATAACCAGATTTGTTTTTTGCGTGGTAAACACTTAATGGTATTTTAGATGATCATTTCCCCGCTCACCTTTGATGCCAACTATGACTGTAAAAAATATTAAAAAATATTAGCCGATAATTTTCTAATTTTCTTATTGCTTCATGATGTAAATAGACTTCCTGGTTCATACTTTAAACCTGAATCGGTCATGCCATTGTCGTTCAATTTTTAGTCTTAATCCTAACCCTAATCGTATCCTATCCTAATCCTGATAATAACTTTAAAGAATATTCTTTGACACGAATATGTAAATTAAATCAATATCCATAGATGGAATGAATGGAAAATAGAATAAATAGAAATGGTAAAATAAAATAAGAAGAAAGTACATTTATTCGACACCTAACCCTAGAGAAAGCGTAAAAAATTTCAAGCGCATGAAATAAATTAAAATAATCCTATATATACTAACAAAAATATGTAAATTTAGATCATCAGATTTGTGTCGTTGGTGTTTATTTGCTTATAGTGTTCTTGACGCGATAAAGAAAATATCGAGGTTAAATTGGGCAGAATTTAAAGTACTTTCTAGCAACCTTTATTTACATTTTAGAATCGCATCAGATTGTTATATTTTTGTGAAATATCTATCAATGTATAAAATCCACAAGCAGTTTGTTCACTATTTACACCACTTAGCGTGAATCACTTAATTTAATACTAGATGGAACCCGTCAAAACGTGACGGAAAAAAAATACTATAACAATATCAGTAAAATAAGCTTCTTTATTATTTAAGTAGGGCTTCGTATGAAACAGTCTTTCAAATATTTTATTTTAAAAAATCCCCCCCCCCAGTGAAATGCTATTTCCGATGCAAACTCCAAATGAACACTCCGTAAATAAATGTGTCATGCAAATCAGTTTGACATGACCACCATATTCCCCACGACGAAAGAAAAAAAAAAAAAAAAAAAAAGGTCATGGACCTATAAAGTATCATACAAATAGTCCTATCCTAAAGTATCATACAAATTTCCTACTTTCATCTCATATTCAGTAAATAAAATAACATAGTATAAGCACCCCCCCCCCCCTGTGATAATGCAATCGAATGAGCTCCTATGCGCATATGTATTGCATCTGCCCAAAGGCACCGTTGAAATTCGACGTTAAAAATTTTTTTCAAATGTTTAAATTAAAAGTTTTAAAATGTCCTCTTTAATCATTGTTCGTTTCAAATCCATATCTTCTAAAACGTATCCATTGTTTTAAGCTAATCAATTTTTATGTAAAAATGAAGAATTTTTGTTAAAAATAATAAATTAATATGCAGATGAGGGAGAATTTTAATGTTTTCAATTGTAATTTATTTGTATGGTTTCTTCTATCCCTTTACATAATCAGGATGATTATTCCTTTTCCATCACAGTCGGTCTCTTATACAGTTAAATATCCAATGGATCATTAAAAAAATAATAAATAACAGTTCCTAGCATATTCTGATTCAACATATACATCAACGAATTCAACATATCAATTTTATGTTAATCATAAACTAAAAATAGTTTTTTTTCTTTTGACAGATTTTATATTAGCGCCAAAATACTGTATCTTATGGATAATCTGATCTTATGATTTATCAGGTTTTTATTATTTTTTTTTTTCACTTTTCATGAAGGTTAGGGATACCTATTTTCAATTGTTGCAACTTTCCAAGGGGCTATTTTACAATATTAAAACAAACGGATGGTCATTGTTCAGATAGAATTGAAAAATATTTCATTGCTTGAAAATTATTTAAAAAGTCGTTAAATTAAGCGGCAGATTTCAAATAAATTTCAATCGAAAGCTAATTTTTTTTCTAATTGAGGATGTAAGAATTGAAATTGTAAAATGTAGTAAAAAAATAAATTTTATAGTATTTAGAAGTGATGTAAGCGCGATGAAAGCTAAAGCGATAGTGCCGTTTGTTGTCACAACCGTTATACATTTCTAAATATTGCCACTGTGTTTTAGTTGGCGTCCAAAAGTAGACTACCATTTTTTGACATCGAAAGAAAAATTCATAAGTGAAAGAAATAAGACTTTGCCGCTAATAAGGAACTGTTAAATGAACTTATAACAAACCTACCAAAATAATTCCTATAAAATATTAGCCTTACATTGTTTATTCTAGCTAAAAATACAATCATAATTTCAAGTTTTTTTTCCTGAAATTCTGTACTTTTGTGAATTTTTTTATTAAAAAAGGAAATCTAAATAATTTAAATCTTATAATTCCAATAACTTAATCCTATAATTTAAAAAAAGTAATTGGTAACATGTAATCAAGGTATGCAATCAAGATGAAGCAACCAATAAAGGCTTCCAGTTCTAATCATTAAAATTAAAAATTGAAATATCAGTTAATATTACGCCATGTTGACACAATCATATAAATTTTTCTTTTTAGTTTTATCCATGTTAAAATGCATTTCAAGCTAAGCATACCGTCATTTTCACCGGTACAAACTTTTCACACGTACATTTATGCTTAAGCACCATGCATACAAATAAAAATATATTTTGCATTTAATTGTAATGAAAAGAATGGCATCAACAAAGTTATAATGCTTAATGATAAAATGAACCCACTGGACAATATTTCCGTGACGTCACAGTAAATATGAATTTTTATTTGCTTATAAAACACACGGATACATATTTTTACCGAGATACTTAAACATTTTAACTATATTTTAACTTACAAATTAAAAAATTCGGCCTAAAAGTCACGTGCTTTTAATATTTAATATTTATTTTTTATGCTCGCAATCATTGAGTTCAGAAAATAAACTCTGTGCGTCGCAACCGTGGGCGTTAATCCGATTGCCGACTTTATGACGTCATAAGCAGAAGTAAAATTTTAATTTAAGATTACGGCTAATTAATTAAATTTTCGAACAAACGAATGTACGATAACAAATCTGTGACCAAATATCTTTCATTTAAAAAAAGAATGATGTAATTTGATGTAGTAGATTGTTCTCACGGATTGTCGAAACAAAACGCTTAGCGTTTTAAATATATAGATATACATAAACAAGATAATGTAGTAAGAAATATATAACATATGTCTATGCAAATAAACAATATAATAATGCCCATTTAGCAATGCAAACATATACAAATTGTACACCAAATACCACCTAAAATGCACTGTTGTATAGGAGAATTCTGCCAGTGTTGTTTTTCGTTTTACGAAGAGGAATTCCTCGATTTTCACGATTTTACTTGGTCCTCCTTTTTTCATTAGTTGCAGTTTCATTTTCGCGATTGTATATATTATTTGGCATGAAATTTCACTTTTTTAAGACTGGGTTATGTCAAGGCCCCTATAGCAAAGAAATACCGTATGGTCTCCTATAAAATGTGATAAAGCTTTGGTTAATTATATATGTTGTTAATTATCAAGTGAAATGTTTTACTAAATTAATGCATTTATTCTTTTTTTAATGTTACGTGAACGAAGTCACGGGTAACAGCTAGTGTATAATAATACGTATTTGTGCACGAAAGTAATATAACGTATACTTTTGGGTTTTGGCCAGCGTTTTAAAAACTTCTCTGATGTGCATCGTACACGGACTGTTTATAACTGACCTGGAATATGCTAGCATTCGAATCAAATTAATCTAAAATTATGGGGAAATCTGTTCAGTTTTTATATTGATGGTTCAGTGTACGAATCTACAAATAATCAATCTCTATTAAAGCACAAACTAAAATTTAATGACGTTAAAAAACATAAAAACATATTTGGAGCCATGAAAAGATGCAATCATCTAATAATCGATATGTCAGCAGCAGATTGTTTAATTTTATTTTAAATCAAGAGAATTAAAAAATCTCATGCACGGGCGAAATTCGTGTTTTATAAATCAGTCTGACGTTGTACTGCTATCCAACATTAACAAAGAATGGTAGAAGTACTACTCTAGTACTGTTTATGACTAGTACTTGTTTTTGACTGTGCTAGTTTTGTCTAGTACTGTTGTGTCAGTGTACGAATGCACAAATAATCAACCTCTATAAAAGCACAAACTAAAATTTAGTGATGTTAAAAAAACATAAAAACATACACTGCTGGCCATCCAAAATGCAACACCATGAAGGAATGCAAATAACAGAATGGTATTTATTGGACAAATGCATTCTAATGAGAAGGACAAGTGATTACATTTTCAGAAAATTTGGAGGTATAGATCCTGAGGAAACACTACCCAAAGCAGCCACCTCTAGCCACAATAACAGCATTTATCTGCCTAGCCATAGAAACGAACAGAGATTGGATGTCATTTACGGGTACATCAGTCTGTGCAGCTTCAACACTATACCATAGTTCATCAACCGTAGTGACGGGCGAGTGGTGGGGGGCAAGTCGCTCAGAAGCCATTGATAGGACATTTTCAATTGGTGATAAATCAGGAGAATGTGCCGGCAAGGGCAACAGTCGAACATGTTCTGTACAAAGGTAGGTCAGGATACTACGAGCAACATGCTGTCGTGCATTGTCCTGCTAAAAAGTAGAGTAGCGGAGGCATCGAAGATAAGGCAGAACCACGGGCCGTAACACATCAGAAATGTAACGGCTGCTGTTGAAATTTCCGGCAACGTGAACAAGAAGTTACCGAGACGTGTATCCAATGGCACTTCATGCCGTCACTCCAGGTGATACGACAGTATGACGATTCGAATGCAAGCTGGCAATGTGCGTTTTCCACGATGCCGCCAAACATGGATGCTGGCATCATGATGCTGCATACAGAGCCTGGATTTATCAAAGACGACGTCCGACGCCATTCCTGCGTAATATACAGCATCATGATGCCAGCATACATTTCTGATGTGTTACGGCCCGTGGTTCTGCCTTATCTTCGATGCCTCCGCAACTCTACATTTTAGCCGGAAAATGCACGACCGCATGTTGTTCGTACTATCTTGCCCTTCCTTGATACAGAACATGTTCGACTGTTGCCTTGGCCGGCACGTTCTTCTGATTTCTCACCAATTGGAAATGTCCTATCAATGGCTTCTGAGAGACTGTCCCGCCACCACTCGCATGTCACTACGATTGATGAACTGTGGCATAGTGTTGAAGTTGCATGGACTGATGTAGCCGTACATGACATCCAATATCTGTTCGACTCCATTGCTAGGCAGATAAATGCTGTTATTGCGGCCAGAGGTGGCTGGCTGCTTTGGGTGGTGTTTTCTCAGGATCTATACCTCCAAATTTTCTGAAAATGTAATCACTTGTCCTTCCCATTATAATGTATTTGTCCAATAAATCTCATTCTGTTATTTGCATTCCTTCATGGTGTTGCATTTTGGATGGCCAGCAGTGTATTTGGAGCCATGGAAAGATGCAATCATCTAATAATCGATATGTCAGCAGCAGATTATTTAATTTTATTTTAGATCAAGAGAATTCAAAATTCTCATGCGCCGGAAAATTTCGTGTTTTGTGAATTAGCTTGAGCATCCTGTTTGGCTTTGTACTTCTATCCAGCATTAACAAAAAATGGTAGAAGTACTACTCTAGTACAGTTTTTACGTGATACTCGTATAACTATTAACGTCTTTAGATCGAAGACAAGAATAGGACTATCATCAACTTTATAAGTTTTCAAAATTCTACCTAATTTCCAATCTTGAAATTTTTTATATCCATCCTTCAGTAAGACAAGCTGGTCTACTTCAAGATTTATTGCGGACTTCCAGTCCATTCAAGTATTCATGACTCTATTTTCTGCCAGAACTGCATTTCTAGCCTTTGAACTAGTGTCCATCTAGACTAGATGAAAAAGTTAAAGAATCTAAAACAGCATTAGAAATGAGCAGGTACCAGTTGTTTTCAGTCATAATATCTACAGACAAGGACGTTAACGGACTTAAATTCATAACTGCCTATATTTGTATCAAAAGTGTTGTCATTTCTTCAAAATTTAAGATGAAATATTTAGTTAGGATTCAGTAAGATTCATTTCATTGTTTTTATATTTCATTACCATAGTCCACCGAAATGTGGAGATGCAGGGGATATGAAATTCCATTTATTCCTCTTTCAGCAGTAAATAACTGAACTTCATTTGAAGCGAAAATTAAATAAATGATTTCAAAAGAACATAAGCACTCTGGAAATTTGTGGATTTTTCACTTCATATAACACAGATCGTCGAGAAACAAATCTTCTTAAACAGGCCAAAAATGTTTCTGTGATCAAGTGTGAGAGAACTTATAAATAAATGGCTTTGGTAGAAAATCAGATAAATATAGCAATGATGCTTCTAATATTATATCTTTGATCGTTTTAAGTTAAGCTTTGTTGTAATAGGGCCGGTTAAATCACACCAGTTTTCTCAAATAACCTAGATGGTTCAATTCTACCTTGAGGCTGATCATCTATCATTTGCTCTGTTCGAAGACGAGTCATAAACCTATTTATAATTCGTCTTACTTAAGTTTGGACAGATGGTATTCTATATAATTGTCTTAATAAAGACAGAGTTCTCTGAGTACTCGAATACAGAAACTTTTTTTGGTAATATTCAAACAGTAGCTCCGTGAAATAGTGTGACATTGATAGAACTACTTCGTGTTTCCGGGATTGCGGTAAATTAGAAAACTTCGCTCTTTCACCGATCCTTTACAGTTCATCTGCGCCCAGAAACACATTTTATTTCAAGATCTTACTGTTGTTTAGGAGAGAAGAATTTTGCTTTAAACATCAAATTTCCGGTTGAAATCACAATTTTATTAGTTTTTTGGTCGTATTCTGTAACTCAGAAGTATCTAAATAATTGTGTTTCATAGATTTTGGTTCCAGATTACAGTTATTTAGAAATCTCAGACATCATATGCACTAATTCATTGTCTTATTTAGTTCGAACGCATCATTAACGGCAGAAGTGTATCTAATTTATCGTATGATTTTTCAAATTTTATTTGCCTTGTTTTAACCATCAGCGACCTTCAAACCAAAGTTGATTGATTACCTTTGAATTCCCGAACATTCAAACCTCTGGTAACTAGATCGGTGAGATTATCTTGTCCAGGATAGTAAAACCAATTAATTGAATTACTAAGATTTTTATTATTTTTTATTCAGTTTCTGACAAACATTTAAAATTTTTCTGAATATCCTCTAATCTAATAGAAAGTTATAGTAAATTCAGTCCAAAAGTAGCAAATTACCGGGAAATCTAAGTCTTTAGCAATTTTATAACAATGTCTAACAGACAAAAGAGCTTCGAATAGTTCAAGGCAAAATATAGAAATAGTTATTAAAGAGACTACTCTATTATTTACTGCCACAAAACAGCTGATAAATTCTATGTTTTTAATTCTTCTATATGGTACACTACTGTACCGTATGTTTTCTTTGAAGCGTCTGAAAAACTAAGTATCTCAAAATACTCAAATTCATCTGCGGCAATATCTGCCAAATAATATCTGGAAACGTTAATAATACTGCTCAGCTCTTTTTTCCTCAAACTATTCATTCCATAAAATGTCCAATTAGTTTGGTAGATTTTCATCCCAATCAAGTCCTAAATACCAAATTTCTTGAACTAAACATATAATTCTAACAATATAAATACTTAGAAATCGAATTGGATCGAATATGCCGCCAACAATGTACAATAGATAGCGTTAATGTTATAATCTTTGAATGGCAATTTTCCAGGTTTTGACTTTTAAATGAAAACTGTAATATCACTGTTTGGGTCCTAAGGAACCCCTAGAACCTTTGAAGATACCAAATGCTGATTACTGTTATTTACGTTATCAGTTATTTTATCAACGTGTAATCCATGTACCTCCCATTTATCACGTAGCTCTAATGTGTTTGTTTTCCATTTCTTAAAGGTCGTACTGGCATGTTAAAAAATTTAAAGGCTTCTTTCTATATTTTTAATGGATAATTAACATTTAAGTTCACTTGTAATAGAGTCGTTAACATACATGAATCAATTTAACGTTGTGAGATAAAAAAACATTCAAGATAGTGCTCATATCAATGGCAATCCTGATCTTTTAATCAAATACATTTATTAATTAATGAACCTTTTTTGTTTACTAAGTCTGTCTAAACATGAAATAACATTTCATTATTTTACGATTTTGATTGCGAGTGATTTTTTCATACCTTTTTAAATGACTCTTGGTAGTAGCTGCTAGAAGGAAGGGACTTTATTTCACACCAAAAAAAAAACTTTTGTTAATTTGAAATCTTAACTTTCTTTCTTGGAACTTTAATCCACATCTCATCATCTGAAAAAAATCTTGTAAAGTCTCTGTCTTCTTTATCAATCTCAATCTGTAAAAACAATTGCTAAATGCAGTAACTGCTGAATAGTTCAGGTATGGTATTCAATCCAGTACATAAACAGTCATTTAGTAAAAGTTTCCTTTAACATGAGAGTTTGCATCGAATACGATTCTGACTATGCTACTAGACTTATCATCACGAATTACTCATCTCTGGGGTATAGTCGTTGAGTCATGAGCCAAAATTAGTGCTTTTGGTTTCATCTCTGAGAACTTGCTGATATATTCTTTTTTTAGGATTCATAAAGATCCAATGTGTTCATTTTATGATGATACAATGAAATTTGTGGAATCTTATAGACGTCATATCAAAAAGATGGACGCCATCCATCACACATGGATACGTACGATTATTTTTGAAATTATCACATAATTAAGAAAATTTCAATGCAAAAACGGAAGGAACAAATATTGTTGTACATAAAACGGTACACAAATTATATGTTTATTAAGATTTTATTTTAACATCACGTTTAACATTATATTTAACTATATGATTATTAACATTTTAACATTGGATAAACAGTTTAAAAGACATTTGCGATGAAAGAAAACCGAAATCTTGTTTTATATTTTAATGCACATTATATTCATGTAGATAAGGTACAGCAATTCAAGAAATATTTAAGCCTGGTGAAAATATTGTATTCAGTCTCTAAAGAATTAATAAATAACAGAAATCTTAGTCTTCTTCACTGCTGTCATCATCGGTTGACATTCCTGTTTCCAAATCACTTTCATCGTCATAGTTGTAACAGTTCTGTAATCTGCACATGCTTGTAGATCAGAGGTAATTAAAAAGACAGACACATGATGGCATGACACATGTTATTGGACAAAAACATGACACACAAGAACATGCCATCAGTTCCAAAATAGCTTAAGTAGAAGCAAGACTGTCAGTCCATTAGACCTCTAGATAAACTCTTCTCTCACTGTCTGTTCCAGAAATCCAAATATGTTTATCTGGGGATGGTAGATCCGGCCTATAGGTACTTCTTCCAAACATGAGTATGAGGAAAATTGTTTGTTTTGTTAGGGATCTTGTGAATGTCATAGATTAAAACGAGAAATCTCAATCTCCAGGTTCAAAAATATTAAAACTCCATTATTAATTGTAGGAAAACAATTGCTTTTTATTTGTATGCAGCTAGAAGGATTGGGGCCGAAACAGTACATTGTTAGGGAGAGGTGTCTGAAACAGAATTAGATAAGAGACGCAACAAGTGGCGTCCTCTTCAAATGATGATCATAACAGCAAGAGAGAGAGAGAGTCAATTCCCATCATTGCCAAACATTTATTCTTGGTAAAAAGAAATGACGTTTAGACAAAAATTTGGTATCATATTTGAATAAACAAAAGATATTTGGCTTCATAAAAATATTATTTGACAGGAAATAGCCCATAATTGTCTAAAACAAAGAAAGATAATTTGTGTTTTTCCTAAATGATGCAACAAACGCATGGTATCTGAAAATGTAGAAATTTAAACTTATAAATCATAAACTTGATTATCTAAATACATTTCGAAACAGTATTTATATATTATCCAACTGATTATTTTATAAACTTTTAGTTGACAGCTGGGAAATCCAATTATGAGTACGCAAGTTGAAATGCGAATGTGATGAAATAGTGAAATGATTGCTTTTATTTATTTCAAACTGTCAACACTTCAAAGGTTAATGATTATTAGCCGAGAGTTTCAATTACATTTTCGAAAGGAATTAAAGAATGCAGTCTAAATAACATATTAATAGATTTTGTATATTGCATCTAGCAATCAATCATGATAAATATATCTGTCATGAGAGCAATACCTACTTTTCACTTTTTTTTATCTTTACTGCATCATAACAGAAATGAAATTATCTTGAATAGGAAAAGCGATAGTGAAGGAAATTACTTTTTGACAAGGAAATAAGGATTGTAAATCAGAATTAATAGATTTTTGTAAAAAGACTTGCATAAGGTTTTTTATTAAATTACAGGAGACAATGTAAGATTTTTGCATATACAGTGAAACGATAAATTAGACAAGTTCTTTTGAAATAAAGAAAGGTTAATTTAAATAATTAAAGGCAAATAGATATGTATAACAGAACACTTTTATAAGGAATTTCGTAATAGCTCTCGTTACATGTACGTAGAGTGTATTACTACATGGTGGAAGGCATGGCGACTGCACGGGCCCCTTTTTGCAGACAAATAGTATAACGCAATTCAATGATATCGAATAATATGTGTTTTCCATAATAGAGCTGGCAAACATACTTATTAAGCTTTTTTTTTCTTCTGATACATCAGCTTGAGTACCAAGGGCACTTAAAACATCTTGGAATTCAGCGTTCTGAATCATTATTTTGTAGGCAGCACACTTTTCTTGCCAGCAAAAGCACTTACTGTATCGCATCTTGACAGTGATTGCGTTCCCGGTAACGCATTACATACGTCTTTACCTAGAAGTTCATGTATCTTATGCATGTTGTAGAACTTTACCCCGTCATTGGATCCACGTTTTATAAATATTAACCCCTTATAGTTTTTCAACTCGTTTTCTAAAGCAAACAGCGTGATAACTGCCACTTCAGTATCTATAGAAATAATGATAACATTTCTAAATCCAGACACTAAAACATGGCGTGCATGAAATACCGGTCGCGTATTCACCAAGTCGCCTCTTTTTGGAAACACGTCAATTCAGTGGCTTCTTCTACTAGCTTTTTTTTAAAAAAAATTATAGCACTTTTCTCCGCAGGTAATGTACATCACTCGTGTATTCAACTGTTTCAGATAATGCTCATTTTGTCATTCTTGTGAAGTGAAATGTTTAAGTTATTTCTTGTTATCCTCATTAGATAGAAACTGCTTCCATTTTCGTACTGGGTGTATAGAAGTTATATGTTTTACTTTTATAGCATCACTGACAGCTCGTTTTTTTCGTTCAGCACTTTTTGTTGACACCTGCCTGCATGTATTAAAAACAACATCTGTTCTTTGAGAGGATGTACACCCAGAAAAAAGTTTTGTTGAATCAACAAAAATTTGGTTGACTCAACAAAACTTTTTGTTTAAATATAAGTCAATGGAAATTTTGTTTGAATCAACAAAATTTTTATTTTTTTGAAATTCCAAAAAAAAAATTTGTATTGTCAGCAAAAAATGTTTTGTTAATTCAAGTAAAATAACTCAATTTTACTTGAATTTTGCTAAAACAACCAAAATGTACTCAACAAAACATGTTTTGTAGTTTTAATCAATTCTTTTTTCTGGGTGTAGGTCCTTGTATTATTTTAGAAAGGAGATTCTCTGCTACTTGTCCAAATACTTGTAGCTCCTGCGGTAGCTTTTGAACAAAGCCCATTCCGTCAATGATGTTAACAACACCATCATTTGGAATTTTTTCAGCCGTCTCAATGTTCATGATCCTGAAAACTATTGACATAACGGTCTGTCATTTCACTGAAATGAACAACGCATGGATTTGTAAGCAAATTATCCAGATAGTCTAATAATTCTTTAAAGGTTTCTTTAGTCTTTGAGTTTAAACTATTTTGATCCTCTTCTCTGACTCAGTGTGTGCTGTCGATGCTGGTTTGTTTAAGGTGTACTTCATGTAACAAGGCCTATGATATTTTACTTCAGCAGCAACAAAATCATTAGTAAATAAAAGATCGAGCATTGAGTATCATTTTTTTTCCAATGCACTTTGTTTAATTAAAACACAAGCTCGTAAGTCTACACTTTACATGATTCTCACAAGTTTTGCTCCCATTCTTGTATTTATTTTTTTAATCACAAAACACACACAAATCAGGGTACAAAATAGAGCTCCATGAGGATATGAATCGACTGCTTGATCTATTTCGTGAAACTTCGCCAGATTTGTCAACAGATTTCTTCTTACTCGTTTCGAGTTTTGCTTTCATTGTGAAAATACTTCTACATTTCTGGTGATACTTCATTGCTGGATATTCTCCTTCTTTAATAATTTTTGCATGCTTCAATATGAAATCATGATCGCGAATCTCCGCAGTTTTTAAAAGTGTGTACCATGAGTCCAAGGAAGAAAGACTCACTAACTCTGTGTTGTCATCGGAACAATGAATCACAAATTCACTGTTAGTACAGTTTTTGATGGTGGTGGTGAATTTAAATCTTCTCTTTCCATTCTTGTGTTTGAATGTTCGGCTACAGTTTCAGTGATTATTTCGATGGAAGTATCTCCATATATATCTCTTTATCTTTGTCTTTTCAAATCATCTCTAGCATAGGAAAGTTAAATTATATTTTCAAAAACAAGTAAACGTTTAACATTTCTCTAGTTTAAATTGCAGAAATTTGAGAAGAAACACTGTGTTGTCAGATTTACTGAAAAGTTCGAATTTCTAAAATTATTTTTAATATTTTTAATATTTCCGAGAACAAAATTATACAATGAATAACGCATGCCTTTACAATGAATTTTTTTTTATATTGCAAATATATTTTTTAAACTTTGAAATCAGTACCATCATTTAAAAATTCTTACTTTTTATTAAATCTGGCAACACTGCTGACTTGCGATAACTGCAAAACTGTACCTTTATATAGCAATACTTGGGAAGTTTCTCTTTAAGATACCAAAAACTGTATGTTGATAGATTTTATACTTATTAATTTAATAGCAAGCAAAACCAAGAAAAGCTTTCCGATCACTCTGTTTATAGGCGGCCATTTTCTAATATGGCGTCCATTATCTATCCTATTTTTGAAAGTATCATGGATAAATGTCTTGCTGATGTTGTGGTGAATCAAAAAAATGTAGGATTTACCAAGTCCGCTGACGTGAAACCACACGATCCCCTGGCTCAACGACTAGTAGGAAAATTCTGTTTAACTCAGATGTGTTCTCAATAAGTTCAATAATATTATCTTCTAAATAACTATCTAAAATAGCTTTATATTCAATGCATAACAAGGAATCATTTCTGAAATTTGTTCTTAACTTCAAAAATCGTTTATATGCCACAACGTGATTATTATTTCATTTTTTCAATTTCATGGAATTCACTTTCTAATCTATTTTCCATGGAATTCACTTTGTACCTATTATCTTTAAAAGAAATTCTTGACTGAAAATCGGCAATAATTTCTTCGCACACTCATTGGTAGAATTTCAAGCTTAATATTCAATTCCTAAACTTTCCAATACCCTAACATTCCGTTCCAGAAATGTGTGCAAATCAAACTCTCTTCTTACGAACGAACTACCCTCAGAAAAAGATCCTTCGATAATGAAATTTATGTTTTGATAAAAGTTTTTACTTGACTAGAGATTTTATTCTAGTAACGCCTCTGTTTGGAAATTGGATAATTATGCAATTTAAACTCACTTTCCAAATATTGAAGTAAAACTTTTATATCCTATTAATTTCTTAAAATTGAATACTTTCATTACATGTATTTTCTTTCTCGTTACTGATTCTATCTGGATTAGAAATAGTACTTCGAACCGGTATATTATCATGGGAAAATTGTATCACTTTTTAACCGTAGTAAAATGGCAAGTTTCAGAAAAAACTTAATTAAAGTATTCAATTTCTATTCTCTGCCTATTTAAAAATCAAAAGCTTTTTTACTTTCTTCTATATAAATAAGAAGATAGTTATAAAATCGTGAAAATTTTCCACTTGCACTTTTTGATAAATTTACATGGTTTGGAATGTCTTGAACATTATCTAACTATTTTTGGAAAATTTCTGTGTGCGTGTGACACAATTGCGTGGCCTTCCTGTCTAAAGAAATAATGCACGGAATTTCATTATAGTATATTCTGTTAGATCTTGACATGGACTGGGGATGACTAGATTTGTGTGTGTATTGTGCAACGGGTGGCTCTGTTATGCTGCATTTTCCACGATTTCCATGATAGCTATATCACAAAAGCACAGAATTTCACAAAGCAGAATATTCTTTTAGACGTAGACATGAATAGATGCTGATTAGATCTTGATGTATATCGCTCAACAGGTGGAATTGTTATGCTGCCCTTTTCACATTTTCCGTGACCGCTATATTTCAAGAGATATTGCATGGAATTTCATAAAACTGTATATTCTATTAGAACTTGTCAAGAATAGATTTTGATTAGGATTTGGTGGTGCTGCTTAACAGGTGGTGTTGCTATTCTGTGTTTTTAACGTTGTCTATGATATCTAGTATAGCTCAAGAATTAATACACGAAATCTCATAAAACTTGATATTATGTTACTCTTTAACATAAATAGACGCTGATTACGTTTTGCTGTATATCGCCCAACAGGAGTCACTGTTAGGCTGTGTCTTTCACAATTTCTACGATAGTTATAGCTCAAGAAATAATGCCAGAATTTCCTCATATTTTTAGACCTAGACATAAATAGATGCTAATTAGGTTTTGGTGTAAATCTCCCAATAGATGGCGTTGCTATACTCTCATTTTTACGATATCCGCGATAGTTATATCTCAAGGAATAGAACACGGAACTTCATCACACTTCATATTCTATTAGACCTTTACATAAATTAGTACTGATGCCAGTCTAGTGTAATGCCGTACAGGTGGTGCTTCTTTGCTGTATTTTTTAGAATTTATCTGATATCTATATATTGGTCTTTATTTGTGATGTTTAGTTACAAATGTAAGTAATAGATGGCAGCACCACTGCGGAAATTCTGTCAATTACCGGTAAAAAAGTTTGTTTAATGTTATGTGTAAAATGTATCTGTAACTTGTGTTAGTGTTCGATGTACGTGGTTGTGATAGTATGTAAATTAAAGTTCTTTAAAGTCCACCTCGACTAATTAATAATGCTGCTGTTTTAATTTCTTTAATCTAAGTACTTAAAATACTATATAATGGCGACGAGAAAATCAAGTTTCTTACCGGAATTCAATTGAAAGAAATTCCAAATGATTCGCAAAATGGCGATACTTCGGATTTTACATCTACAAGAGTATATGCTGCATTAATGTTTTAATACGTACATCATTTCGAGGGTGGTAAGTGCTGACATTTTTTTTCCTTCTCTGCAATAAATAAAAGTTCATAATGTTTGCTAATTTTAAGGAATACAATGATTCCATTGAAACGTTCCAATCATATATTAAGAGATTGGAACAGAGTTTTTTATTACATGATGTTGAGGGAAAAAAAGGTACCTGCAATTATTTCCTGTATGGGGCCTAAATTGTATAATTTGCTGTCAGATTTAACATTTCCGAAAAATCCTGAAGCACTGAAATATGAGGAAATAGTTGATATTCTGTTAAAGCACTTAAGCCCCGCCCCTAATAAATTTTGTTCTAGAATTAAATTTCGTAATTCTTATCAAAATGAAAACGAATCGATACAAGATTTTGTTTCAAAATTAAAGAAGTTAACTACATTCTGTGCGTTTGCTGGTGAAACACTTAATGCAAATTTGTTAGAACAATTTTTACGAGGTTTAAAAAATGAAAGTATCCAAAGTAAACTACTTTCACAAATAGATGATTTATTTTTTGAGAAAGCTATTGAAAAAGCAATTATTTTGCAAAATAACGAACATGATATTTCTGAATTGAAAAACAAAAATGTAAATGTTAATAAATTGTCATATTCTAAAAATGTTCAGCCGAATAAAATTTCAAATAATTTCCAGAAACCGAAAATAAACAATGTAAATAAGGGGAATTTTGAAGTAAATAAAAATAAATTACAATGCTATAGATGTGGAAATCCTTCTCATCTTGCCAATAAGTGTAAGCATATCAATTCTATTTGTAAAATTTGTAAAAAAAAGAGGCCACCTTGGTAAAGTATGTAAAAGTAGTTCTCAGAAACAAACAAATGTATTGCAGACGGTTGATATTTTATCCGTGAGTCATGATAAGAGTTCTACTCCTATAAAAGTGTGGGTTTTAATTGAAAATAAAGCTAAAGCTGAAATGGAGGTAGACACGGGCTCAGGAATTTCTGCGGTACGTGTAAATCGTTTTCGGAGAATTTTTCCGAATAATAAAATTTTTCCACCAGACGTTCAGTTAAGAACGGCAACGGGTGAGGTGTTTACACCTGTGGGGTATGTAACAGTAGATGTTTCTTATGCAAATATTACTAAAAATCTTAAATTGTATTTGATTAAAGAAGATAATTTCCCACTTTTATTTGGCAGAGACTGGGTAGCTGCATTTAATTTGTTTCCCACTAATTTTAAATCTGTGTTTGTCAATGAAATTGCAAATTCTACAGATAAATTGAAAGCATTATTAAATGATTTTTCTGATTTATTTTCGGATAAAGTAGGTGAAATAAAAGGTTTGAAAGCAGAACTTTATCTAGAAAAAGGTTCTACGCCCATATTTTGTAAGGCTAGAACAGTCACGTATGCTCTACGTAATGCAGTAAATGATGAAATCCAAAGGTTAGAGGATGAGGGTGTTATTAAACCTGTCACCAGTAGTAAGTGGGCAACTCTTATAGTTCCAGTGGTAAAATTAAATGGTAAAATTCGGTTATGCGGAGATTTTAAAGTTACAGTAAATAAATTTTTGAAGGTGGAAAAATATCCTTTACCTAGGGTAGAGGACATGTTAGCTACTTTAGGTGGTGGTTTACATTTTACGAAAATAGATTTAAATCAAGCTTATCTTCAGTTACCTGTAGATGAAAAATCACAGGAATTGTTAACTATAAATACTCCGAAGGGCTTATTTCAATTTTTAAAGTTACCAATGGGTCTTACTAGCTCTCCAGCAATTTGGCAAAGATCGATTGAACAAATATTAAGTGGTATTGATGGTGTCACTGTGTTCATTGATGATATTGGTGTTACAGGGGAAACGGATGAAATTCATTTAAAAAGATTAAAACAAGTCTTAGAAAGATTACGTGAATATAATATTAGGATAAATAAAGATAAATCAATTTTTCTGGCTGACCATATTACATATTGTGGTTATAAAATTTATAAGCAAGGTATTCATAAAACGCAAGATAAAATTGAAGCTATTGTCAATGCTCCTAGACCAATTAATGTGTCACAAGTTAAAGCTCTTTTAGGCTTGGTCACATATTATTCTAAATTTGTACCAAATTTATCTACAATTGCTCATCCTTTAAATCACTTACTCAAAAAGAATGTAAAATTTATTTGGTCTCCTGTTTGTGAACAAGCATTTAAAAATATAAAAAATGAAATTATTTCAGAAGGAGTTCTTACACATTTCAACCCTAAATTGCCTTTAGTGTTAGCAACAGATGCTTCACCATATGGTATCTCTGCAGTTCTTTCGCATATGATGCCAGATAACGTGGAAAAACCAATTGGTTTTGTGTCCAGAACGCTTACGAATGCAGAAAAAAAATATAGCCAGGTGGATAAGGAAGCACTAGCTATTATCTTTGGAGTAAAGAAATTTTTTCAATATTTATATGGTAATAGGTTTACTTTAATTACAGATAGCAAACCATTTGTGTCCATATTTTCTCCAAATAAAAGTATTCCTGCTCTTTCAGCTGCTCGGATGCAAAGATATGCATTATACTTACAAGCGTTTAAATATGATATTCGCTATAAGAAAACATCCGAACATGGAAATGTCGATGCTCTTTCACGACTTCTATTACGTAGTGAAGATTTACCCCCACAATTAAATTCAAGTAATGTAATTGATGAATCTGAATTTTTTCAAATTAACCAAATTTCTACATTGCCTTTAAACGCCAAATCAATTGCTGTAGCTACAAAATCTGATCCTTTATTACGTCAACTTTTTCATCATCTAATTTCTGGTTCTCCAATTCATAAAAATTTACTTTTTGGTGGCAAACAAGAAGAATTTACTCTTCAACATAGTTGTATTTTAAAAGGATGTAGAGTAATTATCCCAGAAGTTCACCGTAAACAAATTTTACGTGATTTGCACTATGGACATTTTGGTATAGTGAAAATGAAGTCCTTATCTCGCAGTTTTGTTTGGTGGCCAGCGATTGACCAAGAAATTGAAGATCTTGCACGAAATTGCACTACTTGTGTCAATTTAAAAAATAATCCTCCTAAGGTAGATACTCATCATTGGGAATGGCCTACAGCTCCATGGCAAAGAATTCACATAGATTATTTTGGTCCTGTGATGGGTAAAATGCTTTTACTTGTGGTTGATGCTCATAGCAAATGGCCTGAAGTTTTTATTGTCCCTAATACCACTTCAGAACATACAATTACTTGTATTTCTTCTCTTTTTGCCAGATACGGGTATCCTATATCTCTGGTATCTGATAACGCAAAACAATTTACTTCTGAAGAATTTGAGACATTTTTGAAGAATCATGGGGTTAAACATAGGTTTAGTGCACCATACCATCCAGCTACAAATGGTCAGGCAGAGAGATATGTGCAGATTCTTAAAAAAAGGTTAAAAGCCTTATCTTCTGAAGCTGGTACTTTACAGATGAAAATAAATAACTTTCTTTTACAGTATAGAAAGATGCCTCATGTTACTACGGGGGAAAGTCCTGCATCTCTATTTCTAAAGAGAAATATAAGAACGAAAATAGATTTGATAATTCCAAGCGTTACAAATTTTGTGCATGATAAACAAAATGCGAGAAAGGCCAATTCTAAAGTAAAAGAATTTCAAATTAACCAGAAAGTGGCTGTAAGAAATTATACTCCAGAAGCCAAGTGGAAAATTAGTCGCATTATTGCAAGAGAGGGCAAGTTGCATAATAGAATTCAAGTTGGTTCGAATATTTGGAAAAGGCATGTTGATCAGATAACTAATGTCGGTTCCAAGATACATCTAACTAATGATTCAAATTCTGAAGAGAGTGGTACAGAAAGTCACAAAAGTGATACTGCAGTTGTTAATCAAAGTGATTCTCAGCTAATGCCTCCTAGTGTCCCAGATCTTCGATCAGCTGACTCTGTTGTCTCATCTGCTCTAAATCCTCAACCAGATGACTCTGTTGTTCCATCTACTCCAAATCCTAAAGCAGATGACTGTGTCCTCCTAAATACTCCAAGTCCGGCTCCAGTAGACTCTAAAGGGATACCTTCAGCTCCAAAACCCATGGTGTCCAATACTTCTAGTGATCATGCTACAGATACTTTAAATACTAATTCTACTTCTTCCCTACAGGTACCTAGAAGATCCACCAGGAAAAGAAAAGCTCCATGTAAGTTCCCAAATAAGGAGGGGAGAGTGTGTGATGTTTAGTTACAAATGTAAGTAATAGATGGCAGCACCACTGCGGAAATTCTGTCAATTACCGGTAAAAAAGTTTGTTTAATGTTATGTGTAAAATGTATCTGTAACTTGTGTTAGTGTTCGATGTACGTGGTTGTGATAGTATGTAAATTAAAGTTCTTTAAAGTCCACCTCGACTAATTAATAATGCTGCTGTTTTAATTTCTTTAATATAACTACTTAAAATACTATATTATTGATTAGAATTTTATATTGACGTAGACAATATGACAGTTTTTATATTGAATTATATAAATTTTACATGTCAGGTATTTTTTTTCGGAAAATAGATTTATTTTCTATCATGTAGAAATGCACCAAATGTTATAAATATTTGAGATTAATATTTATAAA
This sequence comes from Maratus michaelseni, assembly GCA_963931845.1. NCBI lineage: Eukaryota > Metazoa > Arthropoda > Arachnida > Araneae > Salticidae > Maratus > Maratus michaelseni. Next base: position 389,261,633 of record OZ007588.1, read on the forward strand.
TGTATAGCTTGATCAAATTTTAAATTTTATTACCAAACAGGTAAGGTGCTGTTTAACTGTCTTTTGTTTAATTCGCTGATCACTGTTACTCCATGTTAAATTCAATGACATACGCATATACTTTGTATTTATAATTATTGGTGCTACATTAATATATTTGAATGATGTAGAAGAAAGTTTTGTGTTTGCCTCAGCATACTAGTTAATAGATGTCTCAAAAATAAATCAAATAAAGACATTTCATAACACATTCTTCTTTTTAACTGCATTGCATTATCTTAAAAAACGAAATTTCGTTCAAGATATTTTTTTAAATTTTTGTTTTACCAGATTTTAAAACAAAAGAACAATTTTTATCTCATTTTATGTAGCTTTGATGTGATGATAAAGTTTACTTTAATTAAAAACTTTCTTAAGAAAACATAATGTAAATATTTGTAGAGGATTTTAATCAGGTTTTAAAAATTATCCGTCTTCTTCTTCACTGTGAAACCGTAATTCTCAATTAATAAAAACCTTACATCAAAATCTTACTTACACCCAGCAGCCATATCGATTTATATGTGTACAGAAAAGGTGATTTCTGTAAACTTAAACAACAATGTTTGTCAAGAAAAGTGTTTCTGTTATTATGTTTGAAATAAAATAAATTCACTAGAAACTTAGAAAATTCTTTTAAAATGTTTTAGCAATTATAAGTAAGCTAGAAATGTTGAACTTTACTATAAATTTTTTTATTTATTTTTAATGGTTGTTTCACAAACAAATTACCGTTAAATTGAAATAAAATTTAAGTATTTTATTGAATATTTACACGTTTGAATTTTGAAGAAAAAAACAGTAAAATTAAAAATGTGATTGTTTGGAAACTAGTGATTTCTTTATCAAACATGTTCAAAAGAAAAAAAAAGAAAAAAAAGGAAAAGGTCATGCATAAGGCATAGATTATGAAACACTTTCAAACCCTGACAGAATATTATTAAGAAATTTGTATCATAAAATCAAAAAATATCACAGCTAAATAAGCAATTTAAAAAACACCTAACTGAGTAAAAATCCATTTTCACTAATTGTTGTCCATGTGTGAGAAGTGTTCCGAGCAGCCCTGTATATCATCTATGAAACTTATACAAGTAATATACTAAAAATAGATACGTTTAAACGTTTATACCACAGAGAAAACGTAAATCCAGCATCTAGATATTACACTCTGATCTATAACCGAATTTTTAGTGTGTCTCTGTAAATGTACAATAAATAATACTCTCCCCATTAATATATAGAAAATATGTTAGAGTGTGCCTCATAGTTACTTTTAAATTTCATTATCTTGGAAATATCGTAACATCAATAAAATGCACCGTAAACGATTTTTTCCCAATAGATCATAATCTAAGACAATTCTTTTGTGTGTTCCCGCAAATGAACTATAAATGCTACACACTTCATTTTCAATACTAAAAGTTCTATAGTAAATCGCTATAATACATAAAACTTGCATGTCAATTCGAGTGTATTTACGAGGATTAGAGGATGGGCAGACGAACAGACGAATCCGACACACAAACAATTTAGTGAGGGAAAAATCACTGCAAAAATTACAGTGCTACAGTGAAATATTTTTCTTTAAAATGAAAGGTGTTCCAGATGTATATTTTGCTGTTGATTTTGGGAAGGATAACATAACTTCGGAATAAATTCACCAGATACCACTAAATATCATAGCAGGTTTACTGCTGCGCGCTGTACACTGCAAAAAATAACTGTTGATTTTACAGTATAAAACTGGCACCCCAGCTGCCGCGCTGCGCGGTAGCGTATTACTGCTTGCGCGGCAGCGTATTACTGCTTATTTTACTATTTAATACTGTTAATTTTACGGTATAATACTGGCAGCTGGGGCGCCAGTTTTATACTGTAAAATCAACAGTTATTTTTTGCAGTGTATAAGAAACTGCTGCAAGCACAGAGAAAAAAAAGCTCTAAAAGGAGGGGATGCATTTTTCTTCGAAGTGAAGAAAAAACGGCAAATGCAACAAATTAATTTAAAAAAAAACTAAGCTTATTTGTAAAGGTTTTCTCAATCTAAAACACAAACTCATCTGGATCTTCTTTGTGACGGAAATTGAAACCATGACTTTCCTAGTTCTTTCGTCACAGAAAATAAAAGTTTGAAAATATATTTTCAAATATTCATTTATAAGCATTCAATGGTTATCTTAGAAATCAAAATTAATTTCATGATTGCAATTCATGTAGTTCCAAAAAATTTCCCTCACAATAAGTTTACTTGGGGTAGGCCTCAATTAGGTTAAATTTGCTGATTTGATTAATGCTTTATAAAAATCGTGGATTAAGGTAAATCAATTGCAGAAATTATAATTTTTTTTCTTTTTCAAGATATGACAACAGGAAAGTAAAAAAAAAATACTATTTAAACTATATATTCAGGATTTCTAAATTGTTTTCTCAGCGTACAGTCATAATTTAATTAATATTAAAATATTAAATGATAAATGAGCATTTAAATATACATATATACATATTCCACTTTTTATTTATTTATTTATATTTTCTACATTTTAGTGTTGGATTTCGTTGTTGGAGTGATACAGGCAATTGGCATACATTTATGAACGTGGTTTGACACATAATTCACATCAAGATTGTTTTTGTAACTTGTAGACAGTTGTAGCCCTAACTAATATAAGGCGATTTATCACCTGTTGTTGACTAATAGAAAAATGCCATAAAATTAATTTATTAATTTTTAATTAATTTCCAAAAATATTAAAATGTGGCATTGTCATCGGAAACACACCTGTGTACATAATTTTTATTCTAACATATCAAGAAGTGAGTGAAAAATTCTATTACAAAAGTCTATCTTTGCATACAAACAACAATTTGAGTTATATAATCAAAGAGTGTAATAAAAAAAGTACTATTTTGTAGGTTTGTGATTGTAACTCCTGCACCTATTTAGGAGAAATCGTTCTGGCACCTCATCCGTCGTGCCAAAATTTGCTAAAGTGACTTACATTTATTTACATGCACACTTTAAACTATTTTTTCTTCTAATACGCATTTCATTAAAACCATTTTTAACACTTTCCAACATAATTGAAAAGTGTTTATGAATTCGGTTTATCTGCCGTCTCTCCATGTTTTAACTCGCGCAATTATGATCCGATTACAATGCAATTGATATATGTTATTGAGGTTTTCCATATCACGTTCGGTATTGAAAATGAAATGTGTAGCATTTTTATTTCGTTTACAGGAGTACTCAAAAGAATTCCTTACTGTTACTGTATTATGGGGAAAAATTGTTTGAGCTGCATTTAAATGATGTTACACTATTTCAAACATATTGAAATTGATGTACATCACTGAGGTGCACTACACGATGTTTACTGTAGAATATAGTGTGCATAGATTTTATCGTTCATTTACAGAGACATACGAAAGTCTTCGTTAACAGTACTGTGAATGAGCAATAATAGCTGAAAGTGCATTTACAACTGTGGTATGCGTTTTTAAATTTAACTATTTTTTGCCTATTACTTGGTGTGCATAGATTTTATCGTTCATTTACAGAGACACACAAAAGTCTTCGTTAACAGTATTGTGAATGAGTAATAATAGCTGAAAGTGCATTTACAACTGTGTTATGCGTTTTTAAATTTAACTATTTTTTGCCTATTACTTGGTGTGTATATTCTATGGATCGTATGCAGGGCTGCACAAAATATTTCGAGTTCATTTCAGTTTATTGGCGGAAATTGCTGGGTAGGGGACTTTCATCTGCGCTATGCGTTTTCGAACTGAAGTAATTTTTGCAAACTTTAGTATACAAATCTATAGATCACTTACAGGGCTGTACAGAAGAATTCTGTTATTTTCCCGACTATTGATGGTAAATTCTGAAATTGGGTTTTCAAATTTGTTATGAGTTTTCCAAATTGTTTATTTAGACATCATTCTTTGCCTTCTTAATCCGTGGTTTTGTTACACTATTCTGAATATTTTGGAAAGCGTTTCAATATGTATGCTTCATGCATGATTTCTCGTACTTGTTTAACTGTGTTTTGGTTCTGTGTGATAAAATAAACATATCATTCAATTAATTATAATACAGTAATTATATCATTTATATAATGCTTGTGAAACTCATTCAAAAGGTTTCGCATCAAAGATTTATCTACTTATAATAAAATCCGAAGGCAAGAAAGTGTCTGTAACCAATCCGGGCTGGACCACTCTGGTCTGCGAGTCGACAGTATTTAAACGCCATGTTAGGCTTACTGAAAAACATATGCTAACACATAACCACTAAATGATAATTTCTTCTACTTGAAATAATATCTGTTCAGCATATTTTCGTATAAAACATGTATATTATATCCAGCTATAATGTTTTAATTTTTAAATTAAAAATTACAGATTAAACATCGTATTACCTGATGTAAACAAATAAATACTGTTGCCATTCAGAATCATAAATCCCATATCTAGAAAAAAAAATGAATGACTCTGAACTTTTCATTAAAATATCCGATTATGCTCTTAAAATATTTGTAAAAGCATATTAAATTCTTTAAATATATTGAAGGATTTCTTTAATTTATTTCTGTAAGCATTTTTTCCCTGTAAGTACTTTTTCAGAAATAGCCGTGATAGCTTTTATAGAGAGGCTTTTTCGGGATGATCCAATTGCAATTACATTTCGTTCCGAAGTATTTTTCTGGCGCCATCTATTGGCATTAAATATAAATGAAGGAGTTTTCTGTTGTTTTTTATTCGATAATTGATAGTTGATAGTTGATATTTTATGTAACATAATAATAAAGTTGTAAAATAATGTAAAATGCATGTAAGCATATTTTTAAACTGAGAAAAATTCAGGGTGTATTGATTTATTTTAAGATCAACTTTTAAAAGCTTCAGCTTAAAATCATTTCTTTCTTAAAAATTTAACTTGGTTAAATCACATTTTAATCGCCTAGCTTACATCCAATTACATCTGAAATTTTGCTTGCATTGTAAAATGAATATTTCTTATGAAACACAATTAAAATATAAGGAATATATAGTACCGCATACCACATATGTTAATTATATCAATGCAGATCAAATTTTGATTTTTAAGATAGTAATATTTAAACCTAACTTTGTAGTGAAAAGATAATAATTTAATAAGAGAATGTGAAGAGATATTTTTCAGTTGTACTAATGCATTTAATAATTTCAATTTACTTATGAAATAAAATTAGAAGATTTTTAATGATCAAAATTTATTATAGATTTTTCAGGCATATTTTTAAAATAAGACAAAATCAGGTTTTACTTTGATGAATACTTTTAAAAGTTAAAGTTATATAATCTACTTTCATCGTTGTATTTATTTTAACTATTTCTTCATTACTGGAAAACTTTGTTTTTTTCTGTCATTGTAAAACGGATATTTTCCTACTGTGAATTAAGAATCTAATATCTATAAACATGCAATTTTCTGTCTCTTTTTATATCTTTCTGCTATTTAGTTGTTGCTTCATGACTGGAAAACTTTGTTCTTCAAGAGATATTAAAATTCAACTATATTATACTATTAACTTAGACAATTTAAAACGAACAAAATTTTAATGTTTTGTGCAATCGTTAAACCATTTCAGAATTTGTATTTAATTTTTCTTATGTAACCAAACAATGAGCTGTAAGTCAAGTTCTTTAGAATCTCATTAATATATATATATATATATATATTTTAAACCCAATTGTTGAACTATTTCAGAAATTGAGTATTGGGTAAAAGAAAAAATCCTCATCATTTGTATTTGCAGAAATCATTTGCCATTCTTAAAATGTACTTTTCTACAATACAAACCTTTCAATAACAAAATCTTCATGCTGTTTGTTTGTACGAAGTCTTATGAAAATGAAACGCAGATCAACATTCCGTCATTTTTGACGGGCGTTATATACTAGTATATATATAATTTGAGTTATTTTTACGTAAACCATGAATAACATATACGGCATAACAAATATTTTCAACAATAAGAAATATATAACCTATCTATTTTTAAGATCTTAATTTTCAATTCAATAATACATATAACAATAACATATTTTTAGAAGGAAAAATTTGTTGATAACGAATTATGTTATGAATGGAGAAATGTTCTATATCTTGCGCATTCTGCATACAGAAAGACTTCTAGAATATATGTTTTATCTTATTTCCTTGGTACATTCCATTCGCTGAACTTTTTTCCCATTCAATACACGTTATCTTCAAGTTTTTATTCTTCAAACATATGCCTCTGAAAAAAACATATTGTTATTTCAAAAGGTTCAGAGATAGTTCGTCATAAATCAGAATAGCTTCGAGATGTTTTATGTAATACCCAAGTTATACAAATAATCCTAATCCTAATCCTAATAATATTATAAATCTCATTGTGTGCAAATGTTAGGCTGAAGCCAGCGTCAAAATGGAGCATTTAATGATCCTGTATTTTTGCATATAGATTGATTATAACTCTCATATGAACATAGGCTGCTTTTTGTTTATTTTATTCAAATATTTTTCTTAATAATTCAAAATTTCGTTATTTTCATAGAGAATAAATGGACATTTTTTTTGTATAATATTTTAAAATGGTTAAATTTACTTTACCGTTGCTAATACTTTATCGTTGCCAAAACTAATTTAAAATCCTGAATAATCATTTTTACTCAACAATTTAATTTCAATTGAAAAAATTTCACGTGAAAAATGAAAATGAAAAAAAAAATTAAAGAATTAAAAAAAAGATTAAATAATATTATTAGAAATAAAACGTACTTTTTATAGTTTTTGATAATAATATAAGGTTTCAATATGCGTAACCATAGAAAACATGCGAATATGATGTCAAACATTGCAAATAAAGCGGATAGGCTTTGATTGGTGAAATAAAATGATCTTGGGTTTTTTTCTTCACTTTTTTTTCTTTTGTATGGTAAAATACTTGGCGTTTTACCGTCTGCGCACGGCTAATATAACTATACCGTATTTTTAATTTAAATTTTAAAAAGTAAAAAGAAGTTTCAAAAGAAAATAGTTAGCAAATGTCAATAATATGCTCCTCAAAATTATCTATGTCGAAAATGATGTCATGGATAGCGAGAAATAGCTATTTTCATTCTTAAAACTAAAAGAAATAACTCGATTACCTAAAAAAGAAAATGATGAATGTGAATAGTTCCATTTTTTTTTTTTTTTTTTTTATAAAACATAAGATTTAATATTATTTTGTTAAAGTAATATAATTTCCTCTATGCCAGTATTGAAATTAATTGCCTGGAAAAGAAAATTAACAAGAATTATGTCATTAAAATGGGATTTCTCTGGAGAAAAAGAGACGTCTTATTTGAAATAAAACGGGAATTTTCCAATATGTTTTAAAATGAGAGTGAATCAATTCCTTACATTAATAATACAAGGGAATCCAACCCGGGTTTCCCGGGATAGAGAATATAGGTGAAAACCATTTATTTTATTTATTTATTTTTATTGAAAACTCTAATAGACTTTTTACATTTAATAATTTTCTTAGATTGCCGCCTAAAAACACCAAAGATCAATTTTATATGAACTGTGTAAATTACATATTAAAAGCGGCAATTTCGTATTGGCCTCGTGCCAGAAGTTAATAGCCGAAGAAATCGCTAAAAATTTTGTAATGCACAGCAGCTTTTCTTATTCTAATAATTTCAGCGGATTTAAGCACTTATTTCGATTGCATGTGTGTTACATTTGTGTTTTATTTATACTATTGCATTTATTGGTTAATGAAGTTTTAATTTCGTTATGGAATATGAGCTGGAAATAAATTCTGAATTTTTTATATTGTTTAAAATGCAAATGTTTTAATATTTTGTAATCGTCTGCAAGCGATAGATGTAGATAACAAAAATCATGCCCGAAATTTAATTTAAATGCTATAATATATTAATAAATTGCGATACAGTTTTCAAACAAATTGCATTTGAAAGTAGATTTTCCCCCTATATAACATTGAAAAAATTAAAAGTATCCGATGTTTAGAAATTAAAAAAATTGCAGTAGCAAAAATCGCAAAACCGAAATTTCGTCTTCAACTGTTGCCATTCGCAAAATGACGTCAGCGTTACGCACGGACACGTTTGTCCTTTATAATATAAATAGATAAGGATCAGTAAGTATAAAAAGTAGATGAATTTCACGCCACATTTATAACGAAAAATTTAAATGTTTTTTTTTTTTTTAATCTATACTGATTATTAAGCATGAGTGTCCGTTATATACAGATGAGAGTTTTCTGCTAAAAATCACATCATAATTTTAAGAAAAGAAAAATGAACACGAATCTATTATATTAAAATCTGACCGTGTGTTTGTGTTTCGCAACTACTCCTAGACAATCGAACGCAACGCGATTTACTTAATACCGGTTTTCATTGACCCGAGGATGTCACACAGACTCTCAGAATTTAAAAAATTAAATTAGATGCCAAGATTTATTATTATTATTATTATTATTATTATTTTGTAAATTTTAGCGGTTTCTCTAAAAACGGAAAGTAAATTACTCCATATTTGTGTATAAAAAAGGAGAAATAAAACAGATCACTATATATTTTTTTTACACAATTTTTTCCTTAAAACTGAAAAACAGAATTTATTTTTACTTTGAATAGATGGTGAAAACAAAATCTTGATTTCAGTAAATTATCCGAAAAATTAAAACATATTTACACATATTCAAAACTTCATGAATCAATTTAGTCTGGAGAACAAAAATTGCCTGTCAACATACTGTCATTTAGAAAACAAGATTTGTTTCAGCTATACATTAAACCAAGAAGGCAGAATTGAATTTAAAGAAAAAAACATATACTATTTCAAATTAATGTTTTTTTTGAAGGATGGCTTTTAAAACGTTTCACAAAGGCATTAAAAGTAAAATTGTCTATCAGGAAAAATTGACATTTATTTTTACCAAATTCGTCTATTTCCACGATTTATTTGGCCCTCCTTTTTGCATTGGTTGCAATTTCATTTTCGCGATTATTTGGCACAAAATTTCACTTTTTTAAGATTGAGTTATGTCAAGATCCCTGTAAGAAAAAATACCGTATTGTCTCCTATGAAATGTGATAAATAGTTAGTTAATTATTAACGTTTTTAATTATCGGGAGTGAAATATTTTGCTACATTAATGTGTTTATTCTTCTTTTAATGTTGCGTGAACGAAGTCACGGGTAACAGCTAGTAATATTATAAATCCGATTGTGTGCAAATGTTAGGCTGAAGCCAGCGTCAAAATGGAGAATTTAATTAACCTGTATCTTTGCATATAGGTTGATTATAACCCGGTTATGAACATAGGCTAGATTTTATTTATTTTATTCAAATATTTTCTTTAATAATTAAACATTTCATTATTTTCATAGAGAATAAATGGACATTTTTCAATAAAATTCAACCATTTTACTTTACCGTTGCTAGGGTTTTGGTCGTTGCCAATAAATAAAAACACGGATAAATATTTTTTCCTCAGCACTTAATTTTCAATTGAACGATTTTCACGTGAAAAATCAAAATTAAAAAGAATTCAAAAGAAGATGAATGTCCGTGGTATTTGAAACAAAAATAATATGGAGTATTTGTTATTATATAAGAAGTATGAATATCTATTACATTAAAAAAATCTTTTTCTGTGAAAAACTGCGTTATAATTAGAAGGAAAAATGAACAATAATTATATTATTAAAAATAGATTTCGCTTGGACCATGGAACTATGAAAAGAATCCTCCTCGGCTTGGGCAAATATGACGTCATAAATAAAACATGTATTTTCAAATGTTCGTAATAATACAAGGAGCATGAAATCAATGTTTAATGAAAGTAGATAGATAATGAACGTAATATTTAACATGAAAAACTGAAATATTTTTTATCGATACTGATTAATAATAATCTTGAATTACAGTTACATACAAATGTGAGTTTTCCGCTAAAATTTACGCCCTGATTTCCAGAAAAAGAAAATTAACAAGAATTATGCCATTAAAAAGAGATTTCTGTGAGGAAAAAGTGACGTCATATTTGAAATAAAACGGGAATTTTCAAATATGTTTTACAAGGAACGTGAATCAATTCCTTACATTAATAATACAAGGATCGGTAAGTTTAGAAAGTTGATGAGTTTCACGCCATATTTAAAACGAAAAATTTTAATTTTTTTTTATCTATACCGATTATTAATCATGAAAGTCAGTTACATACAGATGAGTTTTTTGCCAAAAACCACTCCATGATTAGTAGGAAAAGAAAAATAAATACGAATCTATTATATTAAAATCTGACCGCCTGTTTGTATTTCGCAACTTCTCCTTTCAGATTGTCAAACGCAACGCCATTTACTTAACACCGGTATTGACACTGGTTATCATTGATCCGAGGATGTCATAAACTCTCAGAATAAAAAAAATGATTTAAATTTCGAGATATTATTATTATTATTTTTTGTAAATTTTAACGAAGTTTCTCTAAAAATGGCAACTAAATTATTCGTTTTTTGTGGATAAAAATAAGAAATAAAACGGATTAATATAATTTTTCTCATTAAAACTGAAAAAAAATTTCTATTTGAATAGATGGTGAAAGAAAAAAAAATCTTGATCGTATTTTCACATATTCAAACTTCATGAATCAATTTATTCTGGAGAACAAAAATCGTCTGTCAACATATTTTCATTTAGAAATAAAGATTTTTTTTCTGTTATAGATTAAATCAAGGAGGCAAATTAAAGCTCTTTGCATTTAGGTCTAAAATTATGGCTCCCTATTCACAAAAATTGAATTTAATGAAAAAAGAATATACTATTTCCATTATCTTTGAAGGATGGCTGTTAAAACATTTCACAAAGTCGTTAAAAGTAAAATTGTTTACCAGGTAAACTTGACATATGTTTTTACACAATTCACCGATTTCCACGATTTTATTTGGCCCGCTTTATTTCATTGGTTGCAGTTTCCTTTTCGTAATTATTTGTCACAAAATTTCAACTTTTTTTAAAAATTAGTTATGTCAAAGCATCTATAACATAGAAATACTGTATTGTCTCCTATGGAATGTGATAAAGAGTTAGTTATTTATTTACATTTCTAATTATCAGGAATGAAATATTTTACTTAATTAATGCATTTATGCTTCTTTTAATGATACGTGAACGAAGTCACGGGTAACAGCTAGTATATGTATATTTGGTAAAAGGGATTGGTGAATGAGGCATGTGACAGGAACAAACTCATTGAATTATAACATTTGAATGTCATTTGCTATTTGCATTTGTTTGTTTGTGAAATATTTGCAATTATGAGTCAATTTCATTTTCTGCTATTTGTGTTTATCAGTTAAAAAGTATAGGAAATCCATTTTTACAAACTTATATATTTGATTTCTAGAATGAATATAGCATGGTCCAGTTCATAAAACACATTATTTATATTTGTATCTTATCTTTTAGGTACTTTCGATTTACTAAAATATTTTCCCGTCCAATACATGCTATCTTCAATTTTTAACTCTTTCCAACCTAGTTGAAAAGTGTTTATGACTTCGGTTTGTCTACCGTCTGTCCGTGCTCTAACTCCCGTAAATATACTCGGATTGCCCTGAAATTTTTGTATGTTATTTTTGTTTAGTATATACATGTTCCCTATTTCAACTGAAGTGTGTAGCACTTATACTTTTTTTACAGGGACAGTCAAAAGTATTCCGTTACATTACAGTCAATGAGAAATAATCGTTTCAAGTGCATTTTGATGACACTACGTCATTTAAAACATGATGAAACTGATATATAATTATGAAGCGCATTAAAACATGCTTTTTGTAGAATATGGGGTTAAAAGCATTTATTATTCATTTACAGAGTCAAACAAAAGGATTCTCTTACACATCGTTCTATGAGGAAAAATCCTTTGCAGTGTAATTTAGTGATATTTCACTATTTCAAACATAATGAAAATTATATGCATTACTGAGGTACACTATAAATTGCTCTCTTGTGTGCATTGCGTTTATTTACAGGGACACACAAAATATATCGGTTACAGTACATGTGCGATATTTACAGTCTATGTGTGATAAGTGCATTTTCAATTTTGGTTTGCGTTTTTCAGTTTAACTAATTTTTTTCATAGTACGTGTGTGTTTATAAACTCGCTTGATCATATACAGGGCTACGCAAAGAAAAATATAATTGCTGCGAGTGAGTTTTAAGTTGCCTTTTAGCTTAATATGTGGTGTGTACAAAAGTCTTCAGACAATATACAGGGATGTACAAAAGATTTCGAGTGCATTTCCATCGATTGGTGAAAATTACTAAATGTGAATATTCTAACTGAACAAAATTTATCATGCTATATATCCCCATCTATTGATCATATACAGGACTGCACAAAATAATTCGAGTACTTTTTTGTCACTGTAAGGTAATTTCGAAAACTGTATTTTTCAATGTGTTATATCTTATCTAAACTGTTTACTTACATATCTTCTTTTACCTTATTTAATGGTGAAATTTTGTTACAGTTTTCTGGCTATGTGGGAAAGTGTTTCATAAATTATACTTGACATTCAATTTTTTGAATATCACTTGTCATTTGTATTTCGTTGTTTGTGAAAGATTTGCAATTATGAGTCGATTTCTTTTTCTACTATTTGAAATAATCAGTTAAAAATTATCGGCTATCCATTTTTGCAATCTTATATTCGATTTCTAGAATGAATGTAAAAAACAGTCCTCTTCATAAAACTCAGTATTTATATCTTATTTGTATCTCATTTTTTAGGTACATTCGATCCTCTAAAAGATTTTTCTATTCAATACATGTTACCTTCAAGTTTTTATTCACCAAGCATACACCACTGAAATAAACATATTGTTATTTGAAAAGGTTCAGCGAAACGTCGTCAAAAATCAGAATAGCTTCGACATGTTTTATGTAATCCCCAAGATATAGAAATAATATATGTTACTATATTTGGCAAAAGGGAAGAATGAATGAGGTATGTGACAGCAAAAAAAAATCATTGAATTAAGAGGACAGTTCACCTTCAACCAGTCAAAAATGCTAGAAAATTGCTTCAATTTCCATATTTTTTTCACAAATTAACGAATAAAAGAAATTAAATGAAAATTTCAAGACTCTTAAGTATTGCATTACTTGTTACAATACAAAAAAGGGATTTATGAAAAATATTAAAATTAATTAGCACATCTTAATTAAGTAACCTACTATTTTTTTGCTTTCATAATTACTATATATCACTGTACGCATGATATCTCATGTTCATTTTATTTTATTAACTTGAAATACATTTTAATTTAAAGATAATCCTTGACTTAGCATAATGAAGTAAAATCTTGTAATTATCTTTATATATAGTATTTGTAATTAATAATTAATTAAAAAAATATTTTTCACGTAAAAATCTCGCTTTTTTTCTAATAAAACTTTTATTAGTTAAGATAATTCTAAGATTCTAGTTCATTATAAGTATAGAGATAATATTAATGTATTCTAAAAGTTTTAAACCATTATCTTCAATATTGTTTGACAAATCATGCGCGCAAAATCAAAAAATTATGTTTTCAGATAAATTCATTTAAAGTTAAAAATTTGTATAAAACAATATATTTTACACAAAAGGAACAGAATAATTTTTCTTCAGGTAACTTTAGATATTCTGATTAATATATATAATACCTGTAGTAATAAAGTTGTAATTAACAATGTAATAATACAGAATCTAAACATTTCTTTCATAAATTTAACAAATCGCAAGCGATTGAGAATGAAGTAAAACATGCAATTCTTACCTCCGTGTAACTTGTGGTAATTATTAACATGAAATACATTTTAATTGAAAGATAACACTCGGCTTAGCATAATGAACTAAAAAATCTTGTAATTATCTTAATATATAGCACTTATAGCTAATAATTAATTAAAAAAGATTTGCAATGTAAAAAATCTGGATTTTTTAAAATAAAAATTTAGTACTTAAGATAATGCTAAGATTCTAGTTCATTTTATGTTCAACAATAAAATTAATGTGCTCTGAAAGTTTCAAACCTTTATCGTCAGTAGTTTTAATAAATCAAACAAAAAGTCAAAAGCGCAAAGTCAAAAAATCATATTTTGAGATAAATGCATTGAAAGTAAAAAATTTGTAAAAAACAATATATTTTACATAAATGAAACAAATTTATTTGACTTGGCTATACTAATTAATATATATAGACAACTATAGTGATAAAGCTTCAATTAATAATGTAATAATACAAAATATAAACATTTTTTATCAAAAATTTCACTAATTGCAATCCATTGTGGATGAAGTAAAGTATGTAATTCTTATTTCCGTATGACTTTTTGGTAATGAGAAACTGTTATCCTTAAATAATGCTAATAAATATAGTTTATTCACTTTATATATGCTTATAATTTCAAATTAAATGCATACTAGTGATATAAAGCAGTATCGAGAACTGCTGGTTACATACATTCACAAATATCACTATTTCAATGTTTACAATCCTCTTTAATAAAAAGCTACGCGTTGTTGACGACTGGGATTTTCTCTATTTGTTGCCACATTTTAATCTCGGAGAATGAAACTTTTGAAGTTACTGAAAAAATAAATAGCTCGAAAATTATTTGTCAGAAAACTGTTAGACAAACTGCGTTAGAAAGGTAAAAAATGGTATTTTCTTGATATAAATTTCATATCTAATGATTATGCCGTTTTTCAAATATTGAATTTGAAAAATTACCAAATTTCACAATGGAGTACCAAAGCGAAACCTTCAAGCGTAAAAAGATCATGATAACGGCAATGTCTCCTGACGTGTATTCTGCGGCTATAGCACGAGTCACAAGTTATAGTTATCTTTATTATTCTGTTAAAATATAAAAGTGAATTATGATTTCACGAGTTAATTAATTCTCGACAAATACTAGATGCGCCATTTCTTTTTAGTTGTGAATAATATAGGTTAATTCACGTTTAAGAGTGTATTCAAATCCAAACTGCTTATTTTGAGACACATTCGTAAATTCCTTTTTGCTCTAAAATGCATCCAATTGGCAGGTACTCTTATTCAGAAAATTTATAATGTCCCCACACTCAGAAAAAAGTTTTGTTGAATCAACAAAAATTTGTTTGACCCAACAAAACTTTTCGTTTAAATATGGGTCAATGGAAATATTGTTTGAATCAACAAAAAAAATATTGTTGATTTTTTTTTGCAATTCCAAAAAAAAAAAATTGTATCGTCAGCAAAAAAATATTTTGTTAATTCGAGTAAAATGGTTTAATTTTACTTGAATGAACAAAATTATTTTTGTTACATAGATATATGCTATGTGTTATTTTAACAATCTATTTTCTTTTTTCTACAAAATATATTTTGTTTGTTTAAATAATTAAACATGTTACATTACGAACTTGTATTGTTTATACTACAAAACCTTTTGTTAAATGAACCAATCTAAACATGCAATTTTAATTATTTTTTAATCCATTTTTAACAGTGAATTACGCCTGTAAACCTTGAATAATAACAAGTGAATTTTTATCCTGCTTTTCACGCGAAAACTGAGAGAGTGAAAATTGCCCAAGCCGGTAGTCGATCCCGGGTCCTCAGAACAGCGTTCTGAGGCTCTACCACGGAACTACAAGGAACGATATCTAAGATTGGCATTTCTCACTCTTATGTATGTCGGAACGGCCGCAACCGCAGCACAACGTAGAAATGTCATCAGGAGCCCGCAAATTTCTGCGGCAAACATAAGACGACAATATAAAGCCCAGCATACGGCAACACATAGTTAATTTTTAATTCATTTTCAGCAGTAAATTACGCTTGGAAAAAGCAGGATAAAAATTCACTGTTATATTTTACCAGTGTACTTTCTTCCAGTACGAGAGTACTTACGTACCAGAGTACTTTCTTCGTAAAGATAGAAGAAAGTAACAAATGGGACAGGGTTTTTTAAAAACTACCTTGGTCCGTCCCAATGAAAAACAGTGTTAATTATCCAAAAATTATGTTAATCCTTTAATTATATAGCTATATAAGTCAAATAAACCTAGTTACGTTCAAAGATTACAGGCGTAATTCACTGCTGAAAATGAGATTAAGGTATTGCAGAAATCGCAAAAAATGCAACATACCAGCGCCACCTGTTGCGCGATTTACAACAAAAACTAATCAGCAACAATTTATATCAGGAAGTAATTGAATATAAAGTTTTATAAAATTCCGTGCATTAGTTCTAGTTAGTCATTTTCTAAAAACAGTCAAATCGTGTTCAGGACCTTCTAAAATCCGTCCGAAACTGGAAGTCGAAAATTTTCATGATTCCAATACTTTCTTCTTGTAAAGATAGAAGAAAGTAATAAATGGGACAGGGGGATTTTTTAAACTACCTTGGTCCGTCCCAAGGAAAAAAAAGTTTAAATTATCCAAAAATTATGTTAATCCTTTAATTATATAGCTATATAAGTCAAATAAATCGAGTTACGTGAGAGAGTTATGGCTACTATACAACAATTTAAATTTTGCAAAAACGACAAAATTTTGCTGGAATTACAAAATTATTGTAAAATTAAAAAAACAGATTTTGTTAAATCAAGTAAAATTGATGACATTTTGTTAAAATTTTTGAAGAGTGTTAACATAATTTTTTTTGTCCAAGCAATAAAACCAATTTTTTTGCTTCAAATAAAAATTTTGCTAAAACAACCGAAATGTACTCAACAAAACATGTTTTGTTGTTTTAATCAATTCTTTTTTCTGGGTGAAGTGTTAAGATTTTGTAATCGAGTTACAAATGACATGTTCAGTATTGAAAATGAAGTATATAACACTTATACTTCGTGTACAGGTCCACTTAAAAGAATGTCGTTACATTATGGTCCATCGGGGGAAAATCCTTTGTAGTGTGTTTTAATGATGTTACACTATTTCAAACACACTGAAATTGATATACAACGGTGACGTGCACTACAAGATTCTTACTATCGAATATAAGATGTGTAGCACTCTTTAAATCATTTTCTAAGGTACACTAAAACATGCTTTCCGTAGAATATGGTGTGTAAAGCATTGATCATGCATTTACACACATGCAGTAAAATTTCTGGTTATGGCTGTAATTGCTGAAATCTGGTTTTCAAATAAGTTTTGCGCTTTCTAAAACGTTTACTGGGGTATTTTATTTACCTTATTAAACAGCGAAGGTTTGTTAAATTATTCTGTTAGTGTTGAAAAGTGTTTCATAATGTATTCTCGATGCATGATTTTTCTTTCTTGTTAAACCTAAGTTCAACAAGAGTATTCCGTTACATAATTGTAGGGCCACACAAAAGTATTCCGTTACATAATTGTTTACGGGGAAGAACTGTTTGCAGCGTATTTTAATTATGTTTCACTGTATGAAATATAGCGAAATTGATATACATTACTGAGGTTTACTACAAGATACTTGTTGTATAATATGATGTGCATAGCCTTTATCGTTCATTTACAGGGACACACAAAATATTTCGGATACAGTACTGTATCCGAAGTATTTTCTATAAGCGATAATTGCTGGAACTGCGGTTTCAGTTAGGTATGCGTTTAACTAAATTTTTGTATAGTATGTGGTCGTATAAATGCTATGCATCATATACAGGGCTACACAAAAGCAATCGTAAGCATTACTGTGTATCAGCGTAAATTGCTTAAAGGTATTTTTTTAAATCGAGTTATGCATGTTGAACGTGAAATATATTTAGTATACTAAGAAGTGTTGTTTTAATATAAATAAAATTATTCACAGGGCTATGCAAAGAATTGTATACATGGCAGCCTCTGTATGTTAATTTCTGGTAAGTGTGAATTCAATAGCTTTAAGCGTGTTTTAGCCTGAATTAAACTTTAGCTTAATATGTGGCGTGTATAAAAATCTTACTGTAGTATACAGTGCTGCACAAAATAATTCTAATATGTTTCCGTCTATTGGTAGAAACTGCTGAAGGCAAATTTTCAACTTCAACTGTGCTACGTGTTGTTTTATACTAAACTAAATTCAAGCATACTATATAGAGTATATGCAAATATATACATTATATACAACGTTGAACAAAATAATGGGAGTACATTTTCTGGTTATGGCTGTAATTGCTGAAATCTGGTTTTCAAATAAGTTTTGCGCTTTCTAAAACGTTTACTGAGGTATTTTATTTACCTTATTAAACATCGAAGGTTTGTTAAATTATTCTGTTAGTGTTGAAAAGTGTTTCATAATGTATTCTCGATGCATGATTTTTCTTTCTTGTTAAACCTAAGTTCTATTTAGCAGTCCGTTTTTTTCTTGTATATTAAATTTGGTCTCAAAAGTGTTATGAAAAGAAATTTCTAAGTTACTTTTACGTTAACGACGTTTAATATACTGAGGATGATTACACATTTTTAGAACGATTACGGGGACGCTTTTTTAATACTTAAGGCGGTATTAAAAAAAAATTCCATGCTCAACAGCTCAAAATTTTGAGACACATTTTCAGACTCATTTTTAAAAGTAAAAACATGAAACTTGGCGGTGTGATTTATGAAGAGATTTATAAGGGACCAATGTTTTTATTTTTCGTTCAATTAATTAGAAATTGATTTACAAACAATTATTTTCACAGTACGATATTTTTTTGTTGTTGTTTCTAGTGCTATCGCTTCGGGAAATTCGGTTCAAAATGTCCACTTTGACAGCATTTTTTAAAAAATATATTCAACCTTTAACAAAATATCGAGACAATACGGACATTATAAAGTTTCTGAATAAGAGAACCTGCCAATTGGATGCATTTTAGAACAAAATTGAATTTAAAAATGTGTCTCAAAATAAGCAGTTTGGATTTGAATACACCCTTAAAATGTAAATAATAATTTTTTAAGTATTCAACATGGTAATCTTGTTTCTGGACTATAAGTCTGCATTGTGCTTGCTTTCCTTCATAGAAGGGTTTTCGTGAAATTCCCAGGTTGTTGCTGACCATTCCTCTTTCATTACTTACAAAAGTCCATCAGTCGTGGTGGGTTTGCTCTTTGAAAGTTCTCTTTTCTGCAAACCAAAGACACAATATTCTGTAGGTGAAACGTCAGGTGACTTCGCAGGAATATGTTTAAAATGCATATAAGCAATATCTGTGTGTGTGTTTCATTTTTTCAAGGAATGCAGTAGTAGTTTTCGAAGTATGACTGGTGGTTTTGTCTAGGTGCAGTTTTACTATTTGAAAGTCGTTTAGGGATAAAGAAATGGAACTTCTTCCGTAAATATCGGCCCTAAAACATTATACCGATAGTATGATGAGTTGATTTTAGAGTTTCTTTTTCTCCACTCTTCCTATTTTTAAGTAAGTATTAAAAGAAACATGCGCCAAACATAAAGCCTTTCTTGAAACTTTCTTTGCATTCTTGGAACCAGATTTGAACATCTTTTTTTTCGACGTTTTCGATAATAAATAGATCTTTTGTTATTGCAGTCATTTGAATAAACCAATCATACGCCATCAAAGTATTTCCATTTATCTCCTGCTAGATGGCTTTATACAGGGCTCTACAAAATGTCTTTCTTTGAGCCACATGCCTCGGCAAAAGACGTTCAACATTATTATTTTTTAGCTTTTTTAATCTGTAAATCATGGCTTATAAATTTCTGTATCGTTGCTACAGATGTACGATTTAAAGACTTTGCAATTGATTTATACGTTGATGGATCTTCTCTTGTTATCAATAATTTCACTTTAGAAACATTTAAAACAGTACAATAAACCTTTTCCGGATATTCATTTGGAGCCTTTTTTCCATGTGGATGTATCGATTGACGGGCTTTCCTTTTCCGATTATTAATGTTGCGTATTTTCAACTTAGAAATTTTTATACTATAGAATAAGAATATGTCGCCTCGTAATGTTGTAAAACGCATCTTCCTCGCCACCGCTTGTTTACATGCGTCCTTTTGAAAGAAGAATAAATTTGAAAGTATAACACGGTAATTTTAATTTCAAACAATAAGCTGTTAACAGAAATGTTTTTAAATAATACAATAAAATCACTTGTTAACTTTAAATTAATGTCCAATAATGCTTAAAGTGATAAAAAACATAACACAGAATATTTAAAATACCCTTTTTTAATGTAGATAACATATGTTTCATTCACAACTATCGGTGACATCTTCAGATCTTAATGATAAATACAATATTCTCGCATATTTGAAAATAGTAAAACATATACCACGAGATCGCATGTCCAAAGTTAGTAGGTGCTTAATTTGGCCAAAACTGGGAAACGTGAAAAATTATTATTTATTTTTATTTTTATTGCTTTTCCATTTATCGATCATCGCGTGCCAAATTTTAGCTAATTCAAAGGAAACGGTTTCGTTACAAATGCAATCTTTTCGCAAATATATTTCTATAGATTCACGGATAATGGATGGGAAATAAGCTCTTGATTGAAAAATTATTTTACTATTATTGAAATCTATCTGCAACTGTTCCTTACTATATTGTCTGGCTAAAGCGGTGGCTCTTCTGTCATGTTTGATATCTGCCGTATGTTCTTTTATTCTTGTTTTAAATTTTCTGTTTGTCATTCCTATATAGTACTGTATTGTTCCATCTACCTTGGTGAATGGGCTTTCATAAACACCGGAAAGGTTAGGTTCTAGTGGGTCTGTTTTTCTACATACTATGTTTTTTTAATTTTATGGAAGGTTTTGCAATAAGACATATATTAAATTTTCTAAGTTTATATTTTAATCTTTCAAAGAATCCTGGAAAATATTGTAAAGCTGATATTTTTGAGTTTCGTTCATTAAAGGTTTTCTTCTTTTTATTATTCTCTATGCTCGTAATTAATTTATTGATGGTGCTGTCTTTGTATCCATTATTTCTTGCGATGTCACGTATTTTATTTATTTCATTATTTAATTGATTAGGGGTACAGACATTAAAAGCTCTTCTAATAAAATGTCGAAAGGCAGAAACTTTATAGGTACTTTGCAGAAAATTTAAAACAAGAATAAAAGAACATATGGCAGATATCAAACATGACAGAAGAACCACCGCTTTAGACAGAAAATATAGTAAGGAACAGTTGCAGATAGATTTTAATAATAGTAAAATGATTTTTCAATCAAGAGCATATTTCCCATCCATTATCCGTGAATCTATAGAAATATATTTGCGAAAAGATTGCATTTGTAACGAAACCGTTTCCTTTGAATTAGCTAAAATTTGGCACGCGATGATCGATAAATGGAAAAGCAATAAAAATAAAAATAAATAATAATTTTTCACGTTTCCCAGTTTTGGCCAAATTAAGCACCTACTAACTTTGGACATGCGATCTCGTGGTATATGTTTTACTATTTTCAAATATGCGAGAATTTTGTATTTATCATTAAGATCTGATGATGTCACCGACAGTTGTAAATGAAACATATGTTATCTACATTAAAAAAGGGTATTTTAAATATTCTGTGTTATGTTTTTTATCACGTTAAGCATTATTGGACATTAATTTAAAGAAATGTTTTTGTCACAACATTTTCAATATTTCAATCCTTTATCGAAATTATTCTAAAAATGTGTAAACATCCTTTGTAGTTGTCCTATTTATAGGGCTGCGTTCTGACATGATTTTTAGACTTCACTAATCTGAAAATTTTCGCAAGATATACCAAAAATTTGATTTATATATATATATAATTTTTTTTAAGTCTTTAAATTACAACACTGTCTTTTCTTTCTAACTTGGATTCTACCTTACATTCCTAATATCCTTACATCCTTAGCAGTTAAGGGCATAAATCAGAAATGCCATAAAATGCTTTTAAATTTTCGAATTTTTAGTTTTGCGCTTATAAAATAAAACAGACTCAGAAAATTTTTAAAATAGCTAGTTACATAATTTTACAATATGTAAATCCGTAAAGAGAACATTAAGTTTGTAAACGCACAAAAGAAAGCATATATGAATAAACCATTTCTTCTTTTTCGAATGTATTTTTGCAACATTATTCACACTTTTGATAAAATCTATTAAACCTAGACATTCGAAACTTCTCATGTTTGCATAACTAATGTTTCTTTAAAACTCTCTAAAATGATGAATGTAACTATCATATTACAGAAGATACACTGGAATGTATAATATTTTTCTATGAATTTCTAAATGTTTTAGTTATTATTCTTTTGTATTTGCTTTTGATCAAAATTGCATTATTATTTTGATTATTAAACAATACGTTTATGTCTTTTCATATTATATTACAAAATAATAAATGATTCATTTTATTTTTAAATGATATATTTTTATTATTGATGCATTATTTGACAATATTAACTGAAATGCATTATTATAAATGTAACTAACGAGATTAATATCGAAAGGTTAGTAACAAACTGATGTATAGTCATAGACCTTTGGACATAGATATGTGGTGGAAGATTAATCGGTCACAGTGACACTGAATATAGAAAATGTTTTTTATTTAAAAAAAACAAACTAAGAAACATTATTTTAAGCAACAATTTTTTTCTAGTATATCTTGTTTATATAATTTTAAACACCTTGATATATTTTTTTTGTGTGTGTGTATGTGTGTGTTCGCAATGTTGATACGTCATCTAAGCCCTTAAAAATGTCTGCTGCTAAACTCTATAAGAAATAATAAAACGTTTCTTAATCTAGCGAGAAGGTTTACGAAAATATAATATATTGTGTTCTGAGTTATCCACGATTCCAAAAGCGTTTTTTCACATTTAGAAACCTCAGAAATCAATAAATTTTTGAGGTATGAGGTAGCATTTCTTAAACATAAGTTTCTTTTTTCTGCCCGTAATTTTTGAAACATTACGAGCCGAGTACCTTTACGGGGCATTTTAACACGCAATGTCATTTTTTCGGATGCTATCAAATCTCAAGTAAACATCTTCAGTTGCGCAACAGAATTTATATATGCAATGTTAAGAAATTAATGTTAATTATTAATATTAATAACACCGCTCTTAATTTAGTATGTTTGTGCGTTGAACCTGAAAATATTTGCTTGAGAATTAATAGCATCAGTAAAACCGATATTCCAGATTGAGAAAGTTGATTAATGCACTGTAAAAACTACTCGGAAATGTTTCCGAAAAATACGGGCATCGAAGGAAAATTTTGTTTTACAAATGCTTCTTTAAATCTCGGAAATCGGAATATTAGTTTCTGAGGTTTCTGAAGATAAAGGAAGGCTTTTCAGAATAGTTAGTAATTCTGAAGAGGTTATAGATTATATTTTCGTAAACTTTCTTTTTAGATCAAGAGACATTTCTTATTTTTTACTGTGTACATTATACATTGTAAAGAAAGACAAGGTAAATATAATATAACCACAAACGAAAATTTGCAATAATCTCTTCCGAGTTACCAACGATTTCTAAAACCGTTCTTTAACTTTAGAAACCCCAGAAGCTAATATATTTTAGAGATTTAAAAAAGCATTTATAAAAACAATGTTTCCTTTGCTGCCACTCATTTTTGGAGACGTTTCCGAGTATTTTTAGTAGTGTATTAAACAGTTTTCACAACTTGGAATATAGAATTTTTGGTTCTATCAATTTTCAAGTAAGCATTTTCATGTTCAACAAACATGTTTTACAGACAAATATGATAAAGTAACAGCATTAACATTAAAATTAAAATAAAATATTTTGTTGTTACTCTTGCTTGGATAAATTCAGTTACGCAGCTGAAAATGTTTAATTGCGTTGATTAGGGAGAAATTTCATATGAAATTCTATCCGTATGTGAACTGATGCTGGTTGGATTTTGGGAAAATTCTCGATTATTTGTTCGAAACATGCGATGCTTATATTACAAGTTTAAATGCACAGGATACTCAACGAAACTTCCTGCTTAGTATCTTGAATATGGAAATACATTGCCGTTCAATTTTTGTTGCAGACGTCTATGAAGGGGTGCCGAAATTCAAAGATTTGTTCGAAAAATGCAATTTTGATATAAGCAAGTATACGTAAATAAATTTGCTTTTCTAGCATTAAAATACTTCCTTGTCCACTATTCCATAACAATATTATGCATTTATATACATAAAAAAATTACTAAATCGATGTAATTTCTTGTGTTATTTAAATCATTTATTCGATAAATATAGAAGAACGTCTTATTATGGCTACAACATACTAGTTTTACAGTGTATATGATAAATAGATGTATTCTATTCAATGAAACTACTTTTCTTGTAACTACTGAGTCATAAATGTTATCTTCAAGATATTATTTCCTAAAATAAGCCGCAGAACAAACATAATGTTACAAGCAATGAGTCAGAGGAAAACTCGTCATAAGTCAGAAGAATAACCTCGGGATATTTTATGTAATCCATAACTTAGAGAAATATTACATGTTTCTACGTTTGGCAATAGTGGTGAGTAAATGAGACATGTTGCAGTGACTAGATCGTTCTGTTATTACATACAAATGTTTTTTTTTTTTTTTTTTTTTTCTTTTTCTGTAGTTTTTCGTTTTCTGTTTATGAAATTTGTAATTATGAATCAATTTAATTTTGTGCAAGAAGTGAAAATGTAAAACATAATAGGGATTGTTGGGTCACAGAGACCGCATTTATTTATAGATCCAATAAAAATTTCTTATTTAGTTATTCGCATGAAATTGTACAGATGTGTAGTTTCAATTTTTAACGTACGGGAGACAAAAAAAAAATCTGTTTCATAGCTAACAACTTTTTTGCTTTTCTCGATACCACTTTTTTCAAATAGAAATCTTCTTCTTACTTAATCGCAGAATTCTACGATAAGTCAAAAACGTCTATTCGAATAAGGTGAAGACTTCTATTCGAAAAATGTAGTAGCACAAAAACGTAAAAGTTTGCAGTTATGGACTTTACTAGGCAGTTTTTTGAAATTCGAAGAGATTTTGAAACGCAACCCATTTTTAAAACATGGAACCTACTTTATTAAGAAATCTCATCATTGGCCTAGGCGACACAGTGCGGTCTTAAAGAGTCCTTAAGATTACCAGTTAAGAGTGTCAGTTATCGTCAAAATAGTATATACATCTAGAACTTTCACACTCTAAAAACGACATTTCCAAAACTGAGCAAAAAATACTCATATCTGCGTATCTCGCATAGTCAAAATGGCTCGGAATCAAAATTACTCAAGTTTGAAACGTATATATACTCAATTCTGAAAACTTGCACAGACTCAAGATTAAAACATCGTGTGCTCATGTTTGAGTATGTCCATGTTTCAAAAATGAGTATGAACGGACTTCTATGTGCTCATTTTTGAGTAGTACTATGTTTGAAAAATGAGTTTGAACTGATTCTAATCATTTTTGAGTATGTCCATGTTTCAAAAATGAGTAAGAACTGACCTCTATATGCTCACTTTTGGGTATGTCTAGTCCATGTTTCAATATTCTGAGTATTTCTGGTATTTCAGAATTGAAAGCATTGTGTCGTCCTATTTGAAACAAAAAGTTTCATAACAAAATGAAAACATCAATTTGCTCAGATTTGAATGTGTCATTTTTCTCAGTGCATAGTGCGAAAAAACTATGATAATTTATTAAGTGATAAAAAGGAAAAAAAACAATATCAAACAAATTTCCGTTTATTGTATTCGATCATTGGAAACAATTCACATATGATTCGATATTTCAAGGAGATTATTGTAAAAAAAATAATAAGTAATTAAAATAAATATGTCGGGTTAATCTTCTCACTACTAACTATACGCTTAAAGTTTTTTTATAAGTGTCCCTCCTGTTTTCATATATATGATGTATGATTTCATATATATGATGCGTTTTATGATATGATTCATGATCATGGGTGATCCAAAAGTCATGAAATAAATTAAAATTCAATATTTTAACAAGTACAGACAGTATTGATAGTACGATGCGGCTATCAATAATATGTACAGAATAACATGGAATTCGTTTAATAACAAAATTGTATTGCCCGAATAATGACATTTGCCACCAAAAAATGGCATTTCGTTTTTCGCAGCAATTTTGTACATCGGCGCAGCACACTTTATAACGCAAATAAGACTACACATGATAAGTTTGACGGGAGGCCAGTAGTTGTCATATGTGACAAGATACTATCAAAAAAGATTTTTGCTGTAATTCCTGTTGCATGATGGCTTAAACAGCGACAGGCAGCAACTTTCGAACCACTACAGTGCTAACAAATGCTACTAGTCTAACAATGTTTTTTTTTTGTTGTTGTTGCTTTTATCAAAAGATCCCATGTCTTTATGTGTGTTTATAGGAAAACCGTATCGTGCTGCTGTCTATACTTTCCGAATTATTGAATTTTTACTTCTTTTGCGGATTTTATTTAACTCTGTATATAAGATATATTCATTTCTATTAATAATACTTTCCAATTTTTTAGATTTCTTACCTTTGTTCTTACATGTGACTTTTGATTACGATTTTCTAGCATCTGAATTGTAAAATAAAATACATATAGAGACAGCAAAAGAAACAATCAATAACTATTACCTTTAATATCTGTACTCTAATAATGGAACCGCATGTTGACTTATTGATTTGTTTTAGAAATTCTACTTCACCATTATGATGGTTTTCAGGTCGAATGGAAAAGCCAGTAAAATAAATTGGGAGTAAATAGGTTATTTTACGAATAAACAAAATTTTCTAAGTTATTTTAAGCCATTTAAATTTTTTTATCATTTAGTTTAAATCATAAAATAGTGAATTTTTTAAAAACTACTAGAGTACTACTACTTTTCAACAAGATTAACAATTATAAGTCATAGTTCCAGTTTCAAAATGTGTTTCTTTTTCAAATTGAATTTTTACAACAATCTTTTATTTTGTTATCTTCAAATGTAAGACTAATACACTAATTTGTATAAATTTTTAATATAGCATAATATTTTAAGTCGCCTTCCTGATGCAAAATTAAGTTCCTTGAAATATAACCATAAAAGATCATTGAGATTACAGACAATTTATTTTATTTAAATAAAAAAACTTTAAAAAACATTTAAAAGGGACGTTTCGGATACCATAGAATTCTTCACCAGCAAACTGTACCGCAAAAGTCACAAAAAATTGTAAAAAATCAACTCGCAGAAAACATTGCATCAGAAAGTCAAGGTTACAATTGTAATTATATTAACACTTTGTATTCTGTCGGTTGTTTGTGAGTTAACGTTTTATGACTTTTTATGACTTTTTTCGTTAAAATTTGCTAATGAGAGACTCTATGGAATCCGAAACGTTCTTTATAATTGTTTTTTAGTGTTTTTAACATTCTATACAATTGTTAAATTGTCTGTAATCTCAATGATATTTTATACACTACATATATATGTTCATTTTTCTACGTAACTTATAAAATTGATATGAGAGGTGCAATTACAGAGTATTCATTTTTCATAATTGCAATAAAATGTTGATTAATATCACTGGTTTACACGGTTTATGTACTTTCGGCGAAATGTCTATTTTTTCATAGATTCTAGTGCACTGAGTATAGGAAAATTATTCAAAAAAATCTGTGACGTCTAGTTTTAAAAATATTTATTAAATACTTAAAAAAATAATAACATGAAATATAAAAAGAAAAAATTAGAAATGATTGATTTTACTCTTCTTTTTATAATTGTCTTGATCTGTTTCTCTTAAAATAGACCAACAGTAGTCCCCTAACATACTTTCGTCCCTAAAACCTTTGTGTCTGTCTTTAAAAAGTTTAAGGTCTTGGTGAAAACGCTCGCCCTGCTCGTCACTCACGGTGACCAAGTTTTGAGGAAAAAAAATCCGGGTGTAAATAGAGAAAATGTACCTTCAGAGACATGTTCACACCCATTGCATAATAGTTTTTTAATAAAACAGCAATATTTTTTTCATAATCTTTATGATTTCCTAAGAATCCATGGACGACCGTCATTTTTGGTGAAATAACTGCTGAAAATTTGACTTCGATTTTGGTAATAAGTTAATTTGACATTTGGTGTCAATAAGTTCCACTGTTGTAGACGAGAAGCAAGAATCTCTGCCTTAGATCTAGATAGTTGCAAGTCTCGCACAAGGTCGTTCAACTCATTTTGGTTTATTAAATGTGGCGTTTTATCATCTTCGATTACGAATTCGTCATCTTTTTCATCCTCCATAAACAGATCGTCACTATCTTGGCAACTCGCACTTGACATACCTATAGACATACGTTTACGAATGTGATATCGATTTTGAGACTGATGGAATGTCAGGGTATTGAATTTTATGTTTATTTTTTGAATTAAAGCCTGGCACTTTTTGTCAAACAAAAATAACAGTCATTTTCTTGATTTGAAGGTTCTCTCCACAGCATTGGTGATCCAAATTAAAGATACTTTTTTCTCCCGAAGCCCAGCATTAAGAGTAAGCCTACAGCTTTCACAAAAAACCTGTGGGACCCACTTTTTATCTTGATTGATCACTGAGAATCCAAAATAATGCACATATGCTGTTTTAGAACATTCGGATATCGGTCTTCTTTTTTTTTTGCGAATATATATTGTCCACAAACTTAACAAACACGACCAGAATTTAATTTACACACTCTATTAGACATTTTATCAAAAACAAAACCACATTTGTTCAAAAAACACAAGAAAACAGAAAATAGGATCAAAGTTGACAATGCCAGTAAGTTGAATGTGACGTGATAGATATATTATAGAATTAAAAATGTGAATATTGAAAAATGTTAAATTTTTAAAATGTGACGTGATAGAATTTTTTTAAATACCGCCTTTCATTATAAAGAGGTAGTATAATAAGAAAATAGGTGTTTCATCAAAAGTATATAAAAAATGTTTAAATTTTGTAAACCAGTGTATTCTTTCATTACGGGTTTCTGTTCTGTCTCGGTTTGAAGCGTTTCGCGTTCGAGATGACTTCAAGTAAAATTTTTAAGCCTGAGTGGGGTAGAACTCGATCCGTGCAGCACTGAACTCGAAGGTAAGAAACAATCTCTTGAAGTTTTATTTTTTGTGAAAAATTACTTGTTTATACATGAGATAGAGGGTCTGCTTTGGTATCAATGTATTATTGAATATGTTTCCGGAAATTATCGTTACACACGCCTCCGTTATTCCTCATTCATTTTTGACATTCAATACACTCCCAATTGTTTTTGCCCCTTATTTTTCACACAAGCCAATATTGTATTACAATACGGTACGTGACCATTTTAGTTTTCAATGGAATGTTGTCTAAACAATTGCTGCACTTTGATAACTGACTTGGTTTCTTAATAATTACGATCATAGAAAACACTATGGTTAACTCTCCACTGTAACTGTCACGACGTTCTTATGAAATGGCGTCATATCCTTTTCTCACTCACTACACTCAATAAACTCCAAACTGTCTCGCTTGACTTCTCTATTTGTAATTAATACAACATTCAAATATGTCAGTCTGCTGCGCACCACTTTGTACAGCATGATATTGAACTTTCCAAAAAATCTTTTATACATTTTTAAGGAATATTTTGAAAAATAATGAAAAACAGACTTTCTAATAAATTATTGTGCTAGGCATTTATAAACTGAAAATAGCTCTTTAAAAATATGATTCATGCATCTTGAATCGTTTTAACTAAATATTATTAAATGTAAAACTAGAAGCCGAAATTTTTACTAGCAGAAGGAATATAAGTTAGAAAGTATCTTACAAAAACTATAGAAGGAAAACGTACATCTTTGACATTTTAGTTCACAAAGTGTATTGCTGTCATTTTCAACAGTATCCTTTACTTTTATTTTCATTAATGTTTTATTTTCAATTTAAAGTAATAAATTATGCATTTTCAAGCAGTAAACTAATGTGAAACGTTTTCCTGCACAAAAATTTGACTTTCTTAGAAAGTTTTATCAAGGTAGATATTGCTTTTGTGATGTAAATAATCTTTTACAATGTAAAAGAAGAAGAAACAGCAGAAGAGCATAAATGTTTTCAAAGCATTGACGTTCCATGAACAAAAAAACCACAGGTGTTTTATTCTTGCCTTACTACATAGAAAAGATCACTATTCAACTTTTTCTGAAGCATAGACTCATTGAGTGTTACAAAGCGTTTGCTAGCCTCCTACTGATATTTATATCTTACATCCCCAAGGAGAAAAGAGTATCATGAATGAGTGGCTTATTATTTATTTAATCCACGTATTTGTTGTGACGAGTAACAGATTTCTTTTATCCAGAATCTTTAATACTACTTTTTTTTTTTTTTTTTTTTTTTTTTTTTGCTATTTAAAGTAGTATAATGCTTATATCAATATCGTTCCACAGTAAAAGGTCGTTATAATTGTTGTTTTGTAAACGACTGTCTTTTATAAATAAAGTTAAAATTAAACTTTGTCTTTAAGCGTTTCATTCTCTCTCTTTTTTTTTTTGCTGCATTAATAATTATATTATACTAGCAAAACCCGCGGCTTTGCACGCATGGTTATTGAAATATGCTAAGTCTTATTTGTGTGTCTATTTATGTTGTGATGTTATGATAAATTATACTGCTACGGATAGTTCCAGTATTACTAATTTAGTCGCATTTTGAGGAAACCACCTTCTTGTACTGCATTAGATGAACATGATACTTACATGAATTAAAAAAAAATTTAGTCCAACCCACATCAGTCACCCTTATCTAAAAAACAGATACAATTCTGTCTACTTGGGAACTCTGTTTATCATCTATTGTACAGTGCAAGAATTTTTAAAAACGGGTCAGTAGTATCGGAGTGTATTTCCTAGATAATTTTTTCTTTTTTGCAGTATTAGTATAACTTGGATCACTATAAAAAATAAAATATCGTTAGGTAATAAATTGGAAAACATTGGTTTAGTATATGTAACCGTCATTTTTCTGTGGATAAATATGCAGTATTTCCTTACCTAGTTGGCAATCATATTTCTTTATTACAGACATTTAAATTTATTATAGTGGTTACTGGTACTTGCGTTTTTCCCTTAATGCTCCGAAAGTTGTATCTAACACCGGAATGGCAAATAATTGATATTTCTTCTCTTTACAATTTTTTAAAGTTTAAAGAAAAAAAACATTTTTCGTGCGCATTTGTCTTAGTTATCTCTATGCCAAATTTAAAGTATTTCGCTCTTGCACGTAAAAGTAGCTCAGTTTTAATCAGGGAATGTTAAAATATTATTCTCTAATCATTTTTGAAATCCTCCCAGTAGTTCCAAAATAATCGTTTTTTTTTTTAAGTTTCCACTCATTTCATCTTTTAAAATATCGATTTTTCTAAAAACCATTCTGAGCAAGCATTTCATCTTAAAAGTAACCACCAAGCAAATGTTCAAGTTTCTCCCATTAACAATATCACAAAAATGCCAATTTTAGAACTCTTTTTATTGCTGTAGCCTTTAAAATTTCGAATTTTGTTTAAAACTTTTATGTGCGAGCATTTACGTCTCAAAAGTAGCAGTAATGTCAAATTTCCAGTTTTCATTAACTATTCCAAATACGTCATCCTTTAGAACGATTTTAGAAAGTTTTCCGTTCATTCCACCCCTTCCATTTTTGATTTTTTTAGAAACAGTTCTTAGCTAAACCTTAAAAGTAACCGTCATACCAAATTTTATGTTTCTATAAACAACGGTATGACTGTAATTGCAATTTCAGAACTTTTTTTTTGCTCCTGCCCCTTTTAAATTTTGAATTTTTTAGAAACTGTTCTCTACGAATATTTACGTCTTTAAAAGTAACAACCATGTCAGATTTCAACTTTGTAGCCCTAAAAATTCCAAATAAATCATAATTGAAAATATTTTTAGAACATTTTACGCTAGTTTCATCCTTTTAAATTTCGATTTTTTTAGAAACAGTTCTTAGCGAGAATTGACATCTTAAAAGTAACCCCCATTCCAATTTTCACGTTTCTATCTCTAACAGTATCATAAAAATAGCACTTATGCTCCTGCACCCCTTTTAGGTTAGTGGTGCCGACATAAAATATAGCCTAGTTGGAGCTGAGTAGGTCAAAGTCCCATCATTACTTTTCAAATCGGTTTGGTAGTTCTGGAGATTATTCCCTTTAGACCCATAAACGTTTTTCTTTATAATATTAGTACAGAAAACTATGTATGATTCTATGTTTACTACAATCAAAGTGTATGGAAGAATTACGGTTTGACAACGGACTTTTCAGCGTGCGGATTTTTACGTACCAACACTCTCCCAACTGAGTGTTAGTACGGCAAACCAAAGTACCCAGGTTCGAGTCCTGGTCTCGGCCTATTTTCGCTCTGTTGGAAAAATCTCAACTATGATACTCCAACCATTGGATATAATTTACTTAGCTGAATACTTTCCTCTGCTCATTATGACCTAATTACATGGTATACAGGAGTTTCCGTGCTATTTCAGATTCACCATGTAAATGCTATAGTTATAGCTCGGATGAATGAAATTAGCGCTGCAGTTCGCAGCCTTGTCCAACAAATAAGAGTGAGATATGCCAGTCCAGGATATCGTTGGGAGAGCGTTGGTACAGCAAACCAAAGTACCCAGGTTCGAGTCCTGGTCCCGGCATATTTTCGCTCTGTTGGAAAAATCTCAACTATGATACTCCAACCATTGGATATAATTTACTTAGTTGAATACTTTCCTCTGCTCATTATACTTAGTTTATTTTCAAATATACAAAAATGAGAACTGCTTTTATCGTAGATATATCTTGTATTGAAAATTAAACATTTTAAAACATTGTTCTAAAGCCTCATTTTTTTTTGCATCGAGTTAGAAGCTCGACATTTTTACAAAACAATGGAGCCGTGGACCTTCATATTTGATATTAATTGCAACTTGATACCTTCAGCCCTTCCTGAAAAAGAACACGATCCTGACAGACAGACAGTCAGACGAGTTTGTCACGCAATAAAGCTACATAGAATATTATAAATTAATGCTTTTCAGATGTTTTCCTTTATATGTGCTATAAGGTCTTCCTCCGTGCCAAATTTCACGAGTCTACACTGAGAAAAATGACACTTTCAAATCTGAGGAAATCGATGTTTTGATTTTGTTATGAAACTTTTTCTTTCAAATATGACGACCCAATGTTTTTCAATTCAGAAATACCAGAAATACTCAGAATATTGAAACATGGACATATTCAAAACTGAGCAAGTCAGTGCATACACATTTTTGAAATATGGACATACTCAAAAATGTGCATCAGAAGTCAGTTTTTACTCATTTTTTGAAACATGGACAAACTCAAATCAGCACATGATGTTTTATTCTTGAGCATGTGCATGTTTTCAGAAATGAATATATACATGTTTCAAACTTAAGTAATTTTGAGTCGGAGCCATTTTGACTATGCGACATACTCAGATTTGAATAGGTTTTCCTCAGTTTTGAAAATGTCGTTTTAGAGTATAGGTCAATCGGAAGTCCCCTATAGGTTTTGAGAGTTCGTTTATATAAAAAAAACGTTGTTTTATGGACGTAACTTTTTACTGCATTGAGTTAGAAGCTCCATATTTTTACAAAACAATGGAGTCGTGGATCTTATTATTTGCTATTAATTCAACTTGACATCTTCATTCGTTACTAAAACAAACAAAAATAAAACAGTCAACATACAAATTCACTATGAACACACATATAACACACTCTTTCGTTGACCCAGAATCTTGAAATTTGGTACGAAGGAAGGTGTTAAAGCACATGTAAACAAAAAATCCAAAAATCATTAATTTATAATTCTATATGGATTTATTACGTTACAAACCCGTTTGACTTGGTCTTAAAAAGTAGTTTTAAAGCCATAAGAATATTTGACTCTACATTTTTACATAACAGTGGGATCATGACCTCATTATTTGTTATTAAGTTCAATTTGATGCTTTCAAATGTTCCGGAAAAGTAGGGTCTAGACAGACAGACAGACAACAAAGCAAAAATATAATGGTTCCGTTTTTTTCCTTTTAAGATACGGAATTCTAAAAAGAAGCAGAAGAGTGTAAATCTATATATATATTTCTCTTACGTGGCGCGGAAATAAGACTGAATTTCTAGCTTAGCGTTTGGCAACAAACGTTGTTTCCAGAGCTCAGACCAATGAACAATCTAGATCAGCTGTGCCTCCAACCATAGGCATAGCCTGCGGGAGACACGTGCCCCCGCCCCAACTTTCTGAACATAAATTTCTAAAATATGATATAGCCAATAAAGGTTTTCTTGTACTTCCAAATTAATGTTTCATGAACAAAAATGCAGCACAGGTATTTTATTGTTGCCTTATTATCACTATTCAACTTATTCTGGAGCTCATTCACTACTAGTAGGAGTTTACTAGTCTGTTACTGATATTTATGTCATCCATCTCCAAGAAGAATTTTATTACGACCTTTCTTACCTATAGGCCCTTTTATATTTCTTTTATTTATGTACCGAATGCGCCATAAATTCGCTAAAAATTAGAAAAATTATTAAAAAGGAACAAATGATGCTAAAAAATTGTGGTTTGCACAAAAAGGAAGAGGAAGATTGGATTTAATTTAATAACAAAAAAAAGTTGTGGTTAAAAAAATTACCGATAGATGGCGCTGTAATTAACAATATGAAGCAGATATAAGCAAATTAGGCTTCTAGAAAAAGACCCGTTTCTTCGAAGCGTCTGAAAACGATTCATGAACCAGCACTTGAAGCGGGTCCTTTTCTCGTCTTGAGTCTTTGATGCACTAAATTTTTGCAATGCGCCGGTTGCTGGCTTCCCGTTCTTGTAAAAAGAACGCTTGATTAACAGCGCTTGAAGTGGTAGTGGTAGCATACTACGAATGAAAAATTTATGTACATCGATGTGTTTTATCTACAGCCTGATTTGCATAAATCTGCTTCATATTATGCATGCCAGCGCCATCTATTGGCCTTTTTTGAACCAGAACATTTTTAGTAATAAAACAAATCCGATTTCTCTCTAATCTCATTTGTGGAAACTGCAATTTTTTAGCATCATGCGTTGCTTTTTTTATGAATTTTTTAAGTTTTAACGAATTTACAATGCACCCTGTATTTATTTTTGTTACATATGACCTTCGATATTATAAAAAAGTATACTGCTATTGCTTTTTTGTTTATTCTTTCAGATATTTGACTTACTATTTAAGGTTTTCTTATTCAAAACGCAAGTGATAATTAATCTTTTAATAATAATACTCGCACATTTAATAAAATGGTTTATTTTTTAAAATTTTCTGCCTTGTATTTGCTGTATTTCCGCATTTTTTAGGTGCGTTTGTAATTATATAAATATGTAGCACCTATTGTCGTCGTCTGGTCCGTGCGTCTGTCCGTCTGTCTGTCTGTCCGCCTGTCTGTCTGTCCGTCTGTCCGCATATAACAATGCAAAAACTACCCAACCGAATGGTTTGAAATTTAAGATATATTATCTTTGCAGAATTTTGTCGAGACTTTTCAAATTTTATGAAAATCTAATCAAAACTTTAGAAGATATTAATAAAAATATTTATTAAGAAATTTGAATTTTTTTTTTAAATCGGTGCTTTCTTGTTATAGGAGCTTCCGAGGTTTAATCGTCAAGCGATCGAGATACTTATTCAATTCCTACTATTAGCTCACACTCTCTATATATTTATATATCTTGTTCAAATTTTCAATCGTTAATAAAATATTTTCTATTCATCCTATCAAGTTGAAATAAATTTTTTTAAACTTGAACTGGATGACAATTGATGTTAATATAGTTTTTTCAAATATTAATTCATTAATTTAATTAATTAATTTTAATTTTATATTTCATTTCTGTTCAAAAGTATAGACTCACTCCATATTTATAGTCTCACTTTCACACGTAAAAAGATAATGGGGCTGTTCAAGGACGAAGATCAGGCGGCTCGCGGGCGAAGGAGACTATAAATGTGGAGTGAGTCTATACTTTTGAACAGAAATGAAGTATAAAACTAAAATTTAATAATAAAATTTAATTAATTAATTAATATTTTTAAAAAAACTGTATTATCGTTAACTGTAACATCGCTATGGCACTTTATTGTGAAGTTTGGTAATTTTTTAAATTCAATATTTGAAAAACGGCATAATCATTAGATTTTAAATTTATATCAAGAAAAATACAATTTTTTTAACTTTCTAACGCAGTTTGTCTAACAATTTTGTGAGAAATACTTTTCGAGCTATTAATTTTTGATATTTTAGCTATTTATTTTTTATTTAATTTTTAATACATTTCAAAAATTTCTCTTATGTAAGATATTTAGCAGGATATAAATTTAGGAATAAATACCGTCAGTGGCGAAGCGTGTAGATCGCTGGTAAAAAATTTCTTTTTGACATAAGTAGGAATTGACTTAAAAAAAAAGTTTTATATTACTTGTTTTATTACAGAAATTAATCTGCAGATGATATAATTCATTTCACAGAATGAAAAATCATCAAGATCTGAATAGCTATAGTACGAACACACCTCGTTTGTCACGTTTTACGTACAATTTCCAACATGTTATTATGCTGTGTTGGTTAAATTTTCTAAGTGATTTTTGTTGTTCAATAATTGTTCAATAATTGTGTATATATTTTCAAATAAAAAATTAATATGATACATTTCTCTGTGTAAATATGTGACTTTCTTAAGATGTTTTATCAAGGTAAATATTGCCTTCCTTAAGCAAATAACTTTTTTTAGAGTACTAAAAAAAAGAACTAGCATAGTATAAAAATTTTAGTTCAATTACTATGATGTTTCAGAAACAAAAAATGCAGCAAGGATGCTTTATTGTAGCCTTACTGTAAAAGATTCTAAGAGAAGTTGATCTGAAGTATAGACCCATTCAGTGTTCCAACGAGTCAAAACAGTACAAAATAACTTTTACTTTCGTAAGAAGTTTTCTTTTGAAGTAAATATTGCCTTTTGTGATGCTACTAATTTTCAGAAGGAAGCAGAAGAGTATAAATATTTTCAAAGCACTGACGTTCCAGAAACAAAGATGAGGCCCAGATGTTTTATTGTTGCCTTAAAGGAAAAGATCACAATTCAATTCATTCTAAACCATCGGTCGGCAACTGACGGTCCACATCCGGACCGCGGAAGGTCACATCGTGGACCGCTAAAAATTTTCAATTTGTATAAATAGTTTATTGAAACAATTATCTCGACTATTATCTTCAATTATCTCTAATTATTCAACAATTATCTGCTTTTTCTATTTTATAATGTGTATATAAAATTTTTCAGAACGTATATTTGTGTATACAGTAATTTTTCATAGCAAATACCCGATGTTTCTGTTCTATAATGTAGGTATGTATGTGTAAAAATAAGAATTTAAAATTAATAAGTACTAATATTACTTAAGTGTTTTTTCTCTGGACCTCGATAAAAATTTTCAAAAGTATTCGGACCCTACTTAAAATTACTTGCCGACCCCTGTTCTAAACCATTTAGACTCATTCAGTGTTACAGCGAGTTTGCTAATCTCCTATCGATATTTGTGTCTTATGTGTCTAAGAACAAAAGAGTATTGTGACTGTGATGCCTATTATTTATTTAATCAACGTATTTTGCTGTGACAAAAAGTACCGTTCTTTTCTAAGTGGTATTTTATGTTTCATTTAATTTCTTATTTACACACTTTTTAAAACACTGTAATTATATTGCTTTTGATCAATTTCTCCAAATATTTTAAAGAAAAACTTTTAAAGGTTTTCTTCTTTAAAATTCGAGTAATATTTAATCTTACAACACTAATAAAATTATTTATATAAAAAATAATCTCTACCTTGCATTAGTTGTACTTATATATTTCTTATTAGATTGTGCTGATTGAATTTTCTGGAGTTCTGTGTAGTTCAATAATGTTGTTTTACTCTTTATTTTCTTTTGTGTTTATTTTCAGTTACACAAAATTAATAATGCACTCCCGAAGAATAAATTAATATGAAGTGTTTTTCTACATAAAAATTTTACTTTCTTAAAATGTTCTTTCAAGGTAAATATATATTTTGTGATGCAAATAATCTTTTAAAAGTGAATAAAGAAGCAGAAGAGTTTAAATATTTACCAAGCATTGACATTTCAGAAACGCAAAAGCAACAAACACTAAAGTTTTATTGTTTGTTAAGTTAAAACTGTTAAAAATGTTAAATATTTGCAGCAAAATTTTCAATGATTCAACCGTTTTTATAGACAACTGTTACATAACCGGAATTTATCTCTATCCTGACCAACATATGAGTAATTATATAGTCAGAATAGAATTAGATTCCGGTTATGTAACCATTTTCTATAAAAACGGTCAAATGGCTGGACAGTTTGCTGTAAAATTATAACAGAGTACTTGAAAATATCACTGTTCAACTGACACTGGAAAATAGAATCACCATTCATTTCTACTACAAGTTTGCTCCTTCCGGACTTTTATAATAACGACTAGAAGATTTTTTTTTCTTTTAGGTGCTATAAGAAAATCGTTTTAAATATTTCGTTTTAAATATGACGTAATTTTCCAATTAAATGCTTTTCGCACGTAATAATTTAGTTATTTTAAAGTTTTCTTTCTCTTTTAATATTCAGGTGTAAATATATTTTTCAATTTTAGAATGTTTGGAAATAAATTTTACTTGCGCTTTTTTTTTTAATTTGGCAACAGTAAGTAAAAAAATGACTTTCGAAATGTGAAATAAATTGCTATTCAGATAATGAAATTTGTAAAAAAAAATCAGGAAAAAATCTTAACAAATTTGACAAATTAAAAAAATGATTGGACATTACACACTGCAATCTGGTACATTATATATCTGCAACAGGTAGTAAAATTGCTATGTATTATTTTTGAATCTATAAAACTTTTTTAACCGAACTAGTTTGATTGATTTCAACATTAAATAGCACTTTAAAAAATTCTTCGATTTAAAAACTGCCTGCTTCAGCGTATTTATCATACATTCCTCTATAAAACTACCAGCTTTAATATTTTTATATGCTATGACTTTTTAATATAAGCCAAGAAAGAGTCCCGGTCACAATAAACACAATTACGGCAACGACAGCGACAGCAGCAGAGTTAGTTATTATTTTTTTCTATTAGAGAGATACACTCTCCGATATTTTATAAAGGATATTTCTATTCATTTCATTCATCCTTTCGCTATTTTTGTAAGGCTTTGACTGTGGTCCACTGACTGTACTAGTTCATCAGTCATTCCCTATTAGTTCATCCCTAGATTAATAAAATGGTTCATTTAAAAAAACCTCTGTCTTGTAGTTGCTGTACGGTGTTGCCAGATCGGCGAATTTTTTTTATTCAAAATATCTACCACTTTTTCGACTAAATATCTTCGATTTATTTAATATGGTTGTCATTATATAAAGCGAATATTATTATTCTAAAATATTTAAAATTAAAAAAAATACCCCAACTTGGCAACACTGAGCTATTTCTCATTAGATTATGCTGATTGAATTTTTGAAAGTTTTGAGTAGTTCAATAATATTTTTTACACGATATTTTAATTTATATTTTATTTTAAGAAAATAAAAATTGCATTTTCAAAGAATAAATTAATATGAAACGACTTTATACATAAAAATTACCTTTCTTAATATTGTTTATCAAGGTATACAAGTTCAAGTTTCCTAAGAACCTTGTGCACAATCGAAACTAATCTATCCAATTATCTTGCCGTTGATCTCACATAATTCATAGGACTGTGTAAGAATGACTCTGACACAATCAACTTCAATATCACTTGTACTGAGACGTCCGGGAGTCTTCTGATTTAAGACACTTCCAGTTTCTAGAAACTTCTTTTTCCACTGCAAGATACTGTTTCTCGATGTAGGATCTTTCTGGTATACTCTTC
Source organism: Maratus michaelseni (assembly GCA_963931845.1). Taxonomy (NCBI): domain Eukaryota; kingdom Metazoa; phylum Arthropoda; class Arachnida; order Araneae; family Salticidae; genus Maratus; species Maratus michaelseni. The sequence continues at coordinate 389,301,717 of OZ007588.1, forward strand.
TGTAATATCTCTGTGTTTGCGTTATTGATTTCATTTCGATGAACCACCATAAAGTTTTTGCTTTCTCTTGTGGTGGTGTTATTCTCCTCAATATCCGTTCGAATAAATCATCACATCGAATGAAACGTCCAACAAACACATCAAAAGTAAACGTAACATTGCATTCTAATCATTGCCAAAAACAAAAGAGAGAAAATTATTATTAATAACACGCGCAGACGATATTTACAAAAAAAATATATACATTCAAACGGGAAAAGGAAATCGCCTATGGAAACGTTCATACTAAAAAAAGAAAATATATGAGTTATGCTATGCATAAATGCCATAGTTTTGTTTATATCTTCATTATTTTAAGAATTATTAAACATTAAAATGTGTCAGTCTTTTATAGACACAATGTATTTTTTTATGCAAATAATCTTTTACAAAGAAAAAAAAGAAGCAGAGGAGTGTAAATACTTTCAAAGTATTGACATTTCGAAAACGCAAATGCAGCACATATGTTTGTTTTTTCTTTACTAGAAAATATAACTATTCAACTTATACTAGAGGGTAGACTGATTCAGGGTTTCGAGGGGTTTGCTTAGTCTCCTACTGGTGTTTATTGTTAAGATGTCCATGTATTATGTTCTGAGGAATAATAACGATATTTTATCCAGGAACTTTCATGTTACATTTAGCGTTATCTCACACATAATTTTCGCTTTAAAAAAGTATATGTCTCATAATGCTGAGTAAAATGTCATTACAATAGGAGGTGAGTTTAAGGGAAGTTCTTTATATTACGTTAAAATGAAAATTAATCTTTCTTCTTGATCATTTCATTCTTTTTTTTTTGAATGAATAATTATCTAAAAAATAAGACATGGATAATCCATGTTTACTTCTATCCAGGGGTCGGAAGTAGCGCGCTGCAAGTAGCGAACCTACAGTAGTCGCTACTTTTTACAGTAGATTGTAGCGTAGAGCGCTACATTTTGAACAATATGGTGTAGCAAGTAGCGCGATATAAAAAATCAGTAATTTGTAGCGCGAACCGTCACTACTTTTAACGATACTTCAGGAATTAAAAAAAAAACATTCTGCAAACCACGTGGTCGAAGCTTGCTTCTTTTGTGCAAAATTTGTTCAATTCAACAATTTGCGAATCTCAGCGGTAAATCTTAATTGCAGCGTACTAGCAATGCACCGCATGAAGGCATAGATTTCACTTGCTGCTAAAATCAAATACTAACCCACCAAAGCAATTAATTTTCTTTTGCTGTCAACATTTATCTATTTACTCGTTATTAGGTCTTAATCTTTTAATGCCGGGATTCTTAATATACCAAATTGTTTTATTTACAGATTTATTTATTGTTTGCATTCAGAGTTGTTTTTCACTAATTTTCTAGATTATACTATCTATAATTGAGATAGTGCAATCTAATAGATAATCTTTAGATAGTTTAGCTATCTGAATTTTGCTACGAAATTTGTAAACTAACCTATAAAACTAACATTTTGGAGGGAAACACAAAAAATCTACTTGTTTTTTATCTTTCACAATTTTTTAATGTCCTCAGTTATGTCACGTTAATTGAATTGTATCTCGGCAGACGCGATATAATGAGGATTCGCTTTGTTCTTTAATCCGTGCCTTCAATTTCTATTGTAAATTGAACCCTTTGGCAAAATCTGATTGCAGTAAAGTACTACTTTTGAAAAGTAGTTTGTAATCTCTACTTTTTAAAACAAGTAGTTGTAGTTGTAGTTAACTGCATTTTAGATAAAGTAGTTGTAGTTGTAGTTCGCTACAATAAAAAAGTAGTGTTTCCTACCCTTGCTTCTACCAAAGTGTGTGAGAGAATAGAGTTTTGATAAAAGCCTTTCAATGAGCATTTCTACCAGTTCAACACATTACAAAATAATTTTGACTTGCTTAAGAAGTTTTCTTTTTAAGTAAATATTGACTTTTGTTACGCTACTAATTTTAACAAAGTGCAGGAAAAAGCAAAAGAATATGAATACTTTCCAAGCATTCTAAAGCAAGTCATTCTAAAGCATACACCCATTCAGCCTTACAGAGAGTTTGCTAGTCCCCTACAGTAATTTGTGTTTTATATGTATAAGAAGAAAATAATATTATGAATGGAGGGAAGGTTATATTACGAGGGCATTTCGAAAAGTAAAGATACACCGTACGCCGGAGGAAAAGAAAAGTTTTGGCAAGCAAGTTGGCAACACAGGTGTTAACCTTGAACCGTTAGCTTTCTCCTTGCGGTCGTTCGGCATTTCAACGTTGATTCTAGTTGGAGTAGGTCGTGTTTAAAATGGTTCCGCCGATTCAGAATCCCGCCAAATGCGAAGTGCACTCCGTCATACGTTTTCTTCATGCAAGAGGTCAGCGACCAGTGGATATTCACAAAGAAATTGTTTCTGTTTATGGGAACATTATGAATCGACAAAATGTAACGAAATGGTGTCGTCATTTCTCTGAAGGTAGGACCGATGTTCATGACGAACAAAGAACAGGTCGGCCATCTGTGATCTCTGATGCCCTTCTTCAGAGAACGGAGGAAGAAATTCGTGCGAATAGACGTCTCAAATTGAAAGAAGTCACATCTTGGAGGAAAATCATTCCACGACGATGATGAGATCAAAGATGAAGTTGAAATGTGGTTCCGACAACAGGCGGAAACCTTCTATGACTGTGGGATACAAAAGCTTGTGCCCCGACTTAATAAATGTTTGGATAACGGTGGTGATTATGTCGAAAAATAATAAATAATCCAGTTAATAAGATGTAACTTACGTTTTCTAAATAAATGTTTTTTTTAAGGAATGCGAGCCATTGTATCTTTACTTTTCGAAATGCCCTCGTATTTGTTTATATCACGTTTTTTGATGTGACAAATAACACCTTTCTTTTCTACAGCATCTAAAAATAAATTTTCGTCTTGATCGCTTCATTCACTTTTTAATACATAATTATGTAACAAATTTAATGCATGAATTATTCCATGTTTACCTGTACCAAAGTATATGCGAGAATAGTATTTTGATAAAAGATCACCACAATACAAAATAATTTTGACTTTTTTAAGAAGTTTTCTTTTCAAATAAATATTGCTTTTGTGATGCTACCAATTTTCAAAAGGAAGCAGAACAATACAAATTCTTTCAAAGCATTGACATTTTAAGAACAAAAATGCGACACAGATGTTTTATTGTTGCTTTACGGGAAAAGATCACAATTCAAATTATTCTAAAGCATAGAATCGTTCAGTGTTAAAACGAGTTTCCCAGCCCCCTACTGATATTTATGTCTTATATATCCAAGAAGAAAAGAGTAATATGAATGAGGAGTATATTATTTGTTTGTACCACATATTTTCATGTGACAAATAATACCTTTCTTTTCTATGACATCTAAAATTATATTTTCTTTTTGATAGTTTCTTTCATTAATAATTATACAGGGTGATTCGCTACAGCGTGTACAAACATTGAGGAGTGGTAAACCTCACTAAAACAAATATTATTTGTATAGATAAAATGTGTCGCATTTCACTTATTCAATTATAAATACAGAGTTTCTCACTGCAAGTCGAACCCGAGTTTTCATTCATAGCTTTAACAATAATGAAAGTATTTTACCGATATGTTCAACAGACATGTACATTGTTTTCTGTGAAATGTGATAACATCCCAAGACTTGCTAGATATGGCTACGATCTGCGTCCAAACAACAGTGACCTAGACATTCTCAATTTGAAATGTAGTTTACGGTAGATATGGATTAATGACCTAAACTCATTGGACTTCCCATGATATCGATAACTTTTTACACAAATTATGTATGCTTAATATATATCAGTAAAATAACTTCATGTGAACGAAAACTCTGATTGGACTAGCTGTTGGCGACGCAGCTTTCCCATACGAAAAATGTTTGTTTTGGTGAGCTGTATCATCCCTCGGAATTTGTACACATGGTAGCGAATCATTTTGTCTAATAAAGAGAAAAACATGCGCGATTTCCTATTTGCCACATTCAAAGTATATGGGAGAATAGTGGCTTTACAACAAACTTCTCAATGTGCGGTACACAGCAACAAAAAAAAAAAAAAAAAAAAAAAAAAACTGACTTTCTTAAGAGATTCTTAGGGTGGTCCCAACCAGGAAAACTGGAAACTGCTATTTTCTAATAATGATGTTTATCTTATTTAATGCAGAATTATAGGTTTTTACACAAAGCGGTGATTTTCACAATAAAACTGGAAATAGTGGTAGTAAAAAAATAAAAATAAAATCAGAAGTAAATTGTGACTACACAGTATAAATATTTCTTTTTGTGATGTAAAAATATTTCACAAAGTAAAAAAAAAAGAAGCAGATGGGTATAAATACTTCCGAAGCATTGACTTTTCAGAAACCAAAACGCGACACAAATGATTTATAGATGTCATATTAGAAAATATCCGCATTTATAATTCGTGTCTAGAGATGCACACAAAAGTTTTATGTGTTATGGTTATTCGCAGTAATTATTTGATATAATCTCAAATGACTTATTCTATTTCAAATAACATAAGTTTAATATTTATTGCTGAATTTCACTATACCGCATGTCTCCTATGAAACGTGAAATATTGATGCTGCTCTTATAGCGGCACACAAAAGAATTCGTATACATTACTTTCAATTGTGGTAAGTAAATTTTTCACCTTAAACGCTAAATAAATACTTTACAATTAATATCTTCCATAAAACCATTATTTTTCTTATGCATTTTTAACAATATTAATATGTGAACATTGTTCTATTTACGTAAATTGTTCGAATGTAAATTAAATTTATTCGTTTTTAAAAAATACCAACTAACATGACTCGTAACACAAAGGACATTCTTTAGCATTGCATAGTAAAATGCATTCTTTATTTAGCGTTGAATTATTGCTATTTACTAATTGTTATTCTCTTTTATCTATAATAGAAGAAAGTATTGTAATCTTTTTTTTTTTTACTTCCAGTTTTCACGGATTTATACGTTTTAGGGGTCAGAGATCCCAAGAAACATGTTCTGTCTTTCCATCTGTCTGTGTGTGTGTCCTCTTTATATCATCGAAAAGTGTATGAAGTAATGCATAGAATTCAACCAAATTATTTTTATAGATTTGTGACCAAGACCAGCAGGTTCTTCTTGAATTTGAAGATATTCCACCGGAAGAGGGCGCTGTAATAGTGAATTTCATTAATGTACCATCGAAAAGTGTATGAAGTTATCCATAGAAATGAACCAACTTTTTTATAGATTTGTGACTATAGCCAGCAGGTCCTTCTTGAATTTGGAGATATTCCGCCGGAAGGAGGCGCTGTAATAGCAATTTTTGTGCCATTTTCATTATAGTAGCATCGAAAAGTGTATAAATTTATGCATAGAATTGAACCAAATTTTATGTGTATGTTTTTTGATTACTGCCTGCAAGTCTCAAATGCATTTGAGGGTATTCCAACGGAAAAGGGAGCTGTGATACAGATTTTTGAGCAACTTTCTCAATTTTGCGTAGCTCTATTGTAAATCGGCTGCGAGTGCAGCGAAGGTAACCCGGCGCTTCATAAGAAGCTGACGCTCAACAGACTAACGATAAATATTGATTTTATTTGCGCTGTGATAGCGAATTTTGAAGCATTGACAGGTATTTGATAGAAGAAAGTTTTGGGATTGCACATACGACTAGTTAAATGATGGATAGAACTTATCTGTATCAAATGAGAATTTACTTGATTTAACAGATTAGAAGAGATTTTATTTCATATAAACAGATAATGTCTATTTCCTGAAGGTTTTTAAGTGAGTAACTTTCAAACAAACGAAAATAGTAATTATTTCCTAGCATTAAAATATACATAAACTAATAAAAATGTGAAAAAAAAATATTTATCTTGCATTAAAACGACAAATAAGACATCACACTTCATAGCAATATAGCATAACAAAGAAGAAGGCGTAAGTGTAAGAAAATAAGATGTGTAAGTTGTAAGAAACATCGTAAAAACTTAAAATATTTGCATTTGAAGTTTTTTTCGTAATTTTTAAAGAGATTCTTGAAACTCTTTGTATCATGTGACCGCATCATGGAAAGTTTTTAAAGTAAACAATAAAACTTATATTTGTGAAAAATATAACCATAGGTTCGAATATATTTATAAAACTGTCATATCTCGATGATTAGTATCCATCTATAAACAGAGATGGCGCTGCTAGTCCAGAGTTGAAGATCTTATGCAGGAGAGCTACGGAGACGAGATGTAAGGCAGTGAAGCCAGAATGTACGAAGTAGCGGTGCACTTGGCCGCAATTGTAAATAATGTATAATAAATATATATAATTAAATATATATCTCCTTGCTGCTAACGAAATATGAATACATAAAGTTGAAGCCTTATTAATGGCGACGATGCGGATGAACCCAAGATTTTAAATAAATGTTGCATTTTTTTTTTCGAAATAAAAAAAAAGAAGAAAAGAAAAGAAAATGGCAGAAACAGAAGTTATCTCTCTGGGACGTCTGGAAGAATATGATTCGACCGTGCCCTGGTCAATTTATGTTGAAAAAATTGACTTTTATTTCGCTGCTAATAATATTCAAGATGCGGATAAGAAGAAAAATATATTATTAAGCTCTGTTGGATCTACAACTTTTTCGATATTGAGAGATATCATTGTACCGACTTCGCTGAAAGAGATAAGTTATGATGATCTCTTAAAGAGGGCGAAAGAACATTTTTCACCTTGTCCAAGTGAAATTGTTGAACGGTACAAGTTTCAAAAAAGATTACGGAAGCAAGGGGAAAGCATAGCCAACTTTGTGAGAGATTTACGATGGTTATCAGAATACTGCAACTTTGAAACGACGTTCAGCGATCGCCTACGGGACCAGCTAGTGTTTGGAATTCAAGACGAGAAAATACAGCAAAAATTGTTGGATACGAAAAATCTAACGTTCCAAACAGCTGTAGAAATCGCGGAATCATTCGAAACAGCTGAAGCTGGAGTAAAATCACTACAGATTAATGGAGCAACAACTGTAAATAAAGTTCAAGATGCCCGAATGGAGAAAACGAAAGTATACCAGTATTCGTCGAAGCCGAAAGAAGGGATGTATGCACCTGGAAACCGGAACAGTTATAAAGATAAACCATGTTATCGTTGTGCTAGAAATCACAAACCTGTTGAGTGTCCATTTAAATCAGCAGAATGTCATGCTTGCCACAAAGTGGGACATTTAAAATTTTGTTGCAGGAACCGGAACTTCTCTACAGTGAATCAAAAACTGAAAAAGAACAGTAAAATTAAAACTGTTCAAGAATATTCCCTAAATGTTATGAGGGATGAGTGCAATAAGGTTTTGTGGGAAAAATGTGTTACAATTAATGGGATTAAAGTTAATTTTGAAATTGATTCTGGAGCAGCTCATACGATCGTAAGTAAAAAGATTGCCGATAAATTATTTTCAGGTAAGCCACATTTCGTTAAATCTAATATTAAGCTGCAAACGTATACTAAAGATTCTTTAACTGTATTAGGTGAATTAAATGTAAATGTTTTGATTGATGATAATTGTATACCTAATTTTAAAATGCTAGTTATTAAAGAAGAAGGTCCGAGTTTAATTGGTAAAACTTGGTTGAAAGCATCAAAATTATTTTGGCCGAATGTAAACATGATCAAAAGTATTTCGAAAGATGATTTAATAAAAAAATTTCCTAATGTTTTTGCTGACGGGATCGGTACGATCAAAGGTCCTCCCGTTTCAATAAATTTGAAAAATGATGCAAAACCAGTTTTCCTAAAATCTTGTCCTGTTCCTTTTTCTTTGAGAACAGCAACTGATTTGGAATTGGAACGCTTAACAAATGAGGGTATTTTAAAACCTGTTGATTATTCTGAATGGGCTAGTCCTATAGTAATTGTTCCAAAACCAAATGGTACTGTTCGAATTTGTGGTGATTATAGAGCAACAGTAAATTCTAATACTGAAAATGATAATTATCCTCTTCCAAGAATGGAAGAATTGTTTGCTAAATTAGCAGGTGGTAAATTCTTTACTGTGTTTGATTTAAAAGATGCCTATTTACAACAACCTGTTGATGATGAAAGTAGTAAAATTTTAACTATTAATACTCATAAAGGTTTATTTAATGTTTTAAGACTGGCTTTTGGTGTATAATGTGCACCAGGTTTTTTTCAAAGAAAAATTGAAAATATATTAAAGAAATTTGACTATGTTGGTGTATTTTTAGATGATGTAATTATAAGTGCTAGATCTGAATCCGAACATTCTGAAAGAGTTGAATGTATTATGAAATGCTTTTCTGAGCATGATATAAGATTAAATAAGAAAACATTAAAATTTATGCTTTCGGAAGTTAGCTATTTAGGACATAAAATTTCGCAGGAAGGCATTAAGCCTATTCCAGAAAAAGTTGATGCTATTTTGAATGCTCCTTTTCCTACTAATGTTTCTCAATTACGTTCATTTTTGGGATTAATTTCTTATTATAGAAACTTCCTACCTAATAGTTCAGATGTGTTAGAACCTTTGCATAGATTATTAGATAATAATGTAAAGTGGACATGGTCAGAGAAGCATGAAAAAGCATTTTAGAAAGTTAAACAACTTTTATGTAAATCGCCTGTTTTAGAATTGTATGATATAAACAAAGATGTTGTTTTAAACTGAGATGCATCTGAATATGAAATTGGTTGTGTGTTAAGCCACATTGTTGAGGGTAAAGAAAAACCAATAGCTTTTGCATCTAGAACGATGAATAAGACTGAAAGAAATTATGCCATGATTGATAAAGAAGCTTTAGCTGTAATTTTTGGTGTAACGAAATTTCATCAATATTTAGCAGGTAAACAGTTTAAAATTATAACTGATCACAAACCTTTAATTCGATTGTTTGATCCTGTAAAAAAAGTACCTGATACATTATCACCCAGAATGCTGAGATAGTCGTTAATGTTAGCAGGGTACGACTATACAATTGAGTATCGCGAAGGTAAAAATAATAAAAATGCGGATGCATTAAGTAGATTACCCCTTCCAGAAACTGTAAATGTAGTAAATAATCCTTCGGAAATAATGTTCGTTTCTAATAGTGATGAGTGGCCTGTTACTTCTAAAACGATTTCAAAGTGGACAACTGAAAATCCAGTAACAAAACAAATTTTAGAGTGGGCGTTATATGGATGGCCAAAAACGGTTAAATCCGAGGAATATAAACCATATTTTCGTAGACGTGAGGAAATTTCGTGATTAGAAAATTGTTTATTATGGGGACATAGAGTAATTATACCAGATGAAGGTCGCGAAAAAATGTTACAATTATTACATTCCGTTCATCAGGGTATATCTAGCATGAAAGCTAAAGCTCGAGGTGCGATATGGTGGCCTAATATGGACAAAGAAATAGAACAAATGGTTAATTCTTGTAGTAGATGCCAAATGTTTGTTCGGGATAATCCTAAAATGAAACCTTTAAAATGGGAATCGGAATTTGCTTGGGAAAGAATTCACATAGATTTTGCCGGTCCTTTTGAAGGTAAAATATTTTTAATAGTGGTCGATTCTTATACTAAATGGTTAGAGGTACAGGTGGTACCCAGTGCTGATAGTAAATCAACTATTAGAGTACTACGTAGAATTTTTGCTACATTTGGTTTGTCCGTTGAATTAGTCAGTGATAATGGACGTGCGTTTACAAGTGATGAATTTCAAGATTTTCTTAAATCAAATGGAATTATACATACACCTATTCCGCCATATCATCCATCGTCGAATGGACAGGCAGAAAGGTATGTTCAAACTGTTAAAAGTTGTCTTAAAAAGCTAGATAAGGGTGACATAAATTTGTCAATTGCACGATTTTTATTGGAAAATCATTCTACCCCACATTTTGTCACTGGTAAGACTCCCGCAGAATTAATGTTTGGAAGGTCGGATCGAACAGCTCTACACTTGGTATTACCATCCAAACCTAAAATACAGCAACTCTTACATAAATACAATCTTCATGAATCAGTTTTTGTTAAAAACTTTGGAAAAGGGGAGAAATGGGTTAAGGGAAAAATTATAAATTATTGGGGAGCAGATGGGTTTTAGTAAATAGAGATGACGGAATAATGTGTAAACGTCATGTTAATCAGTTGAGACACAACAGAGAAATAAGTGATGAAACGTCAGAGGAAAGTAAAATGGGTCAGTTTGGTAAAGAAAATGATTTCGATAGTTATGATAGAGTTAAGAGAAATAAGTTTTCTGGATATTATGTAAATAATAAAGAACAAATTAATGCCGAGAATGCTGAAAAATCTAACCAATCTCAGTCTTCACATGATATTGTAACAGGTACAGTTGTGAATAATAATTGTGATAATACTATGGATAAAAATGTAAAGGACAATTCCGTGATAAGCAATGATGTGGACTTGCAGAAGAGTACACCTATAAAGACTGATAAAAAGGACAATCAACCTGTTCGAAGAAGCAACAGACAGATTAAACCAGTGGTTCGTTTGAACTACGAGGGGAGGGGTGTCATATCTCGATGATTAGTATCCATCTATAAACAGAGATGGCGCTGCTAGTCCAGAGTTGAATATCTCTTGCAGGAGAGTTACGGAGACGAGATGTAAGGCAGTGAAGCCAGGATGTAGGAAGTAGCGGTGCACTTGGCCGCAATTGTAAATAATGTATAATAAATATATATAATTAAATAGATATCTCCTTGCTGTTAACGAAATGTGAATACACAAAGTTTAAGCCTTATTAAAAACAATTCCAATATTTTTGTTATTGTTGTATTAAACACTTTAATGTTTTTTTTCTGGAGGCTGACATTAAACAAGGGCTGCTCTCATTTTTGCAGCAAAACTCTTCACCAAGACATGATCATCGGCACGTGACTTATTCTTTAGTAGAAATGAAAATATCGCAAATATAAAAGGTTTTAAAACACACACACACACATATATATAAAGACTTGAGAAAATCTGATTTTGACATGTCTCAGGCCGCACATGAACGAAATTTAATTGAAATCGGACTTATTTTAAATAAAAATTCAGAAAAAAATATGTTACTTTATCAATTCAAAATTATGAAGATTTTTAATATATTAAATTCTAAAGCATTCTTATTTCGACATATTTTGGTAACAATGGTACTAAAGATTATTAGAACAGCACTAAAAATACCACATATGCAATTTTATTATTTATTAATATGCACTCTGTTTTATGATTAAAAAATTGATGAGAAGATTTTAAAAAAAATATTTAATACTGCAAATTTTATATTATACATATTCAATATATTTTGTTTATCTTTTCATATATTTTTATCAAACCAATTTTAGGCATCTCTTAAACTGTGTTTCTCAAGCAGCAGTGCGTGCAGAGATTATAGAAAGCAGCGTTTATAGAAAGAATGGTGTTCCTCAGCCACCATTATCCAAAAACGTTGTCCTAACCTTGATCTTGATTTCTGGGTAGCTTACCACATCATTAAAAATTCTCACTCCTTAGTCAATTACTTATCTAGTATTCCTGATTTTGCAGGTATTTGGAAAGCAATAATTTGACTCCCCCTTTTTTTTCTCTCGTTCTCCGATAGATGTCTCTATTTGTCCACACAATTGTTTCAAGCTGCTTTCTTCTCATTGGTTGCTATTTGGCGTTCTCTAGCCGCATCGTATATGAGCTACCGTCTCTCTGTTTGTTTTGCCGAGTCTTGCTTTTTCTAGCAAGCTGTGCTTTGCTATTTGTCGCACTAAAGAAGAATATCGCTTGTGGATTCGAAACACATATTTGCAGCTTTATTGTGTACTAGCTGATACGCCCGGTGTTGCCCGGTTCGTCAAAAAATAATACGAAACGCGAAATCACTCTAAAAATTACTGCACGAAACCGTCCCTCTGGTAACTCTTTGTCTTTCGAAAATTAAATAGAGAAATGGACCCCGAAACGGAAGTAAATTCAGTACCACGCCCTCAAATGTCTGGATCATTTGATTCATAGCGGGTCAGTTTTTGGTCAAAATTTAAAAAACGTTTACCGTCGGATTTTCACAAAACTTGGATTTTCGGAATCCGAAAAATGAACTACATAGATGCTGTCAGTTTCAAATCGATACCTCCAATACTTTTCTTGTACTCGAAAATGAGTGAAATTGAGAATATTTCGTTGTATGGGATTATCAAATCGATAACTTTCTTTCGTGGTTTCAATAAAAATAGCCATTTTCTGCGATCCATGCTAAGTTGAATGAATCAATTTTCGTTGAAGTCGGGCCCTTTGTTTGAATTGGACCAATTTTAGTCCCACTTCCCACCACTAGGGGCGCACTTTGTTCTAAATAAAATTCTTTCCGATCGAAACTCCGGCACATGTCCCTTCTGTCTACAACACAGTATAGCAAGCATTTTACGCATGCGCTGCAAAATCTTTTAATTCCATTTTCTACCGCCAGGTGGCGCCAAATCTGTATCTGAATTAGTTATCTATATCCTGATTATTTCGTATTTAGTTGAATAAACTAATTCTAGTTGAAATTGGGCCCATATAACCCAAGAAAATAGCCCTTCCTGGAGATTAATGTTCAGAAATAGTGCTAACCAAGGGCTGAAAAATGATACCGAAGTTTATCTAATACCTGAGGACCTTGAGAAAAGCTTTCGTTTGAATCGGACAAAAAAAGTTCTGATTTTGGAGGCAGGGGGAAGTTTTGATCAGATCATTACAAGATATTTAAATTACAACTGGACACTCACATAATCAGAATTATCGTTAATTTTTTAAACAAAAACAAAATGCCTTTTTTTTCATATGAAAACAGTAAGTTAACGTTGCCCATTTCTGAAATCCAATACATAAATGACGTCATTGTACATGAAAAAACTCGCATAAAACAACTCGCTGTTCGAATTGCAATCAGCTGACGACCTTTTCATCTGCCAATCACAACTGCCTGGTTGACTTCCAGTTGTGCCTACAACCCTATCATCTACCAATCACAACTGACTTGCAACAGTGTTTGACTTCTAGTAAGTGATTTGTGCCGTCGTTTGAAATAAATAACGCTGCAAAACATGAAAAAAAGGTTAAAATAACTCATAAAAAGATTAAAAAAATCCAAATCGGAATAAATAATAACCCGCGTTTCTCTTTTAAAATCATGACATTTTATCTGTAAAGAATTACCAACTATCTCCAAGCTAAAAAGAGAAAAAAAATGACGATTCTGAGCGTAACTGAGGTCGAAATGGAAGCAACCACCGAACCAATTAAGCATTCTCGGCAAAATTTCTTAGTGTCGAAGGAAAAAAATCGCCAAAAACTAAAAATCGATGTATGAATTCCAAATAAACTTTATTGAAAAGAGGATAAAATTTACTATATTGGTGTAAAAGTTTGAAAGCGGATTCCTGTCACTAATGCGGAAAAAATGCAGCAAAACGTGAAAAAATGCTAAAATTCGCATAAAAATTTAAATTAAAACAAATCTATTCAAAAATTCCAAATTCAGACTTCGAGGTGCAAAACTACATGTTTAAAGGTATTTTCCCACCAAATTTTGTAGCTCTGTGTGCAGCGGTCTCCTCAGAACACAGAACACAGCGCACAAACTCACAAACACACAAACATCCTTCTTTATTATAGGTAGGAATTATTTGTGCATTTTTAACGATGTTATTCTTCCTTTTAATATTCTTGCACAAAGGTTTTATTTGCTACTTTTATGTACAGAAGATGGCTACTATATAGTAATTTTTTTTCACTTATGAATTTAACAAAACCATAGAAAGTGTTTTATTTACCAACACTAGCAAAAAATTTTGAATGGCCTAAAATACCGTTTGATAGCTGCGGAGACCTCAATAACGCAAAACATACGTCATCTGACATAGAATAAATTTAGCTTCATGTTACCCTAGAAGCTGAAAGTTGGTACATTGAACACATATAAACTTGATTTGGAGCATATTCAAATTAAGAATAAACTTTACAAGATGTAGTATCGTTTGGAAATCTTGTATCAAGATAAAATTAAAAGTAGTACTTTGAAAAACGCAGTTGAATGTAAGGTGGATACACAACTGAAGATAGGTGGACCACGCGCGTAAAGGGATAAACCGGTGGCATAGCTTTCAAATTTCATGCTTTGTAAAGACCACTATTCCCAAAGTGAAAAATTAGTTGTATAGCGGAAAACTTACGATAAAATAAAAGGGAAATATATTCTTTTAAATAGTGGTGTTCAAAAAACAGAATGGCTGGCAGCTATGCGATGTATAACTATTTTGTGACTGCCATTACTTTTAATTACTGAACCTTCAAAAGTAATTTATATCATCAACATACAATATAATGTTCAGGAAAACTACATACCAGAAACTGAGTCCTTCATCTTTAACTATCCTGACTTCTCCTTTTTAAATAATTATTCAATTAATCAGATTTTACTTTGAAAAATAATTATTTTTGTCTTTCAGACATGTAAATATAAATTTAGATTGGTGCTCGATTGCCTATAAGTAAGCCGATCTTGAGTGTATTTGGAAATTATCTGCGACCGTAAGCACAAACCCGGTTTATTTAATGCGAAAGATTGATAGCCTAGAGGTTCAATGTATTTAATTATTTTGGTATAATATGATAGTAAATGGAAACATAGTTTCTGGATAAGATAACATTAGCTTTCATTGCAAAATGTCTCTCTAAATCACATAAAACAAAACAGATTTTCAATTAAAAATTTTATTTTAAATTCTTATTGTTTTAATCGTGTCTTTTATTACGGTGTGACTTAAACTGATAAATCGAATGTTTTAGAAAATATTAAAAATAAAAAATTGTCCTTTTAATTGTGATGATTTTGAAATTATATGTGGAATTTTATTTCTATGATCTATTTTTATACATTTGTTCCATATAATAATATAGCAGATTGAAACATTAATTTCAAATAGTAGCGATCTTAAATGTACTTCGAAATCTATTAAATATTTACAGCTGCATAATTGAATTTATACATGCAAGAGGGACAAAATAATATTAATTTTAATGTTAATGTTAATGCCGTTAGTTTACTATGTTTGTCTGTAAAAGATGTTTGTTGAACATGAAAATCTTTACTTGAGAATTGATAGCATTAAAAAACTTATATTCCGCTCTGAGAAAACTGATTAATACACTATAAACACTACTCGGAAACGTTTCTGAAAATCAGTGGCAGCAAAAGAATCTTTGTGTTTATAAATGCTTCTTTAAATCCAATGGTTGGAGTATCACAGTTGAGATTTTTCCAACAGAAAGAAAGTATGCCGGGACCAGGACTCGAACCTGGGTACTTTAATTTGCCGTACAAACGCTCTCCCTACTGAACTATCCCGACGATATCCTGCGCTGGCATATTTCACTCTTATTTGTTGGACAAGGCTACGAACTGCAGCGCTAATTTCATTCATCCGAGCTATAACTATAGCATTTACATGATGAATCTTGAAATAGCATGGAAACTCTTGTATACCATGTAATTAGGCCATAATGAACAGAGGAAAGTATATTCAACTAGGTAAATTATATCCAATGGTTGTAGTATCATAGTTGAGATTTTTCCAACAGAGCGAAAATATGCCGGGACTAGGACTCGAACCTGGGTAATCTGGTTTGCCGTACCAACGCTCTCCCTGCTGGGCTATCCCGACGATATCCGGGGCTGGTATATTTCACTCTTATTTGTTGGACAAGGCTGCGAACTGCAGCGTTAATTTCATTCATCCAAGCTATAACTATAGCATTTACATGATGAATCTTGAAATAGCATGGAAACTCTTGCATACCATGTAATTAGGTCATAATGAACAGAGGAAAGTATATTCAACAAGGTAAATTATATCCAATGGTTGGAGTATCATAGTTGAGATTTTTCCAACAGAGCGAAAATATGTCTCTACTGAATAATTCCAGCGTTCCAGTTATTTTATATAAGGGTACTTTCACTTTCAGAACCGGTTCCAACCGGTTCCAAAATTGAAAATGTCCGCTTATAAAAAACCTGCAACAAAAATCAAAAAAGTAAAAACTAACAACGTTGGAGAATGATCTCAGCTATCCTATGTAAAAAAAGCATTTAAAAATATTAAAATGCGAGCGAGAAATCGCGCTAGAACCTTCCCATAGACTTAACATTAGCTTGAGCGTTTCTTCCCGTGACTCGTGTAGGCTCTTAACTAAAAGAATATACTAAAACTTATTTTAAAATCATAACAAATATGGGGAAAAATTAGAATTTGAAATAACTTCAAGCAAGCAGGATATTAAAATATGGCTGACTCAAATGTATGAACTGTAGCTGAAACAAATATTTAAAAAGAAAGATTTCAATAATTATAGCTTCTGCTACCATCTAGTGAGGTAAGGGTAACTTAAAGCATTCATCCTGGAAAGTCTTGTCAATATTGTACGAATAGACTCTGTTCTATATGAACTGCAAAACAACTTGTATATGGAAGTGCCGTGGGTAGATAAAGGGTTAAAGTTTGTACAATTTTTTAATAATTACTCACTATTCTTGTTCTTAATGGTATTCACAATGCTTTTAAATCATTTATATAAAAATAATCCATGTATTTACTATAAGGTGAGAATAGTTTGGTTGTTCAAATTAAAAAGGAAAAAAAAACGTTTGTTCAGAAAAGTTTTTTTTCTCTTTAAGGAAATTTTGCATTTTCGACAAATACTCTTTTTGTTGTATTCCTTCAATTATATAATTGAAAACCACACAAAAATAAAGTGCGGATTTAGATGTTCTATGTACAAACGAACGAATATTCAACAGCCTCAGTTTAGGATATCTTCTTTTGATAAAGCTTTCAGAATCCTTTGAAAGAAATTCTCTTTTTTTTGTTTCTATAGAAATATTTTGTAAGAAGCTTTTACGTAATACCTCTTTCAACAGCAAAATTTTTCTATGCCGTTAATATTAATTTTGCATTATGTTCTTAAAAAAATTTCTTTACCTAAAACTGAAAAGAATAAATAACATTAAAAATTAATCTCGTTTATATAAGAAATAATTTGAGACTGGTATTACATAAGAATTATTACTTTCGAAGAAAAAAAAATGTTATTGAATTCAGTCTTACTAGTGGACAATTTCAAACTTTTGTATGAAAAGGTTTTGAAAGAACCATGCGATTTTATATGATTCAAAGAATCCATAGATCATCCATTCTCTAATTCACACAATTCAAAGAACTATTAAACAAGAACTAAAACTCATGCATCTGACATACATTCCAACAGAATACTATTAATAAATTTCATATTTTCATACAATAGAATGGCATATCTAAACAAGCAATTTAAAAAACACATAACACAGGGAAAATTTAATTTCTGTAATTGCTTCTTATATCCGGTAACGTAAGCGAGCTATATCATGCAGACCTGTATGTGACTTATAGAATTTATACCCATCATTAAATAAGTTAAACATAGTTAAATTTAAAATTACATACCACAGTTGAAAACGCACTTCCAGCAATTATCGATCATAAACCGTGTTGTAACCGGACTCTTAAAAAATGAACGATAAATACTATGTACTTCATAATCTATAGCAAACATGCAAAAATACAGTGATACACGTAAATTCCATTATGTTTGAAGTATCGTAACATCACTAGAAGACATCGCAAACGCATCTCCACCATAGATCACAATGTAATGGAATTTTCTTGTGCGTCCCTGTAAACGAACTGCAAATGGTACTTATTCTGCAGAAATCATGTTTTAGTCAACTTTAGTATGCATATTAATGTCAATGGATTTGATGTTTTCTCATTTATCATAATGTAACGGAATTCTTTTGTGTGTCCGTGTAAACGAACTAAAAATGCTACACACATCACTTTCAATATCGAACATTCTATAGAGAACCGCATTAACTTAAACAATTACATGGCGATCCAAGTATATTTACGAGACTTAGAGCACTGCCAGACGATCAGACAAATAGAAGTCATAAAACTTTTCAACTATGTGATAAATTATTAGAAATGTACTTTTACGTTCAAACACATTTTTTTTTAATTGTCGTTTTCAAACTTTGTATTAAATATTGCATTCTAACACTCTCATGCATGAATTATTTTTAAATGGGTCAAAAGTATATTTTGCACTCGAAATTACTTTAAAATGGATTATTAAGAAAAAATAACACTGAATGTGTAAAAATCTTGCATACTTTCTGAAATTACAAAATGAGCCTGATATAACGTTTGCAAATGCTAAAAAAAAATTCATTAGGAGTTCATTAAAAATTTTTTTAGATAATTCATTAACATTTTCCAGATAAGTGAAAAGGTGTTCAGGTCGGGAGTGGAATCCAAGACATTTGTGTTAGATTGCGTACGCTCTGTGGTAATACATGATTTTGACATGAATATGGACGTCATAAAGAAAACAGGAACTTCATTTATAAAACATAAACTTTAAATTAGGCGTATTTCTACTGTTACACACTCACTTATAAAAGTGTGTTTTTTCTTTACTTTTATTTTAATTGCCACTAGCTTAGTTTTAGTAGAACTCTTTTTTTCTTTACCACTTTAAGATTGGGCATTTCTTTTAAACAATTAATTTTATTTGAATAGAAAATATTGATACTATTAATTTTATTTGAACATTTTAGAAGATATAAAAAAAGTATAGCTTCCAGTACACACTATTTTTATAATTTTTTTTCTTATGGTCTGGCTCAAAAAATATAAATACTCTTCCATTTTCAAATGTTTAAGTTATTTGCAGCTTTATTTATTTATTAATATTAGATTATTTATTTATTAATATTAGAAATATCTTAAATTAAGTTAAATATGCGTTACTCATATTGCATTTCTCACAAGCTGATGATTATTTTCTCTAAAGTAATTAAATTTATCTTTCCCCTCTTTATTAGAAATGTATTTAATGAAGATTTTGCCAAGTGTTATTTACGATGTACGCATTGTATTTGTTTCAAAATTGGCTAAAAGAAACTTCTTAGAAAATACCAGCGCATCATTTATTAATGTAGAATATTTTAGTCTTATTTATTATGAAAGACTTGCAGTTACAAAGAAATAAAAATTCAACCATTTTAATTAAATCGCTCTTTTATGTCAATAATTGCAATCGATAGTGAACTGTAAAGAAGATAATTTGCAATTGAAGCAAATTATATTGTTTATAGTGATTATCTATTGCAGAATTTCTAAGTACTTGCAAAAGAATTAGATTAGAAGATTATTTTTTATTTACGTTGGTATGCCTGATCACTACATTTACATTTACATTTTGAGAGTGTTTTGAGACGTTTACCTACTATAAGTGTTGTCTCGAATGATCTTTGAACACATATTTCTTATTACAAATATCTTATTTTTTTAAATATATCTTTTTAATCTTTTTATTTTGAAATCCATACAAAAATGACAGTCTTGTTACAGATGCTCCAGAAGATGACATGAGTACGGCTGGGAATGGGTGGGTAACACTATGGGTGGGTAATGGCCAAATAGGGAGTCGAACTCGGAACCAGCACCGTGAAAAATGAACATACTCTTACGCTCTTAGCTATGAAGGAAGGGGGAAGGCTGATATCGTGTGTACGTTCTTTCATCGCCTTAGCAACTAGAGATGAGTTCGGGCTCTTTTTTCCGAATCCGAGCCTGCCTGAGCCACACGATTCCAAATCTGATTCCGCCGGAACTCGATACCGGTACCGAAAGTAATGCAAGTGAAAATTGTTAATAGCATTTTAAAATATTCAAATTTTAATTGCTTAATAGGCGTATAGCCAACATAGTGAAAAAGTACGGGACTCGAACCTGGATCACTGACGTTCTACCATAGCGCACTGACGTTCTGCCAACTGAACCACTTGGGAACGATACTCAGCCTGGAACTTTCTCACTATAACATGTTGGTAAGGCTACAAACGCAGCACAAGACGGAATAATTTCCGTGAGCCACCAACCCTGGGGCAAACACAAAACCAAAGAAAATCCAGCATCGATAATTGAATAAATCTATATTTAATACTTGGAAATTTTTCCATAGAAAATTTCACGCGCCTTGCATTCACATGCCTTTAATGCAAGGCGTGTGAAATTTTCGATGGGAAAATTTCCAAGTATTAAATATAACATCTTACATAGACATGGGTATTAATCCAAATTCTTTCCCATGATAAAGCTTTGGGATTTTCATGACCACGAAAATCTGTTTAGAATAGCAAATTTGTTATTTATATACAACCATCTGCAAAAGTCACAATTCTTATTCTTTTAAAATATCATTATACAGCTACGTCAGAAAGAAGACATGAATTCTGTTTTCTTTAATTCTGGAAAAAGACTTCTGACAAAAAACGAGGATAGACAAAGACTATTCCATGGCTTCATTATGTTAAAAACACTGACCATGAAAAAGCTTCAGAATCAGATTTCTCATTATAATCCCGTTAATAACAATTCAAATTGCTTTCCAACTGATTCTTAAAGAATTGTAAAACGCTTTAAGAAACTTAGACTACGCTTACATCTCAAAAAGAAAGTATTTTTTTCTTTTTTAGGTGCGTTCGTAATTATACACGTAGCACCTATAGTCGTCGTCTCGTCCGTCCGTCTGTCCGCATTAAACAGCGTAAAAGCTACCCAACCGAATGGTATGAAATTTAAGATATATAATCATTGCAGAATTTTGTCGAGTCCTTTAAAATTTTATTGAAATCGAATCAAAACTTAAAAGAGATTCATAAAAATATTTATTAAGTAATTTGAATTTTTTTTTTAAATCGGCACCTCCTTGTTATAGCAGCTTCCGAGGATTAATTGTCAAGCAACCGAGATGTATCGCAGAGTTATCTGACATGTAAGACGTTATAGTCATATATGACGTATATGACATTTTATAACATCTATGACCAAGTTATAGTCACACTCTTCATTCTATTAAACCCTATCATACGTAATTAATTCAATGATATCACATGATAGATAATGATTCTAGGTTGCCACGGTGATTATGTCCTATTTAAGATGGAGTCCTATTAGTACCATATTACTGAATTTAAAAACAAAATTTGTGTATTAAAATTGTTTAATTATAGCAATCCTATAATCTACTGACAGTTTTTTGGATAGATGTTTCCGGAGAAATAGATATTAAATGGAAAAAGACTCTAAATATGGATTTCACGTTCTGAAATTTTCAAAGCTAGGCTTAAGTTCTCCATTGAAATTTTGAGTACATGTCAACAACAGATAAAATGTTGCCAACTTAAAATGTACTTATTTTATTACGGAAATTAATCATATCATAATAACAGACGGTATAATTCATTTCTCTGAAATAATAACACTACGAATGCACCTCATTTGTCACGGTTAACGTGCAATTTTCAACTTGTTTTTTTATAAATTTGTGAATAAATACAATTTTTTACTTTGAGCCCGGGGCTGAAGACTGGTATAAAAACAGAGCCCGAACCCGTTTCGGGCACGGGGTCAGGTTGATCCTTTCTCATTTCTACTAGCAACAAGTTGAGCTTGGCAATTTCTCAGAAAGAAAGATGACTTATAGTGTTTTCTAACAGAGAAAAAGTTTAAACAAGCATTATTAAAAACGCTGAACGTAAGACGACAGCAGTTTTACGGCATAGTGTGTCAAGTCTTCGGTCAGGACATGGAACTCCGGAGTGCTCTGGATAATGTTCGGTGTTGAAAAGTTACTTTCAGTTCTAACTTTGTAAGTGTTAATCGGTAAATATCTGTTCATTTAAAATATTTTATTTAGGTGTACATTAATAGAGCATTGTATTAAATAATTGTGAAGTGTGAAGGACAAGTCATAACTGCTCTAGTACTACTTGTGTAATATCAGACCATCTCCATCTATCTTACATAAATATGTTTCCACAGACAGAAAGTATTTATTTATTTATTAGTTCCTACTATTAGCTCACACTCTCTCTGTATATATATCTTGTTCAAATTTTCAATCGTTAATAAAATATTTTCTATTCATCCACTCAAGTTCAAATAAATTTTTTTAAACTTGTAGTGGATGACACTTTATGTTAATACAGTTTTTTCAAATATTAATTCATTAATTAAATTTAATTAATTAATTTTAGTTTTAAATGGGAGAAAAAAATTCCTCCCATTGTTTTCATAAATGAAATGAAAGATTTATCTCAAATGAGTGATGCCACAGAAATAAAATACCGCAACGATGATTATAAAATAATGTCCAATAAAGATAACGTGGGACATTAATGCTGCACGGGTTTATTTTATATATTTGTGATTAAAAAGTAAGAATTGACATATTTTTTTTTTATATTACTTGTATTTTTAATAACGCTTTTGAAAAAAAGTAATTATCTGTTGAAAACTTTTTCAAAAGGATTGAAAATATATTTCCAAGTGTTAAAAAAAAGAATGGGAAAATATATGTTTACTAAAGAAGAATATCACACAAGTGAATAAAGAAGAATATCAAGAATATCAAATTTAATTGGTTCTGAAAATATTTAAAATTTGGTTTTGCTGGATGCATGATTTTCTTTAATAACGTTTAAATGGCATATATAAATAAAATAAATTTCTTTAAAATTGTATTCTATTTTCTGAAGTATTAGATTTTTTTTATTTCATCGAGTAACAAAAAGCCAAAAGATACAGTATGTTCGAATAATAAATTGAAATCTATTACACAATCTCCCATAAATCTATCTATGTCTATCTTATTCTTGTGTTTGTTTTCTAACAGACTTTAAACAGAGAGGGTTATGCAATTCGTTGGTATACATTTTTAATGCACGTCCATGCATAACTTTGGACGGAAGCATCGATTTTCTCAATTACTTCTCCGATGGAAAAGGCTCATTTTGATAGTGGTCCCATTATAAACTGAATCACGATCTAAAAACGGTATATTTCTCTGTTATTTTTTCTTTATTTCTAATCTGTAACTTTAGTAAAAGTTTTTCAATCGGTGCGAAATTTTAACATGCTGTTAAGTTGCATAATACTGGATTATGTTTTGAGAAAGGCGTTATATAGTTAATTTTTTTTTTCAGATACCTTAAAATATTTAATGTAAGATCATCTACTGCACGTAAAAATGAGAAAAATTGCCAACAATGGTATTTAAAGGGAATGTTTATAACAAAAATTGCTGCCGGAAAAACAAACTTTTGTGCCAAACCGCTCTCCAAAATACGCCTGCTAGCGCGCAAAAAGTTAAAAAACAAAAACAATTCCTTTAAGTTGGCTTTATTTATTTATTTTTGTAAAAATTATTTGTGTCTTACAAGTGTTACATTTGGATAAATAAATAACTTCTTAATATAGATCAATACCTGAATTGTTCATAAATAATACTAAAGAATGTGGTATCATCTATCGCGCGTGAAAATGAGCGAAATTGGCAACAATGCTGTTTAACGTGAATGTTGATAAAAAAATTGCTAGAAAAACACATTTTTGTTCCAAACTACTCTATCTAAAATATGCCAGCTAGTGCGCAATAAGTTAAGAAACAAAAACAATTCCTTTAAGTTGGCTGTATTTCTTTGTAAACATTATTTGTGTCTTACAAGTGTTAGTTTGGATAAATAAATAACTCCTTAAAATATATCAACACATGAATATTTGATGTATAATACTAAAGAACATATGAAACTCGCTCTGAAAAAATTGCACCATATTTTTATTCAACTCCATTGATTAGCTCTTTAACGTCAAAAGTCGTAATCAATCGCAATCATCAACAATCTTACTTAACTTACTACATTAAACCCATCAATTTTACTCAACTGGTTATCCAACAGAATGCAATTTCATAATAAATAATTCATAAAGAAGCTGCTGCACTGCAGTTATCGTATGTGTAAAGCACTAAACTAATTATAGCACAAAGATAAGTTTTCAGAGACAGGAAGTGTTAAATTGCGTTTTCAATGTATTTGAGAAAATAATTATTTGTTAAAAACTACTCATAAAAGAAAATACATTTCTAAATGTTAGAAGAAACAAGTAACCAAATAAAAGTTAATGTAATACGATGAAGTATTAAGTTTTCATTTGATTCTTGACATACTTTCAATTTGGCTTCTTTCGTTATTTCCCTTTTCAATAAGGCCCACATACATGATGCCCCCCAAAAAATTGAGACGCGCTTTAATTTTTTACCTCTTGGAGATATGTAGCCAATGTAAGTAACGAAAATGTTCAAAATAAGATAAGAAATAAGACTATGTTAAGGAAATGCTTTTGCCATTAATTTTCAAAAATTACATTTGTTAAATTTTCATACGATCCCAACCCCCTCTCTTTAGACAAAACTGGTTCATTATGAATGGAAATTCCACGTGACATTAGAATTGTAAATTTTTGACATATCAAAAAAGGGTACTTCTCTATTATCCCGTCGACCACTTTTCATAAGAAAAAACTATCGCCAAATTGTATCGCCAAATAAAGGGGAGAACGTTGCCATTGGAATATCAAAATAAATAAATAAATAAAATATAAGAATTTAAGGACACAAATGTTATTTTACTTAATGAAATAACTGATAAATCAGTATAACATAATGAAAAATACACGCAAATGTCGAATTAAAAACCACTTGATGACATAAAAACACGTATAATGCTTCTGACATCAAGTAAATGGGTAGCATTTTTGGCGTTTAATCTTACAGTTGGACGATAGTTTTTGTTGTGAAAAGTGGTCGACGGGATAATAGAGAAGTACCCAAAAAAGATAAAAGTAGATGCTAATACACAGGAGAACCGTTTTGCGAATTCCACGTTGATTTACGATGCAATCATGGATTCTTATGTAATTTTCAGATTGAGGCATGCCATTTTGTATTTGAAAAATAGAAAATAAATTAATTAATTAATTAATTAACTCATGTACAAATTCAAGTTTTACAATTATAACAATTTTGCGCAACGAGATTTTTGAAAACTAGTCTCACAGACGATGTTTCTCTTTCTTTTAACTGTAATTTTGTCATGGAGACACTTTCCATCTCATTATTCTTTTGATATCGAATGTGACATAAACATAACACAACAAAACTGTGGAGAGGAACGAAAATCTAGTTTTCTTGCATTTAATTATGCCATCTGACCGTCACTTTACGATGTAGAGAGCATTACGAGAGACAAATATCCTCTGCTTCCCAGATCCACCTGATTTATGCTTAAAACATTACTCGCATTGCAATCGGTTTTGCAATGATAAATATTAATTCATCATTAAAAGTTCTACGCTTTAAACCTGCATAATACCTAAACTACTTGACCGAATAACTTGACGTTTGGTATGACAAATGCAAATATGATGTCAAAATTAAGTGTTACTCAACAAAAAGTCCAAATTTCAGTGCAAATTTACCTTGTTTAATAATTAAAATTCACAAAGATACAAATAAATGTAAATATATTGCTTGAAGGTGCGTAAAAACATACATAAAAACATTTGGTTGGAAACGTTTTGATTTTTAAAAGGTCTTTAATGTGCTTTTTAATGTTTTTATGTATGTTTTTACGCACCTTCAAGCAATGTATTTACATTTATTTGTATCTTTATGAATTTTAATTAAGTGTTAGTATTGAAAGTTTTCAAGATTGGTACAGTTTCTATATGCAGACGGCACCCTTTCCTTGCTAAAAAACATATAAGTATAGCATTAAATAGTACAAGGTATTACTAATTGGTTGATCCCAGTTATAATTTTATATGATGATTTTTGTATGAGGTAATAACTTTTTTCCCAGAACTGTACACATAATACACCTTCCGTAAATATAATCTAAATTATGCATAAAATATTCTTCCGGATTTCTTGAAACATTAAAGTATGTTTTTTATTTCATATCACGCAAATAATACTTTCATCAAATAATGTATTTTAATCTATATAATAAAGCAAAAACATGTCCGTGAATAATTTTGTCGTTATATTGACGGATGCAATGCTGGACGAATAAATATCGCTTTTATTGCTATATTTTTAACTTGTAAACGTCGCATAATTTCAATCCTTACACCGTCGAATGCAGTAAAAAAAATTCATTCAAATGCAATTTGCTTAAAACGTTGTATCTCAATTAACTGATTTTTTTTATGGTTTTTAAAATAATTTTGAAGCAGGAATTTTTTTTATATATGTATCTATCTCGTGCAGACCAATTACGTTTGCACTTAACACAATATAGATAGTTCGGAATTGGTTTTCAGCTAATATCCCACAACGGAAATCAAACTTCGCCAATATATAAATAATATAATATAAATAAAACACAAATGTAAAGTCTTGTAATCGATCCCCGCGTTTAAACCACTGAAATTATTAGAATCACTAATGATGCTGTAAGTAGTGATCTTTGATGATTTCTTCAGCTATTAAATCCTGCTATGCGGCTAATACGAAAGTATTGTTTTTTATAAATTTCAAAACTTTATTTGAATGCATAATTAATTTTTTTTCATATAAAAATGCTTTTTGGTGTGTGTTTAACTGGCAGTCTAAAAATATATGTTAAATGTAAATACTCTATTAGAGTTTCCTATTAAAAAATATGGTTTTCACCTATGCTCTGTAACCAGGGGATCCCTGGTTAGATCCCCTAATTACTTTATTTAAAAATAGAATTTTTTGTCATTTAAACAATGTATTTACTTAGAGATTTAAATGTACCAGACGTTACACTCTTAAAACCCAGGCTATCTTTATTCCTTTTACTAATATGGTAATAACCCGAGGTTTACAGTACATGCATTACGCAGCGTTTAATGCGATTTAATATTGTAGTTTATATTTGTTCAGCGAATGCAGACAGATCTAGCATGGCTTTGGGAATTACTGGTCAATGTTTATGAAACATTACAAAATCAACTTAAACTATGGTCAAATGACTAACATGGGTTTATTTATATTTAACATCTATTTAACATTTAATGTTTCGATAATAAATACAAGAAATACAACTATCCATGTTGTTAATAACACATACTTTACATGGAGAATGTAAGCAGATTTAGGATGAATTTTCGTAATAGGGTAATCTCAAGGAAAAACTTGAAAATTTATTGAATTAAGTAGTTGAATTTTAATTTGCTTTGTAAATATAAGATTTTTAAAACAATTGAAAGTGAATTAGAATTTATCAAATTATCCTTACATATGTTGGTTGAATATTAAAAAAAAATCACATTATCTTCTCAGAATGACATCAGTTTCTAGTTTCAAATTATAGTGAGTTAATTAGAATATTTATTGGTTTGTAAAAAATATTGTTCATAAACAGTTTCTTTTTATGGCAACGGGAAAGAAATTGCATTAGAAATTTCTGTAACGGAAAACTATAAGAGGTGTTTGAAAAAAGTGGTAAAGGATGACCTGATATATTTTTTAAGTTGACAGTAATTTTATTCGTGTTCTAAAGCATATGTACATCAAGTTTCGTTCAAATCGGACAAAAACTGTAGATTTGTATAAGGAACATACTTACATACATACATACCAAGAACGGCTTTTATATAAAAGGTGTTGCTGAATTCAACCGACAAATTCAGATGGGTAATAGTAGCCATCAAGACGATGAAAAATTGCCATAGAACATGGGATCGCAAACCACGTTTAGTGGGATAAAATCGCAAAAATAGTTATGAAGGGTGTGACGTCGAGAAGAACAAAAAGGGCCAATAATAATTAGAAAAACATTTATTTGAAGTAAAGTAGGATTACAATGCATTACAGTTAGTTCAACGTCAGAAAGGAGACGACAAGACAATTTTATAAGAACTGCTCGAAGTTGCGGCCGCGAAGGTCTTTGCACAGCCGATAACGGCGGACGAAGGATTTCCGGACGCTTTCAAACATACCACGTTGCACTGGCGATGTCTGCTGAAGCGACGACGATCTGTGCTATCAGATCCTTTAGCGTATCCACAGGCGTCTGATAAACAACCCATTTCACGTAGCTCCAGAAGAAGAAATCCAAGGGATTGAGGTACGGGGAACGTGGATGCCAAGCCACCTACGTCCTATAAAACAATTCCTATAAAAATTTTCGTCGCCTCCCTTCTGCCGTTGAACTGTAACGCATTGTAATCCTGCTTTACATCAAATGAAATGCTTTTCCACTTATTATTGGTCCTTTTTGTTCTACTCGACGTCACACCCCTTATAAGTATTTTTGCGATTTTCTCCTACTAAATGTGGTTGGCTACCCCATGTTCTATGGCAATTTTTCATCCTCTTAATGCTTCGTATCCCCCTCTGAATTTGTTGGTTGAATTCGATATATAGATAACAGTCGGTAGAATTTCAGGTAAAGGTTCACGAGAAGAAATATCTAAGAATTTTTTGACAGTATCATTCAAGAAGAAAATGTGACAGGACTAGCAAGAAAAGGATTAGGGGAAAATTGTTTAGTATAGGTTTTACCAAGAAATTTGTCTTTTTCTTTATTCATGTAAGTAGTAGTATTAAAACTAGTAAAAAGGGGAATGGAAGTATAATTATTATTGAATTTTTTCGTAATTTGCCGTAATGAATTAACCTCGCGGGAAAGGTTGCGAAGGAAATTATTTAATCTTTTTTATTTTTTTATTTTGGAATTAAAATTTTAAATTTTATTGTTTAATCTGTTATTAGTAGGTTTAAGGGAAGGGTCTCTGGTAGACTGGGAGATTCCCCGGGTGTTATCCGTTTGCTGGTAGATGTTATGAATATAATGCGGAATACTGAAGGAATTGTTATGTTTAGTACAGTGATAAGTGTTACGCTTTTCAGCATTAGTATTTACATTTTTAATTAGTGGATACAACGCCAATGTCAATGAAATTATTAATACTAGATGGAACCCGTCAAAATTTGACGGCAAACAACTTGATAGTACCATAAAAATAAAATTTATAGTTGCTTTAACTTGACAAATTTCATAGTGGGGAGCATAATATGATTAAGCGGTCACTGACCTTTCCATTGATATATCACATGAGGGGTGTGTGCAAAGTTTAGAAAAGTACCCCCTTGGGGGGTCAAAGTGGGGGATGGACATGGGAGATGCATAATATGATTAAGTGGTCACAGACCTTTCCAATG
This sequence comes from Maratus michaelseni, assembly GCA_963931845.1. NCBI lineage: Eukaryota > Metazoa > Arthropoda > Arachnida > Araneae > Salticidae > Maratus > Maratus michaelseni. The sequence continues at coordinate 389,330,953 of OZ007588.1, forward strand.
ATATATAACATGAGGGTTGTGTGCAAAATTTAGAAAGTACCCCTTGGGGGGGGGCAAAGTGGGGAGATGGGCATCGGAGATGCATAATATGATATAAGTGGTCACAGGCCTTTCCAATGATATATAACATGAAGGTTGTGTGCAAAATTTAGAAAGTACCCCTTGGGGAGGGGGGGGGGCAAAGTGGGGAGATGGACATCGGAGATGCATAATATGATTAAGCAGTCACAGACCTTTCCAACAATATATGACATGAGGGGTGTCAACAAAATTTAGAAAAGTATCCCTTGGGGGGGTGGGGGGCAAAGTGGGGAGATGGACATTGGAGATGCATAATATGATTAAGTGGTCACAGACCTTTCCAATGATATATAACATGAGGGTTGTGTGCAAAATTTATAAAGTACCCATTGGGGGGGGGGGAGTGGGGAGATGGACATCAGAGATGCATAATATGATTATGCAGTCACAGACCTTTCCAATGATATATAACATGAGGGTTGTGTGCAAAATTTATAAAGTACCCTTTGGGGGGGGGGGGGAAAGTGGGGAGATGGACATCGGAGATGCATAATATGATTAAGCAGTCACAGACCTTTCCAACAATACATGACATGAGGGGTGTCAACAAAATTTATAAAAGTGCCTCCCTTAGGGGGGGGGAGGGGAGGGGGTGGCGGGATGGACCCCGGAGATGCATAACATGAATAAGCAGTCAAAGACTTTTCCAGCGATATATCACATGAGAGGTGTCTGCAAAATTTAGAAAAGTGTCCCACTTGGGGGGGGGAGTGGGGGGATAGACCCGAGATGCATAACATGAAAAAGAGGTCACAGGTGTTTCAACTTGCAACTTTTTTCTCGAAGGCATTTGATAATATTAAATTTATTTTACCCAAGACAATTTAACGATATTCTTAATTTTTTTGCATAATTCGTCAAATGTTCATGGAAAAAATCATGAAATTCGCTAATCAATAGTTGATAAATTATAAAATTCAACAATCGATAGCAGTAAAATTGGTCAATCGATAATGGAAAAATCACAAAATTCATCAAATGGTCTCCTGTAAAAAAATTGTCCTGCACACTGATGATATGATCAAAAGGATTTTGAAGTATAGGACAAAATTAACACTTGCCAGCGAGTAATGCTGAAAATTTGGCAATGGACTTTATTGCCACCACTGGTCAAACATAATAGTCACACTCACCAATTGCGATGATTGAATGGAAAAAGATTTTTTTCTCTGCTGTCGCTCGACAAATTTCTAAACCATTTGGCGAATTTCACGATTTTTTCCCCGAAATTGACGGATTGTGATTTTTTTTTCTCGAAGCCATTCGACGATATTCGAAAACTTTTCCCCCCGAAACCAGTTGATCAATTTTGCGATTTTTCCACTGTCGATTAATGAATTTTGCGATTTTTCCGCTATCGATTGAAGAATTTCGCAATTTATCAACTATCGATTAATGAATTTCATGATTTTATCCATGAACGAACAAATTGCGCACTTTCTTTCCGCTAATGTTTGACACATTTCGCCCTTTACAATTCAGCCAATGAGTTGAACGTTGTTTCTTTCCAGAAATGTCAAGAATGAAACAATGATTCTTTAGGATGAATTTCCTTCGTTCGATGTCACATGGAAGAATGTGTGCAATGCAGCAACGGGCGTCACAGACTTTTTAGGGCACCTGCAGACTAAAAACATCAAACCAATCTTCGCGGGGGGGAAAAAATCACAGATTTCGTCAAATGATTGAGGAAAAAACACTAAATTCATCAAAGGATCATGGGGAAACATGACTTTCGTTAAAAGACAACAGAAAAAACATTAATTATGCAAAAGGATCGTGAAAGATAAGCAAATTTTGTCAAAGAATCGCAAAAAAGGAAAGTTCACCAAAAGATCACGCTTTTTTACTAAATTTCGTCTAAAAATTGCGGAATAAAATGTATTTTATCAAAGAATCGCTAGAAAATGCGAATTTCGTTAAGGATCACGAGAAAAATGCGAAATTCTTCAAAGGATCGCTGAAAAAACACGAATTTCATCAAAGAATTGCTGAAAAAACATGAATCTTGCCCAATAATAGAAAAATCATGGTTCCTAATCATTATGTCTAGTAGTATATGTAAATACAGTTTGTGATATAAGACAAAATTAACACTCACCAATCGGCGAGTAATACTAAAAATTGGTAATTGATGTTATTGCCAGTACTGGCTAAACTTAATAGTCACACTCGCCAATTGCGATGATTGAATGTAAAATGAAACTTTTTTCCCGCTGTCAATCAAAGAATTTTGAAACCATTTGGTGAAGTTTTTCCCGAAACCATTTTGTGAATTTCCCGATTTTTTCTTCAAAATAATTTTTCAACAATATTCGACCCAATACGCATGCGTAAAAAAAATCACCAGCCAATGAGGTGAGGGTCTATTACTGTCTCTAGAAACGTGTTTGGGATCATCTCCTGTTTGTTTTTTTCTTGCACATTGCATTAAACCTAGGAAGGTATTTATATAGAACTCACTGTGGAGTGTTTAGAAGGTATTTATTTTATTTATTATAATTTGTATGAATACTTAGGTGTCCATTTCGGATTTACTGTTTAAAAATGAATTTAGGCTCATTTAACATTCGCGAAATCAATCCGATGGAAATTGTGTTTTTAGATCTCTATCATTTTGTATATATAGTACAGAAAATAATTATTCAAACGTACGTAAAAATATCGTAGAACACGTAATACAAAATTGGATCACTTATAGTCCGTTTATTATCAGGGATGAATCTTATGGTGTTCCGATTGCTAATGAAAACGATTATGTAAATATATGGTTCTTCATAGAAGTATGTGCTTCTTCACACTTCAATAGAAGCATTGTTTAAATTAATATAATTCTACAAATATGATGCAGTTTTAAAATATTGAGTAATGATTAATACTGTCAAGGAATCTACTCATATACGTAATTAAGTTTTGGTACTTCTCTATTATCTCATCGACCACTTTTCATAACAAAAAACTGTCGCCAAACTGTAACGCCAAATAAACGGGAGAACGTTGTAATTAATACGCGCAAATGTTGAATTAAAAACCACTTGACGACATAACAAACACGTATAATGCTTCCGACATCAAGTAAATGGGACTGCATTTTTGGCATTTATTCATACAGTTTGGCGATAGTATTTTGTTATGAAAAGTGGACGATGGGATAATAGAGAAATACCTAAGTTTTTTATACCAAGTTTGAAAATTTATCTTTTTTTGACATTTAAAAAAAAATAACAGAAAAAACATTACAAATTTGCCCATTTGCTCAGCGGTCAAAGGATTAAGTAAATATTAATGATTAAGCGGAACTAGTTCTAGTTATGAAGTAATATTATTTTGCTCAAAAACCCCCAACAAAAAAAGAATTACAAAGAATAAGTAATCGTCTTTAAATATACAAAAAACAATGTGATTAATGACCAGGATTTTTTTACATATAACATTTTTTATATACAAAATAAAAACGGAAATAACCTCATTCATTTCACCAGATGTCAAAAATAGTTTTTTTTCCACATTCCTGGGCAAAGCACTAAATCAATAAAATCACCAATTTGTGACAAATTATGAGTTTCTTATGAATCGCCAATGAACGGACATGCAAACTTGTAAAAAATGAATGTAATAAATTAAAACATTGAAGATTTGTATACATACAAACAATGTAAATATTAATATTGTTACATGATACATTGTTTGTATATATACTTGTTTGTATACATACAAACAAATATAATGTAAACATTATTATTCAAATATTAAGAGTTTGCAAATCAAAACATTCTAAAGATTTGTATACCTACAAACAATATAATGCATACATACTCTTTACAAATAAAATAGCACACTTATGTAATGACAAAACTTTTAAATCGAATAGAGATAATATATTTCTGTTAAAAAATAATGCTAAAGTTCAGACTTATATATATTATACATTCACATAAAGCTAGTCACATTCCTGCATATTTATTAAATATTTAGTTGCTAAATACAGAAATAATATTTTATAATTTATATTCAGACGCTCAGATTCGCTTTTTTTGAACATATAAAAATAAAAATATTACTACCGTGCGTACTGTCTTTTGACATTATACTTACATAATAGTTTTAATTAGCAATCAGAACACCATAAGATTCATACCCGATCATAAACGGAATATAAGTGGTCCAATTTTGTATTACATGTTCTACTATATTTTTATTTACGATTGAATAATTATTTTCTGTACTATATAAACAAAATGATTTGATTTCGCGAACGTTAAATGAACCTAAATTCATGTTACACAGTAAATCCGAAATGGATACCTAAGTATTCATACAAATTACAATAAATACAACAATAAATAAAATAAATACCTTCTAAACACTCCACAGTTTTTTATATAAATATCTTCCTAGGTTTAACACAACGTGAAAGAAGCCATCAAAACAACATGATTTGATCTTGATCCCAAATACGTTTGGAGACAGGAATAGACCCTCGCCTCATTGGCCGGTCCTTTTTTGACGCATGCGTACTCGGTCGAAATTCGATGGAAATTTGACAAAATTACCAAACTGCTTTAAATAGATGGATTGAGGAAATATAAATTAGAATTACATAAATAGGTTTTTAATTTACTCTAATCCACAACAGCAGAGGGAGGGGGGGGGAGTGTTAACCAGATCAATTTTGAAACTAACCTGTTTATAACGTGAGATTAGATTGCATATTTTACATGAAATTTCTTGTGCAAAACTAAATTTATGCGCGATTTATACGTCAGGAATTACAGTATAAAGAAAGTTTTGCAATATGACATAAACAAAAGTTTCCGAATCGATATAAAAATTTATGTATCTTAAAACTTTCCAACATAGTTGAAAAGTGTTTGTGAATTCTGTTTGTCTGTCTGTCGTTCTGTCTGTCTGTCTGTTTTTCTGTCTATCTGTCTGTCGTTCTGTCCGTCTGCCGTCTGTCCGTACACTAACTCGCGTAAATATATTCGGATTGCTTTGAAATTGATATAGGTTATCCGGATTTACGATGGCACGTGTGGTATTGAATATGGGACACTCAAAATAATTCCGTTACCTAATAATCTGTAATAGTCTATAGGGAAACATTGTTTTCAGCATATTTTAATGATGTTGCACAATTTTAAACATAGTGAAATTGATATATATCACTGAGGTTCACTACAAGATGCTTACTTTAGAATATGGTATGCATATGGTATAGAATGAATCGTTCATTTACAGGGAAACTCAGAAGAACTTGGTTACAGTAGCTACTGTCAATGAACAATAATTGCTGGTAGCACGTTTTTAGTTGTAGTGCGCGTTTTTAAATGTAACTAATTTTATATTGTGCTATATATTTCCTAACTGAAGTAAATTTTAGCATACTGTGTGCATACATACAAATCTATAGATCATATACAGGGCTGAATAAAATAAATCAGGTATTTTGTTTGAGTTTGGTAGTAATAGCTAAAATTGGGTTTTCAAATGTGTTATGTGTTTCCTAAAATATTCTGGAGAAAACAATCACATATGCTGCATCGATATGGTTTGCTCGAATTCAAAATTCACATGGTCTAAGGCTTATTTCCTCAATTCAGGTTCATTGCCTACTCCTAGTCACGGGTGACTATAAAAAATCTTCAACTGTAGCACTTTGCGTACTGTCGTAAATTCCACCTCTTGCATTGCAGCTGAAGAAAATATCCACTCTCGGAAGGGTACTTCGTCTTGGAGTCCCGTTGGATGAGCATAACCCGATGAATTACCAACCGAAATCAACTAAAAGCATACTATCTGCATGCAATGAATATTTTGAGTGGCCTACAGAAAATGAGAGGATAATCGATATTGATATATTCACCGACGGATAAAAAACAACAGATGGCACTGCATACGCTTTCTGTGCTTAAAAAGGTTCAGTTTTACAGGGAACAAGACAGATTCGCTTACGCCAAGAAAATAGTATCTACCAAGCAGAGCTTACTAGCAATACACGATGCAATAGACTGTGCTAATTCTAATAATTTTCAAAGTTACGCAATCAATTCTGGTAGTCTGTCTAGCCTGCAGGCATTATCAGATATATTCACCTCCAACTTACTCGTATGTGACATAATCACAGCCTTGCAACAAACATCGAAATCCATTTTCTTTAAATGGGTGCGTGGTCATTCTGGCATAGCTGGAAACGAACATGCTGATAAACTAGCCCGCGATGCAACGAAACCGTCACAAGACATCTTACAAAAATTCTATCCATTTTCACCATCCCATTTAAAGAAGATAAAAACATCAGAATTAATAAGATCATGTCAAATAGATTGGAATATGGGAACAATGGGTCGCTTTACTCACGCCTTAATCCCAACAGTATCAACAGATCTTCAACTTCAAAATAAGTACCACTACATCTTTGCTATAAACCATGGTCCGTTTCCTCAATATCTCAATAAATTCGGCAAGGCATCGTCACCTAGATGCACCTGTGGAAAAAGAGGTACCTCCTTACATTATATCCTAGATTGTACCCTGGCTGCCCACCATCACATTAGAAAGCCATCACAAATGAATCTGTCGGCCTGGTTTCCCTACGTTCTGAAACAGCCAAAACTGCTTCAAAAAATAACAGATTGTATGTTTCTGCTAGAACGCAATCAATACTTATTCATGCTGCCTCCATTGGACTTAGTGGAGGTTGAGGATGAAGTGGACTTCTAATATGCATAAGGAACTTTGCACACTACATAAACTCTAACCTTAGCAATTTAGTTATTCTTAATGGCATCATGCAGTGTTTTTAGTATTTTTAGCATAATTTATAATTGTTTACTCTAGTATTATTATTCATTCATTATTGTTCATTTAGTACTTACTTCTATCCATTATTATTATTTACTTCAGCATCTTACAGTATTATTACATGGTAGTAATATTACTCAGTATCACATAGTAGTATATAGTACTGCTAAGTAGGATTTGTAAATTTTATTTTCAGAATTTGTATTTCAAAATTACATAGTATAATTATTGCTCAATATCAGAAAGTATAATTTAGTAATGCTCAGTATAATTAGGTAAACAAACCTGCTGGGCGGTGCTAGTTGAGCTTAAGCCGAAAGGTAGCCCCCTAGCCCCGCTCGGTTTGACCTTGACCTTGATTATTTAGTAAACTGTGAAGTTTCGTTACAGTATTCTAAATGTGTTGGAAAATGTTTCATAATCTATGCTTGACGCATGATTTTTCATTCTTGTTTAATAAAGGAACAGAAAAAAAGAAAATAACTCAATTTGAACAATTACTTCTCTCTAATATAGAAATTGTTGTACCACCGGAAAAACATTTTCAGAGATTTATTGGGAATGATGGTGAACAAAACAATTAAAATATTAAAAAAAAGATACTTGCAAAGCAAATTAAAAAAATAAATTTATTTCTATATTGTTAATCCGGAGAAGGGACAATTATTAAAATTATTTTATTTAGTCAATGCTACAATAATGTTGCATTTTTATATTAAATCTTTCTCAGTCTATTTAATCTTAAAAAAGTAAATTTAAATTTGAAACATGATATTAAAGCAACTTTAAAACATTTCATTTAGTTGAAATGAAATCTAAATAAATCTTCAACTTTTTAAATTATTTGAACTTCTCATGTTTCTTGTCTGTTAGAATTTGCTACAATACAAATTTTGCATAATGCATGTAAAACTGAAAAAAAGTTGAAGATTTATTTAGATTTCTAAATGAAATGTTTTAAAGTTGCTTTAATATCATGTTTCAAATTTAAATTTACTTTTTTAAGATTAAATAGACTGAGAAAGATTTAATATAAATATGCAACATTATTGTAGCATTGACTAAATAAAATAATTTTAATAACTGTCCCTTCTCGGACTTAACAATATAGAAATAAATTTATTTTTTTTTAATTTGCTTTGCAAGTTCCTTTTTTTTAATATCTCAAGTTTTTTAATAACAAATTAATATGAAGCTAAGATAAGATTCACACGAGGCAAGTATGTAAAAGACTGCACAGATCAAAATCAATATTGGTAATATGAAATATACAGTTCAAGCATTGATTATTCTTGAAACAATTAAAACAATAAAAGTAATTTTTTACAAACAAACAAACAAACAAAAATATATATATATATAACGGACTTCAACGGATTGTTTCTCATCTTCAGAATGATAATAATAAACAAATCATGTTCATTTTTGCAAATAATTTTATTCCATTGTGCAAAATACGTTTGCAACCACTTTGGAAAGAAACAGTGGAAGATGAAACAGTGGAAGAGTAAGTGGTGTGTGGAAGCTATCGATAAAATCTTATGTTGTTTTATCATATAATAAGAAGTATAAAAATAATAACGAGTATATATGAGCAGAATCTTGAATATAATTGTAAACAGGGAACGTGTCAAGAATTTTTGTTATATAATGCAAATAATAAGAAACTAGCTGGCTTCGCCAACTAGCGCGCCCTTAACTTACATCGGTGCCTCGAATCTTGTAAAACCTTGAACAGAACGAACCTCCGACCCGGGTCCCTTCTGCCTTCGGCACAGGCTGATCCCTTAATTTGCACATCAAATAGTATAAACCTATAACTGAACGAACCTCCGGCTCGGGTCCCTGCTTCCTGAGGCACCGTATAGCAGTCGTGCTGCGCACGTGCTACATAATATACTTAAGCGGTCACAGACCTTTCCAACGATATATCACATGAAAGGTGTGTGCAAAATTGAGAAAAGTACCCCCCTTGGGGAGGCAAAGTGGGGGATAGACACCGGAGATACATAACATGATTAAGCGGTCTCAGACCTTTCCAACGATTTATCACATGAGGGGTATCAGCAAAATTTAAAAAAAGGGCCTCCTTTGGGGGGGAAGTGGGGGAATGGACACCGGAGATGCATAATATGATTAAGCGGTCTCAGACCTTTCCAACGATATATCACATGAGGGATGTGTGCAAAATTTAGAAAAGTACCCCCCTTGGGGAGGCAAAATGGGGTGATGGACACTGGATATGCATGTGATTAAGCGGTCACAGATCTTTCCAACGATATATCACATGAGGGATGTGTGCAAAATTTAGAAAAGTACCCACCTTGGGGAGAGGCAAAGTGGGGGTATGGACACTGGAGATGTATAATATGATTAAGCGGTCACAGACCTTTCCAACGTTATATCACATGAGGGATGTGTGCAAAATTTAGAAAAGTGCCCCTCTTGGGGTGGCAAATTGGGGGGATGGACACCGGAGATGCATAATATGATTAAGCGGTTATAGACCTCTCCAACAATATATTACATGAGGGGTTTCGCCAAAATTTAGAAAAGTGCCCCCCCTTTGGGGGGGGGTAAAGTGGACGGATGGACACCGGAGGTGCATAATATGAATAAGCGGTCACAGACCTTTCGAACGATATATCACATGAGTGGTGTCGTCAAAATTTAGAAAATCCCCCCCCCAACCCGTGTCGGCAGAACGCGCTCCCCCCACACCTTCCCATAATTTTTGACGCGGCATCATTTAAAAAAATTATGTTATGTGTTATAAAATATCGTAAATTTTAAAACAGATCGCTTTATTGTATTTCCAAATTGTGTTCGCGCCCTTCCCTTTCCCCTCCCGAAAGGGCAGAACGCACCCCACTCCCCCTCCTCCACATAATTTTTTACATGGCCTAATTCTTAAAATCAAAATATCTCGCTCGCACTGTAATAGAAAGCTTTAATTTGCTCATAATGTAATTTAAACAGATTGGATGAATAGTTGAAAATAATCTATCTTCCTGGTCGAACCTGCCAGGTCTCTAAAGAAAGTAACAACACCAAAATTTAGAGTTTTTGATTGGAGAATTTATTTTTTTTACAGAATTAGGTGTTTTAAAGAAAATTAGTGGAAGCGCGTACAAAAAGTGGGAAAAACTCTAGTAAAATAACTCGTTCAACGGGATTTGTTGTGTTAGAATAGCATGGGAAAGTCGCGCTGGAAATAAATAAGCCTTGCGCTGCCGTGCAAGGCTTAATTTACGATATACATCTTTTATAGGAAATAGAAAACGTTGTTCGATTATTCTGCATAGAAAAGTAATTTTTGCAAATTTCATGCATTTATTCATAAAATGTACTTCGTTAATATGACCATCAGATTTGCTTGTTGGTAGAGAAAAATAGGAACATAGATCCTTTTAAAGCAATATATTTTTATTTCATACCAAACTTCTCTTTTGATGAAATTGAATGTAAAATTCCATAAAATTAATTATATGCACGGGATTAACAGTTATTTTCTTGTACGAAGATTTTTAAAAATGAGACATTACTTTTAAAACAATTTTTAAATATTATGCATTTTTTTCGGTATCGGGGTCGGACGGGCTCGTGCTCGAAAGATGCAAAATGTTTCGGGCTCGGGCGGGCTCGGATTTAAAATCGTGGGGCTCGGGTAGGCCCGGTCTCCGAAAAGAGATCTCTTATACACACACAAGATTTGCTCGTATTATAATATATGATTTGTTTACGCTATTTCCACCAGTGACGCTATACATGCAAGAATAAATTTTATTGTATCAGTATTACCTAATTCTAACTTGAGGCATGGTAGGCATATGAAAAAACATAAGAAAAACGGATTTTAAAGTTTTAGTTAGGCAATGTTCCACCATGGGCGCTACCAGTGTAAAAAATCATGCGAAAATTTTTATTAAACATAAATTTGATCATGGCATTATTCAAATAATTTATACAAGTAATTTATACAAACCCGTAAAAAATAAAGTTTAAAAAAAAATTAGTTATCCTATTTCTCGCCAGGAGACTATGAACACAAAAGAAAATTGTGTTGAATCTGTGCCAACTACTTTTAATTTCAATATAGCTATTATACAATGAAACATTAAAACAATCAATTTTATTTAAATTTGGTTACCTTATTTCCTCCCAGGGGGCGCTATAAACGAAAAAGTAAATTGTGTTGAACCAGTACAATCTATTTCATAATAACCATCTACGCCATTAATATATAATAAGACATCAACTTTCTCCCTAGCGAAATCTCCTATAAACTATTTGACAGAAAATTTTCTATACAAGAGAAAATAACTAATATTTATACTTATTAATCACTATCGGTGAAAATTATTTCAATTGTTTGTTATAAATATGACGTCATATATACAATTGCTTCCTGTATTTATTCATATTGATGCTCCTTGTATTATGAACAAATGTATACTGAACTAAGAAAATGCTTTTTTTGTTACAAATGTGGCGACATACTCACCTGCTTTCATTTTCATTTTGAACATTTTTCATCTCATTTTCATTTTGAACGTGGAAATCTTTCAATTGAAAATTTATTGCTGTGGTCAAATTATTATTACGGTTTTCGAATTGTTGGCAACAATAAAGAAACATAGTTAAATTTTATAGGAAAAACGTCCATTGATTCCCAATGAAAATAATGAAAATTTGAATTATTAAGAAAAATATTTGAATAACGTAAATAAAACATAGCCTATGTTAATTCCTGGATTATAATCCACCTATATTCAATGACATTTAATCATGCGTTTTGATCCTGACGTCAGCCAAACAATTTCACTATTTCAAATTTCAAATTTTATTAGAATTGGCACACAGTTAAAATTTTGTGGCAACGCGTACAAAAAGTGGGAAAAACTCTAGTAAATTAACTCGTTCAATGGGATTTGCTGTGTTAAATTAACATTAAGATGTCACAATGGAAATAAATAAGTATTGCGCTGCCGCGCAATACTTAAATACAGTGCTTTATTTAGTTTAATGAAAGCGTTCAATTATTCTTATTCTTAGATATACATTTATTTCTTATATTCGACCAGATTAAATTCTAATATATATATATATATTATATATATATTGCAATGAATCATATTTTATAGCTAGAATACAGTAAAGAAATTTCGAGATATGACACAAACAAAATATAATAAATAAGTAAACAAACCATCTGTTTTCCAATAAGGGAAATAAAAATGAAACGACGTTTAACAAAAATAATTAATTAAAGCTATTGTAATAATAAATATCTCTAAGAAAATATCTCAAGAGATGTGTTGAGAATAAAAGAGAATAAAGCATTTAAAATAATATTACCTTATGAATACATTCCAAATGATTATTCTTAGGCAGTAAGGGAATGCCATATGTATTTTATGTGACCACATTAAAGTTACAAAATGAAAAATAATTTTGATGCTATGTATAAGTGTCTACACTTAGAATATCACCAATTAACATTTGTGATGCGATACAAACAAATTTTAATTAATCTCCTTGAAAGCATCAATTTTCCAATAAAAGAATTGAAATAGAAAAGATTTTTAAATAATATAATTTATTAGCTCTAGTATAACAATTATTGCGTAGGAGAAAACATCTCGTGAGGTTCGTTGAGAATGACAAAGAGCAAAGTAATTAAAATAACTTTAAGGTTTATGAATACATTCAATTATATTCATATTGAGACAGAATGGAGTGTGCCAAATATAATTTAGAGATTTCGCATTGAATGCTGAAATAAACAAACTGAATTATTAAGAAATATATTTTGTTTCGTCTTTAGAATATCATGAAACAATTACAAATTTACTTCAGTGTAAAAGCATGTTAAAAGTTTTCTTACGAGAAAATGGCAAACGAAAAATATTCTAACAAACATATAATTGATTCGAATACAACAATAATTACCTTCGAGTAAATATTTAGAAAGGTTTGTTAAGAATGGCATGGAACAAAACAATTTATTTAACTTTAATCTAATGAAAATATTCATTTATATTTTATCTTAGACAAAACGGACACTTCCAAACGTAATTTTTTACGACCACATCACATGATAGAAAAGAAAATTAATGATGTTTCAATCTATCGATAATTTATGAGTCTGCAACACTTAATAAAATTTAATAAGTTTGAATCAGAATCAGTCTTTATCTTGCGACGTCTCACAGTGTAAGATTTCGCAAATCTAGTGGGAAAAAATTCAGAAAATCGATTTTAAATAATTTCAGTTTTAGACATTTTAAATTACATCTAACACATTGAAGAGAAAAGATATAAAGTGAAAGCAGTTTAACTCCACAACAACACCATCAAAAGTCAGCTCAAAACCAAGTTTTCTGTAAGCCTTTTTAGAGCAGCGATTGTTGTAGATGTAATTGCAAATGATATTTAAGGCTAAAAATATACTTATTTTGTAAATATTGTTTTATGATTGTATAGAATCGTTACAACAAAGTATTTACTTTGTATTTTACAATTACGATAGTTATTTAAAAGTGTTACTTCTTAAAAATAAACTTATAAGTTAATATGTAAATTACTTGAAAATTTAATAGCATATGATAAATTAAAAAAGCTGCCAAAAATTTTGTACACTCTGGTACATTGTAAGGTAATTATTTTTGTAATTATATATGCATATACATATAAAATAAATCAATTTCAGCTGCAACTATCTGCAACTTTTGAATATAAGTAATTTTTTACAGGTATTGAAGTGTTAATTTCGAAAAGAGAATTCTATGAGATATTTATAAATTATGTTACTGGATATAAATCATTGCCAGTGAATTCTAAAAATATCTTGATAGACAATGTATTACACAAATATAAACTTCAACATTGCTCATATGTTATGTTAGACCAGATTAAGCGGCTGATCCATTCGCTTATGATTGACATTAATCGAAGATGGAGAAATTGCCATCGCATAAAGAACGTTTTTTAAAGAGAATTAAGAGATGGCTAGATTCAAATATAACAATAAGTAATCTCTATATACCAGACAGAAGTAATAATGACTACGCGAAAAAAGTTGGACGTCCAAAGAAAATGTTGTTCAAGTGGACCAAAATCGAAAATAAAAAGGTTCATCCATTCTTCTCAGAACACTCACTAAATGAACTCACACATGCCACGTGTTTAAAATTAAGAAAATTTGGACGAAAGGATGCCGCGTGTATGTTAAAGCAAATATCTGTAAGCCCTAAAAAAGCAACTAAATTTAAAAAAATTGTTCAAAAAGCCGGATACCGGATATTTAAATATTCTCTTGAAGAAGCGTTGGTTTTCATAACCACTATGAAATTAAGCTGCCAAAAATACGGGATTATAAGAAACTCCGCGTTACAAAAAGTTTTGAACATTTATCCATCTTATGAGCAGGTAAAAGATGTAGAAAAATGTGCTATCCATCCCAAAAAAACTGCATATTTTCTGAATCAATTGCAGAAGTTAAATTACAATCTATTGTAGATTTAACGATAAAAAGTCTTGGTATTATAAGAAAAAAAAAAAAATTCTTACTAAAGAAAAAAGGTCTGTGTTAAGAAGCATAACAATGATTTTTAAATGGAGGGGGGGGGCGATGGCAGCGATGGACAAAGTAGATACAAGCAAAAATCAAATGAAAACAACTTTGAAGATGCAAATATTCTAATCCCATCTGTGGTTCCTTTAAAACTATATGGTTGTAATGAAGAAAATCAAAACTTTATATTATGGCAAAATGCACACCCTTCATCTATTTCTTACTATAGAACCATAAAATTTAAGTTCACCAAGGAAACTGATCAGTCAATAACGGAATAATTTGAAAATGTCAGAAATCAAATTACTGCTCTTGTGCCAACAATAGTAGAATTAGATGATAAAACATAATGAAATAGAGCACAGATTTGAAGAAACAATTTTAGATGGCAAAGTGTGCAATATTCTATCTTTAAATAAAGCAACCCAAAAATGCTAAATCTTTAACGCAACTTCTAAGGTTATGAATTATTTTAAATGTATTTGAACATATACGAGTAATGCTCACACATTTTCTTGGGGCTTATTGACACTACATGCACAGATATGATTTATGGAATGCCTTTGACATATTGGTTATAGAGTGGTAAAAAAAAGGCTGTGCCGAAAACATTAATGATGACACTGACAGCGATGTCAGTACCTAATAACTTAATTACTATTTACTAAAAAAACGCTTCTTGTTGTAAAAGTTAGGTATATTGTATATTTTTAAAATCTGCACTGAATAAAATAACACTGCGTAAAAATCAATAAATGAAAATGACGAAAACTCTTTCTATTATGATAATGTAATAATGATGACGTAAAATGTACAATGTAACGAGTAAACATATATTTTTCCATAATATAGAACCATTTTATCTATAGTAAGTGCAATTTTATTTAATTAATATCAGTAATTTCCATAAATTGAATTTTGACCCGCTAGATTCGCAAAATCTTACACTGTGCGTCTGTTGACAATGACTGGGAACAAAGCAATTTTTATAATTTTGATCTAATAAACATTTTCAAATACAGTAAAATCCCGTTACAACGAACTTCACGGGATCGCAAATTATTCGTTGTAACGGGAAATTCGTTGTAACGGAATTCAATAGAAAATTAAACATTTCAATTCAGATCCTCATATCATAGTTAATTATAAAAATATAGTAGTATAATACAAATTAGTAGATAATTAATTATTAAAAATAGTAATAAAAATTAGTAGTACCTTCTAATAACGTAAAGTTAGTATAATACAATGTATAATATTTTTTATAGAACTGAAAAATTGACTTACCACCATTTCAATGATCTTCAAATTGTACAAGAAAAAATTTAATGCAGAAAATCAGTGATTTTTTTTTGTACAAGGGAGTTTGAAGCTGCGGACAATACAAAATTATGTACATGATTAATATTAGAAAAAATGTTATCTGGTACACTGCTCTGTAAAGAAATAAAATTGCGCACTCTTTCTAAGCTTTCTAAGGCTTCAGCAGATGTAACTTTTGAAACCTCATTTTCTTCATCTTCAGAACTTTCTTCATCATTTTCTAAAATGCGATCATCAACAATAGACTGCACAATATCTGTCTCTGTTAATGAATAACAAGTTGCAGCATTGTCATCTGCAGTTAAAAAATCTTTAAAGCTTATGCTTTGAGACACACCAGATTTTTCTTTTACTAAGTTCCAAGTGGATTCGATCTCATATTCGACTGTCTGCTCCTCATCATGTACTACATCGCTAGATCCTTGAGCCGTCGATTCTTTATTTAAATCCTGGTCAATCTGCGCGTGTTTCCAACAGTGGGCTATTGTTTTCTGGCTTATATCATCCCACGATCCACAGATCATATCAATTGCCTCTTTCATGTTGCACTTTCTGTTTACGTTATTTTGCAGATCACAGAGAATGCGTTTTAATAACATAGTTTTGTATCGTGATTTTACGGCTCTGATAATGCCTTGGTCAAGAGGCTGAAGTATTCCAGTACAGTTAGGCGGGAAATACTCTACACGAATGTGATTCAATATAGGAGGATCATTGTGTGCTGTGCAGTTGTCTATGAGTAGAAGAATTTTACGTTTTTGTTTTTGCATATCTTTATCAAAATTTATCAGCCATTCATTAAAGAATCCTTGCGTCATCCATGATTTTTTGTTGGCTTTGTAGATGCATGGTAAGGACTTAAAATGTTTGAAACAACGGGGTTTTTCAGATTTCCCGATTATGAGTACTTTTCGTTTTTCTGTTCCTGATTTGTTGCAGCAAAATAGGGCTGTAATCCTTTGTTTGGAAAGCTTTCCTCCAATACACTTGTCTCCTTTTAACGCTAAAGTCTTCCTTGGTTCTAACTGAAAAAAATATTCCGGCTTCATCGGCATTAAAAACATCGTTAGGACTATACGTCTTGATTATTTTTTGTATTTCACCTTTACGCCATTCGTTTACAAATTCAACTGGGACGTCTTTTGCTTCTCCTGAAATGCATTTTGCCACTATACCGTATCTTTCTCGGAATCGATTCAACCATCCGACACTGGCTTGAAACTTTTCAATGTTTAGCATTCTTGCAAATTCCAAACCTTTTTCTCTAATTAAAGGGCCACTTAGAGGGATGTTTCTAGAACGAACATCCATGAACCATTTGTAAACAGCACTATCCACATCTTGAAACTGGGCATTTCGAATTCGTTTTCTGCTTGGATCAAAGACTTTAACTTGAATTTTTTTCAAAATGCTTTCTTTATCTTTTAGAAAAGTGGATAAAGTAGACGGCGAAATTCCATATTTGCTAGCAACATCAGATTTTTTCATTCCTTTCTCAACTTCAGAAATTATGGCTTTTTTTTCTTCCAAACTAAACTGTTTTCGCTTAACAGCCGCCATTTTATGACCTACTGGTAAGATGAAAATTTTCAAACTGATTTCGAGCTTTGGAAATTCCTTTGCGAAAGTTATTCAGGTAGGGAGGAGAGGGAAGGGGGAATGTGCAATACTCATTTCACGTTTTGTTAAGTTTGCCTACATTGGTTACAGCTTACTTGGACTTCCAAGAAAAAGGGGTGGAGAAAAGGGGAGAGCGAACAAAGGAAACATTCCTTCTGCAGTGAAATGCCTATGCACACCGATTTTACAACAAAGCTCGGAGAAAAGCGATTGCTTTAGAGATAAGCTTGATTGTCCCTAAGACTAGGCATCGAAAACAAAAATTGTCAAGCGATAAAAATGTACAACTGAAAGTATTTGCCGTGTCATATTATTTCGTTCTAACGAGATTATAAAAA